>QYRS01000002.1:3913884-5218513 GCA_006503535.1 Arthrinium phaeospermum | reverse complement strand
ATCGGGGTCTATTTAAAAATTAAAATATATTAAATACTTAAAATTTTCATAATATTATCTAATACGAATAATTTCTTATTTACGGCCGTTACTTTATCGTTTTCGAACTCCTTTATTAATAATTGTAATAATATGTTTAAAATTAAATTTATTCTTTTTAATATATATTTTATTTATAATAATTAGGATATATATAGCTATTAACTTAGGATTATTTTAATAATATTACTAACTATAAACTTATTTAATTAACGATACTTATAAACGCTTTATAGTTAATTAATATTATAAGCTTTACTTAATTAAAGGTTTATTCTTAACTTTTTTAGTTTAAATAAATAAGATATTTCTAATTCTATAACTTAATATTAGGTTTCTATTTTAATAAAAACTTTATTTAAAAATAAAACGATTAAATATTTTTAAATAAATATTCCTTCCGTTTTATTAACCCTTTAAATAAATTAATTACTTTATAACCTTTATCTTTTAAAACGTTTATTTTAAAAAAAACGATTTATTTAATCATAATAATATAAATATTCCGTAAATTATAATTATAATATTTAAAAAAAAATTTATTTCGCCTCCATTAATTTAAATTTAATTAACTCCGTCTATTTTTTATAACCCGTAATTATCTTATATTTCCGGCCCTTTTTATATCCTTTTTAAAATAATTCCGTTTTTTAAATTTATAAAAACTTTAATTTTTAATAATATTAAAGAATAAATTAACTTAACTAACCTATTATCCCGATATATTACTTTAATATAAAATTATAAATATAAATAATTTAATTAATACTTCGGTTTTATTTTTTATAATAATATACTTATTTATTAACTTTAAAATTTAATAATTTTATATTAAAGTATCTTAAAACCAATTTTTTAATTATAAAAAATATCCTAATTTCTTTAAACCGTTAAAATAATTAATATAATAATTTAAATATTCCTTAATTTATATTATAATTAATATTATAATATATATTTTTATAAAATTTAAATTATATAATTATTAATTTAAAAATCATTGTATAAATAATAAATTATTACGAAAATTTATTAATACTATGTTAAATTTTTTAATTTTTATAATAATATATTATTTAATTATAATATTTAAATATAATTAAAATTTAATAAAAAAAACTAATTCGTTTATAATAATAATAAATCGTTTTTTTTAAAATTAATAATTTATTTTAAATTAATAAAAGATAAATATTTAATATCGTAATTTTATTTAACGCTTATAAATTAATTATAATATACCCTTTTTTAACGTTATTTACGATACGTTATATAATAAAAATCGAGCATTTAAATAAAATCGACTCCTTTATTTAATTAAACTATCTTATTTTATATATTTTATTTAATATTTATTAAGAAATTTTTAATTATTAATATTTAATAAATATTTTAGCGGCAATTTTTTAATTTTATTAATTATTTATTAATTTAATTATTATCCGTTTATTTTTTAATAATCGAATAATTCCTTAATCGATTTATAGTTTAAAATATTTATCTATTAACTTTTTATATTTATTAATAAACTTAATACTTTATTTCGTATATATATACTATTAAATATTTATTATTTAAATATATTACCGAGCTTTTTAATTCCTAATAAAAGTTTCTTATTACTCGACCCTTTATTAATATCTATATTTTAAATATTATTTACCGTTACTATTAAATCTTTTAAAATTAAAATATAAATTAATCGAATTTAAATTTATTTAATAGCTATAAATAATTATCTATTATTTTATTCTTTATTTATATTATAAAAATTATAACTTTAATTATATAAATTTTATTTTAAATAATATCTATAAACTTATAATAATTAATATTTTATAAACGGCTTATATATATTTAATTTTTAAATTTTATTAACTTATTTATATTATTAATAATAATTATAACCTTTATCGATTAATATATAATAAGGCGTTTATTAAGCCTAATATATTTATTATAAATATATACTTATATACTTTATTTTTTAATTTTAAGGGAAATTTTATTTAATAAATAAAAATAAAAGTTATAAATTTAAATAAATTTATTATATTTTTAATAATTTAAATATATCGGTTTATTTTAATTTAATAATATAAATATTTAATTAAAATTATAAAGCCTTTATTAATTATTAACCTTATTATATTATTTTTATAATTAAATACTACTTTATAATTAATTAATTATAAAATACTTAATAATATACTTAATAATTAATTATAAATTTAAGCCGAAACGGGATATTTAATTATTATTATTTCCTTATTATTATTTTTAAAATATATAAAATAAAATTAACTTTTTTATATAAAAATATAGTTTTTAATTCTTTTTATAATATATTTATTTTTTATAAATATTATTTATTTCAAAATATTACGTTAAAATTAATTTCGATCTATTATATTCGAAGCGTTTTTATTAATATACCTTAATTAATCTTTTTAAAATATAAATATTTATATATCTTTATATTATATTTAGGTACTTTTAACGCTATAAATTAAGGTTTAATTTATAATAGCTTTTATAATTCTACGTTAACTTTAAATATTAAATATACCCCTTTACATAATTATAGCTTAAACGCTTCCTTTTATAATAATTCGTTTTAAATATTAATTTTAATATTACTTATTTAAAAACGTACTAATTTTTTAATTTTCTTAATAAAAATTTCCGGCGATATTTTCTAATTAATCTTCTTATTTAAAACAACCTCCTTTATTAATTATAACTCCGATTTATTATATTTATTATAAAAACCCTATCCCTTAAAACGTTTAAAAATATATTAATTAACAAAAATATATTTATATTTTATATTAAAAAAACTTTTTATTATACTTTTAATATTTATTTCTTTAAAAAATTTTATTAACGTTATTTTAAAAAAATATAAAATAAGTACTATTATCCTTATTATTATTTATAATAAAATCGCCTTTACATACCTATTTAAATATTAAATTATTATTAATTAATTATTCTTTTATATATCTTAATTAAAATTTTTTATATTTATATAATATTTATTATTTACACTATAATATACCTTATCTTAATATTATAAATAAATTTAATAATTAAAAACTTAATAATTAAAAAACTTTAATTATAATTATTTCTATCGCGATTATTCCATTCGTGACCTCGTCCTCGATAATTCTAATTTCGATAAAGAAATCCTCGACTATATTATAAAAACGATTATAAAAATCGAGAAAATAATCGTTTATTATTATTATATTAATTATAACCTTAATTATTATTCTATTCCTAATTATTATATCTATTATTTTAATCTTTATTATTTTTAATTATTATTATTTAATAAACGATTTTAATTTTAATTAAATTAAATATAACCTTAATATATATTATTTAATATTTAATTATAAAATATTACATTATCTTAAATTAAATCCATATAATTAATTATAATTAATTACTATATACTTTATTAAAAAAAACTTAACGCTTATAATACCGTTAATATAATAAAAATAAAAAATATATTATAAATTATTATATCCTTAATTATAATATTTAATATTAATTATTATTAAAAATAAATAAATATTAATTAATTAATTAATTTTAATTATTATTTATAAATTTAATTCTTTTTTTTAAATAATTTATATAAATTAAATAGTATTATTTCCATTAATTTATTATTAAACTTTATAAATTAAAATAAAAAACGTTTTATAAATAATTTATAATTTACGCGTTTATAATTATTTTAAAAAATTAATAATTATATTTTTAATTATATATTTATATTTAAATTATTATCGGTTTTAAAACCTAATTATATCCTTATTATATATTTTATATATTTCTTTATATATTTATTACGTTAATTTTAAATTTTTTAATAATTTTTATATAATTATTTAAATTTAATATTATATAATACTTTTAATTTTTATTTAATATTTAATATTATATAAACGCGACGTTTTATAATAATTAATAGAAATTAATTAAAAATATATTTAATCGCGTTTTATTATTTTTAATATTATTTTTTATCGAATTTAATTAATTTTATACGTTTTAATAATAAACGTTTATTTTAATTATATATTATTATTTTTATATAAAAGGTTTAAATTTAATTAAAAATAATTAATATTTATATTTTTATTTATTTATTCTTTAATTACGTTATTAATTAATTATAATTTTTATTATAAAATTAAATATATAAAAAATATTAGCTATTAAGAATAATTAAATATTATTATAAATATAGCCGTTATTTAATTTATATCGATATTAAAATTTAAATTTAATAATAAATTTAATAAAAAGAAACCGTTTAAAAAATTTTTAACCGATTAATTAGAAATTTTAATTAAAAATATATTAAAAAGTTTCGATTAAATAAATTTTCCGAACTTACTTTTTATAATTAATAATTTATATTAAAGAGAATATAAATTTTAAGCGAATTAATAAAATTTTTTATTAATTAAATATTTTTATATATAAAATTAATTAAAATAAAATTAATTTTAATTCGTTTTATTTAAATTATGAAAAAATAATTAATTTCGGTTTTAATTTAAATATTAAAAATAAATTAAAACTTAATAGAAATTATTTATTTTTTTTTAATCGTATTTTTATTAATAAGAAAAGAAACGAGTTTAATTATCGATTTTCTTTTATAATTAATAATATATTAAATAATATAAAAGTTTAATTAAGGTTAATAACTTTTTATATTATAATTAATAAATTTAATTAATTAATATAAACTATTTTTTATTAATATATTTTAATATTTATTTAAAAATAAATAAAAATAAATATTTTTTTAATAATTAAAAAAAATTATTTTAATAAATCGAAATTATAAATTTTATTTATTAATATTTTATAAATTAAATCGTAATTAATAATAAAAGTTAAAGATATAATAAAGTATTATTAAATATATTTTTATAATATAAACGGCGTTTTTAAAAATTTCTTTTTAAAGTTTTTAATATATTAAATAAATATAATATAAAAAAAAAGCTTTATATTTTTTCTTTTAATATATTATTAATTTATATATTAATTTTAATTATTAATTTATTTAAAACTTTAATATAATTTAAAAATCGGTTTATAATTATATTTAAAATCGATAAAACGATTTCATTTTTAAAAAAATCTTTAATATATTTAAATATTTAAATTATTTTTAAATATATATTATATATATATTAAATTTCGCTATAAAAAAAGTTATTTTTAAATATATTTAAAGATATTAATTATTAATATATTAATTAAATTTAATTTAATTTTTATTTAATTAAATAAAATAAATTATAAAGGAAAAAGTTTTTATAAAATATATAATTATTATATTAATTATATATATATTATTTTTATATAAATTATAAAAGATATTTTTATAATTTAAGAAAAGTTTTTTAAATTTATATTAAGGTATATATTTTTATATTACTTTTTAATTATTTAATAATAAATTTTAATTATTTTTTATAATTAAAATTTAATTATATAAATTAACGTAATCGAGTATAATATAAAAATATTTAATAATTTAGAAATATTATTATTTATAAAACTTATTAATTAAAAAAAAAAAAGAAATATAATTTAATTAAATATAATTTTAATAAATTATTTATTTATAATTAATTATAAGGTTTATAATAAAGCTATAAGTTATAATTATAATTATATTATAATTATATAAATTTAATTTTATATCTTTTTAATATAATTTATAAAGTTTATTAATAATCCTTTTTTATTTATTTTATTAAATATTATAAATTTTATTATAAAATATAATTATTAATTAAAATTATTTATTTATTTATTATTAAGCTATAAAAATTATATTATTATAATAATATAAAAAAGAAAAAAAATTAATAAAACTTATTATAATTATATAAAAAAATTTAAAATTAAATTATTAATTTTTTATAAATAATAATAAATATAATAATATAAGAATATAATTTATTTATTAACTTTTTAAATAAATTAATTAATAAAAACGAAAACGATATATATAAATATATTTATATAATTTATAATATATTTAATTAAATTAAAAGGATTTATATATTTTAAAAATTACCTTTAATTTTTATATTAAATAATTTAAATATATCGATATTTTTATTAATAATTTAATCGCTATTACTTTTTTCGCGTAACTTTAATATTAATTTAATTAATAATTTTTAATATAAATTTCGAAATAGTTTTAATAATTATAAAAAAATAATAAAAAAAATATATAAATTAATATTAATAAAATTTTAATTTATATAAACGTTTTTAATAATAAAAAACCGATTAATTAATTAAAAAGTTATAAAGGTATTAATTATAATTATTATTATTATTTAAAAGTATATATTATATATAAATAATATTTAAGCTTTAAAACTTATTATTAATTATTAAAATAACTATTATTATTATTATTTATATTATAATATATTTATTAATAATAGTAATTATTTTTAAGCTTACTTAATAATTTATTTTAAAGCTGGTTATTAAACTATTAATGCCGCTAGCGATATTATTTATTTTAAAAATTACCTTAAAAATTACTTTAAAATTTATTTAATAATATATTTTAAAACCAGCTATTAAATTAATATTATTAATGGTATTATTTATTTTAAATATTTCTTTAAAATTAGATATTAAATTAATAACGTTATTTATAATATTAATTACCTTAAAATTTATTTAAAAGCGGGCTATAAATATTACCTTAAAATTAATTATAAAGGAAGAGATTTAAACGGTATTAACCGTTATAAATATTATTATTAATAGAGTTAGACCGTTTTTATAAACATTATTTAAGTTTTTTAAGCTTTTTAAATTATTAAGGAAATATTTATTATAAAAACCGATATAATTTATTATTAATTAATACTTATTTATTATAATAATTATATAATATATATTAATTAAAAAAAATAATAATAAATTAATAAATAAAAGGGTATACTTTATAAAAAAAATATTATATTATTATTTCCTACGGTTTAAAAAAGTTATATTTTTATAATATTAAAGTTTAAAATATATATAACGGCTATTATTTTTTAATTATAAATAGGAAAAATTAATTTTTAAAATTATTTATAATAAATTTAAATAATTAATTTTTTATCATATAATTATAATAACTATTAAATAATATAATATATATTATTAATTTATTTAAAATATAAGGTATTTAAGGAAAAGATTTAAGTTTCGTTTAATTTCGATTAAATAGTGTTATAGCCGTTTATAAATATTTAAATAATTTAAAAGTATTAATAAATTAAAACCGCCGTTATATTTATATTTTAAATAAGTTTTTTAAGACGCTTTATTAAAAAGCGGTATAAAATAAGCCGCCGCTTTAAAAGCTTTTAAAAGAACCATTTAAAAAGCCTTTAAAAGAATTTTTTAACGGCGTTTTTTTTATTTAATTTATAATAAATAATAAACTTTTTAAATTTAATAATTATAATTATTATATTATATATATATATACGATTAAAAAGTTATTTTATAAACGTATAATATTATTTTATAATCGCTTTTATTATTAAAAAGTTATTTATTTTATATTTTATTAAATAACTTAATTAAAAATAATTAAATATCGTTTTAAAATAGTTATTAAATAACTTTATTAAATAATTACTTTATAGTTTATTTAATAACGTTATTTAATAATATTTAATAATATACTTTATAATTTATTTTATAATATATTTAAAACCGTTAAATAATTATTTTATAACTTATTTAATAATATAATAAATATATTATTTAATTAATTAATACGTTTTTTAATATTAAAGGCGTTTTTTATAAAAGGTATTTATTAATAATAACGAGCGTTTTAAAAAAGGTTTATTAAAAACGGCGGGTATTTTTTAAAGTATTAATTATTAACGATAAATATTTTTTAAATATTTATTATTAATAATAAACGTTTTTTAAAAAGGCGTTAATTAATAAAAATAAATTATTATAAAAACGTTTATATATATTATAAGGAGTAATATTTAATTATTATTAATAATATTAATAAATTTTTATATATTAACGCTTTAAAAAAAAATTATAACGTTTTATACCGGTTTTTATATTAATTATAATTTAATAATATAAATAATAAAAATATATATATTAATTAATTCTAATTATAAAACTAAATCTTAACGGTTTTAAATTTATATTTAATATAATTTAACTATTTAAATAATAATTACTTTTATTATTAATTCTTTTTTTTATTTTTATCGTTTTAAAAAAGATTTATAACGTGGAATATATTATCGTCGCGATCCCACTTTCTTAATAAACTTATCGACCCTTTTTTTTTTTATTTTATTTTTTAAAAAAACGTATTTATAATTTAAATAACCCGTAATTTATTAAATAATAAACCGCTATAAATTTATTAAAAGGCGGGAAATATAAAAATATATAAAAGGTTTATACGAAAATTTTAAAGTAATAAAAATAATAAAACGGTTAAAATAAAATAATTTAAACTTAATAAATACCTACCGCGACGAACGTAAGCTAAAGACTTTTAAAACGTTATATAAATTAAATTTATAAGTTTTAAATTTAATATATATAATAATTAATATAAAACTATAATTTATATAAAACTTTACTTTTAATTAAACTTTAAATTAACTTTTATTATTATTATTATATATTTTAATTTTTAAAATATTATATTATTAATAACTTTAATAATATTAAAATAATTTTATTTTAATAAATAAATAAATATAACGAAATATTTTAATTTTAAAATATTATAATATATAATTAATAAAATATTTTTTTAAATTATTGAAAACGCTTTTTATAAATATATATAATATATATATTATTATTAATAATAATTATTATAATATATAAATAAATATTAAAATATAAATAATTATATATATATTTAATAATATATAATAAATTAAAATAAAATATATAATAATAAAAATAATTATAAATTATAAAGAATATTTATTAAAAGAATTTATATTTATTTTTAAAACTTTTTTTAAAAAGTTATATAAAATTAATATTTATATATTAATTTTAAAAACTTTATTATTTAATATAAATAATTTTTAATAAATTTTAAATTTATATAATATAAATAAATATAATTCTTTTTTAATATTTAAATATATTATTATAACGAATTTCGGATTTATTTTAAATTTTATATTATAAAAAAGAATAAATAATTATAATTAAAAGTTATAATAAAAAAAGAATTTAATATTTATTATTTATTATCGTTAAAAACTTATTTTATTTATTTTTATTATTTACAATATTTATTTATTTTAATATAAAATTATTATTAATTTATATTATTATTTATTTATTTTTTATTATTTATATTAATTATATATATATATTTAAAAAAACTCTATAAAAAAATAATTAAATATAATATTATTATAAACTTTAAATTTATTTTAAATTTTATATTATAAAAAATAAAAATAATTATAATTAAAAATTATAATAAAAAAGGGTTTAATATTTATTATTATTATTAAAAATTTAATTTTTTTAATTTATTTATTAAAAATGTTTTTAATTAATAATATTTTAATATAAAATATTATAAATTTATATTATTTTTTATTTATTCTTTATTATTTATATTAATTATATATAATATATTAAAATTTATTTTTAAATAAATATATAAAAATATTATAAATATATAATTAATATATTTAATAATTATATATTAAATATTATTAATTAAAAAACTTTAATAATAAAATTAATATAATAAAATTATTAATTTTATATAAATAGCCGATTATAATACGAAATAATTTATAATATTTATAAAGAAAAGTAAATAAGTCTTAACCGGCGACGAAAGGACTAAACAGTGTCCGCGTGAAGGGATAGCTTTAATATAAAAAAGTGGCCGGTATCGACGAGGGAGTAGGTAACAATGGGCTAGCTAGCGTCAACGGGGCAGCTGGTGACGGGTGTTCGATACGACTCAATACACAGCGCGAAGTGTCCATAGCTGGTGCACTAATTTTTTCGGTGGTGAATGAATCATAGTGGCTCACATTGGCTCATTTGGTCATGCCACTAGTATCTGGGTCCTGACCAAACATAAGAGTAACGATGACCATGAGCGTATACTCACTTGTAAAACAGCAGGACAACATACCACATCGTGCATGCTAGTTCCATCCCGCCAATTCACAATGTCGGAAAACCACGCAATCGTCTTTGGTGCATCCGGCCTCATCGGGTGGGCCATGGTCGACCAACTACTAGCTCCTTACCCGACACCCGGCACCTTTGCCAGCGTAACCGCCGTGGCGAATCGTCCCATCGACGTCGCCGAGGCCCATTGGCCAGAGCCCGGGGCCGGGCGACCGGATCTACGTCTTGTTTCGGGGGTCGACCTCCGGGGCGATGCGATCTCTTTGGCAGATACGCTCAGGCAGCAGGTTCCAAAGGCGGATAAGATAACGCACGTCTACTATTTCGGTGAGATGCGACACCCGCCCTAGGTGGGGAATGGTGATGTGACGAATGATGACGTGCTGACGATGGCACTCACGATATTTAGTCTTTACCGCAGTGGGTCACGACCTCCAGGAGGAAGTCGCCGTCAACAAGAAGATGCTCCAGAATGTCATCGACGCAGTCTCCTCCCTAAGCCAGAACCTCAAGTTCGTCGTCTTCCCTGGCGGCACACGCGTGAGGCCCCCCACCAGAGCTCTGCACCATAGGGGCGCTATGCTGAATGACTACAGGGATACGGCATATACATCCCAGGCGGTACGTTTTCCGCGCCGCTCACGGAGGACATGGTAAACAGCCTGCCGCCGGATTATGAGGAGACGGTGGCGTATCCGCAGTTCAGGAAGCTGTTGGCGGACGCCTGCAGAGGCAAGGGCTGGACATGGTGCGAGATTTGCCCTGACGCTATCGTAAGTCGACCCCGTATGACGCGAGAAGGCCTCCAGAACATTCATTCACTGATGATCCACAAAGATCGGATTTACCCCAAATGGTTCCCAGTTCAGTCTCGCTCTCCACTGGGCGCAGTATCTTTCCCTGTACGCCTACAACCACGGAATAGGCCCCCGTGTGAAGGATGAACCCGACACTGCTACTGTGGAGGTTCCCTTCCCCGGAACTACCGCCGGGTACAACTCGCTGTGCTCCCCCGTCTCGGCAAGCACCATTGCCCAATTGGCGATTTATGCCGGCCAGAACCCAGAGCGCTGCGGCGACGGGAGGCTGTTCAACATCGCCGACTCGGACGCGCCGTCCAAGATGGGCGACGTGTGGCCTCATCTGGCGGCGTGGTTTGGGCTCGTGGGCACGGGGCCCGAGGCCAGGTCAGACACCGATCTGCTGCCTAGTGAGTATGTCGAACGGCACCAAGGCGTCTTTAGGGAGCATGGTCTGGAAAAGGCTGTCGAGGGTGGCGTGGGTGCAGGCAGGAAGCAGCTGGACAGCGTTGGCTCGTGGTTGACCTTCGACAGACAGTTGTCGCTTGACAGACTGAGGGAAGCCGGATTCAAGGAGAGAAGAGACCCGGTGGTAGGATGGCTCGAGGCTTTCGACATGTTTCGAAAGGCTGGCTTGATACTCTAGTCTAGTAGTGATAAGTCTAATCTATTACATCCTCCAAATCAAACTGTGTCCGTAATCCATGCCCTCCGTGGCTAAAGCACCTTTAGCTAGCTACACTCCCTATTCAACTAGCAAATATCTACCCTACAGCATTGCCTTATTTACGCTCTTTCGTCTCGACATCGTCCAAGATGTCGGCCGACGCTACCGGATCCGACTGCGTCAAGCCGCGGTATTTCTCTTCGTCGATCGAAGCAAGGGCCGAGGCCGTCTGTTTGGGGGCGAGTCCGTACAGCTCCTGGAAGCTCATGATCATCGGCCGCCAACGGTCGGGGTCGATGCGGTTGCTGTGGCCGGGCAGGCGAAGCTCGTTCAGGACATGGGTCCGGACAACCTTGACCTCGATGGCCAATATGACCCCCGCTCGGTCCGGGTCGTCTTGCATCAGCTCGGTGGTGCCCATGACCTCTGCCTCCATCTGCACCGGACACTCGGCGATGCGTGGCGGTCGAACGAGGTCGGACGGCTGCCGTGTCAAGCCCGATCGTGCAAACTTGTCCTTGCAGTGCTCGTAGCCGAGTGCTTGCTTCAGCGGAGGGACGACGGGGGTGCCGGTTGTTTTGGCAATGGCGTTGATGTAAGGCCCCATGCTATCGCTCGGGAGGTTGAGAACACATTGTTTGGAGCGCAGGAGGTTGATGGTGGTCTGTGATACGGCGGCCAGTCCCAGTACACATCGATGGCCGAGCCACCAGGCCGACGACATGGGCGCGATATTGGCACTTCCATCCTCGTTCTCGGTAGTGACCATGACAACAGGGGTACCCCAGTACATGATGGCTGGTGTTATGACGGAGTGCATGGCTGAATATGGAAAGTTGCTGGCTGAAGTGATGATCAGGAGGGTTTGAGCCAACAGAATGAGATAGGGCGTTTGGATGAGTGCTTCATAAGATAACGTACATTTCTATCAATGTCTGCTCTACGCCCTTATATACACAGACTCAGCATCTGATGGCCAACATGAATGCCATAGATGTGACCAATAAGAGCCTTCGCCGTAGGAATTTGGCGGCCCATTGGTTAGTTTCGAAGCAAGCCCCCAATTTTCGTATTTGCTGTAGTTGTGACCAATGAGCAACACATGTCAATGGTCTGGGCGGGTCTGGCTAAACTAGCAGCGATTTTGATTGGCCACTTCCCTAGCAAGCGACGGCTTGCTCACGGCAGATCGTCTTCGGCACTCTCTCCTGGAACCATTCTTACTCCCCTCATCATCCCAAGCGACCAGACCAATATCACTGGTTAACAAGAGCAAGAGACAGCCAACCGTTTGCTGCATACTCCATCAGGACCCCGTCATCATGCCCCACCCAGCCTTCCCCAACGATAGCACGCGCTGGACCGCCGTCCAGCGCAAAGACGCCCTAGCCGACGGCGTCTTCCTCTACGCCGTGCGCACCACCAAGATCTACTGCCGCCCCGTCTGCAAAGCGCGCCTCGCGCGGCGCGCCAACGTGGACTTCTACGACACCGCCGACCAAGCCGAACGGGCCGGATACCGCCCGTGCAAACGCTGCAAGCCGGAGTCGGCCGGGCGGATGCCGGAAAACCACGCCGTGCGGCGGGTGAGAGCCATGGTGAAACAGGGATCGTTGCCGCGGGCCGTTGCTGATGATACTCTGGGTCAGCAGCCTCTTCCGCCGCCGCCAGTCGACTCGGGATGCCTAGAAGATATGGCGAGGCAGGCTGGGGTTTCCAAATGGCACTTCCACCGGATTTTCAAGGCGGTGACCGACATAACGCCAGCCCAGTATCTGCGACACAGTGGCGGTGGCGCGCCGTCCTCCTATGAACGGAACTTGGAGGATCCATGCTCAGTGGCACGAGGGACAGGCGCAATGATGGAGGCCTTGGGGCTGGAGAGCTGGGCAATTGAGTCGACCCAGTCAGATCTTACTGCTGACCTCTTCACGCCGGACCATGTCGACTTCGACTTCGACAGCTTCATCACAAATCTTGACGACGGCCTTCTCTAACTCAGGACAATGTAAGCATAAAGTTCTATTGCTACTTATCCTGCCGACGATTATCCAATTAACCCATTCCCGCCAGCTATCGTATTGCTGCTAGCCATCCTGCCTATCCAAAAACCAATTAGCCCATGAAATGGACGTTTACCTTATACTTGACCATGCCCTATATGTTGACCATGGAGTTAATATAACGAAGCGACGCCTCGATGGAAGCATCTTGAGCCTCCTTCTTGGCCTCATAGCGGTCAACTCGACCCTGCCACTCCTGACTCGACAGCACCATACTCGTCTTTCCATCCGCCAGGAGGTCGACCCAACTATCTGCGCTGTTGGTCAAGGCCGCGAGTTCCTGGTTGCCGAACCGAGCATACGACCTGGGCAAGCCCCACGGCTGCGATCGGATACCCCGCTTGACCTGCTCGCTGCGCGCCGCCACGTGGTTCTTGACGGTGCCGGCGATGCTCGGGGCACATGTACGCCGGATAACGCTGGAGACGAGGTCATGTATGCGCGACCTCAGCTGATGATCCTGGCGTTTGCCCAGGAAGGCGAAGGCGGCTTTGATGGATTGCCAGCGAGACAGTAGGCTGGAGACGGCATGGACGGTACCCAGCGCCCAGACCAGGAGCTGCGCTTTCTCGACGTCCTGGATCTGTTCGCCCGGGAGCGAAGAGTAGAAGAAGTGGCTCGTCAGTGGCATTTGCGATACCTCTCCTGCCTTGGCACCCATCATCCAGTAGATCTCGTTGCCAAGGTCGAACTGCAGGGACATGGTGAGTGCGTGGAGTATCTGTCGGTTGAAAGACGTCAATCAGTCAGGCTGACTCTCGATCAGAGTTTACACAGCTTCTTGAAAAGAGGGCACTTACCGTTCGATCCACGATAGGGGCTTGGCCAGAGTCAGCTTTTCCCTTTTCCAAGGGCGGCTTGGGTGTCTGGATTCCCTCGAGGATTCCTTCGAATAGTGCATCCAATCGAATGCCATGGCCTTCCGCGTGGTAGATCGTATTCCAAAACATACAAACCCTTGTGATGAACGGGAGTGATGAGATTAGTAGGAATGCATCGTGGCCAGACACGCTCTCCGTCTGGCGAGCATCGAGCGGTAGCTCTCGGAATGGTGCTGTGGCAGCTGTCAATTTGGCCGTCTTTGGAACGCCCTCTATGACGACAATGCGACCAGTCTTCGATGTATCACCATCTTCCTTGGATGCAATGGGAACTGGCGCCACGACGAATCTTCTAAGCGGTATGTTCTTGGTCATTATCCTGGCAGCCGACCTGGCCCCACGGTCCAGCGTACCTTCGAGACTTCCGAACACATTGATAGGGGACTGCGCGATTGTCAACTCGTGCGGCGTCATCAACTGTACACTGGGACTTCGAAGCTCGGCGGCGAGAGTCTTGGCGTCCCGGACACTGGCAATCCGATCAGCCCCCAACCGGTGAACCGGGAAAACCACTCTGTTGGCCCAGGCTTGGAGGCTAGGCAAATCATCTTCCGCCACGTTGGAGAAATGCAGGGACGTTCCTTTCCTCAAGAGCGCCGTCACAGCACGTGTATCGATGAGATCCCATGGCCTAATCAAGCCGACCCCGGGGTGGTTGTACTGATTGCCGAATATGATGATACTTTTGCCCCGGTACTGGCTCAGGACCGAATCACCAGAGGAGTCTCGGATTTCGTACGAACCGTAGACACTCAGGTTGAAGACGTCTACCTTCATGCGCAGGCGGTGTCGAAGGAATCCCAGGGTTTGGCGGATAGCAAAGTTGGGCGTGCTGCTGTTGACGACCACAAGGTATCCCGGATCATCGGAGCGTTGGTAGGGGCAGGAGATCTGAACCGGCATGTGATGCTCTTGGACTGTTCGTATCAGCCCTGTTCTCGGGTCACTCAGATGCAGCTCGACTCTCAGACGTCCGTTGCTAAAGTCTTCGACCTTGTTGTTAACGGTAAACTCCTGGTCTATGGTCAAGGTCGATCCCGGCTGTATCTCGTCGATCTGATCGAGGCCCCGAGAATCGTCTAGCAAAAGGAAACAAGCCTCTTCGTTGTCCTGGGTTTCGGTAAAAGTGGTTGCACAGGGCCTGTCGGTGTTGTGTCCGTAGGCTTTCCGGGATTTGTTGTGGAGCTAGGTAGTCTTTTGTCAGCCTCCTGATCCTCGGTCACGACGAACGCCACACAACCTACCCTCCATCTAAACCTGATTCGATCTCCTTTGGCGACACTTGGAAGGAAGTCAGGTGCGTCGAGCACTAGGGGGTAGCCTATGCGGATTGGAGTGGGGCCACAGAAGCCCGGGATCGGTCGATTCAGACGTTCGTGGAACACGGCAACCAACTGTACCCAGTCGTTTACGTCCACAAGCGACCCTACTGGCTCGTCACGGGCCTGATTTCGGATCAGCGCTCGCAGCACTCCTGGCACCTCGACCTCTTGGCCCGGGAGGATCTCGTAGGGCAACTGTATGGGCTCGGAAGACACCGGCTCGAGATATTGGGTGCCCTGGATCATGACGTGGATGGATCGGGTGGCAGGGGAGGGCATGTGACCCGTGTTTCTGACAACCAGGTTATGCACGAGTATATGCTCACCCGGCTCGTTGATGCCATCGTGATTCTCGTCCGTGATGTCGAACCTGACGACTTTCAGTTCATAGACGCCCGGATACGTCCTCGGTTGAGCGTGCTTATACTTGACCTTGATCTGGACCCTACCATCCGTACCACTGGTTTTCTCTTGGTTAGCTTTTGTCCTGGGCAACTGGCAACATTCTAGCCCTGTAACTCACGATTTGCCTGCGCTCAAGTGCGTGGATGGTTGGTGCCCCCGGAAGCCCGGCCTTCCGTTTTTCCCTCCACTGCGGTATATATCTTTGCCGACATAGGAAGAGCCCCCTCGGCCTCCTCGGCCACCAGCTCCGGGCGTGCCGTGGGCACCCCTCTGCCCTCCCATGCCACCCTTGACATTGAAGTCGAGGGGCAAGAGTAGATCGGTATCGTCCACATCCACCGCGACAAGAATATCGCCTGCTGGGCCTCCACCTCCGCCGCTTGAGCCAAAGCCACCACTACGACACTCAACGTTAGTAATATGACTCTTTCCAAGAAATCAACGTTATGCCTGCGGAAATACTCGGCGTGCTTCTCACGTACTCCCCACCATTGCCACCATTCTCGCCGTCTTCGCCTTTGCTGAACTGCGTGGCGCTCCTCCCTCTTCTGCCGTGACCACCATCTTGTCCATGCTCGCCGCGGCCACCAGCGCCACCATTACCTCCATTGGCCTTTAGCAGCAGTCTTTCTCCCGTGGCTACAGTCCAGAACTCGGCCGCACGTCGTCCGAAGACTTGAACCACGGAGGGACTGTCTTGAGAGTACGCTAGCCGGACTGATATGCGAGAGCCAGCTGCCTGCCCAGTTTCGTCGTTAATACCACTGGAATAAAGGAATGAACCTCGAAATCCGACTTACGCCAGGCGTTGGGGCCCCAGCAGACCGCCCGTGCCTCCCATTTTGGCCGTGACTAGCCTGAGGCCATTGATCAATGAATTCCAGACCCGGCCGGCCGTCTTGGCCGCTGGTGTCGATGAGCTTGGATCCGGATGCAGCCATGGTTGTTGCCGGCCCTGTTCGTATTCAACACTGGAAGCGGAATACTCCAAGGGGATAAGAATGGTGTAGCTGGTTTCTAGAAGCGCGAGCGCATTGCAATGGTGGGGAGATGTGTTTTTAAATCATTCGTGCTGCTCAATTTTCCCTAGTCTTTTGGAAGGTTTGGGTTGCACTGGGTTAATACCAAGCCATCTGGCTTCAATATGGGGAAAGAGCCAACCCATCCCACTCGTTCCAACATCATACCACAGACTGACTGAAGGTTATTTTATTCGCCAGACGAGCCCTCGGGAGGCCTCAGGATTTCATAACCCTCCTGGGACTCATATTTCAAAGCATTTGGGGTATTTGCCTGTGAGAGTCCCATGCAGTTCCCGGTCATCCATCGAGAAATGTTCTAGGCGCATTCTTCCATCCTCAGCCCGGAAAACAAACACGAGAGAATGCCCTACCGAGTAACAGGGCCCCCTTCTGTGGACCACACCGTGGTACCTACCAGGACCTACGAAGCGCTCACTGCCAGACGAGAGGTTAATGGCCAACGCAATACCCAACAAACTGAGCAAAGGTTGTCTTCTACTCGCAGTAGGCCGGTCGCTTCCAGCACAGATGACCTTCCGCTCTACACCGCATTACCAGAAGAGCTGCCGCCGCCCGCTTATACGCCCCGAGGGGACAGGGCAAGTACAATCCGACCTTGCAGCGAACCGACGGCCGACAGCACCCCGTCTATCGCCCCCGTCGCCTCTCGGTCTGAAGAGGCCCTGCCCACCAAGCGATAGCCCCGCATCTCCGACAACAGCACCACCATCGAACCTGGTTCTCTCCCGATTCCGGTTCACGTAAAACCACATCAAGTCCGTCGCCGAACGTTTCCATTTCGGACCGTCCCTACGCCAGCCACTGTACTGACGAGCCCAAAGAGCTACAGATCAAACACTGGCATCCAAAGATCCGCTTTCGCAAAGGTGGTGATGCTGATGATGTGCGCTGGCGTTGTCACACAACGCCAGCGCACATGTACGGATGGACCTGATCGTATCAGGTCTAATGGCGGTGATGGTCATTGAGACCTGAAAAAAAATCACGTTGTCAATGAACAGAGAGTTCAGCACTAGATGCTCTCCTGTCGCGGGTTTAGTTCGTCCCGTCCCTATCAGCGTACCTTCAAAATATCGGGCTTGGATTGGGCATAAAAGCCCACCCGGCAATCTTACATATTGGGGCAATCTTCAGACCGAATGTAAATCCGATGGCAATGGTGACGCAAACGATATGTGTTTGCTTTGAACTAATGTGGGAGGCCGTCCAGGAGGCCCGCGCGTTTGGGTTGATGCTGGAGGCCTACCGGTGTCCGTTCGACTCTTTCTCCAACTCCTGCTTTCCACTTGATTGTAATCCAGATCAAGCTCTCAACCACTTTCTACCCGACCCATATGACCTTCGAAATGTCGGAAGGTGTCATCCTGACTATATTTCTAGTGTTGTTATTCATTACCATCATGGCCTGCGAAGCCGCTCAAGACAAATCCTTGCGAGAAAATGGCGGAAAACCCATCTTCACACCATCCACCACAGTAGCTGGCAGCGACCGAGACGAAAACGAAAGCCTCTACCCCGAAGAAGTTGCCGGTGGTGACGCTTGGGACGGGCACTGCTGCCCCACTGTGCCGTGGCCGGGAAACACCTACATGATCATCGAGAAAGTCACCGGCAGGGCGATCGCTCGCCACTACAATGGCCAAGTCTCTCTTGGGGACCCGTCAGAGGCCTCCACTGCTGCTGTCAATTGTCAATGGTTATGCGTCGAAAGCGACAACAATTTCGGGTTTCAGAACCCCAAGACCGGTTGCTACCTCGGTCACAATGGTACAGATCGCATGCAGGCTAAGGCAGCCGTGCTCCACGAGCCGGAGTACATCATTGCGAGGCCCCATCCCATGGGCGGGTATCAGCTGTTGAGCCAGTATTGGTACGCTATGATGGTGGCCCATCATACCAAGCTGTATGTTACCGGCGAGGATGGAAAGAGCCTGGTCAGACGGATGCATGGTACCACCCGCTTTGAGTTCAAGAAGGTATGAGGCTGGGTTCTCCTGGCGGGCACGAAGTATTGGGAGAGTATCAACAATGACCAAGTACAGCAATGATTGGTTGTTAAGAATATGCTTTTGGTTGGTTGACAGAAATAGTTTTGAACCGATCAAGGGAAGTAATGCTTGGTATTGGCGTGTCTGCATGCTCGGTGCTACGAAGCATCGGTTGACCCTATTTTTAGCATAGCAAAGTCGTACCAAGGCACTGCATGACCATCTTACGTGTAAGGCTGCGTGGGGGCGAAATGAATGGTGCCAAGTCTTGCTTGCTTTTTTCCGGCTATGATTCTATGCCAAGGCCGCCCACCAGAATGAAAGGGTAAGACAAATCTGACAGCTTTTCCCACCATCTCACAAAAAGTAAGCACGCGAATCGTTGCTCGCCCTGCTGCTAGATTCGCCCAAGCAGCCAGCAACCATGGGTAATTACAACGCCAACGACATCCTTCTGACCCCCATCAAGGCTCCGACTGAGCAAAGAAAGGGTACAGCCACCAGGACGCATAATTGGGCACCTGAGATTGCGGCTCTCCTCTGCAGCGCCGCCGCCTTGATAGCGCTAATCATTCTCCTCACACAAGAGGATCGGAAGCCGCTCGATGATTGGAAAGCCCCCTTTTCTCTCAACACGGTGGCATCCATCCTCTCGGTGGTGTTTAGAACGCCACTGGCGTTTGCGGTAGGATCCTGCTTGGGCCAAGGAAAGTGGTCTTGGTTCAGCAAGCGCTCCGGCCCTGTTGCTGTCTTCGCGGCCATCGACGAGGCCAGTCGCGGGCCCTTGGGGAGCTTGGGGCTGCTGTGGCGGCTGAAGGCTCGGTGAGTATTACCCACGCACCCCGCATATACCCGTTTGTGCTCACATCCGATGCAGTCACTGGGTCTCGTTTGGTGCTCTGGCCACGGTTGCTCTCGTCGGCGTCGACCCTTTCCTCCAAGCAATCATCAATTACGAAGGGCGACTGGCTTCGGAAGGAACCACAGACGTCGCATCTCTTGGCCGCGCCTCACATCTGGATATCGGATCCCAGGAGTTCTTCAACGTGATACGACCTCGTTACCATGGCGAGGAGGGCATCGTCGGGTGCTTCGGGTCAAAAGCCAATGTGGGCATGTCGACAAGCTCTATCCTGGGCTTCGTGAACAGCTCAGCTTCCAACGCGGCCAAACCACCTTTGGTCACCTGTCAGACCGGAAACTGTACATGGGAACCCTATTCTACACTGGCTTTCTGCAGCTCTTGTTTCGACGTTTCAGCCCACTTGAAGAAACAGAGAATACCTGACGGAGTTCCTGACTGTGGCGGTGTCTATGGACTCCAGCGAACCGAGGTTACGAATTACACCATCCCATACGGTTCCAGCGAAGCTTTCTTCTGGGGCGTGGATGGGAAAGGGAGTGGAAAGAGGAGCAGCTATTGTGGAAACTCTACAGTGGCCGGGCGAACTCTTGTCCGCCCCAAAGATACCTACAATCTGCAGAATTGGGACACGCTCATAGCGGCCTTTGTGTTGCTACATCCTTCTGAGGGATACTTCCAGGGCGATATACCCTGGGAAAACGACGTCATGTCAGCTACCGAATGTGGTCTACGGCTGTGCACAAAGGTATTCCAGTCGAACGTGACCAATGGAGAGACCCACGAGAGCCTACTTTCCGAAACGTTCGAAAGGGTTCCTGAGTCATTTCAATACAATTTGAACACCCGTGCAGCCAAAAACGCTACCATCAAGGAATGGTTTAGCAACGATTTTGGCAGTTCGCTGGATTCACGGGTTTTCAACACCACATGTGCAATAGTGGGAAGAGACGACCTTCAACTTCGCATACCCAACGAAGTTACTGTGCCTGATATACAACGGGACTTCAATGTCACCCAGGCCTCCATCACCACGATCATCGATGAGATTGTCGGCGACGGATCCCAGAGAATATTCGACGCACTCAACGAATCCACCAGTTTCACCACGTCTTTCGAAAACGCGGCGCAGATGATGTCGTACCAGATACGCGAGCTGGATGGAACGATGGTCCCCGGGGTTGCTGAAAAATGGATCATATACGTCCATATACGATGGCAATTCATGATCTTTCCGATCGTGACAGCCGTATTGGGCTCCGTCTTCTCGGTGACCGTCATGGTGGGCACCTCCAGAGGCAAGAATCGCGTCATGAAAGCCAACATGCTGGAGTCGATGCTCCACGGACTCGATGAGGGAACCAGTACGCAGCTGAGAAACAGCCACGTGAAGGATAAAATGGAGAAACACGTTTTTGTCAAGCTGAGGGATGGACCTGAGGGGCTGCGCCTTCGACCACCCGGTGCGGATTACTATGCCAGTAGCGATACTTTCCAAGTTCTGCAGCCAGGCTTGAGCAATGCCTCCTTCCAACAGAGCTGGCAGATGCCTGGTTACCCAAGCCAAGAACGAATGGTCTAGGGTACCAATTGTAACGAGGATACTCAGGATATGGCCAGTCCCAGTCTTCTTAGGTCACATGAGGACAGCACGGATAAGATCATAGATACAACTATCTTAGACTTAGTAGCCATGTTTGTATCACTGGTTGGTTCGGATATGAGACATTTGTCTAAAACCTATGGCCCCTCTTTCTCAAGATCCTTAGGATTCCAGTACTAGGCATCTCTTGGTGATTCCTTCTGGCCTGTGGTGGCTCACTACAACTAACATATATTTCTGCCTGAGGTGCAATAGAAAGCCCTTCGCCTGGCCTGTGTTGTCCAGCCTCTGATAATACAAGGCAAATACGGAGCGCAGTTGAGTAGGCAACCAATTAGGCAACATTAAACGGGAATCTTCCATCATACAATATACGGCTGTCACCTCCAATCCAAGCTCAATTTCCCTCCCACCAAAACATCAGCTTCGCCATATTTGACTCATCAAGTGAACCACCTACACACACAGAGACAAAAGAGACAGACCTGGAACAACAGAAACGACCCAAACCGCCATGGCAGGGAACCATGGCCCGAGCTGGGCGTTCACAGCCGATCTACCCTCTTCGCCTCGCTCCGGAAACCGCCCCGAAGCAGCCAACCCCGACGACCAACCAATGACCTTCCGAGCTCCATCGACTGACCCCTCGGAATCCGACGAGGTACTCGTCGACGCGGCGCACGACGAAGAAGAAGTACGCAGGTATGTCGCGCAGGATGTGGAGGCGGCCGTCGAGGAGTCTATGAAGGATACTGTCACGGACAAGGATGTCGTCATGGCGCTTGACGAGGACGAGAACATCAGCAGCGAAGGGCCGGAGGTGAGTAGGGCGCTAACACTAGATGCACCAAGTGTGTGCATGATGAGACGGAGAGAGATTGTGCCATTAACAGAAAGTAAACCAGACCTGGACATGCGAAATTTGCGACGAAACCTACAGTGATCAGTGGGATCTGCGCAATGTGAGTATCAACAGATACACAATATTTGACTAGAACAAAAATCGGTACACTAACAATCAATAGCATCTTAGGGTACACCACGACTGCGAGGCCGAGAACATACTGGATGCCCGAACCAGAGGCCTCACCCTGATTCGGGAGTTTCAGCACCTGAGAAGCGATCACGAACATTTACAAGGGAACCATCTCGCTGAGACGCATCAGGGCAGTCGGCGGGACCAGCTGGAAGCGTATATAGACCAGGCTCAATGGGACATCGGCAACATGTCTTATGTCATGGACAAGTTACTATCCGAAGACATGCAAAGCTGTCCCGACCACGTCTTCCAATCGAAGAGGGGAGAGGCCGCTCTGTCCTACCTCGCGGCCGAGAGACGCTGCACACTCCACAAGCGCGAGCTGGACATGCTGCGCCACGAGGACGGACCCGACAGAATCTTCGCCAGATATAGTGGGTTACTTGGTGGAAGTGCAGCTTCGTGGCAGCCCACCCGCGAGGAGGTTGACGGCGAGACCCGGTTCGTTTTCCCCAACTCCAACTGGGACGAGATGACGCCGTTGGAGCAAGCCCGCGCCTTGCTCAACGATGATTTGGCCAGGACCAACATGGTGCCGACCTACATCTACTGCATGGGCCGCGACGCTGGTCTACAACAGCTAGAAGTATGCGAGCAGCCACAGCCCGAGGGTCCTCTGGGACCGGAATTCGAAAGATACGATCCTCCGGTCGACTGGCATGCGCTGAACGATTCCGAAAAGGCCCACGTCGTCCTCTGGGGCCGCTGGGGCGAGGTCGGCCGCAACGTGCCAACGTACCTGCGACACCTGCGGGTCCAGGCCGGGACCATGCACAAGGACTACTTCGACGAGCTCTACCAGAAACAACGCCGACAAGAACAAGGCCCGCAACAGACAGATCCAGAAAGCCAGAAGAAGGAGGAGGGGGAGCTGCTGGACAAGCTGAAGAAGTACCATGAGTTCAAGGAGGACTACGACGAACGGGAGCGCCTCCGCGCCATGCACGCCAGAAGAAGCGGTTTACGCTCGCAACGAAAAAGGGTACTGCAACGAGCGGCATGGACCAAAAGCGGACGTGGCCTATTGGCTCGCAACCTGAACAGTCGTTTTCATCGTCGCCGCCACCGTTTTTGGCGGACCAGCACCCCCAAAACGACGTGGCAGCGTCGGCTCCGTCAACATGCGAAGTTCCTCAAGGATAGAGACGATGAAGACTATTGCTAGGCTGAACAGGCAGCGAATCAATGGGCATACGACCTTCGGGCATCAATCTGAGTCCGCTCTAATGGACGTTCAGAAAACGGTTGATGGGGGGTCCTTGTCCGATCGAGCATCGGGTGGGGTGCTCGTCATTAGTTCAACGCCATTGAACGAAGGGAAACGGGGGAAGAGATGAGCCCAGGAGACATGACTTATACCTCGACTTGTTCTGCGCTGTCAGAAAGGGGCGGATGGTACTCACTCAATGGATGATAGCGTGGATAGAGATGGCTGCAATAAGCTAGCGCTGAATGATACTAGGGGATGTGACATTAGCTAGAGCAGACATCGATAAAGAAATGATTTGCATGTCACGGAGCAATGGAAGCAATCAATATGTTAGCATAGTCTCTGATCCATGCGACAATTGCCGGAATTGCTCTTAATGGAAAATTTATTTTGGTTTTGTAGAGATAGGGGCTCTCAGCTTGGAGCTACTATTGCTGTTCTTCAATGGCTAGTTCATCAAAGTCATCAAGTAGTTCGTTCATGTCCACACCCGGCACGTCGTCATCCTCGCCTTCCGTCTCCGCTATGCTCATCTCATCTGCTGCCTTCTGCCTCTGCCTCTCCTTGTAGAGTTGCACACCGTGACGGAACTCCTCATCCTCCTCAATATCCTGCAAGAACTGCTCGAAATCGCGATCCATACGTTCTTGGTCAGCCTTCTTGGGCAACAGTTCGCCCTCGTCCTTGGCCATACGCTTGATCTTCCACTGTCGCTTGCGGTTGCGGCGGCGGTTGGGGTAGTGCTTCTTGACAATCATGACATCGGGGATCCTCGACGAGTACGTGTTGGACTGCTCAATGGCATCATACTCGGGGTTGTTGAAGTTGGTGCCCGTGAGCATGTAGCCCATGCACGAGTCGCCGGCATGGAGCATGTTGCCCATGTGTGTCCTGGCGAAGTAGACCTTGTCGTTGACGCCCAGATCCGAGGCTCTCGCCACCTGCACGTCGGCCAGGATCCACTTGCCGTTGGTGGGACCAGAGGGCTCGATGTCCATGACAATGAACTCGACCATTGCAGGGGCTTCGGCCAACGCGCCGAACGGGGCTCTCCAGTAGGTGGGGGCGCTGATGTCGGCCGTTTGCAGCGTGTTGGGGTCCATGACGTTGATGGAGGTACCGACACGATAGCACAGGGCCAGGGGCGAGATGTTGCCGAGCTGCTTGGCCAGCTTGATGGGGAGGGCGACCAAGTCATCTTTGCAGATGGGGATCAACTCGACGGAGAATGTGAATTTGTAGGACTTGGCGCCCGTGTGGGAATCTTGAGAGATGAGCTCTTGCGACTTCTTGGTACGCACGGGGACGACCGAGGTGAGGAAGTCGACAAACTTCTCAGCGCCGTTTCGCGCCGAGAAGAAGAAGTCAATACCGTCCTTTGCTTCCTTGATGTTGATGGTATCCTTGTGCGCGCCGTGTTTGAGGATCAGCTGCTCCAGGTACAGGAACGTCCGCTTGTGGAGGACCTTCTGCCGCACCTGGACCGAGGCTCGCCAGACGTTGGCTGTGTATGACTTTGCGCATTCGGGGCACTGCTGCCAGGCGACAACGTAGACGACCTCGAAGGACTGTTGCAGGATGACGCCGTCCGATACGGAATCTTGAATGGTCAACTTGATCTTGATACGGCGGGAATGCGGTTCTGTCCAGATGAAACTGGCGTCTATTATTCGGACTTTGTTGAGACCTCTGAGCTTGTTGAGACACAGCGCCAGCAGTTCGCGGGACTCGGGCGCGGCGGACACCCAGGATTGAGGGGGGTTCAACCAGCGGTCGCAATCTCTGCAGAAGTGGACGGTGGCTTCACGCTGAACGCCCGAGGAAACATCGATGTTGGTTTTGATGCAGTCGTAGCACAGCGCATTCGTGCTGTTCTGGCCGTCGATGGGAGCAGCGCATTCGCAACAGAAGATCCTGCAAGCGAGAAAAGACAGACATGTCAGTCAGAATCTCCACGGGTTGAGGCGAAACAATCAAACAGTAAGTAATCAGTAAATTCACCTACGTTGCGTTTCCGGTCGCAGACACCTCGTTGGAGGGCGCGATGGAGATGGGCGCATCGATATCATCAATATCCATCGAAGACGACATCTTGCTTGCGATGTCTTCGAAATGAACTTGAGTTGGGGATGAGTTGGGAGTATCGTCGCCCAGTACTCGGAAATGCTTTGCACCAGGTTATGCAGCGGTGCCTGGTTTCTGCTTTATGGCGGGGAAACGTCACTTTCGCATTTCAAAAATTATTTGCCCCTCGATTCGATAAGGCGGATAAGTGAGCAGACTTGTGACTTGCCAGAGCTGTGGGGGCGCTGGGGGAGTCATCAGAAGAGTCATCGCGCGCCTGCCACATCTTATCGCCGTTGGTGTGGCTTGAACGCAGGCAGGCCACAGGCAGGCTTCTGGGTGCTGAGCTGCTGGGCGAAGTACCTGGCTTGAGTAGGGAAAAAAAGAGTACTTCTCAATTGCGCACTAGACACAGGTCCCATTTTTCAATCTCTATTACCCCTGTCTGGGTCCACACTCCTCTAAGCGCCGCGCCAAATGATACTTGGGTACCTCGCCAGCTCACCCAGCCTTTTTTTCGAAAACGCGCAGTTACATTTGAGCCCAATTTTCCTGGCTCTGGGATGTAGCAAGCAATCTCCGGGCGTGTCAGGATCCCAGCCTCCCCGTCGGCGTTATCGAGTTCCTACTTGCCGCGGGATGGGAGGGACTACCCGAAGCTCATGCATGTGTCCAGATGTGAAGAGATCTTGCGCGATTCGGTGCGGAGACCGAGGATGCCGATAATTGCCCACATCTTGATTGCATCTCACCTCGTGGCTCGATCTACAGCTTTGCTAGGATTTGGTTCTCATACATCTTCCATGTCCACAATCTTATGGCAGTTGGTGCGGCAGCGTTGGTCGGATTCTTTGATTGAACGCCTGCCCGCGCCCCGCCTCTTGGACGCCACGCCCGTATTGCGTATCTGTGCCGCATCCCATGTACGAGGCATTCCGCCAGCCTTGATAGTAAATCTGCCTCTCTGCATCGGGCTGCCAGCCTGGCGACTCAGAAGTCCTATCTCAAGCGGATGCCAGCGCAGTCACCCGACTGACCCCGCACCGGGCATCTTGGTTACATCGAGTCAGAACCGGCAATTCTCCCCGGTGGGGGTTGTCTAAATCGACCACACCGCGTGCCCTACACCGTCTTGCTGATGCTGCCCTGCCCCAGGGCTCCTCAGCGCTGAGCAGCCCCGGCCGAGCAGCCGTTTTCTCGTGAGGCATGGCATGAGCCCCTCCTGTTAAGCCCTTGCGGACCTTTCTCATCCAATGCCATTCACGCCCATATGCGACACGATCGTGGTGGGGTTCATGCAGCATGCACGGCTTAAGAGAGGAAGGGTGCCTTGTTCTGAAAAAGGCGCAACCGCTTTTACGTCGGCAGACGTTCGGTGAAGTCCCAGCACTAGATGCGGAGTTGGTAAGATCCGGCTGGGGGATGATGTAGTATTGACTGTAACCTGCATGAGCTTAGCTGCATGCATCCTGTGCCTGCTGCTGGGCGCTATCACTCTGATTCAACGCTGGTAGTCCCGATGAGGGGGAACTGGGTTTCCTTCCTCCTCCCCTGGAGCTATTATATATGCAATGCGTCCCCGTCCCGTGAAAACCCTGCCGTGATGTTTCTGCTGCGCTGTTGATGTGCTAAATCCGAGGCCCAAGTCGCCATGCTATCACAACTCGCAATCCTCGCAGGGCTTCTGTGGCTATCAGTAGCTGAGATCACCCCGGCGCCGGTGGTAGACCTCGAATACGCACGATACGAAGGCTACCATGATCCTGATTTCGACCTGAACATTTACAAGGGGTAATTGCTGTTTTCATCCCAAGGTTTCTGATACAAGAAACCAAGTAAGCAGAGGCTGACCCAATGGTAGCATTCGTTATGCTGCGCCTCCCGTTGGAGAGCTGAGGTGGCAACGCCCCCAGCCTCCCGTCGTGAATCGATCCGAGGTGATTCGGGCTACGGAGAACCCTCCTCAGTGCCCCCAAACACGTCCGCGAGCCAGCGGACCAGGGTGAGTAGGGATGCACAAGCCATCCATAGACATGTTACTTATCAAACACCCATAGAGTGCCACACAGCACCGAGGATTGCCTGTTCCTGAGCCTGTACGCCCCGGCCAAGGCAAAAAAGCTGCCGGTGCTTGTATGGATACGTGAGTTTCACTACACGCTTTTACAGGCGTACTACTTGTTCTCCTTGTACGCAGCTGACCAAAACCTATCTGGCGTGAAGACGGCGGCGGCTATGGGATGGGCAGCGTCGGGGAGTTCGATTTCAGACAGCAGCAGCCGATAAACGACAACTCGTACATTACGGTCGGTATCCAATACCGATTGGGCGCATTCGGGTTCCTTTCTTCGGTCGAAGTGGCTCGCCAAGGCGTGCCCAACGCCGCCCTTCATGACATGCGGTTTGCTCTGGAATGGGTACAGAAGCACATCCACCTATTCGGGGGTGACCCATCTCAGGTCACCATAGCTGGAGAATCGGCCGGAGGTAGGAATCCTGTCGAGAAGTATCCACACCCTTGGCTGAACCCGAAAGCTGACACTATGGCGTCTAGGCGGAGCTGTGATGCTTCTTGCAATGGCTGAGAGTGAAAGTGACAAGTCGCTATTCCACGCTGTGATTGCTGCGAGTCCCTACTTACCCACGCAATGGTCAGTCATCTTTTGTGTACAGTCCGCGGGTTTTGTGAATTGCTTACTCACAGTTTCACCAGGGACTACTCGGATACGCGGCCATCGGAGTCTTACTACCGGTTTGCCCAGGAGGTTGGATGTTTCACCAAAGAGATATCTGCGAACGGGTCCGTCTTCGACTGCCTCGTGTCACAAGACTCGGAAACGCTCCAGACGGCCAGCGACTCCGTCAGCGCCTCTGGACGTTATGGACAATGGGCCTTCACCCCGGTCACCGACGGGACGCTGGTCAAGGAACGGCCCTCGGTGCAACTACTATCCGGCGAAGTCGGCGGCATACGGGTGATGACCTCGAACAACCTGAATGAAGGGGCCGTCTTTACCCCTCAGAACGTGAAGAACAAACAGGCGTTCAAGCTCTTCTTGCGGGACAACTACCCGCTCTTGACTCGCGAAAACATCACCGGAATCCTGGAACTCTACAGCTTGCCCGCCGACGCGACGGATGTGCTCGTCGACTCCAACGGCCAGACGCCGCCCTTCTCGACCACCAACTCCGAGTGGGGCTCCGGCTGGCAGCAGGTCGCCAACAACTTCTACGCCGAGGCCACCTTCGTGTGCCCCTCGTACTGGCTGGCCGAAGCCTACACCAAGAGCAGCGAGAAAAAGAAGGCGTGGCGCTACCAGTACTCGGTGAGCCCCGCCTCGCACGGCAACGACGTCCAGCCCGTCTTCAACATGCAAACGCCGGCCGTGAAGAACATGCCGCGCGAGTTCCTCGACGGGCTCCAGCACGCCTGGGGTAACTTTATCGTGCACGGGGAGCCCAGCCTGTCACCCGTGGCCGCCGCCGAGGATGGGGCACCGAAGAAGGCCTCGTGGCCGCAGTGGTCTGGCAAGGAGGGGCAGGACAACTACATGCTGAACTTCAACGTGACGGGCGGCGTTGCGGTGCCGACGCAGAGCCAGATAGACGGTGCCAATGTCACGACGTACGCCTATGTGGACGGGAACGGGACGGGCCCGCCGTTGGAGGCGGTCTTCGACGTTGTCGAGGGCTCGGCTTGGGAAGGGGGGCGGGGGAGGAGATGCCGGTTGTTGGCTGACTTGGGGCCTTACATGATGGCATAATAATATCAAAAGAGTGGCGGTTATTAGTATACTAGAAGATATTTGGCAAAGCAGAAGAGGTCATGTTATGCGTAGACCGCTGCCGTGGCTGTGATGCTTCCTCTTGTTGCAAAGCATGGTAATTGCCAAGTATCTTGATTTGTTGCAAATACAACCAGATATTACTGCTGGGGTTGGGAGACTTATTCGAAGGAAATCGCTATAGCACTGCCAGCGGTAGATGTATGCCTGTCCCGGATAGTCCAGTAGTATAATAGGCAACCCCCGTGGTAAAATCAGTACCTATGGAAGAAGAGCAGTGCTCCAGTGCCCTGTCTGTTTCTGCTTTGTCCGCAGACGAAGATTTGCCATGAAGGAGGTAATTCAACTATCATTGAGCGGGCTCGACTGGTATGTAGGTAGGGCTGCGTGAAGACCAAAGTCAAATAACGGTATCGCCAACCAAGTGGCCTGCAATAAACGGACAGATCAAATTTATATAGTAAAGTTTGTCTCAAGGAGGTCGAAAACCGTGGTTCTTCTTTGCAGCCTATGGGGCTATCCAAGAATACCCCAAACCTCGATGCAACCAAACTGTCCCCGAAAGAACCACGGAAAGTATATATCTGTTCCTGTATATATTCCATATTGCCTCCTTAGGAAGCGCCCAGCAATTCTCAGATAACAAAAATATCATACAGTACCAAGCCCTTCCTATGCAAAGAAAATCAGATCAAACCCACTTCAAAATGGACTCCAACCAACAATTCTCGCAACCCGCCAGGACTTCGAGCCCTGATTCGGCGTCCTCGGAAGACACACCGCAATGGGAGCACGTAGAGGACGTGTCCACTCACATCGAGAAGAACGAGAAGAGGACATCCTTTTTCAGCGAGTACTACTCGTTTCCTCCCCTAGGCCTGACCGAGGACGAGGCGGAGCTCTGCATGCTCGAGTGGCTGAACTTGGCCCCGGAAAACGCCTGCCTCGTGTCGCTGCAGACGCGGCAGCTCATCAAGAGCGTCGACTCCATGGAGACGGCGCTTAGTACGATCTCGTATCTGTCTGGTCACCCCCACGGCCGCCTCTCCTCGTCATCCTCACAATCCTCCGGCTCCACACCACCGTCGTCGTCATCGTCATCAATATCGGCAGCAGCAGCAGGCGCAGCTTCCGACCTACAGGACACGGTGGAGGATCTGGCGCGAGGGCTGCGGCACATGTATGACGTGGTCAGCCGGGCGGTGAGCGAAGAGGTGGAGGAGGCGCTCCTGGAAAAGTCGCGACGGGAGCTGGCAGAGCAGAAGTTGAAGGAGGACGAGGATAGGGGGATCCAGATCATGCGCCAGTCGCTGGGACTACCGATCAATGGCACAACCAACGACGACGGCTCAGCTGTGCGGCCAAGGAGTCAGAGTACCATAGAGATACAGAGAGAACGGGCAAAGGCATTGAGCGAGGCTGGCTGGCAAGCGATCCGGTGAGGGACAAACCCAATGAGCACAATCTTCCCGTGGCGTTGGCGGAGAAAATGGCTGCACCTGTACAGCCAAGGAACTGTGTGCTACATATATCAGCACCTTCAGGTACTTAAATTTCTACACCAATTTGCACATATATACATACCTCACTGCGTTACTTACGTACAAACATCTTCCGTATGAGAAAAAAGAAGTACACGATGGGGAAAGTATTACGTGTGGTCGTGAAAGGAGAAGACCCAATTATGTAATGCCAAGTTACTTTCCCCTCGAAGATTGGTTCACGCCCTGGCCACAACCACAGCCATCTGCACATGCCCGAAACCAACTGCGCCGCAATAACGTAACTTTGGGTACCCTCTGGAATAAAACCCCGCATGCCAATGCCCAAATCCTTCCTCAGATTTTCCAACCTTTCGTGCTTCAATTTTCAACACCAGCGTTCGACATCACAAGTGGTCGCCGGTACGCGCTTCAAATTGACATGGCGGTATCGCACAAGCTTGGCTAGCGAGTTCAAGGTGTGGCGAGGCCATCATGCCTTGCTGACGGGTGACGCACACTCTGACATCTCATCTGCTGCAAGTGTAGTGCGGGATTGGGCGTCATTCTGAAGGCAGTCGCACGCCAATGACCGTCCTGATATAGCTGGTTAGTACCCTGATAATATTCTCTTTCACAACACATACATCACCATCAAGCAAACGCATGTCTGCTTGAGCACACGAACCGGGATGATGATCGAACTCCAGGCCTGTTTTGGCTGATCACACTCAATGCTGATAATCGTTCACTACTCTAATTCAATCTGACCGGAACCCCATCCATCCCTCTTCAATTAAACTTCAAACCCAGTTTGGACTCGACTCACTGACAATCATGTACTCTTCTCAGATGCTGTTGCGTGCTTGTCATGCGCGGCACCGGCCAGTGGGGAATCCTGCTCATAACCGCCGCTGGCACTGTGCTCGCCCTCGTCGCCGGCAGCCTGCCACAGTGGACGGCGGAAAAGCTGACCAGCCACCAGCACTCGAGCCAGGTCTGCGCGCTGACTTGCGGGAACGGCTCCAAAGACATTATGGTTATGAGCGCACATATGGTGTCTGCCATGAGGAAGGGCTACTCACTGGTTTTCTGTATTACACTTTCCGTTTGCGTTGTTCCAATCTGTTGCCTGGCTGGTAATCCTGATTCTCCCCCACATCTCAATGTCGAGTTGATTCACCCGGCTTGATGACTCGGAACACAGAAATGACTATGGTGAGTACATCAGCGTGCAGCTGCTTCTTAACGAGCAAAAGGTTATTCAGATTAGAATTGATAAATTCACTTGACCCTATCTGATCCATGAAATATCGACTTCAGTCAAGGCGGTCATCTCCAGCTTGGTTATCTGATGCACGGGCAGTGATCTTGACCTTGACCTTGATGTCCTCGCCGGCCCTCAGGCCCATGATATCTCGCCCAGGAGAACAATCATCGCCGCAAGGAACTTGCGCACCGCCCAAGACACTAAGGTCGAAGCGGTATGGCGACGCATGACTTGACCATATGCTCGACTACAAACCGGTCGGTACAAACCGTCTTGCCGCCGCCTAAGGGTCGCCAGCTGCAGATATAACTCTTCATCAGCTGCCGCCTCTCATGACACGATAACTTCTTTCATCAGATATAATATACTCACGTTAGGTATATAGTAAGAAAGAACGTGGAAATATCCTCGTCATCGATAACGAGCTTAGGAAGAATGTGCTCGGCCGCCGTTGTGAACCACGCTTGCTCGCCTCTTTCGTCTGGTGGCGTCTGGAAATATATCTTCAGACTGATCTGAAAGTGCTGTTGAGCTTCTGCCTTTTTCGGGGTGAATGCACAGGGGATCTGGTAAGTAATGTGCCAACCAAGCTCATCGAAGGTGTAGAGCATAGCGGCAAAATCTGGATCAATGCGTGCTACAGCAGTGCCGAACTAGGCAAAATCTTCAGCTAACGTGAAGAGGTCGGCATATCTTGCCTGCTTGACGGAGCAAAAGATACTTCCAAAAATCGTACTAGCAAATGGTGCTCTGCCATTTCCAAGAGAAAGAGAGTCGCTAAGTGGTTTTGTTAGATTCTGGCCGCACACTGACGGGCATGTCTTTGGATACTTACCGGGCTCGAACGACAAAAGAGTAGGTGTTCCTGAAGAAGGAAACAACATGGCCAAGAGCTGTAAGTATTCAGTGTAATTCTCATCTTCATCTTCAGATCTTCTTGAACTGGCCTGAAATCCAACACAGCACCTCCAGGGGCTCCTCGCGATAAAGACGTGGCCGTCGATAGAAACTTGTAACGGTTCCAACTGAAGCATGCTAGGATTGAAGCAAGGACGACCCAGGAGGCGGAAGTATGATTCGAGAACATGTTTTGCAACAAATCATTGCACCGACCAGCAGTGTTCGTCTGATGAGAGATTCCATATTTGCGAGATATATCAAGATAATGAAACACAGATCGACCAACGTGAAGTTCGCTGCTGATCCTGGACACAATTCTGGAGGATTTGTCTTGGCCCTTAGTTGGTAGCACGTCGCTCAAGGGATCGCCAGTCAGATTCTTTGTGCCAAGGCTTGTTGGGGCCGGGAATGATTCCTGCATCCTGGTACCGGTTGTGAATACTTCTTCTTGCCTCACGCCCTCGGGGTGCAACAAGATACATGATTTAAGTCCGTGACATCATAATCAGTATGTTTCAATGCAACCGATTGAGCTGTTGGTTGTCGGCAATGTAACCTAGCCCACCATCTCTCCAAATTCATCGCACCGGCTCTTGGTCTTATTGGCCAACGTAACTGTGGATGCTAATGGTAATATGGCTGATCTGCACAGGCATCAGTTACGGCACCCTTCAACTGGGACAGCCCGCCCGGTCGGTGACTTACTCGCGATCGGGAGAAGAAGAAGTTGAAAGGCCAGGCGCACCGCCTGAATCTTTTTCTTAGCTCTCTGAGAGACGACCACTACCAGAGCGAGTCCAGTGAAACAAAGTAGTATGCTGCATAAAGCTACACCTAGCCAGGGGCTGTTAGGAGCGCCGAAAAAGTGTTCCACTGCTTGCATGATGAAGGAAGAATGAACGAGGCGACTTGATCGAATGAACTGTAGTGATTTAGGAAAGAAAGATTATATTTCCAGGAGAGGTCGGATAATACTCCGTACATAAAACTATCTTATGTTCATGCTGCGTTACCCCAAGTTTCTATAAATACTATGCCGTTGCTCGAAACAAGGCGGCAGTGCCCCGTACCGTACTACGGCGGTGTTGACATGCTGCAAGGGATATGATGTTGGAAGGCTGTGTCAATCGACCAACGCCGCCCAGGGGCGTCGCATCCCTGTCCCAGAGGGGTGCAACAGCAAGGGGGAACATAAATCTATGTCATCGAGATTATCACCCCATCTTTCACCTCTTCGTACGATTAGACCTGGACGCAAGCACGGGCTGTCAACTACCTCCACACCTGAATCAGCAGCTGGCGGGTGTCGATTGCGTGGAGAAGAAGTTCATTTCTTGCCAAAACCCTGCATTTCAAATCATCTCTGTGAACAGTTAGTTGTTTCTCCAGCAGTCTTTCCGACTCAGGCTATTACAGTGCGTCATATAGACAACATGTGGCTTCACATCCTGCTTGCCGCATCTGCTATTGCCTTCGTTGTAGCAGTTCGGCAGAGAATCTACCCGAAGCCATACCCCGGAATTCCCTACAATGAGCAGTCCGCGCATCGTATTTCCGGTGATCTTCCAGAGCTTGTTCCTGCTATCAAATCTACCAACGAGTATTCTACGGCCATCTTCTCCATCACCACGCAGAGATTAGGAAAGCCCATCGCTCAGATGCTGTTTCCTGCTCTCCGCAAGCCGCTGATTCTTTTGGAAGATCCCAGGGAGATTGAGGACATCATCGTACGCCGCAATCGGGAGTTCGATAAAGCTCCTATGGCTATCAACACACTCCGGCCCATGTTCGCAAATGCGACAACCAGTCAGTATACCACCCCTCAGCTGAAAGCACAGAAACGGCTGTGGGCGGACGTGATGAGCGCCGAATTCCTCCACAAGGCCGCCGCGCCCAACATCTACAAAGCCACTCTCAACTTGCTGGAGCTCTGGCGGCTCAAAGCATCGTCGTCTGTACACCAGGATCGGCCATTCAAGGTACCCGAAGACTTCCAGAATGCAACCCTGGACGCCATGTGGGTGGCTGTCGTCGGCGAGGAGCCGGGCGTTACGAGACACGAGATCACCAAGCTACAGAACCAGATCGCCGGCAAGGGCGAGAACAATCTGCTTCCACCGCGTGGCATCTTCCTGAAAAGGGAGGTAGATTATATCGCCGACGTCATTGCAAGAAACGCAAGTTCACCTGTTCCCGGCTGGGCCCAGAAACTGGAGACCTACATGCCACGTCACCGCCAGTTTCGCAGGACTGTCAATGCAGAGATAACACTGGTGATGCGCAAGGCAGTCGATCGGTTCCAGCGTCTCGATCTAGGCAAACTTGAAGCGGACGAGATGGACACCTGTATGTCTGACCAGGTCCTTCGGCGGCTGGTCCTCGCCGCTAAAAAGGCCCAACGGCCTTTGGCCGACCCTACCAAGGATCAACGTATGCTGGACGAAATGTTCTTCCTACTGGTTGCCGTGAGTACCTGTTCCAAGCCAAGCTTATAGCTGGTTGGAAACTAACTTGATGGCACACAGGGATACGATACTACCGCGAACCTCCTTACTTGGTTTGTGCGATATATGGAATCCTACCCAACTGCACAAAGCGAGCTCCGGGCCGCTCTCCTGGCCGCATTCCCCAACAGCAAAGTGCCTTCCATGGAGGTCATCATTGGCAAGAACATACCTTACCTCGATGCGGCCTGCGAAGAAACGTTTCGTCTCGGAGGCGTGGCGAAAGGCAATCTTCGCCAGGCTCTGGTCGACACGGAGGTGCTCGGCTGCAAGATACCGAAGGGTGCCGAGATCTTCATGAACTACCATTTCAACCACGCTCCCTATCCCGTGAAGGAGTCTGATCGCTCAGCGAGCAGCCAGACGGCCGGAGCCAAGTATGGAGACGACAGGCTGTATTATGGCAGTGCCGGCCGTGATCTAGGCAACTTCGAGCCTAAGCGCTGGCTAGTCAAAGATGCGCAGACGGAAAGAGACGTATTCAATCAGAATGCCTTGCCTTCTCTTGCCTTTGGCGGTGGATACAGGGGATGCTCCGGTAAGCAAAATAATCAATGAACCCCTGTGTCTGTGGACAGCTACGCGGAGTTACTAATCCATTGTCTTTGAGTCGTTCAGGACGAAAGCTTGCCGTTATGGAGTTCCGTCTTATTGTCGCGTTGCTGGTTTTGAATTTCGAGTTTCTTGAGTTGCCGGACGACTTGAAGACGTTGAAAGCTTCAGAGAAGATTTTCCGATCACCCGATATGCCATTCGTAAGATTGCGGGCACTGGCTTAAGTTGCTTGGGTTGCGAGTAATGGAAGAATGTGAAGAAAGAAGGAAAAAAGACCTATACAAGGCGAATGTGTCTGCCATAATGTTCGTGCGGAGGTGCTACGTCTTCCTTTTCTGGGATACCTACTTTATTGCAAAAGGTCAGCGTCCGCTTCCTCCCTAAAGAACTTAGAAAGCTGAATTGGTACTAGGGTCGGTGACCACCGCGAATCCTCGGCGTTGTACTCCGTATGCTTTTGCTTTTGCCCGTCAGTTACGATCGAGGCCGAAAACTTCCGCGGAAATGCTGGGAATAAGAACACGATGGACTTATGACGATATCAGATCCTTGCGCATGTTGAAGCTTGCAGTATAAAGTTTGTGATCGGTCCAGCGAGTTGCATTGCACCGTCAAAGTTGGTGGGCAATGGGTTCCAGCACAGCGGGTTGATTGACGACAGTCCATGCATGCACCCCATCGTCAAATGTAAGCGCGAGATGCCTTCTCCACGGGATCTGATACTGCATCTAAGGTATGTGACAGACGGTGCGATTGGTTCGAATGCATCTTGGTCCGCATGCGGAGCGGATAAGTCCGCAGCTGGCTGTGTGGGCAATCTTGTTTCCTACGGTGGTTCTGCAAACTCGGTGTTGGCGTGCCTCTGTGCCGCTGATCTTCATTCAACCCTCTCTGCACCCCCGCTAGCTGTCACATTTTCTACCCGGATGCTTGGGTCACAGAAGCTGCAATACAGTGACATCCCGTGAGATCTTCCGCTCGGAAATTTCTGATTTTCTTCTTCTGTTTCCTCTTCTATCTGGAAGTGGGCATTCATCTTCATACCTTATATCAAATTGCGGATTTTCATTCTGTTGCAAGCATCTTGCGGGGAATGTGATGAATCGTAGAACACCCACTGGCCTGCAAGCCTGCTAATCGCCGAAATGCTCAGCGGACTGCGAAAGCCCCACCCGACTAAATCGCGGCTGGTGCCTCTGCCGGCGCCCCGGGTCCAGGTAGTCCTGACATTAGCGTCGTGATCTGGAGTACGCTTGCTTGATTGGTGACGATCCTGTCCCCTTCTTACTCGCAAAATTTGTCGACTCTGCGGAAGGTCGGCCAGGGGTCTATGACGGGAGCTACAGGTAGGTAGGTAGGTAGGTAGGTAGGTAGCGCGAACATATGGGGAAGGAGGGAAATGAATGCACCAAATGACCAAAGAAGTATTACCAATCGTCGTGCTGTAGGGATGCGGGCGGGCGACTGACTTCATAATGGAGGTGTTTCCGCCTCTCGTTAGGTTCTCGTAGATGGGACGTTTGCTGCTACTAACTACCTGCCTTGTCATATTCCTGTGAACATCTTGCCTGGCTCTGCAGTTCGTTTCCATATCATCGCCATGCAGCTTCACACGTTATGCGGTTTGTTGGCCGTGCTCCCATGGTGCGAGAGCAGCCAGGAGCCAATGGGTCACGAATGGCAAGCAGCCAAAGCTGGAGACAGTGGGTTTTCGCCTTAATAGCATCTTTCATATCGTCCTCAATGAGCTCTACTGACACGATCCTTCACCAACTACCTAGGCCGGGGGCCGTGTCCCATGCTGAACTCGCTGGCCAACCATGGCTTCCTTCCCCGCGACGGCCGCAACATCAACTACCAGCAGGCCACCTCCGTGCTGCAGGACGCCCTGAACTTTGACCCCGAGCCCTTCGTCGGCCAGATCCGGGGCGCTATGCAGGTGTCCACGAACAGCCACAACGGCACCACTTTCGACCTCGTCGACCTGGACCAGAAGCCGTTCGAGCACGACGCCTCATTGTCGCGAGCTGAAGCCTCCACCGGCGACTCGCTGCACTTTGACCCCAAAGTGTGGGCGCAGACGGCCAGCCACTTCGGCGGCAAGGGCGTCGTAAGCATCGAGACGGCCGCCGAAGCCCGCGCCGATCGCGTCGCGACTGCGAAAAGGACCGATCCCGATTTCAACCTCACAGGGAGCGGACTGTCGACGAGTTACGCAGAGAGCGGCCTGTACTTGATTGCGTTTGGTGACAAGACCAATGGAAACGCGCGGACGGACTGGGTTCGGAGCATGTTTGGTAGGTGGATATCGCTTTGTCCAACATGACGCCACACACACTGACCAGCTTGATTGCAGAACAAGAGAGATTGCCGTACGACCAAGGATGGAATAGGCCCCAGGATTTCGTCTCGGCAGCGGATGTGACGGCCATGGCCCAGAAAATTGCAGCCGTTCCGGTCGAAGAGTAGTGGATTGGATAAGCGGGCATCTGTTGGCGGCGTTTCGCATGGATTCTGGATGTAGCGTTCAGGCAGTTGTAAATTAGGGGGGTATCAACCAATCTATTGCTATTAAAGCAACATGCTCATCACTCGTTGCGTCTTCTCGGGCAGCTTGTCCTCCCTCTTCTTCGCCATGGACGACTGCTCGAACGTGCGCCGGACCTTGGCCTCTGGCGCAGGGGCAGCTGTGTCCTTCTTGTCGGCCGTTTCCTTCTTCGTCTTGGCAGCCGCCTTGGTCTGCTTGGTGTCCTGGATCTTGGCGTTTTCGACGTTGCGGACGAACTCCTTGTTCTCCTTGTTGGTGCGGCTGATCTCGGCGCGCATCCTGCTGGCGCGCTCGGCGGCCTCGGCCGAGATCTGCTCCGTCAGGTTGTGCCACTTGAAGCCCTTGAGGTAGAGCAGGTTCCAGATGTCGTCGCGGTAGTACGTGCCCTTCTTGCCGCCAATCGTCCGGGCGTTGAGCAGGTCCACGGCGGCCTTGGCGTCCTTCTTGTTGATGAACTCGACCCAGCCGTCGGTGAAGGATCGCTTCTTGTTGCCGCCGTTGCGCACCCGGCGCGAATGCGCCAGGGGGTCCTCGGGCGACAGGAAGATGCGGTTGATCTTTCCGTAGGGCTCTAGCAGCGAGCGCAGCTTCTGCGGCTTCATAAAGGGCGGGATGCGCGACAGGTAGACCACGCCGGACTTTTTGATGGCCTTTTCGGTAGCGACCAAGTTCTTCTTGGTCAAGGGTTTCGAAAGACCCGGCAATTCGCCGGCCAGGCTATCGTCGTCATAATCGTCCTCATCACTGCCGAGTTCCTCCATCTCTTCGTCGTCCGAGCCAGATGCCGCTTTCTTGGCCTGCTGAGTCTTGGCCGCCTTGGACTTGCCCTTGCCCTTCATAGCTTGCTCATCCCCATCCTGGCTGGCAATGTCGTCTTCGTCATCTGAGATTTCAGAGTCGTCTACCTTCCTCCGCTTTGCGCTGCGGTTTCCTCCCTTCTGCAGCTCCTCTTCAGATTCGTATCCACCAATGTCTTCGTCGCTCTCATCAGCGTCAAGGAACGCGTTCCTCTTTTGAGGGGCCATCTTGGCTGTGTTTCTTTGGTCGACTGCCTCAAACAGGAATAGAACAGTTAAATGAGCATCAGACCAGAATTGAACAGGCTCTCTGAATTAAGTAAAGGCTGAACTTGGATATCAACCAAAGTGAGAATCGAATCGACTGAACTGAGAAAAAAGGTTGCAGTGGGGACTGTCTGTAGAAATTTAGTGGATCGCCCATCCCTTGGAGCGCTGGAGCTTATCGGAGTGCATTATCGATATCGATATCGCGACAAGTGGCTCTGTTAGCGTGCTTCTTAGTCATTATCGTTATCGAGCGCGTGAGCTGTTAGCGTACGGGCTATGTCATTGCCCCTCCAGCCTCCAATGACCGCGGGGTTGACGTTACTTGAATCATGAACCGGGCCACTGATAGATAACATCCAGTGCTAGGGTGTCCGATATCACTCCGATACCTTGCTTTGTTTGTCCTTTGACCATCCACAACAACCAGCTCGCTCACTCATCTCTTCGATTCTTCTTGTTTGAGAACCAAGACCGACTGCAAAAGCAAACCACATCACGACGTGAACCCAGTACATCCCACTCATTGACTCTCATCTTCTATTTCCCCAGATAGCTCATCCATTGCTCACTCGCCACCATGTCGGTCGAGGTCATCACCACCATCTCGCCCACCACCAACGAGCCCATCATCACTCGCAATGGTCTCAGTGATTCCGACATCCAGGAGTTGCCCCAGGTTTCTGCCAAGGCATTTGAGTCGTGGAGGAAGACCAAGCTCACAGACCGTCAAATCATCGTCAAGAAAGCCCTGAAGCTGCTTGCCGACAAGAAGGATGAGTTGGCACAGGAAATCACCGTACAGATGGGAAGGCCCATCAAGTACACCGGCGTCGAGGTCACCACGGCCATCAAGCGTGGCGACTACCTAGTCAAGATCAGCGAGGATGTCCTGAAGGATACCGAAGGAGAGGCCGAGCAGGGCTTCAAACGCTTCATCCGCAAGACGCCCGTGGGGCCCGTCCTCATCCTCTTCCCATGGAATGTAAGCAACCTCGCCCACTGGCTCCATCAGTTTCTGTCATACGCTAACCGTAGCACCAGTACCCATACCTTACCCTGGTGAACTCGTTGGTCCCGGCCCTGCTGTCTGGCAACACTGTCATTCTGAAGCCTTCCCCACAAACACCCACCATCGCCGAGCAGGTCACCAAGGCCTTCACTGAAGCCGGTCTCCCTTCTGGCGTCTTGCAGTACTTCCACTGCGGCTCACCGACAATGATTGAGGCTATCGTCAGAAACCCCAGCATCGCTCACATCTGCTTCACTGGCTCCGTCCCCGGCGGTCTGGCAGTGCAGAAGGCAGCTTCAGATCGTCTTATCAACGTCGGTTTGGAACTCGGTGGCAAGGATCCCGCTTATGTCCGCGGGGATGTCGACTTGGCCTGGGCCGCCGATGAGATTGTCGATGGTGCCATCTTCAACTCTGGCCAGAGTTGCTGTTCCATTGAACGAGTGTATGTCGACGAGAATGTCTACGATGACTTCATCAAGGCTACCCAGAAGGTTCTTGAGGGGTACAAGGTCGGAGATCCCCTGGACTCCGAGACACAGATCGGCCCAGTCGTCTCGAAGCAGTCGAAGGAGGCCATTGCCGCTCATGTCAAGGACGCTCTCGAGAAGGGCGCCAAGGACGAGACCCCGGATAATGCCACGTTCAAGGAACTGCCGCCCAAGGGCAACTTCGTCAAGCCCACGCTGCTTACTGGTGTTGATCACAGCATGCGAGTCATGACCGAAGAGACCTTTGGCCCTGTTATCGCGGTAATGAAGGTGAAGTCGGACGAAGAGGCCATAAAGTTCATGAACGACAGCGAGTTCGGATTGACCGCCAGCATATGGACAAAGGATACCGCGAAGGGCTACGAGGTAGCCGAGCAAGTCGAAGCCGGAACCGTGTTCGTCAACCGCGCCGACTTCCCGAGCCCAGTAAGTCAAGCAAACAAACCCTCGAGATCCTGGTAGATGATTGCAAGTGATTAGCCGCTGACACGTTGAATAGGATCTGGCCTGGACAGGATTGAAGAACTCGGGCAAGGGGGTTACCTTGAGCAGGTTTGGATTTGACCAATTCGTGCAGCTCAAGAGCTTCCACCTGAAGGACTACCCCAAATGACTAGTGCAACAACCGGTTGTCCCCCGTCTTTAAGGACATCATCAGCTCACGCAAACCCGTTACCCAGCGTGTCCAGGAGGCGATTACGATATCAGCCATTGAAAACAATTGCGTTGGGAGGATAAATGTTGGAGCGTGGCTAAGCTGGAAGTGTTTTGGAAATAGCGTGTTTTCGCTCGAAGGCATGGGTGTGTGTTATACCGCCTAGAAACTTCAGCACTGAGGCTTAAGCACTGGAGCATCAGCCATCATGCTCTGTAAATAACTATCGATTGATTCAATTGCAATCGTTTCAACCCATATCAGGCGCATAGGCAGCAAAACAGAGTGCCCTACACAACCTGAGTTGCAACCACACACACACATACATACATACACGCTCTCTCCCTCTCTCTCTCTCTCTCACACACACACAAGATGGCCTTCCCCATCACAATCTGGGCCCCCTCATTCCAGGGGGCCATTGACGCCATCATCGCTTGCTTCGGCAAGCAAAAGAAGAAGGAGAAGAAGGAGGACGAGGGCCCTGCCCAACCGGGCATCCCTCTCGAAGTATTTGGGGTTGCGGGTGCGGCTGGCACCACCAACATCGTGAGTAATCTCTTGATTTTCTACTGCAACTCTTAGACGGTTCAAGTGACATTTGAACCACGACCAAGGCCGAACGCGCTCAAGTCTAACCTCTTCTTACGCAGTCCGCTTCCGCCAGCGGTCCCAAGACCGACCTGCTGGGCAAGACCGCCGAAGGAACCACCACCATCGAGAGCGAGGTCGTGGTCCACCGGACCCTTCCTGCCTCGGGCTCGTAAGCATTGTTTGTTTATTTCCCCCATTCTAATATTGCCGCCCCTATCTTGTGGGCATATAAATTCAGAACATACCTTGCTAACTACGATTCTCCTCACCAGGCCACCCGAGGCGGAGGTGATCACCCACCTCAAGGTGACCCTCCCGATTGGCCGACGCCTGCCGCACCCCGAATCCCGGTCCCGGTCCCCTCCTCCGGCCCCCACCCGGGGAGCTTAAGTCGTTTGGTGTTTTTCTTTGTTGGCCCGGCGTTTCCAGTTGTTACTTTTTCCCTTCAAGATTTGAACAAGACGTTCGGCCGCGAGGCCATGAAGGCATGAATTGAGTTTTGGGGAGTTTTGATGGCATTTTTCCTGCCCTGTTGCGTTTCTTTTGTGCTGGAACAAGGTTCCTTCCTACTTTTCCGATAATCCAGTGATGGTGGTTTTGTTTCTTCGACGAGGGTAAGATGAAAACGCAACACCAACTAACCCACCGAGTGATGCCCACTATTCCATAACTGGCACAAATTTCCGGCAACACCCAATATTCAGCAGTCTGTTGCCTGCGACGATCGATAGTCATCGAGCATCTCATCATGCTGGGAAAGACCGCTCAGTCAGCGAGGAACACGCAAGTCATGGATAGGAACGGCCACACAAGTGTGCAGTTCGCAACAGACAGTGTCCTCACTAGACAGATGGCTCTTTGGACTTGACAATCCGAGTATCGTAACTTACTCTCATTCTAGCTCGCCTGTGTCAGGGGGGCCAGTGCTCCATCCTCGGTCTCATCAACTAACCCATTGCCACCAGCCTGCTTCTGGGCCAGGCTCGCAAGCCAGCGCTTTTGACACGTGCCCATCGTCTTGACTTGCAGCATGCACAGCCAAGAATGGTGCATCAACGACTTGTCTAACAACGGGGAGCTGCTTGAGCTACTCTTCTCTTGAACGTCTTCCAAGATGTTGTGGTTGTTTGAGCAAGTAAAAGTTCCCTCTTCCAATTCTATCGATCCCTGCCAAGGTTACATTGTAGCCGCGTTATTGTATATGGGTCACATAATGTTTCCATCCAGTATTGCGTGGGATAGCAATTGGTGCTGGGTGCATTTGTGGCAGAGCTGATAGAACAATGTGACAAGACCAATCTTCCTATATTCCAATGCAAACTGGTGTCTAAGAACAAGGCGATCGTCGTGTTGACCCTCCGGTGGCCTTCGAGTTTTCCGTTACTATATACATGTCTACAAACATCCTGGTCGACTTAAAGCCCCCCCATGTCAATAAAGCTCTGCTCCTGGACTTTGGAGTATGCAGCTTCCCATGGAATCCGCGTGACTGTCGTTCGACATTTGTTTACCTTGGCTGCAATCAATTCTTCAAGGAAGACGCGTCGATGCATTTGTCACATTTTCTTTACTTTGTTCAAGCAGGCTTCCCAGAACCCCCAACCTTCCACCAGAGTTTTCGCCCCGTCACATACACGCTACGTACCCAAGTCTTTTGATTCAATATGGAAAGCCGACTGCAATGTACCATCTGCGGTAGCACCCCTGCCGAGTATTGCGGCCGGTGCCGCTCTGCCGCCTACTGCTCACCCGAATGCCAACACACCGACTGGCGGACGCACAAGCGCCTATGCAGCAACTTCCAAGAGTGCTACACCGCCCGCCCGTCGCCGTCTCACTACCTAGTCATCTACTTCCCCATGGTCAATTATGGCAGCGAGCCGCAACTATGCTGGCTTGACACCAAGGAGACCGGCACCGCGGGCTATTTCGAGCCAGAGCTGGACCAGCTGCTCCACGTCCCAGGCTCCGAACGCTACCTCGGTCGCGGCCTCCAGGTCGTTCGGAACAACATCCTGCGTGGCCGACGCTGGCTCCCCGACTCGCTCAGGCTCCGGTACCTGACCGAGTACGACGGCAACGACGCCGTTCAGGTCAACGAAACACTGCACGTGGGACCCCACTGCCTCTGTTTGGACGGCCTGGGAAAGAAATTATGGAAGGGTCCCATCGTTGCGTACCTTAAGGCCGGTAACGCGTTCGACGCAGCCAAGATGGCTGATATGAACCTTACGGCGTACCGCGACGCCATCGACTACCTGGGCTACTTTCTCGAGACGATCGGGAGCATGGTCGACCCGGTGGGCGGCGCCAACGGCCAATATGGAGACGTCAAAAAAGTGAAAGGCGTGCGCGTCAATTGCCTCGGCGACTGGCAATCGAGCCGCGATCCTTTTGGAGGTCGCGAATTCGTCCAAGTCGATGTCCCCAAGGCGCACCCGGTGTTCACCTTTGAGGGCAACGACCCGCTGGAGATCTCGGAGCGCTTCGGCGAGTCCTGGGCTGCCTACCACTACGAGCAGGTCCGTCGGCGCCGAGAGGGAAGGGCGCAGACCGCGAGCGGGAAAAACCCGAACGCCAAGATGCTGATGCGCCAGATCCCCCAGGGCCATATCCCACAGGGGCGTTTGGAGTTGACGACGGGCAGCATCCTCCTCGTGAACCGCCAGAAAACCGATCTAGACGTTCGCAAGGTACGGGCGGTCTGCCGACTCCTCGAGGAACGCGTCGAGCCTTTGCTTGCCGATGGAGTGGGAGCCATCCGCAAAATGGTTTTGGGTGCTCTGAAGCAGGAGGAATTGGAGCGGTACATGTAAGGGGGTGTTCTGTTACGGTTAGCAGAGCGTGCAAGCTAGACAGTCACGATAGTCCTTGAGCCCAATAGCCATTCAACAATGTTTGGGAAGAATCCAATAGTCGATCATGGCAATAGCCTCTCTGAGCATGGGACCATAACATATTGAATGGCGAACGTTAAATACACAGTTCGTTACAACCATACTGCCTGGTGTGATGGAGCGGCTCCCCTTCTATGTTTCACTAACTCTGGCTTCTTCACGCATTACAACATGTCACTTCAGCATCGGTACTGTACGTTAACATGCTGTCAACAGGAAGTTGCATCACGAGGTCGATACCCCTGACTACTAAACATCTTCTCCCTCGAGAGCTAACACATGAGCGGGTAGGAAAGATGGGACATGTTAAACCACTTTCCCCACAGACTTGAATACCGCAACAACATCCTTGGGTCACAAGTGTAATGCCAGCCCCAACTGAAGCTGGGTCATGGTGCAGGAGAAGACGTAAACTCTGGCCCAACGGGCGCCGACTTGGTTAAAATATGCCGTGTGCCTTGTAGTGCAGTTCCTGCCCATTCCCAGGATCACGTCGAATCCTACTTGGCCATTCCCGAATCGTAGCATATTTACGGTCGGTATAAATTGCAGAGCTATGGACCGTCAAACCCAAGCTGACTGCGGACAAACTTCCTCAATGTCGGATAGGGAAGAAAAGGGGACAAGCTGCGAGCTTGTCCACCAAGCATTAATCATTATTGCACAAACATGCTATGCATATTGGACCGCCCACTCAAGAAACCCTTGGGGCTATCCACGGTTGAATACCGATTGGGGCTTGCAATCGATATCGGTTCCTCCTTCAAGCAGATGAGTGTCACTAACGGAGACGGTGACGGTCCAAACTCACAATTTCTTGCTTGGGGGATAGATTCGATTCATCAGATGTTCCGAATGCCAATGTATGCAAAACAAGTCGGTCTATATTCACATGTGGTGTATCTCGTAAATTTGCTTCGAATACAATCTCCTCTGTCCCATCTACTTTTGCCACATATATTTTAATTTCCCTCCTTCTTGGCTTTTGCCATTTTGCTTTTGAGTAGCTCAGCTCAACCAGCCGCCATACTGGTCTAGCCCTTCCTTTCGGACCCCCTCCATCTCGCCCTTGACGTCGAGCAGGCGGACCATGCCGCCGTGCTCCTTGCCCCAGCCCTTGACAAACTCCTTGACCCGGCTCTCGGTCTCGGCGTCGTCCCGCATCAGCAGGGCGAGGGCGTCGAAGCCGCCGGCACCGGGCACAACGCCGTTGTAGACGCCGTCAACCTCGGTGACCAGGGCATCGAGCAGCGCGGTCTGGGTCTCGGGCTCAATGGGGACGCTGCTCTCGGTGCCCATGGCGCGGATCAGCTCGCGGATGGCGTCGACGGCGGGCTTGATGTCATCCTTGCGGTCCTCGGCCAGGACCTTGCCGAGCGCCTCGTTCTTGGCCTGCAGGTTGTCCCAGAGCTGCTTGGACACCTCGGGCTTCGCGGCCTTCCATGCCAGCACCTGCTTCACCATGCCGACGGTCTGGGAACCGCAGTCGACATCGCACATGCGGATGGCCAGACCGGGGGGCACGCTGACGCCGTCCTTGGCGACCTCTGTGTCCCAGGTCTTCTGGTTGGTAACGAGGTCAACGACGGCAGGCGCAAAGCCAGACGTGCCGGGCTGGGGCAGGCTGTTTAGGATGGAGGGGCTGAAGCGCCGGTAGCGGCAGCTGCCGTAAACGGCGGCGGCAACGTCGAAGCCGGAGCCCACCTTGCCCTGGGCGGCACAATGGGCGGCCTGGGCGAGGTTGTGCAGGATGCGCTTGCCCTCCTGGCTGTCAATGTCGAACAGCTCGGCGGGCAGGTAGTGGGTCAGCAGGGAGGCCGTCAGAGAGGTGACGAGAGCGGCCGAAGAGCCCAGGCCGGTCTTGTTGGCCTTGCTGAGGGGCGTGGGGAACTTGGAGAAGCGGGTGGGGTTCTTCTCGGTGTTGGGGATGGTGTGCGGTTGTGAGTAGTAGTCGTTGTCGGCCAGGACGGTGAGGTGGACGGGATCCAGGCTGAAGGCGGAGCGGTGCCGCGACGGCGACACCGAGGCAATGTAGGTGAGAGCATAGGTGAGGGTGGTCTCAACAAATGGGTTGGGGTTTATGGAAGAGCCGCTGAATCCCGACGATAAGCATGCGAAAGAGGCATCAATCAATTGAGCAGGTGTAACCACGATGCATGTTGCGACACAGAAAAGTTGAGGCCCGACGTTGGGATTGGGATTAGGCCGTGAGTGACAATGACGGGATTATGGTGAGATGGGAAACAAACAAGACGCGGGGTAGCAGTCAAGGCAGCCATCGGACATGAAGAAGACTCGCAAAGGGTAGACGATGAAGAGAAGTCATCATCAAGTGAGAGAGAGAGAATGAATGAAACAGCAAGGAACATGACCAAAAGAAGAAGGCAATACTTACACGTAGAGCTGGGTGACCTTGAGGCCGCCGCCGTCGGGCGTCAGGTGGTAGCCGTAGCGCCATTGGCTGTCCTGGAATTGCGGGCTGGTGACGACAATCTCCTGGAGCTGGACGCCGGCGCTGGTGCTGATCTCGCGGGCGACGACGCTGATGCGGGCGCTCAGGCCGAAGACCAGGGAGCTGTAGTCCCTGTCGAGCACCAGGTAGCCGCCGGCCAGGAGCACCTTGCCCGGGGCGGAGACGGCGGTGTGTGTCGGCGCCATTGGGTTTGGGGGTTGCTGGGTTGATTTGTCGGTGATTTCTCAAGGATAATGCGAATATTGTGAGGTTCCAATGGCAGTCGTCAACAGCGTCACGGCCCCGAGTATAAAGCGGTCGGATCGGCGGATGTCGATCAAGGGACGGAGTGTGAGCGAGAAGAGGAAATGGCCGAAGAGCCGAGACAAGCAGGAGGCGGTGGTGCAATTGGACTGGCGAGCTGGTTGGTCTTCTTCTCCTGACGCCTGCAGGGAATGGTAGGCAGTAGGGGCAAATGCGGGGAAGGACTCGGGAGCCACCGAGTCGCCTAACAAGTAGAAGTCGCCGCCCTTTAATTATTTGTGGACCGTCACTTCTTTCGTTTCTCACTCGGGGTTTTTCGTACCTAAGCAAAAGTAACGTAAGCAGCAACCACCACCACCGCCAATCCGGACGTGCTACTGCTGCATCAGCAAATGACACCACAATGATATCACTTTGCGAAAGCTCAAGATGATATAATCATAGATTGGACGATTTGCATTCGGTCCTCCAAGCTCCAAGTCATGTAATTGAAACTATCCTTATTCGTCATTCGCGAGCGCCCAGAAAGCTTGTTGGCGGTTGCAACGCATATACGACCCGCCATTGGTCGGTTACGAATATAAAAAGCCCCGAGCTCGGCTGTTATCCTGTCATTAGTGCATCAGGGATGCAGGCCCGGGTCTCGACCACTCACCACCCGGGGACGGGAAATCCCGCCGTGGTTGGCATAGAAGCTGGCCCAGTAGAAGCTCGAAACTTCGCATAGACAACACATACAGGAGAGACAAGAATACGACAAGAGTAGGGATGTAGATAGTATAAGTAAACCATTTATCCAGGCCGATAGATAGCAATAGAAAACATACATATGAATGCTATAGTAAACTGCTGGCTAGCACGTGGCAGCCAACCACGTCTTTTGAAGCATCAATTGGCTAATCAGCCACATCCGTCAGCATCTTTCCCCCCTTTCCTTTTCTGAATATCATCCCCAGTCGGATTAATATCAGCTCCACCCAGGTTGTAACAAAAACCCGCCACAGATTCAAGCTAATAAGAGCTTCGTGTCTAAACGGGCCCAAAGAGAGCTCCCCTCAGAATCCCCAGCGCCCGCTCGGATCGTTCGTCGGACCACAGTCCCAGGAGCATCTCCCTCCGCTCCTGTACCTTCAAGTCGTTGCTTCGTTCATACGCCAGCAACTGCTCCTTCGAGGGCGCCAGGAGGGCCAGTCGCAACGTCTTCAACGCCCTGTCGGCCCGCTTCTCCTCCTCTAGCAGCATCTCCACATGCTCCTTGTAGTCCTCCCAGGGGAGAATGCGGCAGAGTCGCCGCAGCTCTTGTTCTTGCTGTTTGTCCGACAGCGCGGCCTGGGAACCTGAAGATCCCGCCGATGATGAAAGGGGGGTGCGCAGGGATGATATGGAGTCCGCACTTGTCCGTAAAGAGGTGACGCTCTCGGTGGGCCGATATGTTTGTGATGACGGGAGAGAAGCATTTCCTGGTATAATGCGATGCATCACACCCCAAGGAGTGGCAGGTGGGAGAGTAGCATCTCCTGGTATAATGCGATGCATCACACCCCAAGGAGTGGCAGGCACTGATGGGAGAGAAGCATTTCCTGATGTAATGCGGTTCATCTCACCCCAAGGAGAAAGTGTTACTTGTTTGCGTTGTGGAGTGGCAGGTACTTCACTTTGGCATCCCCATTGAGGTTTGCTGGGTTGCAACATGTTTCTGCGAGAGTCCATTGTGCAAGTGACTCGTGACTTTATTCGGGGTTTTGTAGGGAAGACGTGCCTGTTATAGAGGAAGATATCGTTGTGAGGCAAAAGCATATATTAGTTGAGTAGTATTAAGTGAGAGAAGAAGTGATATCAAGCGTGATATTGTTGGACTATATAGCAGTTCTCTATCGTGCTTTCGGAGAAACTGTATCTTTAACAGATTTCGGAGAAAAGATGATATATCTTATAATTATACGTCGTCTGCGGACAATTAAAGGCAAAAAAGGTAGTAATCCCATAACTCGCAGTCGTCAAGAATAAGTGATCATTTGCTATCCGCCTCCCTATAATATCAATCGTCATCGTTCAAGTACAGCCGGACCCCCGACTTTGGTATTCATATGCCCCCGTTCAACCAGTAGTAACCGCCACAAATCCGTTTCGGAGCATCCCGCAGAAGCTCTCGAACAACCCAAAGTCGCTCCCCTGCAGCCACCGGACCACGGCCGCCACCTCCTGCACCGTGGCCCCCTCGGTATTCTGCTTGCCCCTTGTCTGAATCGAGATGGAGAAACCAAAGGGACATTCTGCCGGTCCCTTTTTGGTCTTGGTTCTATCGCCGATAGCCTTGCCGCTTTTCCCCATCTCCTTTTCCTGTCCCCCTTCCTCCTTCTTCTTTTCTCCGTCGTCGCCTTTGCCTTCTTCGCCATTCTCCATAGGCGCCGCAGCCCTTCTCTTCTGCCGCCGGTAAGCCCGGCCCCACACGTTCCCATCCGTGAACCCGACGCCCCGGAGCCGTTCTTCGTCGAGACTCCACGCGACCAGGTCCAACCCGTCAGTAACGTCCTCGAGCTGCGTCCAGAACGTATTCTCAAGCTGGCTGGCCGCGGCGGGCGTCCGGACCGTCCTCGACGCAACCGTCATCTCCGTCACCTGGGGCAACAAACTCTTGCCATTCCCATCCGCCAGGCCCCCCACGAGACCACCGCCACGGCACGCCCTAACCGCGGGCCGAAGCGCCCCAAAGCTCCAGCCCACGGCCCACCGGCGCGTCTTGTGCCCCTGCACGAACTGCGCGACGGCGTAGTTGTCGATCCCCTGCCCCCGGAGCCGGTCCACGACGACGCCCAGGCTCGACTGCTTTCCCACCATGGCCGTGTACCACTGCACGCGCCCGCGAAGGACCAGGGACTCGTCGAGCAGCCGCTGAATGAAGCCCACCTCGCCGCCCTCGCACACCATCTCGTGGGGCGCGCCCGTACAGGCGCTAGCAGGCGGCAGCGCCTTCTGCGCTGCGAGGTCACGCAGTTCGGCCTCGGACTCGTAGAAAGGCGGGTTCGTCATGACGAAGTCGAGCTGCGGCGTGTTCAGCTCATCCAGGTTGGGAACAAGCGACGCGCCGCTGTCGTCACGCGCGACAACACGGATCCGGGACTCGAGGCCGTTGAGAGCGACGTTGCGCCGCGCGCATGATAGCGACTTGGCGTCGATGTCGGTGGCGATGAACGACCATGAGGGCCGTTGCGCGCAGCCGAGCAGCGGATAGATGGAGCTGGCTCCGGTCCCAACATCCAAGCCCATGACCTCTCTTTCTGGCTCGTACGCATCTGCATACGTAGAAGAAGAGGTGTCAAGAAGGCTCTTCAGCCACAAGATGTAGTTGTGCCTATTGGGAACCTACAGGCAGTCAGTCAGTAAGACGAACGACCTTGAAGCCAATTATGAGAAACCTACTGGAGGACACAGTCGATCGTCTGGCAGTTCGACCTGCAAGTCGAAATCCCGCTTCAGCAGTGTTTTGGTTAGTTGCATCGTAGCCGCCGGGTCAGTAAAGTCCAGATGTCTCCCTGCCGTCAAACTGTTTTGCCACGATGCGTCAGTCTGGATGATCCTGGGACGAATATCGGTCTGACAACGACCGCAACAACTTACAGGGCACCAAAGTCTCCGTCCTCTTTCCCCAGAGCCTCGAAATCCAGCTCGGAAGCGTACAGTTTTTCGTAGCACACCTCGTCCTGGCGAGCCTTCTTCATGGGCGGCGTAGCATTCTCTTTGCCATCATTGTCTGTGTCGCTGGAAGCGACCGGCTCCGCGACTGCCTTCTTGGTGAGGTCGTTCATCCCAAGCTCCGCGGGATCGACACTCGTCTCAATCCCCGCCCGGCGCGCAGCGGCAAGACGTTGCGATGGCGTCAACCGTGGCGCATTGCCGTCATGCTTCCGTTTGAGTCCCCGTGGGACAGAGGGGTCGTTGCTTGGTGATGCCATTGTTTTTACAGTCCTCTATAGATCACCACGATCTTGGTCGTCCCGTGATGTGCTGTGGTGTGTCGCGAGTCTCGCTGGCGATTTTCTTCCACATTCGTTGCATGCCAGAGTAGGTAGAGCCTGCCCTCATTCCGCATCCATGCTGTTGTGGTTAACAAGTCATGCGACTCTTGCCTCGACCTAGAAGAAAGAGAAAACTAGCAATGTGGTTTCATGTTGAAGGTGTGGATATAATTAGAAGGCAGGTTGCATCAATTCCTAGTGCTGCTCCGAGAGGTTACTGAAGCATGGGTGGATTACGGTCACGTGACTACCAATCGTTGTGGCAGGCATCACCTCTTTTGGCCTACAGAGCACGGGCTGTTATACCATAAGTTCAAGCCATACGATTAGTAGACTAACCTATTAATGGCCGCTGAAGTGATATTATTCCGGTGTCCGGCCAAGGGTAGGGATGACCAGCAATGGGATAGCCAGTAGTGGGAAGGCTGGCTGGCGATGGGATACTTTCCCACTTGGCAGTGGAATAGCTGGCCAGTAGTTTGGGATTACACAAAATATCTGGGCGTAATCATTGTTTCCATTCTTCTATTAATTAGAATGACATGTAGTAAACGTGGAAGCAACGGGGGTATCATGTTGGAAACAACCCCACGGTGAATCGGATCAACGCATAACACACTTTCAATACTGTCCATAGTAGCAGCAGCAGTAGTAGTACAACCGAGTAAACGCCTCTCCCTATGGGACCATGCAAGTCGGTAGGTGCTGTTACCAAGTCCGCCTGAAATTCAATCCACTGGTGCCAACCTGAGGGCTCCTTAAAACGCCATCGACTCCGTGACCGTAAAATATGTACAGCCAATCCCCTATGTCGGTATCTGTGCAATCTACGTCGTATCAGTACTAGATTCGGCTTGTAGGCTGCATCTTGGAGAACGGAGATCATACACCACCTCCCATAAAGGCTGCCAGGTCATCCAATTCCAGTAACTGCCGCTCAAACGCTCCGCAGAGCTCGGCGGCTGTCATATCGTTGCCAGGTTCCGGCGCTTCGGCGTTTTGGCCACCCTCTGCCGACGATGGCGCCTTGGGCGACTCGACCTTGGGTTGAACTGGCGCGGCAGGCTGCGGGCTGCCTCCATTCGCCGATGCGTTGTCGGTGGATCCGTTGTTGCCACCGTTGATCGTAGTAAAGCCAGATCGACGAGGCTCGTTGGTCACGTCCATCGGCTCTGGTTGCTTCTCCAGCGGGGCAGAGCCGGGGCGCTCATAGTCCATAGCCTCCGGCTTATCGCCAGGCTGGCTCGCCACATCATCCTTGACCGAGCTAGGGGCTGCCGGAACAGCAGTCGGCTGCGCCGCAGCAGGTACGCCACCGTTGCGCAGGACCTTAGCCATAACGGATAGGTGCCGGAACCAGGGGATGGCCAACGTCCAGGACTCGGCGCCGTCCATCAGGAAGTGCATTGAATCGCGAACTAGCTGCTCAGCGGTCTCGTTGACATCAAGCGGCGTCAGGCCCTTCAAACTAAACCAGGCAACTGTGGAAGCCGATGTGAAACAAGCAAAGAGCATGACCAACGGGAAGCACGTCAGGGTGTTCTTCTCGCCGTTCATCTCCAGCGCGTTGAGCAGGGAGATGATGCTGTGGCAGGCTCCGAAAACACGATCGACGGTCTGAGCGTGGGCATGGGGAACCATACGCCAGGTCTCTTGGTTGAAGCCATCCATGGTAACAACCTGGAGAAGACGGCGTCGGTTTACCATAATGGTAGCACAGTGCAGGAGCGAGTGCAATAAGGCAAAGGTGAAGCCACTGCCCATGGTGATATGCAAGCTGATGTGGTTAGGCTTATCCATGAAGTGCATGGGGAGCGCTTGGCGGACGGCTTCGATCTCGTTCTCCAGAGTCTGGCACTGCTGCTCCGAAAAGGTGTCGACGGTAACAGTGGTGAGCATCTCAATGACGTTGCGCCAGGCCTGGGTCGCGAGAACGATATGGCCGAACTCGCCAACGTCACCCAAGGCCATGGGCGCATCGGGCATGCCGCGAGGGGCCGTACCGGCGAGGGTGCGGACAAATATGGGAGTGCCGAAGTTGAAGCTCATATCGGGACAGGGGAGTGCAACATCCTTGATGTCGTGCGCGGACAGCGCCGGATGGCGGCCGGGACTACTAGTCAGGAAACAGTCAAGGATGTAGATCAGCCACATGGTGCGGCGGAATGACTCCTCCCGGATGAACTGGTCGGCCTCCGGGCGGCTTCGGTGGGAGTCAATGATGCGATACATCTGGGCCATGCGAGCGGCCTGGCCCAGGTAGATGTACGCGCGCACGGCATTCCGGCTGCCCCATTCGTGAATGATCAGAAGGCACAAGGCTTGAATATCGGCCAGGCCGGGGTTGTCAAGGTTCTGCATGATGAGACTGATAGTCTTGACGGCAAAGTGCTCGGCGGCAGCCATCGGGCCGCCATTGCCGCCATATCGTCGTGCAAGCACCGGTGAGCTCCTATAGGTAGGGTAATGTCAGCATCGAATCATACTGGTGAAATGCTAGCCGTGTCGCAAGACCGACAAGTGCCGATGGCTTGTTGCGGAAGGGGGTTTAAAAAAAAAGGGACGGGATTAGATTGTGGCAGGTGGCTTGGCGAAAAGGCAATTGACCAGGAAAAATGAATGGAGAAAGCAGGTCCGTCCGGAGTGTGGGGGGAATGATGGAGGGAAGGAGTGCGAGCGCGAAATTGAGGAAATTGGGTGTCAACTTACCGAGCCGCCGTAGTCAGGAGACCGTTGAGGATGCTGGCATCCAAGGTGCCGCTCTTCAACTTCTGGAGGAAGGAGGGCTTGTGGAATGCTACACAAGCCGGTAGCATCTTGTTGATGACTCGCTCGCACTCGACGACAAGGTCTGGCGACAGCCTGTAAGGAGTTCCAAGTGTCAGTGCATCGTGATTGGCTTAGGGTGGGACACGGAGGTAAAAACGGCTTGGCGCGAGTCACAGGCCTGGCCTGGGGGGCCACAAGGACAACCCGAGGCGAGGCAGCCCGGCATTGCAGCCACGCCAGACTTGGGGGCGCGCCGCTTTTTGGAGCCCTTGAAACCCCCGAAGACGTGACGTGACGTAGAAAATCAAAGTCAAAGCCCGGCAACCTGTGAAGCCCACGGGGGACAAGCCAGGCAGGCAATGAGAGCCAACACCATTGCAAATAGACTTGCACAAATGAAAAGACAGTTCCGATACAGGATGCGCGTAATGACACGAAAATGCAGTCAAGAGAGTAGGAAAAAGGTGACTTACTTTTCGCCCGCAGGCCGGGCGGGTTGCGTTGTCAGAGGCGCGGCAGGCGCAGGCTGGCCCTCATTCGCGGAAGCAGAGACGCTGCGCTCGCCGCCAGGCAGACTCTCTCGGGGTCGACTGACGGTGACGCGGGCTGGCGATTGTCCATGGTGATGGGCCAGGCTCTCTGAGGGAAGATAGCATTCGTGCATGCCCTTGGCGCAGTTTTTGCAAGGAGCGCGACCATTCTCATAGACGCACTTGGTCTTGCCCTTTCGGCACCTCACTTTTCGGTTGGACGCGACAGGTTAGTGACCGGTCGCCGGCGACTGGAACAGACAATGATGGAAATAAATAATACATACCACAGGCGCCGCCAGCCCGAAGACTGGTACCACGAGCCACGCTCGACATGGCGACGGTTCAGTGTGGTGGTTGGTGATGTGTGCTCTGGCGGAGGCGAGAATCCTCGGTAGGAGGGAGTGGTTGATAGACGAGGGCGCGCGACACGCCGACGATCAAAGCCAGCGAAAATAAAGAAAGATGGGAAATAATTCAAAGATTGAGATAGATGAGCTCAATCCGTATCAGAATACACGAGACCGGAGACAGACCGGAAAGTCAGATGCAGAGTTGTTGATGATGGAAAAGCCGACACGGTGGTGGTTCGGTGCGCCGGAAGAGAAGCAGGGAAATTTTGTGTGCGAGTCGGTCGGGAGTGGAGGTTTTTTTTTGCCTTTGGGAAAATGGATTTGGGAGAGGGGGTGGATGAAAGGTAAAATTGAGAAGGAAAGATCGGTCGGGGGACTGCGCTGGGTGGAACGCTTGGACACCTAAACTTCAAGTGAACACTTGACGAGGCCGGCACTCGACAGGAGACGCTGGACTGGACCGATGCCTGTCTTTCCAGGCGGACACACACTCTCCAAGCAACGGTAGGAATAAACCTCCACCGGCAGCACCTGTCTTGATTATTCCGTTTACTCCAGATTGTGACAGTGGAATAAACGAGTACTACTGTACTGTTATTCTGTTGAAGTTCTGATTCCCGAAGAGACTTGTCTCTCACTCACACATCACCCAAGCGGGCTGCCTTGGATTAGAAAGATTGCAGATAGAGGGCAGCGGGCAGAAAAATAAATCAAACCAGGCCAGGCCGAACCAAATAGCTGGAGAGAGAGAAAAAGAGGGAAGGAGTCTAGGAGAGGTCTAGGAGATCAGCCCCGGCTCTACGCCTTCCTGCAAATGCCTGGGAATCCAACGGCGGCGTCTCGGGTCTTGCGGCGGGCTCCACGGCTTTCCCAGCTTTTTAGGGGGGATGGGATTAACGGGGGGTCAGAGCTGGGCTGGCTGGGCTGGGGCTTGGACTTTTCTTCTTCTTTAAGCCTGGGCCAACTGCAGCGCGCAGCAGTAAGTAGCAGTCGCAGTAGGTAGTTGCAGCAACAGCAGCAGCACTCCGTCCCTCTCCGTGATGTGATACTACGCTACGGGCTACAGCAGTCTATCCTCCTTGTTCTGTCTCGATGGTGCGCCGTTCGTCCATACAACACGCCACCGTCCAATCCCGAGTACGTAGAGTTATATGTAGGCAATCGGTGTCCACCTCCGGATGCCAATTCAAAGGTCTATCTCCAATACCAGAAGCAATAAAAGACGACCGGTCGGGACCGAAACAAACTGGGTTGAGAATTGAACGAAATGAGGAATAAAATGGGGCGTTGCGGTATCGACTGAGCCAAGACTCCAGGCGCGCCAGAAAGGGAGGGAGGGCGAAACTTTGCTGAGAAGTGGAAGTGGACGTGGAAGTGAAAGGCGGGCACGGGCGGATCGGGGGTTGAAGCCTGCCGGGGGTGTTTCGCCCAAGAAAGAACAGCACTCAGTCAGTCACCCAGCGTCACTTCCAGGCAGTCTATTTCTAGAAACAACTTGGCCGGCCACACGCTGCCGGCGGCTTCCATTCCTTCTCCTTCTCCTTGCACAACCGCCGTCGTTCTCGTATTTCCTTTTTCTTTTTTGACTTGTGCACTTCAAATCTCCAATCCGACCTTCGCTTTCGGCTGTCTGGGCTGGGCGAAAATCTGTGTGTAAGCCGGGAGGAAGATTGAGGTTGCATTCGGTACGGAGAGCGCGAGGGGCGCACTTTCCGGCTGGCATAAAGTATAAATACTTCGTAGCTTCCACCGTAGATTCCACCCACTATGGGCCGATGCGACGAAACAAAGGCAGTTGACGAGCAATCATTGTCATGTTTCCCTACCTACATGTGATAGTCTATAGGATCGTGATTGCTTGGTACTCCTGATTGCCATTATCATATCTTGATGGTATTATTGCTACACGGCATAACCCAAACAAGGGCTGAGAAGACCAATTGTCTCTCTCTTAAACTGCGGCGTCTCCTGTCTGACTCTTCCGGATCGATTTAGGCTTTGGAGGTAAGGCTGGACAACGAAGAGCGTGCACCCACACAGTAAGAACATATGCTCGGGGAGGTTAGTCAGTCGGTCGCATAAACCTTCGGCAGGCGCTGCTCACGGTCTGAATCCGGCCGGGTCTGTTCGAATGTTGATGTAGGTACGGAGTACTGTACGCGAAAACGGATGCTAGCAATTACGGCATTTAGTCATACCTTCTTACGTTGCAACGGATGGGACTCATAGGGCGTCACCCGGAGTGAGTCTGATCAGCGGCTGCTGCCTGCAAATCGGTCGCCCGCTGTACAGTGTAGGGTCACGAACGATCTTGGCCGGTGTGCCACTGATGGGATTGCGAGCAGGCAAGCGACTGGAATGACGAGTGGGCGTGGGCAGGAGGTCATGGACCGCCGTCACTTGTCAGGGTGTCTGTTCGGAGGCCTAGACTCGTCGAGGTACCGGACCAATCAGCCAGGCTCGATTTGGCCAGCTGAGGTCCGGACGAGGCATAGGTGGCAACAATGATTGGAGAGAGGCAAAAGTACCGATATCCGAACCTCCATACCCCAGCTACTAGTACAACAGCGACGCGATTGCGCAAATCGCGTGGGCGTGGGACGACTCTCTCTTTCCTTTCGCATCAAACGCTTGTCGCTGTACATTGTAATCCAGATCTATTTTCTAGTCTTGTGCGCCCATAAGGCTGGTTACCAGGACCAGGATGGCGATGACCTTGACGCGCAAACGGCCTCGTCTCTTGGGGTGCGATGGCTGACGCTGGGCGGTTCCGGGGCGTGCCTTGCATGTCCGTCTACCTATGAGATCCACTCTATTGCTGTTTTTGTCCGCCAGGACTGGTCGGTCGGACCGGGTCTGGCATCTGAGAAACGTGAGCAGGAAAAAAAGAAACCAACCATTATGCGGAGGTTCGCTCCTGGCAACTGATCCGGTAAGGACTAAGTGATTGACGGCATGGAAGCTGCTCAGATATATGCCGCTTACTACCTCACAAAGTAATAATCCTTCTCGATTAATGGACGGGGGCGGGAGATGGCCCTTTTTGTTTTTGGGGCGAGTGCGGTGGTGCAGTGCAGTGGTCGCAAGCCCTCCAAGCTCAGGTCGATGGAGACACCGGAAGCCTTGTACTCCAGCACCCGGAAACACTGGCAGGGAAAAGCTGCCGCCCGTGTCAGCTTGGCAAAGGCTGCGGGCTGCGCACTACTAACACGTAGGCGCCTCACCCCGACCGAACACCACCACCACGACGGTTGGTTGTTGGTTTGCTCGTCGCTGTATCACACGCCCCTTGAGCCCGGCCGACCGAGTACCTAACTGGGCTCGACCGGGCTCGTCTTTTCTGTCTCGCCCATCAATTGATGAATTGATCATTGCAATGAGACTGCCCCTGCCGATGATCCGGCAACTATTGTCGGTGTTATTTAAATAAAACTGGGTCGGCTTTGCTGTGTTCCGGAAACGGCCCAGGGCAAAGTAAAAAACACCCCCCAAATTGCCTCCAGCATCTCCAGCAATCGGACAGAAAAGGTTCGGGATTGCATTTCTCAAATCTACAAAGTGTCGCAGAAGAACAGGTGGAGCGCATCGGAACCCGGTGGAGCCGCCATGCGATGTTTTTTTTGGCTTTATCACGTCTATTTTTTCCCTTTCCTTCTCGTTCGCTCTATCCTGAGGCCTGGGACGGACGGGGGGCGGGCGGCGCACACATACATACATACGCGCGCACCAGCGAGTAACCCCCGAGGTACTACCAATTTAGAGCAAGGCTTCATGCATCCATCGGTTCCATGCCACCCACCCCTATCCAGCCAATGGTCTAGCCGGTCTGGCATCTCCTCCGTATCTCAATATATACGATGGGCGAGATCCAACACACATTCAAGCAATTTTCCATCCCGTTCCGCCATCGAGCGGCGCCCGCGATTGGTGATGAGGGAGGGCACAGGTGTCCCAATTTCGTCTGACGAAGGCCCTTCCGGTTTCTCTTCGAGTATCATGGAGTATCATGGCGCGGCATCGCGTGTTGGTCTCCCCACAAGCCACCAGTCAGATGGGCGCATCTGGTTAAATTAATGGGGATGGGTCGGGCAAGCTCCGTGTCAAATACGTCCGTGATCATCCGTAAAACAAGCACCCAGCGAACCCTGGCCCCCCATGTAGTTTGCCGGTTTCCGCCACCGTCGTAGAGTACGGAGTACCCTCCTCGTGTGCGGCACTTTCTGGTGATCAATGCCCTGGGGATCGGCATATGATATCCTCTTCCGCCTCCATCCAGTTCATTTCGTTTGGCTGGCCAAAACTTCTTGGGCCCCGTTTCCCGCGACGAATGGCTGGTCAGACAATTGACAATACACGCGCGCGCCATTCCATTCGGCCATCTGGAAAATTGGGTCCCCGGCACCTTTGGCCCTAAAGTTGCCAGCCATGACAAGCCGAAAACCCGTGGGAGAGTCGGCCGTCTTACGGTCTTACTTATTATGTCATGCTTCCTGGAGAGTGATTACTTGTCGTCGTAGCCCATCCACGCGCTAGCTGGACACCATTCCCGGTTTCCTGCCAATTATCGGCCGGTCAAGTTTCGGCGTGCACTGGCGCCGATGGTGTCATCTTTCAGCAGGCTGTTGCTACATACTATCTGCTACAAGCATCCATCCATTCGCACACCGCGAATTCGAGACAGGGTAATGATAAAGAAGAGAATTAAGAAAAAAGAAAAGAAAAAGGGCGAAACAATACTTCGGGTCGGCAGCCGACACTTCAGCCGCAGGGCATCTGGGACAGATTAGGAGGAGGAGGGAGACAAGGGGGGTGGTGGTCGGTCGCGGTGCTGCTGGGCTGGTGCTGACTTCAGATTGAGTGAAAACGAGCGGTGCTGTCGTCCGCTGCACCCGCCCGAAGCAGTAGCATGCAGCCCTGTCCTTTTCAAGTTTGGCTCCGGAGAGCACGCGCCCCAAGGAGACGATACCCCATTCCAAATTCAGCCACCAAAGTCCCATCCACAGCCTGGGGGCCGGCCCTCTCCCTCTGGACTCTTGCAGGTAACCTACTCCGTACAGGCCAGCGTCATTCAGTGTAACCCCCCTTTTCTTTTCTCAGCATGGATTGCAGGTACTGTACACACCGAATTCCAGTAGCCTGGTCCGGGAGGTCATAGACGCGACTTTTGCCCACATCGGGATGGCTTGACAGTGCCGGGCAATCGCACAGATGGTCAAGTGATGAGGGCTACCTATCTTTCCTCTCCACAAGCCAACGGAAATCGCATGATGAAATTTTGCAGCCGGCTGGCTGTGAAGGAGATTGACGAGGGGATCTTGAAAAAGAACACAGGTGTCCACGTAGCCGTGCCCCCGACTGGCGAAGTAAGCGCCGCGACAAATCACGGACACCACCGGGAAAAAGAGCCTAGGCGAAAATAGCAACATGCAATGGGAAGCACTGCCCGCCCGCCCGCCACGAGGCGGTCGCACACACACACACACACACGCAACTGCGCACCCGCAACTGCACTCGGGGCGAGAATTCCTCCTCTTCCCATCGGCGGCAAGGGAATCCTACGTGCCTAAAAATATACGACTTGGTGTATGGCTCAATCAGCTGACAGGCGACGACGACGACGACGGCGCATCTGATTCTGAAATCCATCCCTCCGTAAGTCCCGGGTTCTTGGGTGCATCCACTCGAGGGAATTACGGACGCGACCCTCGGAGTTGTCTCTGGCTGGCGAAATGAGCTCCGGTTTTTTATTTGCATGGTTATCTAGGTATGTATCTCATCTCATCTCGGATACCAGGACAAGGACAGATTAGCTATGTAGATTACTTCACATAGATTTGCTTGACGTCAATCGGAGAAGAGCGCATTTGGGATAAAGGGTTTGACTGCACACGTGAGAAAAGGATGCGGTTTAGCTGTTTCCCAATCGGTTCGTTTGCGACATCTTCGCCCTGCCCATTTTCGCGATCGGCGGGGTTCGTTCGAAGAAGACGGGGTGGTGGCGGGTGTGGTTACGCGAACGAACATTTCGCGTACGTATTCCCCCCATCCCATCCCATGCCCCCGTCCGCTTCGCTAGTCCAACCGACATGGGGTGTGGACAGCGAGGAACAAACGGACGGGATCCTCGGGCTGAGAGAAAGAGAGCGCATGAGCCTGTGCTTTTTGGGGGGAAGGAAGTGGTTTGTTGGACGACAGGCACGACGGCCAAGTAGCAGTGACCCCACACCCCGTCCCCCCGTCCCTCTCGCGCTGCTGACCTGTAGGTAGTTGGGTCTTGATTGCATTGGAAGTCGTCGCAGCTCATCAAACGAGAGCCGAAACCAACCCTCCCAGCTTCCGCGGCCAGTCGCAAGCTGGTCCGGGGAAGATGGCCGTACCACCAGACTCGCATGTACCACCAATACTACCGATAGCAGGTAGCAATGGACAATACATAGACCAAAGCCCAAGGATCGTCGCGCCCCGAACCAAGCATTGCAAGACCGTCTCGTGCGCATTGCGATAAACCGTTTGATTCGTATCTATCTGAAACATGTATGTCTGTCCTGTCCGGCCCTCGCCTCTCGCATGCTGCCAGCAACTACAGGACACTCCAGAATTGCTAGACGAGAATCCAATTGCCGTCCTGCCCTGCCTGTCCCGTCCGTTTCCCTGTGGCCATGGTCGATCAGCCCATTTAATTCACGCTGGTGGGCTGATGGTCTCTGCACTGTTGAAGCAGAGATTTCACTCTCGCGAGTCTCTCCGGTCGCGACAGCCCCGTGCCGGACCCAATTCCCGGCAAGACTGACTGACTGCCAACCATTGCTCCACTCGAGCAGCATTCCATGCGCATTCCATCTCCTGCCGATCGGACTTCCCATTCGCCATTTCCAGCCAAGCACCACCACCCCTCACGGCCATGCCGAATTTGCTTTGCTACACACAGCTTGTCTTCCTCACCGCTTCGGTAAAACGAATCCTGACCCCGATGGACCGCCGCCATTGCGATCGGAACTTGCCTCTCCCCACCCTGGCCAACGGACGATGGAAGATGTGAAAGAAAAAGCAACCCCGGCCAGCACATACCTACAATACCCCAGCAAATGTAGTATCGATGCATGTACATCTTTTGCTTCCGCAAATTGCGGTAAGTCAGGTTTGTGACGATCCCCGATTGGGTCGACGGATGCACACGGGGCGTCGGGCCCCCTCCTGGGCAGGGTAGCGTAGCAACGGAGTCCTGCCGCAGCGCTCAAGCCAATACTCGCATCCTACGTGTGGGAGTGCTCTCAATATGCTTATCGCAGGACATCCATTCACGCGTAGTTCGCCATGATTGATTGGGGAGGTCCTTCGTGGCCAAGGCCGAGACGGATCTGCCCCCGAAGCGGTAAGATACCGAAGGCCTCCTGCCGTTCTGCCGCATCCGGCCCCGTTCGCTGGGCCTTGGCTCGTTTCGACCATGAACATTGTTGCTTTGCTGGCTTAAGGAAAGATTGCGCATGCCTGCATTTGAAATATCGCGGCATAGCCTGCGGTCTTTTTTGTAGATTCTGACTGCATGTAGCTTGCGTACATATCTCCTAGTCACTTGTCGTCTCTCGCATGCCCAACTCGACCAACATGCGATTGGCTTGGCCATGTTGGAGCCCCATCTTGGCGTCAGTGATCTATCGCCGTCCAGATTTGCAGTACCTTACCAACCGTTGGTGCTGTTCCTCGTCCAAATGGAAGAAACTAAGCATATGTCCCGTATACCTCCGGAGGCCATGCAAAGGCGGTAAACCACCATTCTCTGCTGAGATCGTTTATCATGATGTAAAGCTCCGAGAGGGAGTCGGCCCAGACGTACTGCCACATCCTCCCCTCCAACTCATTGTCTTCGTCATCAACTTCTTCGTCTTCCTCCTCCTCGTAGCCTACGCACACAATGGCCATCACCCCTTCATGGGAGTATTCGGGTTCCCGGTTCTCCTTGGCGAGTTTCTCTTCGGCCGCGCGGAACCGCTCGAGAACTTCGTCGTTGACCAGCATGAAATAGTCGCTGCGGAGACCGAGACCATCGTCGTAGCCGTCGGGGACATCTCTCTGCACGGCTGCCACCCATTCTATGTGGAGTTTCCGCACCTCGTCAAGTGATAGGTTCTTGAGATTTTGGCCGCCTTGCTCTTCTCGGGGATACAAGGTGGCCGTGGAAGCAATGTGGTCTAACCCTTCAGCTTTGAAGCCTCGGATCATGGCATTCCGAACGTAGTCGATGTACCGCTGGAAGAGCTCATCGTCTCCGAAGGAGGTCCGGTAGGCGTCGAACCCCCAACCCGGTTCGTGCATTATGCGGTCCCAGTACGACGGCAACTTTTGAAGTTATTATATAAGAATATGCAGGAGCAATAGTAAGCAGGTATGTAGGATGCTCCTGGTGGCTGAGGAGATGGTATATTTCCACAAACAAATTGATGAAAACCAACCTGCTTAAATCTGTAAATGAGAACCCTAGAAAGGTTTGAATTAGGGTACACCCAGAGCCACGTTGAAGTCTCATCTTCTACATACCACCCACCAAAGAAAGTGTAATGCACGACACACAAAAACACGTGCATCACAGACCCATCTCGACCAAGATTGAGTCAACGCTTGATATATTTTGGCTATATGCCCAATCTAGAGGGGGTGATGTTCTCACCAAAAGCAGGTTATCTCGAATGAAGACAAAGGAACGCGACCATTGCCTCATACGTAGTTTGGTGAATTATTAATTATGCGAGACCAGCATGAATAGCACATCCGGCTCACCAGCCAGTTGGTTACAGGGAAGAAGCAAACCGCGACACCAAGGGTATTCGCAATAAGTTGCTTGGCTGTCTTGAAACAACATTGATGATGACTGTATAATAAGGCAGCCTCCTCGACTTCCCCCAGCTCTGGACTATACACATATGAACCTACCTTAGCTGCCACGTTGATGCGGCATAAAGTTTCGTTGGTAGTGTCGACTCTTCTTCACCAAGAAGAAAAGAAGCCGACAGTCAGATTCGCAGAGGCCAAAGGAACCAATGCTAAGACCAGAGACGGCTATATAATGGAAAACAAGATGATGATCAGTCTACTCCAAGTGTAGTTAGAACAAAGAAAATACTCTCCAGTTTCTTGAGCCCGTATCTTCGTTTCAACTGATGATGCCAGTTGTCTCGAAGGACAAACATGCAAGCGAGCACACCGTAAAAGTGTGTAGCCAAGATGTTGTTTCTGATAAATTAACCGGGCTCTCCTGTATTACTCGGCTGTGCTATGTCGAACTCTGACGAATCTTCTCCGTACTGCGAGTATTCCCTTCGACTCCCACTTCAACCAGGAGGACTGCATCTACTCTTACAGCCCGTCAAGATGCAGCAAACCAGCTGGCAACACATTTGAGATTCTCGGCAGTTCGACAAACACTGGCGGACCCTGTTGATGCTGATATGTTCGGTCAGGAAGCTGATATGGCCATCAACTCTGGTCGGAACGAAGTCCCTATTTCTCCGGCCGATTCGCAAACCCATTGAGACATAGCAATGTGTGAGCCGGGAAACTGTGGCCCCAGAGATTTCGGACCAGCGGTAACAGATTCTGAAAAGGTATCTGCAGGACTTTCAGCAGTGCAACCTGAGAGCTGGGCTGTTTGGAAGACACCTCCAGGGGGATGGACCTCAGGGGAACGTACAAGATATCTCAAGAGATCGGCGGCATAAGTATAGAAAGCTGATGATGACGGTGGGTTCTTCTCATTGATATTTGCGAGCCATCGCTTCGTCAATCGCGTATCCACCTTCCCGTCTCTTGCTTGCTTGTCTATAGATCAACACTTGGTTCATTACAGCCGTTCCCCGTTTGTGGAGCCCGAATTGTCCGTTTCGGCCTTTACACGGCATATGTGTAGTAAGTAGTGCTGCCCCCGACACCAAGACTAGCGTCGTCAGCACTGCCACCGGAATCGTGGTTAGCGCTGAGAGACTGGACGTAGAAGGCTTCACTTTGGTCAAGCACAAGTTGGACTCACTCTGTCCACCGAGGGCCTCCTGAACGGCATCGACATGAATGATAATCAGTATCACACCTGTCACAAGCTGGAAGAAACCTAGTGCCTAGCTATTGCACATAAGCGTGACGATCGTTTGTGGTACATTGGCGGGGCAATTGTGCGCTAAGCTTAGTGGTGGCGCCCCCAACACTCAGCCTTCGCCGCAGCAGCTATTTTACCAGGGGCGTTCCACTCCCTTTACAGTAATAGATACAAGCATCTTACCCTCTTCATCTCCACGAGTTCGCCGAGGAGGAGGCCGTCGCTCTCCATCGTTTACTTGGCTTCTGAGCGTGACTCTGCCAATGGCTTCTTGCATCTTGGCGTCACACTAGGCAATGTCTGTTAGACCCGAGAGCGGGGCATTATTGTTGCCTGGAATGACGGTTGCAGCTCAGAGACCAGGTTCAAGATCCTGCCTCAGCCCTCTTCTCCATGTGCCGTCACACGCACATATATCTTTCGGCGGCATTTCCTCCCTTCTGGATTCCTCATAGCTTGTGATTGTCAGACGTAGACATATGCTTCCTTCTCCAAGCATACCCCTCAACTTGACAAGACATCTCTAGCCGGTACAATGGACGTGGCACACAAACAGGAGTATCGCATTCGCGAGCTCGAGACCCGGTCTGTGACCTTGTTTCCCGGTCGCGCCCAAGTATTCCGCCAGATCAAGGATGTCCCCCTCAAGGTTAGTTCGCCCATCACATTTTCCGCTGTCACGCCCCACGCAAGGAAGCCCAGCAGCAGCAGCTGATGTATCGAGCAGGCCGGAGAGAACCAGATCACCATCGTCGGCCTGACGCCCACGGTAGATCAGGACTCCATCAAGGTGGAAGGGACCGGCTCCGCCATCATCACAGACATGGCCGTCGAGCTGTTGCCCAACCGGGAAATCTTCGAGGACATGTATCCCGAATACGACGACGAAGACAACTCTGATTCGGATGCGGACCACAGCTTCTCCGATTCCGAGGGCGTGGATGAGGAGGAGCGAGCCAACACGGTGATGGGCGACATCCGTGAACGGATCCGCCTCGCCGAGGACGACGAGAAGCGTGCCAGCGAGATCATCCACAGCGCGAAGCGCCGTCTCGAGATCCTCAATGGCCACGGTAATCTCATGACGACCCACCCCCAGAACAAGGCGTCCGACGTCAAGATCGACGAAGGCCTCGCCACCTACCGGGCCGAGCGCGAAAAGATCTTCGCCGACACTCGGGACGGCAGCGTCCAGCAGCGCGAGATCCAGGACAAGCTCCGTCGGCTGCGAAAGGAGGAGGGCCGCATCTACAGGCGGTACCAGCGAGAGACGGCCAAGGCCGACAAGCTGAAGCGGAAGGAGTCCAGGGAAAAACGCAAGGAGAAGCAACGGGCCGCGCGGAAGCAGCAAGAGGTCCAAAGGGAACAGGCTCGCATCCGCAAGGAGCGCGAGTCTTTCTGGCCCAAGAAGGTCTACAGTATCCGGATCAGCCTCGACGCCAACGCCTTCACGCCTGGCTCGTCGCGCCGCAACTCGATCGCCAGCAGCGATGTCGAGGTGGTTTCGCCTAGAATCGCAGAGAAGAACAGCGGCGACGACGTTACTAGCAGCACGTGCGACCTGTTCATTAGCTACGTCACGACCGACGCGTACTGGTCGCCGGCCTACGACATGGCGCTCTCGACGACGGCGAACACGGGCCACGTTTGCTTCGATGCCCAGCTCACCAACCGGACCTCGGAGACCTGGTCCAACTGCAAGATCACCCTCTCGACGCCCCAGGCCGACTTCTCCGGGCTCAACGACACCATCCCAACCCTGGTCCCCTGGCGCGTGCGGCTGACCGGCAGAGCCCACGGCTACTCGAACAATGACATCATGTTCTCCCGCGACGAGCAGTCCCACCGGGCTGCCTGGGCCGACAAGCAGACGGGCCGTGGCAACGCACAACCGCCCCGCTCCGAGCTGTTTGGGGTGGCCAGGGCGAAAGAGGCCCGCGTACTGATGTGCTTGGAAGCCGACCAGGCGATGGAGGAGGTCGACGCAGATATGGGATTCGGTGTCTTCGACGGGGATGCTGAACCCCCGAGGAGGCAGCTTGGTTCCCCATTGTTCCCGCAAAGCCCAGCGTACAGCCCTTCCTCGCCTCCTCCACCTTCACCACCGCCGGCCCGCGCCGAGGAAAATGCGGTGTTCGACAGAGGTGTCCAAAGCGCCCGGAAGTCCAAGAGCATATTCCCGAGGGCCAGCCTCAGCATGCCCCGGATGATGAGCAGCTTGGGAGGATCCAACCGAGGCGGCGGTCCTCCTCCCGGCGGAATGGCGCCGCCGCCACCGCCGCCACCGCCGGGCCCTTCGTCGTATTCCCGCCGGGACGAGCAGCAGCAGACCATCGCCCCCGAGCCGCCGGCCGCCCTGGCCTTCCAGGAGTCGACGTTCGAGGAGACGGGCTTCACCACGACCTACGACCTGCCGGGGCTCAAGACGCTGACGCCGGCGTCGACGGCGTCCAAGCAGCGCGTGGCCCGCGTGGCCTTCGCCCAGGTCGCCTTCAGCCACACCGTCGTGGCCAAGTACAAGCCCGTCGCCTACCTGCAGGCCAAGCTGCGCAACGGCAGCAAGCTGACGCTCCTGCCCGGGCCCGCCGGGCTCACCCTCGACGGCAGCTTCCTGGGCCGCGCCGACATGCCGCGCTGCAGCCCGGGGGATTCGTTCACGCTCGGCCTCGGCGTCGACCCGGCCGTCCAGGTCGCGTACCCGAAGCCCGACGTCCGGCGCTCGCAGTCGGGCGTCTTCACCAAGGAGGACAGTGCCGTCTATACCCGCACCATCACCGTATCCAACACGCGGTCATCTCCTTCTGCTGCTGCGGGCGCTGGCTCCAGCTCTTCTGGCCCTTCCCAGCCGCCGCCAAAACAGCCGCTCCCGGCCCGCATCACCGTGCTGGACCAGGTCCCCGTCAGCGAGGACGAGCGGCTGCGCGTCGAGGTCCTGCAGCCGCGGGGCCTGTCGCTGGCGGGCGCCGGGGTGCCCGCCGGTGTTCCCGGGCGCGAGGGAAAGGAGGAGAAGGACTGGGGCAAGGCCGTCGCGACGCTCAAGAAGGACGGCGAGGTCGCGTGGGACGTCACGCTCAACGCGGGGCGCATGGTCAAGTTGGGGCTCGAGTACCAGTGCGCTTTCCCGACGGGCGACCATGCGGTCAATGTTTGAGGGCTGGCTTCTTCGCGGTTGGGTTCTTCTTGAGGCGGTGCGAGACTCGGTGGCATTCTCTTGGTCTTTTGGGGAATGATTTAATGTAATGATTGATATGACGTTATGTGTAGGAAAAGGTTCTTATGTGCGGGATGGGTAGATTCTTCATATTGAATACCATTTATGTATAGTAATGGGAAAGGATCGCACCTGGCTTCAGATCAGTCCCTGTGAAATACCTTGTCATGCCTTCTCGTCTTGACCCTCCTGCATCCGCCTTTGCATGCAAAGAGCAAGGGAAGATAAGCAAGTCGGTAGGCAAAATACCAGACACGTTGCCCAATCGAGCGTACCAGTCCCATCATCTATTGACGCATCCCAAGCCATGCTTGCCTACGTGCAGAGCTCGACGACATCGGAGGCGGCCGCGACCGTCTCCTCAAACGAGGCCGAAGCCGAAACCACCGCCGGGTCCTGCCTAAAGGCCAAACGAGTGTCAGTATCCATCCATCCATCCATCCATCCATCCATTTGATTATGCCCCACACACGGAGGTTGAGAAAGGAATGGGCATGTGAATAGCACACACCAAGAAGAAAGGGGTTAAAGAAAAAAAAACTCACTTGTTGCCCGCGTCCAGCGCCGCCTGGGTGATGTTGAGCCCCCCTCCAACGGTCTGGCGGGCGCTGGCCGGGGGGAGGTCGCCGCTGAAGAGGGCCACGGCGATGGAGTTGATGCCGTTGGAGGCCAGGTTGATCCCCTCGATGGCCGTCCCCCGGGTCGTGACGTCGTCGATCTGGTCGACGTTGTCCCGGGTCTCGCCCAGGCCGGCCACGATGCGCACGCGGGCCGCGTTGCACTCGAAGCTGCCGAGGTTGGCTTGGCGGGGCGCGGGGGAGGAGGAAGAGGGGCCTGGGGGGTTGTTTATTTCATTGGTTAGATGGGGGTGGTCTGGTCTCAAGAGCAATTCTGCTACCTATGATTTTGGCAACGCGGGTTTGACGACCACAGGGGGACGGGCGGTAGTGGGGTTTACTCACGGGCTTCGATGAAGGCGGCACCTGCGGCGGCCAGGAGGAAGAAAATCTGCTGGGTGTGCATTTTCGAATGATTGACAATTGTACGTTCTGGCACGATTATAGACAAGGATATTTATTGGCTTTCGGACACCTGGTCACGAATTAGGTATGAGGTGATGGGACGGGATGCGATGGTTGTTGGGCAGGCAGAGACCAGTACTGCTGTAAGTTGATTGGAATGCTGACTAGAAGAGCGACCAAGCCCGTCTTATGTACACCGGACTCTCCTCCGAGAAAGCGCTTGAAGCTGCCGCTGCGATAGACCATTGCATGGGCTGTGTAACAGCAATCCAGAATGAATCCGAGTGCGAGGCTCATCTGGATCGACAGTTGGGGGGGACGGGATAGCCGGGCAACCTGGGGTATTCTGGGGTAGAATCTATGCGATGCAAGGGATGGGGGCTGCAGCAGGGGGGTGATTCGGATGCTAGCAGCGGTATTCCGTATGATCTGCATCTCTGACTCCATATCCGACATGACAATGGGATGAGTAAACCTTTCAACGGTCGCATCCAGTCTGTTGGACCAGCCAGGTGAGTTTGATTTCAAAGCTACAACAGTTGATATCCCCGTTGGTTGCCTGCGCTCTTGTCTAGAACTTCGAAAATAAAGTCGCTAGAAGAGAATGGCGGTCTTGTATGCCCGTTTCGTTCCGGGCTTGACCCCGCGTCGGTGAAGATTGATTGAGTCTATCCCGGGAACAAACAGAAGTACGCCAGATTGAATGATTCAACAATGATAGGTCCTTAGTTTTTACCTTGGACTGTTTGGAATCCCAGGCCAAGTCGAAGGGAAGCATGCTGTAGATTGGTGTTTGGCGTTGTTCTCTATACACCGCCCGCGGGGCACAGTTCCCGACAGCTAGATGGCCAACTGATTGCCCAGAAGGGCTACAACTACCAACCACATCCTATAGTTGATGAACCCTGGCTCATAGAATCCTTCATAGAATCTTCTCTTCTCCCGAGACTATATTATTGACTGTAGCATAGGATAAAGTTGACTCTCACCCTACTGTAAAACATGGTGACCGGCTTGATTCTATTCCACGCGGGCGCGGTTCATCTCCTTCGGATGACAGTGTCTCAGTGCCGAGTGAGTGCACTTAGCCACAATTCTGGACAGCTCGAGCCCAAAAGGTCATTTGTTTCCTGTTCGGGAACGACTGCATGATCCGATTCGCCCAGGGTTCTCCGACAGTTCTTGCGCCAAAGCTGATCGGCCGGACTGCACCCCAGTCAGCGATTTGCAGCATCTGTATGTCCACCCGACTTGGCAGAGTCTCGAGTAAAGAGGTTACACTGATACCGATGACTCAATTGGCAGCGAGGCCACTGCACCGGCAAGCGACGAGGCTTTAAGTAGACTTGGGACTTTCCGAAGAAGATGTGGCCTAACAATCTAGAAAAGAGCCAGAAAATAATCTTGGACAAGTTTTGAACATTCGCACTGCTGTTCAATAAGGAGGACGTTTGCTCACCCCACCACGAGGAGGTGGGGCAACATGTCCGGGCGCTGAGACAAGACCCAATGTGCCTCCGATGCAGCACTTGAGCAAAAGATGAACAGAAAGAAACCTAGGAGGAAATGATCAAATGATGCGGATTGAAATGCCCTCCGAATGCAAAATCAAGGCAAAAAGAGGAGCGAGCGTGGATCGAACACGCGACCTTAGGATAATTGCGAATAACTGCAATCCCACGCTATACCACTTAGCTACCGCTCCCTGGTTCCAGTGCAGCCTTGAAGGCTGAATAACAAATTTGCTGTTATGCACATATATATAGGCACGTCAGCGTAACACCCATGAGTACTCCACATAAGTTAACTGTAGCCCCTTAGTCGTTCGCGAGAAATCTTTTTCTCTCTTTCCGTCTACTTGAACCATACCAAGCCAGACCACCCGGAACGAAAGAAATGACAAATAGTAGAAGAATTTTCTCAAACCCACAAGGCCGATCTAATTAGTTGATGTAAATCAGGTATGCCTGCCAGCGAAGCTCTAACAGAGTTCTTGGGTTTTGCCCTAATATCCTCATGATCACAAACATGCATTCCTCGGATACGCCTGGGAGCGTTGACAACAGCCGCAGCATCATCATCTCCAGCCGCCCGCCGGGATGACTGTGGCGCCTTGACATCGGCAACAGCAGCAGGTCATTTTCCTCACGCATGAGGACGGAGTCTCTGAACAGGCGGTGGTCGTCCCGAGTTCCTGGATCGACCTGTACAGGGACGATCCCGCCATCGGGCATCCGGTATGTGGCACCTGTATCAGACGTTTCTATCTAGATGCGCGGAAACTGAAATAGAAATTCCTGCTATTTCTTTGATATCAATCCTCTCTGCTTGGGCTCCCTCATGTTTCCAATCATATCGTTACTGCCTAAAATTGAATCTCCAGATGTTATTTCCAATGGCCTATGTGATTTCATGTGCGGTTTCCTGTAATAAGTTTCTGATAAGCGAACGAGTTTTTGTCTGATTGCTCATATACGCTCAAGTAAGGGGGCTACGTCTTCCATAGTTGTTGTCTCTATGGGGCATTCGCCCCCGACTTAACTCCTTTAGCTAGTCGCCGATTTATTCACATACTGTTGCTTAGTTAGTATACTTGCAAACACCTCCAAAAGAAGGACCTGAAAGCAATTTGCACATACCAGTTGGCCTTCGCGAACGGCAGATCGAAACCAGCGTTGTTTTACATGGTCCGGGTTGCTTCGTGTGTTTGCTGACCCGAAAGAACCTTTGAAAAGCCTGGCATTGTGGGCAAAGAGAACAGTCAGACCATCGGAATATATTGTACGTCTCTCATATTATTCTTTGAGTAAACCAAACAGAGTCTAACCGCGAAAACGGAACCCCAACGTATTGGTTACCAAACAATCCCCCCTTGTTTCCGGGCTCGTTCTTCGATAGCCATTGGTGCTTCAGTCCAGGGTCTGGATCGAGGCATATAAGGCCCAAGTCCTCCTCACGCAACTCCATGCTATCTTAGTTGACCATACAGCATCACTTCACGAGGATGAGTTCCCACAGCAACCACAGAACGGGACACAGTTCCCACCATCGAGGTCGAGGAAAACACCACCAGGAACGAGGCAATGACGCAAACAGAGACACCGAGGATGCACAGAAGCGGCGCGACGAGGAGCTGCTGGCTATGGGTCTCGATCACATGAGCATATCGGACAACAAGGGCAAGTTGTCATATCTTCTGGGAAGAGCCGAGGCGGATCATCAAGTAGCCGACGCATACCAAAGTCGCCAACTGGTTTCGGATGGTTATCCACCTAGCGAGGCTCCCTATCATGATACCCGCACGCCCACTTACCACACTCCCCAGGCTCGTAGTGGTCCGGGTAGCAGCTACCTTGGACACATTGGCGAGCCTGGTACAAGCTACCCCAGTGGTGCCGGGTCATGGCAACCGCCCACAGCGCCCACAGCTCCCATGGGCGCCGGCGATGCCTCCTTCTGGAGCGGCGGTGGTCAAGATGCAACCGGCGGCCCCAACAACTTAGTCCCTCGGAAGCCAGACAGACGCCCCGAGATCCCACGAGGATATGCGTCCGATAAAAACCCGGAGGTGCAGAGCTATCTGCAGAACTATCTCTACAACAAGGGTAACGGATGGCGACTGTCCAAACTCTGTGACCCTTGTTCGAGGGCAAATGCCCCGGCAGGGTCGTGTACTCGGGGCGACAGCGACCATAAGTGCGCTCAGTGTCGGGACAAGGACAAGGGTAAGGGAAAGCGGCAGACGTGTGGCTGGAAGACTTACAAGGCCGCCAAGGCGTCCCTCAAGAAAAAGGCAGGACAGGAGGAATCGGACGAAGAGGAGAGTTATGCGAAGAGACAGGTGAGAGAGAGAAGGGAGAAGCGTCACCAGGATAGGGAGAAGAAGGAGAGGGAGACGGAGGGGGTGCGCGAGCGGTTGAGACAAGAGCAGCGGCGCCGGCCGATCGAGGAATCATGCGTCTATCAACCGAATGCCCCGTTCGCCCACGCCGGCAGGACGTCTGGGGCGGAAGCCGGTGTTCCCTCCTATGGCTCCCAACCGGCTGCTTCTGCCCTGGCTTATCAGTTACCAGCCAGCACGGGGAGCGAAGCAGATATTTCGTACTGGTCCACGGCGCCCTCCGAGAGTGGGACATCTTTCGGCTATGGCGGACCAGGCTATGATCGGGCTTCATACAGCACCGCGAGCTCCATGCCAGATGACTACACCACAGGCAGCCAGACGCCAGTCCCATACAGCTCGCACACAACACCGCACCAAACCCCCTACGCCCAACCGCCGTCTCAAGGAGTACCCCACCGCGACGCACTCCCCCATCGCCATGTGGATGGCGAATGGCAATACGACGAGTCGTCCGGGACCTTTACGCAAACCCGGACGATCCCTGAAAAGCGCGAGCCCGAAGTGTCCGCGGAACAGGTGCAGCAGTACATCGACCAGCACCGGCAGCCACACGAAGATCAGCGCTTGACCCGGATCTGCGACCCTTGCCACTTCGGCGGGCTGCCGGGGTGTCGGTTCTCGCGCTCGTCGTATCCTTTGGGCTGGTGCACGACTTGCCAGAGCACCCCCGGCAGCTCGTGCACGGTCGACATGTACGGTCGCGCCCAAGAGAAGGTGAAGAGGAAGAAGGAGGTGGAGGCGTGGATGGAGAAGCACAACAGAAAGAGGAGAGGACTCTGATAGCCTCTGATAGCAAAAGGTTGGGGTATTGATCAGAAAGTTGGTTAAGTAGGTAGTGTCGGCGAATAGCTTTCATCTCATTCAGCGAGTGCTTGTGATAACCGTGGTGTTTATTAGTGCTGTAACAACTACCTTCCAGAACAGTTGCCAGATTTGCCAAAGCTGATAGAAGTCACCAATTTCCCCGGCTGTCTAAGCAGTAAATACATCTATGCGTAAAATTATTGGCCTTCAAAGGAATTCGGATTTCACATGGTGCATTATCCCGAATCGTTGGAAGGTAAGAGTTTGATGCCAATCGCGATTGGCCACAGCAGGGCGTGTTAATTAGTGCGTTAGTGGTGTTGCTGTCAGCGTGCTAGCACCAACCCCCACGCTGGATTTCACCTATGAACATCGAATGCCAAGCCGGGTACATCCCTTCGGACATTGCATAGGTACCTATATGTGCACTTGCATAGACCTTGATTCGGTGGTACTGGAGCTGGCATCAAGAGAATTCATTTTGTACTTGTCTTTCTGGCCGCATAACTCTCCGGACCAAGATCAATCTGCTGAGATCCGCAGCCTGTCCCCCAGGGACCTCAACATGATTCGAACAAGTGGGCATAAATTCGAGGATCGCAAGTCTGAGCTGATATCTGGAAAACGGTCCGAGACTAGTCAGTATCATTCACTGTTATTAGAGTAGGATATGTCAATATCTGGCACCAAGCGAAGTAGGAGGCGAGATAGGAGGGATCACAAAGCAACTCCCATATGCGACTATGAGCTTATGATTATAGGAGACATGGGTACCCATGATCAATGCAAGGGATGGGCTATCACTCCAGAATTGCTCTTTCTATAATGCTAGCAAACTTCGCTGTTCAAATACGTATTGACGGAATTTGACCCGCATTCTGTATGCCCTTTGGACCTTTGGCGAAACACATCGTCGTGGGCACAGCTTTAGGGCACACTTCATGGAGATACTCTAATCGCCGTGATTCTTTATTCCTACACGAACATTCCTGGATGTCTGTTTGCTTGGTCTTCCCTGCTGAGTGGTCGATGTTGCCGCTTTCGAGCTGGGCTCCTCGGAGGCATTCTCGTAAGACATCGGTGGTCGGCTGCTTGTTGCAAGTCGAAGTAAGCACAAACTCAATCAATGCAATCGATCCTGTTCATGAACTGAGTATTTAAAACTTTGAGAGCTTTGTATCAATTAAGTAGTGCTACTTTCAATGATTTGAAACGTCTACGCACATGGGATCGGGTGGTTGGAACGTTACGTGACGGCTCAAGCCCTCGAAGAATGTGACATTCTTGCAATCTTCCCAGAAGGTTTGGTCACATTGGCTCGAATATGTCAAATGCACGGGAATGGTGTTGCTAACATGTGTTGGGAATTTCTTAGAAGTTCCTGGGTCATTGTCAAGTTTGTCAAGAACAAAGAAATCCGTTGGGGATCCGAAAGTGAAGACCAACCAGCCCACGTGCGATACGCCATCTACTATCTACTCATCAGCCGGATTAAGCCCAAATAAAGAAGAGGTTAAGAATGGGGGATCTCATGGCATTAGTTTGCTAAAAAGCGTGCGGAACCAGTAAGCAATCAACCATACTGGCCAACAAACTTGCAAGCACCGCCGATTCGTAACCAATTTGTTAGGCATGCGAAGTGCAAACACCACCTAAGAAGTACCCAATCGCATTCTAAAAGTGTTAATAGAGCCTTGCCCGAATTGATCGAATGTGTAGTACGTATTGTCATTAGTCAAAATCATAACTGACACTGGCCACCGCATAGGCAACTCCGCCTCACATTGGTGACAGCATTGGACGCCGTATAAACCGATGCCATCAGTTACGCAATCCAAAGGCATATATGCAAGGCGATATGTTAACGAAGTTTGAAATACGACATCGGAATGGCTTCTCTTCGGGCTACTATGTAGACTCAGCGAGGGAGCAATCTACTCTGTTGGTTGTCCTCGTACGTTGGGTTTCGTTATGGAAACGATGGTCATGGGCGACTTTTGACAATACCAAGTGTGACCATTGAAGTATTACCAACTGCTCTGGTATGGTCTTGCCATGGTTGATTGATGGCGGTATATAGTCTAGGACTCGTTCCCTACAGTCCCACGATCTAGGATATGATGAAGACCAGAAACGATAGCAACCCATATTCGCTTACCGAGGATAACAGCAAGTGACAACCAGCTCTTAATACATAATCAGCCTACAGAATATGGAATATCCAGAGGCAGATAGTTGGAAGTGTGACCAATGCAGTTTACAGGGGTTCGAGTGCATGAAAACGTACGTGATGGATGACGGAAGCTCGTTGTATGATGTCTGGTACATATGCAACGAATGCTGGAACAGGGAGACACTATGTTACGATACCGGCACAGATCCTGATGTTCTCAACATGGTTGACCGTTGGGATGTGATTGTCGCGGGTACTGGCCAAGCTCAGGGGGTATCCAACGAATCACAAGAAGCCTTCTGGTACAAAGATGTTATTCGGGAACTCGAGTCGAAGCAAAAGGCCAGTGGCAATCTCTACAATGCACGGCAATACGAGCGACAGTTGGCATTCGAACAAGCAACCAATAAGGCTGCCGGTATTACCCAGGGACAGTCTGTTCAGTACTCAGTACGGCAACAAGCGACCGGTAGTGCTGTCGACTTTGATGAGGAGCAGCCTGACGACGTGGATTATGGAAGGATTGGACGCTCTACACTGTTTCCATCAGAGACTCTTGAAGGTCTTCAAGAACTGCAGCGAGGACAAGTCCCTGACTACCTTTCAGCCGGTCCGAGCGGGTCTGGCCCTGCGGCAGCCCCCAATGAACAAAACTATTACCAGCCTGCGAGACCAGGCAACGACGATGATGAACAGGATGAGGCTCCGGATGACGGAGGACTTGGTGATGCACAAGACCCACCAGCTTCTGGGGGAGACAATACGACGACCGACCCAGAAGTTGCGGCGTATAGAACACACTATCCGTATGAACACAACAGACCTTTACGCAAGTTTTGCGACAACTGCCACAGAACCAACTGGGCTGTGTGCAACATTGGCCCTTTCGATACCAGCAGGTGCGGTGGATGCATTGCGCAGAATGTGGAGCATTGCACATTCGAGATATATGATAAAGCCTTCAAGGTCTGGAAGGCAGATAGTGTGAAAAATAGACGGACGAAGAAAAGCGCCGCAAGCCTGGCACGCTATCACAGAAAGAAGGATGCCACCTCGGAGGAAGCCGCAGCACCGGTCGCGGGTCCTAGTGGGACCGGAGGATCGAAAAGCCATGGGAAGAAATCCTCAGCACCGGCTGCGGGCTCTAGCGGGACCGGAGGGCCAAAAAAGCACGGGAAGAAAAAGTGAAAAGCAAAGGAGAGGTAGTGTGTGACCTGGGAACTGTTGAGCGGCTGCAACAAACTTAGAGTCAGCACGCGCTGTCAGACCAAAATAAGGGCAACTAAAGGGAGTTACTTCTCTGGGATATCAGGAATGATTCCGACATTTCCATCAAAAGCTCATGGGCAGCTTTCAGGTCTTATCACAGTTCGACCTTTCTCGACCGCTGTCCGCGCCCCTTTTCTTTTGTTATACCCCCTTTCTTTCTATCCACCATCCTTTGGGCACCGATTCTATCACTCAACTTTGGTGCTCATTCGTTTTGATTCACAGACCGATTGCTTCTCATCACGGGCGATTCATGTTTTGGTTTAGTTGTTATTTCTTGGATCTAGGATTGGCAGTTGCTAGTATCCCGCGAGCTACAAATCGCAGCCAGAGATGGTCGGAGGTTTTCGGGATTTCATAAAAGGATATACAGGACAGTCATTACCTACCCTCCGGTAGAATTGCATTTTCTTTATACTTAGATAGCCACTCGTTTAATCGGATGCTGCAGGTACAGCATGATATATTTCATCGTCACAACTGGGTGCCGCGTTTTCCTTTCGATCTCTTGTGAAGCTCCAGATGCCCATGCTTAACTTCAAGCATAAACAGTGGAAAGAGACAGAGACGAAAACACTGAATATAATAGTTATCATGGTGATCTTCGGTTATGGATTGAGTTCTTGAAAGTAAGAGTTATCATCCACCCAATCGCATCATGGGCATGAGGGTCAAGCAAGCTCGCTGAGCCGTAGAAGACAGAGGTCGCTAGTCCAAAAGTCGACACCATCGACCCAGGAGAGCAAGCAGAAATCCAATCTCATAGAGCCGTCGCAATGTTCCTTTTCGAGATGGTTGGCTACTTAGAAGTCGGCACCCAAGGCGCTGCTGCGGCAACACATCAACCCCGGGTCTGATATATTGAAAAGCCAAAGCTGCCAAAACACCTAGAAGAAGTGATACGGTTCTCCGGACTTTACCCTTTCTAGGCAGATGTAGACATCTGATAGGGAGATCGAGACGTGTTTATTGCATGTGTCTCTGCACCGACAAAGGCCCGTCCTCTAGAGCACGAGGCAGAATGGAATGGAGCTGAGGAAAGTACTACTGCTATACCTTGTCCTTGACATCTACAGCAGCATCATTACAATCTGCAGTAGTTGACCAAGTCACATGTCATGGGTTTGAAGCCAGTGTTTTGTTCTGCAGACCGTGGCCATTGTAGTAGCCAAGGTCTCTAATGGAATGTATTCTTTAGTGAATTCAGCAGTTTAATCCCATTTTTTCTCATGACATGATACCGTTCCATCGTGATACATGGGCTTCCAAGCGCCTGTTTCCTCCTTCCAGAAAGGTCGCTGCGAGGACATGGTATGTAGCACCAGCCGTGGTAATACCAACCACAAACCAATGACATTATACCCTATTTGAAACCCCCCAAAAACCCATGCTCTTTTTGTTTGTTATTGTTGTTGTTTGGTGGTAGTGGCGGTGCAGATTTACCACTTGGCCTCCTTGCGGTCCTGGAAGCCCTTGAGGATGGCGACGATCTTGTCGAGGGCGGCGAGGTAGGGGCGGAGCTCGGCGACGACCTTGTCGTGGTCGGCGCCCAGCTTGGCGTAGAAGTCCTTGCGGTAGGGGCAGGCGCTCATGGCGGCGCTGAAGACGGGCTTGATCATGAAGCTGTGGTGGGGCTTCAGGGTGTTGCCGTAGGCGTTGCGGAACGAGTCGGACATCTCCTCGGTCTCCTTGGCCAGGTTCTGGCTCAGTGCAATACACGTGAAGTCCAGACCACTATTAAGGGCACAGACAAGTTAGCAGGGGATCTGGTATGAGTAGTAGTTGTTATGGTACAGGTGTAAGGGTTTGAGGCTCATGCCAGGGGCGGGAAAGTTATGGCGATTGGCTCCTGCAAAACACCCGACCCCCAACGCAAGCAATTGCCGCAAGTCAACGCATTACAGGCTTCGTGTGCGTGTGTACGATGTAGAGAAGATCAGAACAAGTAAGATCAAGAACGTACCGGACAAGCCAGACAAGACCCTCGGTAGCGACGTGCTTCTTGGTCTTGAGCTCGTTGATGACGAGCTCCTGGAGGGTGGCGCTCTCGGCGGGGGCGGCGAGCTGGCGCTCACGGATCTTCTTGACGTTGCCGATCATGTCATTCTTGACGGGGGAGAAGGCGACGGAGCCGAGGGCGTCGAAGATGGTGGTCAGGGACTCGGCGGCGTCGAGGAAGTCGGTGGTGGCGATGGCGTTGTCCTTCTCCGAGTCGACGGGCACGTCCACGAAGGACTTCTTGAAGGTGTCGAGGAGGGTGCCTCCGGTGGGGAAAGTAGGGACCGACATGTTGATTTGTTTGGATGGGAGGATGGAGAAATCGGGTTGTTTGGGCTGTAGACGAGATCGGGCCAGATGTTAGTAGGTTAAGATGTATGCAAGAGGGTCGTCGAGGTGGAGGTGACAGAGAGGGGACGGGACGGGCAAGGAGGTGTTGGTGGTTGGAGCTTCATCGTACCTTTCTTCTTGTTATGTGGCCAGCACGACGATTGATGGTGTATGCGGGAGAGAAGATGGGGGTCCTTGAGGCTTTGGATATTTATTCCAAAGAACGAAGAGGATGGATCAGGAGAGCGGCGGGTGGATAGAAGGAGCGGTGTCTTGATCAGGGGTTGGCCAATCTAGGTGCGTCAAAAGGGGAGCTCTGGATCGTGTCAACTTGAATGCTGGTCGCTAGCCACGACCCCGCGCTGCTAGCATTCCAATAGAGCGAAGGGGGCTTGTTCCGGATAGGCTGACGACGGTGGAGGGGTCGTTTAGGTGGGGTCCAGCCAGAGCCTCCCTGGCCTCTTACGTATGCCCGTGACGCCGTAACAGCATTTATGATCTCACAGCTGAGCCCAGGTAACCTGACGAGGTTGGCATTGGTGATATGGAAAAATTGATGAAGGAGAACTCGTATGTTGAGAGATTAAATCTCTGCATTTGAATGCCCTGTGGAAACTTCAAGAGCTTGGACTGTCGACAGAGAATACGAGCTGAGGAATAGCATTGCCAAGGGCTAGTTTCGACACGGGTTGCATGACTGACGCCACATGCTTGCACTGAGACCAATCGCCAATCAATCATACAAGGCATTGTTCAGCATATTACACATTTCCTGCCATTGATTGATTCGATACTGCTGGTAATCTACAAACCACAAATGGCTACGGGACTCCAATTGAGGGGGGTTGCACGCTGCGCTATGCCAATGCAAACAAATACATATCCTGGACCCAAAAACGAGACAAGTTTCCTTTCCCCGGGCCGCCACTAGCTAGACCGTCCGTACCGCACGGCCGGGTCAGCTTCTTCTGATCAGATGGGAATATCCTCCATCAACTCCAGGGTGCCCTCGCGTCCCACCGTGATTATCACGTCACCCAAAGTCTTGGTGACGAAACCCGCTTCGCAGTAGGTGAAATAGTACTGTTGGTTTGTGGTTCCCAGGTTAGCTCAATCGGATCGCATCTTCGGGATGTTGTACAGCTACATGTAGCTAGCTGACCGCATGTATGTATGGGGTTCGCTCGTGGGTTCCCACTACTTCAGCACTTACCTCCCATTTTCTCCGGAACACGTTGATCTCGGCGTCCGTCATGTTCGGGTGTTCCCGCCGCAGCGCCGGCGCAATGGTCGACTCGAAGTTCTGCATGAACTTCTCCTTCCACAGCCGCAGCGTCTTGGCGTAGTGGCCGCCGATGTTTTCGACATTTTCCACAATCAGCGTGCCCTTGGACTCGGTGCTGATGTGGTTGAGCAGCTGCGTTATGGCGGGTAGATAGCCGCCGGGGAAAATGTACTTTGCGATGAAACTAAACAACTTGTCAGTTCGGGGTTCCCATGGGTCCTAGGAACGCGTGGGGCAACAGCTGTAAACTCACTCTTCTTTCTTCCCGAGCGCTTCGTACCGGTTCTCTGGCATCGTGATGCACTGGAACATGGCAATACCCCCATCCTTCTTCAGCAACCGGTCCATGTGCGAGAAGTACGTGGCCAAGAATTCGTTACCGACAGCCTCGAGCATCTCAATCGACACGATCTTGTCGTAAGGCCGATCGGGGACCGCAAGGTTGCGGTAGTCCATCAGCTTCACCTGGATGCGGTCGGCGAGCCCGGCCTGGCGGATGCGCTCCTCGGCGAGCAGCTTCTGCTCCTTGGACAGCGTCAGACTAGTAACACGACAGCCCGTCTTCTTGACGGCCTCGATGGCGAACGAGCCCCAGCCCGTGCCGATCTCGAGCACGTGGTCCGAGGCCTTGATCTTGGCCCCGTCGACGAACCGGTGCAGCTTCGTCATCTGCGCCTCCTCCAGCGTCTCCTCGCGGTACGACGAGCCCGCCGACTGCGGCTTCCAGATCGGGCACGAGTAGGTCATGTCCGGCGACAGGAACGCCGCGAACATATCGTTGCTGATATCGTAGTGCGCCTGGATGTTCAACAGGGCGTTGGAGAGCGTGTTGGTGGTCCGCGCAACGCTGCTGATGGCGCCGGAGATGGTGGAGAACCACGTCGTGCCATTGCCCATCTGATCTCTGTTGATGATGAAGAGCTAAAGTGCTGCGCATTAGATAACAACGAAACCTCGAGAAGAAGCTCATGCAAGATCAGGTGGGCTTGAGACCTGGTGACATACCTGGAAGAAAGCCGTGAGGTCCTCGCAGTCGAACTCGCCCAGCATGTACGACTCGGCGAAGCCCATGTCGGCGAAGAGGAAGAGGCGCATCCAGAAGGAGTCGTCCCTGACGACGATCTCGACGCGCGGGACCGTGTCGGCCTTTCGCACGGCGTTTTGCTTGTGGCTCGGCATCTCCTTGGGGACGGCGCCCAGCTTCTGGCCGAAGACGAGGCGCGACCCGGCCGGCTGGTCGACCAGCAGCAGCGTGCCGACCTCGATCTTGGAAAAGACCGAGAGGATGGCGGGCTTGGCCACCGCCAAGGCGGGCCCCCAGGTCGAGCTGCCCAGCTTGGTGCCGACCAGGTCGGCCCCGCGCATAAGGGGCCGGGAGACGAAATCCGGCAGCAGTGATGGCGCCATTGTTTCCTTCCTTCCTTCTTATTTTGCTTCTTTCGGGTTTTGTCTGACAGCACAATAGTTTCAACCACTTCAAGAAACGTAGAGGGTGGCTTTCTCGGTAGGAAACCGCAACGCCGGCTACCAAAGCAAACAGAAAAGGGAAAACAGGCCCTCGGGTTGGACGGGTGATGATGCGAAGACCAGGCGAACAGACTCTTGATGGTGTAAACGATCGCGGGCGCTAGCCAATCCTAACAGCTTCCAGGCAAGTAAATGGGCGGTGGGAGACTTAAGCTTATTCCGTTCGATTATCCTTCCAGAAGGTCAAGTCTAATTGGTGATCATATGTATTTAGAACTCTACAGTTTCCCATGCCAATATGTTATTAGAGGGGAAGAAAATATAGTAAGTAGGGCTCGAAGGGGAAACATCCGTCCATCCTCCCGCGTCGACTACTTCTTGTTCAGCTTGCTTTTGGGTCCATCGAATCTGGCCGAACTCCTAGCAGTTACATAGTGGCGCACTGGCGTAACTCCGTGCATTACCAAGTACTTACCTACGCCCGTAGCATGTGGCCACCGAAGCTGCATGCAGCCTTCCATCATAGATACAGGCTGGGAAAAGGTGGTTAAGTAGGCCGGATCTAGCAAGAGGGAAAAAAGATGAAGCAGTCCTTGCCAGTGCGGCCGGTCTCCGCAGCGGAGAACCCAGGGACGACGGACGGGGAACAGGGATGCTGAGAACGGCTTGGGGATAAGCCGAATACTAGCAAAAAGGTTTCACTGGTGAGCGAAAGTAACTCTGAGGCGTGCGCCAGCGCAATTGTATCATCTCAGCTGCAGAGGCATAATGATATGTCATACAGCATACATGAATGCGATGGGATTGGCATACAGCTGCACTCAGCAGAGATATCCGGCGCACAGCGATGATGTTGACGCACCTTCACCCGACTGACATGTATGAGGTAAGTACATGCCAGCAGGCGACGATCTTGACGAAGCTAGCCCAGCCGGGAAACACCAATTGCAGATGGGGTGGAAACCATCAACGCTCTCTGATGGGGAGTTTCTGTGAGGAGGTTGCCTGTTTCGCCTGGAAATGGATCGGCAAAGGGGTCCGAGAGATGCTAGCGTTGCGACTGGTAGCACAGGAGTTGCATTTGGGTTAGTTTCAAGTTCGAGAACCAGCACAAACGAGGGGGTTGCAAATGTGACAGCGGCCGCAACAAGAAGCGTGGATCTGAGCACCACCGTCGCCGTAGAACTCCCGAGGGTCCCGACGCGGTGTATCGCGAACTGCGAGCTACGTAGTTCTTTATGGGCCGCATGCCCCCCTTCATAGACGACGGCAGCGATCGCGATTGAATCTCCTGGTGTGTTGGCGCGATCGTGACAATGATAGCTCTTCAGTCCTTATCGATGATCTTGTGTAACGAAAATGGTTTTCCAGTCCAATCAATTATCCCATGGTCTTGTCAGCTAAAGTTCGGGAATGTGCTGAGTTTTGGTCTAATTCAATCATGACAGGCCAAGCAATTGTCGAATCATTGCGTTCGATATCAACAGGAATACAATTGATTGACGATTGGCTGATGCCGTAGTATAGTAGTGCCTTTCGGGTATGATCTGGAATCTGAGGTCATGTTTGCTGTAAGCCTGACCAAGCCAGATTCCAAAGCCGAGATCCTAAAGCTTGGCCGCTGAGGGTGGTGTGGAGACGACCCCCCAATTCAGTCAGTCAATTAACGCGGGCTACCCTGCAAGAGTTCGGCCAAACGCGACTTTCCTAGAGTAAAACGCGTCTCCCAAAAGTCGAGCATACAGTTCTACAAACAAAAGCTACTCCAACATTTGCATCCACATCGTAGGGGCATATAATCGGCACAAACATCGTACATTCATCATGTCGCAACCTATGCTCACAGTCGCGGGGGATAAAGCCGCACCGAAGAAAGCCCAGCTTCACCTCCTGCCGTGTCGCATACACCACGATGGAAACGTCGCCCCTTTAGATTCTTTCTGGCGTCCAACGGCCACTGAAGGTATGTACTATCGAAAGAAGATTGGTGGAACATTTGCCTTTTTCTCTTCATATCCCCAAGCATTCATCTAATTTGCTGCAGATGGATCAACAAAAACAGCCTACCTGAGAGGGCGCAAGCTGCACGGCAAGACGGTGCCGCTGCCCGCGGGCTACTACGGCGCCGTCGCCGAAAAGGGGGACACCAAGCGCGAGATCCCCCGTGAGGAGGAGATGGACCAGGACGCCGACTTGCAGGAGCTGCCGGACGCCCTGGAGATCGCGCCGCTTCAGAGCAAGGCCCAGTTCGACGACTTCGTGGTCTGGGGCCACGAGTCGCTGGCGGATGCCGGTGCCGACCCCTACGTGAGGGGCATTGAGGAATGGGTGTCCTTTTCCGAGCAGGTAGGTGTTCGAGAACGAGTTCTACTGGTGAAATCATGAGAGAAAACCCCGAAACTGACTGCAAGTAATCTAGATTCACTCATATCCCGCTTTGGACAGCAGCGCATAAGAAGGTAGTCTACGTGGTTTGGTTTATTGCACTGGGTATAGATGCATGGTAACGGCGTTACGGCGCGCTGAACACAGCACTAATGAATTCGTTGGGATTTTATAGACAAGGATACTTTGATCTAGGCTTAATGATAGTATCTTCTCTGATGCAAACACTTGATACCGGTCGAGGAAGCATCTATTCCATGACCAATATACTGGCTCTTTGGTGTATGTTGGTGGTGCAGCAGAGCTGTAAGGCTAAAAAGCTCAATGCTCCAGCTGGGTTTAGCGAGGTTACTGGTAACTTCCAGTAACAAAACAGCCTTGCCCCGCCAAACGTTTTCAATCAGTTCAATTCTTGATAAGTTTCCAGTCGCGCATTTATTCCGCGACCCAACCATCATCTTCTTTTCCATCAAACCTGCACCCAATTTGGCCACAATCCCATCACCGCGCCATCGCGCCATCGCATCGCATCGAATCGCAACTCCATCATGACACCCGGTGCACTGAATGGCGAGGCGGCCGTCGGCCCCGAGGGGTCGCGGCAGAAGAGCAAGGCGACGCCCGACTCGATCCGCGTGGGCTGCATCGCCATGGTCGAGAAGGACGGGCAGGCGCGGCGCGCCGAGATCCTGAGCATCAAGGACACCAAGAGCGGGCGACAGTTCTACTGCAACTTCGACAACTTCAACAAGCGCCTCGACGAGTGGGTGCCCGTCAAGCGCATCGACTTCGACCAGGACGTCGAGTGGCCCAACCCGGACAAGGACAAGCCCAAGGCCGGTAAGACCAAGAAGGGCGCCGTCGCCGCCCCCAACGGTGCTCGCAAGAACGTCGGCAAGAAGAACGTCGCCCAGAAGCGCCCCGGCAAGCGCGAGCAGTCCGTCACCTCCGAGGCCGTCACCCCGCACCCCTGGTCCGAGTTTGTCGATTCGCAGAGCCAGAGCAAGGCGCCCTCGACCCCGCGCGACCTCGATTCCAAAGCTGGCGATACTCCCGCTGCCAATGGCGGCGGCGGCGACGAGATGGACGTCGACGACGACGACAACAATCCTCCCGAAGTCAAGAAGGAAGAGTTTAGTCGAGAAGCCGAGATCGAGAAGCTGCGAACCGGCGGCTCCATGACCCAGAACCCGACGGAGCTGGCGCGCATCCGAAACATCTCCAAGGTGCAGTTCGGCCGGTGGGACCTGTTCCCCTGGTACTTCTCGCCCTACCCCGAAGCCTTCACGCAGGAGGACGTCATCTTCATCTGCGAGTTCTGCCTCAACTACTACGGCGACCAAAAGTCCTTCACGCGGCACCGACACAAGTGCACCCTGCAGCACCCGCCCGGCAACGAGATCTACCGCGACGAGTACGTGTCCTTCTTCGAGATCGACGGCCGCCGGCAGCGCACCTGGTGTCGCAACCTGTGCCTGCTGTCCAAGATGTTCCTCGACCACAAGACGCTGTACTACGACGTCGACCCGTTCTTGTTCTACGTCATGACGCAGAAGGACGAGCGTGGCCACCACTTCGTCGGCTACTTCTCGAAGGAAAAGGAGTGCGCCGAGGGCTACAACGTGGCCTGCATCCTGACCATGCCGCAGTACCAGCGCAAGGGCTTCGGCCGGCTGCTGATCCAGTTCTCGTACGAGCTGTCCAAGGTCGAGGGCAAGCTGGGCTCACCGGAGAAGCCGCTCTCGGACTTGGGCCTGCTGAGTTACCGGCAGTACTGGTCGGAGCAGATCCTGGACCTGCTCCTAAGATACAACGACCGTGATGATAAGTGCAGCATTGAGTCGATATCGTCGGAGCTGGCCATGACGACGCAGGACGTGGAGCACACGCTGCAGGCGCTCAAGATGCAGGTCTACCACAAGGGCGAGCACAAGCTCGTCGTCTCGGAGAAGATGATGCAGCAGCGCGAGAAGGCCAAGTCCAAGAACATCCGGTCCATCTCCCCCGGGCGCATCCAGTGGAAGCCCCCCGTCTTCACGGCCTCCTCTAGGACTTGGGGCTGGTAGATTTGAAAATCCCCGTTCGAATGCAATGGATGCATGTCAGATTAGAAGAAACGAACTTCAACTGTTGGTGGCATAGCAAAGGAGTTGGGGCTGTCTGTTTGTTTGTTTTATAGCTTTGGGTAAAAAAAGTACTTCCTTAGGGCGTTCGTTTGCTTTTCATCATTGACGAAAAAGATACCCTAGGTAGATTGAATGAAAAATACTGATATGGCGGCATGTTTTGCCATTATTCGAATTCGCTAGAACTGCTACGTGCATACATATGTACGTGTTACAGACATATGTGCTTGTTTTGTGCCTATGATTACAAGTCTTCTTGCATGTACGTAGCCCAATGTACTCTTCTCTCATGCCGCACCATGTACATAAGGTATTTACTTCAACTCGTCCACCCCTTTCCCACCCTTACCTCCTCCTGCCGCCGTCGCAGCGCCCTGCCTCATCGGTTCCCCGTCCAGCATCCGCCGGAGCACGCGGCTCAGCCGCAGCACCCCGTCCTCGAGGTCCGCCTCGTCCTCCCACGCGAAGCACAGCCGCACCTCGTGCTCGAACTGCGGCCCGTTTGTATCTCCCTGCACGGCGAATAGCCCGCCCGTGCCGATGGCCAGGTTCTCCTCCGCCATGCACCGCTGCGCGACGTCGTCGGCTTTCAGGTTCCCCGGCAGCCGGAACCAGACGAAGTAGCCCCCGAAGACGTCGTCGCGGCCCGCGAGGCTGCGACCCACGCCCTTCATGGCCGCGTCGCCGCCGTCGTCTTCTCCCTCTCGCCGCACGTAAAGCGGCCCCAGATATCGTTTCAGTGCATCCGCCACCAGCCCGTGCCGCCTTCGGTACGCCGGCCTTAGCGCGTCCCGCAGGTGTTGTGTTAGCGCGCCCGAGACGAGCAGCTCGTAGACAACGGCGGCCGCGAACTGGGAGGGGGCGCCGCCGGAGCGGGTCGAGCCCGTCTGCGAGAGGCCGTAGGCGAAGTCGGGAAGCGACTCGGTCCAGCCGGTGCGCAGGCCGGGCCCCGCCAGCTTGCTGAAGGAGCCGTTGGAGACGGCGTGGCCGAAGGACTTGCCGGGCGGATCGTGCGGGGAGGGGCCCAGGGGGCGCTCGAGGTCGGTGAGGCGGGGGAGGAGGGCTTGGTTGAGGTCTGGTGCCTCGGAAGAGGAAGAAGAGGAAGAGGAGGCGGTGGTGGTGGGTTGCCATTGCAGCATGTCGTACACATCGTCGCAGACGACAAGGGCATCGTACCGCCGCGCCAGCTCCAGCAGCCCCTCGCGCCGGCGCCGGCTCATGGTCTTGCCCGACGGGTTCGAGAAGGAGGGGACGCAGTACACCACATGACGGTAGAGCTTGCGGTGCGGACCCGGGTCCTTGAACGACTCTTCCCCCTTTCTCCCATCTCGGACAGCAGCGGCGTCTTCCTCGGCCGACTTACGCAGCCCCGCCTCCAGGAACCCAAGATCGATCCCCTCCTCGTCCTCCGGCACCGCGCGCAGACGGCCCTTCCCGCCGAGCCCGGCGTCGGCGAAGATGGGACACGCGAGGAAGTAGCAGGGGGCCACCATCCAGACGGCGCGGGTGTAAGCCGGGTCCGTAAACGACTGCAGGATGCAAGCGAGGCTCTGGCTAGCGCCGCCGCTGACGGCGATGCGCTCGACATCCGCATCCACCGACGTCCCGTAATAGAACTCGGCGAGCCAGGCGGCCAGGGCGCCGCGCAGGGGCTCGAAGCCCGGGTCGGGCCCGTAGAGCAGCGCGGGGGCGGCGAGGGCCGGGTCGCCCAGTAGGCGCTGCGAGGCCGCGTTGAGGGCCGCGGTGGGGAGCAGGCCGGTCGAGGGCCAGCCGCGCAGGAGGTTGATGGATTTCTGGGGGTGGTCCGGGTTGGAGGCCATGGCGGAGGCGTTTACGGGGCGGTTGGGGGAGGGTTGGACCTGTGCTTGAGGGGCTGATGTCTTCGAATCTGCTGATGATGCCATCGTTGTCGTCTCATGGATGCAACGGGCTTTAAGGCGGGTCATTATCTGCGGGTGCAAGATCTGGGAATATATCGAATGGCTGGATGTACCGCGAGATGCACATCTAAACATCGCCTGATATGGGAATGATGAAGGTTGTAGGTTGTCGTGCGTATTTATACCCAAAGCTGCAGGTGGACCCCGTTATGCAAGATCGGGACCGAAATCCGGAGCGGCGGGATGTGGAGTTGCATTTCCCCAAACTTACCGTTGTAACCACCATACTTTACCCATGTGACCCGTGACGCGACCTGCCCTTGACAAGGCATAGTAGAGATTTAACCTCAGACGCGTCGGAAATACCTTCATTGCCTTTTACATCTCGGACTGACACCACAGCCGCAGTGTTACGGGCGGCAACGGCATTTCAGAGAAGCTGTCAAGGAGTTAGTTCACCATAGACAAATTGCATATACCGATCAGTAAAACATGCAAACACGCCATTGAACAATACTAAAAGAGCGCTATAACGGGGGTATAATAATGATGCACCCAATAAACGACCCGGCCAATGCTTTCCCCTGATGATGCTACACTCGCACACGCACAAACACATGGGCAAGTGTCTGGCTGCCCACGTCTATTAGAGATAAAACCCTTTCCTCTTCATCCCTTTTCTCTTCCACGCTACTCTTTCATTTTTCCCTCTCTCGGTCTTTTGTCGTCAAATCTCATAAGGCTTATCGTTCTTGAAAATCAAATGCGGCTTCCGCTTCGCAATGTCCAAGATGGTCTCGGCGAAGACGCCGTTGGCCCACGCGAACCAGCTCCGCGTGTACGAGCTGACCATATTTACATCCACGCTCTCGTGGATTAGCCCCAGCTTGCTCGCCTTGAGGACGAGGTTCAAGCACTCCTTGATCTCGACGTCGCTGTCAGACGTCTGTGCCTGGACGAGCAAGCTCATGGGCCACGCATTCGAAAGACCAATGTGAGGGCCTATAATGCGCAGACAAATCATTAGCATGCATACTCGACTATAAAAGGGGGGTAAGGGGGCAAGAGAACTCACCTCCGATGCCGTGGAACTCGCGACCCGTCAGGAAATAGGGGTTCGACTCCTTGGACAGCAACATCTTGCGGGTGTTCTGGTAGACCGGATCGTCGCGCTTCAGGAAGCCCATCAGGGGCAGCGCCAGAAGCGACGGGTAGTTCGCGTCGTCCATGAAGAGGGCGGAGCCGTAGCCGTCGACCTCGTACGCGAACACGTCGCCGAACTTCTTGTGGTGCACCACTCCGTGCTCCCAGACCCCGTCGGCAATGGTCTGGCTCCACCGCTCGGCGCGGCGCGCCCACGTGGACTCGCCGGCCGCCTTCAGGATGTTGGCCGCCCGCTTCAGCTCGACCGCCATCATGGCGTTGGCGGGGATGAAGAAGCCCAGCGTGGTCGCGTCATCGCTGGGCCGGAACGCGGACCGCACCAGGCCCGTGCCGTTGTTGAGCGGGTTGCCGACGCCGTTCAGGTTCAGGGTCTCGGTGCCCTGGTTTGTGTTGCGGCTGAAAGTGTACTCGTTCCTCTCGTAGCGGCCCGTCTCCGGGTCGAATGTTGGTTTCGATTGCTGCTCGAGCACGGTGAAGACCGTCTCGAGGGCCAAGAACCACCGCGTCGTCAGGTATTCGCGCGAGTCGGTGTGGTCGTTAAAGTCGTTGCTCAGGGCCAGGAAGTGAGCCAGCGAGTCCAGCTCGTACTTGCACTCAAAAACGGCCGAGGGCTCATAAGCGGGGTGGACGTTATCATCCTGTCCGTTATGGCTGACGGGCAACCCGCTGATGGGAGGCGGCTGGAAGGCGTTGCAGTAGGGCGACTCGATGACGAACTCGGACTGTGTGTTGATGGCGCCTAGGATAAGTTGGTAGACGGCAGGGTCTTTCTTTGCCAGCGGCTGGTACGGCGACAGCTGGTTCGTCGAATCTCGCAGCCATTCCGCAATAATGTCACCTGGGCTCGGCATGTCAGACACCTGGAGAGGGGCAGTCCTCAGGTCAGGAAACCATACCTGTGATGATGAAGGATTGCGGGCCCTCCCATTTCCCAGAATCGTCGGGCGAGTATGTGTTGGGCTTCTTCTTTTTTTTCTTGCCGTCTTTTCCCGTGGTATGGAACTTGACTGTCGTGTCCGTCGTCGACTGTGTTCAAGTATAAATCAGCGTATGTTCTTGGCGCATCTTGCTTCGGTGGAAGCAGCGTCTGCCGCGGTTCGACTAACCGGAAAGGCGTTCTCGAACAAGCGCGCAAGATCGGGGTCTTGCATGCGCGAAGTAACGTCGTCTATAACTTTCTCAATGGCGTCGGAGTGGAAGGTTCGGCATCGTGTATGGGGCCGTTGGAAAGGCAGGGCGAGAGGGCCTTCGCTCAGGGGCCGGCTGTGCGACAGAGAGAGGGGCAGTGTCAGCAAGGGCTTCTGCGCCGGCAGCTAGGGAGAGGTAGGAGGGAGGCAAGGAGGGGCAGCAAACGTACTGTGAGAAGGCCGAGTAGGATTTGTAGTCGGGGCAGGCTTCATTGGGGTCGAAGTCGGTCAGTGGCTGCTGTTGGGCGGCGGTTTGGTCCGTCAATAAGCAGGCCAGAGCCAGAGGGGCCAGCGAGCGAAGCGACCAAGTCATGATGGTTGGTGTGGTTTCGGATAGCGGCGGCAGTCGTTCGTTTCTGGAGCTCTCAAAGCTCTCTCTGTTGTTGTTTTTCACCGGAAGACGGTCATTGGAATAAAATGTGTAGTTAAGACTGGTCAAGGGCACGCGGCAGCAAGGTGGGATGTGCAAGTTTATAAGAGAAACCGAGCTCGTATAGATGCAGATTTGATTGGGACGATGGGGATTACTCTGTGACCAGAGTGCAGAGTTCCCTAACTTTTCGGTGCTGTCATCGTCGGAGGGTCATTTGCAGGGTCAGCCCGCACCTGCCCTGCCCACCCCACCTGCTTGCTGCTTGCCTCTGGCGGTACCGCGCTTGCTGCGCTGCGCTGCTGCACTGCATCCACTGAGCTGCACCTCTAAATGGTAAATGCACGGCAGCAGATCCACCGAGTTTCTGCAATCGCATTCGGGCAGGGAACCCCTTTGCTTAAGCGAGAGAAATGATCCCGAAGCCACTCAACAGTATCTAATGTTGACAGGGGGTGGGTTTTAAGGTTGTATCCCAGGGTAGAGTCAATTGAAGCTTGATTTTGCTACAGCGCTTGAGCGGTCCCCAGAATTAAGAGGATTAAGCCTCCTCGCCTCTCCCTTGAAGCTGTCCCCTACAGCACCAACTACCCCTAGACCCGTCCGTCACCCAGCCAAGCTAGATGGGCAATTCCGGGGTACGTCGCACAATCTCTCATCTCGAAACAGGTAACCTCCAAGAGCCCCCCACTGCGCACACATTCAACTGATGATTTGCGTCAGGGATGAGCTTTTCTGCTGGGCTTCCGTTGCTTCTTTCCCACCTTCTGTCCACCCCCAACGACACCCTTCTCCCCCCTGTATGTAAACACCCGTCTCGAAGTGCGGCCGTCTCATACACGGCGGGGCTTGGCATATGCATGCTTCGGCTCAAGATGGCAGGAAGCCAATTGGTAGGAATCTGACTGTGACCCCGACTCACGGGACCAGCTTCTTGTTTGACCTGAGCCGGTAGCCGGGTAATACGCCGATAGCATTTCACTGGGTTACACCGTAACCATGTTGCTCTGAGTAACCAAACCGGCAAGATGGCGCCGAGGGAGTGAGTGAGAACAACCCAACCAGCCAATTCTAGGTAGAGAGCGAAAGCCATGGATCCCATGGGCTTCAAGAGGTCGGCTACTCATTGAAGTAGGTACATAGTGGTAAACCAACTCGGCGTCTCATCACAGCCTCTTTCTTGGCTGGGATCGTGCCGGATGGCTACTTTATATTGCGGGACGAACTAATAGTCCGGCTCGAATATAAGGCGTGCTGCGATCAAGCTAAAACGTCCGGGAAACGTCTTAAAGTTGTCACACCTCGGCCTCGCACAACCTTTGTGGCTGAGCTGCTTCATGGCAGCTTGCTCAAACCCTTTTCCCGATTCCTTATGCAGCGACCCGCCAACCACTCCCCCCGATTGAGTCTATTCGCGACCTTCTCTCGTAGCCCAGCGCCTAGGAGCCAAGACCTTGATAGTTCTGATTCAATCTCGCCGTCGGCTTGACGCACCATGGTGCCACAATCGGGGGCATCGGCATCATGCACCGCGGGTTATCGTCGCCAAAACGTCCCTTCTCGTCTCGTTTGGTTGGCAGAACCCGGAAAACAATGATCAGGCGGTCTTTGCTGTATTAAGCGCGAAGAGGAACGATTAATGCCATTGCCAATGCTCTGGGGATATCCTCAGTTGTATCCAGTATGGGTAGATGAATCAGACCACCCTTCAGCCTTGGCATCGTCGAGTTCGTCTCATGGGAGGCGGCTTGACGTATGTCGGAAGCCTTGGTAGAAGAAAAGACTTGACACAAGTTTGGCGGTCTTAGTCGGGTAAAGATATCCTGCCTGGCGCACTTGCGGTCCAAGTCGGCGGCGATGCTTACTGACAGGGTGCCAACTGTCAGCGGATTCTCTTCGAGTTGATGACGAAAATTGGTTGTGTTTGACAGCGGTCAGTGACATTCATTATCTCATTGGGCCACAGGAGTACCGTCTTCTACTCCCTATCAGCCTGGCAAGGTCAATCTGACCCACGAATGAATGTATAGGGTCCGGGTCCTGGAACGAAGGTGAACTGCAGCTCTGGCGTACTTGAGGAGGAATGGGAAGGATTCAAAGGCTAAGTGTGTTGCGGGTGACCTACTCTAAATAGCTTTAGAGGTAGAGTATTATTCACGGACTCACGGCAGCGCACAGATGGGAGAATCTGTGCTTAGGTGTCGTTGGTGAATTTCGAGTCCATGCTGAGACTTGCTGTTATAAATATCTTCATCTTGAATGGAGAGAGCGACCGGTATACAGCAACGCAGTAGCTCATCAAACACGCGGATAATAGGGCAATCATCTTAAGGCTTTTTTTTTCTACTATACCGTCTGTTCGCTCTTGGTAATGTGTTTAGGTGTTTATCAGAGAACGATTCTTGTAGCATCCGTTCGATACGACGGGGGTAGCCCTCCCGAGGCGTACAACCAGCAACACATGGGAAGCTCCTGGACGCTTTGTCTGTGGTCAAGTAGGGGACCAGCAAGACAACGGACATTTCACATCTCTTGATCCAGGGTTGATGAGATGTGAGATCTCTAAAGAGATTAGAAACGGCCTCTACGATTGTTCATTTGCGAGCCCGATGTCGATGCAATGAGGTTAGTAGGCTGTATCCGTACCTCTTACTGACTACTCTCTCGCCAAAGATGCGAGGAAGAGCATACCATCTCCGACAGCAGCCGTCGTCCGAGCGCCGAGTCTTCTCGTCGTCCCCGGTAGTTCAGCTGGAAAACAAAACGCGGTCGCGTTCTGTAAATGTAAACGTAGAGGTCCGTGATGATGGGAGCATGTTATTGCTGCAGCCGCAAGACCACACACGTATCCGGCGGGGTTCCTTCTCTCTGCCACTTCACTTTATCGATGATGTTGATGGGCACTGGGGACTCATTAAAGAGTTCAATAAGTCTCTTCTCTGAGCCAAAGAGGAATTGGATGTATGAGACCGCCCCTGGGTTGTCTGACTAAGACACTTTCGCCTTCTAGAGTCCTGGTGGTGCCACTCCTCCGTGCTCCTACCAATCAGCATGGACTGCTCGGCTACCAAGCCGAGGCGCAGCTTGATGTGCGTTTTGACAGCATGTTTGCTTTTGCGGCGGCGTGCTGATTAGGTGCATGATCGACTAGGTATGTCGGTTTTCCTACAGGGAGCCTGTCTGCGTGCCGAATGCTGTATCTATCTCTCTGGTCCAGTCGTATACATCATGGAGTCCCGAATGAATTTGGTGCGTGCTCTCCTGAGAACGTTTTCTTTGTTTGATCAATTGCTCTCAAGTATGAGCATCTGCGCGGCGACAGTTGATGACTCAGGCGTTTTCGTCTGCAGAGTTGAAGATTGAAAGATCGACGGGCTGCCACGTTGTGTCTCACTATGCCCAGCCTCCGACGAAGAATACGAGCATCTGCGGATAACAACTTATCAGCCCTTTAAGCTTAACATCATCCTCATCGTACAGCTCTCTTGGGAAGTGACACTGCGGACATTACCTGTGGGCAAGTCTTTGAATGTTCTCATTTCCAGGTGGATTAGGCGGCTTTCTCGTGCTAGAGGCTGCAGCAATCACTGTTCGCAGTAGCGTGGCAGGACTGTCAGGTAGGACCTGCATGCAAAAGCAACGGAGGCCTGACTTGATGGGGGGTCGATCATGAATGATGACTGGGCAGTGGACCGGCTGCCCTGCTGGCATTACCGCCAAATTTTGCTCCGGTGCCTGTTCCTGAGCCATTGCTGGTTAGCAGAGGGAGAAAAAGAAAGGAGAAAGTCGAAGAATTGAGGAGGGGGGAAAGGGGGAAAAGCAAGTAGGCCATGCTTTATGCTCATCAGACCTGCAGCTGCAGGAACGAATGCTAAAGAGCCTGCATGCGAAAGCCGTAGCCATTCCAGCAGAATGGACCAACCGCGGAGCAATGAGCTTGGCTGTATGTCGTTGAGGTAGCCATCTGTCGACATGGCTTCTCGTACTGCTATGCTATCCATCAATCTGGCGAGATTCAACAATGGCCGAGATTCTCACGGGATAGATGAGAAGTCAGAACTTTCAAGTAACGACAACATTATGGCCTTATGTGCGACCAATGACCCCAATTGAAGAGAAGCGAAGAGTCGTTTGGCCTCAGGCCTAGAACCGGGAATGACGATATCCAGCTACACTGCGGTGTATAGGAGAATCTGGAACTGGTGTGCAGTTGGCTGAACCACCATGATTTCCGGCACCTGGTGAGCCTCAATCTCCGGCCCACAACGATCCCTATACGGTAACCCGTCCTTCATAGTATGCACCCTCCTTTCATACTGGCCTAGTCTCTAAGACTTGCCAGATGCCAACGCCCCTGGCAGTGTCTGACTGCTTATACGCTCCCGCCAGCTACGCCCAACGGTGTTATTACTCTGACTACCTACCCGGACCACACAGACACTCGATCTCGACCGCCGTCATCATCGATTCCCTAATAGGAGGGCCCCTCTTTGAGACCTTCCTGCCTCGACTATTTGCTCCCTGCAGCAGTCCCTTAATTTTTCGCGTTATTGTTATGAGACTCACCCATCCGTCGTGTCGCCTACCCGTCACCACTAACCATCACCGCGAGATTGTCCCTCCTCGTCGCGTTGCCAGTCACGTCCTCTGGCCCGAGTCTGTGCGGTACCCGCGCTCCGAAATAGCCTTCTTCCTTCCATGTTGCGCGCGACGTAGAGAGGACGATGCCGGGAACTGCTTATAGAAGGGCACAGTCCCCGTCGTCTCTAATCACCCTCTTCTCCAATACCATCACGACCAGACCAGCCATTGGTAACTCACACTCGTTTAAGGACCTCGTCCGGTTCCTCATCTGACACTCTTTAATCTTGCTTGCTCTTCGTATTACCCACTCTTGCGTATATCATTAATACCAAACCACACTCACTTGTTCCTGCTACACCTTCTTCAAGACGGAGCTGCCCGAGGGGATCCATCGTCGTCGCCGTTGGTGCTTCGTTCTTACCATCACCACCTTCGTCACCATCATCCTAATAGTCATGGCTTCCGAATCCGTCACCTCCCTCGCCATGGCGTCACAGGTCAAGGCGCCTCTCGCCATCAACTGCACCATCTTATTCTTAGTCTTAATCGTCGTGGGGCTGCGTATATGGACGCGGGTACGGGGTGTTGGTCTCGGGATCGACGATGGCATGATCGTGGTTGCTACAGTACGGAACCACCCAACAGCTCTTACCCGGAGCAGAAGAACCAGACGGCGTGCTAACACTGTTGTTAGATTTTGGGTATCCTTTGCCTAGGCGTACAAGGTTTCTGTAAGTATCATCACCAGTACCTCTCTGAAGTGACGAGCAAAACTAACCTGTCCATAGTCGGCACAATTGGCATGGGCTACGATGCCGTGCCATCTTCACCACACTACGAAGAGCGTAAGTATACCCCAAAGATCTCTCCTTGGAGACTAGCGATGCTAACACGATGTGCGTGCCTGCAGTCATCACCAACTCCAACCTCATCCTGAAGATCCTCTTTGGCTTCGACATGCTCTACGTGCACGCCCTGTCCCTGCTCAAGACCAGCGTCCTCTGCTTCTACCTGCGCGTCTTCGGCAAGACCCCGGGGGGCCTGCGGCGGGTGATCCAGGCGCTGCTGGGCGTCGTCGGCGCCTGGACCCTGGCCTTCACGCTGGCGCTGGCCTTCGTCTGCCACCCGCTGCCCTTCCGCTGGGACCCCACCGTCCCGGGCGGCAGCTGCGGCAGCCAGACGGCCCTGTACGCCAGCCTCATCGTCACCAACGTCGTCACCGACCTCGTCATCATGCTGCTGCCCATGTACACCGTCTGGAGCATCAAGATGCGCGGGCCCGAGAAGCTCGGCCTCATGGCCTGCTTCGCCCTCGGCATGGCCGTCGTCGTCTCCAGCTGCGTCCGCCTCACCACCGTCTTCAACAACAACAAAGACAACAGTAACAACATCGACAACCCCACCGGCGGCTCCCTGAACACCAACGTCTTCCTCTGCGTCTTCGAGGTCCTGACGGGCATCCTCTGCATCAGCCTGCCGACGGTGGGCCCCATGTACCTCCGCTTCACCTCGCGCTTCCTGACCTCCTCGTCGCGCCTGCGCGGCGGCAACGGCCGCGGCGCCCGCCGCCTCCACGGCTACGGCCACTCGAGCAGCGCGAGCGGCAGCTCGTCGACGGCGCCCCCCTCGCCGCCCTCGGGCCTGAACCAGCACCCGCCCTCGACCCGGAGCGCGATGAGCATGCGCGAGAGCAGCCACCACCGCCGCCAAATCTTCGGCGGGACGGCGCGGTCCTCTCAACACTATTCGCACCGCGCCGCCGCCGCCACGACGCGCATGGGCTACAACCAGAACACCGTGTCCTCGTACGCGACGACGGCCGTCAACTCGTCGGTGCCCGCGGCGTGGCAGCTCAACGACCCCCTGACCTTCCCGCCCCTGACGCTGCAGACGCCGCCTTTGAACAACATGCCCCCGCAGCCTCAGCAGCCGGCCCCCTCGGCCTACGCCTCGGCGCAGGGCCGCAAGCGGTACCACCACCCCAGCAAGGACCACAACAAGGACCTCACCAAAGACATCAACGCCACCTCACTCCTCTACAGCCGCGGCACCGGCGGCGGCCTCTACCTCGACGACGACTCCTCTTCCACCCTATCCTCCCTCTCCTCCGACGACGAAGAAGACACCCGCCGCAGCGACGAACCCTTCTCCGACGCCTACCTCGCCGCCCGCGAGCGCGCCCGGCTGCTGCAACAGGGCACCGACGTCGAAAACATGGCGCACCTATTCCCCCTCCCGCCCTCGCGCAAGGGACCCCTGGCCAACATGACCCCGCCCTCGACCTCGCACGGCCGGCACGCCAGCGAGTGGAGCAGCACCAACAAAAAGGGACCCCTCGAGACGACGAGCTGGCTCATGACGCACGAGTGACTCGCGTGGTCGGTGCCCGACCTGCGCCTCTACCTCGACAAGAAGCGCTCCTCGCGGCACCTGGGGGGACACGGACGGAGCGCTAGCAGGCGGTCATCGTGGTTCCTGGGGGGTGGAAGCAGTAGAAACGGCGGTGGGAGGGACCGCTCTTCCTCGCGGCATCTGAGTACGCGGGGGAGTGCGTGGCCGGAGACCCATGGGTTCTAGGTCACCAGTCAGCATGGAGAAGATTGACGGGCGTGCGGGCGTCGACTGGCTGGCTGGCTGGCTAGTTGTGCATATGTGTGTATGTGGGTGATGCACAAAAGAAAAAGAATGGCGGGCGGAGAAGGGTCAGACATCTAAGGCGTTGGTTGCGTATTGTTTGCTTGCTTGTTGGTGTTGGGTTGGTTCAAGCAAGACTTGCCGAGTGCGTGCATTACATTCCTTTTTTCCCCGAGAAATACCTACACTCTTTCGCAGAGCAGCATCACACTCCTTTTAGAAAGTACTCCATTCGAGTGCAAGTTTGTTATTTGTATAAGATACCATTGTCTTTCATTAATCATTCATGGATTGTACTTTATATACACCATATATGTGGGTGCGGAGACAGAAATACACAAAACCTTTCTGACTTGATTGCCGCTCGAGTCTCCTGTGATATCTTTGGTTTGGGCAACCAATCTTCAGAATACTAAAGTCAGGCAAGCTTGATAATGCTAAACGCTTGATGTTGTTTTGTATCGAGTCTATACAAGAAGCCGTTCATCGATGGACCGTGGCGCCATCAGATTGCGCTTCGATAAAAGGGGGTATTCGCAACGACGATAGTCTACTTCCGTAAGTTCTCAGTCGTCTCCTCACGTAGAAGACGGCTCTAGGATGATATTGTCGATCAACCGCACCGCAGGGCCCCCGCTGTGCCCCAGGTCCTCACCCGGCTGCGGCGCCTCGACGGGCAGCATCTTGACAGCACCGCTCAGGATACCGCCCTTCTTGGGATCAACCTCCGAGAGCTCCTCCATCGTCTCCGGGTCCGACAGCGAAATGTAGTCCACCTCGTACGTGACCCTGTCCTGGGGCGCCAGTGCCATCTGCTCGGCCAGCGTATCGGTCGTGACCTTTTGCGCCGCGCCCAGTATAGCCTCGCGGTCCAGCGCGCCGCCGCCGTTGCTATACTGCTGCTCCGCAGCCTTCAACGCGCGATTCAGCACCGTCGCCACCTTGCGCCGGCGCTCGCCCAGATAGACGTTACGAGAGCTGAGCGCCAGGCCGTCCGCCTCGCGGGTAGTGGGCTCGATCTGGACATCGATGGGCATGCGGAAGTCGCGGACCATCTTGCGGATGACGACGGTCTGCTGGACGTCCTTCTGGCCAAAGTAGACGCGGTCGGGCTGCACGATATTGAACAGCTTCATGCAGACAGTCGCGACCCCCCTGAAAAACGTCGGCCGGCTGGCGCCCTCGAGCACCTCGCCGACGGGCGTGATACTAACAAAGCTGCCCTTGGAGTCGACGGCCTGCCCCGGGAAGCCCGAGGGGTACATGTCGGCCGTGGCGGGCGCGAAGACGGCGCTGACGCGGCCGAGGTTGGCGCCGTCGTCGGCGAGCGCGCGGTCGAGCCGGGCCAGGGCGGCGCAGTCGGTCGCCCAGGTCTGCGGGTACGAGTCCAGGTCCTCGTGCACGCCGAACTGGGCCGGGTTGACGTAGAGGCTCACCACGACCTCGTGGCTCTCGCGCGCCGCCGCCCGGATCAGCGACAGGTGGCCCTCGTGCAGGGCGCCCATGGTCGGGACCAGGCCCACGATGCGCTGGTCGACTTGGTGCGGCTTGCGCCAGGCCCGGACCGAGTCGACGGAGCGCAGGACGCGGATCCGGGTCGAGGGGATCGTCTCGCGGGAGGAGAGTTTCGGGCTGCGGGCTGAGGAGGAGGAGGCCATGGTTCGGATCGTCGGTGTTATCGTCGTCGTCGTTGTGGGTCGTTGGCTGCTGCTGCACCGAGGTATTATCATAACCGCGGGGGACGTAAGGGTGGTAGATGCAGCGGCAGCACGCGAGCTCGCGGCACGGCGGATTGTGCGCGCAAACATGGTGGGGGTTGGTTCTAGTCGGTCGTGGATGGAATCTAGGGAACGGGAGAAGAGATGGAAAGGGATCGGAGACACGTCAGCGCCATTGCGGTGGCTCAATGGGCTGATTATGAAGCACGGCTGTGATGATTTGTGCTGCGAAATTCTAGGTCCGATTAGAAAGCCTGAGGGTCCTTCCCGCCCGCAATATTGGAGCTTGAGATGGTGTTAACGCACGGGCCCTATTGCCTGGACCCCTTCTACAAGCTGCTATATGTATCGCAAGCCTGAGATTTGCTGCTCACTTTAACACAACTTGCTTTGACACAACTTGTTTTAACGAGACATATTCTTAAAAAGTCTGCTACTGCTTTCACGAAACTTATCTTAGCGAGGCTTGCTTGGACACAATTTGTTAGCCCAGCAGCCATAAAGTAGCCAGCAAACATGAGGAATGAAATTTCTCAGTAGATCAAGATGTGCAAAGCTATGTAAGTAGATAGTATTAGAAAGCATTGTCCTGAATTACAAATACTACAGCCCCTTCTCACTGTGCCGCGAAACCACCGTCGTAAGCCCCAACGTCTTCGCCTCCGTCTTCCGCAAGACCTCCTCCTCGAGCCTCCTCTCGTGCTCCTTCCCATCGAGCACGGCCGCCGTCTCCTCGAGGCTGAGCTTGCCCGTCTCGACAAAAAGAAAATACACGACGAGGGCCTCAAACGCGAGCCAGACGTCGTAGGTGATGTAGTACTTCCAGCCGGAGTTGGTGACGCCGATCGGGTTGGCGTACTGGTTGAAGATGAGGGCCAGCGCCACGAACAGGTTGTACAGCACCAGCCCCCGCGCCCGCAGGTGGAAGGGCAGGATCTCGACCACGTAGGTGACCTGCAGCACGCCCCAGCCCAGCGTGAAGACCACGTTGAAAAGGAAGATCATGGCCAGCACGCCCTTGGCCACGCCGTCGGGCCCGCCCTCGCCGTCGCCGGCCAGGTCCACCGCCTTCTCGTACGTCGCCTCCAGCGCGGTCCAGACGATGTAGCACAGCAGGCTGCCGACCGTCGAGACCAGGAACAGGGTGCGCCGGCCGAACCGGTTGACGATCAGCGAGAAGGCCAGGCTCCAGACGGTGCCCCAGAGCGTGAGCAGGCCGTTGATCAGGGTCTGCGTCTCCTGGTCCTTGTACCCGATCGAGTTCAGGATCAGGGTCAGGTAGTACGAGATCAGCCCGTTGCCGCTCCACTGCGAGAAGAAGCCGACGGCAAGTATAATGAAGAACCGGCGCCGGTTGCCGGGCGTCTGGAAGAAGGACAGGTACGAAGTGGAAGCCAGCGCCTTGTTCTCGAGCCGCAGCGCCGTGCGGATCTCCTCCATCTCGAGCGGCACGAGGGGGTCGGCCGCGTCGCCGTTGGCGTGGTACTTGACCAACAACCGTTCCGCCTCGGCGTCCCGCTCCTTCGAGATGAGCCAGCGCGGCGACTCCTCGATTAGGAAGCACAGCGCCAGCTGCAGCACGCTCGAGAAGGCCTGCAGCAGCGACGGGATGCGCCACGCCCACGTCGACTCGATCCGGAAGGTGCCGTACGTCGCCCAGGCCGCCACCAGCGCGCCCACGCCCCACAGACTATTATAAATGGACACGAGCGGGGCGCGCTGGGCCGGATAGGCCAGCTCCATGATGAGCAGCGGCGCCGCCGTGATGTTGAGCGCGAGCCCGAGCCCGATGATGCCGCGCGCCGCGATGAACATGCCCGTGTTCTGCGCGCCGCCCTGCAGGGCGACCCCGACCAACATGACGGCCGCGCTGATGAGCAGCGCGGGCTTGCGACCGAAGCGGTCGCAGGTGTAGGCGCAGAAGGGCAGGGCAACGAGCTGGCCGACGCTCTGGATGGCGTTCAGGAGGGCCAGGTCGTCGGCCTCCGGGTGGTTGAACGAGGCCTTCCAGCTGTCGAGCGACTGCAGCCCGTTCATCATGGACCCGTCGAAGCCCGTCGCGTACGACGAGATGAGCGAGAGGAGCAGGATCGCGTTGAGCTTGACGATGCCGCCGTTGGAGAGCCAGGCGAAGACGCCCAGCTTCTGGCCCTTGACGGCGGCGTCCACCGTCGCGGGGATGCCGGTGTTCTCCATGGTTACTTGCAAACAGCTACTTGCTGAGTTGCCTGAGGTCAGCAAGTGTCAACTTGGTCAAGTGTGGATTGGTAACCAACTTTCTCGATGAAGCCTGGTAGCGTTCGAGAGACCGGGCGTCAATGATGAAGTAGCAATCGTCCCGACGGACTGGAATGTGTTGCAAAGTTCTTCTGGGCAGTATGTAAAGTGATAACCCTCCGCGGCCTTAATGAACCCCCTCACATGTTATGGTTTCCATCCGTGATCGAACGACATCTTGAACCCAGCAGCTGCTGGACTTTATCTGTGGGGATGCCGTATCACGAGACAGGGTCCAAAGCTGTGAGCATGCCAATCTGGACAGTTCCGGGATCCCCTGCATATCGCCTCACCTATCAATCTGGGGAAGCGGAGAAAGCGCACCGGATCCGTCGCTTGCCCCGAGATAACGTGGGCAGTTTGTTCGGTGAAGCCCGGCCATTTCTTCCGGCGAATGCGGTGTCGGGAGCCAGTGGGATATCCCGCGAAACGTTGGGGTAGTAGCCCATAGCTAGCAGCTGATCTTGGCACTCTGCTCAGCTGAAAAGAGAGTTTGATCCAGAACTTCGGGATGGGGCTCGTAGGGGAGAGTTTCGGATGTCATGGCCGTAGTTCATCTGAAGAAAGTCAATTCTAGCCGCAGTCAATTCCCACGCTTCATAAGATCGAACCAACTGAAGATGTCTGGAAAAAGAAGCTCTCTTTGTCCAACCTTGCAGCATGTGGCTTGTACCTGAACTGGCAGAGTGTGGGAACAGCTTTCGTTGGTCTTGCCGGGTTTACTCGGCATTTGCCGAATCTCTCCTCGTGTCCCTAAAGTGTTGCAACTGAGAAACGCGTATTGATAAGTTCTGCCATGGCAGAAAGCATACCTAACGAGTCAGGGAGGTAAATGGCTGCGCCTAAGGTCAGATGGTTGCACGTAGTATATGTTCATTACATCATTAATTGCTACTTTTTGCATGATCCGGCGACTAGGTTACCGTTCATCGGAATTCGGAAGCATCGTGTAGGTAGGCACCTGTAGCCACCAATAATACGCTGATGTTTCTTTTGCTGTTCTACCGTTAAGTAAACCAAATTCAGCTCCGATATGGGATTCAACCCAACTTACTGATGTCCTCTTAAGTCTCACATACCCAGGAGCTTTAATCTGACGACAATCATATCGTCGACCGCAACAGCCCAGATTGTGCTGCCACAGAAGAGACTAAGCGAAATGCCATCCACCGGATATGGAAGGAGACACAGATAAGGGTCGTTGGGGTACAAGGGGCCCCTGACAGGTTAGCCCCACCTCCAGCTGCTGTTGGCTCGACAGACAAGAACATGAGCGGAGTTGTGCCCGATGACCTGCTCCTTACTCCGAAGCACTACAACAAGTGTTGAAGAGTTGTACTTCGATTTGTGAACAGTAATTGATTCAAGTGACTATGGCAACTAACTATCTCTCCATGTCGCGTGAGGGAATAGCCCCAGTTACACTAATTTCCCCAGATTAGAACCAAGTCCAGCCCCAGAAACCGAACGCGGGGATGAAGACGCGCGCCAGTTACCAGTTTCGGCCGTGACCGGTGCCAATACCGGTCGGCCCACCTAGTGCAGCTTCCCCGTTTCCCTGTGATACCAAGGGGACGGTTGGCGCTGAAGGGGATCCGGGGCCATTCCACGGTCGATACTGATACCACTGGGGGAAAAGGGACCCGGGGAAGACAAGCTGAGATTAGCTCGATGCTGCTGGGTGGGCTCTCGAAGATCATGTCACGCGCCATGGCTTCTAAACGATACAGTCGGTATGGGTATATCTTGGATGCTGCTGCCACTGTATTTCACACTGGAGTCTGAGATGCAGCTGTAGTAGCAGTCCTCTCCCTTCTGCCAATTCACCATGGGTTGCTCAAGCATCTTCGCGGCCGCCGTGGCTTTGTCGGCCTCCCTGGCCACTGCGGTGAAGTCGCCGCCTTCGCGCCTGTCTGCATGTATGTAAACATTAATATCTCCATCGGGCATCAAATAGCACAACTAACAGCTAGCAGCCGCACAGGACCTGTTTGACTACTCGATGTCCGTAAGCGACTCACGGTATGATGCCTCGTACAGTACGTTTGGAAGCCAAGTATATCGCTATATGGAGGATTGAAAAACTAACTTCTTCCAAGACTTCATTTGGTACCAAGATAACGGGCCGTGGTCCACGCGCTTTACGGCCTGGTACTTGCCCGGGCTCCTGCATCGCGCCGAAGGCGACGACGTCAAGAACGCGATCGCGTCAATCGAGGGAGTGTAGGACCCCTTTCCACCAACATGGTGTCTCATAGTAGATCTAGAGACTGTGCTGACTGGACATCAAGTCTTGCTACTCAGATGCTCGCGGACTACGACTCGCCGTGGTACGGGACGTACAAGTTATCGCCGGATGCGCCTGATCCGACCCCCGACTCACCCTTATACCCGCCCTCCATCTACGACACGTATGACCCCAATTGGCGAGAGTTCATCGGGTGAGTACCTAGACTTGAAAACCCCTTCTCCCATTTCGAGGGCCTCTGCTTCTTTCCCTAACACCCAACACAGGTCTCAGCTTATCCAGGTGGTCGAGGAGTTCTCTGACAAGATCGGCCCCGAGCTAGTCGGTCGCATCGAAGACTCCCTGGAAGCCGCGGCAGTCGGCGGCATGCGCCGCAACGGCACCTTCCCCGAGGACGACAACTTGGTTCTAGCCTACTCCAACCCAGGCCTCATGCGCGCCCTCACGACGGGCTGGGTAGGCCAGCGCAAGCAAAACCAGCAGCTCCTCGACTTCGCCCGAAAGCAAGGCGAAGACCTCCTGGCCCTGTTCCAGCGCGGCGGCCAGGACGTCATGGGCGAGTACAACGCGCCCAACTACTACGGCGTCGACATCTGGGCCCTAGCCACCAACGCCAAGTACGGCCCCGCGGACCTACCCATGACCGGCAACTCGCGCATCATGCTGCAGGGTCTCTGGGACGACATCGCCCACCAGTACAACCCCTTCCTGGGCAACATGGTCGGCCCCTACGACCGCGCCTACAGCCGCGACGCGACCGAGCACTCCCAGATCATCTCGCTCTTCTGGTGGGGCGTCTTCGGGCGCGAGTACGGGCCCCAGCCGCCCAAGGGCGAAGCGGACGTGCTGTACGACGTGGCGCAGGGCGCGGCCTTTGCTTTGGTCATGGACGTGGTGGCCGAGTGCGTCCGCCCCGAAGCCGCGGCGCTCTTGAAGGCCCGGGGCTGGTGGGAGGGCGAGCGCTTCATGAACAAGACGGTCTACGACGACCTGACTTCGGACCGGCACCGCGTCGCCACGTCGTGGCTGAGCGCGGGCCTCATGGCCGGCGGGCAGACGGTCGTCACGGGCGAGACCGAGAACCGCGGCGACCAGTTCGTGCCGGCCATTGTGCACTGGGCGTCGGACCCGACGCACGCCCCCTTCCCCTACAACGGCTTCTTCTCGCTGTACCCCTCGGCCACCACGATCCAGGCCGAGGCCGGGCCCGGCTACCTGACCGTCGCGTACCCCAATACGACCGAGCCGGGAGCTGACATCTTCACTTTCGCCCTCTCGGGCATCCCGCCGGCGTGGACGCTGGGGAACGCCCACGTCGTCGGCGGCTTCGACGACCTGCCTTGCCTCGACGTCAATGTCTCGGCCCCCGGTCTGAAGCCGCTGCCTGTCACGTACGGCAGCCAGCTGCGGAATCACTGGTTCTACAATATCTCATATGCGGTGCCTGCTGACTTCCAGGGTACGCCGCGGGTGCACTTTGACCTGGCGTATACTTGCTGAAGAGCGATGGCTGGGGTAAGTGCATTCTGTTGTATATCTAGTATATATATGAGTATATCTGTTTAATAGTAGAATAACCAAAACATGACAATTCCGTGGCCATGACCAATGCATAATATATGAACTTGAACAAACTACGGGTATCGCCTTCCAATGCGCAACAAGAAACCAAAACAGCAAGACTCCTCCATCCAACATTACGTATGCTATCATCACCACACTTCTTCCATTTCCATGCAAGTCGTTATGTTTCGTATGTCTCCCCCATTCTCGAAATGGCTCATGTGTATCTCTCTCCACGCTTTCATGAAGTGTCGTACGCGGCCGTTAAAACATTCTTTCTTTCTTTCTCGTTACGAAATGCCGCCTCAAGCGGTGGCAGCAGCGGTAGGCTGAGGCTCAGTAGTAGCAGCCTTGGCGCCGCCGTTGGCCTCCTTCTCCTTGTTGGCCGACGAAAGCGCATCCTTGACCCAAGCAAACAAGCTCGACTTGCGCTTGTGCGTGCGCGGCGTAGCCTTGGCCGAGCCAGCGTCACTTCCCTTCTTAGACCCGCTGTTGCTGGTGGCCGAGACCTCGTACGTGCTGGACGCGGCGGGAGTCGGGGGTCCATCAATACCCTCGCCCACGAGCGGCTTGCGGCCCCAGACCCAGCGGAACTCCTGGCCGACGAGCCCGGCGTCGAAGTCGGCCTTGATCTGCCGGAAGAGCTCGTGCACCCGCTCGCGCGTCGCGAGCCCGGGCGTGTCGCCCTGGTCGGCCACGCCGAGGGCGGACTGGTAGCAGACGGTGTAGAGGACCTCGGCGCCCAGGCGCTGGATCTTCTCGTCTTGCAGCACGTTGAAGACTTCCTTGTTGATGTCGCGCAGGCCGGCGTCCTTGAACCAGCCGGGGAGCTTGAAGGCGGGGCTGGGGAAGCAAGTTAGCAGGGGCTAGTTATATATGATTTGGGAGACGAATGTGGTTGAGCTGGTAGGATTTACTTACATAGGCTCGCGGCCCAGGGCCATGGTGCGCTTGATCTCGTGGCCGAGGTACTCGTCGAACGCCAGGCTGGGCGGGATGGTCTGCCAGCCGTGCCAGCCGCCCTCGTGCCAGAGCAGGTGGCCGCCGGGCTTGAGCAGCGCGACCATGGCGGCGACGACGCGGGGCCACTCGTCGGCGCGCCAGGAGAAGAACTGGAGGCGGGCGTGGACGAGGTCGTACGAGCCGGCCATGTTCATTTCCTCCGGGAAAGGCTGCGTCGCATCGCCGCCCATGAGCCGCACGTTCTTGGGCAGCGTCTCGGCGGCGGGAAACTTGGACGTGTCCGGGTCGAAGCCGTCGAGTTGTTTGATGCTCGGCACCTGCTCCGCCAGCGTCGTCAGGAAGCAGCCCGTGCCCGTGCCGACGTCGATGACCTTGGCGCCGCCCTTGACCGTGGCCAGGTACGACTTGATGTGGGGCGGCACCGCGTGGCCGCCCTGCATCGGCAGGTACAGGTTGTAGTGGTTCGAGTCGAGCCGGTTGGTCTCGACCTCGTTGGTGTGGTTGAGCGTGTAGAGCGGCTTGGCGCTGTTGACGTTGCCGAGCGTATCTGCCATGGTGATGCCTGCCGGGTTTCTCGGGTGTTTCGGGCAAAAAAGGATAGGGTTACAAACTTTGTCAATGGTATGACGATCGATATAGGTGATAGGCGACGGGGATGTTGTCAGGTAAGAGCGTCGGTGCGTTTGCAATCCCTGGCGTTGCCGGCGCACGGATGGTCAAAGGAGCACGGGGTGGTAGAGGCTCAGAGGCTTGAGTCGGGGACAGGTCGGGGTGTTGGGTGAGAGGAAGGGATACTGTAGGAATGCGGGAGCTAAGACGATCCTCGTTGCTCCAGGTAGTATTCCGGGGCCTAGAGTATTCCTGATACAACGGCTTGTTCAGTAGGGATCAACCTTGAAAGATGGTCGTTCTGAAGAATGTGATAAGTTAGAGAGTATAATTAGTTCCGGAAGTTGAGCGAACTCTAATAAACTTTGAGCTTGGGCCTATATACGTATTTATACCCGTCGAGGCTCGCGTGTTGATCTATAAATGCCACCTTCCGAGACCAAGAGAGAGGGGAGACGATACCCCTTCTTTCCTCTCGCTTCGGCGAGCAGATGCGGCAATGCAGGTGCGCGTATTCGGCCCATGGTTCATAACCACAGCGGCTTCAAGTTCGGTTTGCACTCCCCTTCCTCATGCGTTCTGTCTTGCTTGCCTCGGCCGCACTCAGGTGGCACAGGTGGCACGGCAAAGGACGGCTTTCCTATCAGAGATGAACCAAGCAAGAGATCAACCGCGAAGTTGCATGCCAGTGGGAAGCACGCGAGGGGGCTGGCCATTTACAGTTACAGCAGAGGCAATACTCCACTGCGTACCTTTCAAGGGTCTGAGAATGGACAGTTTTTGCCGTGGCTAGTCAGTCTATACATGCACGGCGATAGCATGACATACTCCCAAGGGTAGGAGATAGTACGAAGGCGGCATAGCTCTGCTTCACCGACAAAAGGGCCTCTGCAGGGGGTGCTACGGCAGATGGATCCAAGATATGTTCAAGCGAGGAACTGTAACTTCCGGATCGGACGATTGCACTCTTGTGTAGCATTGTGCTTTCCCTTGATCCGGAGACGGGAGACCATGAGTGAAAAGCCCAGTTTGAGAAAGCATCATCCACGTTTCCGTATCCCTTCGTGGTACTCCTTACTTCGTACTACTGCAGTATTTGTCTGTTGGGTCTGTGCACATGTTCGGTTGACAGGGAGAGACTGGAGCTCTGGCTTGGGATAACATGCAAGCGAGGAGTCTGTCTGGCGACTTTGAAAGAGTCCCCATGGGCAGTACCAACAGGCGCTATTGACAGGGGTATAGGCTTGGCAGAACTTTAAGTTTTCATATTCTCTGGTGTCTCCGTAGTTGGGACTATGCTTATTGTGGAGAGACGATGGCCTACTTGCCTACCCACCGGCTTATTCATCCATCCGCAGCATGTCGGTCGGTGGTTGGTAGTATGTTGTGATGTTTGCGTCCAGAGAAATCAGGCCAGTGGTCAGGCTATTGATTTCTTGCACCTGATACCTATTAGTAAACTGCTGACTGACATCTTGACTGCTACCCTTCATCATTTCCACCCAGCCGATCGAAGCGCAGACCTCTCGATTGATAAACCGTCGATCCTCTGAGGAGCGTCGGCGATCAAGGCATTTGCATAAATATGCACGCATATATCCAGGGAGCCACCCCTGACAGCGAGACCACGACCCCTGACCGGCGCTATACCCTATACAACGACAATATGGCAGCGTTCGTAAGCGGGCCGCTTGTCAGCCAAGACTGACAGAGTCCACCCTGCGGTTCTTCCCATGTGGCACAGTTTTGGTCAGCACTTTAATGCTCGCTCACCCGATTCTCGGCAATCAGGCACTTGGCAGTTAGGTTATGGAGCAGTTCGTAGTTCCCTTTGACAAAGAACGACGGCGCGCTAAATCCGGACGGGACGCTCGTGCAGGCTCGCGTAGGTTGGCATATGCATGCATTACTCGCGCACCGTCTCACTGTCTCGGTTCCAGCCCTTGCTTGTACTCCGTATTCACCTCAAATCCGGCGGCCAATCACCTGGGAAGTCAGACCACCCGGATTTACTTGGTTCGAATCCTTCGTTCCGCTCCCATCGGACTTTGGAAGGATTTGCTGTAAACAATCTCGCGGAGGATGCAAGTGCAGACCCGGCGGCGCTGGAGACGAACGCACCATATGAAGCCATTGGGAATGGCCATTGGCTACTCACGGACCCAGTCGCCGGTGGAGTCAATGAGGTCAAGAAAATAAGGGGCCAAGGGCAGGGGGCAGCCCGAGCTGGCTCGCAGGATACGACGTGAATAATGGCCAACATGGGCCACCCAAATTGCTGATTCGATTTACTCCAAACGAACACCCCGGTTGCTAAGTACATAGTTCTTAGTACTGCCTACTGCCTGGCCCTGGCCACCGGGGAATGTCCGCTCTCATATCAAGACGGCAAATACAATACATACCCTTGCCTGAAGATTCTGCTCATTAGGCACTGATCTGATAATTAACCAGCGATTGTTTCCTGTTTGTCACTCGACTCCCCGGCCCGGACGCTCCTCCTGGAGCAAATGAAAGCGAACCACTCGCCTTCCTCGCCCTGCTGGCCCTTCCCGATGAGGCAATTCGGGTGTCGCACGGCAATGGCATGGGAGCGAAACCCCCCCACGTGCTGCAGGTGCGACTGCAAGCAGGCAAGTCTGCGAGAACGGATCAAGCCGTCTGTCGGCCTCTGTGTCTCGCCCCTTCGCTTCCCTCCTGTCTGGCCCTGTCTTACCTACATACACGTACGTACTTGCGTCTAAGTTGCGGGTTGGGCCCCAAAAAGAGCCAACAAGAAGGAAAAGAAAAAGCAGGCGAATCCGTTCCCTCGGGACCTTCCTGATGCCTGTCATACCCCTCTGACCAGAAGAAGGAAAGGATGACAGGAAGACGACCAGTCACATCCAAAGAGGCTACTGGACCGCACATCCCCAAAGTTAATTCTTACTTGGCTGCTTCTGTTTTCCCTCATTTGCATTAGGTAAAAAAACCTAAAGGCCCATCCAGGCCAGAAGAAGACGAAAGTCAGAAAGAGAGCGAGGCAGAGAGAGAAAGGCAGACAGCACATACCCGCGCAATGGCGAGCGGCACCACCCCCAGCGTCCCGGGTGAGGTCGGGCGGCGGCTGCTGCCCGTCATCATCGACGAGGTGGCGCGCCAGGACCCGGACCGGGCGTGGGCGTCGCTGCCGGTGGACGACTACGACCTGGAGCAGGGCTTCGAGGACGTCAGCTACGCGGCCTTTGCCAACGGCATCAACAAGCTGGCGCACTGCATCACCCAGGCGCTGGGCCCGCCGCCGGAACCCAAAGACAAGGACGACAAGTTCGAGGCCCTGGTCTACCTGGGCGTGCCCGACATCCGCTACTACATGCTGATCCCGGCGGCGGCCAAGGCGGGCTGGCAGGTGCTCTTCAGCTCGCACCTGAACACGCTGGAGCTGCACCTGTCGCTCATCGAGCAGTGCGGCTGCCGCGCCATGCTGCTGTCGCGCGGCGTCTACGCCGTCGACATCCTCGAGCAGCGGCCCATGCCCACCGTCGAGATCCCCGAGCTCGACGACCTGCTCGACATGGCCGTCCTGGCCGAGCCCTTTCCCTATACCAAGTCTTATGACGAGGCCGAGCTGGACCCCTTCGTCATTTGCCAGACCAGCGGGACGACCGGGGCGCCCCGGCCCATCACGTATAGGCATTCCACCATGAGCACAGTAGGTCCACCCGAGTTTTTCTTTTCTTTTGGCTCTATGTCACTTTCTTTTCTTTTCTGGTATACCTGGTGTACCCTACGATATGCGCACATGAATCACCAATACTAACATCTTATGCTCCAGTTGGACATGCAATCCGAGCTGCCCGACGTGGACGGGCGCAAGCACATGGTGTGGCAGCGGGGCGTCGGCACGCGCTTCCTCATGGTCGCCTCGCCCTTCCACGCCATCGCCTGCATCCTGGCCATGACCGTGTACGCCTTTGGCGGCTGCACGCTGGTGCCCGGCTTCCGGAACCGGCCGGTCGAGGGCATCAACGAAATGTGCGACATCATCAAGTACTCCAAGGCCAAGGTCGGCTTCATGCCGAGTTTCCTGATGGAGCTCATCGCGCGCCGGGAGGATGCGGAGGACTACATCAAGCAGATGGATACTGTGGTGTATGGAAATGGTATGTCCCAGCCCATACAATCCTTATTTTCTTCCATCTGCTTTACCTTCAAGCCTTATATCTAACATACTTACAGGCATCCTCTCCGACTTTGCCGGCCAGATGTGGTCCAAGACCACGAGGATATTCGACGTCTGGGGCTCCGCCGAAGTCTGCACGCCGCCGCAGCTCGAGTCCGACCCGGAGGACTACCAGTACTGCTGCTTCGACATCGAAGCCGGCGGCTGCGTCTTCAAGGAGCGGGACGACCTCGAGTACTTTGGCGACGACGGCGCGCGCCTGGAGCTGTACGAGCTGGTCATGACGCTGACGCCGCAGTCGGAGAAGTACATCGGGTACTGGGCGTGCCTGGGCGAGGGCGCCAAAGCCCCCGACGCGGCGCCGTACCCGGAGTATCCCACCAAGGAAGTCTGGACGCCGCACCCGGACCCGGCCAAGGCCCCCTACACCTGGCGGTTCGTGAGCCGGGTGCAGGACCTGACGGCGGACGCGGGCGAGTTCGCGCTCGCCTTCGAGAAGACGCTGGGCAAGCACGGGATGGTGCAGCACGCCGTGGCCGTGGGGGGGCAGGCGGGCGAGCGGCCGGCCGTGCTCGTCGAGCTGGCGGACGGGTACACGAAAGAAGTCGCACGACGGTGCCTGTGGAAGGACGTCATCGCGCCCGCCAACGAGGACGTGCCCGAGGCCGCGCGCGTCGACGAGTCGCACATGATCTTCGTCGAGGCGGGCGAGTTTGTGCGGTCGACCGAGGGCCACATGCTGCGCGCGCAGACGCTGCTCAAGTTCCAGGGCCGCATCGACGCCGTCTACGGGCGCGCGCCCTCCGAGATCAGCGTCTCGATCCGGCCGCGGTACCAGTCCATCATCGAGACGGTCGAGGTTTCGCATGTGGTGGAGGGGGAGAGCTAGACTGCCTTCGGGGTTAGCAAAAGCACAATGAACAAAACAAAAGAAATACAAGAAAAAACACGATACTGTATAATAAAGATGCTTGAAGCCATCGTAATAATGTGTAATGGGGGTGATGTATACTAGTTGGCAACGGCTCACCGGCATCTCATATAAAATGGAGATTGATCACTTACAAAAATGTACATTGCCAATTAATTACAGGACTCGATTAGAACAGACCCAGGACTGAATGATCATGGTGTTTCTGGATCAAGCATCTTCACTGCCAATTCCAGTTCCAATCTTGACTGTCCCCAAAGAGTCTTGAGCCTGATGCGAGCCGTGATGGTGTGGGCAGGGTATCCACCACTATGAAGGGTAGCTGACTTCCTGTGAGCCATGAGCACATCGGTAAATCCTTCGCGTGGGTCATACGAAGACCTTCTTGGCTCCTTGGGGATGAAACGGTTGGGAGGTATATCCCCTAGCTCATGGTTGTCTCCTGGACCAAGCACTTTGCTCAACCATTTAGCTTCTAGCTCTTCCCCCTGGAAGGGCCGGACCCTACACCATGGCTCGGTAGCATTCCACATGCCCCATGTGACCGAAAGGGGCCGGTTCTCCGGCGGTAAGGTGTCAGAACTTCTGGCAAGCACTATGTAGCCGGCGGCGTAGCCATCGACTGAGATCTCGGAGACTGGGTGGCTTATGATATCATCAAACATGTAGGGTATGGAGTTCTTGAATTCGTACGAGAAAGGAAGCCTGGGCTCTTGCGTCAGGTAGAAACGCAGTGGCGGAAAGATATTAGGCGGATTTCGGGTGGCCATGCGTAACTGGATCGTGAACACTCTGCGTTGTGCTCTCTCGATATCAAGGGTGCCTGATGCCATCGGGGTCAACGCAGACCTTTAAGATATTTGCGGATCATCTGCTTTTGCTTTTTGGACGAATAACTAAATGTTGCAGCCGAGAGCCACGTACCTGGTACAAAGAGGTCATAGGGAGCTAAGCGGCCATGTTCTTCGATATGATACACGCGCTGGTAGTTGGTGCGTACAAAGATGTTGTTCGAACTGTCCACGCACTCGAGGATGAGGACAGCGCGGGAGAAGACGTCTTTGCCAAAATAGCAATCCAGTACCGCGCCGTAATATTGTGTCTCAGTGGCAGTCCCAATAGGGCATAGGAAGCACTCGAATGTGATGCTCTGGCTGGAGGACCTCGTTGGGGGTAAAGATTCCTGGTTGATAGCACAGAGACCAGGCTTGAAGCACCGGGGATGAGGTGCTAGGAGGGAGGACGGGGAGTTGCTTTCGGTCTCGTAAGCCAATATGGAGAAGTCCGTAGTATCTCTGAGAATCTCGAGTTGCAGTCGCTGGAAAGCCTTATCACCTTCGCCGTAAAGCAGGGGCATATTGACCCCAAAGATTCCCATCAGACAGTATGCAATGTCCTCCCTTCTCGTCGTCCGTCGGTTGCTGGCCCATGTCATTTTGGTGGCAATGCTGATGGAAGCCAATTCTTGCTCCACCTCGAACGAGTCCCAGTCTTGTAGGAGGAGGTCTCTGTCGATCTTGGTGAGGCCCTCCAGTCGTTCGGCCAGCGACTTTCGAGAGCCGATATGAAACCACTGCTCGTCGTAGAACTCCACAAAGCTTGGGGCGAGGAGCTCTTGCAGTGTCCAGCCTCTAGAAAACCACCTGCAACTGCCCAAGTCGGCGATATCTCGGACGTCTCCGAGATAGGCGTAGCAGACTTCCGATATCTTGTACCAGTTGAACATGGAATTGATGGCCTCGGACAGCTCTGCACTGCTGCTTTTGTCTATGCAGATGTTGTCGATCCAGATGTAGCGCAGGCCGTCCTGGCGTGCTTGTTTGGCGCTCATCAGGATTTTCCTGGCTCCATCCCTGCTCTTCCATTCCTGATCTCCACCCTCCTTGGTGTCAACATCGGCGAAGAGAATCTCTTCGGTGCCCCAAGTATGTGATAGAATCGCGTATGGAGGGGCCTCGAATGCATCTGGATAGCTTTCCAAGCGATAGGTGAACACATTTAGAAGCCGCATATTGGTAGGTCTGAAGGTCAAATGATGATGGTGAGAAAAGGAGGAGGGGAGTCAGATTTTGGGGTTGCAGCTGACATGCGGTTTCAAGCCACTTACGTGCTTATTAACCACATTTATTAATACTACGGTCTAGACCCAAGAAAAACGATTGGTGTTCATGGTTCTTGGCGACCGGGTGGACTCAGCATTATATTTCAGTTCACTATGCGTAAATCCATCGCTGAATACCATGATCAGGGGTAATATAAATTACGTGAGACCCAGGAAGCAATTAGGCTTGACCCGTGCCGAACCTGGATCTGATCTGAGCAGATGATGATGGTATCTAGTGGCACATCAACAGGCTACAAATACGGAGCTTCGACATGCACAAAACACAGGAGATCGCAATGTCGGTCACTTACTGAACGTCGAGCTGAACGGTCTGGCCTTTTTGCCCACACTTCCATGTACTATTCATCCAATGTGTGCTGATGCGCATCAGTGTTTTGGCAGCACGACTTTCGTAGTGACACTCGTAACACATCAAGGCGGGAAAACATGACAAACTCACCTGAAAGCCCTGGCTTTTGAAACACGTCGACGGTGCACCAGCAGAAAGAACAAACAGGCAGTATTATATGTATCCCACCGCCTGTCCATAATACTTGGCTCCATGCCTGATTCTCACAAAAACTCGCTCTCCTAACGTACTGATCCAACCTTGCTTGTGGGAAATCTTTAGAGCTCGGATGGCGACAATGAGCCATCAAGGTCACGACCAGCACCCAGGCGGTACTAGTGCGCATAACCAAAACGGCCAGCTGGTTCGGTATTCGTCTCAACCAGCTGCTCATCACTCCAGCCAGCACCCCAGCACCGACGCCCATCCGCAAGTCGTCCCGCCGGTCAGTCGGCACCCTACACAGGTCCCAAGCTCTCTGGGGTATATAAGAGCCTCGCAACTCGATCCTCATACTCCAGACCGGGGGGCTCGACGCGTGCATTTCGCGGACGCAGACCCCTCCAACGTCCATCTGCCTGGTAGTCCTCCGGGTGGTCCCCCCATCCACACAAATTCCGCTCCCCCTCCGTATGAATCGGGCCTTTTCGGCCAAGCAGGCGGGAACAACTTCTTTGGCAACCCGCCGCCAGGACAGCCACCTGGAGCACCGCCAGGAGGACCCCCAATAGACCCGCCGGACCAACCAGCAATCGTACTGCCGGGGCAACCGCCAGCGGGACCGCCGCTGCCGCCCGCGTACCCCTATTATTACCAAGACGGCGGCGGCGGCGGCGGCGGCGGTTTCTACTACGTCGCCGCCGCCCGAGCAGCACCCCCACGCCGACCAGCAGCCCGCTGGCAAGACCGCCCCGTCGAGGTCGTGCTCTCCAACAACCTCGTGTTCCACTGCAACCGCGCCGACATCACCTTCCACCTCCCCGGGACGCGCCAGGACCCCTTCGGCCGGCGCCTCTACCCGGCCGCGTACCTCGCCCCCGCGAACCGGACGCCGATCGCCGAAGAAGGCCTCCGGCACCTCTTCCGGTCCCTGGAGCTCTACCGGCTCCAATCCCAGCCCGTGCGCCTCTTCGACCGGGCCGCGGACCTGCTCGACCGCGCCGACGACGCGCGCAAGGCCTACGCGGAGGCGTGCCGGCTCTTCTGCGGCCTCTGCGCCGCGCTCGACAAGGAGTGGGGGCTCGGCTGCAGCGACGAGTTATTACTCCAGTTCGACGAGTTCGTCATCGTGCTCGTGCAGGGCTACGACCCGGCCTGCGACCGCCCGCGCGTCCTCGTCGATTTGTTGAATAGCTACTCCCAGGTCTTCCACCCGGGCGACGCGCGCCACGTCCAGGCGCTCCGGAGGGCCTGGCGCGCGCTGCCGCTCTATGCGCGCTCGGGCATGGCGGCCAGCTTGTGGGGGAGGACGGCGACGGCGCCGCGGACGTCGAGCCGGGCGGCGTTTGCGCGGATGTTGAGGGATATATCAAATACGTGAGGGTGTCACGCAGGGAATTGGCTGATTGGTCTCCCGGGGGCTGAGTCAGCTGCTGCAGACATGGCAGATTGCTTTTCAGCGCTCACACTTCGTGGGCTGTGTCAAGGTCTCCTGGATTGGCCATCATTGAGATATTGACACATCAGCATGCTATTTTTGACAGTGCAATCTAACTAGTTTCTTCGATATCTTCATCGTGACGATTGGCTAATTAACCGCATCAATGAGAAAGATGCAAAAGTGCAATGATGATGATGATGATGGAATCCCAACGAAGCGGTTTGCCCAGCTTTCCCCGCATCAGCAGTGTGACACGCCTCCTTGTACTGCCAACCCCACCCACAACCAGATCAACCAATGAGGCATTCCCCCAACACTGCCGCCTTTCCTTGCGTCGCGCAATCAACAACATGCGACCCGCGGCTGTTTGCTTCTTTCCCGCTCGCCTCACTTCCGTCAATCTGCACCACGCACCACGACCGTCTCAACTTCCCTCGCTGGCTTGTCTCACCTTACTTGCCTTTTCTTCCAGCTTTTAACGCCGAAGAAGACAGCAAACCTCTTTCGCCGTTTTCTTCTGCTTGTGTTGCATCATTTCAAGTAGTCTGTTGCCTACAATACACCTGACCCTTACCTTTTAGCCGCGGAGCAATATTCCCCATTCTCCATTCCCCGTTCCCCATATCGCCCATCCCCTCTTCAGATAACGGCCCGGCCCGATCGCCTCAAATTCCATCCGCCATACTATGTCTTATCGCCCACAGACGATGGAGTACCAATCCACCTCCACCCCCTCCTATCCTCCCCAGCCCTCGCGACCAGGTCCCCTGCCCCTAAGCAACACCACTACCAATGCCCCATCCCTCTACACCACCGCGCCCGAAGGCCCAGCCGCCCTCGGCGGCTCCGCCAACGGCTACTACTCCGCCGCCGTAGCCCCCCCTATCGGCGGCCGGCCATCCTACCCCGACAACATCCAGCAGCAGCTGCCGCCCCGCATCAGCAGCGGCGACAGGAGCATCAAGTCGGCGCGGACCACGTGCGAGTTCGCGGCGCGCGAGTACCTGGCCCAGCTGCGGAAGATGCCAAGCTACAGCGTCCACGACCCCATGGCCATGGACGCGGTGGCCCGGGCCCGGGCGCAGCAGGGACTGGTGTTGGACGAGCTGCAGACGCTGCGGCGCGGGTTGGCGGTCGTGATTAAGGAGGCTGAGGGGCATCGGTGGCGGAAGTGGGTGTTGGGCGGGATGCTGTAAGTTAGCACTCTTTCTTTTTCCAAGGTTATATTGGCAGGATGTAAATGCCATGCAAATATATGAGACGACCATATTTATTCCACTAACAACCAAAACCAAAGCGCCTCCATCATCCCCCTAGTCCGCCGTATCTTCCGTCGCCCCAACAAAGACAGCAGCAACACCAAGAAAGGAGAAGACCTCGCCAACAACACCAGCACCAAACTGGTAACGGAACAGAAATCCTCTGGCAGCAGTAGCAACGCCCTGATGAACGCCACCGAGTACGCCTTCGGCAAGTCCCGGGCCCTGATCCAGCGGATCCGCGCCTCGGTGCAGGGCAGCGGCTGGTTCCTGGGCGGCTTCGCGGCCGTCTCCTTCTTCGTGCTGTCGGTGCTGTACGTGTTCGAGAACGAGGTGTCGCTGCGCGTGGCCAAGACGGTCTCGAAGCGGCTGAAGCGGCTCTCGGCCAAGGTGGAGCGCGGGGGCGGCAACGGCAGTGGTGGTTTCGAGGCGCAGATCGACGAGAAGGATCTGGCGGTGCTGCAGCAGGGGTGGCGGTGGAGGGTGTTGACTTGGAGTGGTTGAGAGTCGGGCAAGTAGTGAGTGAGAGGATATGTACGTAGGGGGAGATCGATTTAGGGGCTATACATGAGTAGGGGGTGAAAGAGGCGGAAAGATACGTGTTGGTGTGAATCTGTGCATATTAGATATAGTACGGCACATGTCCTTAGAGACTCGTGTAACTTGGAAGTGATATTATATCTAGTCTTGTAACATACGTACATCTCATCAGAATACCTAAAACCAGCAGTACACCAACTCCCTCCCATAAGAAACCTCCCAAACCTATATTGTACACCGTCTCGCAGACGCACTACTCATCATCAATTTCCATTTCCTCGACCGGCGCCAAATAGATCCGCGCCACGCGAAGGTGAGGATAGTTATCCTGGATCCAAGTCTCGTCATCCGCCGCCTCCCCGCCCAACAACCGGCCGGCAAGTAATGGTTCGATCGCGCGCGGATACCAATCCGGATGCAGCATGATTGCTAAAAACAAAAACAAAAACATTCGTAAGCACGTTTGTTGGCAACCGGCGCAATCTACTAACCAGGGGAAGAGGTTTCTTTTGCTTTACTTACACGTCACGTCATACACATTCTCCCCAACCGAGACCCAGGCGCCAGGACCGTAAGGATCGCAGTGGGCCACCAGCTCTTGTGGCACGATCTGGGGCAGCGGCCCGGTCTCCTGCAGCCGGTACACGATGCGGCTCTGGTGGTACGCCTTCAGCGTGGCCAGGGCTTCCCGGCCCGGGCTGGGCGTGTTGTCCTCGTCGTTCAGGAGCCCGGTGGCGTCTTGGCCGCCGATTTGCTGCAGGGCTTGGAAGAGACCGGTGGCGTCGTCTTCAGGTACTATTTTATTGCAAGGCAGTCTCGCTGTTAGTACATATTCTTTATCTCGGTCATGAAGATAGGCATTGTATTGGATGCGTAGACATAGGAGAAAAGCTGAAAAGGGGCACGTTACCGGTAATGTCGTAAACCCATTTGTTCAAAGCCACATGGTTTGCTTGGAGCTGCTCGACCGGGATCTCGTCCACCATCCTGCCGATGCGCAGCGAGTCGCAAGGGCTTCTCGTCAGGAGGTCTGCGGGATGTGATGCGGCGAACTCCGCGGAAGCGTCGCGCCCTGCGTACTCTTGGAGCGTAGCCAGACCGCCAGGGTGCACGTCGAGGTAACCTGATGACGAGAGGGACATGTGTTAGTAACTGCTCTGCGCCAGACCGCTATTATCGTTTGCTACATAGGTAGCTTGTAAAATACTTTCGTCTCTGGACTGCCCAACAGATATACATACCGGTCATGTTATACACGTAGCCATCGATGGCGAAATAAACGCCCAGGTTCGGGTTATCATGCCACCGCAGTGTCCCCACCGAAAAGGGCACGAGGTCCGCCTCGGGCCGCGGCGCGGGGGGCGGGTCCATGATCTGGCCGCAGCGGTGCTTGGCGATGACGGACACCATCGCGGGGTAGAAGTCCGGCAGGGTCTCGTCGATGGGGCCGCCGGGGTTGTCTAGCAGGACGGGCTTCCAATGCGGCGGGCACGCGAAATCTGTTGTTGAATAGTATCATAAGCAAAGTTCTCCGCCCCTTCACTTGGAACGGAATAGAAGAAGACTCACTGGTCAAATCATACACATCCTTGCCGTGCGTCTTGTACAGGGGCAACCCGTCGGTCCCGTCGTTCTCCCGCACCGCCGCCTCGAACCGGGGCACCACCAGCTTCCCGACGATCTTCCAGAACTGCCACGACTGCACGAACTGGGTCAGCAAGGGGATATCGTTTGCTTCCTTCTGGCCTCGCATCCGGAGGCCGTGCTCGGTCATCATGGTCACGGCCCGGAACTGGTCCGTGGTCCACTTCATGCGTTTCAGCGCCGCTGGTTCAGGGGTGGTTTCTGGGTCAGCTTTCTTTCTGTTCGCGTCCGTGGAATTCGGAACATAGGGGAGGGAGGAGGGGGCAGGGAAAAGATTAGGAAATAGGTAGTGTGAAAGAAGAGAGAAAAGAAAACAAACGAAAAGGGACCTCAGCGTACCAGTCACCTCGTAAACGTCGTGCGCAGCATTGGCCCGCGGAATCACGATCCAAGCATCGTCCGCCCCGCGGTGCGCCCCGACCTCGGTAATGGTCAAGTACGGCAGCAGCTCCCCCTGCGGGTTCCTAGCGAAGAAGTCGCGGGCCTGCACGTCCATATCGGCCTTTACCTGCGCGCCGGGGACGACTTTCGGTTTGGGAAACTTGCGGGGCGCGGGGACGTCGCGGAAGACGACCTGCATCTCGCCGTCGACGGGGGCCAGGTCCCAGGCCTGCCAGCGGTCGTCGTAGGGCGGCACCGTGAAGTCGAAGGTCGGTGTCCAGGCGTCGCGGCGTGAGTTGGCCGGGTCGCGCCGCGCCTGCAGCAGCGCCTGGTGGGCCTCGGACAGGGCGTCGTGCCAGCCCCGCGGCAGGGGGTCGAGGCGCTGGTGGGCGTCGCACCAGCTCTGGAAGCAGTCGAGCCAGTCGGTGTGGTGGACGATGCGCCTCTTGGGCATGGTGGGGGCGGCGGGGGCAGCGGCGGTAGCGGTACCGGCTCCTCCTCCTCCTCCTCCTCCTCCTCCTCCTCCTCCGTCTGCGTCTTGCCCTTGGTCGAGGGGGTCCTCGTACTCGCTCGCCGGCACGGTGACCAAGTCGTAGTCGGGGGACACCATCTGCCGCGGCCGGGTGGCCTCCACGTTCGGGTGCCGGTCCTGGTTCCGCAGGGCCGCGTTGCTGCGGGCGTACAAGTCGTGGAACTCGTCCGTGGGGCGCGGCTGCCGGGCGGGCTGGTCGCGCAGGGGCATGGCGGCCCGCATGAGCAAGGCCAGGGCCCAGTACAGCCACGACCGGCGCGACCGCCTGCTGTACTGCCGCATGACCGTCTCGACCTCGCGCCAGGCCCGGAACTCGTCGCGGACCGAGTGCGCCAGCCGGAACGTCTTGACGGCCGAGCGCCACGTCTCGGCCCTCCACGGCGACTGGTTCCACTTGAAGCCCTCCTCGCTCCACCACGGGTGCCGCTCGATCCACCCGAGCTTCCGGTTGTTGAAGTCGAGCGCCGTCGTCCGCAGCCGGTCCCGGAGCGAGTCGAGCGGCGTCTCGATCGCGAGGTGCGCCTGCGGGTTGCTCTTGGTCCCGAGCAGCTTGCCGTTGGGCCCGTACGTGCGCGTCACCCGCACGAGCCGCGGCATCTTCAGCGCCTCGCACCCGTGCTTGGCCACCTCGGTCGCCCAGAACTTCTCCGTCAGCAGCGCCGACACCCACAGCAGGGGGATCGCGTCCGTGTCTTCCGTATCTGACAGATCGGCCCCCACGCCGCCGTATTTCTTCATGTCGCGCCGGACTGGCCAAGGGACGGCCGTCATGATCATGGAATTGCCACTGGTCCATGACTCGGCCGTTCGGTAGCCCCCGCCTGCCGGATGGGAGATGATTTGCTGCGTTTTTGTTTTGCAGTCAGCACTCTGCAAGCGGGACAAGTCCGAGATAGTACTTACACCGCCAAAGACGATACCCTCGAAAGCGCGCCCAATCTCTCTAGAGAGCTCGTCGTTGATGAACTGGGAGTATGTATCAGCGACATTGGAATGCCAGGGCATGGGGCTACACACGAAGGTTCCGCAATACTTACTGGCTCTTGTTCCAATACGCCCTTTTTCGCATAAAACCCGTACAAGGCATGCTATAACAATAATTCCCCAAGTCAGAAGCTTTTTCGTGGAAGGGAAATTGTTCCTACAAGTACTATCATACCATGGATTCGTGGCAAATCTGGCATGGCGCTGTCAGTATCAAGGCTTTTCTTGTTCTTCCCCCTCCCCCCTTTATCACAAATGCTTGCTTACTGTTTTAGCCAAAGCGACCTGGGCCATGCATTTCTCGGCCACAGTGATATCCCCTTCGACCAGGCATCGAAGACGGGGTATCGCGATGCCGAGCAGCCCCGTGCTCTCGGGTTCCTCGTCGGTAGGGTTGACGTAGTGCCACAGGCCGTGGACCCGTCTCCCGCTGTCGATTATCCACCGCTCCGAGAGGAAGCACGAAATGATGTGCTTATCGCCCATCAGCCGGATCCTTGCCCGGAGCGCTTCCACCGTCCACTTTTCGCTATCTTGGGGATTGAGGCGGATGCGCTTCTTGGTCGGGTCGTCGGGGTCGTTGGGGTCGGACTCGAGGTCGCCCATGGCCAGCGCCACCATCCTGCAGTTTCTCAAGTAAACATAGATACGAATCACTGGGAGAGGGAGAAAGAGAGAGGAGAGAGCGGCTATGCCGGGCGTACCACGGGTGGCGGGTGTCAATAAGGAGGTTCATTATCCGGTTGGCCAGTTCGAGGGGGGTGCGGAGCGCCTCCCAGACCTCCTCGTCGTCCACGGAGAAGTTCTTCCGTCCCGGCGCCGTCCGTTTCTTGTCCTCGCCCAAGATATTGTTCCACCAGTTATCCCTGCGCAGCCACGGCATCCATTTATTCTCGTCGATGACGAGCCGGCCCCGGTCGAAAGCGGCGACATTGTCCTGTTCCTCCTGCGCATCGCGCGGCCTCCGATGCCCGCCCGCGATATCCCCATACAAGGTCTCGTGCAGCGGCCCCAGGTCCATCGTCCGGAATCCTCCCAGGCGGAGCTTTTGTTCCGTGTCGCTTAGGAACATCAGATCCAGATCCTCGAGCGGCGGTTTGGGATACGGCTTTTGGTCGTTGCCGGCTGGATCTACGTCGGCATAGTAACGGGCATCCAGCTCCGGATACGCGGGCGCCAGGCCGGAGTGATCCTGGCCCTTGACTCCGTTCCATACAAAGTGAATCGACTGCCCGAAGCGCTGGGCCCATGGTGATAAGGGATAATCGTAGCGCGCCTCCAAAATTTCATTATGCGCCATGCTGCCTCAAGGACGTGTTCGTCGTGAACAAGAGATAATTAATTGTGACCCAATAGCTAACCCTGTATTTTCGTTGCACACGATGACTCTTCTCGCCTATGTTAAAGACAAAGGGGTCTGTCTGGTTATCCCCCCATGGTTCGTGGAATGCATATCACAAAGAAAAATGGCAGCCTTCATTGTGTATGTAGCCATGCAAGCAGCTAGTAAAAGAAGTCGTCAACCCATTGTCATGTTTTCCTGGAAATACCCGCTGTTTAACAATTCAAAAAGAAAAAAAAATCAATGACTGCGGCCAGTGTGGATTGAACTATAGAGTCTTGTTAGTTAACCGACTCCGATAATATTCAAGTGTAAACAATGGTTTGCTTACCACACGACCTCCAGATAGGCTGATGAAGTTTTGGATCTTCAGTCTGGCGCTCTCCCAACTGAGCTATGTCCGCTGGTGTTGAATTCAGACGCACTTGAGTCGATTTATATTCCGGAGGGCGACAGGCGAGAGTGGAGATGGGCAACTTAGCTAGATGGACGTGAAGATAGCAATGAAAACATGGCCGAGCTGCTTGGTTTGGTGGGCGCAAGTTACCCCTTAAGATACTTGTTCATAGAAGAGCGAGTCGGCCTGGTCGATAAGCCGTCGGTTTATCTTATCGGAGCCCCATATATAGATAGATTCCCTATTCCCTTCACCACATGAAATGATATACTCCGTTCCTCGCTTGTAGCCGAGATGACTAATGCATATGCTCACGACATTTACTTGTACGCAACGTTGATTTATCCCCAGTGGCTGGTCAATGTTCATAGTAGCATTGCTGACATGGTGGGATCATGCGGGGAAGCAGTCGTCTCTGTTTGCCTGCTTCCACAATACAGCCTCCTGAGAGGTCGATTGCATTGATCCTTGAAGTGGCTTAGCTCTCTTGCTGTGAGCCATAAGCGATGCATACTTTCCCTGGAGTGGCTGTGCACAGTATACGGAGAAGAGGAAATGCTATACCAGCTGTCTTAACCAGTGTTGCGTTGTCAGATTTTAGATGACTAACAATTTGTATTCATCTTATAAAGTAAAGGGTCATTATGTAGTAGAAATGTGACCCAAAGCGGCATTTTCAACCTCCATAGTACATAGCAGAAATAAGCTGACCTCTGAAGGCACACGACGCCGCAGGAACACCGCCATGGTGCCTAACGTTCCACGGTTGCTCGACCAGAGGTTCGCCCTAGCTACCTTCGTCGTCAATCTCAAGCCAAACGCATTTTGTAAACATTTCCCTGTAGAAGTAGCATACTGTGTTGAGGGACCTGAAAATGGGCGATGGAAAGAAAAGAAACCCCCTTGACTCGCATCAAGAGAAAGATTTTTAAACAAGGGCCTAGATGGTTCAACATGACAGTGCACGGCCGAACCATCAGCCAGTGCCAATGCCAGAGCATTGGTGCAAGAAAGTATATCGAGACTTAATCCAGTCGATCGGGAAAGTCAATGCCATCAGTCCAGCGCAGGCTAGGTGTAAGCTTTTCGTTGGTGTCGAGATGCAGGTTGCCCCATTCGGTATTGGTAAACTTGCAGCCGGAGCCTCTCGTGCATCGAGGATCTTTGAGACAGTGATGACTCAGGTAGCAATCGTAGTCGAAACACTCGATCGGTCCGCGGGGGCAAACACTGGTGCGCGCTTTGTAACGATGTATAGCCACCTCCTGAGGACTCAACTCCACATTATGAATGCGCTCGCAGTTGAGGCGTTTGCACTTGCCAACGAGGTAGTGGTCGTTGCAGAATGCGTTAGGGTTAACCTTCTCGAGCTTGGACTGATACGTAACCTGGGCTGGTGTGTTGGCTGGGTGCTTTGTGGGAGGATCTATTCGGTGGCCATCGGCGTTGAAAATAATCGTCTTGGTCAGCTTCTTCGGCTTCGCCGCAATATCGATATTTTGGAGACTATCAGAGCCACCGGCTTTAGCGTAGCTGATAGAGACTCCTCCATTTCCCGAGCTAAGGACACTGGCAGTACGCGTAAGCTGTGCAAGCTGCGGTTCGGCGTCTGCGTGCATGGTGGCGGGTGTCGATACAGTTGAGTCCGTGAAGGGCGGGGTGGCCGCAGGGACCGGCGGAGGCATTTGCTTGTCGGGAGACATGACAGCCAGCCCTCGCTGGCTTCCATAGTCTGGCTGAGCCGCAGGAGGAGGAAAGGGGTGGATGGGAAGACTGCTAGTGGAGAACGAAGCAGGTGCCCTTTTGCTTTCGTTCAATAGAGTATTTGATCGAAAGACCTTGCTAAAGCTGGTAAGATCAAATGGGAGTTGCTCTACACGGATCGTTGGTCAGCAACCGTGCACAAGAAACATATAGGAGATGGCAAATATGCGAGGAACCGGCAGCTTTCCTTGCAGCAGGGAGAAAGGCCAAGTTTCCATACGAGGCTGGACGAGAACGGGAGGATTAGGCGCTTATACGTACTAAAGCCCTGTTCGGCAGGGGTGGTCTCAACTAAGACAATCCTATTGCGGAGTTCGGGATAGTCACTATATTCTCGGAGATCACTGTGATGGAAGAAGTCAGCTACCGTCTTCTCCGGACAGCAATATTGTGTGCAATGTTCTGCTTTGCATGTACTGTCAAAGTATTGGGACGTGAAGGATACTCTGATACGTACTGGAGATAGCCGTTGTCATGGCAGCATGCAACAAAGATCTTCTTACACTGAAGATTTCTTAGATAATGGTTGAGCATTTTGCGTAGTTTGGAATCCGCATTCTCCTTTCCGCGACCAACATTGACAAAGTCGACCTCAGCTCTGCTGTTGGTGAACTGTTCGGCAAAGGTTCGCATGTCTTCGTCACGGTCGATGACGTTGGATAGGCGAAGAGACTTGGCCAGGTCGTTGAGGTTGGCGTAGGCACGCACGATGATGGGAATGTCCTCAGAGCTGAAATCATGGTCATCCGTCTGTAAGTAATCGCGAACGGCCTGTTTGATAGCCTGCGCAGCCACAGGGCCGCCTTCTAACGGGCTTCGAAGATACTGGTCGGCAAACTTGGCTCCGTCGCCATCTATAAGAATCGCGATAAAAGAGCCATCTTTCTGTCAAGATGGTTAGGTTCAAGGCCTCAAGAGGAGTAGATATGGTATTACGGACAATCTTCTGCTCGAGCCGTTTCAAATCATTGCCGGACTTGTCCGACTCCATTTGATAATCGCGGCGGGACTTGCGCTCAGCAGCAAGATCCCCCCTTAGCTGGTTCATTGTATCCTCAGTATCCTCTAATCTCCGAAGGAGTTCCTATCGTTGCAAATTAGCCAACATCGCCGTGAAGCACCGGGGAAATGGGAAGGTTTTGGCAGCATGGTAGGTCGATAAACAGCCACAACGCCACTTGTGGATAGTACGCTGGCGGCACCATTGGGGCAAGTACGCTCCATGCAAACCCCAGATTGAGCAGTGGCGACAGGCCAATGTACGCATACAACATCAAGATTGTAGACGAGGCCGGCAAGAGGTGAGGCGTGGTGTTGTGATGACCTACCTGGATAATCTTGTCCTTGCGCTGGTCGGTGGCGATAAAGTTGCCCATCCAGGCGGTGGCGTCTTGCAAGACAGCTTGAGTGTCGCCAATGGCCATCTCGGCCTCATTGCGGATGTCCATGGTGGCGGGCGAGGAGTGACGGCAGACGGGGAACTAAGGAGTCCGGAAAGAGAGCCTGGCAGGAAGCTGATGGTCCACTATGTAGGTACGTCCGGGGCAGAAATGGAATTGGAGGTAAGAACTGGGGTACGTGGTAGCAGGCAAGCTAACCCGCGACCATTCGAGACTCAAGTGCGGCCTGCGAACGCTGGAGACTTCTGAAGCCGAGACAGCGTGACTCAAAGGTGAGTCAAAAACTCGAAAACTGAGTGGAATTGAGAGCTTTTGTCCTCGGAAGGGGTTGATTTTCCCGTCGACCAGAGGCAAACGGAAAAACTGAACAGAGTTGTTTGCTGAGTGAGGGTGACAAGGCCCGGAAGTGGGGATGGGCTTCGACGCTGCTGCCGAATTTTTGGTTGGTCGAGCGTCGGCGCCAAGCGCAAGGCAGACACGAAGCCCCGAAAGCCAGAATTCGCTTCCAATCCAGGCCCACGTGACCCAAATATCCCTAGCACCAATGTCGACGGCAACGAAGCTTGCGACTCACTTTGACCCTGCAATCAAAGAAGAAGAAGAGAGCGATAGAGAGGGAAGGACAAACCGACGAACTGATATGAAAAATATGGCACACCTAGCACAGCACAAATTCCCCGACTGGTGTGGATATGATTGGTAGGGGAATGTAGGTGTTTTGCGGAGGTGGAAACGCAACCTGGGCCAGTGGTCGTATTCTGTACGTTCTGTATGTAAGATTGGTACAATCTCCACCGCAAGATTTGAAATGTCTTGGATAAATGCACGACGTGAATATTCCGATTGAACTATGGTATTTCCAATTCATTCTGCCTTCTATGTCAGATACACAGTTTCTGAATCATGCATGTTGCGGCTGACTGTAACAGGAGCCCAGACGCGATCAACTTGGTTACGTAACCTGACATTCAATCGATTCATATACAGTCAAATCGAGAGGCGATCCCGCTATTCTACAAGTTTGAACACAATAGGAGGGATGATTCTCCCTTTTATATGGCTTGATCCATGCTGGGACTTTGGGGGTTTGACTTGAAATGATTTGGCATGTCGAAGATCAAACTAGAGGTGAACATGAGCTCTTATTTCACACCATACATACCAGCAAAGAAGCCGAGATCATTCAGAGGCCTGATCTGGCTTTGGCCATTTTGCAAAGGTCGACCACAAGTCCGTACCCAGGATGCATGGAATAAGTTCCTAACAGAAAACAAAACTTGCAGGAAAGGGGACCTTTGGACTGAGTAAGCTACATATAAAATCAGTCGCCGTGTATGTCCGAGAGACAAAATGAAGATAAGGAGAAATGAGTAGAATGCTCCACGTAACGGGAATGTAGTTGAATATAACCCCCAAGCGGGATATTGCAATGGCTTTCTCCGAAAGTCGACGCAGATCATTCCAATCGAGAGAAGAGGACGACAATTCGCTCCTATATACGAAGTATCACACTGCATACTAAAGTATGAAGCCATGCACGTATGCAGAATAGCATGTGTTGAAGCTAGCATGACGCGATAGAGAGGATCGGCTCGGTGGGGGAGATTGTTCCCCTTGAGAGACAAGAAAATATATATCTGGGTGCCAGTCTTGGCATAACCCGTTAACCGGGCACGGAGGAGACTGTATGGCGACATCCGCGGGCCAGATGGCGCGGATCCGGATAAATGCCAAGGCCTCGTGACAGCCAACCGTTTCTGCGATACGGTTACATTGTCAAAGCGCATCACGAATGATCTTCCCCTGTCAGCGGGAAGTTGCAGCAACGCAAGTTTCGGGCTGATCATCATGTAAAATAATGCTGCTGTAGAATACCTCAAGGAGGAGAGGGGAAAAGGTGACTAACTTGAGCATTGCCTCCAAGTCAAGACAACGAGTCCTACTCCTCTCCAACTCCGAATATGGCCAATTCAGCGTGCACGTAGCAGTGGCCCACACCCTAGCAGAGCTGTACCGAGGCGAGGTCAAGGTGCATTTAGCCTCCATCGGCCCGCTCGCCGACCTGGTCCGCTCCGCATCCGATTACGCAACCCAGCAGTACCCCGGGGCCATACCGTTAATCTTCCACCGCATCCAGGGGACCGACATGTTCACGACGAACTGCGCCTAGAGTAGCACAACGGACTGCGGCCGGGCTTCTTCAACACGCCCAAGCTTCTGCGCTTACTGCTTTGCCTGACATCGCCCTGGGACGGCCCCGAGTTTGTCGTCATCTTCGAAGCGGTCCACGCCCTGTCTTTGGAAGAAGTCAAGCCCGACGTGAGAGCTGTTGACCTGGCCCCCTCGCCCGCCGTTACGGCGTGCGTACATACCAAGATCAAGTTTTGCATACTGGCCCCCAACACCATCAGACTTTTCGACATTGTTCCAGCCGTGGGGCCAGGCGTTTTGGAGATACCCAGAGTGAGTGGAAACAATCCAGATGGAACTCTTCTGTAATGAAACCCAACGATTAACCACTCTTTGATTTCTTACAGCAATTTGGTATGCGGTCTACCATATCCTCTTCCCTGGTATCTCATCACCCTCGGCGTCTACTTCATGCTCTACATCGTCCTCTACATCATTGTCGCCCAACTCACGAAGAACCTGTCGGCATACGTGCGCCAGCACACCCGCCAAACCGCGACGCCCCTGACCCTGAACCTCCTGAACCGATTCCTACCCCCGGGGGTCAAGTGACAACTGACGCCCTGGAGATCGCCCGCTCGCTGCGAGGGTTTTTTGACCGAGCTTCACAGGCTCTAGAAGAAACCACTAATGACACAGCAGTTACTGCTCGGATAACAACGAGAATGAAAAGAAACAAAAACTCGCGAAAGAGTGACGATGGTCAGCGGAGCGAGCCTACAAGCCCTCTGGAAGCGGACCAAGCGCGGCCAGTACGGCGCCCCCGGGAATTGTAGCCGCATCCACGACGTGTTACTGGAGGAATTCGAAAGCGACCGAGTGCGGATCGTCCCCTGGCTTCCGGAGCCGCCGGCGATCCTGGCAGAACCTAGCATCATATGCTTAGTGCACCACGGTGGTGCCAACTCGTTCTTAGAAGCTGTCAGATAAGTTGGCTCTCCTATGTATGCGTCAGCAATTTATCTTGCCCGAGTCAAATAACATGGCTAACAATAAGATCAACCCCCCTACTGCGCACCACCCCGGTCACGCACCGGCCATCACCACCAAAAACAGCATTTTCAGCCTACTCGTAGAAAATCGAAATAAAATAATAAAAATAAAATAAGAGATGTTTTAAAAATGCGATTTAAATTCGTCGAGGGAATTTAATTTTAAAAAAATTAAAAAAATTATAAAGTGGAGAATTTCAACGTTAGATTTTAAAATTTTAAAATATATTAGAAATACTAGTAAAAATAAATCTTTAAAAATAAAGGGAATTATTTAATTATTTAATTAAACTATATATCTTTAATATTCTAATTTTTAATCCGGACTCGAATGTATAACCCGTTTTCTTTAAAAAAATTTATTCGTTAAGTTATTTAAGAAAAATGAAAAGTGGAGAATATTTTTCTATAGAAAATATTTTAAACCTAAATATTAAAATATTACGTTAATATTTTAAACTCGGGATTTAAATATAATATTCTTTAATTTTTTCTGTATTTTTTTATAATTTTTAATTTTTAGAAATATTTATATCTATTAAAATAGAAAATGCGAAATTTTGCGGGAGAAATTTTAAATTAAAATTTAAAGTGGATCCCGATTTTTTAGAATTCTTTTAAAACTCATATCTTAATCTCCGAATTTTTCTTAATTTAATAGAATTTTTTAATATATTATTTTAATATAAAAGTATTGAGATACACGTGGTTGAAATCGGGTGTTTTTGGTGGTGATGGCCGGTGCGTGACCGGGGTGGTGCGTAAGGGGGGGGTTGATCTTACTTGCTTAAATAGTGCCGGCGTCCTCTACATCGTCCTTCCCGTCTGGCACGACTGCTTCGACTTCGCGAACCGGATCGAGTATAAACGTGGGCCTCAGTGAGACAGAGCCTTGATCTGTTTTTGGATGAGGATCGGTATTATCGGATCTATACGAATACACAGTTGGGATTCACTGAAAGAAAGGGAGGAGAAGAATTATGACTGTGGCCTTGAAGTATGAGCGCCTTACAGGATTGACTGGATCTATTGAATTACTTTGCTATAAGCCTCGTGTGTATCACATGGCATATGTTCTACGTTCTGCATATGACGCAGTGCATAGAAAAAGTCCCTAGGCTCAACTGAATTCACAGAATCTAGATGTGATATAAAATAGCTATCTGGACCTGAAAGCACGGAGCACCTTTCTGAATTTACATCATCAACACTAGATACACCAGTGAGCTATATAAGTCATAACCAACGTAGCCCCCTCTGGAATTCAAACACATATTGTGCCCATCCTTACCACAGCGCGAGCAAAGCCATGCCTCAGCTTGACCTCGATAAAAGAAAGGAAGACGACGTCTCGCCGACATCAAGCGCAGACTCTCCTGAGGAGTACCATACGCCACCCGCTTCAAAAGAATCCACCGAGGCGTCGTCGAGTTCTACGTCAACTGGATTGCCCCGAACATGGACCGAGTCTCCCGAGACCAAAAGGAGGACAGTTCACGAAGTACCTGTCAGAATCAGCTGGTTGCCCCCTTTCGATCAGACTCCCAGTCCCAAAACCCGCTCAACAGCAAGTCGCATGCCGATAATAAGAGCGAACGGTCCACCAAACGATGTTCTGTTTCAGTGCCCGGAAGACAAGACCCTCTATTATCCCACCGTCTGGCATCGACTCTCGGCGCAAAAAGACTTCCTCGCCTGCTCTCGATGCTACGTATCGCACATCAAGGGCTCTTCTCTTGCGCATGCATTTGAAAGCTTCACGCCCCCAGCTGGCGCCCCGTCGCGTTGCCGATTCTGGGTTCCGCGAGTCGTATCCGTTCTCTGGCCGCGTGCGGTCCGAGACCAGAGTGTGGATAGCCTAATCGAGTTCGCGAATCGCCGAAAAGCGACACCGGACTGTCCCGAAGTTAGCAACTTGGAAAAGTCCAGAGAAGATCGACCCTGGGCTACTTACGATGAGGAGGAACTGGGAAAGGTGGAGTGCTGCGAAGCCTGCTACGAGGATCGTGTCGCAGGCACGGCTTTTGCGGATAAATTCGAAGAGATAGCCTCTGAAACCGCTGACGATGACGACGAGAACAAGAAGTGCATCTTAAGCATTCGCTACATCCAACGTGCATTAGACGCCTTCGCGAGAAGCAATGAGTGGACGGACTTCCTTGCTGCTGTGAGGCAGCGACTTCGAGCCTCGGAGTGCAAAGGCAGGATGGTGACAACATCCAACACTGACCGATTCACCCGAGTTGGACAAGACGAAGAACTGTGGATCTGCGAGGCGTGCTTTCTGGATCATGTGGCCATGACGGACTTCCATGTCCATTTCACCCAGGCCCAAGACCATACCCCTCCTATCGCCACGACGGCCAAGTTCAGATGCGCGTTGTCGGCGGGATCCGTCATGGTAGCACTGGAAGCCGCCCTAACCAGGAACGATTACGGCATGTTCGGCAACGCAATCAAGGCTATCACGAGCAGCAAGTTCTGCAGCCCGTCAGGGATCCGCGGCGGGCCATGGTATACCCTCCAGGGCGGCTGCGACAACTTCCAGATCTGCCAGGCTTGCTACTGCGGAATTATAGCGCCTTGTCAGATGGGTCCCTTCTTCGACCTTGCTGACTCCCAAGTAAACTCGGACTCGATGGTGAGATTGTGTGATCTCAACCCAGCGGCACCACGGTTCTTGTCCTATGTCGAAAAGCTCGCGCAGGTTGTGGATGTCGGAGACTTCAGCGTGTTTGGCAAGTATGTTCGCCAGGTTGCTGGGGCAAAACCCTGCCCTGGAAGGAGCCAGAGCAACAAAGGTATATGGTGTTGCATCGATGGATGTACCGTCTGCCTTGATTGCTTCGAGACCGTGGCAGCCAACACGGTGTTTGCACATCGATTCACGATGCAGCGTCTGAGCGAACCACCGCCAGTTGTATGTAGCCTGTCGTCTTCTCGAATGCGACTCAAATGGGCGGATGCTTGTAGAAACGGGGCCATTGAAGACTTTCTCTCATTTGCAAAAGTGCGACAAGACATATACAAGCAAGCAACATCAACGATCGAACGCATCAAGCAGGTTCGCGGAAGTCGTTTCGGCCAGGCACTGGCAGAATTGTTGCTTGAATATCGAGCCGCCGCAGAAAAGGGAAATACGTTAACTTCTAGGGAAGATCGGCTACTTAAGGGCAAAAGTAGATCCAATTCCTGTTTGGTCGCAAGCCCACAGTGTGCTACGTTAGAGAAGCTCGTGCAGGAGACATTGAAAGGCACAAAAAGGAGAGAAGAGCAGTTGCTCATTGAACAACTCCAAAATGCATGGAAAGAAATTGACTAGTCCTTACGAATGCGGGATATAAGCATTGCCAGGCTCGTAGTAGCCATAGAGATCTAGACGTCTTCGTATTGTTGGTGATTTATCTCTCTTGATCGAAGGATATTGATTGATCTTGGGTTATGATCAATGCCATTATGTCGATTCATCCTCAGTCGAAGCCGTCATGCCATTCCGAGCCTTGTAGAGAGCAAGCTTCCGCTCCTCGCCCTCGGTGCCTCTCCAGGTTCGCCCATGTAGATGCCGGAGACACAGTTGCTTCCCGTCGTCGGGGTAATACAGCCAGGTCGCCCATTTCGACCACAGCCCTTCCTTCATCTGCGTGCGTGCGCGCTGGCCGATCTTGTCCTCGATGAAATCGCCCCGGAGCATAGCCAGGCGCGACGGAAAGACCCGGGCGAGGTAGTGCTCAGTGCTGCAGATGTGCGGCTTGTCGTGCCAGAAGAACATGGGTGTCAGGGGCACGCTCGCGCCCGGCTCAGATGAGGTCGGCGAAACGACAGGAAAGTCGCGCTTCAGCGTGGAGGTTAACTCTCTTAGAGCACGATGCCGGATGACGTCGGCATGTACCGCATAGGAAAGCATGCGGACGGCAGGCAAGCACACGTACTTGATCGGGACTGCCGGATCGCTTTCGGAAGCTTGCATGACATGCAGTAGGTTCTCGATGGGTATGTCAGCAACAATGGACCAGTCATGCTGAGCCACAAACACATAAGGTGTTTCAGTCAGACGCAAAGCTTCGCGCACAGCTAAGCCAAATCCAAGGCGCCGGGACGGCTCTATGAAGGTAACCCGCTTGTCCGTAGTCTGGCGGGCTTCAAAGGGCACGCTGTTGTTGACAATCTTAGGGGAGCCATACTCAGCCTCGCCCTTGGTCACTGAAAGGGGCGTTCCTTCTGCATGGCTCGGGAAGTACTGCTCCAGAACTAGCTTCTTGACATTCACCTTGTACAGGTCAAAGTTGCTGGCTTGCTCGGCAGTCACTTGGCCCCTTTTGAGACGAGCATGCGGGACAATCTGGTCGTAGCTGTCAAAGACGACTATCACTCGACAGGAGGTCAAGCTGGGACAGTGCTGGCGAAAAGATTGCAATATGGCCTCGATCAGCTCGGTAGAAGGCGCAGAAGGCGTGACGGATGTAGTGAGAACGACTGTAAGCAGATCCGATACAGGCTGCGATAAAGCCACAGAGAATGGAGCAGTCTCAGTTGGGTTGGTCATTGTACCAGCGCTTTTTCACCAGGTTCGATGTGACTTTTTCGTATCATAGTCTTGTGGTGTGCAATGTCAGATTCTGTGTTTTCTTGTGGTTCAGACGCAACAGTCTTCATTAAAGCGCGAAACGGCTGTTTGGAGCCCAGAAAAGAATGGCGGGTGCACAAAGTGAAAATTGGGAGTCATCGCACCACTGAGGCTTGCGGCGTACCAATTGGCAAGTGCTGTCGCGCCAGCACTGGGAACTAGATCTTGAATTACATTTTGCACATTCATTCTGTTAACTTCTTGGAGACATTACCATACTAAAGGGAGTTCCAATAGAGAGAGAAATATATATAGACTACAAAATACTGACAACCAAATGATGTACCAACTCAATATTTTAAAGGTGTCTATTCTTTATTTGCAAGTGTGGTTGATTGGTTCAGGTCTTGTTGATCGGGACCCTTGGTGTGGCAAGCCGCGCTTGAGCCAGGTGCCAGGGTCCCTGAAAAACATAACGTCACCGCCTAAACTTTTGGGGGCGGCCCATTGGACTTTTGCGACAAGTGCTCCGTACCAGCAACAAGCAGCACTCTGTCCACAACCTTACCTCACTTGACACAACAACACCTCCTCGACAACAGGCAGCACCACCGAGGTCGCGCCCAGAAGACTCCCTTCGCACCATGTCGGCCCCCGACTCGCGCTTCCAAGCGCAGAACAAGACGACCCAGCAGCGCGTCTCCGACCAGACCGTCGGCCTCGTCAAGCTCTCCGACTTCCGCAAGCGGCGTGCCGAGGTCCTCGAGCAGCAGGAGCGCGAGGTGCGCGAGGCCGCCGTCGCAGCCAGCAGTAACAACGGCACTGACCGGTCGCAAACGGGCACGCCCGATCCTACCGCGACCAACAGCGACGCCTCCAACGGCAACAACACCGACAGCCTTGAAAAGGGAGGGAAGGAGCAACAGCGACAAAAGAAGCTGCTCGGCAACAAAAAGCGGAAGATCGGCGCCAAGTCGAAGCTCAGCTTCGGGGATGACGACGACGAACAAGGAGAAGGGGAAGGGGGCGGCGGCGAAAGTAAGGACGACAAAGCAGCGACTGCTCCGACCAAGAAGTCCAAGTTCAAGGCCAACGCGAACGTGTCGATCGTACCCCGAGCCGTGACCAAATCAGCACTACAGCGCGAGGCCGCTGAGCGAGACGCCCTGCGCCGCGAGTTCCTCCTGAAGCAAGAAGCCGTCAAGGCGACCGAGATCGCGATCCCCTTCGTCTTCTACGACGGCACGAACCTCCCCGGCGGCGTCGCACGGGTGAAAAAGGGCGACTTTACCTGGATCTTCCTGGATAAGAGCAGGAAGGTCGGCGCAGAACTGGGCGTCGGAGAGAAGACCAATGCCCGCCGCGAGTGGGCGCGCATCGGTGTGGACGACTTGATGCTGGTGCGGGGAGGTCTTATAATACCACATGTGAGTACAAAGCAAAGTTATTATTATTTCTTTCTTCTATGGAATTATCTAAGGAAATTCAAATTATTTCACCTACCCCAGTTGAGCATGTGCTCCCGGGGTGATGGCAAGTTTCGTAATGTGTATATGCTGACCTGCCTGCTTATATAGCATTATGAGTTCCTCTACTTCATAATGAATAAGACTCTAGGACCCAACAACCAGATCCTGTTCGACTATAGCGCCGAACCACCGGCGGTGCTTAGTAGCGCTCCCGCCCCCACCGAAGATACTCCCGCAGAACCCATGTCGGCAGCAGATAGGCGTGCCGCGGCCGCCAAGATCATCCAGCCTGATATAGATACCCTCGAGGGCGCTTCGGACGACCCGACCTTTACGAAGGTCGTCGATCGGCGGTGGTATGAGAGAAATAAGCATATCTATCCCGCCAGCACTTGGCAGGACTTCGACCCGGAGCACGACTACCAGAGCCAGATCCGCAAAGACCCACGCAGCGGCAACACGTTCTTCTATTGAGACCTTCCTTTCTAGCGAGGCTCTCGGTACGTCTTGCCATATTCCGGTGTGGCAGGTCTTTAGGCCGATGAGTGATGATATCGAATAGCAGCAATACACTTGGTTTTTCTTGTACTGTAGGTTGGTCAAGTATCAGTACAACTTTCGCAACTGGATAGAAAAGAGATTGCGTTAACTGGGAGCCACTAACCGTTGTGCACTTGGCTGGCTACTTTTCAGCCGACGCATGACCAGATAGCCAGGGTGACGAAAAACATCAACCACCACCCGGGCCAGAACATCATGCAGAACAACATGTTGCCGCAGCCGAGGACAAAGGTGAAGAACTCGTATTCGAGCTTTTTCCGGAGCCGCCGCACGGACTTGCAGTTGTAGGCCGCACGGCCGGCAAGACAGGAGGTAATGGCGGTCTGAAATAGCACGAACCGGGACGCGACGAGCGCCTGCCAGCCGACAAACTTGCTGATGAAAAGGAGATGAGACGCAAGGAAATATGTGCGGACAAGCACGGAAAGCGACACAACACTCAGAATTCGCTGGAAGTGCAGGGCCACCTGCACGGCCGACCCGAGATGCGTAATGACCTCGGACCGTTGGCCGCGCACAGAGACATTGGGCTCCTTGGTCGAGGCCGCAATGATGCCCATCTTGGAGAACTCCATTGTTCAGACAAAGGTGTGTGTGTGTGTGTGTAGGAGTGAAAAAGAGTTATCGCTTCAAGAACGACGAACAATAAACAAAACCCACGATAGATTTGGGATATCCACAATGACCAAAAAGGAGCGCCCTGCCCATCTCCGAGACACTGAGACACGGTAATGGGGAACCCAGAAAGGAGGCAGATTAAATATATACGTGAGGTGCCTGCTAGGGGGTTCGCATGTGGGTTCCGCGGGTTCGGCAGTCATGGGGGGCGGTATCCATGGGACGTCGTGGTCTGGAATGGGTTTATTGGGAAATATCTCCCCGACCGGCCAATTGTCTTGCACGGATCCCCATGCGCCTCGCAGCGACGGGCAGCTATGGGTCGCTGGGAATCCCCGCGAACATTCCGAAGACGAGACAGAGAAGAGAAAAAAAAGCCCCGCGTGTTGCGACTAGCTACTCGCAAATAGATAGACAGTACTCCGTAACCTGTATCTGATTCGAGCCTCAATATATTTGATCCTTGGCGTTGTTGCATGGTTCGCCCAATCCACTTGGATATATGAAGCACATCACGCCAAACGTAGGCGTGATGCTCCAACGCGCTCTAGGCTCACTGCAAGCTATATGTGCCACAGTGATTGAATAATGGCTTTCAACGGTCGCACGTGGGCTGACTTGCTTTGTCCGTCTCGCTGCATATTGTTAAAAGATCTTCGCATGCATCACTCACGCTCACTCTAGTTTTCGGTTGGGCGGCGGCTGCTTTCTCGTTCTAGACAGGCAGAGTTGCAGGCAGACAGGGGCCCGTTTTGCTGCACCTGGCGGCCCACAAGATAAGATCCTGGCCCCCTTCCGTGAAGCACCTCGAGAATCTTCCCGAAGTGAAGGTGGGTAAGCAGCAATCATACCAGGTGCTGGCATTCTGGTGTTCTGTATCATCATGATCTCGCAATCTCTTTCCGATCTGTTTGATCACTTCCTGGCACCTTCATCAAATCCAGGGAAGGCCATACCATGTCGGACCAATTGGCCTGGCCCATGCACTTGTGGAGAGAATGCCATGTCGTGCCCCCATGGCTTTCTGTCAGCCGCCTAGGATAAAGATGTGCATCGATACCTACCCCTCATGTTCAAGTCGCCTCAACGCTTCTAAAAACAAACCTAGATAAAGAGCAGGAATCCAACCCTAGACCGGCTCTGCAGACCTTGTGCTGGGGAATGTATCAGGCATTGGCCAGGAGAGTTTTTTCCTGTCGGTCGCGCATGTGGCAAGTAGCAAGCCTGCCGTCATATGTCTTGTCGTCAAAGGTCTCAGGAACGTGCCCCCGACGCACGTCTGATTGGTTGGCGTTGGAGGCGCCGCCCGTTACTCCGCGTCTCGGCCGGTGTGTGTGTGCTACCATCGCTCGGGTTCCCTGATTGGGTTGCGATTGCCTATTACGGCATCAACGGCGGCTTTTCTTCTTCTTTCTCCTCGCGGCCTTGCGACGAGAACAGGAGGATGCGACTGAATAGAGGAGGCAAGGCGATAGACAGACAGACAGCTCGAGTCAGGTATTTCGGTTTTCTTGATTGGAGTCACAACTTGTGTCTCTCCATCCCCAGAAGTCTTGCTGATCCCTTGTTGATGATGCGTGCTTCGGCTATTGAATCACATCGGTTAACCCTTCGTGGGCCTGTCAGATCGAACGTGAAGTAGCGCTTTAGGCAAAGCGATCTGCTCTGCTTGGTGATGTCCTCTCGGCCATCTTCCGGTGGTAATAGCTGGTCAACTTCGCCTCTGCGAAGCCAAACAGGCACAACCAGCAGTCAGTCGGGCACCAATGATCAACGAAGGACCGGATCAGTACTGTGATCTTTTCTCCCATTAGCTGATTATCGCGAGATACCCATAATCAGACATATAGGTATTTTTCTTGACTTGCTTGTCTCTTCGGTCGGTCGGTGCAGTGCTGCTTTATCTGTTCAATGGCGAAGGACGCCATAACCGTCTTTCCACAGCCCGGCATGCCGAAACACCATATAAAGCGCTCCTGGCTGTGGCATAACGAGAGCCAGTCATTCCACTCCGGGCATTTGAGGAGCCACGAGGTGGCTTCTGTATGATGTTTCTGCCACCCGTTTCCGATGTGGCCGTCGGTCGTTATTCGTTTTCAGGGTAAGGTGGCGCGCTCGCACCCGTTCGGTTCGCCTTTCCGAAGGCCTATCGGATGCGCTCGTGCAAGCAAGTCGCCGCTCTCGGCCAAAGGATCTGCTTGGCGATCCCTTCTCTCGGCTATCTTCCAGCGGTTATGGTTGGCCCGTCTCGATATTCTGCTAGACCAAATAGGTCAGCAAGAGGGTCTGTCTGTATCCAGTGGTTAGTTAAGGAATCAAGGATAAAAACAGCCAATGTGAGAGCACTTATCTTTATCTCTCCGGTCTTTTGACATGTCTGGATGCCGTCTGGCCCTTTGGCTGCTTGGATTAGTAAACCGCCTAACTGCTGTCAGTATCTTTCAACCCAAAGTAAGCAATCACCAGCTCTTTCAAACCAGTGAATTCCCCAATTGTCTATTTGCGCCTAGGCATATATACAATTGCATCCACTGCCACCCCCCAGCGTCTTTCATGTATAGTATATATACATGCCGAGTTTGGCTCATAATTAGCTCGTGCTTCTCAGGTCAATAGACATTACCAGCCACAGATTCAAATACATACCTCTCCCCCATTAGAAATTAAATCCTCTCCGGAAAAATCAAAACAAATCAAAACAACAAAACAGAATCGCTGGTGCAGTACATGGTACAACCCCCAGAAATCAAAAACAAAACGCGCGCAAAATACAGAAAGGAAAGGAAATTCATGAGACTAACTCTCTCGCAAGCTAACGTGAGGGGGAAAGACGGGGGCAAAGGGGAGTGCGAAGAAGGGGTATGTGCGAGAAGACTCATCGTATGCTTAGCCATTCCGTCTCATCATTCCACCGATCATCCATCCATATCCGAGCCATTCCTGTGTGTATTCCCCCGCTGGTGCCGCGAAGCATATCCGTCTCGTCTCGGTATCGTCATTGTCGTTCGTAATCATTGCTCGTTGCGCGATTCGCCTGTAACCTCAAGTGCTCGCGAAGAAGCAAGGTGTATGGCGATTTGCGCTCAGCTTCTGTCCCGTGTGGTCGTGTGTAAGGCGCGGCAAGCAACCTGTGAACCAAGGGGAAAAGCCTCAATGTATGTATGTAGTGTACATATGTGCGTTTATATATATGTGTGTCGTTTTCTCGCCCGTTTTTCGTGTCGTCGTTAGCCATTGCCGTCGTAAAAGAAAGGAAAAGGGAAAAGAAATCAATCGCAGTTGTCAGAGAGTCGTAAGCAGTCCGTAAAAGAGGCAATAAAATAGAAGCAAGGCGCAAGTAGGTAGCGCCTGCCGCGAAGAAGAGAAAGAAGTTGCTGTTGTGCAAGCGCGTGGTTGATGCATGTGCTGCATCTGTCGCGCGGTCCCTGGAATCAGGGAGAGAAAGAGTCGACCGGGAGAGTTAAACCAGAGAGGGTGCGCGTAAGAGAGCAAACCTATTGCGATATCCCTGCTTCACGCTTGGGATTGCATTAATAACCGTTATTTCGCATGTCAAAAGCAAGTTGCTGAGCAGTCTGGTTGCCATTGGCATTACCTTGAGACTGGGAGGCATTGTCCTCAGGGGGAGTCTGGGCAGCACTACTGCCTGGACCTGCGACATGGCCACCGCCATTGCTCGGAAACTGGATGTTACCGTTCGAACGCTGGGGATCCTGCCACTGAGCGTATGAATAGTCTGGGATTTGCTCCCAAGGTGGAAGGTTGTTCAGGTTGACTTCAAATTGGGGCCCAAACTGAGCCGGTGCTGGGTAATTGGCCATTGAAGCGTAGCGACGAGGGGAAGGGGCAGCATACATGCTGTGCATGGCCTGGGGAATGTACCGGGGATCGAAGTCGAAATTAGGATCATAGTTGTCGAAGTTGAGGGGATACGTGTTGTTCTCAGGATGGTGGGCGAAGGGCTGCTGGTTCGGTGCAACCTGCGGATGATAGTCCTGCGGCTGAAGGTTCCGATGGACTTCCTCAGCTTCCCCTGGATTAAAGAGGCCCTCCATGTCGTCTTGAGCCTCATCAACGTGCTCCATACGGGGACGACGCGCCAGGGCCCTTCGTCGTCGCTGACGAGGTTGAGAACCTGGGGCCACTGTAGCGGCTGGAGCCACCGGGAACTGAGCATCAGGAGCTGAAACCGCGGCAGCTTGAACATCAGGCGCAGCTAGGAGCTGTTGGTCGATGTCAGGAGATTGCATGGCGGGACTTGCTAGAGCTGCAGCCTGCGCAGCCGGAGTCGCAGGGGCCGGGCTTCCAGCTTGGCTGGGCGTGTTCGAGGCGCGCGCTCGCTTGGCCGGAGAGTTCTTTTGCTGGGTCTGAGTTCGCTTGCGACTCAAGCCTAAGGACTTCTGTGCAGCGGCCGTGGCGGTCTGGCCTCCACGCGTCGGGACTCGCTGGTCCATGAAGTCTTGTAAAGGGGCCGACGACTTTCTGTTAGCCTCCAAGTTCAGCTCTTTCTTCTGCCCGTTATGATCTAAGAAGACCTTGCCGTCGGCGTCGAGCCCGACGATGTTCTCCTTCATAATTTGGGCTCCGACCTTGTTTTGCTGATCCCGGCGGTGGTTGCCCACGAGGTTCTGGCTCTTTCGCTGTACATCACAGTAAACGTCAGTCGTGAGCGTGCTATAGAATTATAGACAGGGGGTTTATTACTTACCTTCAGCTCTGCCTCAGGGTTCCAAGCCAGGCGGAATAGCCAGTCCTGGCTGGTGATTATGTTTTTGCAGACCAACTTGCTTTTCTTTACTATGTTAGTGAACATTTCGACAAAGACGCCTCTCACGGTGAAAGGTGAAACGTACCTTGAGAACCTCCTCGACAGCCTCGAACCTCTGAGTGAACGAGTCGTACGCCTGGTACGGCTTGTCGCCGTATGTAGGGGGAAATTCGTTCTTCCCCTCCTGTGATGACTCGATCTTTTTCTGTAAAGGGAAGACTTTGTTAGCATCTGTAGCCATACCGCTTTGATTGGAGACTAGATTGCGGGGTAATGGGGACACTTACAAGCAGGACCGAGAGGAGAATCTCGACATCGAGGTTGGGTGTATCCAAGACAGCCTTCGACACGGCTTTAGAGAACTGGCCCTGCGCGTCGCGCCCTTCGAACGCACCCACCACATTTCGAAACGCCACGTAGAGTCGACGGACCAGATCTTGGGTGTCGGGAGCCAGCATGTCGAGCTTTTGGTCGTTTGATCCGGGCGCGATGTCCTGGTTCCGGGATTGGAGCCAGTTGTTGTACGAGTCTACGGCTTGTTGAGGGTTGTGGAATTCGGGGACGAAATGCTGGTTCACTGCTTCTCGGCGTGAATTGATAACGTCGGGTGTTAAAGGAGGCTGCCACTGGCCAGGTAAGACATTGTTGTGGTTATTGACCTGGTCGCCGAGCTGGTCAGGATTCTGCTGGTCGGGACGATACTGGTTGGCGAGATCTCGGTCGGCGAAATGCTGGTCGGCAGGCATCTGGTCGGCGTGAATCTGGTCGACGATCTGCTGGTCGGCGAAATGCTGGTCGCGATACTGGTCGGCGATTTGCTGGTCGTCGAAATTCTGGTCGTCGCGATGCTGGTCGGCGATATCAAGGGGATCTTGACTACGCATCAAGTTCTCGTAGTCCTCCATCCAACCATCGCCGAGTCCCTCGTCAAAATATTCGCCGCTGGCAGGGGACTGCCCCTGATACTCGTCGTTGCGATCCATAGTCCCTACTCGCGACCGACGAGCAAAGCGAAGCAAGTAGTCGGTCGGTTATTGGTGATCAAGGCAAAGCAATCAAGCGACGAGTGATTTGTCTAGAGCGTGCATGGGTCGGTTAGATAGGTGCCTTTATTTAATTCGGCGATTGGATGCTGTATTTAATTCGGCGATTGGATACTGCATTCAATTCTGCAATTGGATACTGCATTCAAATCGGCGAAGTGAATGCAGTATTCAATCGGCGAAGTGGAAGTACGTACCTTTATCGAGTTAGCGAAACAGATGCTAAGCTCGGCGATGGCAAAGCAGGGACAGAAGGTAGGGACAGCTCGAGCACTATAATGAACATAATATGTTAGCATATGAGTTCTGGCAATGACAAAGACTTGACTGGCAGCACGGGCTTGTCGTGTCGAATGACAAGTACCCGGTGCCACAAGTCTGCCATAGTAGCATGGAGTGTGAAAATGATAACTTCAGGTCAAGTGATATGATGGAAAAGGGGGTTGTTTCATGGAAGAGGGAGTGTAAAAGGAGTGCCTCTTTTGTCGCCAAAACACGGATGTACTCGGCGAATCGACAGGAAGCCCTCGGCGTGGCTTTCGGCGTGGCCTCAGTCCGCCGACGGGTTCTTTTGTCGTTTACACTAAAATTGCGCGAGAAAGGCGTAAGAACGACAGAACCCGCCGGAAGATATCCTCGGCGCCGGATGTCCTCGCCACCAAATGTCCTCGTCGCCGGATATGCTCAGCTCGCCGACGGGAAGCCCTCCCTTCTTTGGTCGTTTACACGAGAAAGGCGCGAAAGAGACGTAAAAAAAGTCGGGAGAAAGGCGTAAAAAGCGTAAAAGATGCGCAAGAAAGACGGGATTCGCCGCCGGATATCCTCGGCGAGTAGACGGCGGGTAGACGGCGGATGGACGGCGGGTGGACGGCGGGTGGACGGCGAGTTGACGGCGAGTGGGCGGCGGGTGGGCGGCGACAGTGAGGTCCTTGTCTGCCAGCGCCGACGACAAAGGGGCCGACCCCCATGATTCGGCGACAGCAAGGTCCTTGTGTACATCGCCGACAACAAAGCGAGTCGCGATAGAGGGAAAGGGACCGACACCCCTGACTCGGCGCGACAGCAAGGTAAACATCGCCGACGAGCAAAGGGTTGAGAAAAAAAAGAGGGAGCCCCTGTCGTAGGGGACAGGAGGAGTAGGTAGGTCATCGTGATAGTTGTGTGGTGGAGGCATGGTGCTGTAATAAGGTAATAAATAGGTGTAGGATGGCAACGCGACACAAGCCGCGCAAGTCCTCCATCGACAAGTCGTTCGATGAAGGGACTTGCGCAAGGCCTGGTCGCAACAGCGCGCGCAAGGGAAATTGAAGTAAGGGAAAATCCGGATGAAGGTTGCTGATACTTACGTGGTGGTACGGGCACCGGGAACTGCGGGCCGCAAGAGATGAGATGTCGACGGGCCGGGCCGTCTCTGTCGATGATGGGTTAGTATTCAATCGATGGAAGGCCAATGGAAGTATCGCAAGTGAATGCAAAAAAAGAAAACGCAACCGGATGATTGCGAAGAGACGAAAGGGGGCGACTGGTTTCGGATGGAAGGGTGTGGTTCTCGATTCAATGCTTGCGGTATCACGAATGATGTTGCGCGCAGAGATGAGAGAGGTTGTTGTGGATGGAAAGGTGCTTGGCAAAAGCAGTTTCCGTGGAGGGAAGAGGTTGAGGTGCTTGTGGAAGTGATTCCCGGGCAAGGAAACGGGCTGTGGCCGGATAAATAAAGACCGGGGCAATCGGCGGTGCTTGTGGGGCCGGAGCTCGCCCGTGTGCTGGAAGGTAGGATCTGATCTCGGGCGCAGGGCTTACCTGGTCGAAGGGATTTCTGGGGGCGGGAGAAGTTGTGAGAAAAGAAATAATCACCGGGCTTGTCGGCGCTGCTTACGGAACGAAGCTTGTCTGACGACAACGGGTACTGAGAGGAAGGTTATGATCTGCGGCGCGGGTGACTTGGTAGAAACAATCTCCGCGGAAGGTAGAGGTTGTGATGTTTCTCGAGAGTGGTTTACGGGCAGGAAAAGGTTGTGGGGAAATAAATAATGGCCGGGCTGGTCGGCGGTGTTTGTGGGGCCGGGGCTTGCCTGACGACAATAGGTGCTATCGGGGGGATAGATTGTGCTTCAGGGCCCGGAGATGCTTACCTTAGGTACCTAGCCACGATGCTACGGGTACTGAGCTGCACAATCAGCCAGAGCTAGGTCAATGGCGGGTGGTTGGATGGTGTTTGCGTGGGGCAGATAGGCGGATGACGATAATTCCGTTCGGGGCGGGTGGTGTTGACCACCTACTTTGCCAACTGCGCCGCCTCTCGAAGATTTCCAATCGATGCCGATACTGCTCGTACAGGTGATCTAGATCTGGGTCCGAGTTTCACGGTAACTTTGGATACTCAAGGGCATTGGGGAGGCTGAGGGTGCTGTGAGTGTGGAGGAAGATGTGGAAGTCGAAGGATTTGATGTCGAGGGTGGTGAGGACTTTACCGGGGTTAACGAAGGGACAATAAGTACTACCGGGAGGCTCACCGGCGTGGATGACAGCAGCAGATATTTTATCGGACGGATCCCAAGGATAATATGGGATGATGCTGAACAACACAAGATGGGCCTTTGGATGAGTCTGCGTTGCTTAGCTTGCGTGGTTCGGACGGGGCGAGGTACTTGTGGTGTCATCTGGGTACATACCTTTAAATTTTGTACAGTCACCATCTACTTTTGGATCGATAGCACTATCAGTCGGGACATATGGTACGTGGCCAAAGGCAGTCGTATTTGAGAGGAGCTTCTACTTTGACTGCATGACCTCCGAATGCCAGGTTGCCGTAAACTCGTCGAATTCGAACCTGGCTGCTTGAAGGGGAACCTTTCCCATCACAAGGTAAGAATCTGTATCGTGAGCGCTGACACAGGCCAGGAGATGTTAGCCAAAGAGCAATTGGTATTTCTGGCTGAAGGGAAGAGAATGGGGAAGAGGCAAATACCACATAATCACCTTGCATATTGGAACCGTGAGTGGTGTCACAGTCGCCAGATGGGGCAATTCCTTGCCCAACAACGAAAACTTCTGTTGTTAGCTTGGAGATATCGCGAAGGAGGATCTCGCCAACAACTTCCAACAGAAGGCAACCAACCAACAGGTACAAGATGATGATATTCGGACAGGCTTGGTCATCAAGATCACGGAGAACAAGATCGCCCGAGAAGACACTTTCCCCGAGCCAAGAGGATGATTTATTTTTGTATTGTCCAACATCAAGGGTGCTGCCGCGAAACCGAACAGCTCCTCCTCCCATGATGTATCAGGGCGTGCTAGGCTGGTCTATGCCGATCTTCCTCCGTTGTCAGTAAGATAGATTGCCATCTAACAGACTCGCAGTGCTTCGGCCATGCATCGGTAGCCATTATCCCTCGTCCGAGTGAGGACAGCAATCATTGGGTCAAGAGACCGAGAACACTTCCTGGGAAAGACAGACCTCCCATCCGAGTAAGTAAATGCTGTGGTGAGCAAGTGGGAGCAGAGGAAGCTTACCACAGAGAATATCCTAGTCACAGCTGGTCGAGAACGATCAACGGTGAGGGATAGCAAGTCACGATATGTTAAGCCCTGCCAAACAGGCTGACTTGATCATGTTGACATGGGGGCACAACTGGATTATTGCTGTTCTTAATCTGTCGTGCCAGCTGGGTTGCTCTCCCCAGGAACAAGGGATCTTTTGGAAAGCGTACGTCTCTCATCGACTCGTAATTACGTCTTGTGCTTCAAGTTTGCTCCTTTCCTTGACAACATATCAATCATCGGCGATGGATGCCCGTAAGGACCTCGGAAACCGCACGGCGATGGTGGTATTTCTCCACAGGAAAGCTCAGACTTCTATTCTCAAAGTCGGATGCAGAACGCTGAAGACGCGAAAGGGAGGACAACAGGACGAAGGGCAGGACGATGAGGAGAGGGCGAAGTTCCAAGGACGAGACGGAGAGTGGAAAGAACGTGTTCGAGCGAGAAGCTGAACGTGAAAGGTCATGGAAGAGACTAAATATCGGGTGGATGGTTGATCTGTACACGGAACTCAGTGTTAGTAACGAAAGGCTGAAGACGAGGAGGCTCATACGGGTAATGTTGCAGAGAAAGACTCCTTAGTATGAGGTAAGAGCGCCCCGGAGTTGGGAAATCTCCACCAGGATACTTGAACGTGTTGAGAAACAGGTATTATGCATATCCATGTGCTGGGAGAGGCACTCAGCACCACAGCTCCGTAGAGTAATCAACCACTGACTGGCATACAGCCTTCTCCCTGTACAGTACAGACATGGTCCAAGAAACGCCGGATATTTGGGACGAGCCGGGCTTGCCATAGAGCAGAAGTGCAACTACAGCCTCTTACAGACTCCATTGGGACCTCAGACACTCTGTTATGGTAGGCTGCCATGTAATTACCGGCTTGAGTAACAGACAAACAGTGTCGTTATGTTATCCTTGGATTTGTTTTCGAGCCGGACGTTTTCGATCGGTAAACTCGGGGGGAGGTGGGTTTCGATAAAGAGGCTTTCGAGCAAGGGTTCGTTGGACAGGCATATCAAGTAAAGATCTAGAAAACTTGGCAAAAGTCAGCAGTTACTGGAGACTGGGAGAATCGAGGAATTGGAGGTGAACCGTAGGATATCATGGATTCCGGGTCCTGTTTTGAGGCTTTAGGGACGACTTAGCTCGTTATTCCAACGTATGTTCTCTGTTTCTTCGTTGCAAAGGTAGGAACTGCTTACAGCTGCGGCCGCAACGGGGCTAGGCATCATAATAAGGAATTCAGTGGTAATGCTGTACTATTGGGACCACATGTCGGAGGGATAGTAAGCCCACGCGTGCCCGAAGCCTCGGAGTAATTTGCCGTCTGGTCGGGGACATTGGTCAGGGCTCTAGGGGCCTTACGGACGCCTCGCTTGGCGGAAGAGCTCAAGATTAGTTACCAGTTCAAGATGCATAAGCTTGTGTCCAGCTTCTGGGCGCTGATGATCAGTACCTATCATATGCTAAATAGTGGTACCAATCCGCCGTTGTAAGGGGTTATTGCAATGGGCTAGAGAATATGGCACATAAGCCAAAGATCCAGAAGCGCATTCCTTCTATGTACGGCTAAATAATATTTGGCATATTGGTCGTAGAAGAATACTAACACCAGCTTGAGGCACAGAACCACTTGACATTGGCCGGCCAAGCACTGTGCACCATACTCACAAAGTTTGTATAACAGCAGCTTTCTATGGCCGTGCTAAGCCTGGAAAAGTTCCTGCTTTGGTAGCAAAATGCCCGAATGGCTAATCAGCAACTCAACAAGGAGGGATACCAGGGAGCAGGCCCGTCATCAGCGAAAGACAGACAGTCAGGCAGTAACAAGCACGACGGCTCAAAGCAGTTGATCAGGAGGACTGAGGAAAGCAATGTAAACATTGATCTTCAAGTTTACGAGATCATACACTGAAGCCCATTAAGGCTGAGATACGAGTCCATTGCCTGAAGGAAGCAGTTATGAAGGTTAGATGGATTAACCACCAATAATTTTGGAAGAACAAATGTGCTTTGGTACTGTACTCAACCGGATAATACTATTTTCCCCATAGTGAGAATATTCACCCCCATTCTCTTCTGTTAATACAGGGGAGAGGAGAGGAGACTGGCCAGAACATCTTTGTCGTAAACCCGTACGCGCCATGTTTGGAATGCTATATCTTGAAGTGATTCATTGCAATAGCATCTGTATGATTTATAATACCACGAACTGTTGAAGGGGTGATGAATCGTGACGCGATAATTGGCAACGCGACAGCTGGTTGATAGCAGGACACTTGTGCAAGCCAGATGACAGTCACATTCTCTCATGCAGTAGCAATTACCAAGTTGTCACTATGCATAATTACAGCATTCGAACCAGAGAGGCAGAAAAGCAGACAGAAAGTTGCTCAGAAATTCATCAACATCATATTGACGTATGTGCAATGGTACGTGATGATACACGCTGACATGAACTAAACCGACCGAAATGAGAAAGGTCGTCTAGGTAAGAGGCACTTGATCTTCTTCGTCTCGCAACCCCCAACCAAATCTACCATCCTCGGCCAGCCATCTTCTGGTCTGCTCGCATGCTGCTGACAGAGATGCCCACCATGGCCTCTCCCAGCCCCGTGCTGCACTCGGCCAGGACCTTGGCGTCCCGGAAGTGCGTCGTGGCCTTGACGATGGCCTGGGCACGCTTGGCGGCGTCGCCCGACTTGAAGATTCCACTACCCACGAAGACACCGTCGCAGCCTATAAGGGAAGTAAAAAAGAAGTTAGTTACAGTCAAGCAGAGCTGGGAACATGAAGAAAGAAAGAACGACATACCCAGCTGCATCATCAAGGCGGCATCGGCAGGCGTAGCAACACCACCAGCGGCGAAGTTAACAACAGGCAGACGACCAATCTCAGCGGTCTCCTTAAGCAGGGTAGCGTCGCACTCAAACTCACGAGCGAGGGCGCGAATGGCGAGGTCACCACCCTCCTGCAGCGCGGCCTTGGCGCGGGCAATGTCGTGGTTGACCTGGCGCATGTGCTTGACGGCCTCGACGACGTCACCGGTGCCGGCCTCGCCCTTGGTGCGGATCATGGCGGCGCCCTCGGCAATGCGGCGGAGGGCCTCGGGCAGGTTGCGGCAGCCGCAGACGAAGGGGCTCTTGAAGCCCGACTTCTCGACGTGGAAGGCGTCGTCGGCGGGCGTCAGGACCTCGCTCTCGTCGATGAAGTCGATGTCGAGGGCCTCGAGGATCTGGCACTCGACAAAGTGGCCGATGCGGGCCTTGGCCATGACGGGGATGGTCACGGCGGCCTGGATCTCCTTGATCATGCCGGGGTCCGACATGCGGGCCACGCCGCCCTCGGCGCGGATGTCGGCGGGCACTCGCTCCAGGGCCATGACGGCAACGGCTCCTGCCTCTTCAGCGATGCGTGCCTAGGAAGAAGGTAGGCACTGTCAGTGTTTCATCCTGTGCTTGCCCGACCATTGACCTTGTTAAGTCCGTGGCAGAATGGCTCTAGTGTGACAGGTTAGCTAAATGATACATCAAAGTGGCTGGACAGATATATGACGTACTACCTGTTTGGCATCTGTGACATCCATGATTACCTGCCACCAATGATTAGCCAGCGAACAGTATATCCAAGAAAACACACCGACTTACTCCTCCCTTCAACATCTGAGCCAGGCCAGACTTGAGCTTGAAAGAGCTATCGTTCCGGTCCGAGGCGACGCCATTGCTGCCGGTGGCTGCGTTGTTGGTCATGTTGACGGTTGTACTGTGGGAAATGCTGGCAGAAACTGTGGAATGGGATGGCAGAGAAAAGGATCAGAGAAGGCAATAATGAACTGGTCAACAGTAAAAACTTTAGACTCTGGAAAGAGAGTATTGGGTATGATACTTTGTTTTTAAGTTTATTATTTCTGAGGTAACCTGCTCTTTGTGAGTCTTTTGTGTCTGCGGGAGCCTTGGTATGAATCGAAAAAAAAGAAGAGAGAAGAAAAAAGGGAGGATGAATATGATGAGTCAATGCAGGGCGGCCCGAAGTCTCGGCTCTCGAGGTAGTGAGTCGACGTCTTGTTAGTGGCCGAGCTGTTGGAGCAGGACAGCGGCAGGGTAGTAGCACAGCAGTTGTCAAGCCCCAATGGAGCAGGTCACACCAAAGATCGACTGCAATTGGGTTGGATTTTAATCAGGGTATGCAGCCAGGGTCCTTTCCGCGATTTGCCTACCTTAATTACCCCAAGAGAGAGTGGGAGGAGAAAAAAAGATAGTGGAAGGTGTTCGGCAGAGGAAATTCGGGGTCCAGGCCACCAGACCTGAGCCAACGGTTCATGCTGGCAATGGCAAAAGGCTCACAGATACTGTGCTACCATGACATGACAAGTAGGTACTGTCTACATCTGTGTCCCCGAAAGGGCGTCGACGAGTCTTGGTATTCGGCTAGTCCCCCTTGTACGACTACATGGCCTCGGCGGGTATCCCTCTAGAAAAACCTTATATTCACCCGATGTCCTCCGACTCCGACTTAGCGGGTGCACGTAAAAGATTGATCTTCCCTCAAGCGACCGTGGCCCTCGAAAGTGACTAAGGAATCGACAAACCCGCCGCCGATTCCGGCTTGACAGACAATCAACCGCCCGCCGTGCGGAAATTTCGTGGTTGGTGAGTAAGTATGTAAGGGAAAATACCCGCTGCCGGAAGAGTCCATGACCTCACTTTTGGATAGACGACCAAAAGCCGAACGCCCGCTTGGATGCAACCAATGAACCGACAAAAGCCGCCAGTCAATCAACCAGCCCTTCGAGTAGTTCGCTAATGCATAACGCCGCGGCCAACTCCACAAACGGCAACCAGAACGTGGATACCACCTTCCCGTCCTCCGCTCAGCCTGGAGAGCTGGAGCCCGAGCAACGTAGCAGGTGAGTCAAGGAAGAATACTAGGTACTACTACTGCAATAAGGACTCTGCTATCTTTCGCAGGCATGGAGCTGCAGTTTGTTTCTTGCCATACTGAACCGTTCTGTCATTTGCAGAACAGTAGCTGAAGAAGACGGACTGGTAGCGAGATAGAATGAGTCCTACCATCGGCGTGCTCGCCTTCCAGGGCGGCGTCATCGAGCACATGAACTCCCTGAAGAAGGCCGCCGCGTCCCTCAGCAAGGACGTCACCGTCATCGAAGTACGCTCGTCCGAGGAGCTCGAGTCCTGCGACGCGGGCCTGATCATCCCGGGAGGAGAATCGACTCATCTGTCGCGGGCCGCCAGGGAATGCGGCTTGCTGGAGCCATTGCGGGAATACGTCAAGTAAGTGCCTGCCTACGTATACCTACCTGCATTTGCTTTGCTATTCTTCTCTGCCACTGCTTCTTTCGAGTAATCGTACCTAGACCACTGGCTGACTGGGTGTGGAATTCAGTGTGAAGAGGCGTCCAGTCTGGGGCACCTGCGCCGGCCTCATCATGCTGTCCGAAGAGGCCAGCGCCGTCAAACAGGACGGCCAGGAGCTCATCGGCGGGCTCGACGTGCGTGTGCACCGGAACCACTTTGGGCGCCAGAACGAAAGCTTCGTGACGGATCTGGACTTGGACTTCCTGCGCAACAGCAGTAGCAGCAGCAGCAGCAATGGTGGGGCCGCCGCGTCCGCCAATGAGTCACCATCGTCGCTACCGTTCCCGGCCATGTTCATCCGAGCACCCGTGGTGGACAAGCTGTTGACAGCCGAGGCCCACGATGCCGAAGCAACACCGCAGCAGGACCCCGCACAGCAGCAGGTGCTTATAAAGCAGAAGACGCCCCCGGTCGAGGTCCTGGCCGTATTGCCGGGACGCCACGCCTCTAACAAGGCGGCCGCCGCTGGGGAGCTGGGCCCCGTCTCTCCTGAGGGCGCGGGCGATATCATTGCGTTGCGCCAGGGAAATGTCTTTGGGACCTCCTTTCACCCCGAGCTGACGGACGATATCCGGATACACGTCTGGTGGCTAGAGCAGATCCTTTCATAGACTCGAAATGAACCACAGAGAGAGGTACTTAGAAAATGATGCACCATGGTCCATACAACACCGATTGGTTTGTGTGAAGTGTCATGACTAAATAAAAACCTCGAGGCTAGTTTTGCGCCGCACATGTGCATCTCCCAGAGGAACGAGTCGATCCCTCTCCCGGTAGCATAGTGGGGTTCCCAGTGGAATCTGAACCCACCCGATCCCCTTGGCGCGGGGCATTCAGGGCCTCTCTCTCTGATCTGGATATCAAAACATTGCGATGCGAATCGACGAGGCCAGGGGCAGAGAAAGAAAAAGAAGAAAGCGACACAACAAACAGTATTATGCGCAAATGAACTCCGAGCTCATAATGTCAATTACATACACAGACACAACAACTGACAACTATACTGCTAACAGATCACTGCTCCTTTGGGTATTTGTAGCCGTCGCATAGCTCATATTCTCCCCAGCACTTCGTCCTTTTTAGCTCTGCTCAAGCGCTCGCACTTATACCCCCTCTAACAATCTAGCCTCCTTTCCCCCGGCTTGAGCCAGCGATCTAGTACAACTGCTACGCCGGTTTCACAGACACATACTGCCATGCGAACGCCTTGCTTTCTATTCATAACAGTAAGGTTGGCATTGTTCGCTAGTTTCGCTCTTTGAGGATTGACTGCTCAAATAGGTGGCACAGTATGTATATAGGTAAGTAGGTAGTCAGGAACAGCAGCAGCAAGACAGCATCCATCCAGTCGCCAAGCAGCCGAGACTTTCGCCGCGGCTCTTGGCGCCCGAAAACGGCAGACGTCTTTTTGAGACCTCATATTGTGACTCCTTACACTTCGTGGGCTGTATGATTAATAAGCTTGTTTCCCATACAGGCGATCCACTAGCCACGATGACAATGCGTATATGTGGGAGTATGTGGGAGGAAAGCAATCCTTGTGCAGTCAATTTTGACATCAAAGAACCCTCCTCGCATGTGGCTCGGTTGACGGGACCACATGGCCCCTGAGATCGCCGCTCAAGATATACCCTAACAAGAACCTCATACCGAGTACTGCAGCATGAATACATATTGCGTCGTAGCTGGGCAGTATCACTGTTCATGCATGTACTTACTCCAAAAACATGATCAAGTGCAGTCATCTAGGAAAAGCAAAACACTCGAGAAGCATGTACGAGAGCATGTCAACACATCATCGCCGAGGTCAACTTTGGAAAGCATAGTTCTTGTGTGCAAATGTCCCAAATCCAACAAGCAAATCCATTGGTGCATTGCTAAGCAAAGATGCATATACCTATACAGACCCATCCAACTAAGCCTTAGCCGGGTATCAACGCCAGAAATGAACACCTGGGAAAACGTCATGCGTGCACTCTATTATCGTTCTTCACATGAGCTCTTCCTTTCTCGCCCCCTTTCCTGTCCATTCCTCTCATCCCCTTCTTGTTCTTCAGTACATGCCGTTCTGCTGGCCGCCGTCCGTCATGAACTCGCCCAGCTGCAACCTCGTCATACCTTCCCGAGCATGGCCGATGACGCCGGCCGACCTCAAGATGCTCATCTCGAACTCGCGCAGGACGGCGCCCAGGTTGGCGAGCTCCTCATCCATAGCGGTGGCGCCGCCGTTCTTGGAAGCCATCATGCGCTGCAGGCGGGCCATGACATTATCCTGGACGCCGTGCATGTGCATTTCGATCTCCGTCAAGTTTCGCTCGTATCCGTTCAGCTGAGACTGCATCTCGTCGGCCGTTTTGGAGAAGAAGTTCACCAGGTCTTGCCCATCGGATTCGGTGTTGGCGGTCCCGGAGCTTTGCTGTCTGTTGGACCAGAGACCACCGGTGTGGTACTGCTGAGGTAGCTTGAGGTTGTCGACGGCGCGGAAGCTGAGCTTCGCGCTCTCCGTGTCATGTTGCACCGTGTTACGGACGCTCTCAATGACCTCGGCGTCGGCTTCGAGCGCACTTCTGACCCCGCCGTATTTCCGCTCCACAAACTTGACGTCGTCGGGGATGTGCTGCAACATTTCACCGTGGCCGGGCATGAACGCATCGAGCTCGTCCTTTTGCGTCATGAAGTTCTGGATCATGCGGTCGACCTCGGTGATCTGCTTCTGTAAATCTTCATGGAGGTCGTTGAAGCGCGTCGTTCCCCGGACGTTGTCGACATCGATCCTGACACCGGGCACTGTCGTCTGGCTCTGGCTCTGACCCATAGTCAGTCCAGGCATGGCGGGCTGCTGCATAGAAGAACTAGAAATCGTCAGCCTGCACCTTGTAATCATGAAAGACTCCGAGGTATTACATACCCAAGACCTGGCCGCGCTTGGGACTGGTTCATGAAAGATGAAGCTGGTTGAGCTGGCTTGGCAAAAGTGCTGTTGCCAAACAAACCACCGCTAGATTGTTGTTGTTGAGGTTGCTGCTGTTGCTGCTGTGCACCTCCTAGAGCACCAAACAGGCCACCGCCAGTCGATTGCTGTGGCTGTTGCTGCGGCTGCTGCGACTGTTGTGTACCTCCTAGGCCCCCAAACAGACCACCGCCGCCCGTTTGTTGCTGCTGCTGCGCCGGCTGGGTCGCATTGTTGTTGGTAGCTCCGAAGAGGTTCGACGTTTGCTGTTGGGGCTGCGTGTTGTTTGCTGGGGCTGCGCCAAACAGTCCACCGCCTGTCTTGGGTGTCGAGCTTGCGGCATTTCCGAAGAGGTTGGAGCCCGTTGTTGAAGTTTGGTTCGCCTGCGCGTTGCCGAAAAGATTGCTGCCCGCGGCGGCGGGAGCTGGGGTACTGCTCTGGCCACTATTTGATGGATACGTTAGCTCTTGGGGATTCTTGTGATTTTCTACTTTTTTCGCAACTGCCGCCTGTAAGGCCTTCCCAAAAGCTGCGGCTAATTCTTGTTGTTTCGCGTCCTCGACGTTCGGATTATCTAGCTGGCGTTGCTGCTCTGCTGTCCAAGGCAACTCCTGGAACAAGGGTTCATCCGGGAGTGGCCCCGGTGTTTGGATGGGGATGGGCGGATAGGATAAAACGGGTGGTTCGCTCATGATAAAACAAAGTTCATGATATGGTTACTTACAACAGGCCGTTGGCGGAAGAGGTGTTTATACTGAGTCCCCCAGGACCGCTGGCTGACCTAGCGAGGGCCATTCCAGGCAAGGGATGGAAGAAGGCGTTGAGTCAAGGGATCGACAATTCGGCGCGAATGTATGATGTGGAATGCCAGAGACTGAAGGGGTGCGTCTAAGGGTATGGCGGTGAGTTGTTGCGTTTGGGAATGTTGATGATAGCGAATGTTGCGGCAGGTAAACAATTATTCTGCTTGGGCTTTCCCATGCATCGCCAAAAAACAGATCCGACCAGCAGCTCGGGTCGCGTTTGGACTTTTGGGCTGGCTTTGGCAGCGGAATTGACAAGGAACTTTCCAGCGGTAGCTTCAGCCTCATTTGATGTGGCAGCTCCCCACTCTAACGCCCTACCAGCACAGGTTGGCGCTCAATGATTGGCCTTGTCTGGAAAATAAGGTTGCCAATCCCCTGCGTTTACTAGCCACCTTTTGCTATCAATGTACATGCAATTGATAATCGATCTGCTCTAAGAAACATTGATCAATTGGATGGACGGGTTGATTGACTGATTGTTTAAAGCTCGAAACACGCAAGCAAGCAACAACAACCTCATCCCGGCGAACGAACTATCGATACCGACGATATTCTACCAAACGCGCACCCCATTACCCATCCAACCAGTAGAAATAACACAGCATTTCTCACAATACCGGCACCATGGATATCGACGACGACGATGATTTCTATGCTCCCGAGGAGCCAGAAACCACCACCACAACAGCGCAGCCTGCCGCTGGAACTAATGCGCCAGCAGAGGAGCAGCAACATCAAGATGAGGATCTTGAAGAGGGCGAGGAGGAGGATGAAGGTGCCGAGATGGACGAAGATGACGACTCGGTACGACCACGACTACTTCCCCGGCGCATACTGTTGTTAGCCAAAGCTAACCAAGAACAAATCCAAACAGGACATAGACATCATCACAGAGCGGAAGGACGGCACCAAAGCCCCTCCCCCTCCATCAGCCAGATACAGCGACATCCGAAACATACCTCAACGGACAACGTCGACCGATGGCGCGTCGAAACCCGTCCTGAAGAAGGAAGACACCAATAAGTCCGTGTCAGGCGCCGACATGCCCGCCGTTGCCACCTCCAAGGTTGATGTCAACGCCATACCCATACACAAGGCCACCGGCAAGCCGATCACGCAAGTGAATATCGATGAAGGTACGCGCAACCCTGGGCGGAGAAAGATCGCATGAGGATGCACAAACCAGAACCTTGCTTGCTAACTGAATGCTTCACAGACCTGCCCGAGAACGACAAGCCTTGGCGGAAACCAGGTACCGATCTCAGCGACTACTTCAACTACGGCTTCGACGAGTTCACGTGGGCCATGTACGCCGCTAAGCAGGAGAACGTCCGCGGCGAATACAACCAAGACCTGGTCGCTGCCAGCAACAAGAAGATGATGGAGGAGATGTCGATGATGATGATGGGCGGCATGCCCGGCGGCGGCAGCTCGATGCCTTCCATGCCCGGTATGGACGGGATGACGCCGGACATGCAGCAGATGATGCAGCAGATGATGGCATCGGGCATGGATCCCAACCAGATGGATCCCGCCGCCATGTCGGCCATGTTCTCGGGCATGCAGCCCGGCGGTGGTAATGCCGGCGGCGGCCAAGGCCAGAACCAGAACTTCGGTGGTGCGGGCCAAGGCTTCGGTAACAACCAGGGCCAGGACTTCGGTTATAACCAAGGAATGGGCGGTGGTGGTGGTGGCGGCCGCGGCGGCGGAGGTGGAGGTTTTGGTCGCGGACGTGGTGGAAGGAGGTGGTAGTAGAGATCGACCGCGATCCTTCATGACGTCGGTTTTGGTCAACATGCTGATACCCAAAATTATGAGTTACATGCCTATTGCTGCATCCTTCTGGGACCCCTTGATAGTCGCTCACATTACGCATAGCACCACCATATGTGGCGCATGCAGCTTTGGCGACAGTTGGGAATATAGGAATACAAGACTTCCCTGTGCCGGGCTTCGATAAAGGCATTCACAAGCGCATGCTGCTGGTGTGTTCCTACAATAATCGCTGCTACGGACCTCTTACCAATGGCGTGGATCTATATTCTTATATCAATGGGAGGGCCCTCCATGGCTTTGATTGCGTATGTCTCTGTACTTGGCGAAGCCATATATCCTCCCAGCGCCGAGTCCAACCGGCGGGAAATATGTCAGGGATCGCCCTCACTTGCCCGGCGTTTGGCCCCCTTTGAATATCGTCCCGATTCATCACACAACTGTATATCAAGCATTCACGATCCATCTCACCACAAGGGTCGAACAGTTTAAGCGGCAGCTATTGGGTCTCACTGGAAGGTTTTGTCCAACTGGCATCAGTACACATATCACGTAAGGACTAGACATCCATTCGAGGACGACCGTACTTAGGGCTGAAGGCGTAAAACATATGACAGTGAAACATTAGAGGTTCCGTGACGACGAGCCAGAGCCTGGAAGAGCTTGTTCGCTGTGTCCTCGGCAAAGCATAGTATTTCTTGTATCTGTATAAATGATCTAGACAGATGCAGACTTATATCGAGGTGTCAAAAAGACGAGCTATGAGGTCGCACAGCCTTGCAGTGGTCGAGGCATAGTTGATACCAACGCACCGGGTTTGGGCTACCACGTAACCCACCAAGCCTCCGGATGTGCGCCTTTCGCTTGGTGGGGAGGGGAATAGGGCCAAGATGGACACGGAGACAAACTACATTTGAGCTTTGGACAGTGTGATCAGGCTAGGTCCCAGGAATTTGGTTCCTCGTTGTTCGACTTTGCATGTATGGTAGACAGGCCGGGTTGTAGCTACATAGGACAGGCTTGACATGGCTTGCACTGATATCCTTCAATCTCTTGGCCGGGTATCGTCGGTTTCTGTTCGTCTTCGATATCAAATCGTGGCCATTATACGTGTCTATGGCCCTCTCGCCGTGGCCGGAAAGGCCAAAGGGGTATTGGGTGCTGATCAAGATCATAACACGATGTGATGTTCGTCAAGTCATGTGCCAGGTAATAGACCCATCACCCCTGCGCAAGGACGACGAATTGCATCACGGTCACTCATACACTCACACTATTGCGCTATGTCAATGTAGATCATCAATTCCAAGACCTCGGGCCAAAGGAGCACTGATCTACCTACAAGGTTATTGAAATGGCCACACGAATTTGGTATTCCCCTCGACCATTCCTTCGCATACCGACTTTTACGGAAACTGAGATATTCCAATGATATGCTGGAGCGCAGTCTCACCCTATAGGTAGGAACCGGAGCGCGGCCCCGGCGTAGATGCCGGCGATTAGGTCCACTATATCCGCATATCCAATGCAACCAATCATGTATGTACGTAAGCTGATAGCTATCACATACTGCAGTTCGAGTGTGCCGTGCATTCCAGTTCCGACACCCAAGACGCAAGTAGGTCTGCATGATAAGAAAGGAAGCAGCGACAGACAGTGCGAACCACATTATCGGATAGCGCATGAGCAACAGGAAGCCACAAATACCGAGTCCCCCGCCCGTGTTTGCTATTGATGGACGCGTGTTGGTGCAAGGACAGAGCGATAATATGAGGGGTAGGACGGTTGGTTATCCCCCTTATTCAACTTGTACAAGTACGGCATGATCTAGTGGCAAGCGACCGCTGGAATGACCTCTACTTTGCTCACTAACATAGCATCTAACCTTTGATTATTCCACTTACTCCCGATTACGCCAGGAAAGTAATCCGTTGAAAACCTCCCTTTAATCCGGAACCGTAATCATCGACATATTCTTTGAGAATATTTCTCTACTGTAACAGTCGTCCAAGTCCAATCTTTTGGCACATCATGTCGGACGTCCGAAAGACCATCGCTGGCGGAGCCACATGGCAGGAGGTCGCCGAGGATCGTCGACGGCACCGGGATGCCTCCATTGCCAAGTGGACGAGGCCCGAAGACCTCACCCACGAGGAGCTCACCATGACCAACCACAACGCTGAGGACCTTGCTGGGGCTCTCGCGATGGGGCACCCGAGCGCCGAATGCATTATTGGTGCGTTCCTACGCCGCGCCGCAGGGGCCCAAGGTGTGGTGAACTGCATCACCGAGCTACTGCCCGACCGAGCCATGCAGCGAGCCAAAGAGCTGGACGCTTACTTTCTCAAGCACGGCAAGCCGATTGGGCCTCTTCACGGGGTCCCCATCAGCGTCAAGGAGCATGTCGCTATGAAGGGGCTGGACCTGAACGCTGGTTTCGTGTCCTGGGTTGGCCGTGTCGCGGAGGAAGACGCGCTGCTGTTGCAGATACTCTGGGATGCTGGGGCCGTCTTCCATGCGCGAACCACGGAGCCGCAGACTATCATGCACTTGGAGACCAGTAGCAACCTATACGGGTAAGTTATCTTTTCTTGGCTGTATCTTCATGGAAAAAATGTCATGTCGCAAGGCGATCAGCTGACCAAAGTTGCTGAAGGGTCACTGCCAACCCCTTTAATCAAACGCTCACAGCCGGTGGCTCTTCGGGCGGAGAGGGCGCTCTGGTTGGCTTGAGAGGATCCGTCCTCGGAATCGGCACCGACATTGGCGGTTCCATACGCTCACCTGCGGCCAACAACGGCGTCTTCGGTTTCAAGCCTACCTCGGGAAGGTTACCTGTCCTGGGATGGTCCGCTCCCATGGCGGGATGCGAGTCCATTCTGGGAACGATTGGTCCACTTTCGACGAGCCTCGCGGGGGCCAAACTCTTTATGAAAACAGTTGTTGATGCCAAACCGTGGCTGAAGTCACCAGATCTGGTGGCCATGGACTGGAAAGACACCAGCGGCCTTTTCAACGAGAAAAGACTGAAAGTCGCGGTCATGTGGGATGATGGAGTCGTCAAGCCTCATCCGCCCATCACAAGGGCACTGAACGACATCGTCATGAAACTGAACAAGAGCCAGAACATCGATGTCGTTGATTGGGCCCCGCAAGACCACGATCGAGCCTGGTCTATCATTGTAAGGCTCGCTTCCCCGTAGTACTTTTGGTGCTCGAACCCACTGACAACCTCGCAGGCAGGGCTCTACTTCGCCGATGGAGGAGCCCAGACATCCGAGGCCATCAACGCATCCGGTGAGCCCTGGCGGCCGCTGTCCGAGTGGATAATCAAGGACAACCCCCATGTCAAGAAGCACGATGTGGCCTCTTTGTGGTCAGCTTGTGCGGAGAGAGACGAGTACCGACAGATGTACGCCGAGCTATGGAACACGAGGGCGGACGTCGACGTGATCCTCTGTCCGGCCGGGCCCGGCGTCGCTCCCAAGCTCAACTCGGCGCGATACTGGGGCTACACTTCTCAATGGAACCTGCTCGACTATCCGGCCGTCGCGTTTCCCGTCAAAGACCATGTCAGCGTCGATAAGGACGGAGCTGGTAAGCGACTTTCGGTGTTTATTCCAGTATCCCAATGGCTCTTAAGGGGTGGAATAACCGCTCATTTGAGAAATTTCCATGATACCCTTTCGGGATATCCTTCACTCCAAGAAAGGTGAATGCTGACACCGAGAGTCGATAGGTCCGGGAACTTACACCCCTCGGAACGATGCGGACGAGTACAACTGGTCTCAATGGAAGGAGCACGGAGCCGAAGGCTATAAAGGAGCTCCCATCTCTCTACAGCTCGTCGGGCGCAGGTAAGCCTCTCAACGACTATTGAGTGAGAATTGTGACTACTCTGTGCTAACATGTATCACAGGTACAACGACGAGAAAGTACTGGCTGCGTTGGAAGCCATCTTGAAAGAAGCAGGCTTACCAACCACCGTCCCTCCAGCTTTGGAGACTACACCCCAGCCTCTGGGAATGCCTGTATTCCAGTCATCCTCATCGATGGCTTAGCGGCGAGATCGAAATCGCATATAGCCAAGGTTGCCTATTCTTAGCATGGAGCCTAAGGTAAAGGAAGTACATACGCAGCAAGCCCCTGCGAGAATACACTGGCCATGTCTCCTGAAGAACAAGCAGTTCTACAGAACATTATTACAGCAGTGTTCGTTTATTCCACTGTCATAATCTGGAGTAAGTGGGATAATCAAAGACGTGCTGGTACGGTATATTCTTTAGGCAGAGGCCAGGAGAGCTCTGGTGGAGAACAACATCAATTGTAGTTGGAGAGGACAGCACAAACTCAATGGGCACGCGACATGGAATTTCGCAAAACATGGGCTTTAGTTCTGGCTCCAGCCTCATTGCGGGGCGTTAATATGATTATCAGCAGGGAAACAGCACCTCTCACTTGTTTGAAACGTCTAAAGCGACGGATGGTGCCGATGCTCTGTCAAGCTTGCCTGCGATAAGTAACAACCAGGACGCGTTTCTCAACAACCTAGAACGGGTTCGGTGACGTCAGCGAGTCTCAGCCCACTTTCATCCGCATGCAGGTTGCAAGACTATCCCCCTGGCGCAAGCTGCAATCTTCCAAGGACCGATTCCAGCCATGGTCCGACGTAGCATTGCATTGTACATAGCATGCTATGAGCTTAGACTTTGTAGTCAATGGCAAGGAAAGAAGTCTCTCAGGTATTATTCAAGATGTAAGCACGAATATACTCTGAATCGATCAATTCATGCAAATAAGGCGTGATGCGACAACCCCGCAGCGGATGAACCCAGATAAAAGGACAGTTCAGCACCGACAATTGCTGCGTAGCGGGGGGTTGGCTAAGCGTCTAGCCCCCTGGAAGAGACTGCAAACCAACCGAAGTAGTGGAAAACTACCCCTCTTCAGCCGAAAGTCAGTTCCGCAGCAGCATCTCGTGCCGCCTTGCATATCGTGAAGCAGCATCGCATCAGCTGTCGATCGAATCTTTTGACTTGCATTGGCAGGCCGCAGATTGCTGGGCCCCGACTGGACGAGGTGCGACCAATCCCGACCTGATATAAACCACCGAGGGCGTGGTCTGACACTCCTCTTATTTCTCCAGGCTTACCCACCGGATCCCGGCACTGGCTTGGCATTTTCCTCTCTGCGATCAGTTCGGCCGTCGCAAACCTGCTGGGTGAGCACCTATGACGACGCTCGTCTGAACTGGTGGTGGTACATGCAAGCAAGCAAGCTTTGCCGGGATGTCCTACCTATCACCAACGCCCTTGTTTTCTTTCCCCTGCCCTGGAATCGGATTTTGTACATAAGATTGCATTCACACCGCGGTGGACCGTATTTACTTACTTTCCCCCTCCATATGATACCCGTACTGCAATACACACCTTGATGTTTCTTCCTTCCACCATCTAACCCGCTCGACTCTGCTTTGACTGTGAGGTTACTTGCCAAGTGTGTGTGCATTTGTCATTCACAACGGAAGCCGGTCCGCGGCCCATCGTCCTCTTCCACTTCTTGAAGCGTATACCCTATCTGCTTACTTACTTGCATTCTTAATCCTACCCGGTGGGCCCATCATCATCCGGCGCCATGACCAATCCTGAGGAAGCCAATGGCGAGAAGAAGAGCTTCGGCGACAAGATGAAGGGATTGAAGGAGAAACTCAAGGATACCAAATTGCACGACGCCAAGGTCGCGCTCATCCACAAGAAGTTCGAATCCCACCCACTTACACTGACGAGGAAATATTTGAGCTGACCTCGACTTGCTAGGCACCAAATTGGTAAATTCGGAAACCTGGTAAGTTGAAAATGTGATATCGAGCTTTGCGTAGCCCGTCCCCAATACTCATGAATCTCTTGTGCAGTTCAACCCTGAACATCGCCACGATGAGGAGCATGAGAAGGCCACCGACGCCAAGAGGGACAACATACGCGAACAGCACCGCTTCAAGTCATATTTCCCCGAGCACGACGGGAACATGATCAAGTGGTATGTCGACGGACTGAACTACTACTGGGTAAGAATAGCCCCCAAACGCATTTCCGGCGACTGTTTGTTTCCCTTGCTCACAAAACACCACAGGCTGTGTCAATGGCCCTGGAGGAAGCCAAGGAGACCATCTACATTGCCGATTGGTGGCTATCGCCCGAGCTGTTCCTCCGGCGCCCGCCCTACGTCAACCAGGAGTGGCGCCTGGACCAGGTCTTGAAGAGGCGTGCCGAGGCCGGCGTCAAGATCTTCATCATTGTGTACCGCGAGGTCGAGGCCGCTCTGACCTGCAACTCGGAACACACCAAGCATGCTTTGCAGGCCCTGTGCCCTGAGGGCACCCCCGGCTACGGCAACATCAAGGTGATGCGCCATCCCGACCACAACGTGCTCGAGAACGGAGGCGACATGACTTTTTACTGGGCCCACCACGAGAAGTTCATCGTGATTGATTACGAGATGGCCTTCATCGGCGGTCTGGATCTGTGCTTTGGCCGATGGGACGCCCACCAACACAACCTTGCCGATGCGCACCCTGAGGTAGGTTTCCCGCGCCATGAGCGTGAGTTCTCTCTCCTGGACATGCACTGATATCGTGATGCGCTGTAGGGTGTGTCAAACGAGGTATGGCCCGGCCAGGACTTCAACAACAACCGTATCATGGACTTCCAGAAGGTCCAAGACTGGAAGGCAAACGAGCTGAGCAAGGCTGACTACGGCCGTATGCCGTGGCACGACGTGGCTATGGGTGTCATCGGACCCTGTGTGTACGACATAGCCGAGCACTTTGTACTGCGCTGGAACTTTGTCAAGCGAGACAAGTACAAGCGCGACGATCGGTTCGACTGGATGCAGCTCCAGGGCAGGCTGGGAGACGACGAGGATCTGGTCGGTGTGCAACGGCCCAAGCACCCTGTGGGAGAGTACATCACCCACCCCTTGTCGCCTTTGGAGACGAAGAAGCTCGCAAACCGCGGAACTATCCACGCCCAGATCGTCCGGTCCAGTGCCGATTGGTCGAGCGGTATCTTGAGGGACCACAGCATTCAAAACGCCTACTCTGAGATCATCCGGAAAGCCGAGCACTTCGTGTATATCGAGAACCAGTTCTTCATCACGGCTACTGGAGACCAACAGTCGCCTATCCACAACACAATAGGACGGTCCATTGTCGAGGCTTGCGTGAGGGCTGGCAAGGAGAACCGCAAGTTCCGAGTCATCATCCTCATCCCGGCCATTCCCGGATTCGCAGGCGACCTCCGAGACGATGCCGCCACCGGAACAAGAGCCATCATGGACTACCAGTACAAGTCGATCTGCCGCGGCGAGCACTCCATCTTTGAGCAGATCCGGAAGGAGGGCGTGGACCCGACGCAGCACATCTTCTTCTTCAACCTGCGCTCGTACGACCGCCTGAACAAGACGCCGGCCATGAAGAAGAAGGAGGAGGAGTCGGGCGTGAGCTACCAGGACGTGCAGCGGGCCGAGGCCGAGGAGATCATGGGCTCGGGCATCCACGGCGTCGTCGACGTCGAGGGCGGCCGGGACGAGCACATGGGCAAGACGTCCAACAACGACGAGACAAGCTCCGAGGAGCAGCAGCGCCTGACGGACGCGAAGCGCAAGTTCGAGGCCGCCGGCAACAGCGCCGACTCGCAGCACGCCAACACGTCGTACAGCGTCGCGCACCACGCCATGGCGGGCCAGGGCCCCGTCAGCGCCGAGGGCTGGGAGGGCAAGCCCGAGGAGGAGGTCGAGAACTGGATCCAGGAGGAGCTCTACATCCACGGCAAGCTGTTGATTGTGGACGACCGCATCGTGGTGTGCGGTTCCAGTAACTTGGTAAGTCAACTTCGCATCTCCAAACTTTCTGTGAAACAGAATACTGACTGACCCTTTTTCTTAGAACGATCGCTCGCAAGAGGGCCATCACGACAGTGAATTGAGTATTGTCATGGAGGACACAGACCTTATTCCCAGTGTCATGGATGGACAGCAGTGCCGTAAGTATACCCCAAGTTCCCTAGAATGAAGAGCACGTGCTAATATAAGAAAACAGAGGTCGGCCGACACGCCGCGACGCTGCGACGGTACCTCTGGCGCGAGCACATGGGCCTGCTGCCGCCGCAGGAGCTGGACGCGACCAACGACCGCAACGCGCAGCCGCCGGGGGACAACTCGCCGCAGGACTACTGGGACCAGGACGAGACGTACAAGTTCGTCGAGGACCCGCTGAGCGACGAGCTGTGGGACATGTGGACGCGCAACGCGACCAAGAACACGGAGATCTTCCGGCACCTGTTCCACGCGGACCCGGACGACTTCGTCAAGACGTTCAAGGACTACGACAACTTCCTGCCGCCCAAGGGCGTCAAGGCGGGCCACATCTTCGACCGGTTCCTGCCGGCCGAGGACGTCCGCAGCAAGCTCGACCAGATCAAGGGGCACCTGGTCTGGATGCCGCTCGAGTTCCTCAGGGACGACAATATGGCCGAGGTCGGGTTGCAGGTCAATTCGGTGACCGAGAGTGTGTACACTTGAGGTGGTTGGGATGCAATGGGAAAAAGTGAATTGGGGATTCTTTTTATTATGATGAGTTATGTGAACGGCTGGTTTGCTAGGTGTTCTTTCTAGGCAACGGGGGGTAATTAATCTCATGAGGTATGTTGGGTAGTAATGAATGTTGGATTCTTCAATATCAAACGTATGGTATTGCACGAGTCGCTACAATGCTGGTTTCTTCTTATTCTGAACACTCCTACTTTCCAAGGAAACGGGGATCTGCTACATCTGTCGTGCCCGAAAGATCAAGGTGATTGATGTAACTTGTGCTTCTTCGCTCAGGCAATCCCAGATCACTGTCTTCTAGTCTCAACAATAAGGAATGAATAGGAAGCATGTATTCTAAGGTTATGTGGTATTTACCCCTATCACCCACCTGATCTCGTGTCCTCGCATATACTTCCTAGTCAGATATATGCCTACATGTAATTGAGATATCAAGGACCAAATATGGTATCATTGACCCTAACTAATGTCAACCCTCTCAACGCCTTTCTTCCATCCGTCGCTCCGCCTCCCGCCTCGCCTCCTCATCTGTCCCAGTCCACTGAAAACTTACCTTGCCCTCGCTGTCGACGTCTCGCCGGTACAAGCCGTAATCGCCTTGGTACCGCGTCACCAAATCCCCGAGCCACGGCGCCTGATCCAGACTCGTTTTCGGCGAACAGCGGGCCTTGGGCGCCAGTCTTCGTTCGATGGTCTCCGAGAGCGTCAGCTGGCGGCCCTCGCGCTGCGGGTGGATGCCGTGCTCGGCTAGAGCGGCGAGGAAGGGGGAGGTGTCGCTGCTGTGTTTTACGGTGGCACAGAAGGAACGGAATGCTGCTGCTAAGAGGCCCCCGGCGGCTTGGTTTGTTGCACCGGCAGCAGTAGTGGTGGATGGTTCGGACTGTTGTGACCCCGCCGACGATTCGTTTTCTGTGAGGGTATAATTTATATTAATATTATTATACGAAGAATTAAAAAATTTCTAATATCGAATTATAGAAATTTTATTTAAATATCGATATAAGGCGTACAGGTTTTAATATATAAATTATCGATATAAGGCCGTAATAATTACTCGTTATTAAAAAAGTTTTCGATCTCGAAAATAATAAAGTTTAAATAAGGGATTTTTAAAAAAAAATAATGCCTTATTTTTTTATTTATTTTTTATTATAGGTATAAGCGTTTTTTTATTAAATTATTAAACCGATTAATTATATTATTATTTTTTATTATTTTAATCTTTTTATCGATTATTAATATTCTAATTAATTTAATATTTATATAAGAAATTTTTTATTATTTTTTTTACGACGATAAAATTATATATCTTTTTTGTAATTTCGTTAATTCATTATTTATTATTTTTTTAATTTTTAACTTTTTTTTTTTCGTACCGTTTTAATTTTCGTAATTTTTTTATTTAAAAAAATAACGGCGAGTTTAATATCGGCGTTAATATTAATATCGAATTATTTTCCGCGTTTTTTATTTAAATATTTTTATATATATACGGCTTTAATAAGTTTAAATTAACGTTATAAAACTTTTTTAATTAATTTTAATATTATATAAGTTCTTGGTTTTTTTTAATTTAGGGGTTAATATCGTTATTTAAAAAAGTATTAAATATTAACCCGTTTTGATTATTAATAATATTATTAAATTCGATTTTAAAACGATTTTATTAATATTATTATAATAAATAATTACGTTTTTATTTTTAAATTTATTATTTATTTATTTAAGGATTAAATTATCGAAAGTTTTTATTAATAGCGAATTATAAAAAACCGGGAAAATACGGGATTTTATCGATAATATAATTTATAAGCGTTTTTATATATTTTTTTTATTTTAAAAAGTTTTTTTTTATTATTAAATTTTTTAAATAGTTTAAAAGTTTTAATAAATTTAATATTTAAGTAAATTTAATTATTTTTTTTTAAAATTCGATTAAAATCGTTTTTATTTATCGCCGCGGTTTAAAATTTTTATATTTTTTAAATTATTATAAATAATTTAATATTAATTAAAAGTGTTCGTTAAAATTATTTACGGTGAAATAGTTTTTTTTTTATTTAGTTATTATTTTTAACGGCATTAAATTTTTAAGCTCGATATTTATTTTTAAATAATAAAAATAATTAATATAAAATAGTATAAGTTTTATCGATTTCGATACGGCGTTATTTACGATAAATTTTATTATAAATAATTAATTATATTAATTATTTTAAAAATAATTAATATATATATAGGTATACTTTTATATAAATATTAATATTTTTTATTTATTCGTTTATTTTTAAATAATAAGTTAATAAAAGCGATAATATTATTTTAAGTTATTTATTTAATTATTTTTAAAATAGGGATATAAATTAATCATTTTTATCGTAATAATATTATTAAATAAATCATATAATAATTAAATACGTTAAAAAAAGCTATTAATAAAATTATTAATTTTTAAAAAAACTATCGGAATATAATATTATATTTTTCTTAATTTATCAATTATTATAAAATATATTTATAAATTTAATTATTTATTTATAAAATAAAAATTTCGTAACATAATTAATCGAAATTTTAATTATTTTCCGCTTAAAATAAATAAAAATTATAAAAAATTAAAAAATATTTAATAAGAAAATTTTCTTTTGTTAATATATAATAATTTTATATATTATATAATATTTATATATTTAAAATTAAATATATTATTAAATAAAGTTTAATATTTTATTTATTTAAAGTAATTTATTATATTAAAAATATAATATCGATAAAAGATTAAAAATTAACCACTTATTTCGCGATATAAAAAAGCGCTTTTTAAAATAAACCTTTTTTTATATCGTGTTATAATATATAATAAATATTTTTATTAATATTTTTTAAAAAGCTTTTAATTATTATCGTTTTTTTTAATTAATAACTTTTATTATATTTAATATTTTTAAAAAAGTTTTATAAATATTATTAATTAAATTTATTAATATATTAATTATTTTTTTAAAAATAAAACGTTATTATTATTATTATCGATTATATTAATAAGTTTTACATTTTTAAAAAACTTAACGTTAAAAAACGTTAATTATTAATATTAATAATTAATACGTTTTTATTATAATTATTAAACTTATTTTTTAAAACCGGCTTAATATATTAATTAATTAATATTATTTCGGTTTATATATAATAATAAAATTAAAATTAAAAAAAAACTCAACTTATTTTATTTATATTAATAAACGTTTTATAATTATAAAATATTTTAAATTTTTATAATTCATAACGACGTTAAAATTATCGAAATTTTATAATTTTAAGCGTTATTTTTTTTTAAAGTTTTAACGATAATTAATTTAATTTTTTATATATATTTCGTAATTATATTTTTAAATTAAATATTTAAACGAAAAAAAAATTATTAAATATTATACGCCATTATAATTTTAAAATAAAACTTTTTATTTAATTTAAAAATATTTTATAATTTTATAAATATCGGTTATAAAGGGTCGAAATATTATAAATTTTATAATTTTAAGCGTTATTTTTTAAAGTTTTTAACGATAATTAATAATTTTATTATATATTTCGTAATTTTTTAAATATTTAAACGAAAAAAAATATTAAATATATACGCCATTATAATTTTAAAATAAAACTTTTTTAACGATTTAATTTAAAATATCTATTTTTATAAATATCGGTTATAAAGGTCGAAATATTATAAAAATTAGGTTATAATAAATATTTATTAAATCGAAAAAAATTTACTTACATTTTATAATTTTAAAAAATATATCTTTTATAAATTTTATAAAAAGCTTCGTTATTTTAAAATATTTAATAATAAATTATAATAATAATTTATAAACCTAAAAAACGTTATAATTTTTTTATTTTTTTTTTTAATATAAATTTAAATTTATTAAATAAAATAATTTAAATTTTATTTTAATTTATAAAATTATAGCGGTCGACGATAAGCTTTAAATATTTTATTAAAAAAGTATAAATTCGTTTTTATTAATATCGATTTAAAATTTTACGATTTATAATTAACGAACGATTTTATTAATATATTTATAATATTTTTTTAACGTATTAAAAAAATAATAACGTTATTTAAATATATAGAATAAAATTCGTTTAAAATATTATAAAATAAAATTAATATAATTTTAAAAATAAAAAGGTACGTTATAAATTTAAATAAAATTATAAATTATTTAAATAGCCTATATTTTATAATAAATACCGTTTTTTATTCCTTACCCTTAATAATTTAAATTTAATTAAAAGCTATAATAATATAAATTTAAAAAATTATTTCGCCTTATTTATTCTTATTAACGTTATAAATTAATAATAAAAAAAATCGATTTTTAATTATATTTAATTTTTAATAATTATAATATATTTAAACGCCTTTTCCCGATTTTTAAGCGATTAATAACGATATTATTAATAATATAAATCGTTAAATAAAATTTTTATTTAATTAATTATTAAACTATTGAATAATTTTAAATTTATCGATATTAAAAAGCCGCGATTTCGAATATAATAGCATCGTTTTTTTTTTTAAATAAATTTTTATATTTATCGGGTAATATAGCGATAAATCGTTCGCGAATTACTTTAAAAAAACGTTAATAAAAATAATAAATTAAATAAAAATTTTTTTTTAATTATTTTTAATAAAAGAATTTTTTTATTACTTTTTATAAACTTTTTAATATTATCCTATATAATTTTAATATTATTTTAAATTTAAAAAAATCGTTTAAAAAATTTAAAAAATTAAAAAATTACACTTTCGCTCCTTCTTATTAATAAAAAATTACTATACCGGCTATATTTAATTACGATTTAAAAAATTCCCTAATTAATTTTTTTTATATTCCTAAATTTTTATTATTTTTTCGGCCGAAATTATTACTTTAATTATTAATTATAATATAATATTTTTTTTAAATTTTATTATAATAAAAAAATAAAATAAATACGATATTTTATAATTATTATCGAAAATTATTTTTTTATATATTAATAATTTTATTATCGTTTAATAATTAAAAATTTAAATTATAAAAGCCGCGAATATATTTATACGAGCTTTCGATTTTATTTATTTTTAAATTTCACGATATTTATCGTATTAACGGGGCTAAATTTTATTTCGTACCTAATAAGGCTTAAAATTGCGAAGATAAGACTTAAAATAAATTTAATTATTAAAAATAATTATATCCTCGGCTTAATTAATTACGAAATTATAAAACTTTAATTAAAAAAATTTAATATATATTAATATTAATAATTAAAAACGAAAATATTTTTAATAAAAACTTAATTAAATTAAATTTTAATATAATAATAATATATTTCGTTTCGTTTAAAAAATTATTAATTATTAATAATTTTTTAAATTTATCGAAAGTTTATAAAAATAATTATTTTTATACGCGAAAAAAATATTAAAAAACGAAATCGAAATATTTTAAATCGATTATAATATTAATTATATAATATATATAACTATTTATAAATAAACTTAATAATTATAATATTTAAAATTTATAATTATTAATATAAAATATTTAAGTTTATTATTAATAAAATACTTCTTTTTTTTATATTTTTTATATAACTTTACGAAAAAGTTAATCGTTTTTTAAAATTTCGATAATTCGTTTATATTATTATTATTAATTCGGCTATTATTAAATTTAAAACTACGCGAATTAAAACGTTTAATATTAAACGGATTAAATTATTTAATATTAATCGTTATTTTAATTAAAAAATTTTAAATTTAAAAAATATTTAAAAAATTAAATTTATCGAACCCGAATATTTAATTATTAATTAATTTAATAAACCTTTTTATTTTAAAAAAAGGTATTAAAATTACCGTTATAATTACGTTCGTTTAAAAACTAAATTAATTATTATTATAATAATTTTAATTTTAAAAATTTATTATTAATCTAAACTTTAATAAAAATATCGTTTTAAATATTATTATATAAGTTATTGTAACCGTTACCTCGGCCGCGTTTTCCTCGATTTTTAAATATCGAAACTTATTTTTAAATATTATAAATATTATTATTAAATTAAAAATAACTATATTAATTATAATTTTAATTATATAAAATAAAAATAATTTTCGTATCGATAATAATATTAAAATTACTTAATTTTAATTATTTAATTTTTATAAATAATAGCGTTAATTTTATTAATTTATTAAATCGCCGTTATCGATTTATTAATTAATTAAATTAATTAATTCTTTCGAATATTTTAAATAATTATATTTATGCAACGAAAATTATTTATTATTTATTATATAAAAAAATTATTTATTAAATCGTTATTTATCGATAATTAATTAATAATAACGGTTTTTTTATAAATCGTTATTAATTTTAAATATAAATTAAATTATTTTTATATAATATAACTTAATTTTAAATAATATTTAATAAAAATATAAAGAATTTAAATTAAATTATTTATTTATTTAAAATTTTTAAAAATTAACTTTAACGTTTTTTCGAATATCGATAATATTATAAATTACGATTATATTTTTTTAATATTTTTAATAAAAATTAATATTATTATTTTTAAACGGAATTTTATTTTTAATTACTTTAATAATCGAATTCGTTAAAATAAAAACGTTTCCTTTAAATTTAAAAACGATATATTTAAATCGAGTTTTAAAATTACTTTAAAATATTTTATAATAAAATAGTTTTTTTAAACATTATTTTATATCGAATTAAATTAATTATTTTTATATTTTTTTAAAATATTATTTATAATTTTAAATTAAGCGTATTTTAAATTTTAATTTTTAATTAAAATATAAAAGTTTTTATAAATATTTTTCGTTAATATTTTTATTTTTTTTTAAAAATTATATAAAATTTAAAAAATTCGAGGTTTTTTTAAATTTTTTATATATATAATTAATATACTCGATAAAAACGATTTTAAAATCGAAAAAGTTCTCGAATTAATCTTTTATATTAATAGTTTATTTTACGATATTTAAAATTTAAAGGTTAAAATCGTTTTATAATATTATATATTTAAAATATTTAAAGTTTAATTTTTAATCGTAATATAATATCGAAAAATCGATATATTATTATAATAATTTCGTATATTAATATATAAAAAAAAAAAAAATTTCGCGTTATTTTATAATAAAATAACCTCGCGTTATTAATATAATTATTATACGTTTAAATAAAAAAATAAAAAGTTAATATCGAAAAAATCGTTAATAATATATTAAATCGAAATAAATAAAGCGCGTATTATTTAAAAAAAATATAATAAATTATAAAAATATAATTTATATTAATATTATTATATAAAAAATTAAAAAATCTTTAATATCGAATTACGAAAATTCTATTTAAATATCGATATGGGGCGCACGGGCCTCAGCGCACAGACCACCGGTATGGGCCGTGACACTTTCGCCGCGGTCGACAAGGCCGCCTCGTCCGTATACTCTATCCTGCTCACCCCAACCAGCCTCGCGATGAGGTCCTCGAGCAGACCCCAACGTCTCGGCCTGCCGCGCCGCGTCGTCAGACTGCGGGTCCTTCTCCGCGGCGTCCAGCGCGGCCGCCTTCTGCCGCGACCAGGCATCCAGCATGGGAAAGACCCCGAGCCGAGGACGACCGGCTCGTTTTCTTCGTTGCCCGTGAGGAAGAGCAGCGTCTTCAGTCTAGACGGCGTCAGTATATGCAACGTCGACGCCGTAGCCGCCCGATCGAACCGCCAGCGCCGCCGGTCCTCGCCCCCGTAGCGCCGCCAGGAGCAGCTTGGCCTCGCGCGCCTCGCTCTGAAAGGGCCAAAGGGGGCGGAAGTACTCGAACAGGGCGGGGCACCAGTAGCCCCGACCGTGTCGGGGTGGCGGTGGCAGCCCCAGCAGGCGCTCGGGACGCGATGGTCGGCGCCGGCTTCGAGGAGGAGGCGCAGGATGGCGAGGGGGACGTGGTCGCAGCCGGTGAGGTGGAGGGGGCGGAGCCGGTCTTGGTGGCTTTCGCTGAAGTACTGGTGGGGGAGCGGTAGGGGGCCCCGATGGTTTCCTCGTTGGGGTCGGCGCCGTGGCGGAGCAGGAGAGAGACGATTTCTGGGTCGGGCGGGATGGCGTTGGGGGGGAAGCCGCAGCACTGCTGCTTTGCTTTTCTTCCTCGTCCTCCGTTTGGCCATACTATTACTACTACCACCATCACCGTCGCCGTCGTGCCCGTGCCCTGCCCCGCCAGCGGGTCTGGCAGCTCACGGCCCAGTGGATCGGGTACCAGCTCTCCCCGTGGTGCGCCACGGCCCAAGTGTCGTCCCGGTTCGGGTCGGCCCCCCGCTCCTCGAGCAGGAAGCGGACCAGGGCGAGGTGCCGGTGCTGGACGGCGATGGCCAGCGGGTGGCCCGCGAGGCAGGAGGCACGGGCCGCGTCGCGCGAGGGGCCCCAGGGCGGCCAGTCGGCCTCGGCCTGGTTGAAGAAGAGGTGGTTGACGGCGGCGCCCGCGTCGAGGCTCCGTCGGGCCGTGGCCACGTTGCCGGTGCGGCACGCCCACACAGGGCCGAGGAGTTCCAGATGTGCACGTCGCGGCGGTACAGCTCGTCGAGGAAGAGGGCGGAGAGGCCGCGGCAGGTCAGGGCGAAGTGGAGGAGGTCGCTTGCGCCGTCGACGCGGGTCACGATTTCGAGCACCAGCTCAGTGGGTAGTTGCAACATCCTGTGTCTTTACTAGTATGCTGGGACAGACGAGAGAAATAGAAGGGAGGAGCCCGTCTCATTTGTAGGAGGTGCTTCTTGCTGGACCCATATACGGACGGGAATAGTAAGCATGCGGTCGATTGATAGAGGCTGTGCCAAGTATCCAGTTCCTTCTGCCTACGCTCCAATTCGTCTAATGGCGGCTGCCTGCCGCTCTTCTTGTCGTGTTGCGTCCTCTTCCGCGTGGCACTTACTTACCTTGGTCATATCCTTGCTCCAATTCGTCTAATGGCGGCTGCCTGCCGCTCTTCTTGTCGTGTTGCGTCCTCTTCCGCGTGGCACTTACTTACCTTGGTCATATCCTTGTCAAATATATGCAGTTCTGGTTCATTGCGCATTCTGTCTAGGCTTCGAGATTCCTGTATGGTTTTGGGGTGGTAATGAGGGGTTGGTCTAAATAGGTATCTTGAATCAGGGAGTTGGTATCTGTAAGCCAAGAAATATGGATTTGTTAGTGAGATTCTAGTTGCCTAGACCCATATAGCCCCTAAACCCCCGCCTTGAACATGACACTTCCAAGTACATATACAACACTCACTTAAATACTTACTTATTAATGCGGTAAGATGGATATATCTGTGTCCATCAAGAACGAATGCAACGGCGGCGATGAAGTTGTCGATTACCCCGCCGCCCCGCTGCCGCCCAAAGACGTCCTCCTCTGCGTACGGACAGGCAAGATCCACCCCTGGCCAACTCGGGCGGCAAGATCCGCTCGGCCATCCACAAGCAGCCGCGCGCGGGCCCCGTCTACGTCGGCCGTACGGGTCTCGCGGGCGACGAGGTGCAGTACGAGCTGCACGGCGGGCCCGACAAGGCGCTGCACCAGTACGCGGCCTCGCACTACGCGGCCTGGAACGCCGAGCTGCCGGGGCGCGAGGACCGGTTCAGGGTGGCGGGTTCGGCGAGAACCTGGCCACCTCGCTGCTGAACGAGGAGAATGTCTGTATTGGGGACCGGTTCCGTATTGGGGGCGGGGACGGGGACGAGGGGATCGAGGTCGTGGTCGGCGAGCCCCGACAGCCCTGCTTTAAGTTGAATCATCGCTTCGCTTACAAGCGCATGTCGTCTGCGGCGCAACGGACGGGGCGGACGGGTTGGTACTTGCGCGTCCTCAGGACGGGATATATCCGTGAGGGGGATGCGTACGAGCTGGTTGAGCGCGTGCACCCGACGTGGCCGCTTGCCCGGGTGCAGCGTTACCTGTACCACGAGACGGACAACGTCGCGGCTATGCGGGAGCTCGTCGAAGGCGTCCCCGAACTCGGCGCCGAGATACGCGGTGTATTTCGCCGTCGCCTCGAGAGCCGCGACACGGAGGATTTCGCGGGACGGCTTGAGGGGGAGCGGCTGCCTATGGATTGGCGGAGCTACCGGCTCGTGGAGAAGGCCGATCTGACGACGCGGGCGAAGAGGTTTGTGTTTGAGGTGCACGACACTGCCGACACTAATGGCAAGAAGGACGAAGAAGAGGATTTTGCACAGGGCTTCGCGCCCCATGTCCGCCTGCGGTTTGGGCCTGACCAGCGCTTCTCCCGGGCGTATTCCGTCGTCTCGGGCACCCTCAAGCGGTTCGAGTTGGGAGTGGCCCGAGACGACAACTCAAGAGGCGGATCGGTATACCTACACGACAGTCTCAATGTCGGCGACATTATCAAGGTGGCCAACGGCCATCAGGCCAAGCTACCTAGCGAGGACGACGATACAGACGGGAAAGACTGCATCAAACACTCACGGGATATGAAGCACATATACATCGTCGGCGGTATTGGTGTTACCCTTCCTGCGCTCTATATGCCAGCGTGACCCCTCGGACAACTTCGAGGTGCACTACGCGGTGCGCAGCAAAAAGGACGCTGCGTACCTCGACCGCCTACCCGAGAGCAAAACCACGCTTTACTTCGGTGCACTACGCGGTGCGCAGCAAAAAGGACGCTGCGTAACCTCGACCGCCTACCCGAGAGCAAAACCACGCTTTACGCCAGAGACGAAGATAGAAGATTAACACTGAAAGACATCATGCCCCAAACCGCAGAAGACTCATAAACACCTCATATACTGCTGCGCCCCTCCTCCCTGCTGACCGAATGCCGCAGCTGACCCAGGCCCTCGGCTACCCCCGGTCCCGGACCTACTTTGAAGAATTCGGCGGCGCCTCCTCGACTTTCGGCACCGCGACCCGTTCGAAGTAGAAGTCGAAAGCACCAAAAGAATATTACAGGTCCCCGGCGAGAAGTCCCGCTCGACTCCTGAACGAGGCCGGGTTCGAAATTGAGTCGTCCTGCTCGTGGGCAACTGCGGGACCTGCATGGTCGACTACAGCTGCAACAAAGAAGGGGATGGAGGCGGAGAGGTTTGCACACCAGGTTTCGCACTGAGCGCGAGAGCAGAAGGAGGATTCGATGCTGAGTTGCGTCAGCCGGGCAAAAGGGGGATTACCATTGACTGTTAAGTTGCGTGAGGCAGGCTGGGCATTTATTTGGATGCACGTCAACTGACAAACACGCCTGATAGATGACCAAGATTGTTGACATGGTGCACTCTGGGTGATTTGGGACTGGATATGTCATATTGTTCCTAGCTCTGCTTGAAGTTCATACTGTAGCCCCCAGACTTCTCGTCTTTACCATCTGAAGTTGTCAGTACTCAAACGAATGGCTTCAGAATGCCGTTTCCGAGCTGTCGTCATCTATCATTAGCCATTTCTGAAACATGCGAAAGGTAGAGAACCACTTACATCCTTGAGCTTCCCCCACATCTCGGCCATTTCCTTCTCCTGCGCCGCCTTGGATTTACCGGTAGAATAACCAGCTGGGCCTTGACAATCTTGCGGTCTGCCGGGCTCAGGTTCTCCATCGTAGACAAGAGCTTGTAATCCTCTTCGGCACCCGAAAGGTTCGCCCAGCCGCCCTTCTCACTGCGCGCCCGCGCCCGGCGCATCAGGGCTTGGCGCGGATCCGAGCGACATCTTCCTTACGTTTCCGCCGCGCGCTGCCGGCCTCGGTCTCTTCTTCTCTCGGCGGGCGCGCTGTTCTGGGCGCCGGAGCGACGATCTCCTCCTCGACGCCGTCTTCGTCATTCTGGGCCTTCGCCTCCTCCTTTTCGGCCTCGGCCTGCCCTCAGCCGCTTCCAGACGGCCGAGGCCGTCGAGGGCCTTGGTCGCGCTGGAGATGGCTTCTTTCCACTGCTCCAGCTTCAGGTGGCAGGCGGATATGTTGGACTGGAGGACGGCGAGTTCGTAGTCGAGGTAGTGGGGGCAGACGGAGGCGGCTTCTTCGTACACGTTGATGGCGTTTTCGTACTTGGCCGAGGAGAAGAGGGCATTCGCTTGGGTCTTCTTCTCGTTCGATTCGCTCAGTAACTCCTACAACGACGAAGCTCGTATTAGCATGATTGGGGTTTGCCTCTACTGGCAGTTGAGCTGCTGTATGGGGTGGGGGTTGTTTACATGCCGCCTCTGGCGCAAATCGCTCGACGGGTGCGGTTACGTCATCCTCGGCGGCGGGTGCAGCGTTTCTTCGCTGCATCGTCTTTGCTTTGCGCAGGTGTTTGGTCTTTGGAGGACATGTTGTGTGGACTGGAGCCAGAAATGGTGGCAGGTGGAAGGCTTGAAAAGCGACAAAGCTATCGAGCGTTGGCACACCACTGACGAAATCCAACGTTTTGTCCGACCATAGGCGATTGGCGTCTTGGTGCCCAGCGACCAGCCAGCGGCAGCGACAGGGGTTTTTTGGAGCTACCCCTCTATCGGACGACTCGCCGGGACGATAGAGGGGCAGCGACTTTTTGCCCCGCCAATTGACTTTCTACAGACAGCCCACTGCGAAACATGGTCTGACTTTCTACAGACTGGCGTGAAAAGCATTGGATTATATTTTGCTGAACCTCTTTGGATCCTTTGTTTCTTGCCCGAGAAACGCTATTGCGCTCTATACCCAAGCTTTCTGTTAGCAACCTCACAATGGCGCCTCGTACAGAGTAAGTCCCAGCGCGCTTCATCCTCCCTTGTCCCTCTTCTAAGTACCGCATCATCAATAAATGACTAACAAGCCGCCTCCCTCTGCGTGCGCGCGAATAGCTTCCCGCCGGCGCGCCTGTCTCTTCGACATGGACGGCCTGCTGCTCGACACCGAAGACCTCTACACGCTCTGCATCAACATCGTGCTCGAAAAGTACGGCCGCCCGAGCCTGCCCTGGAGCATCAAGGCCAAGCTCCAGGGCCGCCCCGCGCCCCAGTCCAACGCCATCTTCAGCGAGTGGGCGAAGCTGCCCGTCTCCAACGCCGAGTACCAGGCCGAGGTCGCCGCCCTGCAGCAGGAGCACTTCCCCCCCACCCAGCCGCTCCCGGGCGTCGTGAAGCTGCTCGCCGACCTCGGGCGCACGCGGTACTGGGACACCTCCGCCGCTTCTAAGAACGAGAAGGAAAAGAAACAGAGGGTCCATATCGCGCTCGCGACCAGCAGCCACGCCAACAACTTCCGCATCAAGACGACGCACCTCACCGACCTCTTCTCCGTCTTCCCCACGGACCGGCGCGTCCTGGGCGACGACAAGCGCGTGGGCGCCGGGCGGGGCAAGCCCCTGCCCGACATCTACCACCTGGCGCTGTCGACCATCAACGCGAGCCTGGCGCCGGGCGAGAAGCCCATCACGCCCGAGTGCCTGGTGTTCGAGGACAGCGTACCCGGCGTGGAGTCGGGGCGGCGCGCCGGGATGCGCGTGGTCTGGGTGCCGCACCCCGATGCTGAAGAAGGAGTACGCCGGGCGCGAGCCCGAGGTGCTGGCGGGCCGCATGAACGAGGCCGCCGACGAGGGGAACCGGAATGGTGGCGGTGCTGCGGATGCCGAGGTGGGCGAGCTGAATGATGGGTGGGCCGAGTACCTCGAGAGCCTGGTCGACTTCCCTTACGAGAAGTACGGCATGGCCATCCCGCCGCCCGAGGTCGAGTCGGAGCCCGAGATGCAGCAGGTGGCGAAAGAGGCCGTTTCTGCTGAGGACTGTGAAGAGCTAGTATTAGTTCAGAGCAGCAGATGATAGAGCGTTTGTTTAGACTCAGCGAGAAGAAAGGCACATAGAAAACCCGATGAGATAGAAGTAAATAGATATTAGAGGAAGGGCATTGTTGATGAGGCTATGAATATTTTCAATAGATTATGCCCCTTAGACAGAACGACGAATGTAGTCAGGCTACTTCCTCACAGGGCATATAAGTTTGTTGTATGGAAACAGCGTTCTATGTTCTGAAGTGCATCATCATCGTAGACTTCACCAGTCAATGAATGAATAAATGTCCTATAGGCTTGTTGCAAATCTTGAAGATCTAGCAAGTTGGGCACTGAGGTCGTATGGCTAGTGCATTGTGAAGTGCAAGACACGGATGTCATCAATAAAAGAGTCAACTTGGAAGTAAGATCTTCATTGCAGATTGGCATGAATGGTTTTATTCAGTAAATATCCCAGAGGCTGATCTTGCCATCTTTGCTTCCGGCGGCGAGCCAATGAGTTTCTTTGGCTTGTTTGATCCGTCGATCTTTGACTGTCACATCGACGAGTTTGGGGACGACGGCCTTCGAGGCAGTGGACTCGTCGCTGTCAAGACCGCTGCTACCGTCATTGTTTTGCTTGTCGTCCTCAGTCGGCGGTGAGGAATGATCCAGGTTCGCAAACGCGATGGCATAACATCCGACCTGGTGCCATTTGAGTACCGCCAGCTCCTGCATCGTCTTGGCAGAGTAGACGCGGATCTTGGAGTCCCAGCCCGCGGTCGCGAAGATCTTACCATCTGAGCGTACTTTCAGGCCTTGTTGTCCGGAGTGTTTGGTGTTGACGACCTTGGTCGGCTGCGTCCTGACCTCGACGCTCTGTTTCTGGGGTATAGGAGCGGTTTTGGGGGCGGCGGCCAGGGCCGCGGATAGGAGCGAAGCCGGCTGGGGCGGTTTGCTGGCGTCCCGCCTCGGCAGGTGGGACTCCGGGGTGGTGGCGTGGTGATTGGCGTTTCGGGTCCTCCCGAGGACGTCGGCAATGCCTGCGGTTGAGGGATCGGGTGTTTCACCACGTTGGCGTCGGCGCCAGAGGTGTAGAAGAAGTCTTGGCGGGGCGACACGTCGAGCGACAGAACCGGCTGCCCGTGGGCCTGCGTGCGGTAGGATACATCCCAGGAGGAGGAGCTGTTGTTGTTGTTGTCACTAGGTTCGCTCTGCTGGGTGACCATGGCCAGGCCGTTCTCGTATCCCGTCACCAAGGTAAGGAAGCCCTTGACGCGGCAGAGCACCAGGGACATGACCATGCCTGTCTTCTCGCCCTTCGGGCTCGAGACTACTGTGTGCAGTCTCTTCTGACTCGGGAAGTGGTAGATGTCGACCTGCCGTGGTGTTTGTCAATGCGGATGCTTGGCATCAAGGGAAACATGATAAGCATATAGCCTTCACCTACCGATTCAGACGCTAGGGTATTTGGTACGGCGATCAACAGCTCGTCGGCTGTTCCATCAGTGCCAGCCGGGCATAAGCCAAAGGAGCAAAAGTTCATTGTATTGACCGGGAGTATATACAGGATCCATGGTTGAGGCCGGGGCGTGGGTGAGGGGTCCAGCGGGAGCGTTGTGCTCAGGGAAGCCTCGTCTTCCTCAGCGAGTTTCCAGATGACCAACTGGTTATCTCTTCCGTGCCTGTTTACGACAAAGTAGATAAAACACTCTTAGCCTTGCTACCGATTGACGATGTTTACAGAACACACTGTAGGATTGACCAAAGACTCACGTGATGATCTTGTCGGCACCCCAGGAGGCGATGCCGAGGATGGCATTGGTGTGGGCGCGCCACACGGCTCGCGGGCGCACAATGGTCAGATCCCACAGCACGACGTAGCCCTCCGCATCGCCGGACGCCAGGCGCTGGTTGTCTCTCACAAAGGCGGCCGCATGGACTTGGGCGTGGTGACCTCGCAGCACCGACTTGGGCTGTGGCAGCGGGTGTTGTGAAGCCATGGGGATCGCTGCTACTGCTGCTGATGCTGTTCGGAAACGGCCGATGGGTAAGCAAACACAAGCAAAAAGTATCGCGGCTTTCACCTCGGATACATGGCTGGGCCCGTTTCACACGATTGGGATTTCTATACCGATGACAAAGCCGCAAACTCAAAAGAACATCAATTAAAAAGTTTGATGGCTCTGTTTTGTAAACAGTACCGTATGTTCAATCGTCGCCTGCCAATCGAACATTGAAGGTCGATTTAAACATTGGCAGGCGTCGTCAAAAGTTGCCCGAGGAATTTTGGCAGGAGCAGCCCACTAATTAACCTATTTTCTGTCCTGAGAGAGATCTCAACCTGCCAACCTCAAAATGTCGATTTACAACAGGGCTTATTCTCCATCCTGACTCTGGCCATCCTCAATACTCCCTGGACGCTACTTTATATATATTGTCTACCTAATTTCATCCTGGATACGCCTGAATGAATATCATGTTTTACAGACTTTGATTCCATGGGCGAACCCCAATTGAATGAAACTAGGACTACGAAAGCTGTCATCATCATCACGCCTTTTGGCTGCAAGATCAGCACAGCACCTCCGTGTTTTCTCCATCGTGGTGTTGTTACTCAACTCCTCCCACTGCATATTGTCAGCTTTTGAATTTACCTGCGACCGAGCCTGCACGCAAGGACCAAAGGCAAATGACAGAGCCACATCCCCAGAGCGGCAGCAGCGTACTACCACTACCAATGTTCATCCCATTGGACGCCACAGCATTCTTTACATATGCGAGTCCAGCAGAGTCAGCAAAAGATCTGAGACGTGTCATACAAAGATGCCCGAAGTCTACTGTCGTGACCTACTAGATCCGCACAGCTGCCGTGGTGCATCAAGTACTTATTTGCCATGCGGCCTGCGAGAACAGTGTCTCAGTCGCTACATGCAGACTTCGGGTGGCCAATAATAGCTGCCCCCGCGACATCTAGTAATATGGGCTTTTGGGCTCATCCCAACTCAGCTGAGAATTGTGTCATTTCCGCCGCCATCTCTTATATCTGCGCGCGCGCGGCTACGTCAACTTCCATGGCAATCAAATCAGACAAACCCGATATTACCGTTAGAAGATGCACCCGCAGTCTGCCGAAGTGTGCAAATTGCCACCAAGTTAAAAGGGATGCAATCCTGGCAACACCAAACAGGTCTGAGAAGAATATCCGTACATCGTGATGATTCCACGACTCGAGAGTAGAGAATTGTATTGTGCTGTGCTGCGCTGCTGCAAAATTGTCTCACTACCGTACGTTTGTGATTTCTCGTCCACGAATCTACTCATAATCAGGAGGTTCCCCACTAACCGACCTGGAGCCTGGAGAAAAAAGTAACCCCTTGCATTCCCGTTAATCGATCTACAGGGCCTGAGATTTTAGCATTTTAGGACCCCTGTTCCTGTGTTTGGAGGGTGAGCCTAAGCGAACCCGGATTCTGCATCCGCGGAAGGCAGGGCAAGCCTTCTACTTGTCTTCGATTGCAACGGGGACCCGGCCTGCTGACGCTGACAACGTGCAAAGCCTCCTATAGTACTCCGTAGTAGACCCCAACGATCTCGCATGTCTCGAGATCCGTGAGATGGATGATGACTTCAGACCAGCAGGCCCAGTTGGCTCTGTTGTCGCGCATGACAAATGGACACCAGAATCCAGGGCCCGCTAAATTTGGGTCAAGCCATCGGCTCAGAAAGGTGCCGGTAGGGGATTCGCTTGATCCACCCAAGTCCTTCCCTCTCGCGGCAGCAAGGGGGTTTGCCTGGCTTGGCGGGTCGGTTGGAAGGACTCTGGGGCAATGAGGCTTGCCTGCGGTTCCTTAGGGATTGACATACTCTCGAAACGAAACTTGACGTGGTGACTTTTAGCTGCAATTTCGTCATATCTGATGCAGTCTAGTCGGATGCCACCCACCACTCTCGGCTCTTTTATGCTTATGACAACAACGCTACTGCCCCCATGTTTGCTGCAAGTCTCCGGGGCGCCAGTGCGTGCACCAGCCTCTAGGGGACGGAGGTTTTCTCTGCTTCCAGGCAAGTCAAAGGCCAAGAAATATCACGATGATCCACCACAATTCGGCAGAGAAACAGCCCAATTTGGTGAAGCTTTGAAGAGTAACACAAGGCAAAGCAGCCAAATGAATTATAGTCGCTAGTGGAGGGACGACGTTGCATAGGGACTCAACACAAAGTCGTGAAGACCCAGTCGCGTGGCAGTCGGCAGTGGGCGGCAACACCGTTAGCGGATACCGCACGCGTAACCGCAAGATGATCAAACAGACGCATCGCTACATCGTAATTTACGTACTACTACCTACAAACACAGCCCCCAGCTCCAGAAACAGTGGCATGCGACGTGCTGTACGTATTGCCAAGCCAGAGTCGATTGCCTCCGGGTATCGGCTCTGGTGCAGGCAAAACTGCACTATTGCACGGGAACCGAGAGTCAAGATACGCAGTTCAGACCACCAACGGTTACAGATGAGGGCGCCGGGGACCGAAACGGTATAGTCTGGGTGTGCGCAGTGTCTTTGACCAAAGACACGCTATGTTGTCCAAAGGCAGGCAAATGCAAGATGCATCTGTCAACTGACAAATATGTCTGCTTTATCCCAACGTTGAGACGAGCTTGCATCGCAGTTGGGGTGAAAGGCACAAGAAAGGGCACAGTAGGGCGGTCTTGGCAGGTACCGTTGAAACCGACGATGAGTGTTTGCGACTCTCGGCACCGCCAGGAGCAAGTCAAGCCGATGCACTTCTCTGACAAGAGCTATTCGACACGGACCGGGAGCGCCCCATTATTTAAATCCATTCAAGCATAACCAGGGCCAGGGTCGTTTCGAGGAGGGCCCTGACCAGTCGAGCAAAACAGCCTTTGGAGGCCGCTGGTTGGCCGACGAGCGTTCAATTGATCTGCATGGACTTGGGGGTCGCCCGCCGTGGGCCACGGGGGACGCTGCGAAGGAGGGTGACAATTTACCAAAAGCCTTGACGGATAGCACATGCCGCTATTGAAATCCATTCGTCGTTTTTTCTTGCTTCAAGCTAGACAAGCTCATGGGAGGCAGTGCGTGCGGGCAACGGGCATGCAGGCTCATACTACCACACCCATCTTGAACATTGACAGATCAGATCCAGGACCTTCCCGGTCTAGGCTTCGAAGCTTCTTTCTTCGGCTGCCGTCTCATCCATCCCAAAATACCATACCAACCAAAACACACACGGCACGGCACACGGCTCCCCCGTAGTCTGCCTACCTTATCTAACACACTTATCTCGAACTTGCTATACCACGAGTGACGAAAGCTAAGCTTGTTTGGCCACGGACGCTGCAGTGCTTTTCTTTTGCTGCATGGGCGCCGGACGACTGACTACATACCTGACAATTCACCTGTTTGAACCAAGAAAGCTCGAGGCATGCTCATCTTCTTGTATCGGAGCTAATACTGGGAGATATGCCAGTGTAGCCGGCGCTAGGAGCGAAGCTATCCCTTTTCCTTCTTGCTATAGCTCTCATTTACATGCAAGAGCCTATCGTCATCGCGGAAAGAAAAGCAAAGATTTCCTTCCCCTTGGCCCCAAAGCTAGCAATTTTCTTTCAGCTGCGCGCCTAATTATACTTACTTGGACGAACCCGACCCAGGATCAACCCGCCGTCACGTACATTCCACTGCTCTCTTTTCCCACCCTCTTCGCTTGCACGCCAGATCAAGACCGGCCCTTGGTAGCTGGTCAGCTAGCTCCTCCCGTCTTCCGGCACACTGGGGCCAGGCCTGTGGTACCACACCTAGTACAAGTACTTATGCGGGCGCTCACCTGCCTGATCGATCGGGAAGACGAATGAAGAGCGCTCATCGGAATTAATAACGATTTAGATTACATACACCCAGCAGAGAGAAACTAAGCTCTCAAGTCAGTCCACTTGGCTCTCGGCCTACCCATCTCTTTCTGCTGCCAGTTTCCGTCGGGGAAGACGGACGGCGCACTACAGCGTTCTCGTTTGACACGCTTGTGCCAATCAACCGACGGGTCGCTCGTACGAAGTCCAAGACATTCGAGTGCATCCCCAAGTTCTGGCCGGCTCAAAGAACGCACCACCACCGCTGCCAGCAGCAGCTCACAGACGGAAAAAGCAAAAAGCGAGAGAAGAAAAGAAGGACCAGTGGAAAACGTGCTGAAGCGGCCCGTCACCAGAGACATAGCTAGTACATCCAACCTACTAGCTAGTCGTCCCCCCACACTCGATCTACTTGTACTCGACTCCACGCCTTTTCTTGGGTTTCTTCGACAATTCTTGCCCTTTCTTTTATCTCATCACATTCCGCTTCTAGCAATCTATTTTACGATCTTCGCTTCTAATCGAGTCGACCGAGTTGTGGCTCACCTTTATCCAACGGGTCCAGCAATCAGCAATCAGCAATCAACGATATACCCGTTACTGTCAGACCTAATCTCGGGAGCGCCAACGGTCTACCGCAGCCGCAAGCAAGCAACAGCAACAGTAACCGAAGTATTATCGACTGGACTTGCCTAGCAAACAACGATTTTGTTTGTTAGCTGGAAGCCGAAAGCCACCCCCTTTCACTTCCCCCTCTCTTCCGGTCCAGTCCCTCTTCGGGACTAATACCCCGTCTCTTCGGAGGCGCCGCCCGCGGCCCTGGCTACCTACAATACCGCGCCGAACGTTGTCCACCCGGGCTTCGGACTCGGCGCCCCTGCGCCGCATGGTGCGCACTATGCTGAGCATCCCTCCCCGCCATACAGCGTTCGGGCCCACGGATATGCGCCAGCATCAGCAGCAGCAACAACGGCAGCAGTAACAGCAACAGCAACAACAACCAATGACGGGCAGTTTGAGATACCGGCCCCAAAGCGGCAAAGACTGTCCATATCGGGTCCAAGCAAACTGGGCCCGTCTAGGAGCAACCCCAGCAGCAGCCCTGGAAAGACGACGAAGGTAGCACCGCCGGGAAGTGGCATGACCGTTTCAGAGCCGGTGCCGGTTAAGAGCAGGCGAGTTAGGACAGGGTAAGTCATTTCTACTTGTTTAGCTTCTCATCATTCACTTTTCCACCTCTTCTCTTCCCCTCCGTCACTTCCCCTGCTTATTCTTTGGAGACGGGAACCTATGCTGACAGCTGCAACCTGTTGAGAACGAGGCAACGGGGTAGGCTCCAAGTCTCCCCTTGAGCCCCACATGCCTCGTTCGGCAGGTTTACCTCAAACAGATGTCTTACTTGTAGAGAACGTCATTTGAAGTGCGATGAAGCAACGCCCGACTGCCTGAATTGCAGGAAGAGCAACCGGGAATGCAAACGTGGTGTGCGGCTCAACTTCATCGACCTCACCTGCAAGGAGCCGCCTATCCTCCTCCCGCCCACAGACGAGTGGTCAGGTATGTTGTCTCTCCGGTTTCCTTTTTGTTTTTTTTTTTGTTTTTTTCGATTGGAGGCTTATACTCATTCTCTCCGCAGTACAATTCCAGGATGAGTCGCGACAAATCGCCTCGGAGTACCGAGGCGGACTGGGCCGATATGCCAAATTGGAACCACAAGTAATCACGCCACCTCATGAACCCGATCGGGTTCACGACCTCAGGCGGCAGTCGTTCAACATTGCCCGCCTACAGCACCATCAAGCACCGCCGATAGACCGGAGGTACTCTACCACCAACCTGGCGTCGTTACAGCATTCAACTCATTACAGAGAGAAGGCGCACTCGCAATCGGATGCGCACTCAGATGGATACCAATCGAGAAGGAACAGCGATGCATCGTTCTTGGCGTTTCCCAACCCTTCTACCAATAGGGGCTATGAGAGTCTGTTGCTTTCAGACCCTTTCGCGGCGAACAAAGAGGAAATCCAGCGCAGTCAGTCCCGGCACACGTACCGAGGCAGCGATGTGTCGACGGCAGCATCAGTAGCCGGCATGACCGTTGGCAACAACCAGTCTCATTTCTTCCGCAGTTCTGGGCCGGGACAAGACCCTATCGGACCCCCCGACACAGGCATGATGACGCCGACGAGCGACAAGTCTGGGGAGCGCGAGTACCTCAACTCGCCCGAGGAGCTGCACTTCATGCAGGTCTTTGTGGAGGAGGTGGGCGTCTGGATGGACAGCCTGGACGAGAAGAAGCACTTTTCGCGGCTGGTGCCGTACCACGCCCTCAAGTGCCCGATGCTGCTCAACGCCCTGCTCGCGTGCGGCGTCAAGCAGCTGACGGTGACGCAGCAGTTCAACGACGACAAGGCCCTGTTCTACTACGACACGGCGACGACGCAGCTGCTCCGCAGCCTGCAGAACCCGGAGCGCAACACGGCCGAGTGCGCCACCACGGCCGTCGTCCTGAATGTATACGAGATTATGAGCGAGAAGCCGACGCAGCGCATGAGCCACATCGCGGGGGCGCGCGCCCTGATCCGCGAGTGCGGGTGGAACGCCAAGAGCACGGGGCTGGGGGCCGCGTGCTTCTGGCTCAACGTGGGCATGGAGCTGCTGAGCTGCCTGGCCTTCAACTGGCAGACGGCGTGGGAGCCGGACCAGTGGGGCGTCGACATGGACTTCTTCTTCGACTCGGCGGACAACAACAACAACAACAAGCGAGACAACAACAACAACCGGGCCGTCGTCGTCGACCGGGACGAGGGCATCGGGCACGGCACCGAGGAGATGTGGGTGCACCGCATGTTCTTCATCGTGGCCAAGATTTGTAATTTTCGCGCCAACATCCCCAAGTTCGAAAAGGCCAGCCCCCACGAGGAGCAGATGCGCCTCCAGGACCGCTACGCCGAGTGGCAGCGCCTCAAGGGCATGTGCGACACCTGGAACGACGCCTGCCCGCGGCCCATGCACCCGTTCGGGTACCTCTATCCGTCGCAGTCGCGCGGGAGCAGCAGCGGGCGGGCTACGTCGTTGTTTCCTAATGTCTGGTATGTGACCCCCTTTTTGCATATCCCCTATACGCTTAACGGGACGAGAAGATTAACACTTGGTTCAGGCTCATCAAGCGCGCCGCCATTGTCGGCCGCCTCTTCTACCACACGGCGCAGTGCCTGCTGGCGCAGATCAACCCGATCCTGCCCAAGGACAGCGAGGAGGCGCGCGCGGTGCAGCAGCACCACGCGCACCAGGTGTGCGGCATCGTCGCGCACACGCGGGACCGGGGCGTGGCGTCCGTCTCGATCCGGTCCCTGGCCATCGTGGCCGAGGTCCTCACCGACCGCGCCGAGCAGCGCGAGTGCGTCGACATCCTCGAGAACATCGACAAGGCCACGGGCTGGAAGCTCGGGGCCGTCGTCAAGAACCTCAAGCGCGTCTGGGGCTGGGAGAAGCAGAACAGCATCTCGGGGCTCGCGGCCACGTTCCTGCCGGCGCCGGCGCCATCGTCTTCCAGCAATATCAACGGTAGCGGCGGCGTCGGCGGCAACAACAACGGCAACCCGTCGACGACGACGACGGCGCCGGCTAGCCACACGATGAGCGCGGCGCCGTCGCCTTCGGAACGGTCGGTTTCCTTGGCCAACATCACCAACCAGCCGACCCCGGCGGCGGACCGCGCCAATTCGATCTCGGGGTCGGGGTCGAACGCGGGACAGATGATTCCCGGGCTCGCTCAGGCGCAGGCTCACGGGCCGGCGCATGCGCAGGGCCAGCCGCCGCCCGTCGCGGCGCCGCGGCCGGTAAGGTTGAGTGTTAATCCGCTTAGCTTTGCTGATTTCAGCTTGCCGAATCATCCTTATCAGAATTGGTACGAGCCGCCTAGTCGGTCGAGCTCTTACAAGACTTCTCAGGGGCTGTTGTGAGGCTGATTCATGTTGGCTTTCTGGTCGGCTATCTGCTTTTATCTTGTGTGTATACGTCTGAGCGAGCGAGTGCGAGTGTGGAAATGTGTGTGCATATATATGCCTACCCCAAGAGGGCGGCAATCAGCCGTCCGTCCGGGGTAGCTGCTTGATGATTTACGTGTATCATGTTTTACAGCGGTAGGGGCACGGCTACGAGGCATAGGGAAGGTGTCAAGATACCATTGGGTTGTTGCATTGCGGGCGAGAAAGCTATTGGGCGGCTGCATATTCTGTCTGTCTGCATGCTTTTTCGGAGATGATCACGATGCTAGTTCGTGTTTGGGGCGTCAGATGGTATTGGGACCATGGTGGCATACTTATTACAGCATATAATAAATACATAAATAATTGAAACACTATCTACAACTAGAACAACCCTTCGCTTCACTTTCCGTCTTTAACAATGTACAGCGTTAAATAATAGTGATTACACTCTCCTTCAAATCTGAATTTTGATCGTGATGCAATTGCTTCACGATCTCACCAAACATGGCGCCGTTCATATAGCAAGGTCCGACCAGCTGGAAATGTGCCCCCGAGGGACGTAGAACCAATGGGATGCGACAGCCGTAAATGACCGCCACGCAGTCGCCTGGCTCCGAATCGCAAGGGCCCTTGCCGATTCGATTGTCCTTAGTCACGAAGAACTTAGAGGAGGACTGATCACTGGTCGCATTGCTCCGAATCAGGTACTCCTGGTAATGAAACTCCAGTTCCCCGAGGCCGGATTCCAACAGGTCATCATAGTGCTGTCGGATCGTCCGGTCACCAATTTTCAGTCCTGGGAATCGGTCACCAATCTTCAGTCCTCTGAATGAATCCAGGAAGCTTGCTTCCGGCTTGTTCGGGGGGTCTTCCAGATGGAGGCAATGCGCGAATCCCAGGGCCAGTCGAACGTAACGCTCACTGCCGTTGCTATAATGCAAAGGGATCGCCCCGGGCTCATGTAAAGTTTTCTCGTCAAATATCATGGTACGAAACAGAATTTGAGCAGGGTCGTTTTCGCCGGAAGGTTGAGGGCCAGCCCGTTTTTGTTCGGTCAGTTTCAGGAGACTCTGCGGGCTGTCTTGGACTTCCTTCAACGTCGTTATCGCATCGACTGTATCAATCAGTACCCCACGAGTTTCCAGTAAGGTATACTGTGGCCCCATCACGTCTTCTGGAGAATCCGCGGGGCTAGTCAACTCCGATATTGATGGGAAGGCAATGTGAGGTTTCTCGTTCATAGTGGCTCTGAAGTGTTTCAGCTTGCTAGCAGCCAGATAGCGGATGTCCACGCCGTGGGTTCCACGATAGTCAGGAACCCAGGAAGGTAGATTCAAAGATGACCCATTCGCTGGGTTCCATAAACCAGCTGTGAGCAAGAGAGACACACCATCCTCACTGTTATAGTCATTCCCGAGACGTCGGAGTGTAAAATAGGTGTAGATGTCTTGAACAGATTGGGAGTAGTCTGCGTGGATAGGGATAGCCCTGCAAACTCCAAGCAGTGAGAACAGCTTGTCTCGTGGGTCCGTACATTGCAGGTGTCTCGTAGGTTGCAGAATATTTTCCATATCCCGGGCCTCATCCCTGCTGATGAAGAAGTGGGCAATTTGGAAGAGAGTCCTGCGAAGCTCCAAGATCCAGTCGCATCTGACCTGAGCTTCGAACCATAGTTCAGGATTTCCTGAAATTGAGTTGAACTTTCTCAAGTTCTCCCATGATATCTCATACGGACCGCAGTGCACAACAGCATTCCTTGATAGCACAATCTCCTGGAACATCCACATCCGCTGCCAGTAAGGTCGCCGGAGCAGGTTGATCAGCCCGCGGCTGCCGTACTCATCCAACTTCATTCTTTCAACAAATCCCCGGCCATCCTCCAGTGTTTCGAGGCTTGACAAGAGAATTGTTGCCTGGGCTATGTTGTCACCGCCTTCTGCCTCGCCAACGAAAATGCGAACAGTTTCAGCCCCCGAAAAGATCGATCCCATTTGGAGAACCTGTTGACCTCTTTCGACAGTGTCGTTTTGATTTATGCACACTCCGTCAATCCAGAGGATTCTTGTCGAGGATCCGTCTCTCATATATGTGAGAGCAGTATGTAGGCTGGATGTGACCGAAATTTGTTGGCCATTGGCTGTCAAGGACCGCCGGTCAGTCTGATCGCCCCAGCGATACGAAATCGCGTCGTAGCTAGGGGTAGACACCTCTGGAGGGAGATCATCAATCTTGAACAATTCGATGAAGATGGGCGCTTTTCGGGTAGAGGCGGGGTAAAGCTTGAGCAGTCGGAACTTGTTCTGCTTTAGCGGCAGAGAGTCGTAGATATCCATGCCGACTGTGTTCATGTAATTGTTTCGTTTCCAAGGGTAGAATCACTGTAACGAGGTGGCAGTTGCGAGCCAAGTCAAGATGAAGCTTCCAGGCCCATCTCCCTGGAGAGAATGGGCAGAACAGCTATAGCCAACTAAAATGGTCTTTCCAGTGACGTGATGGCCAGTATTGCCGTAGTCGGGGCACCGATCTACTGCATGTTGGTAATAGAGGCACCGGCATGCAGAATACAGTTCAACCAACTGATAGCACATAACAAGTTGTAAGATGTATCGGCTATCGACGAAGAAGAAAGTTATCAAAGCAAGACATTCACCAGACCGGGAAGGAGAGAGCATGATATTAAATCAATCAATTCTACATCAGGACCTCGCGAAATTGATGAAGCCATCAGGCTGTAGCGTGGCTATGCCATGCACGCATTGCGCGGTGTCGACAGATGAAGTGGTGTCAGAAGCGCAGGGCACACTTGTTAGGCAAAATGGGGGAGGTGCTTACAAGGAGTACTAAACCCTATATAGTCCTGATCGGCTTGATTTCGGTCTATAGAAGCAAGATCTGCAATAGCCTCAGTGGCTTTCTTCTCTCCAGACGGTATGGGCGGGGGACGGTTGGGACGCTGGTGAAGAGTCAGGACAGGCTGTAGGTACTGTCTCCAAATAAAGTCACTGTAAAAGTAGAACTATGTAATCAACACAGCTTGTGGGATCTGCTTGCCTCCAAGGACTATGTTTACTGCATGCATTTAGTGCACCTGGTAAGGATGCTTGGAAAATTAGGTCGGCTGATATAGATCTTTTACAAGCACGACTGAGAAACTGATATTTCAAATGTTACTAAAAGCTCCATTTCCCATGCAGTTTTGTAGCTTCATTTATGAATGGGTTCGTATACTTAATACAAGTGTAATATACACACTAACTCACTGCCTCAGCTCAGCCAACGAACTCACCAACCAATCGCTATGTTCGTCGAACCACCCTCACAGCTGCGCCCTCCCCTCCAACCTCCTCCGCCTCCTCTCCTCCCTCACCGCCCTCTTAACCGTCGCCGCCTCCTCCTCAGACAACCGAAACTCCCTCCTCGACCCATCCGCCGCCGTCGTGGCCTCCTCGAACATGCGCCGGCCCAGTATGTCCGAGAGCCGCAGGACGCGCGTGCTGACCGTCGCCCCGTCGCGGCGGTTCTTGCCCTCGCGCCGGCTCGACGCGATCTTCTCGGTGAACTCCCACAGCCGGCCCGTCGGCACCAGGTCGCCCGTCCCCGGGTCGCGCGCCGGCATCCAGTCGTGCGAGATGCGCAGCCGCGCCGGGCTCGTCTTGGCGTCCTTGGACTTGACCACGTACAGGATCCCTTCCTCCTCGAACCGGCTGTACGCGTTCTTGAGCGTCTCCTTGTTGACGGCCTCGAAGTAGGAGAGGTCGCCCTGGTGGTAGAGGGTCTTGCCGAACTGGACGACGTTATCAGTAAAGGCAAGTTTGATGAGTGTGAGAAGGGGATATACGAGAAGATACTTACCAATTGGGCGCTGTTCTGGGCTTTCGTGACCTCGATCCAAACATCCTCCTTATAGTCCAGGGGCGGCGTCAAGCCGATCAACGAAGTAGCCGCCAGCCAGCTCGCCTCGATAAAAGGCCAAATCAGGAAACAGTAGAAATCGTAGTTTTCGCGGCCCGCCGTCCGCTCCTCGTCCGACAGACCCACTGTGACGATCTTGTTACTCTCCGGGTCGCGCGCGAGATGGATAATGCGGTCATGCTCAAGCCCCGCAAGCGTCTTCTCAAGGTTGGCTGCCAAGCCGTCGGCGGGGAAGATGAACTCGCCGCGGAAGAGCGAGGACAGGAACAGGACTTGGTTGCGTAGGTCATCGTACCCAATGTCCTGGACCGCGGGCCCGCCGCCGCGCTTGACCCGCGTATACATGGCGGCGCTCACAAGGGCCTCCGATATGAAAAGGTGGATGGTCATGTTGCGGTAGAAGGACAGCTGAAACCGGTCGACGGCGTAGTAGGTCGGCTCAGCGAGCCCGGAGACGACACCCACGAGATCCTTGCCCAGTACGTCGAGGCCGCGCTCGACCACGTCCGAAAGGGGCGCGGTGCCGAAGTGGGCAACACGGCCGCCCTTGGCACGCACGCGGTTCGAGAGCCACTCGACGCGGCGCATGAGCTCGGCTTTGCCGACGCCGCGGCCGCGCAGGGTGAGCAGGACGGTGCCGATGAGGGCCGTGGGCATGACCACGGAGACGTCGTTAATCTCGGACAGGACCTTGTAGCCCATGGTGCGCAGGAGCTTCTGCTTGATACGGACGGCCTCGGGAGTCCTTGCCGAAAGGTCGCGCGGGACGCTGCCCACACTCGCGGCCTCGAACTTCTTGAGCTGGTCGTCGATATAGCCGCGCAGGCTCCAGGGCTCGTGGAAGCGCACGTCGACGCGGCCGAGCTTGAGGGACAGCACCGAGGAGCCGCCGCTGAGGAAGTCGGCCAGGTTCTCCTTCTTCTTGGGCACGCCCAGCAGCTCCGTCACGTAGCCCTCGGTCTCGATGACCTTGTCGTACTGCGTGCTGACGGGGCAGATGATGGCGTCCTCGACGCGGCCGGACAGGATGCTGTCGAGGATGAAGCTGAGGATGCCGAACTTGGGCGAGAGGAGCTTGCCCGTCCGCGAGCGCCCGCCCTCGATGAAGCACTCGAAGTTGTACCCTTGCTGCAGCAGCGTGTCGATGTAGGTCTGGACCAGGGTCGTGTAGAGCGCGTCGTTGCCGAAGGAGCGTCGGATCCACATGGCGCCGGCGTGCTGTAAGAAAGCGCCCACGACGGGGAAGTTGAGGTTGTCGCCGGCGACGACGACAGGCAGGGCAAGCCCGAGGCGGTAGCATATTAGTTGCATAGAAACATAGTCCACGTGGGATCTGTGCGAGGGGAGGAAAATGATGGACTGCTTTTTCCGTTCGGCCTCCTCTGCCACTTTCCGTAACCGCAATACCTCCTCACTGGAGACATGAATGCCTACAATGGATCCCATATCAGCGTAGTTCTCCAAGTCATCATCATGGCCAGTTCATCACACCCGTACATACCTTGATGGTACGCTCTTGTCAGAAGCTGTGTTACCATGTAGTATGCCCCCCTGATGAACATCTTGCTCTCAAACTTGCAGATCATGTCGTTGGTCAGCTTGTCGGCCACTTCTTGCAGCCCCTGATGTATGACATTACGACGATTTGCCTTCTTGACTGCGAAATCCGGGTCGTCTTTGCGGAGCCAACCGTCCTTCTCTTCAACCTCGATGCGCAGGTCGGCCAGCTGCCGAAGCCGATCCTGCAGTAAAGGGGCCGACACGACGGCGTTCTTCATCTGCTCGGAGAATCCCGAGTAGAAGATGGGCTGCCCGATGACCTTGTCGTAGGCCCGCCATCCCGTGCCCGACACGTATAGGGACACTTCGCGCAAGAACTGCAACGGCTCGGACCGGAAGCGCGCCATGTGGTGCATCAGGGCCTCCTCTTTTTCTTGCTGCGCGGGCTCGACATAGCTTCGCGGTTGTAGGGTAATCTGGTCGCCGAGTATCTGTAAATCGGGCGCGGAATCGCGCGTCGGGTCGTCCTCTTGTGCCATAGTGGTGGTTTCTGTACCGGAGTTTGTCTTCCCTCACGCCCTGTTCTCTCCTGTCTATAGCTTTCAAAACTCCCAAGAGTCTTTCCGGGTGGTGAGCTTCTCGTCTAAGCGGCCGTGGATTTGTTGGGTGTATTAGGTATGTAGTCGGTGGGTTTTACTGGAGTATTTCATTAATATTGGTCGGCACGGACGGATCTCCAGCGTCGTCGCTGTCTACAATTGGCCGGCAATGTCGTAGGTGAAGTCACGGCGAGGAGGGAGTGGGACGCTCCGCATCGAACGATCAACATTGGAGGAATTGCGAAGGGAAACAAGAAGTGTAGTATTCAATTAACTTGTGATGAAACAGCAGAAGACGAATTGGAAAGCCTTTCTTGAAACCGACGTAGGTACGCAAGCAAACACCGGAAAGTCGTTTGTTGGTCGTGAGTGGTTGTGAACCCCAAAAGCAGGGACCGCACAGAAACTCTCGTGATGAGTGATGATCTTGGTGCAGGGAGACACAGCAGCTTCATGCCGAGGCTATCTAAACATGTGAACAGCTGCCGAATCGTACGCCAAGCAGAGACACACCTAACGCGCCTAGAAGAACAGCTAAGCTGCACTCCCGGCGCCACCGAACCAGCTTGTCCAGCTGCATGGACATCGCTGACTGTCAGCCCCACACACCACTAACTTCTTGGGCCTGGCACCTGGGCCTGTAGGTTGCATCGGAGATCTGCCCCGCCATTACCACGAGTGCCCCAAAGTTTATCGTGCCTGGCCCATTGAAGCTCCAAGACTTTTTTTTTTGTCCAGCCAGCGCAGCCAGCAACCACACAGTCAATCAATCAAAAACACCACACTTCCTGCCCTCCACGTCGGCATCCTCCCCAACTCCCGGGGGATCGACAAGGGAAAATGGCGTCGTCGTCCAACCCCCAACCCCTGACCCAAGAGCTCCTGGCCCGCGCCCACAGCCCCGACAGCGCCGCGCGCATCTACAGCGACAAGATCCAGCACCGACCGCTCTACCTGCGGCCCAACTCGCCGCCGCCCGCCGCCCACGCCCGCGCCGCCCGCCGCAAGGCGCGCGACGACAAGAACCGCCGGCGCAAGGCCCAGAAGCCGAAGCCCCTGTCCGCGTCGCAGCGCCGCAAGCTGGGCCTCTACGACGTGCCCCAAAAAGGTCGGCGGTATGCCGTCTTTGAGCCCCTGAAGCAGCTCTGGGTCGGCTACATGCGCGAGGTGCTCGGCAGCCACCTCTACACCGGCGGGCCCGCGTGCGCGGCCAAGCTCTGCGCGGCGGAGTACCACGGCGCTGAGGTCGAGGTCACGCGCAGTGGGTGTCCCAGCCGCGTTGGGATCAAGGGTATCGTCATCAAGGACTCCAAGTTCGCGTTCGAGATCATCACACCCAAGAACGAGCTGAAGCTCATCCCTAAGGAGGGCACCATGTTCCGACTGCACATCCCCGCCGCCTCAGACGCATCCGACTCGACGACGACGACCCCCGCCGCCGAAAGTGTCGAGCCGAAGAACGGCTTCACATTCGAGATATTGGGCGACCAATTTCAGTATCGGTCGGCGGATCGCGCCAACCGGAAATTCAAGGCGCATTACCTGGACAAGATCTGATCCGACCTCGAAGGAAAAATACACAATACAACCACTTATTGGTATCGTTTGGCACACACTACGAGGTAGGCATACCTACTGCGAACTGTCGATCCGCAGCACTACTTTAGTCGAAGCATGAAGTATCAAAGCGCGACCGTGGGAGCCTTGAAGACATGATGCCACCTTCTCATGACGGAGATCCGACGTTAGCAAAAGTTCTGTCGGTTTTATTAACCGCTTCGGATAAGAAACGTCGTGTACCATGATACATAGGATTATATGGCAGCAGAGGCCAGAAGCATTCTTGCTGGTTACGCTATGTAGGCCGCCCCGGCCTCGACGCTTCGCTATCGCTTTCATACAACAAAGGTCTGAACCGAGAGATTACGCAGGTTTCTGCCACGATGCCGAAATTGGTCCTGAGGGCCAAACTGCGTGATCAGCAGCCAGTGAGACTACAGTGATCACAAGCCAACTTGGTTGAAAGCCTTTTGGGGTGGAAAAGATCAGCATACATCACAATTAGATCGGTGGGGATGCCCTCAGATATGTCAGAACCCCCACTAGGTGGACAGAAGGAAAGCCTTAATGGACAGCGACACTGGGCCATTTGTGATATTTCATAAGGGAGGTACTCTATGCAACTTCTTGGTACATTCTTAGTGCCTGCTCCTTACCTGCTGTCATTATTTCTTTATGCCCATGCAACTTGTGGCATGATCTGGGCATTGCAGGATGTGCCATATGTGCAGCCCCATTCAAGGCAACCAATGTGCCTTGGTGCCACAAGTATACTTACATGTGTCATTGTGCCACTGCCTGGTACACCATCTTGCTCAAGCTGTGTTCGTGCAGAGGAAGAGGTTACCCGACGGCATTGCTCTCGTGGTATCATAATTACAATATCTAAATGGCGGGGACATTGTCCTGGTATCTAAACGAACATGGAAATTACATAAATGATAACATGAAACCACAGTCCAATCTTTTCGCCTGTGACACCATCGAGTACTCTTCTGATAACGTTAAAGGGGGTTTCTTGAGCGACATGTCCGAACATCCAACATAAACGACGAAAAGGAGACGAGCCAGATCATCTGCCCCAGAAACCCTCTACTGCCTGTAATACCGATCCTGCCGCCGGCTTTCGGCATACAAGTCATTACGGAGCTGCCTGCGCCTCTCGGCCAAGCCTTTGCCTTTGACCCAGAACCCCAACACGGACAAGAAGAAAGCGATGGAGATTACGCACAGCAGCACGATCGACGCGATCCCCGTCGCGTTGTTGCCGCCGGCGGCCGGCCACTGCGTGTCGTGCTTCGTCTCCCCGTGCCGCCAGTCCCACATGGGCGTCGGCATCTCGCACCGCCCCGACGCCGGCGCGTAGCAGGTCGAGCGGCCCCAGACGGTCATGGCGATGTCCACCCCGGGCGCCGAGACCCAGTCGGTCCCCGGCTGCAGGGTGGCTATCGAGGTCACCGTCGCGAGACGGTACCGGTAGCGCATGTGCGTCTGGGGCGCGGTCCGCGTGCCCGTCGGGTCCTCGGTCCATGTGCTCTCCTCGTAGTCCGCGGTCTCGAGGCTCAGGATCTCCGCCGCGGTGGGCGACGGGACGGCGGCGACGCAGCCTGTGACGGCGTACATGTCCGCGCCGGAGTAGCCGTATCTGGGGGCTGTGTTTGTGCTGGACGGGCTGCCGCCGCAGGTGAAGGAGAAGGCCGAGTGTCTAAGGGGTCCCGGATTAGGAACGCCAGGAGAAAGGGACTTGAAAATGAGAAAGGCTTCTTACGTAGGGCAACACATAGCCGAGATGGCCGTACTGGGCCAGTAAGGGGCGCCGCCACTGTCTGACGTCCTCCCCGAGCAGGCGGTCGTGTAGCCCGAGGGGCAGCCGGCGTAGCCGTACGTATAGGGGGTACATTGGTGGTTATTCTCGTCGTACCGCATCGGGCCCAGGTTGTAATACTCGCAACTCACGTAATTAACATAGTCGTGGTCCCGGACCGGGGTGCAGACGGCCGGGTCGGGCGTTCCGGCTGTGAAGAGCGACGTCCGGTACAGGTGCGACAGGGACTCCTGGCATTCCGGCGCCGGGGTGAACTGCGGCGGCGGCGGGCCCGTGGCCGTGGTCATGGTGTAGGCCATCGTCGTCGAGTGGCGCTCGAGTTGACGCTGTTGTTGAAGATGGGGCCCCTTGTGCGACCAACAAACACCACAGGAAATTGACAGACAAAACGATCCGAATAAAAGTTATTGATTAAGAGAGTTTGATCATATCTTCACGGACCGATTACTACGAGAAGCCCACTGAGGATCGGGAATAAGGCGTTCATATGCAAGGTGATTCGGTTCGCTCAGCCGCCCACCCCTGTACGCTGCTTGGTGGTCAGATGTTGCGGCACAGCAGGCAAAGTCAGTCCGAGATTGGCCTACCAATCAACAAGAAATCTTGGCTCAGACATGCGAACGGCGCATATATGTATGTTAAAGTAGTCACACTTTCTTCTCGCGGCAACGGCTCCGCAGCTGCCTGGAGCGGTCGGTCTGGACAAGAATAGTATCGCCGGCGAAGTTGCGCCGAAGGGGCCACTCGGACTATCTCGCGTCTACCCAGGCTTACCTGCGCTTCCTTGAATCCGGCAGTCGGTCCCTAGCCTGGGCCCGTTCTGCGAGTATTCAAAGCTGCTTGCCATCGTTTATTCTCATATACAGCAAACGGAAAACCCGTCGTGTCAGTCGGGGTCATTCACAATAGCTTCTTTAAGTTGATGATCGAAAGATGGGTTCCGTGGCCCGCCAAGCAGGCATCGTCCCACTGTCAATTTGAACGACAAGGGTAGTGAAGTTGCGAGTGGGCCGTCATACCCGGCTCAGCTCGAAACGTACGACTGGACGTCCTTAAACGTAGCCCAAGGCGTCCAGTGGTAAGGACCAAATTATCGGTGTGTATATAGCTTCTTGCTATGTCTCATCCCACGATATGCTTCACCTCCCGACGCCCCCTTTTTGAACTTGTGTGAGATGTAGGACGCCTCAGAAGTTGCGGTGCAATAGTCTTCACCCTGCCAGCAATGAATCACCTTCGAACTCGGAATAGAGGGGATCAAACCACTTTCTTTCTCTGAAACAGCCCTACACCTCCGGCATCTCGGCGGTATCAAAAGAGCTGTCTGACGCGAGTCTCACCGGGGTCCTGTCGTCGTCTTCGGGACGAAAGACGAACCCCAACGTCTAGATATGCAAATAGAGAATCGAAAAATAAGTTCAGACTGACCGTCGCCGTCGTAGTCATGTCTGCCTTCCGGCAAAACGTGCATTCCGGCCACGGCGGCCCTCTTGCCTCGCCCATCTATGTATCTCCCCACTTGTTTGAACCAGTTGACTCATATCATCCCATCTTTGTGCGCGACTACCTCCGTTGGGGTTTATAAATACAAATTGTGTCATATTTCCTCATCCATGGGAGATATGCGGTATAAAGGACCTTATAGTATAGTGGTAATGCGTCCAGCGCAATATATAGAAGTGCGCTGGAACTACGCCGGTTCGAATCCGGCTGGGGTCAATTTTCCTTTTTGCCTGCCGTCCTGACACTATGGTTGTTTTTTATATTTGATTTCCTTCCTGGTAGGGAACGAAGCTGGTAGTCTGCTTGTTGATGAGCTAATCGATGTGAGCGCAGATGCATGCAAGCAGAGCAAATCCCACCAGTGATTGATGTTTGTCTGGCGATGTAGGAGACCTGGCCTGCGCGGCTGGGCGAATTGTGGACTTCTCTCTTACCCAAGTTCTGAAATGCGTTAGTCCCGGCGAGCTGGTTAAGGCGGCATATTAAGAAGGAGGCAGTGTCCTATTTTCGTGCAGTCTCAAAACCAACTGGTCATTGGGGACTCCTGTGCCAGTGTTGCTGCACTGAGGTCGAGCCATGTTGTCCCATACGAAGAAGGCACAACCAACTCCTAAGTTGGTTGGCTACTGGGCTCTACTGAGATATCAAGGAAGGAAAGAACGAACAATGCTTTGCAGGTTGATAGAAGTAAACATGTATTTTAAGCAGAGGATCTTTGGGCCCCAATCCATTAGTCTGACATCCAGCAGAATGAAGGTTGTTTTGGTTTCAAGAATCCGGAGTATCGCTACACCAGTCAAAGTGGTGTCTAAAAGTCAGTATGTGATATGTGCTTTCAGGGTTACCAAAAAGTCGACAAGGCAATGAGCGAGACATGACGATGGATCCTTCTATTCGGCACATATGAAACCATTGCCCCTACTATATACAGGAAAAGGGGAAGGGGAGAGAGGAAAATATGAATATGTCTGACTGGATATCAAGTAGTTAGACTGACATGATTGGATGGACAGCAGACTTGAGCTCGCCCTGGGCTGGACTGGTACGTTGCCTAAAGGGGGAATTCGCGGTCGACTATATGCCCGGATAGGAAGTGGTGTTCGACGTTGGCGTATCAACAGGAGTGTGGATCCTCAGGCCACACACATATGCGGTGCTACGTCACGTCTGGTATAGACATTGATTCATGCTAGTGGTATCGAAATGCAGTTAGGCTCAGACATTCAGCCCAGTATGGCGTCTCGGAAAATTCGGCCTAGCTTGGACCCCAACCCCCTGGATTCCCGACAGCATAGATTGTCTGATGATACATACATTCATTTGCACACCACTTCAAAGGATGTCACTTGCTGCACCGAACAAACATCGTGTGGTGGTTTGATGCTGCGGAAGGATCTGGCAAAAAAGATGACAGAACGAAATACGAGGACCGGAGCTGATGCGTTACCCTATCAAACTACGTCATCCATATCGGCATGCACGGGCATGGGGGCTGTAGTCTCACATATGCAACTTGCTGACAGGCGGGCTCGTATTCCGTGCGCATCTTGGCGCCAATACGGGGCAGCCTGGGCTAGGGCGGCTTAGTGAGAGCCGTTTGGCGGCGCAGATCTGCATACTAGAACACGAACCACATCACAAGGCGCAGTAGATCCGATACTAATCTCTTGACTATATTATGCCGGGAGCCGCCTCCTTTTCTTAGTCGGAATCTTCATTCAGGGTCGGGCGTCGCATCATAATTACACTGCACATATATAGATATATAGGGTCAACTTTTCAACTTCAAAGAGTCAAGTCGCACCAACCACACATCCTACTTGCCACTACTCACCATGCTCAGCACAGTACTATCGCTCGGCGCCCTCGGCCTCGCCGCCGCAGCCCCCCTCGAAAGCCGCCAGGTAGTCCCTCACTACCCGCCCACCCAGCAATCCAAGGGCTTCAACCTGGTCGCCAACGTCACCGACCCATCCAAAGACTTCACCCCTCCCGTCAACGGGTGGTCCCTCACCGGCCTGCACGTGGGCGCCGGCCTGAGCGACGCTGCGCTCTCATCTGAAAGCGGGCGTATCTTCTACCAAAACGGTAAGTCTTCTAAACAACAAGCCAGACGAGCAAGACGAATTATTTGCATTTGATGCTCACTATCATAACGCAGGCACCGCGGAAGAAACCCGCTACAACCAAGCCCACACCCTAAGCGACGGCGGCACCCCGCCCTTCCCCTACGGCATCGCCGTGGCCGACGCGCCCGACGCCGAGACGGGCGCGCTGCACGGCATCAGCATCAACGCCGGGACGGGCGAGGCGGGCGTGCAGCTGGCGCAGTTCCCGGAGCACTACCCGATCCTGCGGACGCCCCAAACGCCCGGGACGTATGTGGCCTGCAACCAGACGGAGCCGTACTACCAGAAGAACTTCATCACCGTGCGCGCGGTCTACGGAAACGTCTCGCACGTGCCCGACGACTGTGTGGCCATCACCCTGGTGCCGCAGTGCGCGGAGTTGCCTGCGCTGCCTGCGGGGAGCTTGGCGAGCCATGAGTTTGCTAATGAGGTTAACTGTTATGAGGATGTTGCGGCTATCAAGTGGTCTGAGTACGGCCCCTGAAGCAGGCATATAAACACCATCCTTTTCGGAGTTTCTGATGATGAATGATCATGATGCCGCCATAGACTAGTGAAGTAGGGAGCAGCAGTATTGAAATAGATAGCTCAAGCCATAGATAATGAGATATGAAAGTTACATAGACGATTGATGAGAATCCCATAGCTCCCAACTGACCACCCCGTGAAATACACACCTTGACAGATGCTCACGAAGCAGGGACAAACTATGTTTCCGTGGTCTTGTCAAGACTTGCACTAATCGTCAACATGGAAAACCGGAGGTTAAATTAAGCTTGCTGCTGGGTGAAGTTGGATCAAGCTTAAATGGAATCGGATGGAGTCACCCAAGAGTCTGCAGTCCGGGGACTCCTCGGATCTCTAAGGAGACAATAGTCAGTAGTTGTCTGTGATGAACAACGACTACCTTAGGTGGTAAAAACGAGTGAGCTGGGAAAATGGTGTGGAATATAAGCTTCTGATTTTAGAAGCCCTGGAAAGAGAAACAGGCATGCAGCAAAGTATCCGCGATGCAGGGTAATCCTCAGCAACATTTCAAATTGGAACGTTTCGAGAACTGCACGCAGCACGGTCGCACCCAAATCATGCGAGCGCGGAACGCCTCAAAAGCAAGAACCCGACTCTGCGCCCGATATAGACTCAAAGTATATCGGAGGCGAAAAACGGCAAAAGATTGAACCGGACCCGATTTGAACGGATGACCTTCTGGACTGGAATCAGACGCGCTACCGCTGCGCCACCGGTCCTGCTGAGTATTGGAATACTCAGGTGGCGATTGTGAATCGATGGAAAAATTGGCGCGTTTTTAGCGTTATATCGGCTCGGCGACGGGGATGGGCGGCTAGAGTCGGCACCGACCCTTTTCTTGCTACCCCTGCTCCGCTGACTCACCTACTTCCTATGTTCGCCATGAGCACTCTTGGCAAAACTCTCATGATGGGGTCAAGAGTCTGCACGATTGTAACTTGGAAGGGGTAGAAGCACTATATTCAGAATACTCGGGGTATTGAATAAAACAGGCTGAAGTGCAGTCACCGGACATGACTAGAGGAATTGGAGGTGCAGTACCTAGTCTGGTTCCAGAGACGAAGTCAACAACAGTAGACTCAATTGGGCAATCATGAGTACTGTAAGTCTGACTAATACCCCCCTTCGTTACAGTAACTCATGGCTTTCTTGATGCGACTTTCTTCTGCTATCAACCCACCGGAAGGACTCGACCACGGGAGAACGCCCGTAGCCAAGCCGGACGACCCGAAGGCCGAGTACTACCATATATATTGTGAAACGAGACTGCAACTCTGTGTGGCCAATGGAATAGAGGCTTATGAGAACCGGTTGATGTAATATAGCCACGCAGATGACTCCATGAGCTAAGCGACAGCCACCACCCAAGCGCAAACCTTCTTTAGACCGATGCACCCCGGAGTTAACATCACGGGCAAGACCCAACGCCCAGATATAAAGTGAGACTATGATATGATCCTACAGTATATCCGTTGCCAAGAGTCGCCGTAAATATAGCCACTCAGATTGGTGCATGCGGTGACAGTGATTTCTGCCAAGCCAAGAAAGAAGCTACAGGATCAAGATGCCTCTACATCGAGAGACCTTCACCATCTCGGAAGACACGGAGCTCTCGTACCTGACCAACGTCACCGACCCGACCGCCCGGGTCCTGCTCTTCCTGCATTTCTGGGGCGGCTCGTCCAAGACGTTCTCCCGCGTATTCGACATCCTTCTCGGCAGTGGCCATGACGACGATGACGGGCATGACCATCAAAATGGCAGCATGTGTCGCCCTCAGATAGTCGCCCTAGACTTCCGCGGCTGGGGCAAATCCACCGGCCCCCTCAGCGGCACCTGCTCCAAAGCCACCTCCACCTCCTCCTCGTCGTCCCCATCCTCCGACTCATCGGACAGCGACGGCGACGACAGCAGCTCCGTCTCTTCCCTGTCCAGTCACTACTACAACTACTCCATCTCCCGCCTCGCCTCGGACGTCGAGGCACTGATGCGGTACCTGCGCCTGCGGGACGTGGTCCTCGTCGGCCACTCCATGGGCGCCAAGGTCGCCCAGATGGTCGCGGGCGACTGCTGTTCCCTCCTCCAAACTTCCTCCTTCACGTCCTTATTACCGCCGCAGCAGCAAGAGCAGCGGCTGATACGGGGCCTGGTTCTCCTGGCGCCGGCGCCGGCGCGGCCGCTGCGGCTCCCCGAGGCGATGCGCGAGCAGCAGATGCGGGCCTACGAGAGCTGGGGCGCGGCCGAGTTCGTGACGCGCGACGTGCTGCTTTCGACTCGACACAGCCTCTCCGATAGACAAAGCGAAGTTCGGATGGGGTCCTCCTCAGACGAGTCCCGGTCCGACGACGAAGACGAACACTCTGCTGCGGGCCCGGGGGGTATTGACGTGGAGGCGCTGGTGCACGACATGCTGCAGGGGAGCGCGGCGGCCCGGGCGGCTTGGCCGGCTTACGCCATGGGGGAGGATGTGTCTCCCTGGGCGGAGGCGATCGACGTGCCGGTGTTGGTCTGCGCCGGGGAGGAGGACAGGGTCGAGCCTGTGGCGCGGGTGCGGAAGGAGGTATGTGGGGTGGTTCAGGGGGCGAAGCTGGTTACTATACCGGGCGCGGGGCATTTGCTGCCGGTGGAGGAGCCAGCACGGGTTTCGAGTCTGATCATTGGGTTTCTCAAAGACCTCGATCCGTGATTTCGGGTAAGGATATCCAGGTAGTTCGAAATCTCACGTCATGCCAAAGGTTGTCGCTACGTTGACAATATCGCCAAGAGAAATCGTAGGTAGTGCAGGTAACCAAGTCAGCAATGATGACATACATATCCGACCTTCCACTTTGGAGCCAGTGCTTACTTGTTGTGCGTGTATGTAGACCCCGAAAGGGTGCCTAGCCAATTACAGTGGCTATTCAGCGACGAGGTTTGAATATAAGATAACTCAAACCCCTTCCTCTATCTCCAAGACGGCTTATATCTACCTAGTCCAGAATTCCAACGGGATCGCTGATGGCTTTCAGACCAGAAGCTTTCAAGATGCGCAACTTCAAGCTCTGTGCTGCTGCCGCCGCACTCGTCTGGTATCAAACCGCAGCAAGCAACGCCCTCCCGCCGACGACGGGCCCGTACAACGTCGGCCTGCAGAAACACGCCGTCCCTTACCTGAACGAAGCCGACCCCGTCTGGCCCAACAACATCAGCACCTCGTTCCTCGTCACGCTCTACTACCCCACCCAACAAGCGCCGGCGCCCCGTGACCGGGAGAGACCGTACCTCGACCCCGCCACCGCGGCCCTGTACGAAGAGCTATACAACCTGACCGCCGGGGATCTCTCCACCATCCTCGCCTCCCCCGGCCTGATCCCAGACGCCAGGCCTCTCGACCACTACTCCTCCCCATACCTACCACCCACCCTCCTCTTCAGCCCCGGCGGCGGCGGCCCCCCGTCCGAGTGCTACACCGCCCTGCTCGCGGACCTCGCGAGCCACGGCTACGCGGTGCTGGCCCTGGACCACGCCCACGAGCAGCCGTTCGTGCGGTACCCCGACGACGGCACGGGCGTCTACGGCCTGCCCATCCTGTACCCGTGGACCGAGGCGATGGCGCTGGCGGTGCAGGCCGCGCGCGTCCGGGACGCGCTGGCGCTGGTCGACTACCTGCCCACGCTGGAGGCGGAGACGGGGGTCCGGCTCAACCGGACGCACATTGGAATCTTCGGGCATTCTTTGGGCGGGTCGGCGGCGGCGGCTACGTTGGTTGCTGATCAACAGCGGCTGCACGGCAGTGAGAACAACAACAACCTCGCCCCGTCATTCCGCGCGGGCATGAACATAGACGGCACCTTCTTCGGCCCCCTCGCCGACCTGCACCAGCCCTTCCTCATGCTAGGCCAAGAGGGCCACGGCGCCAGCTCCGATCCAAATGCTCCGAATGACGCGACCTGGCCCGCGTTCGCGTCCCTCCAAAAAACAGCCTACTGGCGCTGGGTGAACCTGAAGGGCACCCTGCACCACGACTTCAGCGACATCGGGTACTGGAAGGAGCTGGTGCCGGGCGTGCGCGAGCGCGACGGGCGCGTGGGGCCCATCGGTGGGGAGCGGCTGGTACAGGTCTGGCGGGCGTATGTGCGGGTTTTCTTTGATTTGGTGTTGTTGGGGCGAAGGGGGACGGAGGGAGGGCACGCGTTGCTTGATGAGGGGGCGGATGCGGAGTGGCCGGAGAAGATGTGGGTGGGCGGTGGTGGTTCATTGACGTAGGAAAAGTCCAAGCTGTTGTGGATGTAGAAGCTGTTTGCATGTTACTCAATACTGGGTTTCCCCATTGAGGAAGTGGTTTGGTGCACTAATATCACGTTGGATACCATATCCCCTATGTGGATAATAAGCGCCTGTAATCAGCCATGGCAATACCCATGTACATCCGAACTAGTCATGCTTATGCTCGATTCCGTTTATTCATTACCATTACCTATCTATTCCTTAGCAGTACATCCATATCAATATCCCTCGGCCTCGCCCCCGAAGCCTCCCCAACATCCACGAAACCCGCATCGTGCCCCTTCCGGAACTTGGCCAACTTGACCGACGCCTCGCCGCGCATGTCGTCCAAATTCATAACCGGTCGGGGCCCCGCCGCCATCGTAGTCGGCTGACTCGTATGAAACCCGTGAAACAGCAGCGGGAACAGCGAGCTCTTCCACACGGGCTGCCCGTCGTCCCGGCAGTTCCGCAGGACCATCAGCCCCAGCATCGCCCCCGTCGCCGCCGTCAACCCGATCGGCAGCAGCAGCCAGCGCCAGTCGAAGTGTGTGCAGACCGTCGACCTCACGACCGACCCCCTCGCCGTCTCGGCCTCGTTGGGGTCGTAATTGCTCCCTCCCACGGCCCGGAACTTGTGCGTGATGGCCGTCGCGTACTCGCGGAACTGCCGGTCCACGCTGGCGAACGTCGCGTCCCCTTGCGCGTAAAAGGGCGCGAGCCACCACCGGTCCCCGCACCACAGCTGGTCGCCCTGCCGCCGGTTGAAGGTGCAGGCGCCCGCCAGCAGCGGCTCCATGAAGGCCGTCATGGCCAGGCCGTAGATGGACTCGAGCTTGTAGAGGCACTCGTTGGGGGCCGTGTAGTTGGCGCCGTCCACATTGATACCGACGAACGCGCGGCCGGGCGTCCGGGGGATGTCGCTCCAGTTCGTATTGAGGTTGTAGGTGGCGTTGTCGAGGCGGCAGGGCGTCTTGAGCGCGGTGTGGTTCAGGTAGGGCGAGAACAGGGCGCCGCCGGCGGGGAGGCCGGCCTCGACCCAGTTCTTGCGGGCCGGGACCGAGGACACGACGCGCTCCTCCAGCACGCCGCGGGTCAGCGTGGCGTGGTAGTTCTGCATGCAGGGGTAGAAGGCGCAGGTCGTGGCGATGTAGTCCGTGACCTGGTTGGTGCCGTGGACCGTCGCTTGGGCCTGGTGGGGACAGTCCAGCTTGCCCGAGTCGTTGGCGCAGGGCGCGTCCGTAAAGGACAGGACGGTCAGGTTGAGCAGCGAGTCTTGCGCGACGCGGCGGTACTCGTCCGTGAACGCCGGCTCGGCCCACGACAGGTTCCAGTCCGCGCGGGTGTTCAGGTAGACACCCTCGTTCCACTGCGACACCCACTGCCCGTTGGGCAGGGTATAGTTGGTGGGGTTGTTGATGATGGTCGTGTTCACCTCTTCCCGGATCAACGAGGTGGTGTCGAAGCAGGTACTGCACATGGCGATGGACGAATGCGTGATGCCGTCGGCCGAAGCAGGAAAGGTGCAGTTCCCCGTCTCGCACGAGGCCACAATCTTGGAGTCGTTGCTGAAGGGGTTGGTCATGGCCTGGATCATGGCGCCCTTCATGTCCACGTCCACCTCCCACTGCCCGGCCCCGATGCGGAAATACTTGGCCCGGCCCGGCATCGAATGCGCCACCGGGATGGACGCGTTGGCCTCCTCCAGGATCTGCGGGCACGCCACCGTCCTGAGGGCCTGCTGGGTAAAAGGCCCGATCGCCAGCGACGAGATGGTGACCAGGGCGGCCACGATGGCCAGCGTCGACTGCGGCGCGACGAAGAGCAGCTTGAGGGAGCCGGCCACGCCCCGGCTCGCGCTCTCGAAGTCGTTCAGATGGCTCAGGGGCCGCGGCCGGCTGAACCAGTCCCACTTGGCCTGGCTGATGACCTCGGCAGCGGCCACCAGCATCGTCGTGCGCAGAATGGTGGCCAGCAGAGCGATGAGGGTGTTGAGGTTGATGCTGAAAGGCCACCGCGGCATGGGCTGCCCCTCATAGTGGCACAGAATGCCGATGATGGCGCCGATCAGCGCCACAGACACGGCGAGGGACACAATCTCCCACTGCCAGTAGCGAAAGACAATGTGGTATACCGAAGGGGATGGACGCGGCGGGAGGCCGCCATGATGGACCGGTTTGTATTCTGTGGAAGACGAAGCAAAGCCCGCGTCTGCGGCAGAGAAGGTGAAGTTCGGCTTGGTGGCGCTGGTTGGTGTCGTCGGGTAGTCGGAGTCCAGCGTGTTGTACCGATGAAACGCGGGAGCTGGCGCTGCATGCTCATCAGCATGCTCTTCGCTTGACCCCATCCTCCTTTACTATCCGCTATGCCGTCTCGGATTCAGTTGCCCTGACCAGAATGCATACTCAATCAAACAAGAAGACCAAATATCTAAGATGAGTAAGAACATGATAACGAACTCGACGAGCTCCTCGAGAGGAACTCTGGAATTAAAGTATTAAAGCGCGATCGGTGGCAACGAAGTAGGACCGTGGAGTGGAAAAGGGGAGACAGTAAATAGGGCGGCAGACTAGGGGCTCCAGCACGCTATCCACGATTTCTCCAGCGCTGGAGTTTGGGGCGCTACGGGCAGACGGGACTTTATTTGAGGTGCCATCGGTCGCGGTCGCTCCATTGTATACTTGGTGAATGATCCACCCAATGTCAATTGAAGAAGGCCACCAGCGAAGAAACTATCGGCAAATGGCATTATCTCGTCACTCCTCCTCGCGAGATCCGGCAATCTTGCATGATTGGTCTTCTCCATCATGCTGTTTGAGCTGCCGACTTGAACATCCTAGGACCATGACCTTCCCCACCTGCGGCAGCACTAATATTGAAGCATTGACACCTTCGAGACAGAAGAAGTCAGCGATGACAATTTGGCCCTACGTCAGTCAGTCAATTGAAGCTGGCAGGACAAAAAGCTTCCAAATTTCCATTTGCCTCTCTAAGTGATTTAGTAAGCGCTTGATCCTGTAGGGACTCGACGATCTTTCGATGAAGTACATACCAAATAATAGTGACAGATCGTTCGGATGTTAGGAAATGAGGTAAGGTTAGGAAACAAATGGAATTTGACGTTGGCTCATTTGCTAATTCCGAGTGCACTCTCCAAGTAAAAGTGAATGGACCCGGCCCACCAGCGCATCAACGCGAATTTCCTTACCATGATATCGGTTGCGACTAGACCAGCCAACCCCCATTGATGATGATGAGTGATATCGGCATACACGGAACCACTGTAAAGATGGCAGACTCGCATCATGAACAGATTTCCTATCTCTAACATAGCCTCTACCATCAAAAAGCTTTCTATCATGTGCAGATCCGTATGCACAGTACAGCTGCTGGCAAGATGCCCCTAACCACAGGAGTGCCCTAACACCACAAACCAACAGCACCCGCTTTAGGATCGCTAGAATCGTAATCGATCAATAATGCCCCACTAGTCCAGCCTTGATCCATCCAGAGGTCCTGTAGCCGTCTGCGCCGTATGCCGAGACCTATAAGCCCCGGAAAAGATAGATGGGGCATAGCATACCGGATCGAAAACCGAGTCGCAATCCATACTCTGGAGCCCTCAGCTTGGATATATGCCCCGGACCGGTGAAAGACTGGAGCATGTAATTATGTCCTTTACCGGGGGTGCGCCGCCCGGGCGGAACGCCTGACCTCGCAATACATATGCAGTTGGGTCAAGTACCTTCTCTCCGTGCCGCAGCTGGGTGCCAATCAACTAGGCGCACGTTGGCCAAGAACAGCTGCGCCGTAAGGGATGACTTTATGCGACCGAATCTCTCCGAAGATGGCGCCACATCTGGCTTTCGTAGCTAACCTATGTTCTTAGACCCAACGGAACGGGTGGCACTGCGGGGTCACATAGATGATCTCAGCACCGAAGTATATATAGATAGGTAGCTCGAATACTACCTCTATCCTTATATTCAAGGGATAACAAACGTTTATGCTCATTTACTATCCATTCCCGCAGTGTCTTGATCAAGACAACTTGCCGTATTCCCATTTCTCACATACATACTTGCAGAGTAGTGAGTGAGAATGCCACTCTACACGCAGCTCCCAGATGAGATCAAGACGGTAGACGTGATCGTCGCCGGAGGTAAGCGCCATGTAACCTATCTCATGCTTCATCAACGACCCGGCTAATTGAAATCCTGTTAAACCCGAAAAGGCGGCACGGCCGGCTGCATCGTCGCCGCCCGCCTGAGCGAAGCCGACCCGGCCCTCTCGATCCTCGTGATCGAGGGGGGCCGCAACAACGTCGACGACCCGTCCATCACCCACCCGCTCCTGTTCATGTCGCACCTGTCGCCGGCCAGCGGCACCACACTGCTGTACACGGGGGAGGCGGAGCCCCAGATCGGCGGCCGCCAGCTCACCGTGCCGGCGGGCGGCATCCTCGGTGGCGGCTCCTCGATCAACATGATGCAGTACACGCGCGCCCAGCGCCACGACTGGGACTCGTGGAAGGCGGAGGGCTGGTCGGCTGACGAGATGATTCCGTACTTGAAAAAGGTGCCTACGAGCCAGCACTTGACCGATCTATTCACCGTCTCCTGTTTCGCTCGCACAGTACTGGTAAAAGTATTCGCTAACCCCCCCTTTTTGTGTCCCGATTAGCTCGAAACCTACGTCGGCCCCGGCAAAGCCGACCTCCACGGCGACAAAGGCCCCATCGCCGTCTCCGAGGGCCCCTACATCGCCAAGCGCCCCCAGGACGAGTTCATCCGGGCCGCGGCCCAGCTCGGCTACCCCGAGCACGTCGACCTGCAGGACCTGGACAGCAACAACGGCGTCCAGCGGGCGCGGCGCTTCGTCAGCGCCGAGGGCGTGCGGTCCGACACGGCGCACGCCTATCTGCACCCCAAGCTGAAGGGATCCCAAGGCGGTGGGAATCCGAACCTGCACGTGCTGGTGCAGAGCCAGGTGGTGCGGGTGCTCTTCGAAGGGCAGAAGGCCGTCGGCGTCGAGTACCGCGCGAACCCCAAGTTCAGTCCGGAGGGAGAAACCCCCGCCGTCGTTCGCAGCGTCCGCGCCGAGAAGATGGTCGTGCTCTCCGCCGGCACGTTCGGCACCCCGCTGATCCTCGAGCGGTCGGGCGTGGGCGACCCCTCCGTCCTTGAGACGGCCAAGGTGCCCCTCGTGGCCAGCATCCCGGGCGTCGGACGCAACTACCAGGACCACCACCTGATGCTGTACACGTACAAGACGGCCCTGACGCCGGACGAGACGGCCGACGGCGTCATTGCCGGGCGGGTGGACATGGGCGAGCTCATGCGCGCCAACGCCCCCATGCTCGGCTGGAACGCGCAGGATATCACCTGCAAGCTGCGGCCCAGCGACGCCGAGGTGGCTGCGCTGGGGCCCGAGTTCCGGGCCGCCTACGAGCGCGACTTTAAGCATAACGAGAACAAGCCCCTGGCCATGTTCGCCCCCGCCAGCGCGTAAGTTAACCTCTTACAGGCTCCTCATTCCCATACTGGCGAGCCGCCCCAGTTGAATGACTGACACTCACCTGCACAGCTTCCCCGGCCACCCGACCCCCGACATGGCACCAACCCAATACTACAGCATGACCACCTTCACCGTGTACCCCTACTCGCGCGGCCACGTGCACATCCGATCCGGCACGGACCCCGACGCCCCCATCGACTTCGCGACCGACTTTTTGAGCTCGCCGCTCGACGTGCAGAAACACGTCTGGGTCTACAAGAAGCAGCGCGAGCTCGCGCGCCGCATGCCGTCCATGTACCGCGGCGAGCTGCCGGGGACGCACCCGCCCTTCGCGGCCGGCTCGGCGGCGGCGCTGGTCAGCCTCGACTCTCCTTTATCCGGCGCGGGGAAGAACGAGGACGAGGGAAAGGGGGTGATCGAGGATATCGTCTACACGCCCGAGGACGACGCGGTCATCGCGCAGTGGGTGCGCGACCAGGTCGGGACGACGTGGCACTCGCTCGGGACGTGCGCCATGGCGCCGCTGGACCGGGGCGGCGTGGTCGATGCGCGGCTCGGGGTCCACGGGCTGGCGGGCCTCAAGTGCGCGGATCTTAGTATCGCGCCCGAGAACGTGGCGGCGAATACGGCGAATACGGCTATGGCTATTGGGGAGAAGGCGGCGGATATTTTGATTCGGGAGTTGGGGCTTCAGACTGCGTGACTACTTTATGGGCAACATCAAGTGTAACAGAGCACACTGCACTTGGGCCAAAACTCTCCAACGAAGAATGTATAATCGATCGCCCTGTATACGTACATATACGCCTCGCACTCAGAATGAATCGACATTGACTTCGTGCCAGTGCAACTCAGCTTCTAACTGAGTAACCAAATCTGTGTTGACTATTACCCCATGCTCAGTCCGGGAAGCATATCCATCCCTACGGTTGGTTAGTGACTTCGGAGAGGAAATAGCATGAAGCCATCAACTCACATCCATCTATATTCTCTGGGGCTGTAACGGGGACGCTGCACTTGTTCTTGTCCGGGGGCATCTGGGACGGAAGGAGCGAACAGTTGCGGAGATAGCATTGGTTGTCCATGGCGAGCTGCAGCGAGTCGTCTTGCCAGCCGAAGACCTAAGGCACCCGTAAGCAGTGTAATTTTACCAATCCATTCAGATGAAGAATTACATAGTCTCCATGTTGACCGTATCCGGTACTGTTTTCCAGTCAGTGATCCTTGTCTCGGGATAGGACAGGCGGTCAGCTTACTCGTCCCCGGTCGACAGAACGAAGGGTTGACTCCCGTCCTCGGGCCACTCGCTCTCATCGTTGAAGCCCCGAGTATCCCAGTTGACCTGGTTAAAATGCAGAGTTAGCTGATACCATATACTCTTCGGACCCGGATGCCAAGAAGAAACCGCCAAAACCTACCTCCAACATGACCTGCGGGATCTTGACCGGGTGGCTTTCGGGGCAGGTGCCGCTAACGATGGAGAAAGACGGCGGCCCGCCAACTGGGTGAGCCACATGCTCGCGGTGGTCGGGACTGTCGAGACTCTTGCCGTCCCAGCATCTATTTGCGTTGATTCAACGTCAGACCAGCACCAGTCTCGACTGATACAATACCAAGGAGGCAGACATACAAGGGGAAAATGATGTTGGACCGTATGCCGCCCGGGCAGGGCTGCCTCGGCAGGTGATCCGTATCCCACTTCGGATCGAAACACGGCGAGTACATGCTGCCCCCGAATTCGGGCTCCGAGAAGCACCGGTAGCACTGCTGCATGTTCTTGCCCAGGTTCTCCGAGGTGCGCCGCATCGAGTCGCCCGTCAGCATGCGGAAGCCCTGGGAGAGAGATACGGGTCTGTTGTCAGCGAGCAAGGCAGAGGGTTGAAATTGGGGATAGTCTTATGGATTTGGGCAGTAAAGACGTACCGGCTTGAAGGCCGTCGTGGCATTGGGCCCCGGCGAGGTGTAGTATATGGTGATCCCCCCCTCGTCGCCGTCGTTGAACTGGTTCGCCATCTGCGGGACGCGCTTGTAGGTGCCGTTCCGGGCTTTGAAGTACAGGTTCGCTGTCCAGTAGTTGGACAGGTCTTGGGTGAAATGGCACGTCGTGCATGTGGCCAGCTGGGAGATGTCTTCTAGCGGCATCGAAGCGTTGAATGCGTTCTGTGCCGGCGTTTGGTGCAAGTCAGCGATGTCACTGGCGCAACGAAGCTGAGAATGTTGAGTTGGCTCGGAGTATACTTGCCCCTCCGACTATCTGGTGCATATGCGCAGATGGATTCAGATTTGGGTCGACAAGTCTGATGGGATCAATAAGCATCCTGTATTATAGATTCGTAGGAAGACATACGGATCAAGGCGTTCGATGACGGCCTAGCCAAGTCAGGTGTCAACATCATAACCGTCACTGCCCATGCGTGTGGGGACATACTTGAGAGCAACCAAACCTCAACATGGCACCTTGGCCTCCTCTGGGCCCGCCCGCCAGCATTGGTGCGTCCAGGTCGCTCCCATTGTAGCTTCCGTCATTTTGACCGTACACGCGACCGACGAGAGAGGAGATAGCGAATAAAGTATTCCAGAACATCGTGATCCTAATAACTTTGAGTCCGAAAGTTGAACGGCTTCAACATGGGCGGGTGTAGCCATGTGCGTGCACTGGGGCTCAACCAGGTAAATAAGGAACGCCGTTGCAGAAACTCCAATGCCCCCGAACAACACGACTGGCGTATGACGTCGCATCTAAGATAACGCATCTTAATCAATATCATTGAATTAGCCGGTTTGCCGTTCCCGAATGCTTCGTTGATCTACTATACTTATCCGCTTTAACCGGAACAGATCGGGAAGCGCTATGGCTACTTGAGATACGCCTTCGACCGTTGACTGGTCCAGCTAGATTACACACAATCAGTGAATGGTTTCTGCCGTCTTAACGATATTGGATCTTTTGCGGCATGTCAATGGTACTAGTAACCAACGATCCTCTAGACATCTCTTGGTTTGAAAAGGCGACATATTGCATATCATTCTACGCATCCCTTTTCTTCCTTTTGTTATTTTTTTCCATTCATATAATTTGGCCTGGACAGAAGCTCATGTTAAATCTATCAGATTGAATACGATACGGGGCACAACTGATACAACTTGGTCCAATACCTGCGCTTGTCGCTGACCTGGCTACTATAGCAAAGGGTAAGCGACCTAACTTTCAACAATTCTTGGCAAGCCCAGTCATTTCAGGTGGCATAGTATAGTGGTCAGTACAACACATTGTGGTCTAGCATCATAATGGTCCTGTGTAGACCCCGGTTCGATTCCGGGTGCCGCCAAATCTTTTGCTCTTTTGCCGCTCCGGCGACAAGATCTATGATAATCGCTGGCTAGTCTTTGACCTTCCCGTGTCTGATCAAAGCTTTTCACGAAGGCTACATATTCTACGGCTCGATTGAGCAAATCCTGAGTACGTGGCTCAACTAGTTTTACGCAATCCATAGTCAGATGCTCGTCGTGTTTGGGTTTACCAACGCCCCTGACGTGGGAGCATATAGGCGCAAGGTGGTGGCTTTGGCCTGGCTTCCTTAATGCGGACCCCGTTCCGATCAATTGCCTGGGAGAGACGTGGTTCTTGGAAGTGGCACTCACCTCGCGGATTGATTATCTGTCCAGACTCTAAAATTCTTGACGCCGACCTTCTTCCCGAAGCCAGCGACGACGTGAGTACTTCCCATAGCCCCTTATCGTTTCCATGTCTGTCTTATGGCAACGCAAAGATTTCGTACCAGATAGTATATTTACTATATACTAATCTTAACCCAAAGGGAACTGCCAATGCATCAGCAAGACCTTCGCCCGAAGGGAACTCTGCTACATCGCCGTCGCCCTGTCCGAGCGCTTCTCGGTCCGGTTTGCCCCAGGCTACCGCCCGAGCACCATGTAGCGCGATCTCAAGAACCAAATCACTGCTCAGCCGGGCAGAGTCTTCTGCTTTTTCGAGCCACTGGATAGTGAAACTGGTCCTTGAGGGGACCGGAAAGAGTACATCGAGTGAAATTGAATCGACTTGGAACGATCCGTTGTGTCGATGAGGGGCAAGCTGGCGGCGGGCTGGCGTTGACGGGTAAGGATATGTTCAAAAGGGTTGTGCGCCAAGACCTAATAGGGCATACCTACCTACTATTAAAACTCAGAAAAAAGGTAACAATGACCTTCTTCTACTCTGATTCTGCGGACTTGACTCCTGAGTAACAAGGAACACGGAACGGCCCAGCTAGCCCCGGCATACCACGGTCATGGTGGTGCGGAAAGAACCGGCCATTCTCATTGGTAACACAATGATAAGCCGGTATGACCCTGGCCCAAAAATAGAACACATCGCCCCACAGCTTCCATAGCACAGCATGCCTTCGGCACTGCCTCTTGACTTGGCAACCCTGTGCGAACCCAATCATTTTTCTTGAGGTAGCACAAACCATGCCTGACAGTCAATATGTATCCTTGATTTGCAACGCGATTGTTGCAAATAGATTAGGTGCAAGATGGTTCTGCATGTGTAGGGAGAGGGTTGGGTGGTATCGCAGCATGCTGCCACATTCCCGTCGGATACGGCGTTCTTGCGTTCGGTACCTGCCCTATAGGGACAGCCATTCCCGAACAAACCGTTTCATTTACCCCTCTTTTGCGCATCTCCCGAGGAACACAGCCCTTGTTATGTACTGGATAATGCCGGCATATCACGTAAGCACCGTTGGTCATTGGCTTTGCTCATGTTGGAGGTTGGTAGCCCACGCTGGTCTCATTGGTCAGCCCTGCAGGGAAAAGTGTGGCTGACTACTATGCTTTAGAAGGTAAGCGTGGACGCAACTCGACCAATGGATCATCTGCGGCTAGCTGTCCTGCAGATAAGATTGCGACTTGCATTGTCTGACATGCCTGCCACTACATGTGCGTTGGAGAAGCACCGGTAAATGGCCAAGCCAAGTTCATATAAGCGAAGAGCCGTTAAATGAGCGCTTTAACTTTGAACTTTTGATCTTGGTATGAAGGAACTAAACAGTTCTTCGTCGACTTAGGAGGGACACCACCCCTGCTCTCATGGCTGGCTGGCACATGGCTGCACGGGGACCAAAATGCAGGGAAAGCGTGCGAAAGTACTTCTATGCCTTTTACCGCTGCATGAGAAAAGGGTAAACACCCCATCACGCAAGCTAGGCAAGTAGCGAACCCGTCCAGCCGTTCCGTCTCACTCAAAGGATATTACGGCTTGGCGGCTGGTGTGGTTGCAACGGACCGCATTAGGGAAGGATGCCCAGACGGGGTGGTATGCAGACGCTGACACCGAACGCTACCCCCGGATGTGGTTGGCTGCAGCGGGATCAGCGTACCACTGTGAGCCTGTAGGATGGTGGATGACGTTACATCTCTGCGCAATCTGGTCAGCCCCCAATGCTGACATCGAGTAATATAGGCTAGCTTACATCCTTCGGTGGGTTGAGAGAACCACCATTGTTCTCACACTTTCCCCAAGCCTGCCGGCCAGCCAGCCAAAAGCAAGCCACCATGGACACCATCGCGGCACCCGTGTCCATCACGGACGGCACTTACCTGGATATCCAGATTACGCTCATTGTCGTGGCTTCCTCCTTCGTGGCCGTCCGGGTCTGGACGAATTGGCAATACACCAGCAAGGTTAGGGCTGACGACTGTGAGGATGACGCCCCTTGGTGTTCCAACGAAATCTCCCAAGAGGACCGCAATCTAACATCTGCCCCGGGACTACAGATGCCTCTATCATTGCCGTTGTCAGTTTGATCGGCTATTCAATGTCGTCATACCTGCTGACCAAAGGTGAGCGAGACAGCCCGTCGTGATTCGATCCCGTGTAGACTTAGCATACTGACGAGTATGGCCTGCCAGCGTTTGCGGACCCGGACACGGTAGTCTCAACACTTACGAGGGTAATTATAGTTACCCTTTCTGTCTCTTTGCTTCCGACCGCCCCAAACCACCACCCCAACCACGGTAATAGGTAAAGCATATGATTAACAACCGCCACAGATCTCGGTCGCCTGCCTCTACACCGCCGCCTTCGCCATGTACTTCGCCAAAGCCCCGCTGCTGCTCCTGTACATCCGCCTGTTCGGCATCGAGCTGTGGCTGCGCGTGACGTGCTACGTGACGCTGGCGGCGACGGCGGTGCTGCACCTGGTGTGCGCCATCTACGCGAGCGTCGGCTGCATCCCGGCCGACGGCAAGTACGAGCCCTCGTTCGTGCTCGAGTGCGTCGCGGCCACCCAGATCCCCGTCCTGCTGCGCTGCTTCGCCGCCATCGCGACGGACGTGGTGGCGCTGGTCCTGCCGCTCATGATCGTGGCGGGGCTGCATCTGCCCGTGTCGCGGAAGATTGGGTTGGTGCTGGTGTTCACCACGGGGATATTGTAAGTATAAAGGAGAAGGAGGGGGATATAGGGGGACAGGGACACAACGAAATAACAAGTTTACTAACAAGTCTCCCCGAATTAGTGCCATGACTTCAGGGTGTGTGTCGCTCTACTATCAATGGAGAATGAAGAACAGCGCGAACTCGGCCGATATGACCGTGGCCATGCTTTGCACGTAAGTTATCTACGCTTAATATTTTCTCAAGCTTGAGTCTCCAACTCTCGTATTGTTAGGAAACTGAGAAACCAAACCAAACCAAACAGGAACCTCGAATGCACCATTGCCATCATCGTGGCCTGCGCCCCGGCGTTCAATACCCTGTGGAAGGGGTGCACCGAGCGAGCCCGCAAGACCTCGGCCCTGAAAGCCTCCAGTGGTACTGAAGAGGCCAAGGCGAGCCCGCTGCAGCAGATTCGGGTCACGACGCACCACTACATGGAGGTGGATAATGACAACCACAAAAGGGCGCCGGGATACCAGGCTGAGGTTATGGGGAATAGGAGGGTGGACTGGGATAGGGACAGTATCGCATAGATGACATGAGCGCAATGGTTGGCTGGTCTGACCTTGAGAAGGGCTCGATAAGTAAGTAAGTAGAGGAAATGGAATCAAAAGAATATTGGTCCTCATAGACTGAACCGCAACATTGCAGCTTTCTGACTCGGTATTTACGAGCAGAATCTACTTCCTTCCACATTTTACGCCCGTTGAATGAATAGCTAGATTGTGTACCCTACAATACACGTAACACGAGACTAGAAGGGAAAGCTCGAAAGAAATACACTGCATAGAACATATATCACCATTCTGCCGAGCCCCTGTCACTCAATACCCACACGCCAAGCGCGCGGCTTGCATATTCAAACGACCAGCTGGGCTCACGACCCAATAACGATTGCCAATCCGGCGGAGAAATCCTACAGAAAGTCTAGCCTGGCCCAGCTGTGGCTTACACATACAGGGTTCTTCTTCTTTACTTTGTTCTTGCATACAGTCCACCCAATGAAATCGCCCCTGTGCTTACCACAACGTTTTTACCGAGCTGAGTCCCACGTGGCCGCCAGCCTTCCATTGTCAGATTTCACAACTGGAATAAAATGCCCTCTGGATCCCGCTTTGCACCAGTTGATGTTCTTACTCTAGCTCCCATTGACTTGTCGATATTGGCCCATTGTACATATAAAACGGACTATAATCTCTAGAGCTATGTCGGATCTCCTCAGCACCTGCGGCTTCCAAGCCCCTCCCGACCTCCAAGTCCTCCTCCCCCGCGACCCCCTCTACGGGTCCCGCGAGAGCTCCTACTGGGCCGTCAACGCCCGCCTCTCGCCCGCCTGCATCGTGCGACCCAAATCAACCCAGCAGGTCTCGTCTCTCCTGAAGGAGCTGGTCGCGACGGGGCGCCAATTCGCTGTCCGCGCCGGCGGGCACTCGCCCGTACCGGGGGCCAACGATATCGCGGGCGATGGTGTCACCGTCGATCTGGGGCTGCTGAATACGGTCGCGTACGACGCGGGGTCCGAGACGGTCCGCTTCGGCGCCGGCTGCCGCTGGCGCGACGTCTATGGCGAGCTGGGTAGGCACAAGCGCACCGTGCCCGGCGGCCGGGGCGGGGATGTGGGGGTTGCGGGTTTGCTGTTGGGAGGGGGGAGTTCGTGGCAGACGGCGAAATATGGGTGGGCCGTAAGCGAGAACCGCGGTTCACTTTTTCTTTCCTTCCACTCCCAATGACTGACTAACGACCTAACGAGGCGTTGCGGATAATAGTGCGACAACGTAATCTCCTTCGAAGTCGTCCTAGCCGACGGCCGCACCATCACCGCCGACAAAAACACGCACGCCGACCTCTTCCGCGCCCTCAAAGGCGGCGCCAACAACTTAGGCATCGTGACCAGCTTCGCGATGCGGACCCACCCGTCGGACCGCATCTGGGGCGGCATCTCGGCCACGCCCGCGTCGGCGACGGACCAGACCCTGCGGACGGTGCAGAACTTCACCGAGGGCCTGGCGCGCCAGCACGAGAGTAGCCGGCAGGACAACAGCTACATGCTGGCCGTCTTCGGCTACTTCCCGGACTTTGGCGCCAACGTCGTTAATATCGCCACGTTCCAGGCGGACGGCGACCCCGGCGGGCCCGAGTGGGACGACTGGCGCGCGTTGCCGAAGCTTATGGACGGGACTGGGGAGACGACCGTGGCGGAGCTGGCGGAGCGGATTACGTTGCCGCCTGACTATCAGTCAGTTTTACCCCTGAACTCTTTCAATACGTCCACTATTTACCTAGTGCTACTATTATCCGTCCACATCTCCCCCCTTTACTTTCAGTAATCTAACAACCCAACCCCACCCACAGTAACGCCTGGTTCACCCTCACCCTGAAAAACGACGAGCGCCTCCTGAAAAAAGCCACCGACGTCCACGAGCGCCTCGTCGCCGACCTGCAAGCCCACGTCCCCGACGGCGACTTCATCACCCAATGCATCTTCCAGCCCTTACCGAGTATCGTGGCCGAGCGGACCGCGGCGGCGGGCGGCAATATCATGGGCACGGAGCGCATCACCGAGAACGCGGTGCTGTTCTCGTACAGCGCCATGGTGCGGACGGCGGAGCTGGCGGGCTGGGTGTACCCGAGGCTAAAGCGGGGGCTGGAGGAAATTCGGGAGTTTGCGGCGGGGTTCGAGGAGGGAGGAAAGGGAGGGCTTATGGATTGGTTGTATATGAACTATGCCGACTCGTCTCAGGACGTGATTGGGAATTATGGGGTGGAGAATGTCGAGGAGTTGAGAAGGGTGGCGGCGCGGTATGATCCCGGGCAGGTGTTTCAGAAGCTTTGTCCTGGTGGGTGGAAGATTCCGGGGATATAAAGAGCTGGGCTGTTACCGCATAAAGTATAGGTTTTCCTCTGCCAGAACTCTTGGTTTGAGTCGTTTTTGGGAACCCCTATCGATAACCTTCCCATAATACTGGGACGGTCTTGTAAGAGGGATGTGGACAGGGAGAGGCAGGCCGCAGGAGACCGTTATTTACTGGTTGTTGGTTCTTCCATTCGGCCTTTCCTTGTGTTCAAGTATATATAGCCGTTTTCTATATAGAACGTATATCTACCTGACTTAAAGGACCATAGCCATAAGACCAACAGCAAACACGAACCCAGCAAACGAGCTCTGCCGAGTCGCCGCACTGTGCTCATCGCCCGGCTTTTCGGAGGCAGAGGAGTCCGCCGCCGCATCGTCCGTAGCAGAGGATTCGGCGGAAGCAATACCAGTAGGGGACGCCGTCAAAGAGGGCACCGTCGTCGTCTTGGCCGGCGCTGCGCCCCCCGCCGTCGCGATCCCCGAGGCCGTCGCCGACGCCAAATCCCACTCCACGCCCGTCGGCACGAGCCAAGCCGGGTCGTCTTCGCGCTCGAGGTCCTGGGCCTCGACGACGAGCTCCCCGCCGTTTCGGGTATAGGCCCATACCGTGGTGGCCCCCTGCCAGGTGGTCTCCCCGTCGGCGGGGGCGTCGTACTTGTCCATGTCGTTGATCGGGAAGTTGTAGCGGGCCATGGCCTTGCGCGACGTGAGCGTGATGATCAGCGTGTTGTTCTCGGGGAACGCGGCCGTCGCCAGGCTGTACAGGCCGTCCTCCTGGGGCGGGCAGCCCGTCAGCTCGCCCGAGGGGCTGGGGCAGCCCGACTCGACGCCGGAGCTGAAGTCGGGGTTGTCGCTGGCGGTGACCATCATGTCGTACCTGGGGATCGGTCAGTATCTCAGTAGACATTGGTTGCGGTCACGACTTTGGCGTAAGTGCACGCAGTTGAATCGGTGTATTGTCGTGAAAGGTGGATCAGGGAAACACACATGCAGTAAGGAGTTCCGTAAGCATCGCCGATGGCCGCGGTGAGATTGGTGATCTTCCACTTCAAGGGGCCGCCCTTGCGGGAGTCGAAGTCGTCGGCCGCCCAGGCCAAGGGTAGGAGGGCGGCGGCGGCGATCGCGGTGTACTTCATCTTGACGGGCGCGTTTTGAACGTTTTGCGATTACTAATTAGTTATTAAAGAGCGACCAAGTTGGAGGTATTATCATTTAAACGAATGTGGTGATGACTAGCGATTGGCGACCGGGATGACGACGATTACGACTCTTCCTCCCAGAATGCTGGGAGCGCATCTTGTTGACTTTATTTGAGCAGATTTGAGCTAGGAAACCCGGGCCAGCCGAACAGATAACAATTGCGCTGCCTAGGGACCAGCGGCACAGGCGGGACTCGGCATCACAAGACTGAAAACATGGTCTCACCATCGCGAAAACTAATATTACCCAACCCAACTTATGTGGGGGGTTGTCATGGGGCCGCACGCCGTCAATTGCTTTTGGTATCGACGCTGATTGGCACCAGGAAGCCAGAGTAGTGGTATGGCCGGGGAATAGAGCCGAGAACGGGCCAAGCCCCACTCTTCCTCACGGCGCAGGGTCCGCTGGCTGGAGATTTTCGATTTCGGTTACCGCCATCTTTCTCCCATTTCCCCATTCGATCGTTTGGACCGTAATTAAGCAATGGTCGCTGCCACCTCGTCCACGATCTGCACCTTGATGCTCCCGTTGCCCAGGTCGGAGCAGACGTCCATGGCCTCCAGCGCCCTCTCCAAGGGAAACACATGCGACACCAGCTTCTTGACGTCCAGGATCCCACCGCTCAGGCAGGCCAAGCCGGCGGGCCAGGTGTCCCGATATCGGTTGATGAACCGAAGGTCAATCTGCGCACGTCACGTTAGCGCGTCTATACCGCCAAGAGAAGAAACAACAACATGAGGGGGAAAGCGGTCTGGTTTTGCTTTGTGTGAGAAACTTACCTCGGCAAGGGAAATGTGCATAAACGGCAGGTTGTTCATCACCGACTTGCCCACCCCAATCACGCAAACCACCCCGCCCCTCCTCACCGCAAACGTCGCCAGCACGACGCTGCTCTCGACCCCCGTGCACTCCAGCACCGTCGGGGGCGCCATGTACTCGTCGACCCCTTCATCACTGCATCCAAACAGCTTCCGCACCGCCGCGGCGTTCTGCTCGGACGACAAGTTGCGGTCGACCTGGTAGGTAATGCAGGACGGCACGTAGTCGCGCGCAAAGGCCAGGCGGCCGGGCTCGAGGTCGGTGATGACGAGGGGTGGGCGCCCGAGGCGCGGGCGGCGGCCAGGGCGAGCAGGCCGATGGGCCCCGCGCCGCAGACGAGGGCGGGGCGGCCGAGGCTGAGGCCGCCCGTCTTGACGCCGTGCAGGACGACGCTCAGGGGCTCGAGGAGGGCGGCTTCGGCGTAGCTGACGTTGTCGGGGACTCTGGGAGGGGGGCATGTTAGCCATCGACACGTCCCGTCCGCGTGAAAACCACGTCGTCACTGTCACTCAACACGGACGGCAAAACAGACATGGTAAGGCTTACTTGTATAGCCACTTTGCTGGGTGCACTTTGTATCTCTGGACCGTGCCGTGGTAGGGGTACACTCCGGCGAACTGGACGTCGTCGCATAGGTTGTAGCGCCCTTCCCGGCAGAGGAAGCACTTTTCGCACGGCACGCCCGGCTCAACCGCCACTCTGTCGCCTGGATAAGACAGTGTCAGTAACTTGACCAGTTCTCTTTGGCTTTCTCTGCCTCTCTCCCAGCGCAGCGCAGGTAGCCACCACATACCAACTTTCAGATCCGTAACCCCCTCGCCACACTTGAGGACAACACCGGCCGCTTCGTGTCCCAGAATGCAGTCGCCCTCGACCACTAGCGAGCCTATGCGGCCGGTCCTCCAGAAGTGAATGTCTGACCTGAGTGTGCATAGATCAGCATCTATCGGTGACAGTTCCATCGCGTGGTGTTGCGAGGCGGTCCTACCCGCAAATGCCCGTCGCCTTGATGTGCAGCAAGACATGTCCCGGTCCCGGCTCCTCTACGGGAGCTTCCACCATCTTGATCTGATGGTCCGCCGTCACCTGCAACGACGGATTCGGGTGCGATGTTTTGATCCCATTCTGCGTGCTGTTGCCGTCGGCCATGCTTGTAGATTTGTGGTCGATGCGTTGGGATTGGAAAGCAATATAATTACTGGTGAGATACAATCGGGTTACATCTTAGCTTTCGAGATCTGCTGGAGAGATGTGGCCATACTCTTGGTGAAACCCCGACGATCCCTCACCTGTCGGTTTTGCCATTGTCGGCGTCAATCCCGGCGGCAAATGGAGGCGGCATATCCCAATTGGGGAAGCCGGGTGCCTGACCGGTGGCTTCCCCGCCTCTTTTACATTTGGTGCTTAAAGAAATACCCTTTTCTGTCCTTTTTCTCAGTTCTAACCCCAATTCTCCGCCATTTTGTGGCGCTCTGGGTGCGGAGGTCTCCCCGCATTCCGACTATCCCCCACACCCCACCACTGAGATCTGATGCTAGTGGTCGACATCTTGGTCTGCTGCGGAACCGCAATCAGTCTGGGCTCTGGAGTCTGGAGACGGTCGGGATCTGTCCGCGCGGGGGACGAGACCTCAGTGGGCGTCACGCGGTATGTAAGCATTACTCAAGAGGCTAGCGGTAGGCATTCGATCATGCTTTGCCGGGTAAGTCGCCGGGTTAATCCCGTGTCTCTGCAGACTTGAAAAAATCTCCAAGATCGCGTTCCGATGTCCCGAAATCCCGTGGGATCTGTGACTTTTGCTCCTACTCCTACATGCTTCACCTCTCGATACTAGACTTATTGGTAGTTATCTAACTTGGTAAACAGATATCTGGATTAGACCTTCGCGAACATGGCACCCGGTGTCTTGAACGAGACGAATATCGCAGCTGTTATGCCGACGGCGAAGAAGGGGGCCAGCCCGCAGGAGCTGGTGGCGGCGGAAAAGGAGTCCCATGACATAGTATTGAAGACATTCCGACTTCTCATATCCGATCTGTGTCAGCAATTCAAGGGAGGCCATCCGGGGTGAGTTGTAAAGCTGTGCACAGCATCAACCAATACAGTCAAAGTGCTAACACCATTCAGAGGCGCCATCGGCATGGCGGCGATAGGCGTGGCACTGTGGAAATATGTCATGCGCTACGCGCCGCATACGCCGACCTACTTCAACCGAGACCGCTTCGTACTGTCGAACGGCAAGTCACAACCCGTCCCATCCCATGTGATCAGTGTGTTATTAACGCGGCCGAGCGCAGGACACACATGCATCTTCCAATACGCCTTCCTGCACCTCACGGGCTACCAGGCCATGACCTTCGACCAGCTCAAGTCGTACCACTCCACGCGGACCGACGCGCTCTGCCCCGGCCACCCCGAGATCGAGCACGAAGGGGTCGAAGTGACGACCGGCCCGCTGGGCCAGGGCATCGCCAACGCCGTCGGCCTGGCCATGGCGTCGAAGCACCTGGCGGCCACGTTCAACCGGCCCGGGTTCGACGTCGTCTCCAACCACACTTGGTGCATGGTGGGCGATGCCTGTCTGCAGGAGGGGGTGGGGATGGAGGCCATCTCGCTCGCTGGGCACTTCAGGCTCAACAATCTGACGGTTATTTACGATAACAATCAAATCACCTGCGATGGCTCAGTTGATGTGAGCAGTGCCCATCGAAACTGTGTGATGGTGTCCGGCTGCTAACGAGACTAGATGACAAACACCGAAAACATCAATGACAAAATGCGCGCCTGCGGCTGGCACGTCCTCGACATCGAGGACGGCTGCTACGACATCGCCGGCCTCGTCGACGCACTCGAGCAGTCCAAGCGGTCCACCGACAAGCCCACCTTCATCAACGTCCGGACCGTCATCGGCGTCGGCAGCAAGGTGGAAGGCACGCCGTCGCCCACGGCGCCGCGTTCGGGGCCGACGACGTGGCGGCCCAGAAGCGCGCGTACGGCTTCGACCCCGACGCGCACTTCGTCGTGGGCGAGGCTGTGCGCGGGTTCTTCGAAATATACCTGCTAAAGGACAGAAGCACGTCGAGGAGTGGGAGGCGTTGGTGGCGCGGTACGCGGAGGCGCACCCGGATCTCGCGGGGCGGTTCCGGAGGAGGGTGCGGGGGGACTTGGAGGGGTGGAGGAGCTGATCCCCAAGAGCTTCCCGGAGAAGGCGACGGCGTCGCGGGCTTCGTCGGGGTTGGTGTTCAATCCCATCGCCAAGGAGTTGGATAGCTTCATGGTGGGCACGGCGGACCTGTCGCCGTCGGTGAACATGATCTGGCCGGGGAAGGTGGACTTCAGAACGTAAGTTCTGAACTTTTAATCTCGTTTGGTATTGGCGTAATCGGCAACTGACATCACAGCATAGCCCGATCTGCGAACCTCGTGCGGGATGATGGCAAACTACGGTGGTCGCTATATCCACTACGGTGAGAGAACACGCCATGTGCGCCATCTCGAACGGTCTGGCCGCCTTCTCGCTGGCACCATCATCCCCGTCACATCGTCTTCAGTTCTACCTTTACGCCGCACCGGCCGTACGAATGGGTATTTTCCCCGTCCCAATTCACTGCTGTAAAGAACTAAGCTAACAATCCCCCCAAAGGCGCCCTCATGCGCCTCCAAGTCATCCACCACGCCACCCACGACTCCATCGGCATGGGCGAAGACGGCCCGACCCACCAGCCCATCGAGCTCGCGAACCTGCTCTACCTCCGCCCCGGCGACAGCGAGGAGACCGCCGGCGCCTGGGCCGCCGCCCTCGCCGCCCGCGAGACCCCGCCATCGTCTCCACGAGCCGCCACGCCCTGCCCCAGCTCCCCCACACGAGCCGTGACGGCGTGCTCAAGGGCGCCTATATCCTGCAGGAAAACCCTGCCGCCACCCTCACGTTGATCGGCGTCGGCGCCGAGCTCTCGCACGCTGTCGGCGTGGCCGAGAAACTGAAAGCGGAGCACGGCGTCGAGGCCCGCGTCGTCAGTTTTCCCTGCCAGCGGCTCTTTGAGGCGCAGCCGCTCGCCTACAGGCGCGAGACGCTCCGGCGACACACGATGCCAGCGATCGTGCTGGAGCCGTACGCACCTAATGGCTGGGAAAGGTACGCGGACGCGGCGGCGTGCGTGACGCGGTTCGGGCACAGCTTGCCCGGGACGGCGGGTATGAGTACTTTGGGTTCGACGTGGGGACGCTCACGAAACGGGTGCTGGGGTATTTGGAGAAGGTCAAGGGGGATGAGCTGTTGAGGAGGGAGTTTGTGGAGATTTGAGGGGGTGGGAGGTTGAGGTCTAACACGTGTATTCAGGTGTTTAGAGGTGAGAATGCTTATTAGTTGCTTACGAGAAGAAAGGGGTCGCTTGTTAGAGAGTGCGCGTCGTGCCCCCCTGAATTAGCAATTCGTCATTCGGAAACGTATCATCGCCAACAAAATAGAACGACTTGAACAGAGAACATGACCTGGCATTGAGTGGGCAGACCGGCCGTTAAAGGAGGTAAGAAGATGATTAATGCCTTGTAGGCGTATGCGTAAGATGTGGCGACGCCGTTGCGAGTGTAGGCAGTTGGTGTCGATATAGTAGTTACAGGAAGGGCTGTTGATGAGGTACGTTGTTCTGCGTCGCTCGAAGAGAGAAACGATGGGAGAAGGGAAGTAAAACGTGCCTTGAGTTTACTAGGTATGACTAACATGCCTTTTTGCCGTCCCCAAATTCGGCGTTTGCAATTTCCTGTCCAAGATGCTGGAGGAGTGTTTCGACATTTGCGATCGCGGCGACATCATTGTCGCTGGACGCGCGGCGGTACGACGTGGAGGATTACCATGTCGCTCTGCTTGCACTTGAAAATTTGTTGAATAAGCACCCGGGTCGCGGCCCGCTGGCCCGCGTTTCACTCTGCACTGAAACCTGACGATGCCATTGTCTTTGGAGGGAGGAAGATTGCCCAAGTCAAGCAGACGGTGGCGGCGGTTGCCGAAGTTCCGCTGCCGGAGGATATCATCGCTGGTCTGAATGCAATCTGGACGGCACTGTCGGCAGCTTCGTAGCCTGATCAACGTAGCAGGAGGTGGTAGTGTGGGATCTCGACTGCGACTTTGGGGTTGGAACATTCCGGGGACGGTTCGACTTTGCCTCTTTTTTATCAATACGTCGCAAGAGGAAAAAGATGCGAGATCCCGTTTTGGGTCTAAAAAAAAGACGGGGGATGCCCGCGTTGCGAACCCTCGAAACTATCGTATATAAAGTTTGGACGAGTAATGACTAGCGACAATTCAATGCGATCTTGACGGCAGAGCAACATGGGAGAGCCGTCAACGATCAAGATTCAACCTTGAGGATCCCTTATCCGGGCGCCTGGATCATGCAAGCAGTCCGGCCCACGTTGGCCATTGGCTGGAGGAAGAATTAGAGTTTGGTTTTTCGTGTTTCCACATCCTTCCTTGTGACCGCGAAGTGTTACGAAACCTAGTTGCAGCCCCGGAATCGCATCCGCGACGTAGGAGGGGTGCATGCCCCCGATCTCGCACCCCGACTCGGCCAGGGGTGCCGGATCGACCATCTAAGATGAAGCACGCACCACCACCACAAGTTATCAGCCGAACGACACTTTAGGAAATTTGTCTTCTCAACAAACCGTCACGTGACGTAGTACCGTCGCAGCTGAGACGAGCTGAGAAATTCCACAAAAAGGCCTACTATCCACCGGAGCTAGTCTAAGCGACGAGATATAGTTCCGGGCTCTGGCAGGGATCATCCCCAGAGCACGACGCGAGGGCCAAGCAACCATCCACGATAATTACGGCCAAGGCAAGGCCTGGCAATTCAACCGATCAAACCGATCCCTCGGCAAACGGCGGCGGAGAGATGATCGGAAAATCGGCCGCCAGGCCGCCACAATCTCCCACATAAAACTCTGGGGAATGCATCGTACTTTTAGAATTGCAATTCATGGGTTAAATCTATAGGAGAGTTTATTCCGAATTGCAGTTTCCGAGGTAGCGGCCTGTTCACCTTTTTAATCACTTGATCCATGGTGACTTTGTTTCTGTATTCATTCATTTACAACATGCATTCGAGGGCAACTTGCCTGTCTTATTATTTCCCTTCGTATCTGTCGTCTTTGCTACGGAAGGAAAAATAAGATCAGACAGAAAGATGAAATTTTCCAAGTTGAAACAAATGCCTTCATTGGGCATGATTGCTACCTGCTTCCCACTCCATCTTGAGCAACGCGATACCACGTCCACGTAGAAATCTGACCGGAAGAGTCCCGCGGCCACACACAGAGTCGCAGCGCGGCAGTCCAGTGCTAACCTGGTGCAACTCGTGTGGCCTGATCGTCTCCCGGGAGGAGCCCTGCTGGGCGAGGCTACCCGTCTCCACTTCGGAACCAGGAACAGTGCCATAACAGAGCTCTCTCTCTCTCTCATTCTCAGACCCCTTCTCCACGTAAACGAATGGGACTCCATATTGCCTACTCCCTGCCCGGCAGTGGTGATCCCTGAAGTTGATCCAACAGGATAGCAACACATTTGCCGACAAAGTACCCCAATACCACGTCAAAATCTACGCGAATCATGGGAAACGGGTGCCCAGAGGGCAGGGATTCCTCGGTATATCTGACGAACTGCATCATATCAAAACGAAAGGGGTTTCACAGGACTGCCCTTTCGTCCTGTACGGGACGAACTTCTCTGCTACATAATAATAAGGACCCCCGTAGCGATCTGGGTCTGAATTGTTCTCGGCTCTGCACCATTTCAAATGCCAAGCCGAGGAACATCAACCTAGATCAAATAGCATTTTGTTCTACGGTCCGATCGAAATCTTTCGAACCTCCCTCCCTCTCGATCGCTTTCGAACCGAACCGCCAAGATGTTTGCCATGGGCGGCGACGCGCCGGTCGCCATGACGTTTGTCTGGATCATGTTCGGGGTCCTCACGGTGTTTCTGCTGCTACGGCTCTACACCCGCGTCGTCCTCCTCGCCGCGTTGGGCTACGATGATTACCTGTATGTCTCGGCTTATGTACGTCAACCTCACACCACGTTACGATTACTTGCATCAGTTTCTTTTCCAGAACAATTGCAAATACACCCCCCGAAAACAAAAGCAATTGAAGCTGACCACAATGTTTCCTCCGCGCACAGATCCTAGCCGGCGTAGCCGGCGCCCTCCTCCAGGTCTCCGCCGAGTACGGCTGGGGCCAGACCCTCGAAGGCATGATCATGGCGGGCCGCGCCGCCGACATCGCCGGCCGTCCTCTGGCTCATCGCCGCGAGCACCGTGTCGACCGTCACCATGGCGCTGGCCAAGCTGTCGCTGGGCCTCCTGCTGCTTCGGCTCATGGCCGTCACGATGCGCTGGCAGCGCATCACCATCTGGGTCATCATGGGTTGATGGTGCTTTTGTCTACAAGTATTTTTTCCTCTTACCTTTTCTCTTTACCTTTATTCGTGTGGCTTCGGGACGCCCAAAAATACTGACTAGAAACTTTTGCGCTTGCAGTCCAGGTGTTCGTTTTCTGGCTGGCCTGCCACCCGGCGTCGTATCTCTGGAACAGGCAACAGGCCGGCTCTTGTAGCGATATCATCCAGGTGTACCCGTATATCCTGTACCGTGAGTTACACTTATCCCCCCTTCCCCTCTTCATCCATCTCCGTCATTTGGAGGGTCACTACATAGACTGCGAGCGCTTGGCTAACGTGTACCCTTCGCCTGGATACAGCCTACACCGTAATCGTCGACGCTCTTGTAGCGATATCATCCAGGTGTACCCGTATATCCTGTACCGTGAGTTACACTTATCCCCCCTTCCCCTCTTCATCATCTCCCGTCATTTGGAGGTCACTACATAGACTGCGAGCGCTTGGCTAACGTGTACCTTCGCCTGGATACAGCCTACACCGTAATCGTCGACCTCGCCTTCGCCATCCTCCCGTGGACCTTCATCCCCCAGCTGCAGATGCCGAAAGCCGAGAGGTACCTGGGTCGCCGGCACCATGAGCCTGGGCATCCTCGCCGCCGCGTCGGGCATCAAGCGCACCGTCGAGGTCGAGGGCTTCTGAGCGGGCGGGTCCATTAGCAAGACGAATAGCGAGACGCATACAGAGGGGTCGAGTAATAGGGATTCGTTTGTCTGAAGAAGGGTTGGTGGGTCGTTGCCCGTTAATGGATTGGGCTGGGAGTTATGCTATTAGCTATTACATCCGACAGATGCGGATGGGCTCATGAAGAGACGCTATGGTTGGCGGGTATATGAGAAGGGGAGTTTAATATGGTATTGGGCTTTTGAGGGAAGGGAGGCGTTACGAGATGAAAATCCCCTAAACGCGTGCCCATGGTGTATAGTAAGCAGGCAGGATAAGGGCTCCTCAAAATCCGGGAGAGTTTCAGATGGGGCTCTCGGCGTTTGATATTTCTATACCAACATAATCTCTTGTCCTTCAATGTCCAGATCCTCGACCTCTCCGTGCATCATACCGTGAACGTAAGCCTCGCCACCAGTGCATACGTTTCCTTGTCTGGGTCGGGCGTGCGGCGTATGATGTGCGCTGTTCTAGCAAAACTAAAAATACAAACGCTATCTCCGACGGCGATGTTAAGGACCAAAGCGAACCTTCCCTTTGCTGTCGAAAAGAAGCGTCTTTTATGTTGAACAGCATCGATCCCATCCACCACCCCACATATTGATTTAGTTCGGGCTGAGCTGGGTAATATGACGCATACTGAGTGTCTCTGACTGAGCGAAAGCGGATTCCGACAACAATCTGTAATAATGTTAGCATAGGTAGTCGGGCGGGTGCTCGATACGAGTCAGGAGGTCATTTCATCTTACATTAGATTCTGGAATTGTTCCTTTGCAAACGAGAAAGCCTCCCAGGACTTGGGAAATGCCGCCGTCCATGGAATAGCCTCCTCGGAGCGTGCTCCAGTAATCTTCCGTCGTGACTTGTACTTTACCAGGCTTGGGGTGTTAGCATCGGAGCCGGATCTTTGCATCTGTTTAGAACGGCAGATGCTAGCGATTCCTCCCATAAGTATAAGTTCGACATGCGCTCCTTGAACCCTTCTGTTTCAGTGACTTTAAAACTGGGGAGTCTCTTTGATCCGGTCGAAGATTTGACCATATATCACAAGCTGTCGACTTCGCAGGGCTTGCGGAGTTCTAAGCTTGATTTTACTCCGGCTTGCCTTAAACATCCGTTCCCGTTGATGCAAACCGCATCGATCCAGATGGGCAGCTGCGAGTCGCGTCGTGCGAGAAATGGAAGAGCGTCATTGAGGTTATGGTGAACCCGGAGCTGCTGGTCATTGCAATTGACGGCGAAGGTGGTGACCTGGTCTCCCATGTATACGACAAGGTGTCGTATTCGAGGAGAGTGCGATTTCCTGAATCATCTAGTAACATAGCTTCCTTCAGGAACCAGCGGTCCTCTCGGTCGGCTCGCGTGTCAGGGTAGAGAAGGCGAATCTGTCCAGGCTTAAGGCCGGTATAGGCCAACGGTGTCAGGTTATCTGGGGCCATGGACTCAAATATGGAACTGTTAATGAGAAGAAGAATAGAATTTTACTTTCTCGCAAGTTTGAGCGACGTGATGTTCATCCGAACTGGCTGCCTCTCTACGTTGCTGCCTGACCGAGCTCAGCCGCAATTCAACACGTGACAGCATTGCCCGCGTCGAGTGCCTTACACCAATGGATACTTCATAGGTGTGACAAAAGCTTTCTTGCGCAAACTCGTGACTTTGCTCTTCAGCCTTCCAGCAAATACACTTTTTGGGTACAGGCGCGCAGAGCGGCAGAGCGGAGTATTCCGACAACCCTGTCTACCAGCGTGCCCCTTTTTACAAATGACCTAACACCAACATGCGATCTCATCTCAGTGCCGATGGCAGACAAACGACGACCCCGCAACACAGCATAAAATTTCGCTGAAATTTGATAATGTTATTTGTCATTTCTCCAAATCCCTAGCCTTGATTTTGGCACCTGGCTGGACCTTTTCTGTTTTCTGAAAACCCGATGATTTACCGACATGCATGCCAAGCCGTCCCCAGACCACCCTCCCATGCGGAGCCCCCGGACTCATACCCCACGGCCGAGTGGCCGTTTGCGGCTCGGTACACGGAAACAGAAGCTTGGCTTCTGCAACGGAGTTGCTTGTTTTGTGCATACGTCGCATTGCCTCTTGGAGACGGCTGGTGTCACCGTCGAACCCCTCACGATCCTCCCCCGGAGAAGCGACCCCAATGGGAACGTGTGCGTGCCCGCCAAGCTGTCAGCGTCACCTTCTGGATACCTGCATACTTATGCCGATCCCTATAAACGAGGGGCCTCCTTTTGGAGTACAAATACTTCGACAAGGTCACCTTCATCTCCCGTCTCAAACCTGTAGGGCATCATACTGTTTGATGGTTGATCTCGGCCACCTTTCCTCTCCATCGATAGCACATTGAAACAGCCTTCTGCATGATGCCTATTCTCGATCTTCTCTATTATTAGCGCTGGCCGCGTCCTGCGCGCGCGCCTTCGCCATCCCCCGTTCGGCGCACCAAGCCCGCCAGATCGCCGACGTCTCGGACCTCCTGCCCGCGTACGACTACGTCTTCGTCGGCGGCGGCACGTCGGCCCTCACGGTCGCGGACCGGCTGACCGAGGACCCCGACGCGACGGTCCTCGTGCTCGAGGCGGGCCCTTCGCGGACCCGGCCGCCTACCTGCCCGTCGCCGGCGGCGGCCCCCTCCTCAACGACGGGAACCCCGCCCAGCCGCTCTACAACCTGACCTCGGCGCCCCAGGCGGGCTGGGCGGGCAGACCTACCCCATCGTCCTGGGCAACATGGTCGGCGGCAGCTCCGGGGTCAACAGCATGATGAACCTGCGGGGGTCGGCGGAGGACTACGACCGCTGGGGTTTGCTGTTCGGGGAGGACGGCGACGAGCTGGGCTGGAACTGGGAGGGGATTCTGCCGTACTTTAAGAAGGCGCTCAACTTTTCGCCGCCGCCGAGGGAGGTGGCGGAAAGGTTCAATATTACTTGGGATGCTTCGTATTGGGGTCGGAGTCGCGTTTGCATGCGGCTTGGCCGGTAAGTCAACCTTGGGTTCTATTCCTTCTTGTTCCCGTTTGCCTTAAGAGAGCTGGGCACATTTTCTGATATTTTTCCTGTTCTGTGGCTGACGGTAAATTCGATAGACGTTCCAATATCCCGGCCTCGGTAAGCTATACTGTCATGTAACAATCGCCGATGATAACACGCACTAACCGTCTCCGACAATCTAGACCCATTGGTAGCTGCATTTGACGAGATGCCAGGAGTGGAACGCGTTGTTGATAGCGGTGCGGGTGGCGCCGGTGTCTACTGGTTCCCAACGTTGAGTAAGTCTTCCAACGGCAACCCTTTATCGTCTTTACCGAACTGATAAACGTTGGCTGTGTCCAGTGGATCCTGTCAAGCATGAACGCTCTTTCGCTTTAATGCGCACTATGAAAACCTCGACCGCCCCAACTACCACATCATGGCGGAAGCCACCGTTCGCAGACTCATACTCGAAGGCACGACTGCTACGGCCGTCGAGTTCCAGACCCAGAACAGCACGGAGCTGTTCACGGTGGAGGCCAAGACGGACATCATCATGGCGGCCGGTGCTATCCACACCCCCAAGATTCTCCAGGTCAGCGGCATCGGCCCCAAGAAGGTCCTCGAGGCTGCGGGTATCGAGACGGTGGTCGATCTTGCTGGTGTGGGCCAGAACTTCCAGGATCATGTTGGTATTGTGACGAACATTACATGTGAGTATTATCTGTATGAGTCAAGTGGGAAGTCGAAATGCAGCTAACACAACAGCAACGTCTAGTTGCCGGATTGTTGGACATTCACCCCAACGGCTTCGATATCCCCAATAACGCTACATTCCGCAAGTGGGCCCAAGAATCCTGGGAAAAAGACCGATCAGGTAATTATCATCCCATGCCCACCCGAAGCCATCCAAGCTATCCCGGAACTAACCGAGACCCATCTCCACTTTAGGCCCTATTCTCTCGCCATCGAAAACGTAGCCGCCTGGCTGCCCCTGACTGCCGTCGCTCCCTCCCTATTCGAGGAACTGGCCGACGAGTTGGAAACTCAGAATCACGCCTCCTACCTCCCCGCCGACACGGACGCCACCGTCGCCGCGGGCTACGCGGCGCAGATGCAGGGGCTGGCGGCGGCGATGCGGTCCAAGGACACCGTCTTCGCCCGGTTCAAGGTCAACGGCACGCTGGGACCCACGAACCTGCCGTCGCTCCTCCCTATTCGAGGAACTGGCCGACGAGTTGGAAACTCAGAATCACGCCTCCTACCTCCCCGCCGACACGGACGCCACCGTCGCCGCGGGCTACGCGGCGCAGATGCAGGGGCTGGCGGCGGCGATGCGGTCCAAGGACACCGTCTTCGCCCGGTTCAAGGTCAACGGCACGCTGGGACCCACGAACCGATCCTGAACCAGCCCTTCAGCCGGGGCAGCGTCAACATCGACCCGGCGGACCCGTTCGGCCTTCCGCCCGTCGTCGACTACCGCACCCTCAGCAACCCGGTCGAGCTCCGGGTCCTCGTCGAGATGGTGAAGTGGTGCGCCGCTACAGCTTCGAGACCTCGCTCCGGGACCTGGGCCCCGTCGACGCCGCGCCGGGACCGGCGTGGTCTCGGACGAGCAGATTGCCGAGTATCTTGTTCGCGGGGGCGGGGTCTACCCGAGCGATTACCACCCCGCGGGCACGACGGCCATGATGCCGTTGGAGCTCGGGGGCGTGGTCGATCAGACGCTGAGGGTGTATGGGGTCCAGAACTTGCGGGTTATCGATACGGGGATTATGCCGAATTGCCGGGGGCGAATACTTGTCAGCCGACGTACGGTATGGCAGAGAAGGTATGTATTCTTTTCTCCTTCAAGGGTAATCCACTTGGGTGTTGTTACGAGTTTGAGACTGACTTCTTTCTTCTTCAGGCCGCAGACATTATCAAGTCGGGTGTATGAGGACAGTTACATTGTCAGAGGAGTCTGGTTATGCCTGAAGCCTTCATACCATTCATGTGACTGGTCAATTTCGACAAGCAACTGGTGATATTACTTGGCAATATTGTTACCTGGTATCTGCGTTTGTCGCAGGAGAAAAGATGCATGTAATATCATCATTCAGAACAGGAATTTTCTACATAGCAAACCCAAGAAATTGAATTGCGAAAACTGAGATGTCGACACTCCACGTGCCCACGAAAGAGTTTGCAAAGTGCTGGGAGCCAACCTTCGCTGAAACCGCGGTGGCATGTTCGTGCGCGTCCTTCGTTTCCGGGGAAACAACGCGCCGACGTCTAGCGAAAACGCATTGTAGCACAGTCCGGTATCCAGAACGCGAGGTGGCGAACCGGTTGGAACATTCAGCACGTTGTGTGTCTGGGAGCCTGGCTGTCTAACATTATGTAGACTGGATTTTGCTCACTTTGGGCAGCACGACCAGATGTGCTTACACAGGCACAGACATGCGCACCCCACACACACAAACCAGGCCTAATCGTTGTGCTGACGTGATTATCTGCTTGATGAGCCTTATTGGCGATTGGTTGGGATGGTTGGTTCTTCAGGCTCACTTGCAGCGGTTAGAAAGGGCTGTACCAGTTCCGCCGGGCAATTAAAGTCGATTACATCTCGTAATACCCCTGCTAGAACAGCTGCATTTGAGAAGCACTATTGGCGGAATAACTTCCGTTGCCGCTCGACGTTTCTTGGCAAATACAATCTGGTAGGACTTCGCTTCGAAAGACCAACGAAGGGAGGTTGCATGATGTGTTTCCATCCGTAGCCAACATGACTGCATCCTTCAATTACCTAATGCCTCGGATCGCCGAGCCAATAGTCAATTGACCGCCGCCGTCTCTACAAATCAACTGGCGGCGGCGCACTTACCCTAGATTACGACGATGCGGCACAGACGGGGACATCGGGCCTGGCGCCCTGAGCCGGATCTTGCTGGGGAGGACTTCGGCTGGTTATAAACAGTCGTTTTCCAAACACCTCCAATACTTGAGGGTATCACCGCATCGCATTGTAGGTAATCAACGCCAGGAAAAAGGGAATCAGCAAACATGCCGTCTGCCACCTCATTATCGCGATTCTCCTTCCACAATGCCGGCCCATTGACCACCACCTTCACGGCACCAGCATCATGCGCGACCGCCGAACCAACCAACCTGAGGCTAGCGCTGACCGACCAGCCCGATGCGTTCGTCTATGGCGGCTGCAGCTTCCAGCGAGGCGACTGCTATCCATCAGGCGTCGAGCTGGACGCCTTGAGCTCTAAGAGCGACGCGAGGGTCATCAACCAATTCAACTACTTCTCCCCGGGTCTCCATTGCCCGGACAGCTGGACTGCCGTGGGAACGGCGACCAAGAACGGAGAGGGGGTCATCACAAGCTCAGGCCCTGCCTTCACTTACCCAGGCTCCACGACGACGGGAGTTCCCGACCGTACTGGCGGTACCGTCATGACGACGGCTAAAGCCACTCTCAGTGACGACATGAAGCGCTTCGGGTATGCCGGACATCATGCACTGCTGGGTGCTATGGACCATGGCGAAACAGCCATTTTGTGCTGTCCAAGGTGAGTAGCATCGGAAAAGACGACGGCCGTTCCTTTTGCCCATCTGCAATGTGCGTTTTGCACAAAACCCGTCGACGAACCGAGAGGGTGAGTAGATCCCGCTGACAAGACACCACACGTGTACAGCTCGATGACAGCTCGGGCCCTCAACGGGGGGTGCTATGCTGCCCTGCCCTCAGTCGAGGTGCCGAGGTCGGTCTGCGTGGCCGGCTCTGCGTCAGACTACACGACCGGCCTGACGCGGCTCAGCATCTTCGGGACCACGGTTAGCGGCCTGTTCCTCCAGGCCACGGCGACAGGCCCCCTGTCGACCAGAACGGCGGCCCTGCCAGAAAAGGTTCGATCCGGGCTCGTCGCCTACACCATCATGCCCATCGTCGCCCTGGTGCACCGCGAGTCGGACACCTTCGAACACGACAACGACACCGAGACAGCGACCTCGTCCAGCAGCAGCAGCGCTGCCATGGCGGGCAGGTCTTCCGCTTTTCAGATGGCGTTCTTGGGCGGTGCGTGGCCATGGGTTTCGACGACGCTGTTGGCAGGCGTGGCGGCTGGATTTGCATTGGTGCTCGTGTAGGTAGGTTGGGGCTAGTCCGGTCTTCGTCCCAAGTATCAAACAACGGCACCGGTGGTTTTAGCTGCCACAGCCGCAACGATGTCGTCAAAAGGTTCTTGGACGTTCTTCGTGCTATGTGCCAAGCACATACGGTTCCGGCTATTCGGAAGGGAGTTCTGACGAGGCAATTGGCGAATACTGATCTGCCCTTCCCCCCCCCTGAGGGGGTTCTGGAGCTGGCGATCGGGCGGTGGGCGCCAAGATCTGACAATTTCTAATACACCAGTCATGAATGGTCGAATGGAGGGCTGGAAGACGGGACGAAATGGAAGAATGCGTGACTGTGTAGACTGCAGATCCAGCTCGACCGGTCGATACTTTCCATCCGATCTTCTTGAGGCTTTGCGTGACCCCAATCTGATTCCCCCGCCGCATCCCCGATCCACAGCCGGGACCTTGGTGGCGACTTGGCGTAATCGATGTCCCCTGTTACCACATCCTCCCCTCCACTCTCCACCTTCTTCCCCACGGTCCTTCGGCGGTTTCTGTTCGTGGTGGTTGCCGCTCGAGATCCGGGATCTGTAATCATTCTAGGTTTTATCCATGGGCCAATCTTCGCCGATCATACACGCCAACGCGTATCGCTGACTTTGCGACATTTCATTCAATAGTGGCAGTATCGTCAACACCAGAGATGGGACCAGTAGAGCGAAGCCAAATGGCCGACATAACCGAATAGCAGATGCATCTGTTCTTTTACTCGTACGCCTCCTCACATAAACTGGTGATGGTATTGAATATAGAGGGTTGCTATATTCGGGGAGGGCCAATATATCTCCGACGTCATTTCTCTCTTTATAGTTAAAACATTGCACAATTGACAAGTCGGCTGGGCATGGAGCGGCCCCATCGAACCCCTGCCCAGCCAGATAAGGTTGGGCGCATCTATCTATCCCCCAATGACTAATACTAGTGCGACGCAGGACAGGGATGCTGCGGGCTCCTTGGCAGATCCCACGCAGGCATGGCGACTCAGTTGGGACAGTGCGTGTAGCAACATTTGCTTTTCAGCAGACGCATGCGGCATACATGGCCCCGGCCCCGGCCTTCCGAAAGACAAATCCTGTGACATGGACCAAGAGCCCCCAAGAATCTTAGCCTGCCTCAGCTGGCCCGCGATGCACGATGACGCCGGCCGGCATCTCGTATCGAGCAAGACCTCCTCCAGCAGTGCCCCCTCAGTCTGGAAACTCAGAAACTCTTAATCAGACTTCAGAACCGGGTAGGCGTGGCGATGCATCCCCAGCGCAAACAAACGTCTGACCATTCTGGCATGGTGCCGGTCTAGAAGTAGAAGGGGGGGAGTGACTGCGGTGGCTTTAGGGTATATACATAGACGCTGGAATGTCTTGTCCGTTTGGAGGCTCGAATGGGAGACGAATATTCTTGTCCAATTATCATCACGCTCTTCGTCTCTCTCACGTCGTCTCTCACTCTCTCTCTCTCGAGACCGTCTGATGATTGCACAGAGCAGACTTACACGCTAACATTCTTTTGACCTCACACGATGGTTTTCTCCTCCTCCCAAGACGAATCCCCCTACATGCGTGACAGCCCCGACGAGAATGCAACCGGCGGCTCCCCACGATCTGGCCGTGTCCGCCGCCAACGGCCGCAGCAGCAAAGAAGCTACCCCGATGACATTGAGGGGAAATAGGCCCGCCGATGGTCCCGAGCAACTCGTCGCCCAGCAGGCAGACCAGGCAAAGCCGCGATTGGAACCGGCAGAGCCAGCGGGTCGCCGCCCACCAGTTGCCTCCCCTGTTCACAAACCATGAACGCGGCCGCCATGGCGGCAGCAGTGACTCTCACCCCGACGCAGACATGGAAGATCTGCACGACGACCGTCGTAACCCCAGAGACCCCTTCGTGGACCCGGACGCACCCCCGCCCGAGCCCGCGTACCTGCGGAGCCGGCGGCAGAGCCAGTACGCAGCAGACCCGTCGACGGAGCAGCGGCGGGCGCGGTCCCAGTCCCGCAACCGGCGGCACTCCCGGTCCGTCACCTCGAACGGCTCGTCCCGCGGGCCGCCGCGCTACAGCACCGCCCGCACGCCCTCGCGCAGCCGCCACCTGCGGGCCTGTCCGAGGACTACGAGGAGGCCTACCCGACACAGCAGCTGCACAGCGCGGTGCCGCGGACGCCGCGGACCGCCCGCGGGTCGGTCCGGGGCAGCGAGGCGTTCCCGCCCCTGCCCGACTCGCGGCTGAGCATGAGCCCCGCCGGCGAGGACCTCGAGGACCCGCGGGTCCGCGTCCTGCTCGAGGCCCTGCGCATCACCACGGCGCAGGAGCAGCAGGCGGCTACGCCTCTGCCGCCGCCGCCGCCGCGGCCAGAGACCGTTAATGGGTCGACGCTCGTCGAGATGCGGTCGGTCACCCGGGGACGCGATAATAGCGATGCGGAGCGGGGATCAGTCCCGACGAGAAGAGCGGCGAGAATGGGGCTTGGTTCAGTACCGAGGAGATCGACGAGAAGGCCGAGCCGCTCGACAAGAACCTGGTGAGTCAATTGAAGCCCGACCGCTACTGTCTAGTGTTCGAAACAGCGTAACTGACTCCAAACAGGTCGACTGGGACGGCCCGGACGACCCGGCCTGCCCGAGCAACTGGCCGATGATGAAGAAGTACAAGACGTCGCTGATCCTGTCGACCTTCAGCTTCATCGCGCCCTTCTCGGCCACCATGGTGGGGCCCGCCATGGACGTCATCGGCGCCGAGCTCAACATCGCGCCCGGGACGGACCAGCGGCTCATCATGGGCATGCAGGTGCTGGCCGCGGGCATCGGCCCGGCCTTCATCGCGCCCCTGCTCGAGTACTTTGGCCGCGCCCCCATCATCAAGTACGCCCACATCTGGCACATGCTCTGGAACACGGCCTGCGGCTTCGCCACGTCGGGGCCCCAGCTGCTGGCGTTCCGGTTCATCGGCGGGCTGGGCGCCAGCGCGCCCCAGATCATCGCGCCGGGGCTCACGGCGGATATCTACACGGCTGATATCGGGGGGAGGGGCGATGCGGTGCATGCTTACTTGCCCTTCCTCGGCAGTGCTATCGCGCCTATTTTCGGGGCTGCGATTGCGGAGTTCAGCGACTGGCGGTGGATCTTCTGGGGGACGTCCATCTTTAGCACCATTGCCATCATCTTGGCCTTTGTCTTCTTGGAGGAGTCGCTGCACCCGTTGCTGTTGAAGCAGAAGTGCGACCGCCTCAAGCAGTCGACCGGTAATCAGGCTCTGCATACGCCGTACCAGGTCCCCGGTCAGACGCACAAGGAGTGGATGATGAAGAAGATTGCGTTGCCTTACATCATGCTCATCTGCCATCCCACTATTCAGCTGGCGTTCGGGTACAGGGCGTATCTTTTTGGTATCATGTATCTCTTGTAAGTTTGTTTCCACTAATCACATCTCCTCCCCGGTTTCCTAGTCAAGGTACTGACTCCTTTCATTACAGCATTTCGACATTTGACAGGAACTTTGTGCTCTTCTACGGCTTCGACAAGATCGGCGCCAGTCTCAACATCCTCGCCCTCGGTGCCGGCTTCCTCCTCGGATTACACATCAGTCGCTATGCGATAGACGGGGTACGTACTTGCTTTCCTTTTGCCACCATGTTCTATGTACCTACATCCATACTAACCTATGCTTTCCCATACGCAGTGGTCCGCCTACTTCCGCAAGAAGCACAACACGACCGGCCACCGCCCCGAGTGGCGCCTCCCCGTCAACAGCGGCGCCGCCATCCTGATCCCGCCCTCGCTGATCCTGTACGGCTGGGCGCTGCAGAACGAGATGCACTACGTCATCCCCGACCTGGCGGCCTTCTTCCTGGCCATCGGCCTGATCCTCGGCTTCTTCAGCCTGCAGCCGTACGTGACCGAGTCGTACGGCGCCGAGTACGCCGCCAGCGCCCACGCGGGGACCTTCATGCAGCACCTGTCCGAGTTCGCCTTTCCCCTGCTGGGGCCGCCCATCTACGCCGACCTCGGCCAGGGCTGGGGCAATACGTTGCTCGCGGTCGTGACGCTGTCGATTGCTATCTTGATGCCGTTGGTGCTGTGGCACTTTGGGCCGGCGCTGAGGCGGGCGAGCAGTAAGGGGTTGCCGGTCGAGTCGTCGGCGCGCAAGTGAAGAAGAAAAACATGAAAAGGTTGGGGAGTCTGGATGGCAGCGCGGGGTGTGTTTCCAGCTTCAAGGCCTTTGAGGCGTTTGATATTTTGCTGTGCGGTAATATCCGCGCTGGCGCTGGGATCGACCAAAAATGAGGATGTTCACTGATTTCCCTGATTATATGCCATATTACCCAGCCAGCTATGTTTATGTAAATTTGTTCTTTCAGCTTCTCTCTCTCTTTCTCGGATGTTCTTATACCATTTTCTATCTGTCACTCACTTGCTACCTCTTCTCCAACTCACCAAGGCATACCGTATGCTATTTTACCAGTATATCTTATAACTCATGAGGACACTTAGAATTTACATCTTATTACATCCTACTACTGCTCTCGCTTGTGACGCCATGTTTCTTCAGCGACTCCGTGTTGGCTAAGGATTGAATGCATTGGGTTGGTTGTTTTCTGTCAGCTCTGCCAAGAAAGCTCGACACAGCCGAACGCTAATTCATGGGCTCAGCCGCGGAGACCGCTTTGCCTCGTTTCGGTGCCAAGAATCATATGTCCCGTCGACTGAGTCCCGTGGAGAACAATTCAAATATACCTGGTATGCGTTTCCGGGTGGGCCCTTGCTCCTTGCGAATCCGTCGTGGAGAGGTAAACCCCGGATCAGCAGCAAGGGGGAACCCCTGGGGCTAGCGCTGGAGAACGGCTTCGATTTGCTTTCTTTTCATTGGCCAAGCCTCTGGGCAATGCACTTACAGATTGCTGAAACAATAGCAAGAAAGCTGATATTGGACCAATCTGGAATAGGACCGGGCCTATTCTTGGAATGCTGACTGTGCAACCTTTTTAGGAAGCGGGTGTTTGTGGTCCCCAGACGTCAGGCGCCATTGCGCGCAGGGAGGCCCAGCCGGCGATTGATGGGAAAGTAGTATTTGAGTGCAGAGTTTATTAAACAGGTCCATGGCGCTCTTCCCGCGACCCGGATGAGATACTGTGAATAAATATGTCACCGTTCGTATCCATGGAAGCCATGATGCCGGGCAAGGCTTCCCTCGTGTGGCCTTGCAGCCAAATCATGTTCGTGTTTTCCTGCCAGCCAGCCGGCGGAAACAAACAACTCATATGTAAGACCAAGTCATCCCCAAATGCCATCTGATGTTTAGCAAAGAAGGCATCATGAGTTGTAGATGCAATACGACACCTTTTAAACCGCCCAAAACGGATCTGTCTTTCACGAAGTCAGAACAGACACCCGTCCATAAACATCCGGGCTTCGCAGTGACCACCAGTAGTCTAAAGAGCGGGTACAGGTCAAGTGGGATGTCTCCCTTAAGTTGGGATTGGACGTTTATTTAAACTACAACCCACGATTGCTGGTGGAGTGTTGGGTACTTCTTCTCCATGGGGAGGGACACCACTCAGTCTGAGACAAGACGGGACCACAGTTGCCCGGGATGCATGCAGTCGACAGGTACACTACGGGAGGTTTGATTGATGTCTAAATGAGTGCACAAGGGCTTGCCGGATGTTAGTAAATCTGCGCCCTTCACCCCTATTGGCCTATGAGGTCAGCGGTAGCTACAAGTAGAAAGCCTTCGGTTAAAGTAGCCGGACATTTGGACTCCCTAATCTAATCGCGCCTCGTATCTCGTATCCCCTGTCACCCTGTCCGCCGGCTCTTGCTAAAAGCACCATCGTCGAGACGCCACCCCACCGGTGGAAGATTTTCGCGAGCGCTAGCCAATGAAGAGGCGTCAGCCAGGGTGGATCAGCTCCCGCAAATTTGCACCAAACAACGCGGCCCAATTGCCCAATGAACCCCCGGCACGAGATTCCTTTTGGCGATCGCCTACATTGGGACTTTTCAATCTACCTCCCTACTGCCGGAACTAGACCACCGACCTGCTTGTCACGTTGTCGATATCCAGCTCACACCTCTTTCCGAAATAACGCCATACCGTCATGCGACGATAATGCGATTGTGAAAAAGCGACGGCCAGGCTTGGCATCGTGTGCGCAACCCAATTGCAAGGCTCAGGCGGTCAGCCGTGCCGAAGCGGTGGAGGAAGAAGGAACTCGCCCAGCACCAGACATCGGGACGGACAGCGGCGCCCATCGACACCTATACCGAGCCTCGCCAAGACATACATCACCATCGACAAAGGTGATATCGGCCATCGACCTCCAGACGACAGTGGACAAGAGTGGTGCAGTCAGTTCCACACGGCTCGCATCCCCCCCCTCTTTTTCGTGTCTTGGCCCCTCTCCACCAGCATAAACTGCCGGGCGTGCCGCCGGCGCTGCTGGAGACACCACTTGCATCCACCACCGCCCGATGGAAATGAGCCAACGACCGCCGCCGCCTGATATCAGCCAGATCAGTGGTTGGCGATCCATTATCACCCTCGTCGTCTTTGTCATCACCAGCAAGTCGTCCCCCTCCCCTCCCGTTCCCCGCAGAAAGTTGCGACCAAGTTTCAGCCTAATTAGTTGACTAACACTTTGAGACCAGACGTGATCGTGAGCTTCCCGTTCCACATCCCCATACCCGTACCGCGGATACTATGGGAAGCCTTCCTGACCGCGCTGAGCAAATTGCGCCTCATCCCGCCGCGCGATCGTGCCAAGCGGTCGGGGGATGAGGCTGGTGGGCACTGGGTGACGTTGCGCCTCTCCATCAGCACCATCACTGCGCCTGTTTATGCGTGTCTGTTTCTTTTGGCTATTCTCGCGATCGGTCGGACAGAGGTATACGATGGTGAGTATTGCCGAAACCTGACGCAACGTGTGTGCTACCCAAGCTGACACTTTCCTTTACAGGCACCATCGGTTCGGACAATATTGAGCCCTACGATGTCATGATCTTCTTCATCACTTTGGCTTACATTGCCATCTCGATTGATGCTTCAGGTAAGTCAACTCACTCCAAGATCGTGAGGCTACACCTTGCTAACACGCCCGCATTAGGTCTGCTGAAGTTCCTGGCGTTCAAGGTGCTCCAGAAGGGTGGAGCGAAGGGCCACCGGCTCTTCCTGTACCTCTACTGCTTCTTCTTCGCCCTAGGCACCGCGATCGGGAATGACCCTATCGTGCTATCCGGTACGTAGAAACCTCCTTCCCTTCGGTACCCCTTTCTGGTCCTAGGCCCTGACACGATGGCTGACACCACTATTAGGTACTGCCTTCCTCGCCTACATGATCCGCGCCTCGAGCAACATCGACTCGGCGCGGGCCTGGGTCTTTTCGCAGTTCGCCATCGCCAACGTCAGCTCGGCCATCCTGGTGTCGTCGAACCCGACGAACCTGGTGCTGGCGGGCGCATTCCAGATCAAGTTCATCGACTACACGGCCAACATCATCGTCCCCGTGCTCTTCACGGCGGCGCTCCTGTTCCCCTGCCTCCTGTACCTCATCTTCCGCAACGAGAAGCTCGTGCCCCACGTCATCGATATGCACACCCTGCCCGACGCCGAAAAGGAGATGGCGCCCGTCAACCCTAACATTCCTCACGCGGGTGCAGGCGAGGATCGTAGCCCCGGCATCGGTGAGATCCTCAATCCTTATCTGGACCGCCGTCATGCTGCTATCAGTGTCGGTATCATGGCTGCCACCTTGATTTCGGTATTGGTCATCAATGCTGTCACGGCCAGTGGGGGCGGTAAACCCACCCCTGTCATGTACGTCACGGCGCCCGCCGCCGTGCTCTGCTTCAGTGTCGACCTGTTCTTCGGCTGGCGCCACCGGCACGCAACGCGCGCCGTCGCCCACAAGGGTCGCCTCGCCGAGGAACGCGCTGCCATCGAAAAAGAGCTACGTGGGCCATCGCCATCGGCTGATCCCACTGCCACCGACACGGCCCCCGTGACGACCAACTCCTCCTCCGAGACAGAAGGCAGCCCGTCGGGCCCCCACGGCGACGGCGTCGGAGACGGCAACATGTCCGAGAAACCCTCTCGCGGCGGCATGACCGACACCGAGCTCTCCGCCGCCGTGACGCGCGAGCTCGAGGCGCGCGAGAAGCGCGAGGCCGAGCTGCCGGCGAACCTGGTCTCGCTCACCCGGCGCGCGTACACCTGGTGGCGCGAGACTTTCCCCGCGGCGTCCATCGTCATGTCGCGCCTGCCCTTCGAGCTGGTGCCGTTCGCCTTCGCCATGTTCGTCCTGGTGCAGGGCTTGGTGACGAGGGGGTGGGTGCCCGTGTTCGCGTACGGCTGGGACGCTTGGATCAGGCGGACGGGGACCGTGGGGGCGGTGGGGGGGATGGGGTTTCTGGGGGTGGTGTTGAGTAATGTACGAACTTCCTTCCTCTTCTCCTTTTTCTTTTTCTTTTTTTCTTCTCCTGCCTGGGTATGCCTCATGACTCATGCTAACACATCGGACACACAGTTCACGGGCACCAACATCGGCACCACCATCCTGCTCTGCCGCATCATGCAGGCCTGGCAGCAGATCCTGGCGAGCGGGGGCCGGGCCACGACGGACCGGACCTTCTGGGGCGCCGTCTACGGCATGGCGCTCGGGGTCAACTACGGCGCGTTCAGCTCGGCGCTCTGCGCTTCGCTGGCGGGCTTGCTCTGGCGCGACATCCTGCTGTCCAAGGGCGTCGTGGTCCGGCGGCTCGAGTTCCTGCGCGTCAACGCGCCGATCATCGCTATTGCTACCGCGGTGGGCTGCGCGGTGCTGGTTGGGGAGGTTTACGTTATGCGGGGGATACGGGGTTCTTGATGTTGTCGGAGGAGTGAGGTGGGTGGCTGGGGAGGCATACGCTCACTCGTTTGCTTCCGGTGCGTGGGTCGAGTTGTGTTGTTAAGGAGTGGCTATATACAGGAGGGTGGGTAGCAAGGCGTGCGGTAATTGTGATTTCGTGAGCGGAGACTTGAGCGATTAGACTTTTGAGGTAATGCGTGCATATAGATAATAGATGGTATATAGATTTTGACATTGAGTAATAGATTGAACATAGGGTACTTATTCTGACACACTTTGACGGCCTGGAAAACGCTCACCAATGTGTCATTCCCCCTTTTGTAGTGTCATAACCGCAACAAGTCGGACCGTGATGCACTGTGACACCGGGAAAACTTGATGGTGGCTCGACTATGTCGAATTCCCCATGTTTACATCGCTCATGTCCCTCCAGATGGGGCTTTTCCTTTTTCCCTTTCATACAAGTGTCCATTTACAGTCTAATCCTTCCTTGAAAGTCGGACTTGACTGCTGTGGATGGTAAGTAAATGAGCACGGCAGTTCCCCTGAAGAACGCATACCAGCTAAATTAGTGACATCAAACCCAAAACCTCGGGAAAGGTGAGTGGTACTTTCATGGGCTGGGAATGCTAAGCTTCTTATTTTGTACAAACAAACTGCCTTCGGTCTTTGTGCCCGCGAGATCTTGATGTGATGACAATATTTGCTGACATGAATTCACGGATTACAGGTAGGCATTTGCGTCATGATGCATCCATCGAATTGCACAAGGCTATGTGGCCAGGGGTGAATTGGCCCCCAATACCAGGATCATAAGCGTTTCTATCGTTAGCCAACCACATTGGCTTTGGTCACACTGGCGACGATATCAGTGTTGTGTGGACCCCGAAACGACATGCATAGTAAGCTGTGTTGGAAGAGCTTTTCATGCATATGCACGTAATGCAAGTGCTGCAATATCGTTCGTCCGGCAGCTGAGGCCGCCCGCGACTGTCAGCCACCCGTAAGTCTAGATTTACCCTTGACATGCAGTGCGCCCCAAAAGTTTGGGCAAGACAGCTAATAGCAGTTCATTCTCACTACATGAACAGTCTGCGAAGCCACACCGTCCCCGGTCGATTACGACAAAGCAAACGTGTTCACGGCTGCGGGCTGCACAAGAACACTTTCATGGTTTACTTTTCTAGAGGGCTACGCCCACTTTCCACGGCCTTCTTCGTCTCTCTGTTACAAGCCGGATATTTTACTCGGATGGTTTTCAAGCTTAATGTTCCGTTACGACGCTATTGAGAAGAGAATCGCCAATGGCAAGCTGTACAGCCCTTGACTGGGCGCGAGACTGCAGCTTGGACCCAGAGGCGGAGGTCCGGCCACTTGAGCCCTATGGAGACATCTCCGGAATCGGGGTAAGCCAACAAATACCCTTGCTTGCACATCCAAAACTCTGACCATTCCAGGTCATCATTGGTTTTGTCGGAACGGGGTATTTTGTTCTGATGCTCGCAATAATGGATTATCTGGTGGTGTACGACCCCACGAAAAGCCCCTGGCCTGGCCAAAAAGGCAACTTTCGTTGGCGGTCCAATTCCATCGACATCATGTTCCTGCAGTGGATTCGGCGCATTAGAATCAATGACCCCAATCCGTTCCGGGGCCATGCATCACAACTTCAGAAGTTCGTTGACAAGGTAGATCATGCACATGCTCTTGCCAACCCTGAGAAACCTGACAACGCTGACTAAAACCGCTCGCAAGTCCATCTTAAGCCTTTGTGATATACAAATTGCAACAGGCCTGAGTATTCTGACGAGCGCCTTTATATTAGGTCCTCAATGTGGACTGGACGCCTACCATTGGCAAATGATTGTCCATCTTGCCTGGTTTTCAGCGGTGACCCATTTGTCGGGCCTGGTCGCCATGCGCGGTTATATTGCCAAACTTCGCTGGGCGAAATATGTTCGCATCACGCTAATGTTTTCCCTAATCGTGATCCTCCTTGTCGCGACCGTTCCCACCATATTTTTCAATTGGGGGGAGGCCGCCAACAGCAGACGTACGAACGTGCATATAACCGCGGCTTCAGCTAACTCGACAGCAATGTGCTTTCTCGATGTCAATTACGGAGTGCGATTATACAAGCAAACTCTTGCGGGCGCCAGAGACCAAGATCTTTCAGGCACGGGTCAGTACGAGAGTCTACAGGATACGCATCAGTTGCAGATCACCATATTCTCCATGGTCCTTGTGGTGTTCGGTTTCACTACTCGCTTGGTGAAACTATTTGGTCCCTTGGATATGTCTTTTAACATGTACATCAGGGAGCCCCTCTCGAAATTAGGCCGAACGTGCCTGAGGCATATCGCAGCTCGTCAACCAACATGTGCCCCAGAGTTGTGGGAAGTCGTTGTGCTACAACCCGCTTTGGCAGTTTTCCTTATGCTGCGACTAGCTGCCGACCTAGCCGGATCAATGCTAGCCGAGGTGAGCTAAACGAGCCGAGTTGATCGCGAACAGGAAACTTACACGAACATTTCTGCTTATTACAGGTATACTGGCTCTTCTGCGTTGTTATATGGGGAACCTTCAATCTTGATAGCACGAGGCGGTCCATCATGAAGCCCATCGTGGAGGACGAGAACCAGTGGACGTTTGGCCAGATATTGCCAGTACTTCTCTTAGTAGGCCCATTGCTTTCAATCTCTACCGGCATAGCCTATAAGTATCACGAGCCCCAAGCATCGAACCCCAATGAAGAACCTGAAGCTTGGTGCATGGAAAACCCTACCACTACCCACACAAGGACAGAACAAAGCTTTGAGCAAGCCGACGCGCACGGCTTCGACGACATAGAGGCAACGCGACGTCAGATGGGTGATCCCGTGCCCAACGTCCAGATATTACCAGCACAAGATAGACTGGAATTATGGCTCGACTACGATTCTTCTATGAGGTCGTCGTGGATGCCGCTCTACATCATCATACCATGCTACGTGGTTTTGGCCCTCACGTCCGCTCTTTTTGCATTTGTCTTTCTCGCCACGGATAAGATGCAAGGAACAGCCAGTCTCTCCGAGGTTCTAATCACGATATTCGGTCTCATCTTCATTTGTGCCGTGGATCTTCCCACAGCGTGTACGGCGACTGTTCTTCTTGGACTGCGACTAAACTCATGGATGACACTCGACCACCGAAAAGCCTTCGTCAGGCGTTCGGCATTTCTCGGTATATGCATCGTCGTATATGTACTACTCTGTGTTCCCTTGGGCGTTTTAACTCAGGATGCCGGCGTTGGACTGCCCCCTTTTCTTCTACGGCCTTATGTGTTCTCATTCTTCAAGCTTGGGGTTCTCTATTCATCATACGTTGTTTGGTGTATTATCTGGTACATTCGGATATATATATCAAGGGAGCTTCAAACCAAGCATTTGGACGTATAGACAGGGGATGGGCACACCAGAGAAAGATATATATAACTAGGATATAGACAACCTAACCGCATACAGATATGGCACACACACTTAGCCCGTTACTTGCTGAACGAGGGCGACGATGAAGATCTCGAGGTGGTTCGTCTATACAGCCTGGACAGTAGTTGGTAAGGATGGAGGCGGCGTAAGAGCGGAGAACAAGGCGGGAGGTTTGCCGCCCAGATCCCCAACCACAACTCCACCATTACCCAGAAAGTTGGATTGAAGACTTGTAGAACCAGCGGTGTCTGCTCCTTGGCAGGTGGCGAGTAGGCGAACTCAAGCCTTCCAGTCGGTAGTGCGATACTTAAGAAGATGAGCCGCAGGATACTGGCTATGGTGGAACTGCAAGAGAAATGTGTCAGTCAATGGTAACGAAACGAGCAGTAGGCTCCATAAAACAGAAAAGGAGAGATATGCCAGAAGACAGAGACGTACGCCATTCCAAGGAAGAAGACGAAACCGGACGACAGTTTCTTCTGCATAGTCATCTGAAGATGTCCGATGTAGAAGAGCGGGAGGACGAGGAGGGCCAGGTCTGTCGCAACGCTGGTGACAGCAAACAAGAGCAGCAACAGGCCCTTTTGCCCGCACTGCCTGCGCGCCACGGTCTGATCCAATCCCCATTGAAGCTCGGGATGCACGCCGCACAGGAACACGTCGGCGAGTGTGAAGCTCAGAGTCCAGGCCCCAACGATGCAGACGAGCACGTTCTTGATGCGGCGGAAGCCAGGCCAGATGCCGAATATCCGGCCGTAAAAGAAGAGGATGGAAAGCTTGACGAAGCCAAAGGCGGGCTTCTCGATGACGATCATGGCCCAGTCGATCTTGTGTGCTGCCACGACCGCATTTGCATGGGTGCTTGAATCCGTGGCATTGCCTCCCGTGCCGTGGATCGCGTTGTAGTATTGCATCGCCGTACACGCGGATGCTATAATCGCTCCCAAGACAACAAAAAGATCATCCAAGCCAAGCGCGACACGCGCAACTCGAGTGCGGACCCAAAGGCGCACTCCCGTTGTCGCAATGCCGACCCCCGCCAAGACTGAGTAGACTGGTATGACAACGGCCGGCCGGTAGAGAGACATGTTGGCGGAGTATGTTGGGCATGATCACGGAGGGTGTATCGTTGAGCGTATTGAACATCAACGAGGGGGATACCATAAATATTTACTTCTAGATAACAAACTGCGCTGACAAGAAGTAAGCACTAAATCGAATAAGCAATTAGAATTCGACCACAGCGGCGAAGCACATTGCATCACGTCACATGAGCTATTCTGGGTATTTCAAATGCAGTCAGCAAGCGGGCACTACCTGGTTAGGTAAGGTGTAGATCCCATCTGGCCGGCGACGTCCTTGATATGGTTAGCAGGTCGCGATGCCTGCCTTTTAGAGTTCAATGACAAGGGTGTCCGCAGGGCTGGAAACCCCTGTTATTGGAAGATCGGTGCCCCGCAAAGGTGTAATCTGGGGTCGGAAGTGGGACGTGTTCTTAAGAACGTGGAGGCAGAGGGTGATGGAAGTGGAACAGTTATTTCCGGAGGACGGGGGACGTTGGGAGTACGGTCGAGATGCGGAGGCCCTGGATTCGGCCACGAAACGGAATACGAGACTCCCTCACTTTGGAAGTCGAGTCTTTCTCGACGCATTCTCCAGCTTCGACATCAGCCATCAACTCAGGACTCGGTGGCTTTTAGGAATATTTCTCCTTTGTTTTAGTGTGCCCGTATGCCAAGTCTTAACAAATCCATCAAGGTGCTAGAGACAGGCGACGTTGTGCTAGAGACAGGCGACGTTCGAGTGTCGAGTCTGAGTAGATCTGAAGAGCCGCTCCTTGTATGAAAGCAAGCCCCCTGTTTGCCGTGGTATATGTATTGACAACCGGTAAGTTTCGACAGACGCCTGGTCATGTGCCCGCAAAATGCACAATCGACGGATGAGATTGACCCGACGTTACTCGGATCGTCGATGAAATGGCATCGGGCGGTATGAATGCATCAAGCAAACTGCCTCCCCGTGCATACGTCTCCTCAATTCCCATGCGGATGCCAAATCGCTATGGAATAATGATTGGAAGGCCGATTGGCCCCGACTGCGGAAGTCCGGGGCTCTCTGGCTACGTTGATATAGGCAGATACAGTAGCCTCGAGGGAGGGGGAGGGGCCCTGATGGTGCGTATGGTTGCCCGCTTCCCGCATGTCTTATCACATCCCGCGCTTTACAACATATGCCTCACGGTCACTCCGGCCGGGCTCAACGTTAGAAGATTCGGTAGCATGAAATCCATCTCATTTAAAAATACGTGAACGAATAGCGCTCAAGTATACGGACCTGTACACTAAACCTGTCCGAATCTCGAGGTTCTGCACCCCAAGATACTCTCTCGGTTTGGGACCAAATCTCTCCTTGAACCCAACAGCCGAATACCACGATTGTATCACAGTGTCCACGTGAGTCCAAGCTTTCAAGGTTTGTACGAAGCCGCTCGGTTCCTGACCAGATGCCGCAGCTACCCGAGGAGATTCACAATGCCCCGGTTGTCATATCCCGTTCGCTCATGACGGGTCTCACGATCAATGGGTGTCTGGGGTTTGCCATGGTGGTGGCAACGTTCTTCTCCACAGGCGACATTGATGTATCTGCGGTGACCTTCAATTGCGCGATACGAACAGACTCACTGCAAGAACCCGCTAATATTATAGTTGGACCACCCCCCAACGCATCATTTCGGCTGGTTCCTACCACAATCGATAGATCATATACCTTTCTCCAATCTAAGTAGACGTTAATCCAGACGTTAATTCAGCATACGTGCTATCATTCGAGCTAGAATTGACGGGCCAGCATCTGCGCGTTGTTCGAAAAGGATGGACGTTAGTCGTCGTTGGTCGTCCACAATTAACACGGCTTAAGGGCTGACTCGTCAATTCTGGCTCGTCAATAGTCTGGTGGTTAGCGACGAGGTATTATATCAAATTCTTCTTCGGGGGCGTATAAAATGGTATTCGCAACGTGTGGCTGAAGACAAAAGTGATAGAAAAGATGTAATTCGGCCCTCTCTTCAGCCGTCGTTCGGGGCAACATTATTACTTGCATCAATTGACAGGAATGTTGCAAGTTAGGGAACCACATGCAGTTATGTCTCACGTACCGGTGGTGTGTACAGGGACATGGTTCCACATTTTTCGTCATTTCTAACCCCAGGGCTGTCAACCGGGAAAGTGCAATGGGGTAGCTATCGTCAAACCGATCATTTCAGTACTGCTGTCGCCAGCTGAGGCGCAATAGCCTACCATGTTAACTCTAATTACCGGGCCAATACCAGAATGCTTCAGTCGATGCAAAACACACTGTACGGAGGACTCTTTGTAATGTTTCGAAAGCGGGGGAGACATCGATCGTCGTGCCCACCCAGAGCTAACGTAGTTGTGATGATTCTGCTTCTTGGGCTGCGCCGCGCACTTGCAGCTGGCCCAGCGCGTGCTCGGCCTTGTTGGCTGGAACTTTGCATTGGTTGGCTGGTTGGCTGGATACCGATCCACCATGCAGATGAAAATGGATATGGAGTCGATGCAACCGGCGCTTAATCTTTTCCCGCCTTCGCAACGCCGCGCCTGCATTGCGGGATCCTTTGAGGTTTCGTCCTCAACACCATCTGCCTCCCATTTTTTCTTATTTCACGGTATTTGCCCTGTTGGTCACGTATCCGGCAAAATGCGTAACCCAGGGCCTGTCAGCCAACACGGGATCGTTCTCGGCGACCGACCAAGCCAGGGCTCAGTCCAATACGATTCGGTCTCTTCAATTCACAGCCAACCTCAAGTGACAAACAGCCCATCATCATTGTCCCACATGAAGAGCGGTTATGGTGTCGTTCGAAATCGACCCGCTGATTTGGATTCACTCCAAGATATACCACTTCACTGGCAAGACCAACAACATTCCACGCAATATCACAATCACGAGCCGCGCGCTGGTTCAGGCGGCCTTCCAAAGTCATGGCAGCCCCTCTGGCTTCGCCGATCCACATTGATTTTCATGTCGGTGTCATTCATCGTGCTGGCAGTCTTGGTATTAGGACTATACACCGCATCTATCCAAAGCCAGGGGCTTGGATCCACCTCTTCCTCCAACAGTGCTGTCTATCTCTGGAAGTATCTCCCCACGACTGGTGCGTATGAAAGTCCCGATTTGCCTTCGTTTGTTCTGATAAGCTCTGTGGCTCTGACGTTGCAACAAATGATAGTGACGGTGGTCCTCCTGGCTGCATGGAATGGTATAGACTTTTCCATCCGACTGCTCCAACCCTGGGTCAATCTCCGGCGCGGATCTAGGTCAGCGGACAGCACTCTGCTCTTGGACTTTCTAACTCCCATTATACCGGTCATGATGTGGACGGCCTCCAAGATCAAGGCCTGGCCTCCTCTTCTGACCATCGTATCCGTACTCGTGCTGAACATCATTGTGAGTCCGCTGCCATTTCCCCACCCATTCGACGTGGATGTTCAATTCTGACAGGCGACAGCGGATACTGTCTACTGGTCTACTCCAGGTAGAAACAGTCTCCATGATTACCCATGACAGTCCGCTACTAAAGACAACAAGCTTCGACACTTCTAAATTTGACCGACGGATGGAGGATTACGTGACTGGCTCGATCTACTACGGGATTCAGGCTCTGAACCTTCCCTGGCCCGCATGGACATTTGGCAATGTCACCCTCGAGCAGCTTAGCCCCGCCGAATCAACTGGGGGCTGGTCTTCCACGTCGTATAATGGCACGACGAGAGGTTTCTTCCCCATTCTCGAATGCGAGGAAGCGAGCGTCGTGATCGACAACATCACCATCCCCAGTGACGCCAGTGTTTATTATAACGCCAACATTACGTTCAGGGCACCATCGTGTGAGTACTACGACGACGAATATACCCTGGTGAGTTCTTTTTTGGACCCAATCGAGGATAAGAACTATAGGAGCAGCTTTCGCTTGATTCTCTGTCCGGATCAAACTCCGAGGTACCTTGCTTTCGTATATATGGTCGAAAGGGATTCGAAGCTTCTTTCATCAAGGTCAGTGATACCAACAGACCTTTGTCCCGGATGTCTGCTCACATCATCAGCGCTCTTTTCTGCCGTCCATCGTACTTTGTACAAAATGTGACCGTTTCGGTAGCCCTGCCAGAAGGCCTGCCAACGGTAGACTGGAGTACCTTCGAGGCTGGAACAGCTCAATTGGAACCTCTGGAGCCCTTCAGGCTCGTAGATGCCATCATCAGTTCCTCCATCAAGGCCAGCAAACCAGGTATAAAGCCCCCCAACAACACATCTGTGGACGGAGACGAGTTTCTCCGGCTTGCCTCTTCCCCCTGATCAAGGGTGGCGAGGGGGTGGTCTACCTCGAACCCTTCTTGAACCCCGCTGTCATGGCAGCTCACCTCCACGAGGCTTTCGCTGGTATGGCGTCCCTCTACGTACACCAATACCTGCTTAGTACGGTACGAGAACCCACTCGAGGGACATCAGCTCACGACGAAGCTAGAGTCCAAGTGTCTTCTGGCAACGCTCTTTCGATAGGCGGGCTGTTGGTGCTATGCGCGTTGCTATCATTGCTACTCTTGGGCTTGCATTCTCGTGGAATTGTACCTCGCGACCCAAGGAGCATCGGCGGGGTCGGCATCATCTTGCACGGCAGCCATGAGCTGCACCGACGATGCGGTCTTGGCTTGCCACAGCTTCAGGATTCCGTCAAGAGTTATAGGCTTTCGAGTCATGTCTCGCCAGGACCCAACGCTAGGTTTGTGGTCGATGTCGATGATTGCGACCGGGAAGACAAGTACCGAGACTCCACACCAGATTCCAGCAAGAGTCAAAGAGCATGGCAACCGACAGTGCTTACGACCTGGTGTAGGTTTGTAGCCATCGTTGTCCCACTCCTCTTCATTGCCGCCCTCGAGTATATACAACGGGTTTCAGACCAGCAAAACGGGTTCTTGACCATATCCAAGGTTGACTCGGTTTCTTACAGCATAACCATGATCCCCGTGGTGGCCATGTGGGCCGTCGGGGCCCTCTATGCCTCTATGAATTTCAACACGCTCCTTCTTTCACCCTACCAAGCCATGTCAGGATATGGAGCCGGGGCACGCTCGGGAATCTTGAGCCACAACCTTGGGCGTCTGCCCTTGGTCTCGCTGTTCGCCTCCTTGCGCGACAGGCACACGGCCGCATGTTTCTCTGCGCTGGGAACCATCCTGGGGTCTTTCCTGACCATCGCAGTAGCCGGTCTCTACAGTACTGCGAGCACCGACGTGGAGACGAACATGACGGTGCATCGTACCGACAGCTTCGGCTTGACCTGGAATGGGAATCCGTACCAGGATGGCGGGGCTGCGCAGGTGATTAGCCTCAACGTTTGGCAGAATCTGTCTTATCCACCTTGGACTTACGAGGATCTCGCCTTCCCCCATCTGGCCCTGGATGAATCTTATAAGAAGGTGGTCGAGGCCCCCGGGAGGATGGACGTGTCAGTGCCGGCCAGGAGGGCTGTGCTGGAGTGTGACGTGGTCGAGCCGGAAAGGATCACGGTGCAAGCCAAATTTGGTCAATACTTAATGGATGCCGAAGTCCAGAGTCGCTGTCTCGGGAGCCTTGGCAAATTTCAAACGGTGCCGGTTATAGATTATTGGCATGCTTCGAACTTAACTGGACTTAGTGGCCAAGTGCTCAGTTTGGCCGAAAAGGTGGGAAGGTATATTGCAGTCGACCTTTCTACTGCCTATCATGTCTATCCGGAGGTCAACGACGAGGGCTGTCACTCTTTGGTCCTTTTCTACGGATCCTTCCCCGCCGACCCCCCGCCATTCGGCGAAACGTATAACCTCTCGGCCAGCGAAGCTGGCGTCACAGTGGCGGCATGCAGGCAGCTTGTTCAAGAAGTGGACGTCGGGCTGTCGCTACTACTACCCGACGGCGAGCGTTCGCAGCTGACCATCGACCCCCACCGAGCCCCGGTCCCGGACGAGGCGACTGCGCGCTTCGTCAACGATGGGCCGCCCGGTTCCTCCAACAACGTGCAGGAGTACATTGTCGGGTACCTCCTCTCCTTCGGGTCCGTTACGGGCGACCCCGACGTCCAGAGGCGCCTGGACGCCCTGTCGAACCTGTGTTCGATCTACAAGGCCATCGTGGAAGGAGGCATCGACCCGGGCGACTTGGTCGGGCCGGAGAACGCGGGTCGACTGGTCCAAGCCACGAGCAAGATGTATGGGAGGTACATGGCCCAGGCCATGAACCTCATCATGCGGTCCACGGACAATCTGCCGCCCGTGTCCCAGCGTACTTTCTCCGCCAACGTCACGCAGCCCCAGACCCGGCTTCACCAGAACGCCCGGCCCAAGGTCGTCCTCCAGATCCTCCTGGGCCTCATGTCGGCCTGCGCCCTCGCGGGGTGGCTGGCCATGCGCGACACCAGGCTTCTGCCGCACGAACCGGGCAGCATCGCGGGCATGGCGGCGCTGTTGGCCGGCAGCGGTCTGTGGGACGATGGGGACAGGACCGAGAGCGGCGGGGCTGTGCCGCTTGTGCCGGAGGGGGCGGAATGGATGGATGATGAAGAGCTGATAAGGGCGGGCCGGTGGGATGACGACGAAGAGGGGGTTTTGTTTGGGTTTGGGCCCCGGGAGGATGGGTCGGTGGGGGTCAACGTCATACGTCGTTGTCAAACAGCCAGGACTGACTCCCAGGAGCTGCAAACCTTGGGTGGCCGTAGGGACGAGATGGAGTGGGCTTGATAGATCTAGATTTTGGGCCACGAATGGTTAGGTACATTAAAGAAATATGAGAATATGATACCATTATATATTATAGAATTGTCATGGGGCAGGTTTCGTCTTTTCTATGTAAATTCTCAAGGGTCTCCGCAACTTTGGATATCCCAAATCCTAGATATGAATTCAGGCTGTATGGCCTCGATGCCACAGAGATTGCATTATCAGTTTTTGTTGTTGTCTGCTTGCACACTATTCTAGAGTGATATCTTGACACGTATTACCGCAGGTTACCGTGCTTGGTAGCAAACGCCTAGGCAACCTTGAGCTGATAAACAATTGCATTTGACCGCAGTCCTAGGCATTACCTATGCAAGTTCGCCTCCCCCTTGGGCAAACACCACTGCATCTACGATGACTGTGCAGAGCAGTTGCTTGCATTGGACGCAGCAAATCCTATGACTCTTCATGAAGACTTTGCCATGCCCAGTTACATAGACCAAGATTGTTTTGAGAAACCGACATCACACTGGAATGACTGTATCTCTATTTTGCTGCTATATATGGTGAGACCAGGCACATTCCATATCAAATGGATTCATATGGTCCAGTATCTGGAATCCAGAATCAAGAGCCCCAGGCAATCGTAGTCTATCTACCTTGTCTTAGTGACAACATCCAAGTCAGGTTACGCTATTCTCCTGAATAAATCCTCAGCAAGGTTGAGAATCTCTCATCCTTTTCCTCGTGCGTCTCATCGACCCACAAGAAAACAACAGCCACAGCTAAAACACCTGCAAAGACTTGCAGAATGACTGGCCAACCCAATCAGGATCTCCCGGAGGAGACCCGCAAGTTGCTGTTAGAGAGAGAAGCCTTGAGACTTGCTATCGACGGTCTGAAGCAAAACGGCAAGAAGGTTCGAGAGGACATAGAACGCGAAAAGAATATAGGCAAGGACCTTCGGGCACGAATAGAGGAGCTTGATCAAAGTAATAAGGAGATGCGAGAGCTTATAGCAATCCGAGAGAACAGAAACAAAGAACTTCGAGAAGCCGTAGAATACCAAACGAACAAGGCCAAGGAGCTCCAGGAGGCATCGGAGAACAGAAAGAAAGCCCGGAACGAGATTCCCGTACGGCTCAATAAGCAGGGAATCTCTAAGAAACCTGGGGAATAAAGTGCTAGTCAGAAAGCCATCTTACCCTGACCTCGTGGCTGCTGACTCTGCCCCTGTCAGTCGAAGGTGTGAAGCATTTGTTATATTCATAGATTTGAATAACTCGTCCATCATCTTCTTATCTATGGCGCCTGTCCCATGCGTACGTAGTTTCTCAGTTCAAAGGAGCATTCAAGCAATTCGATTTGCCTACATCCACTATACAATGAGCTGGCTAGCTGCATGACGGCAAGGTTGGCTATAGCCAGCTAGAATAATGGGTTCCTTTACTTTAAAAGGCGAGAACGGAAATCAGTAACAGTACCTGATTCAATGCAAAGGCCTAGCTGTAAAGGATTGGTTAGCAACCCAACTGTTCTGGAAATGGTGAAGCTTAGGTGCACAATCGGGTGATGTTGTTGCCATTGCTTCACTAATCCATCTACCTATTGTTTCGGTAAAAATGCCCCGCAGTTGAAGTCAGTTGCTCGAGCTGGAGCACCATCTTTTTCCCTTTCCTACCAGGAAAATTCCCAACACACACCAGAACAGTGCTCTGCCATAGAACGAAGCAAGCATTGCTTTTCGTGATCTTGCTCAACCATTGCACCAATCTGGACAAGACCTTGAAAGGGTTAATGTTCTCTCAGCGTACGTTTATTGGAGCAAAATACACCAACCGTCACAACTAACATAGCTTGAAAAGGACGCGAGATGGCCCGGCATTCCTTCAGAAGTCTCTGGGCGGAGCACTGCGCTCTCCAAGAGGAGACCAATGCCCTGAGGTTTCGCAACATTGAGCTACAACGACGACTCCGTCGTCAAGAGTCCTTGGCCTACGAGGTGCGAACCGATCTGGCAAGCGAACGTCAAAGCAAGAAGCTCCTCGAAGAGGGCATGGGCCGCCAACAACAGATCATCACTGCACTTCGAGGAGACCTCGAGGACCGAGATAACGCCCGAAATGAACTCCAAGAACGACTGGATAAGAAAGAGGCATCCGAGGCAGAACTGGAAGTGCGACTGAGCAACCAAGAGGACGCATACCAAGCCCTCCAGGTCAAGTACAAGGAGTCCGACGAGCGGATCACCAAGAGCATTGCCGATGAGACCCAGCAGGCATATCGTTGGTACTTCGCCGCATACGAACGTGCGGACGCCGCAGAGAAGCGTGCGGACGCCGCAGAGCAGCAGGCCGCCGAGGAGAAGGCTCGAGCGGACGCTGAGAAGGAGCGCGCCGACGCTCAAGAGGAAGAGATCGAGGTCGAAGCAGAGGTGAATAACCGCCTCTTCCAGGAGTTGATGTATGCAAGGGATCGGAATAATCGACTCAACAACGACACCGAGGCCTTCTTTCGCACGGGTCTTACTCTACGAGCAGAGAACTTGGTTCTACGCTCTCGCCTACAGTGGACAGAATCCGGCATCTTCCGCAGGATTCGCGACGACAACCTTTCAGCGGCCAACTCAGATGATGAGGTAAGAGCTCTTTGACAACTAATGGTGAAATGTTCATCACAATTGCTAACAAGGCAATCAGCAGGACTAGTAAGGTCGATCTGTACGAGTAGTTGTATGGAATATGAGACTTGATATCGACGGAGAGGTACACAGGGGCCCATTAGGTAATGGCAACGCCTGGGCGGCGGGCTCCGTCCCCGAGGTCGACTTTTACGCCTTAATGGACGCTTTTAAGCACACCGTTCGTGGAGTCTATGGAGACGCGGACTTTCTGGGGAATCTAGAAGGTGCGGTCAAGCTGTGTGTGGTACGGTGACGGTGGCGGTGTTGGTTGGTGCCTTCGGTCACTGCGGCGGAGAACTTGCAGAGGGTTGAGGCTCGACGAACGCGCATTGTCTGAGGACACCCACGCAGAAAGCTTCAGCGCCACTGGGCGCTTTGCCCGCTTGTAGAGGCATGTTCAGGCAAGGCTGGATAGAGAAGTGACATTTGTTAGGACGCCTCATACGTCTGTCACTTACTCCAGTCTCAATATACATAATGTTACATCTATGAGTTGTCATTCCTTATTCTAACCCCTAATTCGTACAAAACATAGCATCAAGCTTCACAGTCAAAGCAATGGGTTGTGGTAAAGCATCTCAGATAGGTAGCGAAGCTGCCCCAACAACTAAGTGCAAAGTCAACTGTTAACAGGTAGCTCCTCGGTGAGCTTGAGAATCATAAAGCTGTTCGGACTAATAAGCATTGAATACAAATGGACAATTAAGCTGCCACTTTTATTTTAATTAATGCCCCGCAGTTGAACCTCTGTTGCTTAACATAATCACCACGTTCACTCTCTTTCCACAGAGAATAATTCTGACACCCACAAGAAGCAGCACCCTCTTGTGCGTGAGAATTCTTTTTTTTTCTTTTCACTTTACATCACCAACTTCACATTTTGCTCTAGCACTTTGCACACCTTAGCAAAAGGCTCAGGAAAAATCAATCACCCTCACTGTAAACCCATCCAGTGCGAAGGCCGCACACAACAGCCTGGACTAACACCACGAAGTCCTGTTCCGACAGGCCTGGAGTAGTCACCACAATGCCTCGCCAGACTTACAGAGGCCTCCAGCAGCGGATCCACGTTCTCCTCGATGAGAACTGGTCCTTAAGGCTCGATCAGATCGGATCACAACGACGCTTGAATCGTCAAGCAAGCTCGAACCAGCAACTACAGGCCCAACTGGCAGAGGCTAACGGGCAGCTCCAAGCAGAGCGCGAGAAGCACAAAGCGACCCAAGAGGAATTATCAGGCGCAAAAGACATCATCAACCAGCTTCGCCAGGAGGTCGAGACTCGCAAGGCTGCCCAGGCCCAACTGGCAGACGAGAACAAGGAGCTACGCCAGGAGGTCGACGATTGCAAGGATGACCGAGCCGAACTGTACGCGACGAGCGTTAGCAGCAACCTGCTCTGCGATGCGATCGAGAAGTACAAGGCTGCCCTGATCCAGCTCCGAGCAGAATTGGACAAAAAGGAGACTGCGAAGCAAGAGCTTCGTCTGCAACTAGGCTTTCAAGAAGGCCTGAACAACGAGGTACAGATTCAGCTTGAAAAGCTGCATGAAGAACTCAATGATAGCCAAAAGCTCGAAGTTATGTATAGCCATGAGCTCGAAAAGGCCTATGGGATGACGTCGATGGAGACACTGCGCGCCGAGGCAGAGACGAAGCGTGCGAACGACGAGCATGCCCGGGCCGAGAAAGAAAAGGCACGGGCCGAGGCCAACGAGGCCAGCATTATTGAGATCAGAGAAGAGGCAAATGACCTTATCCGTCAAGCCAATGTCTCAATCTGGGCCTTGAGAGAGAAGAGATACCAGTCGGAAGCTCGCGTCGGGCGCTTGCTTCGACAGGTCACTTCGCTGTCAACAGAAATCAATCATCTGCACCAGAGACATTCCGACTTTGTCACATTGCTGCAGGACAATGAGGACTAATTAGGTCCTAATAAAGCCCAGGTAAGAACTCTTAAATAATTAAAGATAACCTATCCATCATTATGAGTATTAACAGACGCAGCAGGAAAATCGGGTACCTCGTCGTTTGAAAGTTTGCGCATGACCAGGCTAGGTCTTCTCGGATCTTCCTCGCTATACGAATTATTGTTGGAAATAGTATATATTAATACATCAACCTCATGTCAACCGTCACTGCGCATAATGGGCGCCGCGTGTGAAAAATCCACAGAACATCGGCTCATTGCACACAGGGCGCTGGCGATCCCCGCCCTTATGAGATAGGAGTAGGATACAGCAGAAAATACACATTTTGAGCCCAATGCTACGTACGACTGTACTGAAACTCACCCAAAAGCACATTTGGACAGGCATGCAGATGACGGTCCAGCGAGCCTAGATCATCACTGAGCTTCGCTCAATGATCGAGGAATACAAGGCCAGCAACGCTCAGCTTTGTACCCAACTGTCCAGCGAAGGGAAGGTTATCGCAGAGCTCCGCGCAGAGATGGAGCCCTACAAAGCCATTTGGGTTCGTATCTACGCGCAACTGACGGGCAAGACTGCTGCGATCAGGAGGCAGACCGCGCCGAGGCCGAGACGGCCCGTACCGACCTCATTCAGAAGGATCTTGACAAAGAACGAGACGACTTTCATTTCTGCTATAGCAGATTCCAGGAGGAGAGACATGAGCATTATGTATGGGAGCAGCGACACGCGGCACTGTTCCAGGATCACCTCGCTTTACGGGCAGAGAATAATCGTCTGCTCACAAGACAGTCCGACTTTGCTATTTTGATGCAGGATAATGAGAGGTTACTCTGGAGACCAGGTGAGAACTCTTGGAAGGCCTCATGATAACCCATCCACTATCATAAGTACTAACAGGCGCGACAAGAAACTCAGGTACCTGGGCTGTCAGCAACACATGAATGGCCAGGCTCAGGGTTATTGGCCTTCTATATCTCCTCCTCCTCGGTGTATGAATTATTGTTGGACATACTACATTTGGACAGGCGCGCAGATTAATTAGTGGAACAGAGTCATTGATACATAATTAACAAAGGAATGTATTTGCCTAGCGTCGATTGAATGTTAAAAAACAATGTGCAGGGCGCAAAAAAGAGAAAAACGTATGAAAGGAGATTTTCGGACGACGGGCCAATATAATAGAACGGAATTCTCATATGTACCATGTTTGTGTCCCGACAGCCATGGGGTCGTACTCAAAACCTTGTTACACTATTCTCTACCAGAAAGACGGGTAGAATATCACAGGAACTGTTTTACTTGGAAAAACGTATCATCTTTTCCCCTCACAGAGGCGTGGCCGATATCACTTACTAGCGGTATCCCATTGCCTCGTAAACCAGGTCCATTACCAAAACCGTCTTTCGGAGAAATCTTCCAGGCAGCTTACAGGCTGTCGTTCCATTCTGGGAAGTACGTTCACTATCAACAGCCCTTATGGTCGTATCTACCTAACCTTGGAATATCATCCCGCTGCGATACCAATCAACAGCCGCGGTCACCAGGTCATCATGAGTGCACCAAACCCCACCACGGATCTTGACGCTGAGCTCCGCGACTTGCGCCGGGAAAATGAAACCCTAAGGCATAACCTCTTGGACGAGCAGAACAACCGTCTTTTGATGGAACAGCAAGCGGACGACCAAGAACGCCAGATCTGGGAGCTCGAGCAACAACTCCAAGAGGAGACCGAAGAGCACGAATGGCAGGAACGCCAAGCCGCTTTGAGTTTTAGCGAAGAGGTGCAGCGCGCCGTCGATAAAAAGCTCGATTCCATAGAGAAGCGTGTCAATGCGATAACAGAAGAGTGTGTCGCTGTAAATGAAGAATGCGGTATGCTTCACCGTGATCGGCGGCAACTGAGGGCAGAGAATTACAGGCTCTACCGATACCTATTGCTCTGAGAGAGGAAAACATCCGCCTTGAAGCATTGCAGCCTGGTGCCTATCGCCGTATTCGAAACCAGACTCACTGATCACTTGACCGTGGGACAAGGTAGCAAGTCAGGTTTTACAATTTGGTTACCCTTTCCGACCTTCAATGCGAGGTGTCGTGGTGCTCGGCCCCTCCTCCCAACGGGGAACACTTGACGGATTAGGGTATCTTTCAGTGCATACTCCCCCTATAAATAGCCTAGATCTGCATTATTATAGTGGTCAATTGATAAGATAGAGTAAATGTTGGTTCTATAGGCAGCCTGCTGCGCGTACTTATTTTTGGCGTGTTCACTAAAATTCCCTTTTCATTCTCAAAGCACAACTACACCACCTTGTAGCAATCGGCTCAGAAACCTCAGCAAGCCGAGCCACAACCGAAATTCGATTTGAGGGAAACCCAGCAAGCTTTCAGAAAACATTTTCCCTTTCTACCAGGGGTGAAATTGATTTTTTCATAACCAGTATTAAGGACTTTGCGCAACTTGCAAAGAGTCACGCCTCTTCTTTCTGGGAATCCTTCCTTTCACATCATTGCACGTCTGTCGACAGAATCCGACCCAGCTCACCCTTTGCCGCACAATTGTCCATCAGTTTCCCGATACATAAGCGCGGGATTGTTTCAGCGAATCTGTCAGCCCCAAAGAACAGTTTGAGGGCGACCCATACGCTGGATTCCGTCCCCATGTCACGGGTGCTGGTTTTCATAGGTACGTCGGTATCAAATCGTCTGAGTCATGTTGCGTCAGCTAAATTTGCAAAACCAACCAGCAGAGATACACGACGAGTAGCAAGTGTGCCATTCACCATGTCTGCCGAACAGACAACAGAACCCGACACCGTTGAGAACGACCTGCGCGAAGACAATTTGTCCCCAGACGTCATGGCAAAGGCTACATTGGACATCCCCGAGGAGACTCGCAAGTGGCTCATATCCGCAAAATGTGCACAGCGGTCAGTTGGCTAAGTTGGAAAAAGCAGAACCTCTTTATGATGCCCAAGGGCCGTCCGCCGAGAACGAGGAAATTGCCACACCACACACCGAGTCTTCAGGATACCCAGCAGGAGATGCCATGGGCGAGCTGGTTTGTGGCATTCTCTGTTATCTGAACATCCTCCCCATCGTCTCGCAACACATGCAGACAGCGACGACTGGGGATGAGCCTGGAGAGGCGGCGGAGCGGGAGGGTATTGCTGAACAGGAGATCAGCGAGCTCCGCCTCAAACTCGAGGAATCAGAGGAGCGGGAGATGAAACAGCAAGCTACGAATTACGACCTTTACATGAGATGACCAACAAGGTCGCAGGCATGGAGGAAGAGATCCGCAAGGTAAAACTCGAGCTTGAGAAGTCAGAGGAGCGGGAGAGGGCACAACAAGCTGCCAATTATAACCTCTACATGGAGATGGAGAGCAAGGACGCTGTCATGGAGGAGGAGATCGGCAAGCTCGGTCTCGCGCTCGACGAGACAGCGGAGCGTGAGGAGAAGCTTAAGCTTGCCAATCACGACATCTGCAGCGACTGGCGGGAGATGAAGAGCCATGTCAGCGACATGGAGGCAGCCAACCTAGAACTGTACAACGGCCTCCAGGAAGCAGCAGGTCGCTTTATTCAGGTTGAGGCGGAGAGAGACGAGCTCCGCAACGCTTGCCTTGCGCTTCTGGTGGAGAATCGACGGCTGCAAGCCAATCAGCCTGGCATGTTCCGGAGGATTCGTGATGCCACTTATTGAAGCGCGGCACGAAGATCAAGCACATCCTCCCGTCCCAGAGTCAAGTGCATTTCGTCTATAGATTCCTGTATCCAGATGTAATAGCAGAATTCTCCTGCGTTAGTGACTCTTAGAACACCGAGTTTCCCTACGCGTTATGTTACTGCATTTTACCACTCAGCTTTTTGTCCCTCTTGTTCATAAGCACACCAGTTTCAGGAATTTGTGCAAAAAATAGAGCAAATCGGAAAGCAAACCCATTTGTGCTAAGAGAGGAATCAGCCAATCTGTCAAAGATCTCTTTCACTTTTGTCTAGAAACGAAATCGGTCATTTGCACATCCACCAGGATTATTACAAAATCCACGCACACGCACGTTGGACTCTAAATGTCTTTCAGTTGCACGATTTTGCGCCTACCGCAGCTCGTTGTCAGCACTGTCAACTGGTATGCAAATCACAATCCCCAACCAACTTAACCACACAGGCGGCCAGCTAACCTCTGTGATTACAGCCAGACGCTCGCGGCTGTATAGAACACCCGCCGCAATACCTGCCGAGCAGGCCAACAAAAGAGAACCCGAACCCACTGAAGGTCGACAAAAGAACAATTCGCATTTGCACTCCATTAGAGGAGAGATGTGTAAAACCAGTCACGGTCGTAAGTAAATGTTTCCATCTTCAATAACCCGAACCCACTGAAGGTCGACAAAAGAACAATTCGCATTTGCACTCCATTAGAGGAGAGATGTGTAAAACCAGTCACGGTCGTAAGTAAATGTTTCCATCTTCAATATACAAGACAGTGGTCAGCTAAACTGAGTTGCCAACAGAGATGACCGAGGATCGCTCAAAGCTTGGCGCCAGTGTTGTAAGACTTAGTGAGTCGGCCGGATCTGCACTCCAACAATCAGAGACCCACATCTACGACCTCGTCTGTGGCATGTTTTGCTTCCTAAACATAACACCCATCATATCGCAAAGCATCTAGGTGGCACGGAATGGAGAGGAAGTCGAACAACCGCATGCCACCACAATCGAGTGTCTGCAACGTATGACCGAGCTTAGAAGACTCAAGGAGAACTGGAAGAAGTTGGAAGAGCTTCAGATGCAGAAGAACGTGACCAAAGACAAGGAGCGCCAATTCCTTGGAGCATTTTGGGACGGAAAAAGAGCCAAGGACAACAACCGCCACCTTGGTGAGAGCCTAGCAACGACGAGAACTCGTCTGAACGAACTAGAAGCCTCACTTGGGTCAGCAAAGAACCTGATCAAGTTGCAGGAGGATGACCTCGATCACGCGGAGAGCATCGACGGAAACCAACGAATCATGATGACACAGTCACTCCGGCCGACCTCTTCACCAAGGGATTCGGAAAACAGCAGCAGTCCATGCCCTCCGATTCGGCCCCTCTCCTGACCCGCGTCAGGAACTCGGTGTATCCCCTATGGCAAGACCCGGACTTCCAGGCGTAGATGGCTGCAAATTTCCACTACTGAACAACAATGCAGAGATCACTTTCCGCGAAGACATCGACTTAGACGACTCCATGTTCCAAGCCCTCCTCAATTTGCCCGTCTACGGTGGTTACTGGGACCCGCCCCTTCTCGCTCACCGAGCCCCTTGACACCCGGGGCGACCCGATCCCGCTAGACATCGAAAGCGTGCTTGCCAACGTGGAGATGATCATGGAGGGCTTCGAGCAGGACGAGAACTACCAAGGCGAGCTCCAGCTGGCCAACCCAACTGAAGCCGATGAACTACGCGCGATGCGGGCAAAGTCCAGCAACTTTGCTTTCATGCACGACCTTTCCGAAAGCGGAAGATGGGCTTGACGAACTACCCTGGGCAAGGCTGAAGCGGAGAAGCAGGAGCTCCATATGCCGTCATTGATCTTTTGGTGACAAACCGTAGACTGCAAGCCACTCAGGCCGGAGTCTACCGCAGGATCCGCGATACCAACAACTGAGAAGATTGTGAGAAGGGGAAGAGCCACTCTGCCTTACTAGGTAGTGACTGGCATGTCGCGTTTGGCCACTTCGCGGAGAGACATCTGCGCGGGCTGTCTCGCCCGAGGGGTTCCAGCTCTGGCACGCCCTACATTCGACCAGAGCATCGGTGTGTTGGACTGGCCCTTAATTATATATGTAGAGTATCTGTACCTGATAACGAGCAAGCAGATCCGACGACTACCTAGGAAGTAGTGTCAAAATCTGTAATAAAGGCATGCCCCACGATTAAGCATGGTACAGGTGATAATGACCTTTAAATGGGCTTCAACTACTATGAATGAATACGATCGTCTCAAAAGATACATGCCGAGGTCTGGGTTCCTGGTGCTATCCCATGTTATGAACTGGTATAAAACGTTCGTCTCTGGCCTGGCTATTGAGTTGTCAGGCAACACTTCTTTCAGAGTTCTGATGAGACATTCACAGGCAAGAGGGGAAATAAGACAAAAACAGTTGCAAACACCAGAGGTGCACATATCATATGTGAAGTTCCAACCCAACCCTTGTGAGGTTACAACATATGAGACGACAACAGCCCTGTTTTGAAATCCTTTAGGCTTTGTTAAGGAAAACAAAGGCATTGTATTCTAGTAGCATCGCGTATATAACCACACGTTGGTCCCCTCTCCAATGAAGCAGTACCTCGGATAATACCATTGTCACCCTGAAAGCCTTGAACCCAAAGCGCAATCGACAAAGCAACAAAATCCGCTACAACGATCACGTACTAGCGCAACCATTGACCATGAGTTTCTCCAAATTCGCCCAGCAGGCGGCCGCTCGCCGCCGAGAGACCTTCGACCACGACGACGACCCGCTGAACGAGGATCTTAACCCCGAGAACGACAAACCGAGCTTCGAGAAACCCCCTCCTCCTGTCCCCGAAGAACCAGTGTCGTCCGAATTCGCCTCGAGCCCCTCGCAACCGTCGTTAGAGGATCCTTCGTCGAGTCGCCCGTCTTCCCTAACCTCGCTACCAAGGGTAATCCCATTACCGACTTCTCCGTTGATTTTGTCGGCCAGGAGGCCGGGGAGAGCCAAGGGACTGGCAAGGGAAAATCACCGGCCCCACCAGTTGCACGCCTACACCTCCAGCCCCGACGCCCCTAGAGTTTGAAGGGCGGCAAGATTCGGAAACACACGGCTCAGAGCACAGCAGGGACGCCGACTCGGAGCGGACGGCCAGCCCAGAAATCGACCCGAACACGGCCTTTTTGGATCTAGTTGGAAGTCCCCCCGCCCTCCCCACGCTGGGTCGAGGCAGTCCAAGGCTTGTTCGGATCCCTCCCCAGATCCCTTCCCAAGATTTGGGGTGGTGGTGGTAGTAGACCGAGCACTCCCGACAGCGAGTCCCCTCCTACTCCTCCACGCCGGCCCACGGAGACGGACCCCCTCTTAGGAAACGGGCAGGAGCCCCGTCGACCCCTGAACGAGGCCGAGGAGCGCGAGCGCCTCCTCGCCGAGTTCGCCCAGCACTCGGTTCCTATTCGGACTACCTGGCGCGCTTCGAAGACAGCATCTCCGAGACCTCTGTCGCGTACGTCCCAGGCCGGGGCTGGACCGACCAGGAGGGCTTGTTGACCTGGCAGACAAAGGGACAGTGGCCCCCGATACCGCTCCCCCCACCCGGCGGCCGTCGGCGTTCCCGGGGGAAGACGTGCCTATGCTGGTGCCTCCTGCCGACCATAATAGGCTTGCTGGTCATCGTGGCATTGGTGACCTTTATGATGCTGTCGGGCAAGACGCTGCCTGGGTTGCCGGATATTTCCCGTCTGGAGTTTTCCCGCCTCAAGTTTCCCGTTTTGCAGGCGTCGACGCCGCAAGCTACGACCTACGGCCCCCTCCCCTTGCCCGAACTCACCGTTACTTCGTCGCCGTCTTCGCAAACAGTCTTCCAGCCACCCCCACCGCCGACGCCGACGTCATCTTCAACGTCCGACGACTCCAGCTCCTCATCCTCGTCGTCGTCGTCGTCTTCGCAGACAGTCTCTGAGCCACCGCCCCAGCCAACGCCGGCACCATCGTCGACGTCCGATGAGGCTTCTTCCGGTGAGCCTACAGAGCGCCACACGACCACAGAGTGGCGACAGATGTACTACGTCTACGTCCCCGACCGAGAAGTCACTACTCTCTAGGATGTTGTAGCAGAAGACGCTGACTGCGCGGGCCGGGATCTGTTGTCCGTCAGACAGCGGCTAGAATTACCCAGGTAAGTCAAGAGCCCTGTGGACCCGAGTTGGTATGATATTTCTTAGTGTATGTGTCTCAATACGGGTTGTATCTCACTTCCCTTCTTTGTTTTCTTTTTGTTTCACGAGAAGAAATATGTTTCGTATGTTTCCCAATAGTCAAGCAAAGATTGTAAGAGAAACATGTTGCACGTAAGTATTATGAAGTTAGAGTAAATCATAACCAATCATGTCATCGCTTTATCTTGATCCGGAATGTGCCCCATTCATGCACCACACAGACAAGCTGTGGAGTTCCTAGCCTACTTCATCATCATACGTAATCGACCTCGGCCAAGCATCAGACTACGATAGTCCATCACTCGACCTTGAAGTCAGGAACCGTCTTCCCTTCACTCCACCACTCATCATTCCTCTTACCCGTGCCCAGGTTAACGCCTTCGCGCCGGATGAACTGGGGAAAGTACGTGTACGCCTTATTGTAGCTCGAGCCAAAACAGTGAAAGGACGATAATTTGATCTTCTGAAGTTCCTTCGGTTTCTTTTTCTTGGCGTCCAAGTAACCGTGGGCGACTCTCCACTTTGTAGGGCACTTTTGGCACTTGAACAGAAAGGTGTCATCGCCAGGGCGGAGACAAGCTGCTTCTGCTCCAGTGTCGTTGGTTTGCGGAACTCTTGGAGATTGTACAGACTCTTCGATGAAGGAAGCAATGCTCGTGGTAAGAAGAGGCCCGTTCCTTTACTTATCGGGAAGGTATCGGCTCGGTGGCGGTTCTTGTCTGGAGGTGGATTGGTGTGGACACAACCGCAGGGGGAGGTTCAGAATGTCCCCAGGGTCCAGGCAAGATCCAGTTGCAGCCGTGAATGTGTACTTGTGACGTAGTATCAGATTGTCCTTGACCCAAGCTGCGGTAGTAGTTATGGTACAGCGAAGGTTGGCGTTCGACATCTGGTAGGTTCCGGCTAGATAATCGAGACAGCGCCTGCCCCGGGCATCTAGAAGTGCGTGATTAAAGGCGTTGGAAATATGGGCTAGCAAGAGGTTGTATCCGCCATTCAACCCACGAGGAAGATAGTCAATGGAATGGCCTTGGCAGGACTGGGTCAGTCTGGTCTTGACATGCTCAGCAGGCGGCTTCAAGTCTGTATGGAGTGCAGTGCAGCGCACGCAGAAGCTGTAATTGGGATATCTTATATCCCGGCAGAGAGATTTAAGGAATAACACATGATTTGCGTAAATGGTTTGATCGCGCTGCCCTGACTTCACCAACTCTAGGTATCGCGTCCACCATTGGGTCCCCAAGGAAGCGAGGGCCAGTTTGCAGGTGAGCGTGAGGCGGACCGCGGCGGTGATGGGTGAAGCATTGGCTACTTCCATCAGAATCTCCGGCGGCAGCTTGCCGAGAAAGGTGAGTCGATTTGGGTCTGACGCGATCTCATTGTCGCTTCGACAAAGGTATGATGGCGTCTCCTTCTTCTTTATGCGCTTGGGTTGCGCAGGCTGGTCCATGGCGTCCTGAGAAGGAGAACTCTGGCGAGCTCTTTTAGAACCCATTGCTGTAGAGACGCGAGTGGTTTGGCTTAGGTCGTTGTTCTTGCTGGTGTTGCGGGTTGAGCGACGCAGTGGTGCAAGTGGCCCCGTGGCTGACGTGCCAGCCATTGCGAACCTTTTTGATGTGCGTTATACGGAGGAGACAACTTGCAGCCTTGGAGAAGAGGATACAAAGCACATAAAATATGAGTGAGGGGTGTTAATGGAATGAAAGCGCGACTTGATTCTTGTTGCGGTTCTGTGTTTTTGAAGCACTCCATTGCTGCTTGGGCTTACACGTCCACTAATTGAACTTACACCCGCTGAGGAGCTGGCTGCCTAGAGATGCCTGGAGTTTGGGGTTTAGCGGGTGCACCCTTGAGAGACGGGTGCATTACTGCACGCCACCTCTCAAGCCACACTCAACGACTTCTCTACTCACTACAGCTACAACAACAACATAAAAGTATGCGCAGGTGTATTTTCACAGCATTAAATCTTTATATATAATGCTGGATTGGCTGGCAGCCAGAAGTGCGCAGATCCTCGTATTTTCACCTTCTGGTCTGTGCATTTCCTCACACCTATTGAATGCCTGACCCAGTGAGATGGAAGCGACCCCCACTATCACGAGATCCGATATCCCACAAATGATGCCAACTGGAAGACTGGCTGATCCACTGCGGCTCCGGATAACGCAGTCTGTCAGTGCAGTATCGACCCATGGATCTTTAAACCCCAAGAAGAAGAAGAGTCAATCCATCTTACTTATATGGTGGAAGTCGTAGCTGATGTGGCTGTGGTTGAAAAAGCCTCCAAATAGCTACTTCCTCGTTGGGTGTACTAGAATAACTCGATTGGCCGATCCGCAATAACCATAAACGCCCAGCGGCCAATGTCGCGACAGTATTCATTGCCTGGCAGCCCATGTGTGGGGCGCCTGATATCTGATCTTTTGGGACTCAGAATGATTGTAGTATGAACATGTTCTACCACAGACGCGTCAAGTTCACTGGATGGAGCTTGCATGCTATTATGCTGTGTAAGTACACGTCTTTGGGTAGATATTTATTTTTAATGTATGAATTCAAGATAGATGCGTGCAAGACTGATCTGCCAGCGTGAAATGTTCGTGAGGTGGTGCGACTTATCTTGTAATCCACATTAGGTCCCAAAATATCGAACACTGCCCGTATGGAGGAGGCACAACACTGACCGCCCCCCTTGTAAACAGCAAGTCGATTGAGCCAGCGCAGAACCGATTATCTTGCTGTCGATTCTTCCTTCACCACCTTCATTTTTCCTAAAGCGGAAAAGCGCAAAGTACAGTCGGCTTGGATTGAATTATTGCCCTCCTCCCCAAGGTGAAGCCCAAATCGCAACTGTTCTCCCCCACCACCACCTACACCTCCAAGCACACACCTACATACACACACCACTTGACTCGCAACTTGTTCCTTCGTCTTCGACGCCCAAGCCATTACCACCGCTTGAACAGTCTTGTCAGACACATTCTACAACTACTACAGCACCTCCCTCAGTCTCTGGTAATCGTTACACCATGAAGAACATCAAGATGCTCGTCGCCACGCTGGCTACTGGCCTTGCTGTCGTCGGCGCAGTCGTTCCCAGTAAGTACAACCAAATTTTCTTCTGATGAATGCATCTCGTCTCGTGGATTTATCATGTCATCGGTGCAAAATGTTATGGTAATATCTCATGTGGAAAACCAGCATGTTGTTGCCTTTGATCAACCTCTTCGACAACACAATCACATACCATCCCAACGATCACCCCAATCCCCAACATGACTGGCCCCAATCTCGTGCTGACTGGATCCGATATTCAGGCCCCACTGTCCCTGGCTTCATCGGCTATGCTGTGGATGACACTGGCCTCGACGCCGTCGATCGCCACATCTTGCCCACGGCTGCCACCATCGTCTCGGAGCCGCCCGTCGTGGCTGGCCAGGCTGGTGGCCCTGGAGGTCACAATCAGGTCGGCTTCATCCTGCAGCAGCAGAATGAGTCGACTCTGATCACCACAGTGACCACCACTGGCACCCTCACGCTCACTCTCGCCTCTGGCCAGGTGACCACCATCGAGGGTCCCTACGCCGCTAAGTCGCAGGTCGTCGTTACTGAGTCGGACACTACTGTCGGTTCCATGGCTACTGTCACGGTCACCACCAGCATGCCCTCCATGACGGACGCTGGCTATGGTACTTCTTCATCTGCTGCCACTGGTGCTGCTTCGTCTGACGCCTCTGCCACGGCAACCACTGCCAGTGTTCCCAGCAGCTCAGACGACGCCACTCCTACCAGCAGCAGCGATGGAGACACAGACACCAGCAGCACCCCGGACGCCACGTCGTCGGACCCCTCCCAAAGCGCCACTCCCAACCCGAACGCAGCCTCGAACTGCACGGCCATGAACATGCTGCAGAAGTTCATCATCTTCTACGGCATCTACCAGTTCTGGGACATGGAGTTCTTTGCCCGCCTCTTCTAATCCTCTGGGTCTTGCTTGATCCGTCGAATCATACCAACTTACTTAGTTGGCAATGACTGATGACGAAATTGATTCACTGCTACGGAAATGGGGGAAAGGATCTGAATGAATGGAAAACGCATCTATGGGCGTAATTGGTTTTCGGTTAAGGAAACAAACACATGGTTCACCTGGACATGGATGGAAACGGACATGGTACTCGGTCATGGACATGGACATGGATTGCATTTACTGGCGTTCGTTTATTTGGCACCAAGAGGCTTTGGTTGAACATCCCAAATGAAAGGGAGGTTCGTTGCTCACGATGTATGCTTGATGGGCATTGATGAATTGAGATGATTCTATGATACTTTGACAGTTGCCTTTTAATCTGTGACATGCACCATTTAACCGACATTGTGCCCTCGGAATTCCCAAAACGAGTCAGTAACTTGAACACATCACTGTCCTTCGCACATAGGGACAAAAACCACAAACATGTTGATCTCTTGCTTAACAACCACCACCATCTGTATTATTGAAGTATATATCTCATCTCGCGCCAACATCATCAGCTTCTTTCTCATTCATCCTCTCACTTCCAAAAACCCGCCAACAGCAACAGCAAATCGCGTCATCTCTTCATCCACCTCACCTGGCATCCATCCCCCTTCTCCTCCCAATCCTGCACCCGCTGCTACATCACAGCATCAATAAATCACCATTGCTTCCCCCACCCTGGGCCGGCCTGAACACCTGCTGCGGCGCATACTGGTTGACCACGTACCCCGCCTCGTGTCCGCCGCCCCCAAACGCCGAATCATCGTTACTGTCGTTCACGCCCATGGCGGCCATCTGCTGGGATCCTATACCAGCAAAATAGGCATCGGCGTCGTTGATGACGGACTGATCGGTAATACCGCCCATCGCAGCCTGCTGTTGTTGCTGCTGCATCTGCTGCTGGGTGTAGTTGTTAGATCCCGCAAGACCACCCTGGCTCGAGGTGCGGACCAGGGCGGGCTGTCCACCCATGCCGAGCATCGAGAGGTTCTTCTGATTATCGAAACCTGGCAGGTTCTGTGCCGTGGGCAGGCGGTCCCGCTGGAGGGCAGGCGACTCGGGCAAGCGGCGAGGGCGCGCCGAGCGAAACACGGTCTGAACGGGCTTGAGGTAGATGGTAGCGAGGGTGCCCACGTTAAGACACATCTCCTCCAGGGTCTGGGGGTCGAGCTTCTCCGACTCGGCCGTGATGGGGGGTTTCTCGCCCATGACGATCTGCTTGGCGATGTTCATGTCCGTCGACAGCAGGCGCCAGTACATGTAGGCGCGGTCGCGCAGATCCGGGTTGTCCGTCTCCTCTGTCGCCCACTTCAGCACCTTGGGCACCAAGTCCTGGCCCTTGGTGGGCCGCTGGATGAACAGTTTCACCGTCGCCGTCAGGAGCGCCAGTTGCACCTCGACCGGCTCCTCCGCGAACGAGTACAGGAAGTCCTCGAGCAGCACGTCCGAGTTCTCGATGCGCGCCGCGTATTGGCCGATGACCCAGACCATGGCCGCCTTGGCCTCGGGCTCGTCCAAGCTGTCGAGGTTTTCGCAGAGCGTGCCGATGATGGACTCGTACTGGTTGGGGTACTTGCGGAAAATGTTGCGAATCACCACCGTCGCTTCCTGCACGATATAGGGGACCTTGGTGGCGACCAGCTCCAGGAGCAGGTTGATGCATCGCCGAGCAGCGGGCTCAATCTTAATGGCCAGCTTTCCGATGGCGCGAACCGCTTTGCGAACGAAGTGCACATCGACCTCGGTAGCGTACTCGCGTAGTTCCGTAAGTACTTCGTCAATGTTCTTTTCATTGGCCAACATGAAGATCAGCTCAAGCTTGGTGACCTTGACGTAGATGGGATCGTTGTATTTGCAGAAGAAAACACGGATGTCGTTTCTTAGCACCTCTGGTCGCCTCTGCAGGATGAGCAAGGCATTGCGGAGTGCCAAGTATTGGACTTCGGGCCCCTTGGCTAGTAGAGTCACCAACGGCGGTGACAGCTTTCGACATAAAGCCGAGATTTGCTTCTCATCCGCAATGTAGTTCATGAGGTAGAGTATCACGCGTATACATGTCAAGACCACTGCCGAGTTTGAGTGTGATAAGCGTGGTGCTATTCGCTCGGCCAGCAGAGTTGCCTCTCCAGCTTCTTGTGGTACGTAAGACATCAACGCCTCGAGAATATAAGTTTGGCCCCATCTGTAGCTAGTCAGCTTCTGTTCTCGTACTCAAAACGTGTAGGATACCCACTCGGAGCAATCGGGCAAGATAGCCACCATTTTTGAGGCATTACTGTAGTCGATGGTGAGCTTAATGGCGTCGCTTCTCTCCCAAATGTCCATCAGGCCTGCTAGTGCGCTGGCAACAACGGTCGGGTTGTCGTCTCTCAGCAGAGAGTTGAGGCGCTCGATCAGGTCCGAGTGTTCTACCATGTGCCTATCATGGTCGTACAGCTTGGCTACGCAAAAGGCGGCGGTCTTTCGGACGTAAGGGTCTGCGTCGCGCAGCATCTGTTTGACAATCGGGACCGTGGACTCGACGAATTCTTTGACGTGAACGTAGGACATGGTGCGGAGAGTGAGCGCTCTAACAAGAGGATTTGAGTCCTCCATATCCTATTCGACTGTCAGCGCAAGCCTTCCACTTCCATTGGTGTACCCGGCATACCTGTTCCAACACTGGGATGGCCTTCACGGCCAACTCTGGTTTCATCCTGGCATAGTTGACCAAGAACAAGTAGCACCTGGTCTCTCCGGTCAGCGCGTTCCTCTTTCCCTTGTTTTGCCTGTGTAGCTCACATCTTCTTGATCTCGAGGTTCGGTATGTTCATGCATTGTATTATGTCGGGGAAGAGCTGGACCATTTCGTTGTTGCTCATGGTCATGTTTGCGACGATCTTCTTAAGGGCAACCTTCTTTTGCGAAAAGTTCTTGTCCTTCTTGCCGCCGCTGTTCAACTCGAGGCGCAGCTCGGCCACCTTGCCCTGCATAGTCATAGGTCGTGAGCCATAGTAGGACGGGGGTACGTATGCGAGAAACATGTTCATGACAGCGAAAGGGGCATAGGTAGTGGCTCATAGTGTGTGGTATGGGTGGTGGCGATGCGGTAGGGCTGTTGAAGCTTGCGCTTCCGAGGCATGAAGGAGCATTTGGGAGTGTACAGAGATCGCGCAACGCGGGGTGGGAGAAGTATCAAAGTAGAAGAAGCACAAGAGCTCCGCGATCAATCAAGGAATGGGAGGATTGTGCGGGCAGGTAGACAATTGGTGTCAATGTGAGTTGGGAAGGTCAATATGACACCAACCCAGGATGCCATCGCATGTCTCGGGAAGAATAAATGAAATGTTGGCTTACTCGAGCGAACAGCTTCGAGTCTCCTCCTACTTGAGGGTCGACATTATGACGGGGGTGTAGACAACAAATAGAAGCTGTTTATGTTGGTATCTGCTATTGTATGGACGGTCGTCCTTCTTCCATCTACCGTGTCTCGGCTAACTAGTTGGCGGAAGACGCTGATAGCAAGCTATTGCACTGGATGCGACTTGGAATGATTCCTGTTCAAGGATGCGACTGCAAGGCAGAACGCTAAGGCCCTCTGATGCAGTGATCTAAGAGGAGTGGCACAGGCTGTCTAGGCCTTGTGTAGGTGCGACAACCCAATAGAAGCCGAGATAGAACGGCGGCGGGATGCGACAGGGAGGGAGGTCGTGGAGGGGTAGTCGAGCAACGTCGCGTCACATGCGCATCGTCTGGTTCGCTGGTTCGTCGATTCGTCGGGCGGCGGATCAGATCATTGGGTCCTGCTCGGTCGGTATTTCACTCGTTAAGGACCGCTGCAGCAGGCTATCGGCGTCGTCGAGGGGTATATGGCGTTGGACTATGTAGATGTTGAATGCTAGAAACCAGAAATGCTTACTCCCTGCCTGACTGACTATCGACGTCGAAATTCCGGCCGGATCGTTCTCCACCGAATCCGCCCGAGCAACACTCCTGCACGTCCTAAGGGGCCAGAAGCTAGGGGGATGCACCGTTCAACTTTCCCATCATGGGGGATGCCCCGCTACAGTACCTGATTGCATGGCCCTTGCTTTGATGGGCAAGACAGGGCGACAGCCTCCTGATTTCCTTCAGTGAGTTTTGATTTGACATATTACAGACATCAACTTCCAATTGAATAGTCCAGCTCTTGCGAGAAGCTCGCATACCCCAAGATTGGATTGACTATATTCGATCAGACTACGTACGTAGAGCTGAGAAGATGCCAAAGATGGACACTTTACTGAGGCCCTGGCCCTTGCCATGAAAAGGAAAGAGAGACGCGCAGGGATTTGGCCGAGGTATCCACTATGGCTTTGTTCTCCACTGCACCACACCACAAGGCTGCTGCTGCTACAGGCGCATTGGAGCCTCAAGCTCGGATTCTTTTCTTCTCCAGCTTCAACATCTTCGGTCGCATATCGAGAACCGCAAAGAGCCAACTATCGCATCGATAATCCTGGCCTGGTAACATAAAATCAAAATGGCGTCAAACACACCCATTGCCACGTATGTGTCATTGCACTCCGACACATACAGTCTCTGGCTTGGTTAGTGGATCTTGCTTTGCTAACGTGAACCGCGACTTTTCTTGGAAAACAGTGTCTACGTGCGCAACCTCGAGGAGCGCGTCAAGCCGGATGTCCTCAAGGTCGCCCTCGATGCTATCTTCTCCGAGTACGGCACCATCATCGACATCGTCGCCAAGACGAATTTGAAGGCCAAGGGCCAGGCCTTCATCGTCTTCGAGAAGCCCGAGTCGGCCCTCCAGGCCATCGAGGAAGTCCAGGGCTTCGACCTCTTCGACAAGCCCATGCAGCTTGCGCTCGCCCGAACCCGAAGCGACGCCACGGTCCAGAAGACTGGCAACGAGGAGGAGTTCGAGCTTCACAAGCGCAGACGTGTCGCTGAGAAGGGTATGTGCTAACTACAACCTAGCTGGCTACAAGAGTCCCTCAAGAGAGTGAAAGCTGACAGATGCCCCCCAAACCACAGACAAGAAGAAGGCCGCCGAAGCCGCCGAGGAGCAGAAGCGTCTTAAGAGACCTGGTGCTAACGCCCCCGCCGACGCGAACCGCCCTGCCAAGACCGCGCGCGGTGGTCTCAAGTCGACTGGACCTACCGCCAACACTGTGGTGCCCGACGAGTACCTGCCCCCGAACAAGATTCTGTTCGTACAGAACTTGCCCGACGACTACGACATCGACTCCCTTACCGGAATCTTCGGCCGTTTCGAGGGCTTCCGCGAGGTGCGTCTGGTGCCCGGTCGTCGCGGTATCGCTTTCGTCGAGTACGAGGCGGAAGCTGGTGCTATTTCTGCCAAGGAGCAGACCGCCGGCATGGCGCTGGGCGAGAGCAACAAGCTCATGAAGGTCACTTACCAGCGACAGTAGAGTGTAGGCCGCAAGTAGTAGTTGTACACTTATACTGCGATAATGATACCCATGAATACACCCAATTCCATACATCGGTGGCCGATGTTGGAAAGCTCAAGTCAGTGACACGATACATGATTATAAAATGCGAACTTGAATACGGGTAGATCCGTTATTATCTTCTTCAGGCTCGTAGGACCACCTGGATATAATCAGGACTATCTTGTCAGAACAGTCAGGGGCCAGTCTCGGAGCCCACTTTCGTTTGTCATCTACCAAACCCTTCTTTCGCTCCGATTGTCTTGCCATTCTCTCTTGGCCAAGCAATACTCTCTAGCACAAAGCGATGCACCGCTACTCTTGGGACCCTGTCGGTATGCAATGGCAATCTTGCCTGCCACATCATCCGGCAACTTCATGTGAAAATCATGCAACCTCCGCGCGACGGGCACTGTCTGCATTTCCAGCACCTCTTCCTCCGTCGGAACCTCAACAGCAATCTTCGGGTCCGTGATGCGACTAACACTGCCACGAACATCATCCCCATCCCCCTCTTCGAGACGAAGGACCTCGCGCGCAACGATGGCGGTCACCTCGCTATCCCAGATCCCCTCCTTATGCGGCTTGAACCCCAGGAACCGCAGCGCGTGGGCCCGCACCCGCCGCACCCGGCACTTGAGCGCCGTGTAGTACAGCGGCGGGATCCAGCCCATGTCCGCCGTCGACTGCGAGATCTTGCTCGTGTAGCTCACGAGCGGGTTGTAGTGCACCTCGTAGCGGACCAGCCGGCGCAGCTCGCTCGCGTGGCGCACGATGGCCAAGAAGTGGGCTGTGTGCGCGTCGTAGATGGCTTCTTGTTGGTCGTCGTCGTTGACGAGACATACGGATGCCATGATCTGGGCCATGTAGTACATGCTGAGCAGGAGTAGGTAGCCGTAGTGCGTGAAGGGGCTCAGGGTGCTTTTCATGATGCTTCGGGAGGCTTTGTAGGTGTTGTGCCAGGTATGGAGCCCGTTCAGGATCTGGGATTGCCGCTTTACCAACTTCCCGTCATTGTTACTGGTTCTGCTGGTGCTGGTACTGCGTCGCTGACTAGCTTCGGTTAGGTAAAGGATATCATTGACCAACTGGTCCAGATGCTGCCGGGCCTCGGTGACGGAGTGAAAAGTAAAACTTGGCAGCGGCGCCGATGTGATCCGCATCACCAGGCGCGGATAGGGCATAGCCTGCGCGCCATGCAAATTGGCCTGGACAAGCAGCTTGGTAAGGGTGTCGGCAATCCATTCGTCCACGAAGTCGCGGGGCGGCTTTAGCACCAGGACGGGCTCGTCTCCGTCGAGTACATACCCCTGAAACTCGCCGAGCAGCTTCAATCCGCTGTGTAAGTGCGCGATGCCGATGTTATACCGTCCATTCAAGAACTCGAGATTGGCGAACACGAGACAGGCTATCAGGGCCACCCGTATCGATGTGGCATTGCTACTCTTACCGCCAGCGAGATGGGGACGGAGCTGCTGGATGGCCTTGCTGTACTGCACGAGAGTAAATTCCTCGCTCTTGTCCAGTACATGCCCGCCATGTAACAGAGCAGGCGAAGAGGGCAGGTCTGGGTCGCCGATGACATTCTTCTGGTGCGTCGAACTCAGCGCCAGCGCTGCATGCATGATAGCGGGCTCATTGAGACAGGCCTGAGGTAGCAGCTGCGACCAAAAGGTAATGCAGAAGATCCCCTGCAGCTTCGTCGCGGCCTTGCACGAGAACCACTCGAAGCAGTCCTGCTCAGCCGCACTGAACGTGCGGCCGCCGCCGATTGGAGACGGCCCCCTCTGCGGCAGCAAAGCCTCGCAGGGTCGGGGGCCCGCGGGACGGGACCCGAAGTTGTTGCCACCACCGCCCCAGACACCATAGCCGTCACAGACGCGGCCGGTAGATATACAGCGCTGGCAAGCGGGCCGTCCCTCGTCGCACTTGACTTTGCGTATCCTGCCACGTGTGGTTCGTAAGCAAGGGGCGTTTTCCCCCTCCCTAAGGATATAACAGGTAAGGGGGGCGACTTACTTGCATGTCCGACAGCCTGATTTCACCTTGGCCCTGCCCGACTTGGAGTTTGCGGGATGCATATTTTCTAAAGGCCTAGCAGACTGGTTGCTATATGAGATGTCCAATCATCAAATTGAATCCATCCGAATTATACACCATCGGGGATGTGGTCTAGTGGTATGATGTTTCCTTCGCATGAAAAGCTTCATAAGCTTGAGCAGCGTTTGGAAAAGGTCCCCGGTTCAATCCCGGGCTTCTCCAATATTTTTGGACACATTAAGCCCCGAAGCCAACGATAAGGCTGGCTTGCAATGCGCGGTTAAGAATGCATTCTCAGCTCTCTCACCATCTGTCTGTCTCGCATTTCCGTGGAGTAAGCAGGCTTGCAGGTCACTGGCCTGCTCGGAAACAATGATCCCTGATTGGCTAGATATGCTCGGACTTGGGCAGGAGTCCCTCAGTGCTTAGGGAAGTGCATGCTTCCTACGGAGTACTAGGCAGCCTACTGCTTCGAAGGTAGGCGGTTGACTTCTTTTTTTACGTCATGTAAAGGCTTGTGCAAGAGGAGCCCTATATAGGGAGGAGTAAAAGTTGCTTTCCCTATGGTCATTGGTGTATGGCCCAAGGTGTTGGATTGACGACGCTCTGAGAATCGGCGTTGGACTTAAAACGGGGAGGTTTACTTGGAGACAAGCGTTGAAAAAGCTCAGCCTCACGTGGCTGATCCCAAATATGGCCACTAGCTCTGACCCGTGGTGGGCTTAGCTGATCGCCTACGACATCCATCTGTTCCATTGTACGCATCCAGCCTCGCTACGAGCCTTCGATCGTCTTTGACAAGTGCCAATTCCAGACACAACAAAATGTCGACAACAACTACGACGATACCGACATGGGTCGCGGACCTCCAGTCGCCGCCGGCCGCGAAATCCAAGAATGGCAGCATTCCTGACCCCCCGGGTTATCCATCGCAATTGAGCGGCAGCTCAAAGGTAACATACATGCTCCTCCAGCTACATGCCCTTACTTTCCGGATCACTGCTTGCCCAAGCTTGACATACATACACCGATGCTAATGCACACTCCTCCATCGCAGGACAAGAAAGCCAAGTCGACGACCGCCGCCGCCCCGCGCAAGCAGCCCACGACGGACGAGATGGACACGCTGAAGCTCAAGAAGGCGTGGGAGGTGGCGCTGGGCCCGCTCAAGAACCTGCCGATGACGGCCGTCATGATGTACATGTCGGGCAACTCGCTGCAGATCTTCAGCATCATGATGGTCTTCATGGCCTTCAAGAACCCCGTCATGGGCATCCTCGGCACCCAGCAGGCCTTCGAGCGCTTCGAGAGCGAGACCAACAAGGGCGGCATCTTCCAGGTCAAGCTGGCCTACATCGCGGCGCAGCTGGTGGCGCTGGCGCTGGGCGTGTGGAAGGTGAACGGGATGGGCTTGTTACCGTACGTTATTGCTGGTGTTGCTCCTACCCTCATCCCCGTTTTCTACGGCTTGTGTTGGTATGTTATGTCACTAACTTGCTTCTTTTCACAGCACGACGAGGTCAGATTGGTTGGCATGGGAAGCCCAAAGGGTTCCCATAGACATTGCGGTTCCAGGCCTGTGATGAATTGTATTGGTCTACCAGAGACGCTGAATAGGAAAGAACCGTTGCCCAAGTCAATCAATTTATCCACCGTTACCACGAGCACTCTGTTTGCTTTTCGAGCACGTTTACCTACCCTCAAATCTGTATTTCTTCTTTTTGGACGCCTCTCCATCCTGTTGTTTAGCATTCTGCCCTCCAGCGTTTCGGAAATGATTGGTTCAATCTGCTTGCTCTGGGTTGCGGGGACTGGACCCAGCGACGGCACCAATGTCACTTCCTGTGCTTCCAGTTGTGACGAGGTGGCTGGTGTCGTGAGGCGGCTCTAGATGATCAATTTCTTCAATGATTCTGTACGGCTCGTCGCTTGGCTGCTCATTGTGCCAGTCCGAAAGGGTGGTTCGGTCTTGGTGGCTTGCAAGGCCATTCCGGATGCTACCCTGCGACCAGTCAATGGCAACGGCTGCTCTAGAGTTTCGACGATCTGTCCACTGCTGGCGGCTCAGCACAAGAGGAGGCGGACCAGACAGCTCGGAGGGTACTGGCGTCTCGGGTTGCGGCAGTGTGTTGTTGGTCGACGGAGCGGCGCGCATCATCACGGACTGGTGCATGTCAGATTCAACGACTGTTGGGATTGGGGTCTCATCGGGTGCTGAATTGTTGGACGCCTCCACGCCATTGTGTCTATTGGCTGGCACGTTGGCGATGGTGCTCGGCACATGGACAGATGCCCCTTGTCGTGGGATAGCAGTATCCCCGTTGATTCGACGTAATCCGTTCACCTGCTGTGGGATAACATGATGCGTGGTTGTGTCAGTGGAATCGTCAGATTCTCCCGATACTACCTGAGACTCTTGTATGGCCTACACGGTATGGTCAGCGGCATCCAGACAACCTCTCGGAGCGAGGGATCCGCTTGCTTACACTTGGAGACTCGTCCATGATGACCTTCAAAACCCTATCAGGGTGTTCGTGCCGGCGATGAGTTTTTGTGGAATAAGTGCGTAGGCTGGCGCTGTGTGCATTGTTGTTTCTTCGAGACTTGTTCTGTAGCGAAAGAGTAGGCCCTGCTGATACTTGGCAAGAATGATAATGAATGGAAACCGGGTCTTTGCTTCAACGGTCCTTCAAGTCAAGCACCCTTGACATCTTATATATGATGGCCACTCTTACCAAATTCTGAAGCTGCCAAGCCGATGTCCGACATCAGGAGCAACCTGCCCCGTACCGGCTGCTTGCACATGACCTAAACCAGTCAGCTGCATGCCTCCGGACGATCTTGTTCATGTTTGCGCCGCCCTCCGAACTATCTCATATCATATATCACCGGGCAAATACCCCACAATTTTGCGGGATAGCACGGGGGAAACAAGACCGTTGAAACGCCCTGAATCTGTGTTCGTCGATCTTTTCCCTCCGCCTCTTGTCAGGCAGGGCTTCTGCGCTGCTGTGTAACGTGACAGGGAATCACCAGGAACGCTGGATGGGCGGGGGACGCCTCCGTGGCTGCTGCTCAACCACCCCCGCGGGTTAGCGGAGGCGCCGCTGATTGGTACGACCTTCAGCCACAGGGCGACACTGGGACGTCATCGACTCGAGCACGGCAGGATAAGGGTCTTGCCTACACCGAAACTGGGCCACCCCGATATAGTAACCCACTCGCCAATAGCGGCAGATTGGCGACGGACGGGGGCGGGGAAAAGGGCGGGCGACACAAGTTCTTGTTTTCCGTCTTACGGAAGCATCTAGTAACATGACGAGTAGGGGAGTCGCAGCGAAGATCGCCGTCACGCTTCGCGTGGCATGTGGTTCCTGCCGGGGCGTTTCCCGATTGTGCCGCCCGGGGTATGACTTTTGGACGGAAAGGATCTTCGCGTGCTATCCGACGACCGCCTTTACCGCCACTGCGCTCCGGATCGGGTGATGAATGTACCGCGTCATCCATCGTACCAGTAAGGTACTCCGAGGCGATATATGTTCATGTGTACTTCATACTCGGCGATCGGTTTACACTGTGATAGTCCGCAGGGGGTCAGTTACGGCAATGTCCGACACTCAGGCTCTAGTGATCTCCAAAGGCCAGCGCAGTGCGCGAAACATGGGGAGTCCAACATGATGTTGTCCCCTCGATTACTCAAATGATGTCCTAGAACTCAATAGTGTCAATTCACCACCGTTGATGTAAAAGATTTTCGCTGGAGAATGCTTCAAATATGTAGTAATCTAGTTCCGGCTCTTCGCACTCATAGGTTACGTTCCACCCTCGCAATATCCCCGGGACGCATATTTTGCAACCAGTTGAGCTCTTTGTAAGTTTGGTTAGACCTCAGTGAGGAAATGACTGTGGAGGTCCTCCAGCCTGTATGCTGTTCGAGAAGCATGAGGATTCCAAAGTGACCACTTATGTGAGCCTCAAAGAATGCCTTATCGAATCCACTGACACCTGCATAGATACTTACACCTCCGCTCTCGATCAATAGTTTGAGGATGTCCAGTTTACAAAACATCGAGGCTATATCAACCGCATACTTCAGATCGGGAGGTCCTCTTGGATAGTTGACTCGGGCCCCTCGAGCGAGGAGCATGATGACGGTATCCATATGGCCGTGGCTTATTGCTTGGCTCAAAGGATCTTCGGAGGCCTTGACGCCCGTTGGTTCAATGTCTGCTCCTTTGTCGATAAGAACCTGGACAAGTCGAACGTCCCCAAGTCTGCACGCATAGGCAAGGGCTCCCGAGGCATTCGCATCTGCGCCCTGCGCAATCAACCAGTTGGCAACGCTCAGTTGTTCTGATTCAATCGCATATGCCAAGGGCGTAGTCATTTCCATATCGTATTGTGTAATGTTGATACCTCCAAAGCCCAAGACCTTAGCCAGATGCTTTTCGCCTTGCTCGTTGATGTTGGCACCAGACGCCACGATTTCTTGAATCATAGGCAAGTCCGCATAACACTGCATCAGAAGGAGAAGTAGGTTCTTCGAAGGCTTCTGATGAGCTGCGTCTCGACCAAGTGGTGCCTTCAACTCGAGGAATTCTTTGAACAGATTCAAAGTGACTTCCCGATCTTCTTCGATGTCCAGCCTTCCCGCCGCAGGACTAGCGATAAGCGAACGATGCTTGATAGTAGTCCCTGAACTCCAATGATTGGAAACTGCCGTGTTCAAAAGTGTGGCTTCAAGAACAGTTAAATCGAAGCTATTGACTCGGGGATCTGCGCCATTTTGAAGGAGAAAATGCGTTATATGATATCTGTCCTTAGAATCGGAACGAAGTGAGTCGATCAGCATTGTATTCCCAGTTTCGTCTTGCTCTGAATCCACTCTCTCGCCCATCGAAACAAAGTACTCAATAGCATTTAGACTGAATCCAACCTTTATGGCCTTCCTAAGGGTAATGTGTGGAAGGATACTGGGTAGGAGAGTAGAGGATAGAGTTGACGAGGCCTCCTGATCGATTTCCTGCTGGAAAATGTCGAAAACAAGGCTTTGACATGGCACCTCTTTCCTGGTAAGAAGTGCCTCCCAGATAGACCGGGGATCAACCCTTGCAAGCAAGACGACGGTCGCGGTCTGTCTTGTGCTAAGTAGTGGCGGGTCGTTCAAGGACCGAACGGTTTTCCACGCAAGCGACGCAGCCACGATCGCGTCGACTACGTGTTGGACTTTGTGAAAGCCATAGCTCAACAGAAACTCAAGCATATGTATATCGCCTTTGCGTGTCGCTTGACTCATGGGATCCAAATAGCATTCACTCTCGCCACATGCTCCCCGCTCGATTCTTGGAAGAAGCTTGACCTCTGGGTCCACACCGATGTCCAAAAGGAGCTTCGCTGCCTCAACGTCGCCTTGGCCCACGACTTCCGATAATGCCATTTGCAGCAATCGGTCTTTTTCCAATGTTGTATAATCGTCCAGTATAAGTATGGTTTGCTGCAAAGCTTCTTGGCCAGTCTTTGCTGCAGCAACACATCCATAAACTGGTAAGAAAGCCTTCACAAATGCGCTGCATGATGGATGACTCGCAGTTCCGGCGTGATTTATGAAACTTCTCAACTCGTCTTCGTGAAAGGATGATGGGCCGCAGAGTCTTGCCCAGTTTCGAGGTATCATATGTGCGCTGGTGGGGATCCATTCAGATATCGACGGACGCAAATTTCCCCCCTTTTGCAAAAGCCAATCCATAATCTCAACCGCATGTAAGTATCCATGGGATTTAGAAATCAAGCAGCCAAGGGCATCGTTGAAGTCCTGATCGGTGATGTTGTGGCGTACGGACTGCCGCATCATGACCTCTATCGAGATGAGAAGATCATTCTTCGAGAGGTTATAAGTAGCGTCGCTTGACTTAAACAAGTCTGAAAGCTTCGGTGGCTTCATAGAACCGATTGTATGCAAAACACCCATTATATGCCCTGTAATGGTTTCATCTCCCTTGAGGATGGCCTGTCGAAGATGTACCCAAGATGAAATATGCGCCCAATAGCTTGGGTTGATTTTCGATGCCACTTCCGTCAGTATCTTGGAGGCTCTTCTGTTTTCCCAGATGGACGCATCGTGTAGGCGAACCAATATCGCTTTGACAGCTGGTCTTTGTATGCTGAAAAATTGTTGCAATAGTAGCGGGTCAGCAACATCGGCAATCCAACTCAAGATTGGATATTCAAGATCGGGGTGGAAGGCACCATTGGAAAGCTGCACACACGCCGTTTCGAGTACTCCAATAGAGGTGTTGACACCCACATTCCTTGGCTGCGGGATTGGCTGGTTTGAGATAGGTGGCCGCTGGAAACCATCTTGTGGCCTGTAATTACTAATCATGTAGACAAGTCCATGTACGGCCCCGGCAAAAATAGTCTTGAGACTTGCGGATAGTGTTTGGCTTTCCCCTTTTGAGCAATGTTAGTGATCATTGGACGACTCTAGTTTGGGCAGGAAGACGAGGACTCACAAAGGCCACGCAAATACAGCTGTAGGTCTTTAGTGGGCAGGTATTCCTGGAGCTTGCAGTATTCTTGACTGATGGGACTGGAAATGATTTGCTGCAGAATGTTCTCATCTAAAGTTTCGATTGCAGTGAATGTATAGTTCTGGCCGCATATGGGCCTATAATAGAATGGCGTAATGCCCGATGATTGGTCTGATGTTGACACAACAAGGGAGGAAGAAGTGGTGGTACCCGTAGTATCACCGAAGGCGAATTCAGGTCTTGTTAGAATACGAGTAGACCGGTAGCTTGCTTGTGGGACTATTTCAACGTATGTTGGGAGTTCTCTGGATTTATCTAGCTCAGTATTAGTGCGAGCTGTGCCGTATATGTTTCTCTTGACTCGTGAGGCCAATTCCAGAGATTGGAACTGTTATAACTTACTGGGTCTGAGTCTTCCACAGGCAACTTCTCCACGCTCGCGTCGAATGTTTTTCGCGAGAAGCTTCGGGTTGACCGGTTTTCCAGATAAACGTACGACACATTCGAGCCCCTGCTCCTTCATTCTGCTGAGTTCTCGGTGAACGAGAAGCCACTGTCCGGCCTCGAGTTTCTTACGAAATTTGAAGTGTTCTCGCAATACCACCTCATAAGTCTTCACACTGAGAGCGAGAGTCAGTGTCTGTGGTGTCAGTGTCTTGGGGTGGTAGGTTGGCTTACTTGGTTTCAGGAAAGCCGAAATCAGATTCAACCGCAGTTTTCACTTCGGTCAGGCTCATGCCATCAATCAGGTATAGTTTTCTGAACGTATCCTTGTGAGAATCCCAAAGACTGAAGTCTTTGGGGTCGTTGGCGCATCGGATTGACAATGTAGACATCCTGATGTTCACTCCTATGGTCGGGTAATGGATTGAGCAGGCTGCGAGGATAATGTAAAGAATTATATGATGATACAGCGTAACTCCAGGTCACAGATCAAACCCAGCGTAGACAAGAACGATCCAGACATCATATGTCTGGTAAAGAGTGGACTGAGTTGAAGCTCTACGCTTGAACGATCATGATGAAGTCGGGCTGTGCTTTCGGAGAGAGCAAGTCGAGTCTCAATTTCGGGCGAAAGACCCATTTTATGAGTGTCCTGCCCAAAGCCCGTTGTACGACCGCAGTCATATCCGGCCAGAACTGCACTTTTGTCCGAAAAGCCGAGAGTAGGCATCTAGCCTGCTTCAAGCTGTCCACAATCTGTCCAATGGTAGGGCTGCCTGGAGTGACTTTCTGCTTGGTGGCAGAAGCCACATCACCGACACACACTGGGCTGAACTCCAGCCAATGGGGTTTCAAACGCTTCACGCCATCGGACACTGGTCGACGCGATAGATGTCCAACATCTCGCCAATCATGAGACTCTACTTCTCAGTGTAGTTAGGCCGCAGTCGAAGGCCGGGCATTGCAGCATATCTGTCTTGCTCACTTTGGGCTCCTAGTTGCCCCAACTGTCTATAATCTGACCAATCAATTGCGAATCATGAAAAAGCTCAATCGCCAGAACTTACGCAATCACGAGCACCAAGAAAATTGACCCTAACGGCGTGGACGTACCCGACACAGCCCCCAAAACGTTGTCGGCACCATAATCTACCCAATAGCAGGAGGAATTCGAAGTACTACCTCTGAATAAATCATTGTCGGAAATCTGACCCACCGTCATGAAAAGCGACCCAACAGATCCAAAATCTAGCCAATCAGCATTACCTCCGTAAGTATCATGCTCCGGCAGGAGGAGCATGTATTGAAATTTAGCTTGAAAACATTAATGGGGCGAGACTCACATTGACAAGGCGGTGCGCCAAAGGAGACCGAGTATCAGTCAGGGTAGCCTGCACAGCACACTTAACTCTGCTATCATTTGTTTCCGAGAGACTCTACAGTGAGAAGCCGGGCGTAGAATACAGTGCTCCAACCCCGCGGAGAATCCAAGCATTGGCCGAGTTGAGCCGAGAACATGACAGCTCTAGTGCGGTGTCGTTTGAGGCAGGGGTCATCACCAAACGCACACGCCTTGTTATGGTGTTGTAGGCAAGAAAGACCTGCCAATTCACGCCAGTCCTTCTTGTAGGAGATATACCACCTGTAGCATCAACAGAAGATTGATTGAAAGGCTTCCATCTTTGCAACCTTTCGGTTCCGCTTACTCCCTTACGGATACATATATATAGACCCCCGTTCCCAGACCTGTGTGGTCACTAACAATCAGGCCATCGCTTTCTATTTAATTCGAGAGAACCGCTCTATTACACCCAAGAATTCACCTGCACCCCCCTGCCTGAGACGCATCAGCCTAATGTATGGGATGTGCCCCTTTTGGTAATTACTCACTGACTTCCATAGGTCTTCAGTCAATACCACCGACGCCGTCTATGACTCCCAGTCCCGCCATGGTGTATCTCTCCCTGACTCTTGTCACAGCCGGAGTGGACACAAGAAGTCCTCCAAGTCCTCGGGCAAGACCAAGGATAAGTCAGACAAGAAAAAGAAGTCCAGGAGGGCGGATACCGAGAAGAGAAAACAGCAGGAAGCAGATCTCGTTGGGGTTGGCAGTCAGTTTAACTAGTAAGTATACCACATGTGCTGCATGTTTATATCATACCTAACATAAGCATATACACCTACGACACGTTTGCCATCTATAATGAGATCAACATTTCACTCGTTGTTATATTGGAGCATTATAAAGAATTGTGGCTATCTAGGGGAATGCTATCATATCTACAGGATCTCATTTTGTTGGCGTGATGCTGTTGTACTCGACTGCATGTTAAAGCAATTAGCTCGTTGTATGGTCGACGAAATGTAAGCATAAATGGCATAACGCGTGTTCGATCCTCCACCTCTTGGTATTGTTCATGTTCGAATAGAAAAACTGTTATTCAGTATGACTGTGGCATGTTCAGAGTGACTCGACGCGAGTATGGTTTACTCATGCACATGTCTCATAACTCACCATGCGTCACCTTTGAGACAAGGCATCCCTGAAGTCAGACGAGTATATAAGCCTCTAATACGAGATCACTAGTGTACAAGCAGAGGAGGATGAAACCAGCTGCAGTCGTCCCTTTTCAAGCTTCAACGGAGTGGACCGTAGGCGGGCGAATCAACAATGATGGTCTCCCTCGCTTCTGGCCTCGCCCTGGCCTACAACCTCCTGCGCGGGAAATCCCGACGCCAATCCTCGCGCAAGAGATATTCGAACCGCACTCGGTACCAGCGCCAATCCCGAACCTCTCACCATCGTAGTCGCTGTTCTCACCGTACCTACATCGGTGACCGGAACCACAAGTCTTCTGGACATTACTACGATATTCGGGTGTACCGGAATAAATACTACTTGGGAAACCATAGAGCTGACCCAGAACCACCCAAGCCGAGACCACCGCCCCTCAGAGCGCGGCCATTGCGAATGCCACGGTCACCAAGAGCGCCAAAACTACCAAGAACGCCGAAGCTCTCACGACCACCACGGCTGCCGAGTTCGCCCTCGACGGGGTCAACCTCGTCATCATGGACAACTGCATCATCTACGAGTCAAGATGACCAAGGCCAAAGCTTGCAAGACGAAGACTTGGAAGACTGTTCATTGTCATCCGCAAGTGAGTGGGCTATAGTGTAACTCTCCAGAACTACATTGCCCTTGGGCTGCATCTTGCAACTACCAGAGTTACGGCACGGTTGCCCAGTTGCTCTATCAAGCAAGCCATATGTCTTCTAAGCCTGGTCCCGAGACGATCATTGGGTACGATGGCAAGTACGGCACCATTCTTACCAGTGCTCATATTACGGAGAAGGAAATCAGTCCGGGGAAGCATGTCTGATGGGCGAGTTACATAGCAAAGCCGTAGGCTAATCTAGTTGAACTACGAATATTACCAAAAATTATTCAAAACACTCATTATCTATTTTATAATTTTATCCATCGTATACATCATTACCAATCAGGGTACCGTCTAAATAGAGCAAGAATTATGTTTTCCCAAAAGCTCCATGTATAGCCAGGTCATAAAGTTTGGGGTGGATCTCAAACAGCAATGCCAGCAGGCGAAAAGTTTTCAAATGTTTATTGACATGTACACATAGCACAGGCATGTGAGCAAGAAGAAAAGTAAAGGTGTGTAAAGATGCAGATGTATAAGGAGGTTATTATAATTTAGCCTTGACTTTCCACTGAGTGCCATTATCGATCTGGGACAGTTGTGTGGTTTTCTGCAGTTGATTGGGTCCCGTTTTAGCTAGGACTGTGAGTATGATCCTCGGTGTAGCAGGAGAAGAAGCAGGTTGAAGCCTTCTCCAGGGCCCTTGTGTTGGAGGAGAAGTAAATGACGACGTCGTCTTTGCTGAAGCAGCAGTAGTATCGGCAGAGGCATGCGCAGTCGGCTTGCTGGTGGCTTGAGGTAGATTGTTTGCTCCATCAACACCAATAGTTTTGTACGATTGGTTGTTTTTGTGATAGAACTGCGAGGCGGAAGAAAAGTATGGCTCTGGCGGATCGGGCCTGTTCCAACCGGTAGAAGCAAGCTTGTTGAATTGGTCCAGCGTGTTGAGCTTTCTCTGGAGGAGTTTCGGAAAATCGCTTGCGATGTGCTTCCTCAGGGAAGCGAGGCTATCCTCTGTGAGCTGACGCGGCTCGCTTGGTTGCCATTCTCCCCCGGACTTGATGAAGGGGATGAGGAGATGAACGGGCACAACGTAGATGTGCTCGACGTAGATCCAGGACACCTTTGGCTTGGGCATGGTGCGACCGTCGCGGAGCTCCAAAAGCTGGCTAAATGGGCGGTTGTCGCTGTCTGAGTCCGAGCTGGGGCTACTACTCTCCGAGCCTCGGAACGATCGAAAATGTCGGCGGACCTTTCTCCAATGACACCGCTGCTTCCATGGCGGGAGGAAGTTTGTCTCTCGGCTGGCACTGAACGCCGAGATGGGAGTGATGATGCAGTAGTCTGAGCCGTGGTCCCGACGGAGAATCACGCAAGGATGATCGGTGGCCTTGGGTGGGACTTCATTTGACTCGATGAGGTTACGATAGTCCTCGTTGCTGTAGTTCTCACATGAAGTAAGAAATGCAACCTGCCCGGCTTTCCAGTGAGTCTGAGAGTTTCGGGTCTGCCATTGTCGCTCGTTATTATAGTAGTAGTTGGAGTTGTAGGTATACATGACCATATTGACTATTGTCCATGCTAAGTGTGGCAAGATAGACATAGGGATAAAAGAGGCTTTAGTAAGATGAGATAGATAACTTTGCAGCTCCTGTGCTTTTAGTAGGCAAGCTCAATGAGTGACGAAGACTTTGTCAATATATCTCGGAAGAGCTCTGGAGAATATGTCTAATATATAGATCAGTGACGAAGGGCGCTTCTCGCATTCTCCGGTGGCTACCAACATGGGATCTCGGTCCATAGTAGTCTCATTTGTTGGTACGTATTGAATGGTTCCGGAGTTGTTAGATACTATATCCATAATAAGGTTTCTTACATTAGACCCATCCTGGAATTAAATTCTGTGGCCCGATGGTTATACTGCGCGAGTCATGAGTGGTAAGCCCACGCGGTTGAAACCTTAATCCCAAAAGTATAACTGGGCGAAGACCAAAAGATACCCTAGCTGTTAGGAATTCACAGAAGGGCCCGATTGTGTGACTTGACCTGTACCAGACCATATTGAGCAATTTACTTATTATGTCGTCCATCCAAACATTTCACGGGACCTTGTAACTATACCAAGCAAGACGTTTTTCGGTAGACCCGTAACTTGAACAGCGTCTTGAGAAGCAATGGATGAACCCACTAGAGCATTTTATCAGTGTAGGGCATGCGACTGCAATGGGCAGCAAACTGTGCGGCGATGGAAAGAAGAAACCGGAAGAGATGATCGTAGATGTCAAGGGAAACACGAACTGTGGTTGTGCGCAAGAGTTGTCAACCCAAGATCGACGTGCAAACATAGTTTAACAGTGACTCGGATCGTGTTTAGAGCTACACAGAGTTGATATGTGGTTCAGTGTTTTTTTCCGGGCTGCCCTTTGACTGAAGCCTTGTCATGCTGGATGGACGGTAACAATGCGATAGGACTGACCCCCGTAGTGGCCAATTGTACCGATACCACCTGGAAGCTGTCGTCGTTCGATCAAGGGAAGATCGAGACAGTGCTGTCTGGTAGAAGGCAAAGTCTTTTAACTGTCGGATCCGATGCCAATCGAGATTGAGGCTCGCTGCGTCGAGTACATAATGAGACGCGGTCCTTGCTGGATATCGTTTGATAAGTAAACCATAGTGATGCGGAACAACTGGCGACTTGCAGTGGTTGAGCGACAGCGAGTATCGACGGTCGGAATCAATCCCGCATGGTTGATATTGAACCCAAGACACGAAGGATTGATCGCCGCTGTGAAATCCCCTGCTGGTCGTGACTTTGCCACCGGTGTTCTAGGCCTGGCCGCCTGGGGCGACGAATCGGCACGGGGGTCGCTTGAACAGGTGCTTGTTGAATGACCTTATACAAGTTAGGGCCGCGCAGCGCGAGGCCCCTGCTCTCCCATCAAGGCCATTGGTGTTTGTTCGCAGTATTGCATCCTTAATATAATCCTGCCAATCACCCTCGTTGGGTTAATGACGAGCAAGAGATGGCAAGCTCCTATTGCCGATACATATGGCTAAAAACGGAGCTGTACTTTACGCTGAGGGCGAGGCCGTCACCAAAGAGTGCTATGTTTGGATAATGATTGCTGATTGCATCTGTCGCCGTGTAACCCAATTGATGGACGTGGAAACACCAATGCCTTCTTTGGTAAGCGTACCACTGCTTCCTAATGTGGCCATGCCCGTAGCGAGATGATCCAATGCCTCCTACAGGATAATGTCGCCGAGTGGGGTTGCTTTTGCATCCATGTTTAGAATGGACTTCTTCCTAACTGTCATCTGGGTCGCGGCATCTAGACTTCATGGAATTGCCAGATGCGCCTACTATGTTAGCCGACTGATAGCCTAGAAAGAATAGTACACTTGCACGATCTAGCCTTCTTTATCAATGAGTCAAGAAATCTGTTCTAGGCTTCTCAACTCAGGCGAAGGAGCATTAGGTCACAGTGGGGGCCGCCTGGCTGCGCCACAAGAGAACCGTCGCAAGGGCGTGATGCACGCGAGCTCGTCCCTCCCCTGGCCTTCAACTTTCGGCCGTAAAACATGATGATAACGATTAATGTCTATATCCCTTAATTCTGTTTCTCCGGTTGGAAAAAGTAATTGGAATAGAATATCGATCTATCTGTAGGCATTCATGGCGAATCTACAGGGCAGGCATACGGCAAAGCAAGTGCATGAACACACTGAAGTTGAAGTGGCTGGCAGTTCGGCCCTGTCAACGGGAATAACGAACAATTGATTCCAGCACACTGAAATGCCCCTGACAAAAACGGGGTCCCCTAAAATAGAAAGCAAGTCTAAGCGTCTAGCTCGTCTACGAGGGCGGGAATGGCCCACGGCTTGACGGAAGGATCGGTGGTTACCAGTCACTTGGAAGCAGTGCAGCGATTTCTACAACTGAAACGAGGCGACAATTGGGGGCTCGGCTCAGCTCTTCCCCTGAACCCCCCATTTCTCCGTACTTCTTATCTAAGCCAGAAGGACGGGGCATAATTCTGCACCATTGATCGATCGATCAGTGCCCGATTCCAGTACGATTCCACGATTACTTACTTACCTGATTTCCGGTTCAATTGCCGTTGCCGACCAGTACTGCACAGCAGCCATGACTATTGAATCCAAGTACCCAACGGTGCGTCTAGGCTAACCCCCTGCTGACCCACTCACCACCACCGCCGCCAGCTCGCTACTGTCGGTACTTTACTGCTGTGCAGTGCATCTCAGCTTCGATTATCGGCAGCCACCAAATGACAACTTTGAAGGTTATTCAACACGATGTCTTCTCTACGCCTTGTCTTGATGGTCCCGAGTGATCTCAACTCCCCCGTGAGAGAATATGACCGCTCTTCTCCTTACAAGAACCTCGTGCTCGCCAATGACGACACCGAAGATTGGTCGGCATGCGACGATGCCAAACTGCGAAGGCGGGTCCAGAACAGATTGAACCAAAGGGCAAAGAGTAAGCTTGGTCTTCCGCCTGATCAATGGGGTCATGTTTTATCGCCGGCACCCTTATACGCATTCTCTTACAAGCGACCATCCAGGGAAACGCAAAGGCTTGGATAAAGCCGACGAGCCTGCTCAGACAAAGGCAATATCATGCCAGGCACCAAAGTCAATTGCGCCGGCTGCTTCAGGGGCCGTCGAGATTCCCCGCAGCGTTGACCACCTCCGGGGACTCTCGCCATCATTAGAGTCGGCCATCTGCCGAAAAATGTTCTACACGGGTATGTTGCCTGCCTGGCTCGAGGCGCGCATTAATCGCCATGCGATAGCAATGGATACTTACAAGACTGCATAGCGTATACGACAGTATGGCCATCGATTCTTCCCGGGGGAGGAAAGGCACTGCTGCAAAGCTGCCTACAGGATCCCCTTTTGATGGATGCGACACTGGCGCGACTGGCCAAAGTGCTCATGGCCCGGACGCAGAACCAAGAGAACGTACAGCTGCTATGCGAGACCCAGTCGCGCATAATACCACAGATACGGGAAGATGTCGCGAAGAAGCGCTTCACGGACACCGTACTCACCACCATGATGACCATCAGTGCAGAGTCAGCCTTTGATCCAACGGCGCAGGGGAACCTGAAACTGTTCGCGACGGGTTTCATCGTCAAGCTCGGCGCTCTGGAAGTCCACGGCCGCCTGACCTACGACGCTAGGCAATACGATCTGTACAAGAGGCTCCTGATTGAACGAGGAGGTATCGACTCATTTATGGTCCCCAACAATCGGGAATATGTACTCATGATGGACCTGCTCCACGTGAGCCGAACACTCTCGACGCCCAACTTCGAATTGCCCCGGCTTTATCAAAACGCCATTTCCTCTAGACTCGCCGAGGCGCGCCCGCCCGATCTCGAAGCCGACGCGTTTGGCGTCGCGGATGGGAGGCTAAAGGAAGCCCTGCTGGACACGAAGCTGGTCTGCAGCCTATTCGGCCAATTCGTGTCTCGACCCAGCGCTACGCTCGGCGCCATCGTCTCGTACCGCAACCTTTTACTCTATCGCCTGCTGAGCCTCCCGCGCGACATCCCAGCCGACGACATCTGCCGTCTCGCCATGCTGGTCGTGGCGTTCGGTTCGACGTACCCCATGCCTGTGCTGGAGCCCAGCCGCATCGCGGCCCACGCACTGGCGGCGCGCGTCGTCGATCCCGCATACACGAAAGGTAAAGACGCTGCATTCCTGTTCTGGGCTTGCATGCTGGGCATGATGGCGGTGGCGACGCGCGGCGGTGTCGACCCTGCCGAGTTGGCGTATCGGCGGGTATTAACTTCGCTCATAGCCCGCCTTGAACTTACGACGTGGGAGGAGGCCAGGACGCTGCTGCGGCGCTACATTTGGCCCGAGGCTATTTGCGATGGGGGCGGTCTCACGGTATGGCTGCGGTGCGCGGAGGGGGTGCCGTCGGCCCTTATTACGTGATTTATGCTTCTTTTATCAATTGAATACCCTCGAGTCTTTAAAGTCATACCCATTTCAACATCTGCTACATAATTCAATGCAACCTCCTGGTCTAACTTTATCATACCATGTCGCATGCGCACTAACCAATACCAATGTTCAGTTTCATGTTCAAGTCGTGCATTAGCTAAACGTCTTCTACTTTTTCATCCCTAATTACAAGATGGTTTAGCGATAGCATAGAGCATAACTGCCATACATTGACCATGCAAGCCACGGTTTCGCATGCATCGCATTCAACGTAGTCTCATGCGTATCCCGTCGTGCAACATCTCAGCTCCTCTGCTTTTCGTTTGCTTAGGCAGCACGTCGTTGCTTCTTGCGGGGAGCTGAAGCCTGCTTGTATCGTCCCCATCCTATCTCTCTGTTGCTCATGCTCGCGCGTCGTCTACTTTCTCATGGCAGCACACCACTGTTTCTCAGAAGAACCGCCGGATAGTCCGCATGAGTCTCCCCTATAGTTTCGTCCACAGAGTCGAAGCTCTGGAAGATGGCTTGCGTCGTGGGAGAAAGCGGTGTCAAGAGTGTGCGGGCTCATCCATCAAGGGTGCCAACCTGGCATAGTGTGTTCGCGAACTCAGGGTCGAAATGAGACGCGTCCACCTCCGACTTCAACTTGGGCTTGAGGGTGGGGTGATGACCTTCTTCGATGTAAGTGGTGATAAGTCCTAGTACACAGCTGAGATGCTGACATGGTAACGCAGTTCTTTCGCCCGCTCGTATACGAAGCTGGCTGGCTCAGTTGATTAGAGCACTGTACAGTGCCGCGACATTTGATAAAACATCCCAGTTGACATCGACAAAGAAGGAGTGTCGCTTCAACTCCTTAGCGACCTCGACTCGATTGCTCGAAGAGGATGCTTGGGTTTCATCTCTGATTCGGATAACCTATTCTCCCTCTTCTCTCACTAGCCCATACTCTTGGTTAAATACTCTTCTTCACCTCAATCGGGAAGTATTTACGAGAAGCGTCATCAAGAACGCCCCGAGGGAGCTGCGACGACTCATTCTCAGCACAACATTTTGAATTGGTTCCATTGCCACTATCCTGCCTATATCATCTGATGGACATCAGGGCATCACGATGAGTGTTTGTCCACACCATTATCAACATGCCGACCAAGACATTCCAGGCGACTCTTAGTGTTGGGAATCTACTGTATTGTAGTCCCCCCAAGACAGTGAAGCGCGTCCTATGCTGCCAGGTCCTCATCAAGGGGCTTGCGAGTGAAGCTGGGGACCGGAGACTCCTCGGCGAGACTACGAGTGTCGGCCTTGGTCTCGTGTTTGCGCAAAGTAAGCTGGTCCTGAATGCTGACTTCGCCGTACTTGCTGAGAAATTTTAGCAAGGGCCAGGAGTACTCGAGAGACCGTGTGTCGAATTGAGCAGAGGAGGCGGTTGCTGTACTCCTCCTTTTCCCTCATCATGACGACCGATCCTGATGTCTTCGGATGGATTGGAGTAGGAGCATAACTGTTCTGGCCCGTGGGAGCTGAGGCAGATCGGATCGTATGCCGGGAATTTTTAGGTTTCCTCGTCACGTCGTAGGTGATCTTGAAACCCTTATCAGCTGCTGCCGCGGTCTAAGAGAAGAAGGATTCCTCCTCTGCTTCGAGTTGTACGGAACAAGTTGGGAATTGTCGTGGTCAAGACCACCAATGGTGTGACCGCAGTACAGGCTGGGGGCTTCACGCTCCTTCTCGAAGTGCTTCCGGTATCCGTCTAGCTCCTTGCGGCGCCGACGGAGGCTGCTATTGAGTTGAGCTTCACAGCCCGGGTCGTTTCCAGAACCTGCGTTGGGAATTCTCCCATCTGGTCAATATCACCGTTCATCCTCATTGTCGAGAGCCAAACTTACAAGCATCGTTCTCGTCTTCCATTTTTACCACCACATCCACGTTTCCGACTGCCTCGGTCTCGATTTTCATGCCCAGCAGCTTAGCAATGTTTCTGACTGCCTCGCTGTTTCCTTCGATTTCAAACCCGGCTCAGAGGGTTCTGTGTCACAAAAGTAATTTCCGAAAAAAGATTTGTATGGGAAATTCGTCAACGATCATGGCCAAGCTGCCCCTGCCTGGTTCTACCATAGCTAGCAGCCGAGCATTGTCGTCCGTGTCAACCAAGACCTTCCTCGTTAGGTTTCCGTCTCCCCAAACCAGGCCCTCGATTATCTCGCGTATCTGCTCCATCAACTTCTGTCTTCATGTGGTGGGCTGTCTGATACAAACAGCATATTATGTATCCCCTTGACGACAACAACTGTTTATCAAGCAGACATTTGGTATGTCCCATGAGATTGGAGGAGCCTCTCCCAATGTCATGGAACGTACCACATCAACACTTGGACCCAACTTGTACAGAATCTCGGACATTCCGAAGTCCGGCATTTAAACTGATTCATAGCCATGGACGCATCCCGTTCTCAGCTAGGTTGCCAGCGATGCCGGCGGCCGCCACCTTGGCGCTCTTGCTACCGTCAAATATTTCCTTTTTCTTTTCCTTTTGTGTGTATGTTGTTCTTCTTTGTCGATTCATATAGGTCGGGCTCCTCGTCATGCGCTCATCATCTTGCCGCCCTTGTGAAATTCTTCGGTGCCTGGATTGGGGGTTTACGCGGTAACGCAATTGAAGGTGGAGACGACGGCGAGGGGCCCTGGACAGAATTCCTGGAACCGATGGGCTCCCTGAGGGTCCTCTTGGTCGCGTGGGTCGAAGTCAGTAAACTTCGGGTCGTGTGTATTCCATGAAGATGGCGGCCAGCTCGTTCTTGGTGGTGGACTAGGGTAATATGGAGAACGCTTATCACCCTCGGCTTTGAGACGGGAGTTGAACAACTCCTGGTCGTGCAGGTCAAAGTTAGTAAGCTTTGCGTGTTGAGTGAAGCATCTGCAACCGCAGAACTTGATGAATTGACTCACAGTCCCTGAAGGTCGTCGTCGCCACACATTCTGGGGCCCTTGAGGAAGCAATCACTTGAAGGCGGGACTGCCGCTGGCCTCGGCACTTGGAGAAGCCAACGCGACTCTCTTGACCAGGGATGGTGTATCGCACTTCGGTGCAATATCGGTAACTAAATATCTCTCACAGTGCCTTCGGGGCCATCACGAACTTCGCATCCCAAGAATTGTCGCCGGTCTTGGCAGTGGGAGCAGGGGACTCGGTGTCTTGCCCATCGACCTCGATGCCATCTATGGTCTCGGCTTCGCCATTGAGACAGCAGGGTTGCTCTCAATGACTGTTCGGCGGTTCGGGTTTTCTTCTTGGGTGGAGGTGTGGCGTCGTTTTCGCTGTCAATGTCAGCCCCAGCGTCTGTGGCGCAACAGTTCGGGGTATCGTTGCCTCCAGTATCGACGTGCTTGCGAGGTTTCCCCGAGGTGCACCTCAATGCCTTCGGAATACTAGGCACACCAGTGGTCCATACTCTGCAGTGTTTTGACGTATTGTTCGATCAGGAAACACGCCGGGCGGTTGTTTCTCGTCGTTCGAAGGACCGTATTATCGTTGGGGTACGGGGCAAGAGATCGTCTGTGGCAAACTAAATGAGAATCGTCAGTCAAATATCAATCAATATCCGGAAGTTGGACTTACAAATACACCATAATACCGACCTTTCTCAACCATCTCTGCTATAAGGGACTGTCGTCTCTCGGGAGTGTGAGAAGCGTTCTCGCTACCCTCAGCTTTGACCTTGACCCCGTACTCAATCTCGGTCTTCCAAGTATCTGCAGCAGGAACGAAACTTGCAGTTGGTGGAAGCAAGGACATTGCACTCGCTAGCGGAGCGGCAAGTTCTTTTAAACAGAGGTGAGAGATCGTTATTCGACTGGCGATCAGCGTCACCATCGACGTCAGCTGGCATCTGTGGGATCTGTATAATTCTCATCAGGCCACCACAGCTGCCACGCATTGAACGCAAGACCTTTGCTGCACAGGTGTCACTATCGTGAGACATAACCGAGTTGTTTGATGACCAGAACTGGGCAAAGATGTCGCTTGAGTTCAGATGACTGCCATTGTGGTGTACGGATGGAAAATCTCACAACCACAAAGCGTATTGCAAGGCCTTGAAACCGATTGAAATACGCCGAAAGGGGCTTTTCCCAAAACTGCTTTCACATCACAACACGACCTAGTAATCCTTTCATGATCACCGATCGGAGTTTTCACCTCGGGACATGCTGTCTGTAGAGTCCACCTGAAGAATTAGAGAAAGGGAACGTGAAGATGTGCATATTCTCCAAACCTTTGCCAATGAGAGCTGGCCGCAGCTGAATAAGATAGCAAAAAGCTGCCTCTAGGGTGGACTCATGATCCATAGTCATAGCGAGAAGGTCACCCACGATCTGTGAGATCTTGCGGCCCTGTATTCCATCGTTGAAACGGCCAGTCCGTATTGAATGCTGTGCAGGATTCAACGTTCAAAACGGAAGGTGCTGTGCAAGACCCAGCGTTCAATACAGAAGGTGCCGTAAAGAACTGACCCTTCAATATGGAAGGAAGGTGGCGTGTAGTGAACTCAGCGTTCAATACGGAAGGAAGGTGCCGTGTAGAGATCTCAGCGTTTAATATGAAAGGAAGGTGCCATGTCGGATTGAACGTTCAATACGAAAAGTGCCAGGCAGGACTCAGCGTTCAATACGGCAGTAACGACCCAGCTTCCGTTTTGAATGTTGTGTAGGACTCAGCGTTCAATTCGGAAGGACGTGTTTTATTTAACACGTTACAAACCGAGGAAACGTTATCTCAACACGTTTCAAACCCAAGGTGCAGTTCATGGGAACATGTTCCAAAGATTCAGGTTTCCAGGCTCTCGGTGCCGGAAGACTCGATATCATGCAGAGAATGCCCGGCACCGGTGATTCATTGCTATATCTGCGCACGGGCCTAGCCGGATAGCGTTCCGGTTCAAGCCGGATAGCGTTCCGGTTCAAAACCTATACTGCCTCGAAAGGGGGAGGCAGACAGCATCGACCGCAACATGAGGTTGGCATTGCTGTGTTGAAGCACAACACTTCTCGTTTTTGCAAATGTGAAGCACAACACTTCTCGTTTTCCGAGGCAATGCTGGATTATTCGGTACCGGAGGGAGCACTCCCAAACGTTTCAACTTCAAGCGAGCTTCACATGGGCTTAGTTTGGATGTGGTAGGTGATTATTCTGCATTTGATCTTCAATCCATTTTACTTGTCATATCTAACATCGTATAGTTCCGAGAGGCTTGCGGTCGTTTCCTTGGTATACGGTATCCGGCGTTTGCTTCTTCCCAGACAAGAAGGAAGAGGATGTCGCCTCCGTTTTCAACAAGATGGTGTCACCCCATTTCCAACAAGGCAAGATGTCGCCTCCGTTTCCAAAGATGTCGCCCCCGTTTTCTAAAGGAAGAAGATGTCCCTTCCGGTTCCAAGAAGGGAAGATGTTGCCTCTGTTTCCAACAAGGGAGATTGTCGACCCCGTTTTCGAAGTTGTCGCCTCCGTTTCCAACAAGGCAAGATGTCGCCCCCGTTTCCACCCAAGAGAGATTATTTCGTCTCCGATTCATCATCGGAAACGGAGCCGCCATCCACCTCCTTGTTGTTCTGGGCCTCTGACTCCAGGACAACATGGCTTGCTCTTTCAGTCAACATTATGCGGATCCTCCTGTACCATTGAGCCTGAACCACATCGGCCTCATTCTCGCCTCCGTTCCGTCTTGGTCTTTGCCATCATCGACCTCCGATCCGATTGGAGAAGAATAAAGTTCGCAGAATGTGCCTCCTCCTCGATTGAATCATATACTGTAGAAGCCTGCGAAATCAGCAGTGAGCTTGACACGCACGTTTTGAAAGCTCATATCAGACACCATGGAGGTGGAAGAGGTTGGGGACATGGGAGTTGACATGTCCAGCTTAAGCCGTCGTGGGAAAGCTTCGCGCATTGCAAGGATGCTGGCGTAATGGTTATTAATCACCACCGTCATGGGGCTCTACATCGTCTTCTTGTACATCGCATAGGTCTTTGCGATACTCAAGTGGCAGCCTTCGCGATTTCGTTCTCTTTCCTTGTCGTATCCGACGTAGCCATCTCGTGCTCAGGAGTATCCGAAGCTCTTTCCTCCCATCACGGTGTGATGGGCCGGGAATCACGACACTTGCTGGTTTCCGGGGGAAACCACCTTTCTCTGGACAAAGCTGCGGTTTCAAGAGTCAGCTTAACATCCAACCAAACATTTTGCTCAACAAGTAAGCATGACAGGGAAAGCTGCTGATTGCGACTTACCTCCGGAGCGGGAGGATGGACGGGCGGCTGGAAGTAGCCTCCACCACCAACATCACGAAAGACTGCTTCCTCTTCTATTGCTCGATGCAGTACAACACAGGCGCTCATCACCCAAGACCAATGTCGAAGTAGACCTTGTGGGTGATCTGGAAGAAGACCCTTTTGGTTGATCAACAGCACCAACAAGCCTCCAGACTGCGAAGACCATTTTGGGCAAACGATGCCTCGTCCATGCTGTCAAGCGCCTTGCCTGCCATGCTCAACAAGGCATTTTCGCATATGCATACAGCAATCAGATGGTTGACCAGCACATTACGCATTCCGACGTAGGCAGAAAAGCCACAGTCGCTACCGTCTCTTGTTGGAGGCGTTCGGACAGGTAGCAAGAGCGCAACGACTTGCCAAATACGCTAATCAGCCGTGAGGATAGTAAGGCTCAGTCATGGACATCGGGCCAGGGCCAACAGGAAGATCGGCAGCTGCAGGGAAACCGGGAGGGAAGTACATATGCATAGCAGTAACAGCTGCGTTGGCATCGTACAACGGAATGGGCCACCATTGACACTGAGGCCTTGAGCAAGTTCATGGCAGCTCGCATGTTGGCGTCAGATCCAGCAGCGACAGACTGAGCACCATTGTCATTGGTCTGAACGATCGAAGACTGACCAGAGAGGTAGGCAGTGGCACCAGTCATGCTTTTGGCACCAATTATGTTGTTCCCAGCCAGGGTGGCAGGGACAGGAGTAGCATGGGCATCAGCAGCGCTGGCCTACGCTTCGGCAGGGAAGCGCCAGAGAGTACCGTGGCATTGGCTTTGGTGATTCATAAACTTTTCGAATCGCATGGCAGAGACGTACCGTGGCATTGGCTTTGGTGATTCATAATAACTTTTCGAATCGCATGGCTGCAGCTGCTGCGTTGGCATCTTACAACGGGACTGGGCCACCATTGACGCTGAGACCATTGAAGGAGTTCAGAACAGCTCGCATGTTAGGCTCAGAGCCAGCAGCGACAGACGGCACACCATTGTTGCTGGCCTGAACTGCCGACGACTGGCCGCCAGAGAGGTACGCGGTGACACCATTCATGCACATTTCGGGCGTCGACGTTGTAGTATCTGGGGATGGGCAACATGCGAGGCTTCAGTCGCGCAGCACGCTCGACGCCGGCCTCTCTCAGCTCCGCAGGGCTGGGCCAGTCTGTCAGTCGGCGGTTACCCACACGGTCGGGTGCCCAGATGTTCTTGCTGGCGTGGTCGACCTTTTGTGTGAAGAACCAGGCAGGTGCAGTCGGGCACGAGGAAGCCCTTCGGCTTCTGCGATCGTGTCAATATCGCCACCCCACCGTCAGCCGAGCCAATCCCATCCGAGATCGTATCTAGGATAGACGATGGACCTTCAGGTGACTTTTCGCTCTGAAGGCCGTCCGATAGGTTCTATGGTTCGCAGCCAACGTCATAGTCGGTGTCAGCATCAGAGCCAGCAAACGCTCCAGCTTGACTGGGCGTCTTCGGGGCGAGCACGCTTAGCCGGTGGGTTCTTTCGCTGGGGCTTAGGTTTCTTGCGATGTCGTTAGCATCAGAGCCAGCATCGATCCAGCTTGGCTGGGCGTCTTCGAGGCGCGTGTACGTTTAGCCGATGGGTTCTTTAGCTGGGGCTGTGTGCGCTTGCGGCTCAAACCCAAGGTCTTCTGTGCGGCAGCCGTGGCGGTCGGGACTCGCTGGTCCATGAAGTCTTGTAAGGGGGCCGAAGACTTCTGACTGGGTCTGCCTCCCCGTCGGACTCCTCAGCTTCAGCACCCCAGCCGAGCACGAGACCATCATCAGGGGAGAATGGTGTCAAGCGCGTATCCGGCGTGCCATTGAACGAGTCAGCGGCGTCCCCCACTGGAAGAGGGGGATTGCATTGCATGACCAAAACTGACAAAGCCAACGGTACCCTCTCCCCCGGTGGAAGAGAGGGGTTGCATGACCAACATTGACAGTGGCAATGACGCCCTGTCATAAACACAACATACGACGGCGTCGCGCCGCGATTGAATTGATTCATAGCCATTGGATGCTGGAAACTGTCTTCAAGCGCCAGGGTTTGAGCTCCCAGACTGTTCTTCGGTTATTCTTGTCATTGTCTTTCTCTCCGGGGGAGAGAAAGCATCATCGCTGATCTTGTTGCCTTTACCAGTTATGCCTCGGCGTGAACTGCGTACGGTGTCCTCCAGCATCCTGCCAGCGACGAATCAGAACAGGCCCGATCTCGGCTCTCTGGATTTCTCGGTCGATATAGTGGTGGAGTGGGTATGCTCGTGGCTCTCCCCAAAACCCAGAGACGTCGGACGCCACCTTGTAGTTATAGATGTTCTTTGGAGCACACCTTGTAAGCTCTGGAAAGCAGTGCGTAAATCCTCGACTGGCAAGATGACAATAGGGATGTTGTTGAATAGACCGTAACGTGATGCTGGTCGGCGTGAATCTGGTCGACGATATGCTGGTCGGCGAAATGCTGGTCGTCGCGATGCTGGTCAACGATTTGCTGGTCGGCGATATCAGGGGGATTTTGACTACGCATCAAGTTCGCGTAGTTCTCCATCCAACCGTCGCCGAGTCCCTCGTCAAAATGTTCGCCGCTGGCAGGGGACTGCCCCTGATACTCGTCGTTGCGATCCATAGCTACCGTTGGCGAACGACGAGTATGAGACGGTCTGAGAGGCGTCGCGCCAGCTCTCCCAGCCTTGCTGGGTCGCCGGTGTAGGCCCAGCTAGGTCGTACTCATAACCGCAGCAGGTCTCCAAGGTTGTCGTTGTTGAATTGGTTCATAGCCATTGGCACGCTCGTCGCTCCAGTCGAGGTCCCTGGACGACAGTGGGTTAGCTGGCAAAATCCATACAATACACGGGTGCATGGTCACATACCTGTTCTCTTCTTGACCACTTGCCACCATCTACACTACAGAGCTGGCCCATGTGGTTGTGGACGCTACTTCCAATGGGGAATGAGCCGGGTCTCGTCACCAGTGTCCCTCGTACGGTCTTCTGCTGTAACCCCTCAGAGGTCAGTGTAACGAAACCGAAGCCACGTCCCTTGCGTGCCTCACTACGAGCCTGAAGCTTTTTACTCGAGCGTGGGATGGGGCGCAGGGCGATTTTGGCGGAAGAGGCCAGATTACATTTCAGATGATCAAGATCTGGACATGAGCATACGGTTGCCCTTGGCCTGACACTTTGCCTCATGAGGGACATAGGGAAGACCGTTACTAGTCGTAACAGAAATCCTCCTGGTGTTCCCTGCTACCTCTGCGGTGGTATGGCGATGTGTCTGCCGTTGCAATCTCGCATAATGACTGAAGTCAAGGGCAGGAATACAGTAAGGGCATAAGATGGTAAGCTCGGTGCCTCGTCTATTCCTTCTCCTGCTTCAGATGCTTCACAGGAGAAGACCGTGTGCTTCCATTCGCAACCATTGGCGACTCAACATCAATCGTTGCACCCTCGTCACCAGAACCATCCTCCGAAGCCGGCGCCTTGCTAGAAGCAACGCTGCTCGGTCTATCGAGAGGAGCTGGTTAGTGGCCTACACGAGGGCAGCCGCGGCGCGATCATCATCGACGACCAGAGCATTTTCGATCTCTTGCCAGTCTTTTGCTGAAGTGTTTTCGCAAACCAGGCGACTTTCGCCTCGAGGGACGCGCCTTCTCATCTCGCCGAGATAGGCAGGGCGGGCATCAAAAGTGATGCAATGCCTCGCCCACTGCAGCCTCGACCACCTTGTCGGCAAAGGCCTTGTTGATGGGCGCCGACCAAGAAGCCCCTGCGGTGGTTGAAACTCGACTTGCGGCGAGGGCAGGATGTATCAGACTCCATCCCTCTGTTTTCGCCCTTCAAATACGAGACCGAAGCCGACTTCTAGGGCCGTAAATCACACCCAAGCGCCTTCCTTCCGGCACCTTCCCTTCGGCGCATTCAATCCAGCACCTTCCCTTCGGCGCATTCAATTTGGCGCATTCAATTCGGCGCCTTCCTTTCCGTGCCTTCAATCCGGCGCCTTCCTTTTTCGGCTCCTTCCCTTTTCGGTGCCTTCCTTTCAGCAGCTTCCTTTCGGCACGTTACTTTCCGTGCCTTCCTTTCGGCGCCTGAAGTGCGGTGGACCGACGCCCCGGAACAATCAGATGAGAAACCCTTCGTCCCTCTTTCGTTACCCATGTGATCCCAATCCTTATGCTTAGACCAATACCTTTCCGTTGTCATGCTCCCCGTTCAGAGACCGGATCAAGCGGGAAATGCACCAGGCAGCAAATATGAGCAAGGAATGAGCAAAGTGTGCTGGGCAAAGTGGGATCGGGAGATTCGTCCCTGGGCTGAGCTGTGAGGCATTCGAGGTACTTCTTTCTGCCTCTCATTGCTTGGTGCTTTGTGGACGCCATCTGAGTTGACGTGAGGATATGGTTCGTTCACGTCTTCCACCACCAGGCTTCTGGCGTCATGATGCGTCATATAGGAAGCATGATTTCTTTCCCGACCGAGATAAGAGGGTGAGTATTTCTCGTTATTTCTCGTCCAACCGAAACGCGGATAAGCGCGGACGAGACCCGAACGAGCTCGGCGTTAGCTCGGCGTTTCTAGTCGTCGCCGCCAGGAGATTCTCGTGGGATCCGGTATAAGATGCTGCCAGACTGGGGATCAGGGAGGTTGTTGGAGTTATCGACTTGGCTTGCCATGTCTGTGTCATTTTGGAGTTTTTCTTTGGCGTTGCCCTTGCGAGGTTTCTTGAGAGCTCTCTTGACGGCTTGGATGTTGAAGAGTTTGGATGACGTCTCTTTGATGTTGGTATAGGCCTTCTGTGCTACGCCCTTCATATCCTGGCCTGGTTTGCTGCAATCGCGACTGCAGCATCTGACTAGCTGGCATCGTTGACAGTCAACCGTCGCTTTCTTGTTGGGGCAGCCAGGCTTTGCGCACACGGCGCGAAGTGCTGCCAGTCGCCTTTCTATTGGCTCGGATACTCCTGAGCTACTTGACGGAGCAAACACAACTGCGGATGATCCCGTTGATGAACCACTGCCCGAGCCTGGGGCCTGTGTTGTAGTTTTGCCTTGGATGTCGTCTGTGTTCGAATCTTGAAGAGTCTCCTCCTTGGCCAATCTAGAGGCATCTGCATTTCTCTGTTTCTTCTTCGCTTTTGCAGCCTTGCGTCTCTCTGATCTCGTGGGGCGTTCCTTGCCAGGCTGCCCTTCTTGCTGGCGCTCTTGGGGGATGAGTTCTAAGTCGTCGGTGCCTTCGACAAGGACTTGACCCGCGCGGCAACCTTGCTGGGGACGCCGTGTTCGGCGAGGCCTTCGCTCACCTCTACGCCCTCGCCGTACTCCTCGATGGACCTGGCATTGAGCTCTGCAGCTCGGATCTTCTTGGGATCTTGCTCAGGGCCATAAGTCAGCTTCTCGACGGGAGATGGGCAGTCGGGACAAAGAGCATGAGGGTAGCCGATGTCATGAAAGTACCAAACTCGACGTTTCGGAAGAAACATATTAACGCTGGCGAGGTGGTCGAACCAGATTGCCAGGGGGATGTTGGGGGAGGTGACGGGCTTGGAGCTGGGCGAGGAGTGTCTTCTCGACCTTGGGTTGGCCGATGATGAGCATTTTCTCTGACCGTAGTAGGGATACGATGTTGGACGACGAAACCCTGCTCTTAGGCTTTGCTATCGTTGAGAATACGTCCGTTTTCGATACAGCAAGACATCATTCTGCAGGAGGTAATGCTCGATGCTGGTCCACCTTTTCGGGATGCTCGTCTGGAAGGCCTTCTTTGACCCTCGAATCGGTACAGGAACGGATTCGGGCAGATCTGACTTCGCTTTGAAGTCCTCAGCGGTGCCAAGGACCTTCGTACATGAATGGGTTCGGGTATTCTGACTTCGCTTTGAGGTCCTTGGCGGTGCCAAGGACCTTTGCCAATGGCAAACGGATTTCGTTCTCGGCTTCTTCTCGTCTTTATCTCGGTGCGGTCATCGAGTGGTTTTTTTCCTTGTCGCAGGTCAGCTTAACGCTCAATGTGTATCACAGTCAGGGCCTTACTTACTTACTTCGAACCTTCCGGCTCCGGAGTTTTCGCTACTCCTGTCACCACCATCCGGGCCAACATTGCAGACACAGGGTGTGCCCGCAGCAACTGGGCTGCTGCAAAGACCGGTGGCCTTTGCTTCCGCCCCTTGAACGCATCCTCCGCATTTCGGAACGCCATGTAGAGTCGACGGACCATGTCTTGCTCGTCCACCTAATTTCGTTTTATTCAAAAGTTTTTTTGTGTTTTTGCCTCCCTCCCTCCCTTCTTTTGGTTTCTCGTATTCTTCTCGTTTCTTTTCGTTTCGTTCGTTTCTTTTTCTTTTTTCGTTTTATTCGTTTCTTTTTTTTTTGTTTTTTTCTTGTCTCGGGGTTCTCTTGCCCTCTTTGTTATACTATAATACTAGTCACATTAGTGCAATGCCTCAAGCCGACCAGGCTGGTGTCTAACTTACCATTCACAGCCGTGCAACACAGGAAACTCCCAACGAGAGTCTCATAAGGCAGCAAGAGGCCAGCCACTTGAACTGCGGCCTTGAACTCCTTGGTGAGATCTTCAGTGAAGAAGACCCAGTCGTACCGGTGTAGCTTCTTGGAGTTGAAGCGGGCTTCCACCTGGGAAACTGTGTGCATCATAGCGACAATGCACCGACCTGTGCTCATCGGAGCCTTCTTTATTATCCCTGTTGATTACATGTCAGCAAGAAAGACACAGTGGAGAATGGGCAATGGTATACATACTCGACAGGTTTACCGGCCGGAAGTTCTTCGCTCCCAATCACAGAAGGACAATCGTCAAAACGTCGCATTTGCCGTCGGATTCCGTTCTGACATTCTCGAAATAGTCGCGGATGTCCTGGGGCAAGCCAAAGGCGCGGCAGTTGGTCTTGTCAAGTTTGTCCAAGAGCGAGCCAAAGGCAAACCTCGGTTCCCCCTTAATTCGGACGGGAAGAAGATGTGCAGCCCAAATGAACGACTAGGTGCCGCTCCCCAAATGAGCCGCTTCAACAGGCCACTCTCGCCCATTTTAACAGGCCACTCTCGCCCATTTTCTCTGTTATTGCTGGGGTGCTTTCGGCATACGGCTGCTCAGGGGTCTGGGGGATCTTTCGTTCAGCCTCAAGGTCCTGCCTCACCCCCTCGAAATCGGCTTCCAAGATGTTCGGGCTGGGAAGAGGGTTGCTGTCGGTGCTCTTCGTGGCGATCCATGGTGCCTATTCGCGACCGACGAGCAAAGCGAAGCAAGTTGTTGGTCGGTTGTCGGTGATCTGGGAGAAGCAACCAAGCGACGAGTAATTTATCTAGAGCGTGCATGGGTCGGTTAGATGGATGCCCGTATTCAATGCGGCGGAGTGGATGTAATATTCAATCGGCGAAGTCGATGTACGTACCTGTATTGAATCGTCGAAACAGATGGCAGGGTCGGTTCCGGCGAGGGCAAAGCAGGGACAGAAAGCAGGGACAGCTCGAGTCAAGCAGTTCTGGTCCTGAGCCTCAAAACTGGCACCGTATCGGGACAGATCAGCAGGGACACTCCTTGTCTTCGGTTGGGTTGAGAGTCTGGTGCCATCGGGGATGGCACCGCCTCAGCCGGTATCCATCGGGTCCATTGACGAGGGTTTGCTGAGAAGGACTTGGAGCCACCCCAGAGTTCTCGAGGATACGGTTCGAGCGCATCTTAGCATTCTGCTTCAGGGTGATGTTATGCCCGTTCAAGTGGCGGTCCAACAAGCTCCGAGTAACCAACCCCTGGCTGAAGTGGATATGTTGCGTAGCCTTTTTCGGCTTCGACTTCTTGGAAACCGTTATCCATTCATTCTCGCTACTCTCTGGGATGGCTTGGCGGGCTGATTGCACTACAGTGGTCGGTGTGGCGGCTTTCGCTTGCATCCCTCGTAGTGGCAGACCTACGGGGGTGTCGCGATCTGTACAGTCGGAGTAGCCTCATCGGTGATGAGGCAGGGCTGCCAGTACTACTGCCTTGCCACGTTCTGGTGAGCGACCTCCGCCTCGCTCGGGTCGCATGGGATGGGGAACCGGTTCTTGGGACCGACGAGGTCGACCGCGTACTTTCGGAACAGGTACGGGACTCGGTACAGTCTGCAGGTCGGGCCACGGGGGACCATAGCATACCTAGTACCTCGTTGACCAGCTGGTGAGCGCGGGCAAGGAGCTTGAGCGCCGTTACCGTGATTGAACTCGGTGGCAACCTTGTCGCCAAAGAGCCATCCTGCGCCACGAGGGCTGGTATTCTTCGGAGCCCACTCCGACTTGGGAATACCGTAGGTGGTAAGTTCCTCAGCCAACTCATCAAAGGCCGCCGGGCTGGGATGCAATAAATTCTGGCTGTTCGTGACGAATAATCGTGGACCCTCGTCGCCAGAGGTGAAAGCTTCAGAAGAAACACTGGTCAGGAATTCTTCGGTGGAAAGCCCGCGACTCGATAATACCAGCGAGAATCTCTGCGGCGATAACCGGCAACGCCGAATTCGGTCGGAACTCGGTCGGGGCTCGGTCGGGGCTGTTGTGTTCGAGAAATTAATTAGCAGAAATTCCGTTCGCGTTTCGGTCGGACGAGAAATACTTACCATATCTTCATGCCAGGGATCCCAGTCTGATGTTTCTGTTCTGTCTCACTCTTCAAGTGCGACAATCTCCGTTGTGTATTGGCACAAAGAGGTGAAGCCAGTCTTGGGCGTTATCGTGGCGGATCCAATCGCACTTCGGCAACAGGTTACAAGCCTGTGCCGCTACAATGAGCCTCTTTATACGCCAGTGTCTGGACTCTTGGTCGTGCAGTTGGATATGGTGTCCAAGAAGGTCGCTTCGAACCGTGACCAGATGCAGCCAGTTCTATACGTTGGCTGCGTATATATCGGGTCTTCTCTCAAGAATGTCGAGTTGTTGCCAGCCCTCAATGATGAACTGGATGATCTCGGTTCTCTGAAGGGTACTGGACATCCTCAAGTACACGCAGTACTTTTGCTGAGGTGCTTCTGGCAAAACGAAGGACGGGGCTCCTCCCGGTTTTCCAGTTTCTGCCAGCTCTCTTCAACGGCCTCGAATCTCTGCATGAACGAGTCGTAGGCTTAGTACGGCTTTTCGCCGTAAGTAGGGGGGGGTTCGTCTTTCCCTCCTGCGGGGACTCGATCTTCTGTACGGGAAAGACTATGTTAGCAACTGTGGCCTGAATCAAGTGAAGTTGGCTAATACTTACTGTAGGCCAGGTCGTTCGTCATCATGACGCCGCACGGGGTGCGGCGTCGCCGCTGAAGCACTCGAGGTAGGTCGCCTTCCTCGCTTGGCGATGGCTGGAAGAGAAGAAATATGGCTTCCACTGATGCTGTTTTGTGGCACAGGATGTGGTCAGAATAGCTTGGTTGCTGTGCACCTGGGGATGAGGCCTGCGTGTTCTGGTGCAGATTGGTGGCTGCCTCCCGGAATTTTTGAACACTGCTTTTTCCAGCGGCCGAGTCGTCGTTCTCGTCGACATCGCCGTCGTGGTCAAAATCTGCATTCTCCGTGCCACCATCGCCGACGACGGGGGGTGCTCCTGGCCGAGTCATGTGGGTCGCCGACTGATTCTGCTCAGCCCGGCGCCTCCGTGTCGTCACTATCTCGCAATAGTAACTGGGAGGGATGTCGTCCGGCGTATTGGTCGGAGTTACAATGTTGGCCTCGTCGAGGAAAAGGAACGGGGTGCAATCTGGCCGGTAGCCGAGCGGCTCGCGCGACGGATCGGCGCGGTCGTAGTTGGCGTACTTGATCCGGGGGACCCGCTTGTAGAACTCGGCCGTGAAAGGCAGCGCGTCGTCGCAGCGGCCGCCCTGGGCTTCGATCCAGGCCCAGGCGACGTCCTCCCAGCGCTCATGGTACTAAAGGGGCGGGAGCTTGCCGCGCGACGCGACGAGCAGCGGTACTTCTCCTCGAGGTTCCAGCCACGGTCCTCGGGGCAGGCACTCAGCGAGTGCTTGGCGTTGTGAAGCACACAGGCGACGATGAAGCCGTCTGCCGCGGGCGGGCCGGCATAAGTCTTGACCGTGTGGTCGTAGACCCCAGAGTCGGTTCAACCGAAGGCACTCCTCGTCGATGACGAGGAGGCGGCACCCAGAGTCGGTTTAAACGGAGGCACTCTTCATCTGTAATCCCGCAACGCTGCCAGTACTGTCTGGCCACGTTGTTATGCCAGGTCCAGTACTCTTGGTTTCTTGTCCCCGGTGGAATGCTCCTCGTCGGTGACGAGGAGGCTGCAGACCGCCAACATATGTTGGTTGAGGGCGGAGAGGCGCGACGGCTGCGGCAGGCGCAGCATTATCTGCGGTTGACATGCGGGCTTGGGGAGGTGAGCAATGAGAAGCTACACATTGCTGAGGCGTTTTCGGCAGAAGGGAATTCTGGAGCAAAAGTTAGTATCCTATTCATAAAAGGCTGGGCTCGCATATTGTCACTCACCTTCCGGCCGCTGAGCTGTCCGCGCTTGTCGGCTTACTTGTGACCATGTTGGTTTGTCAATGGAAGCGTTGCGCATCCCGGCAGTTTAGCCTCATGCCTAGGAGGACTCTGTGAAAGGTAGAAGGGTAACACCGTTGGATTGAACAGTATATCTAGGGATGGAAGTCCGGGGGACTTCCAGGTTTTATATATACATATGGGGTGGAACGCATTAGCCCCTGTTCAACTGGTCCCGGAAGCATGCATGTCCGCGGATCAGCTTCAGGCTTTTCTTGCCCTCCCTTCTGGTTCTTCTTCTTCTTCTTGCTCGAGGCAAGCGCAATGAGATGTCAACTCTTCTCGCCGACCGCCTTTGGCTCGTGCAGGGTTCCGCTGGAGTTTGAGGCCCTCATTCTTCCTCGAGGCGGACGGAATGAGATGTCAACTCTTCTCGTCGACTGCCTTTGGCTCTTGCAGGGTTTCGCTGGAGTTTGAGATCCTCATTCTGCAGACTACACGCTTTCGGGGTTAGAAGACGGCTCCGGAAAGAGAGTTTCCCATACATACCATTTTCGGATCTGCACAATTGTTTCGTACTTAGTCGTTTTCGGCCCTCGCGGTTTTCGCAGTGGGCGGCAATCGCTCCGCCGATCAGACCCTCGGAGTTCGGAAAGCCGTACATTTCGATGGGATATCCTCCACCCCTGTCACTCCATATTCCAGCTTCGTCTCGTCAACATCCTCTGGGACGACCGTAGCGCCTTGCGCGTCTTTCGACCTTCTCTTCGCCGTTCGCCGTTTCCGGCTTGGCCTCATCGGCACCGTTGGCTTCGGCGGGGTGGTGGGATGCCGTTGCTCTCGGGCAGGGAAAGGTCCCTCATTCTGCATTTCCTGATACATCCTGCCCGGACCATTTAGCAGACTACACGTTTCCGGAGTCGCGCGAAGGATGGCAACCGCTCCGCCGGTCAGACCAGCGGTTTTCTGGTATGGATCGATAGAGCAGCACCGCGCGAGGGCGTTCGGAAAGCTATACATTTCGATGGGATATCCTCTACCGGAAAACTGGCCGCTGGGCGTCTAAATATTGTAGTTAGCTAAGGGTAAACGAGTTCTTCTTGAAGCGGTTGAGAAAAGGTGTCTCGCGGCCGCGGAGTTTCTCGTCTGTATGGAGTGACAGGCTGAAACGAGAAGTAACTCCGAACGAATAGGCGCCGGCCTCGACCGCGCGCTTGTAGTGAGTAATTTGTTTCGTTTAGGGGGTATTTACCTTAGAGTTTGTTTCGTCCGCGGGATTTCTTAGGTATATGGAGTAACGGGCTAGAATAGGTGGCGGCGTTAACGGCGGCGAGGTGAAGTGTTAAAGGAAAAGAGAAGTCGGCGAAAAGTTGGGGGATTGGCAGCAATTTATACTGCTTGAGCCCTGTGTCCACGTATTGAATGTGTTCAACGCGACTGTTGAATACTGGATACATTCAAGACGAGTCAATATTGACTGCGTTCAATGCGACTCATCTTCGGCCGTGACGGCAATGAAGTGTTGATCAACGTAGATAATGGCTGTCTTTTGTCAGACAGACTCTTCATTACTCATATCTGAAGTGTGGCTGTCATCCAAGCCGAGATGTTTGAAAGGTGGAAGCAGATCAAGCGATGAGCAAGAGGGTGATGAACAGTGAGGCCAGGGAGAGGAAGGTTCCAGGCCAACAACTTGCGGCGTGAATGATAAGAGCATCTTACTTCTTCAAGGTGAATCAAACAAAGAGATGACCAAGCACACTTCGATAACAGACTCAAAGTCTCCTTCAGAAATGTGACGTGTTTGGGTTGCAGGGTCAGAGGCACATGCTCTCCATGGCCGAATAAGTGGATGTTGATGGGGAAGATGACTCGCAAGTACAGATCGTCATCTGAGATCATGGTTGCGGTTGTCTGATCGGCATCTGCAGGCCCTAGGCGTTTTTCTGAACCTCCTTAGCTTTCGTCATACTTGAGGTGTTTTGGGGAAGACTTACTTGTGTTTTTGGGGACTTGAGATTTTTCCAGATGTTTTTGTTGTTTTGGTTAAGTTTGCTGTCACCGGCCGTCATCGCTCTGGAAGGCTCGTTTTGCTCGGAATATGACAGCATAATAGCCCGAGTCCCTTCATAGGCAATGAACAACCAGCAGTTTACTGCCGACCTCGGCCACTGCCATCGCCATCTTGATGAACGCGACAGGAGGGTGAACGCGATTGGTGGTCCCTCAGAGATAGGCCTGTTCCCCAGATCCTGCCACAACCATGACATGGTACATCCTTCTGGTCCTTCAACTTGTTGTGTTTGGATTCCGGGTTGTGGATGCTTCTCTGGTGCGCATTCAATTTCCACTGCTTCGGGAAATCCTTGGGGCAGCCCTCGATCTTGCATTTGTACGGGCGAAGCTGTGACTTGTTCTGCTGTTGCACCTTACCCTTGGCTGTATAGGCCTGATGATTCTCGCTTCGGTGGCGTTGCAACTGGCCTTGAGTTTCGTAACTCAAGGAACACATACCACAGGAGAGACGAGGGGAAGATGTAGAAGTGATCGGGGAGGCTGTATCCGATGAAGTGGCCACAGTCTCGTGGCGGGAAGCAGCAACACTGGCTTGGGTAGGATCGACAAGTCTCGGGTCAACGAGTCTCATGTCACTCTCCATCGACAGGTTGGGGTTGGCAGCAATGATGTGATCATCATAGGCTGTTGTGGTGATGGAGTTGGGGAGGATGGAGGGATCGTGACTGGTACCAACCGTATTCCAAGCAACAAAGTCTCTCGCGAACTGGAAGTCTTGCGCAGATGCATAGGTATGCGGACCATCGAGCGTATGGAGATCAGATGGAGACGCGTCTGAAGGCTCAAGCAAATGTGAAGAGCCAAACAAACCTGAAGGATCATACTCTTGGGAGGATGAAGAGCCAAGCTGATGCGAAGAGCCTGGCATACTTGAGGGAAGAGGCATAGGTGAAGAGGCAAGCGTATATGCAGGGTCAAGCGTATGCGGAGGTGAAGGTCCATCCATCTGCAAAGAGCCAAGCGTATGCGAGGGAAGAAGAGGTTGTGAAGTGTTTGGCAGATGAGGGTATGATGGAAAAGTGTGGGTGTTGGGAGATGTTGCAGTTGCTTGAGAGAGATGAGCTTGAGGTGGCATATCGACCGGGTTTACCTGCAAAAGAAGATCCTCCACGGTTCTACATGAACAATAGAACAGTTAAAACCACTGGATAGAGGTAAGCTGGAGGTGATATTACTTACCGTTGCGTATGCTGGTGATTGTTGTTGACGGCGGTGGGAGGTGCTGCATGCCGTAGTCGACGATGAAGTTGTCGTTCTTGTCAAGTTTGGGGTAGGGAAGAGTGCCAAGGCAACGATCACAGCCAAGGCAGACGGGGTGTGTGCAAGGAAGCACCATGGGTTGAATATGTTCATCAGGTTGGTCGTAGGCCATGGTTGCGGTGATGAAAGTTGTGGTTTATGGATGAAGAACGAGCAGCAACAAAGCAAATCTGGAGAAGGAGATGCGCAGGTGGACGTTGAATGTTTTGTAAAGAGGTGTTGATGAACGAGAAGGAAGATGTTGGTGATGGCCGGAGAGATGGAGAGGAAGAGGTGTGGTTGTGGGTGTGGGTGACTTTGGTTCAGGTCTTAAAGAGAAGGAAGGAAGACCGGTTGTGGTTAACCTTTTGTGAATCAAAGATGAATGGAAGGAATTGTTTCCAGTTAAGATGGATGCCTTATTGTGGTTAAAAGAAATGTGGTGGTGAAGTATCCGCATATTTTCGGTCGTCAGCAGTCGAAAGGGTTTTGGCTGCAGCTGTGAGGGCAAGTATGCGGTTTGGGGGGGTTGGAAGCCCCGGACCGACGGTGAGGTCGACGATGTATGGTTTGGTGGGTCTACCGGGGGCATAATCGGCGACGGGCCCGGTAGGCCCTCGGTAGGCCCGGCCGCCCCGGCCGCCCCGGGCCTTATAGAGCGTCCAGTTTTGAGAGTGTGAGATCTTGAAATGCCACATGATACTTTGATTGCCCCTTTTAGCCTAAGTATTGGCAAGATATATCAAAGCGAGTATTTCCGGAGAGGTTCAGGAGGCTCAAGCGGATGCAGGATCTCGATTACTTTGTTTGGTAGGGTCAAAGAGTTGTACTAGCCTTCTGTCAGGCACTGGCACTGAAGATTCGGAGAAATGGCTTCAAGACTGGAACATACATATGAACACTATCATTTTGTGGTGAACTGGAAAGCTCGGATTCTATGCCTATGTAGAACAGCATCACTTCCACTTTGGGCGGTTCAATCATGCGAACAGGTCCCGTCTTAATCTCGCATCTCAAGAGATGATTTGCAATTTGCCTTTTTGCTAGGGGATGACTATAACATGTATGGTCAGGCTTGTGAGGGCAATCTCTTTACCATCTTAGATTGCCAGACTTGCTCTTTCTGCCTCCATCCTCTGGCTATCGTTCTGAGCTTGAAAAGCATACTTCAGGTCTCAGGGGCGTTGGAAGCCTCATGGAAGCCTTGAATGATATGAATGCTACGCTGTCATGAAGAGAATCTGATGGTCTAAATGAGAAGTTCAATTGACCATTTGGTCTCCAGCCCACGATACCCATAGTCTCAAGGTGGGTTATTGCAGCTATCGAGCCCAGCCTTATACAGGCGTTGGCTATCCAAGTACTGCACGTGATGTGTGATAAGCGGTTGCTCTGATTGGAAGGTGCTGGAAATGGGAGGGAACAGGGTCGATGAGAAACAGTAACAGCCAACAAGGAGCTGGCGATGACGGAAGGCTGATGGCAACGGGGACTAAATGATACAAATCTTCCCTAGCTTTGATTGAAAGAGCAGAGCGGAGGCGCGAAGCGGTGAAATATTGGTCGTTATTGGCGAAGCATGCTCTAGCTATCCATATGGTAATAAATGGGGTTTTACTTTGTACATCAATCGGATGCGCAGGTGGTGAGATCTTACGGCACTTGAACATCTGGTTTGTCTCAGTACTCGTCTCTTTACCGGCATTTGGGAGAAAGGAATGGGTCAGACTTGATGGAAATCGTTTGGTCGTTGAATATTCTCAAAGTCCTAGTAAATGTTGACCAGTCAATCGTCTTGGATGCGAATTTGGCCAGAAATTCAACCTTCAGGGTCTAGGTTAGATGAAGTATGCGGATGGCGAATCGTCCAACTCGTCAACGATGCCAGCCTCACTACCTGCCTTTTAAGATTCGCGCCGGCCTCTGGTTCGCGGCAGGGAGATAGAGAGCGTGGTCTTGGGAAGCTCCAGTGCCGAGTTAAACTCCTGCTTCTGCTCCTGCTTCAGCTTCAGGCCCACCTTCAGGCTTAGCTTTAGACTCAGCTTCAGACCCAAGATCAACATCACCTTCAATTTTAACCCCAGCCTCATTGTGCCGATCCAAGGTGGAAGGCTCACCTTCATCTTGATTGCATCCAGATATGTAGAGCATCTAAGAGGGGATGCCATTCCATCACTTGAAACAGTAATTGACCCAAAAGCACACTTCTGCTTGATCGCTGAAGCTAGGTCAAGAACACCCTGCTGATAGATTACGAGTGCGCTTACTGCCAAAAGTGATGATAGGTTGTAGTCGCCGATTTGGCCTTCAAATAAAGGCTGGTAGAATCTTTGCAGCGAAAGATGAAGTTCCGGGATGTAACGGCTCATCATCCATCTGTAAAACTTGACCAGAGGCATGCTTATCACGCCAAAGACATCTCGCAGACAGAAAGGTTTTGACAAACCAGAACGGAGGTCAAAAACCGAACACCAATAGCGCTGTTGGGAATCGAACGAAACTCAGTTCATATACCTCCAGTAGACACCATCAAACGAGTGCGTCCCCGACGCACTTGCCGCACCCCGACCTGGAACCAACCTTATTGAATGGTGCGCATGGGCGGCCAAGACGCCCTGGAACTGTCAGCCCTCTGCCTCCGCAGCATACACAGACGTCATGAAGAAGCTAGAAGTCATCCGGCAAGAGGTTCGTCGTACAAAATGGGCAGATTCAAATCATGGGAATGACGGCGAGATATCGCTAATATCGCGGTTATGATGCGCATTAGCACAGCAATCTCTGTCTTTACCAGAGGCTTGAGGGCCACACATTTCGGTCATGATGCATTCAGTCCCTGACGCTCACTAACATACTGACAACGGAAACAACAACACCGACGTTGGTGATCTTAATCACCGTAACCACCACCGAGTGGCTAACGACGTGCCCGCAGAGCGAATCCGGCGCGATGGACGACAAAGACGACCCGTAACGTTCTTTTGGCTGTTCTGCTGGCGATTAGGGTCACCTGGCAGTGCGCCCACTGGCAGATGACCGCCCTCCTGCTGCTGCCACTGCCTGCAACGCTATCCAACCTTAGCAAAACCAAGATTCGAAAACGTTATCTACCTTTTCTTTTTGTTTCCTGAGTCTCCTTTCCTCCTTCGTTTTCCTTCCCCTTTGGTTCATTATCTATTTTTTCTTCTTCTTTTGTCATACTCGACTCATCTACCTTATAGACATCAGGAGCTTCCTTTTTACTGATTGAGCCATCAAACGCTGAGAGTCGCCATAGTATTCCCATCACGTTGCCTGGAAGGATTCAGAAAAACAACGTTGTGTATAACAGCCGAAGACTCGTGCTTTGGAAGTCTCCAAAACCCGAAGCTTGATTGTCCACCATAACAGGCTATGGGGGACACGCCATATATCGCACCTAATGAGACGGTTCGAGAGCTTACACAAGGTAAGCATGGTATATTGAAATACACATAACTTTCTCAGACCAAATAGCGGCAAACATGATATTCTTCGGACATCAGTACAACGCCGAACCCAGTCTTCTTGATGATAGATCGCCGCAAGCGTTGGTCACCGGGTTTGACATCCTCAACGATGCCTGTGGGTCAGACCGTATGGTTCAAGAAGAGATCCCATACATGAATAGCAACCAGAAGCCTTCTCAAAACGGCTATGTAAGGGCGTACATGATTGGCCCTACAGCATACGTCTGCCCAAATACGTTGAGAATCAGACCAAAAACCCACAAGTGGTGACAGTCGACCAATGACGAAGCATTATTCAGAAGTGAGCTCTGCATCTAGCTCCTGGGGTTGATATTACACATGTAGATCTACAACAAGTATAACGTGATAGGAATCATTGAAAATAGTTCGAGTTGAACAGAAACTTGGTTTCACTCATTCCAGGGGGTTGAGGCTAGTAGCATGCCTGTCTGTAAAGGAGCCAAAATTCCACCTTATCGGGCCAATGTGCACGGGCCATGGCTGCTATCGCTATCGCTATCAGCTTGGTGCCCCTCCCCCTCCCCCACCAAAAGTTGCATTGCGCCTGAAGACTGAAGAGCACTGGAGTGTGACACATCCTGGCGAACTACGACAGCTCGAATTTCTAAGAGAAGAATCTAGAATTTGTGATATTCCCAATTGATTTCATTTCAGCTAGACGGAGACGAAGGCACTTGTCGCTTCCAGTATACCCGTACGGCACTTCAGACGCAAGACCCGGACTTTTTATTATTCGAAGTTTAACACAACTGCCCCTCCATCTCGTCAGGCCTCGCAGCCTCCGTCTTTCCGTCGCGGGTCTGGTGGCGTGCCACTCATATCCCGTGCGCAATGCCGTCTGCGACCAGCCCAGTGAGCGAAGATGTGCCGTATCTCTCAGTCTTCCGCTCCGATGTTGCAAAGTCTCTGGTTGAGCGGTTCGTGAAGCAAGTCGTTTCAGCCGAAACCGAGTCGCAGAAATCCGAGTCTGTTTCTGAGAGCGCATTGCAGGAGGCAATTGAAATTGGCTCGTCTGCTCTGAACGCGTTCTTACAGGCCAATGTTACTGGCCCGGTGCTTCAGGCTGCAGAATGCGAGTCGTTATTTGTCAACGCCTACAACCAGACCACATCGCAAGCAACAACTTCAAAAAGCCCGATCGATGCTTTGAGGAAAGTTTGCTTGAGGTCGCTAGACATTGATGGTGTTTCCGTCTATGCTTACATACCTCATATCGAACTATTCTGTTTTGCGAAATGGGTTTTGGCATCGGGCGAAGCTGTCCCGCTGAACAGTGATCTTGCCTGGACCCGTTTCCGCGTCCATCTCTGGCACTACAAGCTCCTTTCTCAGCCATCCTTAGGACCTGGATCGCTTTTCACCAAAACCGGACGATTCACCGATGTGGCAACTCTGCAGGAGCTTGTCGAGAAGAGTCTTGAAGATGCCGAGACAACAGTACTGGCGTCAACCGAGCAAGGCAATGACATCAAGGCACAATTTCTGCTCGAAAAGTCCAATGCCCATGTTATGCTAGGAAACGACGCCAAAGCCAAAGACGCACTGCAGCAGGCTGTACAGAAGAGCGGCTTCACCTATGCTCTCTCCGGCGCCCTCGGAAAACGAACAAAGTGGCAAGAGAAAAGCACCAGTCAACTTGTCGTATTGGCCAAGAGTGCCGATGACAATGCGTCGAATGGAGAGGCTTCTTCAGAAGCGACAGCGCCACAAGCGCTGGCTCTCAATGATGATACTCTACTGGAGAAGATATCCTTTAAGGACAGTGGCGTTGAAGATGTTACCAAATCGGAGCTACCTGAATCTCTACAGGGGATTGCCCCTGACGATCAACCCCAGTTGAAACCCGAGGACAAGATCATCCTACTCACCGAAGCCATGTTGAAGGACACATTCTCTCCTTCTGACTCTCTGACTGCAGAGGAGATCTTGCCATTCGCCGAGCGAGTGATCAACGACAAGTCGACCAATTGGCAAATCTACACCCAGGCTCTGCTGGTACGATCCAGAATCGAGTTGAACCGAAGCAGGACCCTTGAGCGTGGTGTCTTACAGATGCAAGCCGTCGTTGACCAAGTCATTATTGATACGGATGCTAGCACCGCGCCTCCCGCCAACGAAGACTTTCACCGGGATGCAGCAGTACCGGCTATTGAGGTCTCTCAACCAGACGATCAAGCTCGTGCCCAGACCAACCAGAACAAGCCGACATCTTTCTTACCAGCCCCTAAAGATACCGAGTCGGCACCTGCTCGTGAGCGACTCAGATATGTGAACGCATTGTCATCGCCTCCGAGGTGGCATTTGGAATCGGAACTCGGGTATGCCTGGGCTTCTGTGGGATCGCTGATTTCAGCCTTGGAGATCTTCAAGCGCTTGCGCATGTGGCCCGAGGTCGCGCTCTGCCTGGCTAGTAGTGAGGCTCATGATGACGGAAGCGGACGCGGTGACGGTGGAGTAGCAAAGGCCCGAGCCTTGGTACGGTGGAGACTCTACCATCGAACTGGCGAAACGAAGGCAGCGGCTCAAGCCGAGGACACAGAAGACGATGCCAATCCCGACGATCTGAAATTAAGCGACTACTACGGCGAGGAACGCGATCCACCCCCACCGAATGCGCCGAGGCTGTTTTGCATCTTGGGCGATCTCGAGGAGGAGCCTGCGCATTACGAGCGTGCGTGGGAGATATCAAACCGCCGATTTGCGAGAGCACAGAAGTCGCTGGGCGAGCTGTGGCTACGGAAGCAAGACTGGGAGGCAGCTTTGAAGTCGTACCGTCTCGCAGTGGGTGTCAACAGACTGAGTCCCGAACTCTGGAGCCGACTTGGAGATATCGAGCTTCGCCTTGCCCACTTCCCTGACGCCGCTGAGGCTTTCCAGAGGGCCATTTACACCAGTAACGGTGAGGAGGGCGGCGAAGACGCTCGGACATGGAGCAACTTGGGTGGAGCTTTGCTCAGCTGGTATCGTGAGGTGGTTGCGGAAAGCCAAATACTCAAGTCGGAGAAGAAGCCTACGGAAGATGACGAAGAACCTACAGCGGCGCAGGTGGAGGACCTGGAGAAGAGATTCCCCTCCACATCCCGGGCAGCTGATCTCAATAAGTCGGCTCGGAATCTGCTCCTGGATTCTCTATCGGCTTTCAAGCGTGGCGCCACTACTGCCCACTCCAATTGGCGCATTTGGGACAACGTCGTGACTCTTGCTGCCAGCTTGAAACCAGCTCCGGCGATAGACGATGTTGTACTGGGTACCCGCAACGTTCTCGACATCCGGAAGACCGAAGACGCCTTCGATCACAAGATCCTTAGCCTACTGGTACGCGAAGTCAGCAAAGAACCTGCAGGCGGCGAAAGCGGCAGTATCTACGTGGCACCCAGGGGCACGATCCAGATCAAGGTTATCTCGCTCTTCGAAGACGTCATTGTGCCGCTCATCACGGCCGACTCGGAAGCGTGGGCGCTCATCTCGCGCCTGCGGGCCTGGCGTCGCGACTACGCGGGCGCCCTTGACGCTGCAGAGAAGGGCTGGCGGGCGGCAACTGCCGGCGCCGGGTCCGGTAGCGCACTGTCTGCATCCACAGGCGCGGACGGCGCCAAGCCCAAGGGCGACTGGCTCAACGATGCCGATGCGTGGGACACGGTGGTGAGCCGCACGAGCGAGCTGGTAGCAGCATACGAGAACTGGGGAAGCCGGGTCGAGTCGATCGGGGAAAAGTGGCGTGGCAAGGCGCGCAGCGCGGTACGCAGTGTCATGAGCAAGGGCAAGGAGAACTGGGAGGGCAATGCGGGATGGACGACGCTGGAGGAAGCCATGGAGGGACTGAAGCTCTAGGCTGGGTAGGATGGCTTGGCATAGGATGGTGTCACATCTAGGCAATTGGCTATAAGAAGTAAATAAAGACGTAAAATACGAGAAAAGATAAAATGTATGCCAGGAAGATCAAGACTCTGACATTGCTTGGGATTGGTACGCACGTACTTAGATATTGACGCTGAAATTTGGCAACTGAACTGACTTATGTGCACCCAGCTGGATGGTTCAGCGCCGATTCTAGTGGTTGCGGGGTGAGATTGAATACCTGATCTTCAGCAATGATTGGTGTGAATTAAACCCCCCTCTTTATTCAATGCTCGCCGGCACCCGGCTTGCTAGCGGGCACTTATAGCGACTTATAGCGGACGTCATTAACCTTGCTGCATCCATCCCACCATCAACCATCCTCTTTTTGGTCTTAATCGAGGAACCCTTCACACTGTCAATAATCCTTTTCACTTTCACACCCAATCGTCTGCATAACTCTTCACGTCTCATTACTGCTGGCTGCACATCGACAAAAGAGATACATCGGCGATGGATAAAAGCCATGCCACCACGAAGGGCAAGATGGGGAAGAACTTGCATGGCCCGCCTCCTTCCTCTGCCCTCACCATCATCAACATCGGCGGCAAAAAGTACCTGCTGCAGCTCGACGCGCAGGTGCTGTCCGTTGGGCCCTTTACGTTGCGGGACGGGCGGCAGTATGTCCCTGCGACGAGCTTTGGGGGCCTGGTGAAAGATGCCAAGGATCCCAAAGAGGTGGCGCGTGTGTTCAAGGAGGACGATGTCTGGTCGGAGGAGTTCTTGTCATGTAAGTTTCTGGTGATGCTAGTCTTGGAGTGTGAGAGTGGGATATCAGTGGCCTTTGGCGCGGGTGTGAACATTGTCGTCGCATCGAAGTCGGCGACAAAACCGCCCTGGTTCTTCCTCATGGGAGGTCACTCAGCACACGTGCAAGGATCGAAGGCTAACCAAGAATCATTTCCTAGTGGTTATCTACACTCCTGAAGACGCAGCTCGTATCGACGCATTCTTGGCCGCGATTCCCGCCGAGACTACCGCGTCGCGACACACACTGAATGTGGCCCACGGGCAGTCGACCCCCCTTGCACCGGGACCTTATGTCTTTGATTGCTTGACGGGCAACCTGTATCGCCCGTACCGCCTCTTTGAGGACAAGAGCAACGCCTTTGTGCGCGGCGCCCTGCCGGTAGGGGGAATGGCGATTGGGATGGGTTACAGCAGCAACATGTACCAGTGTTTGGAGGTTTCTGATGTATGTACATTATCCGTCACCATCATCGCCGTCATTGTTTCATCTCACTTCTACTGGAAGACTTCCTCTTGCAATGAAGAAAGTACTCAGAACGACTTAGACACTAACAACGATCTGAATCCTAGAGGATATCGATCCCGTCGAAACTGTACCACCTAGGTGAAGATCGGGCAGCGACGAAGAAACCCCTGGCCGGCTTGCGGTTCGGCGTCAAGGACAGCATCGACGTCGCGGGCTTGCACACGAGCAACGGCAGCAAGGACTACCTCGAGACGTACCCGCCGCGAATGGAGACGGCCCCCTGCGTCGCGCGGCTTATCGAAGCCGGCGCTGTCATGGTCGGAAAGCTGCGGTGCGGGCAGTGGTGCGACGGGCAGGACCCGGTTGACAGGTAATTGATTCACACGATCTCTCTCGTTCTTTCGAAAGACCAACTAACCGATTTTCGTTCGCGCTTTAGAATAGAAGAGCCGACTCCGATCAACCCAAGAGGCGACGGTTTCCAGAAGCCCTCGGGCTCCAGCTCGGGCTCAGCGACCGGCTGCACCAGCTACCCCTGGCTCGACTTCACCATCGGCACCGACACAGGGGGCTCCATCCGCCACCCCGCCGCCGTGAACGGAGTGTACGGCGTCCGACCCTCGACTGGCCGCATCCAGAGCGACATGATGCTCGTGTGCAATCCGCTGCTCGACACCCCGGGTGTCTTGGCCCGATCCGCCGCCATGGCAGAAAAGGTGACCAAGGTCATGTTGTTGTCTGATCAGCCCTCCCCTCCCCAGGCCCACACCCATCAGCGCCAACGTCGTCGGCGTTTCAATCTCCTCTACGCCGTCGAGCCCAACCTATTCAGCACCACGCCCAAGTTCTTCTCCGCGGGCGGCACCGGTCCCGAAGCCCCCACCCCCGCCGGCCAGGTCATGGAAGCCTTCGTATCGCGGCTTGAAGCGTACTTGAATTGCCAGCGCAAGGAGCTGAACCTGTACGATCTCTGGGACTTGTCCACCCGTTTCCATGACGATCTCGTCACCGCCACGGAAGGCATCTACGAGAACCTCGTCTACGGCCACCTGGCCCGCACCGCCGTCGCGAGCTTCACTGCCGACTACCGCGCCAAGCGGGATCATAACAACAACGCCCGGCCCTTCATCGAGGCCACGACCCGGAAGCGGCTTGAGTATGGCCAACAAGTCAGTGATTCCGAGATGCGGGATTCGGAGCGCTGTCTGAAGGTGGTGGGCGACTGGATCAATGGTGTCGTTCTGCCTGGTCCTGGTCCTCATCGTTCTACAGGTGCTACTACTTCCACTGGCAATACTGAAGAAGAAGATGAAGATGATATCATTCCCCTCTTGCTGTACCCCCAAACCTGGGCCCAGCCGTCCTACCGCGACGAGCCCTCCACCCGTGCCCGCCTCGGCCCCGACGGCGAGCCGCTGTTGTTCTGGACGGGCTTCTCGGCCTACTCGCTGGCCTATGCGTCCGGGTGCCCGGACATCGCGGTGCCGCTGGGCGAGGTGCCCTTCGCGTCGCGGGTCACGGGCGAAGAAGATTCCGATTCCACCAGCAACACGAAACTGCCGGTGGCCATCTCGATCATGGCGCCGCGGGGCATGGACGAGGTCCTGCTGGGGCTGCTGAGGGAGCTCGAGGAGTCGGGAATCCTAAAGGAGGTGGGGTGTGGGAGTCGGATGTTTCTGGGTTAGAGGGGAAGTGCGATATACCCGATGTTTCTGGTGCCTGGGCAAGGAGGAGACTTAAGGCACAGGCCACCCGACATCAATGATTAGGTGGTTGGATGTGGTATCTCTTAGGCGACTGAAATATTGTCAGGATAGATGGACGAGCGCGACGAGAGCATACTGGATTGCCACCATGCTTTCAATCGTCGCTTTTCCTTGTACATGATATAGACTAGGTAGAGCTTCGCACGATGCAGTCTCCCTGTTGCGAATATTCAGGAAGATGCTGGACGTGTTTGAGAGCATCATTCATACCACAAAGAGAAGATGTCACAACATAAGACCCCTGAGTCCCAACAAACGCCCATCATACTCGATTTCCTTCTACGGTTAACTCGGGAATATTCTTGATAGCCCTTCCATTAAGTACGGCAACGAGAGCGATACGACAGGATCATACAGATGTTCCTCGGAGCGGAATGTCTAATCCCCCATTTGTAGCAATCACCAGCAATAGTCACAAGCAGCGACGAGTCAGTCGACTTCAATCACACAGCACCGGACGACCCCTGACAAGAATGCCTTCAATGGTCATCATCGTCTATCCATGCCGAAAATCGTGAGAGAACGAAGGAAGATCTAATCTTAACAGATCGTACAACTGAAAATCAGTAACTGCCACAGCTTTGCCAGCCTGGTAAATCCTATGTTTGGAGATGGCCACTTCGTACGAGCGCATTCTCAGACAATGTTCCTCCTATAAGCATGACTTGTCATGACCTGCCGTCTAGAGATCTGGCAATTGACAACATGGAAATCAGATGAAAGACGTCACGTCGACTCGTTCCAAGAGCACCTTTATTCAGAAACATCAGACGCATCATGCCATTTCACAAATGTGAGCCAAAAGGAAGCCGTGAGGCGCGCGCAGAATCAAGTGTCCAAACATCAACTTCCATCTCCGTACGAGAATGACAGGTTTTGCCATTTGCTGCTGCGTAGGCATAGAACCATGAAGCATATATCTCACTACCGCATGTCGCTGTCGAATATAGAATCACAAGAAAGAATAATCACTCCTCCGTGTCTTCAGTAAGAAAAAAAGAAAACGAAACGCGACCGACGCCCACGCCGACGCCTACGTCGCTCTGCTGCTGCTGCTTCACAACCATCCCCTAACGCCCAACCGGCCAATATGTTTTCTGTTTATTCGGCGGAGGAAACACAAGGCAGGTCCTCCCCTTGGCTCTTGAAGAGAGAAAGAGAGCGTATGCAAATCCATCCCCTTCATCTTGGCCCCCCTACCTCCCTCCCTGCCGACGCCGAAGGATATATATGAAATGTGATAATGTACTTAAAAGCAAACGCAAGACGGCCTATCCGCGTGCTACGAAAAGGCCCTTATGTGCTTTCCACTCCTTTCTTCCTTCCTTTCTGTCTCGTTCCAATCAAAACGCGTTAAAAAAAAACTTTTGTATGGACTTCGTCCACCATCGCTGACGGGCGTGTCCATGCATACAATCATGACGCTTCCTCGCCCACGCGACCCAGCCCCAGGCCGCCTCCAAGGTTGCGCATATGCACCTCCCTGAGCCTGCCTACCCAATGCCTGCGGAGTTCTGGCGTCGACTTGGCGAAGACGAGGGCCTTGTTCTCATCCGTCAGTGCCTTCTCCGCGATCTTTAGCTGCAGATCAGGGTCTTCGTCGGCGAAGTCGCGGAAAAAGATCTCCATGGCTTGTTCAGACCACTTGGGTGGGTGACTGTTCCGATTGTTGCTCCGCAGCGCGTCGGCCAGGGCGAGCACTGCATCCTCAATCATGCCGCTAGCGTTGAAAGACGGGTGGATGGGCTGGGATCGTGCACCCAGCGAAGGCGTCGCAGAGGCGGTAGCAGCCGTGGGAGTAAGCTGCGAGGGAGGCCCGAACATGGATGTGGTTGTGGGTGTCGCGGTGCTGGGCACGCTGCTGTACAGGTTCGCCGAAAACCTAGACGGCCGACCCCGACGCTTTTCGGAGGGTGCTGATCCAGGGGGCTCGGGCGCAGAGCGCTTCTTAGCATTCGCGGCCGCTGTCCCAGCAGTGCTCGGTACGTTCTCGTCCGGGGGTGTAAGAGCGCTGGTGGAAGTGATGGATGTTCGAGGTGGTATGACGGCGGACGTGGGCCTCTGGGCCGGCTGTATGGCGACTGGTGTCGGTACTGGTACTTGCGAGACTTGAGGTTGCTGTGGCTGGATGGGCGTTTGTGTTGGGGTCTGTGAGTATAGGTTTGGGTCAATCCCTGTCGCCGCAGTGGCCGAGGTGGGTGTGCCAGTAAGGTCCACAGAACCAGATGTCGTGTTGCCATCGCCGTCTTTCCGTTTTCCCTTCATGACCCTTTTAGGCGCGCCGCCAGAGCCGATGACATCGGGGAACAGAATCTCCATGAACTCCTCGTGGTCGAAAGCCCGTCCGCGTAGTGCTCGTGAAAGTGGTTCTTTCTGTTGGTGAAAAACAAGTTAGCAACGCGGATTCCTGCGAGCAAATCCAGTCTGTGTATAGTGGATCCATCCACGATATAGGCGAATATTGAAATACAGAGACTGAATAAGGGCTCGTGGCGTACCTCGAAATGTCGCTTCCACGACTCCTCGCTCGCCGTGACCATGCGCGTGTTGGGATTGTACAAGAAGTCCGAGTCCTCCCGCAGGCCGCGCCACATGCGGAACCTCTTTCGCGCATTGTCGGCCTTGTTGATCAGATGGGATTTCTCAGGGAAGGCGCCATGCTTGTCGCGCAGGGCGATGGCGGCGCGTTCCCAAGCGCCCGACTTGAAGCTGTGGTTCTCCTTGAAGCCGAGCTGCATAGACTCGCAGAGAGAGCGGAAGAAGGTGGCCTCGTAGGCGGCATTCCAGCTGAAGCGGGGGGCGCCGGTCGGGGTTGCGCCGCGACGACGAGGGCGTGTTGGAGACGGTGCCGCCCGCGTTGCTGTTTTCGTCGTCCGACATGGCGGCGGTGTTGGCAGCAGCTACGGCGAACTGGGCTGCATCCGTCATTGAACGGCTTGGGAGAGACACGGTCGGCGACCGACCGATTGCGCGTGTCTGGTCCTTTGAGTTTCGCTGCCTATCGCTCGAGGGTCATCCAGTTGCGACAATTGACGTTAGGGCCTCTGCCAGACCTAATTGAGCAGGGCTATCGCGCAGTGAAGTTCTATCGATGATGGATGGTGTGGGTTTGATTGAGGAAAGGTAGTTAATGATCGACACTCAGCTACCCTTCCAGCTTCGCTTATCGGTCGTTCTAGACTCGTCCGTTGGGCCGGGATGTATGTATCAGGGAGGGTGGAGTCGGAACGAATATGGGAGGAGGTTGGCTACTCTCCGTTTTCCTCTGCCTTGTCGATAAGTAAGTAATTAACGGCAGCTCTCCTGTCAAGGGCGGTCGGTCAAGTCAGATTGTGGTGGGAAATGGAATGGGGGTAGCGGCAGAAAGTGGCAGGGTTGGGACTTAAGCGACTCCCAGCCCGGACGGTAGGACGAAATTAAAACTGTGCCCCTCCGTTTCGCTCACGTGACTTCGCCAATCACCTAATCCAGTCACCAGTCAACCCGCTTTACCTTTGTAGAATCACCAATGTCACACTCTGGGCGATTGCAGGCTTGCAGGTGGTATCACTTGGGTATAGTCGAACGTTATTGTGCGACGGACCAGGTATATTACTCGGAAGAGTGCACATTTTTATAAGGAATTCTCCTTGTTACTCTCGTGAGGTCGGGAAATAGAGATCTAGGGACACACTCTAGCATACCAGTTCCGTTGATGCAACCCGCCTCTTCGGGCAGGCTGGTCCATTTGACGCAACGACCAGGCGATGCCCATGCGATGCAGCGAAATGGCAAACATATGTTTCAATGGAACATTGGTCAACACTTCACTCATACGGGTCGAACCTTAAATACAGTATCAAGCAAAGTGTAGGTATCAATTAGGAATCTCGAGTACTGAGTCAAATACCAGGTGCTTATAATGGCAGCAACGACTCAGTATGCTGCGGCCGTACTGGTGTAAGTAAATTGAAAAAGTGGAATGTTCGGGTTGGGTGATATATGTAAGCTGGTATATCTTCGGCACCTGTATAAAGAGCGTGTGGGACAAGAGCATAGCCCATCTACTGATCCTGGACCTCTGAAGGAGAGAAGGAGGGGAGATAAACCCGAATCATATTTCGTCATTCGAAAAAGGGGATTTGTGGAAGACGCCATATCCATCCATGTCCATGACCATGCGCTTTCGCAAACAGATTGCCAGCATCTTGCCTGGGCCGCCGATATAAACATCCGCTGAGCCGCTCAACACAACCACGCTCATCGAAATTGCGACCGTAATCTACTTCTTTGAAGCTGGGAATGGATTGGTCAATGGCCCGTTTAGATTGATATATCCATGTCCAACTAGGCAAGAAAAGGGGAAATGTTCGTGTTCTGTACACAGCTCGACTTGTCTCCCTGTAACTGGATAGAGAAATTCACATGGAGACAACGAATAGACAAAGCATACAGGCGGCGGACATCTCAGATGTCAGGTTCGACTGTGCCTATTCTGTCTTTGTAGTTCACATGACGACTGATTTACTGTCGCGCCACTCTGTCACGCTTTCAGATACGAAGCCGGAAGACGTTGGGCGACAGTTGGGTGGTGTAGGAAGTTGGTTTAGAGGCAGGAGGGTAGACCCCATTGCGACTAAGACGGGGTGATGCTTGGTGAGGCAAAAATCAACTCCCATGAGCAAAGAGACGAGACCAGGTGGTCTGGGTATAGCAATTGACTGAGCCGATGGACTTATTAATTAATTACATGGCTCAGCGTCGTGGATATTTCGGGATCGAGGGAAGAAAGAATTGCCGCTCGGGGTGGTTGAGCATTGACAACCAGGATGGATCGATCCCAGTCGGTGCAGGTGCGTTCTGGGGGTGGGTGCAGGTGGTCCAACCGTCGCTGGCCAGACCAGTGCAGTGGCCAGGAGCCAGCAGCAGCAGCAGCACAGCAGAAATCTGAGGCCCGTTTCATGTTTTTTGGTGGGGGTATGACAGCAGTTTGGTTTCAGCACGCCCTGCACGAATGCGACCGCAGGCGTCCATCGACCCTCCAATCGCAACCGCCGAAGCCCCTGGACGCGTCACCTGGAGTTGTTCACGAATCTGGGAGTGGGCGGGCAGGGCATCCGAGATGCAAAATGGGCGGTTTCTCTTGGCAGACCCTCCTGCCTCCAGCGATCTCTCTCCATCATGAGCTTATTTCGCGCCAAGCTTTCTTGGCTGGTGCATTTGCGATATGATGGATGAACTGGATGGAGAGCGAGCGCCTTGGTTTTTCTGGGGAACGCAGTTCTTCAATGGTGATATTTGCCGGCTGCCGACTCGAGTACGTATGTCGATCTCCTATCATCTGCGCAATTGACTGATCTTCTGATCCGCGCTTCCTTCATCGAATCCCAGCATCGCTCGCACTTCTGAGAGCTACCTACGTCTTTCCTCCAACAGCCAACATCACGTAGCAGCACTTCATACATACCTTATCAACTAACTACTGCTAGATCTACACATTAACCCAATACAACAGCTAGTTAATTACTTAGCCTTCTTCTTCTACTAGAAGAACAGCCTTGAATGACGAATCAATATCCACAATCAACTTCTAGAAAGCCAAGCCGTTGACAGACGTGATCGGCACACAGACGCAGTCAGTGGCAGGTTCCGACCTTGTGCAGCTCATGAAACAACGTCGACACCCCAAATTGGCAGGCGCTCGGATATGATGACGGGAAGAAGCCAGGACTTCCCGTCTAACCATCACCGTACTTCTGTGTGTCGTCTCGCCCAGCTGCTTGGATGGTCCCGAGAGCAGTCAAGAATATGTGCCTGTTTGTTTGCTATTGCCGCCCATCCCGAGGCCCACAATGTCGCCTCTGTCAGTAAGTAGCTAATACCGCCTGAACTTTACCATTCTGTGTTCCCCTGGGCGCACTGCCACTCCGAAGATCAAATCGAAACATTCGTCTTGGCGAGATGAGCAGGATGGAGGAATGCCCACGCCGGATGGTGCATCTTCCTATCCATCACCTATCTGCATACGTAAGCCCTGCAGGAGCTGCAGGCCCAGGCACGGAGAAGCAGCATGGAGGAGCTCAAACGGTTTGTGCCAAGAAATCATGTTTCCCTACCCAGGATCTGGAGGATGATTCGCTGCAGGATTGCCCGTCACCAGGTCCCCTAGGCCCAAACGGGCGTCCAGTCCGCAGAGACGGTACTGCCCGACCCTGCCCGGCTACATCGCATCGCCCTGCTCGTGATTCGATTCGTCAGTCACCTAGCAAGCCAGCCAGAACCCATTCCATGCGCCTGCCCATGGGCGCAGTGGTACGACAGATACGACGTTTCCAGGAGGGCTCTCTCCCCCCATGTAGACATGGTCTCTGCTGGCCCATGTCTCAAATGCGCACCGGTCCGGGGTTGGGAAGCTTGTCTGGTTTGCCAAGCCCGCCAATCAGTGCCTACGTCGATCCACCGGCTCCCCTATCGATCTGACCTTTTAGTGGCCCGGACCCCACTATCCTGTTGCATGGCGTGTCTTGGACTGCCAGGGGTCATGCCAAACCAGCAGAGCCGCCTCGACTACCACACCACGACATACGTAAGTTGTTTAGTACACAGCCTGCCTGCGCTCCCTGCACATCGCTGCTGTCCGTGTCCTATCGTCAAGTAACCTAGCAAGGTACCGATCTTCCATCCAATGCGCCTACGCCTCTACCCGGTATTAGGCGACAGGCATCGAGGAGCCGGGATAGGCTTGCGTTGGACTTGCCTATTCTGCGTTTCGATCCTCTTCGTCCCGTCTCGGCTCCCGAACCCCCTGATGTCGTCTTGGGTGGACCAATGCCGTTCCCTGGATCCTAACCTACGCCATGTGTAGGTGGTCTGTCTCGGTGTCGCTCTTTGTCTTTAAAGGTCGCCAAGATCCGAGCATGTAAGTCCCTCTTGTTTCTTCTCCTCTATTCTCCATCCCTTCCCTTCGTTGCTTTGCCTCCATTCACTTCTTCTTTTTTTCTCCATCTGGGCAGGTCCAGTTTCTTTTCGGTGTATCATATCTTTTTTCATAGCGGCTTGAAGAGGTTCTTTCACTTTGGAAGCTCCTCCGCTCGTCGATTCCTTTCCCTTCGTGACCACCAGGTGTGGTGCTTTCTCACTTTTTGAGGGCTCTTATTTCTCCTCTTCTGTTTGGGTGCTGTGATATTGCTGTGACAAGATGCAGTCCATCATGAAGCTCCTCTTCCTCCTGGGGCTGATCGCCCTGGCCTCGGCCTCGCCGCGGCAGGCCATCCAGAAGCGCGGCGTCTACAAGGTGGAGCGGGTCGCCAATCCCAACTACACCGGCCGGAACGGCCCCCGCGCCCTCCTCAAGACCCTCCGAAAATACCGTATGCCGGTCCCCGCCAGCCTCGTCGACACCGTCAACGCCCAGAGCATCGACATGATCAGCAAGCGACGCGTCCCCGCCGAGTACCTCAACGGCGGCGACAAAGTCTCCACCTCGTCGGTCACTGAGATGGTCTCCAAGAGGCAGCCCAAGAAGGGCAAGAAGGCCAAGGGCAAGGCCGGTGCTGGAGCCGCAGGTGGTGCTGCAGGCGCTGGTGCTGGTGCTGCTGCCGGTGCCGGTGCTGCCGCCGGTGTGGGAGCTGCTGCTGGTAACGCAACCGCCGGTGCCGCTGGTGGTAAGGCTGCCGTCAATGGAACCGGCGTCGGTCTGGTCGCCGCCAAGCCCGAGGAGAACGATGTCGAGTACCTCTCCCCCGTCAAGATCGGCGGCCAGACCGTGAACCTCGACTTCGATTCCGGCAGCTCCGATCTGTGGGTCTTCAACAGCCAGCTCAGCGCCGCCGCCACCCAGGGCCACCAGATCTACGACCCGACCAAGTCAAAGACCTTCAAGATGATGCAGGGCGCCAGCTTCCAGATCAGCTACGGCGACGGCTCCGGCGCCGCCGGCAACGTAGGCACCGACACCGTCGACCTCGGCGGCGCCATGGTGCAGGCCCAGGCCATCGAGATGGCCACAGCCGTCTCCAAGTCCTTCGTCCAGGACACCAACAACAACGGCCTCCTGGGTCTCGCCTTCTCCAAGCTCAACACGGTCAAGCCCCAGCAGCAAAAGACCTTCTTCGACAACGTCATGCCCTCGCTCGCCGAGCCCGTCTTCACGGCCGACCTGCGCGCCCAGGCCGCCGGCGCCTACGAGTTCGGCCGCATCGACAACACCAAGTTCACCGGCGACATGACCTGGGTCCCCATCAACAACGCCCAGGGCTTCTGGCAGTTCACGAGCGAGAAGTTCGCCGTCGACGGCGGCGCGGCCCAGGCCGGCACCGCCGGCTCCCAGGCCATCGCCGACACCGGTACCACCCTCATCCTCGCCGACCCCAAGGCCGTCTCCGCCTACTACTCCAAGGTCCAGGGCGCCCAGAACGACGAGCAGGCTGGCGGTGTCACGTTCCCTTGCAACGCTAAGCTGCCCGACCTCCAGCTCGATGTCGGTGGTACCATGGCCACCGTCTCTGGCAAGTTCATCAACTTTGCCCAGGTCGACCAGACCAGTAAGTTTTACCTTCTACTTCATTGATCTCACCTTGGAACCTAATACTAACGTGCTATCTACAGCTTGCTTCGGTGGTGTCCAGGCCAGCCCCGCCAACATGTTCATCTACGGCGACATTTTTTTCAAGAGCAACTTTGTCGCTTTCAACGGTGGCAACAACTCGCTGGGCTTTGCCACGCACGCCTAAACGAAAGGGAAAAAATGGAGGACATTGAAGAAGAGACCCCTTCTTCGATTTCAGCTATATAGATGGGTTAGGGAAAACGGGCCCCGTTTACGCGTTAATGCTTTGCTTTCTCTACAGCATATAAGGGATGGTACTATGGCATAGCACACTGGGTCATGTTGGGCATGGCATGGGAAATCTTGGATATTACGACGGTCTTGTACATATCAACTCACATCAAACGCAAAAAATGAAGAACAAATATGAGTCAAACCTGGGCCGCCAATGTGCCTTGTCGATCGATCTCGCATAAGCTGGGATTGTCAATACCTAATCGCGAAGGCATACGGAGTAGATCCGAATCTATGGTTCCCGGACTTGTTTCTGTCAAACAAGAAACGGGATCGTCCGTCAAAATGTATGCCAAGAAGACCTTGGCGTTTTGAGCACGGGCAAATGATGCCTTCATGCGAATACAGGAAACGGTAATCTGGCAGCCTTTTAGCTTTTCCATTTCGTTTCTTTTGGGCGGGTCGGCACGTCTCACCAGGGAACTCTCTAAGCCCTAAAGTCCACGCGAGACGGCTCAGTCACAGGGTCTCGGCAGGAACTGTTCCCGCGTCACATCAACCCCAAAATGGATGCAAGGGATGGTACTTCGGATAATTCGGGCTCTTCGGGGCGCATAGTGGAACACACATAGTACAAAGGCACTACATACATAAGGTTCTCAGAAAGCCTTCTCTACATCATTAGTTCGTTTTGTTTTTCTTGTTAAATGGTTGCAGTTTTTAAATATTGTTCTTTCGTGATTCCTAAGAACCTAAACTCGATTTTCTGAGGCGACATACCGATGATGCTAGATACAAAGAAAGGCCTGCGTCAAGTGCGTTTTGTTTTGAAGACCGCAAGCTCTCGCTTACACGATTGCTATTTTGGGGGTTCTTATTCTTTGCCAGGCACTTCATCAAGTGGCGGCTATAAACACCTCGCTGCATAGAAAGCTCATGAAAACCATTACATAGACGATGCAAGTTATTGCCCTGGAGAAGAGGCAAGCAAAAGATATGTCTTTTTTAAGGGGTCATAATCCGTCGACAAAGCCAACAACGCCATGCCATCTCCATATGCTTTTGCGTCCGCAGATACACTTCATACATACATGTGCTTTTAAGTCCCCTACTCCATATTCGCCCCAATATGTGCTTGTTGTCCGTATATTTGACCCTCAGAAGGGTTATCCGGACGGATTGGTTCAATTCCAACCCGCAACAATGTTGATATCAATGATGCATCCTTGTCAATCTCACCACTCAGGATACCTAGCCAACGTCCCCTCCATCGGCGCCAACTCGATAGTATCCGAGCGAGCCGCCGTCCCCCGTGTGTTCTCCGCACCGCCGCCCCTGGACACCCTCGATCCGCACTTGCGCCCATCATCCACCCCACCTCCGTCCGTGGTGGCCGTAGCGTTGGTCGTCTGCGACTGCAGCTTCGACGTGCCGTCGCCGCCGTCGGCTTTGCCGGACGCGGCGGCCGTCGTGGAGGTCATGGTGTGGTACTTTTGCCCCCGCTTCCCACCCGAGGAGAAGAAGGTGCCGCCGAAGCAGTTGGGGAACACGCGGTTCAGCAGGGACCGCACGTACGGCATGCAGCAGCAGACGATGCCGAGGTTGCACTCGAGGACGCTCCAGGTCGCGGCGCCGACGTTGTTGTCTGTTGGGCCGGTTAGTCAGCCGTTTTCGAAAACCGTAGCCGTCAAAGAGTAAAAAGAAGGGGGAGTCGGGCTGAGAAAGGGGCAAGGGCTACTTACAAGTTGGGTTTGTCGTGCTGGAATACGAGACGAGGCCCGTGAAGCGGATGATGCTGAACACCGTGACTCTGCATATCACACGTCAGTGGCCGAGCATCTGGTGCCTGGAAGAAGGAGAACTCACAAAAGCCCAACACAAAACATAATGCACAAGAAGATCTTCTTCTTCCGCTCCAGATCGAGCTTCTTAATCTGCGTAATGGGCAGCACCATGATCCACAAGTCGGTAGTGATGTTGATGGTGGCCTGGCTGAACCAGAACGCGTTGATGTTGATGCACGTGCCCCGGGCGTCGCCCGCCCAGCCCTTCCAGACAAAGTCGACGGGGGCGCAGCTGAAGATGGTGACGGTGAAGGTGGCGAGGCTGAAGGCCACCACGAAGGCGATGGTGCCGTAGCAGGCGTGCCGGAACCCTCGCGAGGGGAACACGCGCAGGTAGAAGAACAGGATGCAGATTTTGGTGAGGCCGATGGCGGGGACGTAGGTGAATTCGCTGATCCAGGTCCACTACAGAAACAAGATGAATCATCAGCCGGCTGAATCGGTTGGGGTGGGCAGAGTAACCCCTTTTGAGGGGGATGAGTCAATTGCTTACCAAGACAACGTTGTTGATACGCGGTTGGTCGAGGGTCCAGATATCTTTGCCAAAGCCATTGGCCACCACTAGTCAGAAGTTGGGGCGTCAGCGACTGGCAAGTACCTTGAGTTTGTGTACACAAGTTGAAAAGGGCATTCATACTGTAGAATTCAGAGACATCCATGGGGATAGAGGATACCTGCATTCAGAACGGGTCAGAACAGGTCATAATTACAAGGGGGTTTGGGAAGCATGACGAACCAGCGCGAGGACAGCACACCAGTCGGCTATGTTCAACGAGCCTCGAAGGTGGTTGTTGAGAACACGTATCGCCACGAATATCACGGCCAGAGCGGCCGAGATGGCCGTGACCACGGGCGTGGTTGTGCTGTTGTCTCGGATGGGCTCTTTGCAGATTGTCTTGGTGACGTTCATCGCCGCTATTGTTCGAAATCAGTATATGTCATGAGACACCGGTATACCGTGTAATTGGAACATACCAAGACTTTCAACAAGAGTACAACTCCCCAGCGTGCAAGTCCCAACATTGGTTTGTAGTTGCTGGTCTGCACAGATGCAGGCAAAGTCCGTAGCTGAACATGACGACTGCTTGAGGTGTGTTTCTAGACATTTACTCTGTCATACGGATGAGCAATTCTGATCACTCTCGAAGCTGTTTGGGTTTTGAGGGAGGCATACCGCGCAAAGGGGCATAGGTTGTTGTCCATGGACAAATCGCAACAGGCACAGCAGTTCAAGGACGCTCCTAAATATATTCATTGTGATCTGCATCGTCACCAAATGCAGTATAGAAATCGGTGTTCTGGCCAAAGGGGAACATGCAATGGAGCAACATGAGATAGCTGGACGATCTGCAAAATCTGAAGACGTATGCACAATCAATGCAATTCAAAAATGTCTTGTCAAAAAGAGCCCATGCTTCGTTCCGTTCAGTTATATTGTCCATGTGGCATTGCACCTTGCCTTCGTCAAATATTTATCCTATGCCGATCTCTTCCTGCCCAGACACCACGATAGTTCTCGGTTCGCATAAATCAGATCATTCCTCACCCAGAGTCAGCCTCCTAGTAAGAATGAGAAAAAGCCATATGTGATAGATGCCGGGGCAGATCGTCGGTTTATGACAGCTCACTCATAGGAGACAGGGCCTTTTCAGCTCTTGCGGCCGCCTCCAAAGCGCAGTGCGGACGTTGAGCGTTGTGGTGTATTTCTTATTTCTCCAGCCATCGCCGGCGAGTGGCGTGGACGCCACTCATCACTTTGCTTTAGTGCCGGTGTGCCCTCGGGTTGGGTTGGACGAACCACCGTGAAACAAAGAGCTAGCGAGCCGCCTTTGCATGCATTGCATGAGCTCTAATGAAGTGCCACGATGCGAACGGGAATACATCATTGCTTGGTCATTGCTCTCCCGGGTCATTCTAAGATCGCCCCGGCTTCATGTGGTTGGGTGGACAGCATAGACCCGGGGTCCTGCTTAATTATAGGGTTGACTAATGCCCCCTGAATGGCACCGTCCAATCAGGCTAGCAGCTTTGGCCACAGTGGAGCAGCATAGGAGTTGGAAAAAGCATATATGCAAGAGTTCAGCTGAGCCCGTCATCCATGACAGGGAGGCCGCAAATGCGTTTAAAGCGCGCCTCGACTTCAGCCACTCCATCAATGGTCGTTTGAAGTTGGGGGAGAAGCAATCAAGGCTAGCAAGGGGACAGTTCCTATTAGGTAGGTTGTAATCAGATCACCATCCTTCCCAGCGGGCCCCTTAGCAAACAGACCCCAGCATCCAGGCAACATCAACCGAGATGCCGTTGCTTTTGACCTAGAGTCTAGATCCGGGAGCCGTCCGTCGTGCCCCCACCGTCAGCCACGGTGCGGGCTCGGGGCTGGTAGACGCCGCCTCCAGCCATCGAGTAAGCGAGAGCTGGATGCACGTATATACCCCTCTCCACACCCCTTGTCAAACGTCTTTTGAGCCCCACTCGCACACATATCTCGCGGACCTCCCCAACCTATGAGCGGCTTCGCTGGATTGAGAAGTCCCTGCCAGTGCATGCCTAGAGGTGCGCGTGCGGAGCAGCCATATCAAAAGGGAAGCTCCAATAAGGAACACAATCCGCCGTTTTACCTCGGAGAAACAGTCTGTATGGCTTGGCTTCAGTAATCGGCCAAACCAGCCGACCATCCTCGTGGCGAGGATTTGCATTCAACCAAAGCTAGAGGGATGCATGTCAGATAGTCGGACTCTGGTCGGACGCATGCCTTGTCTGTCATATATCACAAGTGGCGTACTAGCCCCCCCTTCCCCAAGCGAAAGCTCGCCGCTTTTAGGCATTATCTGATTGGGCGCTGACCTTTGGAATCACGGAGGATGAAGAAGGGTGGTGAGGGTGGGTGTTGGCGACCAGGTTTGGAATCATGGTTGCGACTCGTGCATGGCAGAAACGTGGCGGCAGCCCACATATGAAACCTGTCATATCTTGCGAGACCAGCATGAACTACCCCAGAGAGATCGGTGCTGCCCCTTCCATATCCTGCTTTACCAAGCCTGGGCAATGATCGGATTGCATGCAGGCAACTGTACATAAGGGGAGAGGTGTGTGCTACGACGCACCCTCGGCCCCCCAAGTCCATGGCGTTTTGAGCTTCTTTGGACTCTCATTAACCATCGGCCTGTAACCCTGTCTGTCCTACCCCGAAGAAAGATCATGTCGTCATCCATTTCCCTGCCCCTGGGCCTCGCCATCGTGTGCGTTCTACTGCTACTAGCCAAGAGCGTCTGGACGCGGTCGACGAGACTCCCTCTACCGCCGGGCCCCAAGCCGCTGCCCCTCATCGGCAATCTGCACCAGGTGCCCAAGAGCCTCCAGTGGCTTCACTTCTACCACTGGAGCCGCCAGCATGGCCCCATCATGCACCTGAGCATGGCCGGCCAGTCCCTGATCCTGCTGTCGACGAACCAGACCGCCCAGGACCTCCTGGCGCGCCGAAGCGCCCAGTACTCGGACCGGCCCCGGATGGTCATGGCGGGGGAGCTGGTGACCAGGGGCATGCACATGTTGCTACGCCCCTACGACGCGCAGTACAAGTGAGTAACGGAAAGGGTTCATCCCATCACACCTTCCTTCTCCCGTCCCTGAACAAGCAAGACCCTGGACGGATGAACAACACCCCTGCGAGAGCATGCTTGTCGGTGGAAGTAGTGGTGCCCAGGGCTGACATGCTTCCGCGTTGTTCACAGGCTACACCAACGGATGCAGTCGCCTCTGCTCAACGTGAAGGCCTCTAGCTGCTACCGTCCCATACAGGAGATGGAGTCGAGGCAGCTGTTGTGGGACATCATCGAGGACACCAAGACCCATGGGGAGAAGGGTGTGGACTTCCATCACCACTTTGAGCGTGGCATGGCGAGCATCATCTATTCACTGATATAGGTAAGTTCAATCATATGATTATGCCTTTATAGTCGATGCTGCCCTCATATACTTCAATCACTGACTTCTGACTCTAGTAAGCCACATCATGAACGCGTCTCTTGTGCATGCCATCGGAGGCTTGACCAGCTCACTTCCTAATACCTACTAACACACAACCCACAGCGGATATCGCCTACGTACCGGCTACGAGCAATCCATGCTCGACGCCAAGCGCGTCCAAGCCGAGTTCGCGCGGACCGGCCAAGTGGGCGCCTACCTGGTCGACTCCTTCCCGGTCCTGAACCGGCTGCCGTCCCTCCTGGCGCCGTGGAAGCGGGAGGGCGAGGCGCTGTACCGGCTGGAGCGGAACCTGCACGTCGGCAACCTGGAGCGCGGGCTCGCGAACCCCGGCTGGAACTTCAGCAAGCACATGCGGGGCAGCGCCGAGGCCCGCGGGATGTCGACCGAGGAGCTCGCGTTCGACTTGGGCATCGTCGCTGACGCGGCGCTCGACACGTCGACGGTGGCTATGGATTGGCTCGTCGTGGCTTGCATCACGGCGGGCCGGGGCGAGGGCGGGTTTGTGGCGAAGGCGCAGGCAGATTTGGATCGGGTTGTGGGGAGGGGCCGGTTGCCGAGTTTTGAGGATCGGGCGCGGTTGCCTTATATTGATGCTATTGGTAAGTACTTACTCGTCGTACGATACTTACACTTCTGGACGTTTTTGCTTTCAGCATGAGAGTTTCACTGACGTGCTATGTATATTCTAGTCAATGAAGTCCTAAGATGGCGGCCTGTGGTCGTGGGCGGCGTCCCTCATGCTACCAAGAAAGAAGACACGTACATGGGCTATCGAGTAAGTCACACACCCCCAATAGGAATGCGACGCGTGCTTCCTACTATACTTTTCTTCAAGAGTCAAGAGGTGATGAGTACTTACCTACTTACCAGATCCCCGCGGGCTCGCTCGTCATGGGCAACCACTACGCCATCACCCGCGACGAGACCGTCTTCGGCCCGGACCCCGACGCCTTCGAACCCGAGCGCTGGCTGCAGTACCCCACCGACCACAAGGTTATCAACGACGACGACACCACCACCATCCCCCATGAGCAATGCACCCTAAAAGACCTCCCCCAAACCGGCTTCGGCTTCGGCCGCCGCATCTGCACGGGCCGCAACATCGCCCGCAACGGGCTCTTCATCCAGGCGGCGCGGCTGCTGTGGGCGTTCGAGGTCGAGGCGGGCGTCGTCAACGCGGCGACGGGCGCGCGGCACCCGGTCGGCGACATGGACTGCACCGAGGGGTTCGTGACGGTGCCCCAGCCGTTCCGGGCGGGGTTCCGGCCGCGCGGGGACTGGGTCAGGGAGCTCGTGGCGGCGCGGTGCGATACGCACGGGGAGGACTTGGTGGGGGTGCTGGATCGGGCGGGGAGGGAGCGGAGGGTGGGGATTGGGAAGGAGTGATATTGATGGGGCTTTGGGGATTGAAGGTATGGACAGTATGTTTGGATAAAGGGGGTTGAGGATGGGACACGGTCTATGGTGTGAGGACGTAAAGGTTATGCTTCAGAGACAGTCAGCTTGAACTATCCGAGACTTTTCATCAATCGTTAGCTGAGACAAACAACTCGATTGGCATCTATATCCTTTTCGTTTCAGACAAATTCATCTAATGCGCAGAAACAGTGCTGACGATGAAAATGTTTTGACAACCCATTGTGCAGTAGTCAGGGTCGGGGCCAGCTCACCACGGCTGACCAGCGGGTGTGGAGCTTCAGAAGCGTTCCTGGTGGCACATGCAGAAAACCGAATGATTACTACGAAACACGTACGTTGGTAGAGCAAAGACCCCGAGCATCTCTGCTTACTTATCAACTCCACTATAACAGCCTGAAGTATCAAAGATTGATAGTTATCTGGCAAGATGTACTCAGACGGGAGGCTTGCTCGCTCGTAGATGAAAGTCCGAGGATATCGCCCCAGAGAATCACCTGGCTAGACCGATTTCCCCAGACTTTTTAGCGGTGATTTTAGTGATTAGTGACAAGATTGGGGGGTGGCCCGAAACGATCTGCCGGGCCTGGGTTGCTTAGCCAGAGGGCTCTAAAACCGAAGTTGGCCGAAGCCTCGGCTGTTTTCCCCAAACGCCCCACAACAGGTCCAGATCCCTTGAATCTTGGGACCCTCCAAGTCGTTGTTGACTTGCTTCAATTACTACTATCACTATCTTCCATCCCTTCAACAGATTCCCATTCTCAGAGTCGCCGGCCTTGTTCCATTCCTCAATTACTTTCTTCCTGTCCATTTCTCCCAATTATATCCCCCGATAAAACCCACCACACATACAAGATGTCGGAGCGCATTGGTTCTATCCTCAAGCACCTGTCTCCGGGCTCGGGGCTGTCCCAGATGTATGTTGACAAATCCACTTCCCCCACGAAGTCCGGCACGTACTTTGACTAACTTGACCGATCCTCCAGAACCTCCAAGAACCCCGACGACATCGTTATCACGCTTGCCATTCGAACGCCGCTTTGCAAGGGAAAGAAGGGTGGTTTCAAGGACACAACGTTAGAGTACATGACATATGCGCTCTTGAAGGAGGTCAAGGAGCGCGCCGGATTCGACACCAACATTGTTGAGGATATCTGCTTCGGCAATGTACGTACTGCGCTTTTCATATCTCCAAACCCCTCGCAATTGCATGCGCAACGAAAGCAATGCTAACGCGGCCCTCTCTTTCTTTTTGATAGGTCTCCGACGCAAAGGCCGCCTACAAGGCCCGCGCCGCCGCCCTCTCGGCCGGCTTCCCCGAGTCCTCGGGCGCCTCCTCGGTGAACCGCTTCTGCAGCTCGGGCCTGAAGGCGACGGCCGACATCGCGCACGCCATCGCGGCGGGCTCCATCGAGGTGGGCGTGGCCATCGGCGCCGAGTCGATGACGATTGGCGGGGACGCGCTCGACCAGCCCTTCGACGAGGAGATGCTCAAGCAGAGCCAGGCGGCGCGCGACACCATGATGGCCATGGGCTGGACGAGCGAGAACGTGGCGCGCGACTTTGGCGTCACGCGCGAGCAGGTCGACACGTACGCGGCCGAGTCGTTCCGCCGCGCCGAGGCCGCGCAGAAGGCCGGCTGGTTCGCCGACGAGATCGTGCCCATCACGACGCGCGTCAAGGGCGCCGACGGCGAGGTCAAGGAGGTCACCCTGACGCAGGACGAGGGCATCCGCCCCGGCACCACGGCCGAGGGCCTCGGCAAGATCCGCAGCGCCTTCCCGCAGTGGGGGCCCGTCACCACGGGCGGCAACGCCAGCCAGGTCACCGACGGCGCCGCCGCCGTGGTGCTGATGAAGCGCTCCAAGGCCATCCGGCTCGGCGTGCCGGTGCTGGCCAAGTACGTGGGCTCGACGGTGGCGGGCCTGGCGCCGCGCATTATGGGTATTGGTCCCGCCGTCGCCATCCCCAAGCTGCTGGCGCAGCACAACCTCGCCCTCGCCGACTGCGACGTCGTCGAGCTCAACGAGGCGTTCGGCACCATGGCCGTCTACTGCCGCGACAAGCTCGGCCTCGACTGGGCCAAGATGAACCCCCGCGGCGGCGCCATCGCGCTGGGCCACCCGCTCGGCTCCACCGGCACCCGCCAGATCGTGACGGGGCTCAGCGAGTGCCGGCGCCAGAAGAAGAAGATTCTGCTGACGAGCATGTGTATTGGTACCGGTATGGGCATGGCGGGTCTGTTTGTCAACGAGCAATGATGATTTGGTCTGTATTTAGGGTTGTTATGTACATGAAATAATTAGAGCGATGAACTGTTTACTGTACTAATAATGTCGCTGCATTTCAACTTCTTGTACGCTGAAACTATCTAGTCTGACCAAACCACGTCATTTCGACCAACGATGACACTGTATTCATGATTGCTTCTTACTGATCAATCCTGAATGATCTTCCCCATCGCGACCAACGCTTGCATGGAATGCCCAAAACTCAACGAAATCCCACACGTGAAGACTTTTCGCACCTTTTCATCACATATCCTGTAAGCTGACACTCCCCATAGAGACGCTCAGCTCCTCCATCCTGATCATGGCCGAGGGCAAGCTCCCTCCCGCCCCCTTCGCCGGTTTGCCATCCTCCGCCTGCTTCCGGCTCCTCGCCATCGCCGCCCGGGCTTCGATCATGTGCCCGTACGATGCCAGCGAAGACCGACATGGTGATCCCCAGGTCGGGTCGAGATAGTAGTTGTCCACACTACCGCGTGGTAACGAGCATGGCATTGAGCGCGGCTGGAATGAAGTTGATATGTCCGTGTCTGACGACAACTGACTATCGTCCATAGCACCATTATCAGCAAGATCCTCTAATAATGCTGGTAGCTCAGTCAATCTCGGCGTGGTTGTTGGCGAATCGCTAGACGTTTCTGGGTCTTGTTTGGGCCTATCACTTCCCCCGATTTCCGTACTTTCGGCAGTTGCCTCCTCTTCCCAGTATGTTATCGTTTCAACTGGCGGTCTGTAGTCTTCTTCGTCCACGAGGGCTCCTCGCTGTATGGAGCGGATAACTCCATCGCGATTGCAGTATAATCCCAAGAAGGCCAAATAGAGGTCCCGGGCTTCCATTCGTGACACAATAGAGCCCAGGTCGCGTTTGCACAAGCAATCTCTCCAGGCCTTCAGGGTCCTGGGGATTTCTGAAAGCCGCCGTCCCATGGCTTTCCCAGCAAGGATGTCGCAGCATGTGCCCATGAAGTCTGGTAGCGGCAAGTCGCGCCACCATGGGCCATCAACAAAACTGCCTTCCCCCATTGCCCACGTCAGCCCGCGGACCTGCGACTTCTCGAATTGGGCATGCCAAATGATTCGAAAGAATATGACGGAGAGTGAGAATTTGTCGTTCTCGTGTGTTTCTCCTCCTCCAAGTGCCTCGATCCCGTTATCCAGCCATTTCTCCTTGATGATCTTGAAAAAATCTAGCAATGCTGACCTTAGCAAGCTAAGATCCGGGAGCGAACATTGAAGAGGCCATATGGAATTTCCCCAGACAGATTCCCTCGTGATCCATAAATCCTCTCCCACAAGACCGCAATCCCTCTGGACCTTGAACCAATACCAATCTAGTACCGAGGTCAAAATGCTCCATCCTTTGGCAGATCTGCCTTTCATGTTACCGTACGCTTGTTTGTCAAGACGCTGTGCCTCCTGCACTTGTTCTTCGGCGTCGGCGCACCTTCCATGCCTCGCGAAATTGCTCGCTAATACAAGATGTGCCATCATCAAGGAGCCCGGATCGACCCCCCTGCGTATGTGGTAATCCCGAAGGAAGGATGCAGCCAACTGGCAGGCCTCTAGGGCATCGGCACAGCGTACATACGACACAATCATGCTATCCACGTTCATGTCATGCGACACTCCTGAGTGGTCCAACGCTAGCTCGTAGATTTCGAGCGCCTCGTCCCATTCTTTGATTCCGCAAAGATAGTCTCCTATGTCTTGAAGATAAGACCGGTGACCATGATCCTTGGACCTTTCAAGGTTGGGGGTTGTACTGATGTCTTGCCAGAACCTGATCTCGGTTTGCGATCCAATCATCTTCACACACCAGGAGACATCCCGAGCTATCTCGTGGTTTCTTCTCCCATTATACCAACAGGCCTTTGACTCATTCAGGAACCTCCAAAGCTGATGTGCCGGGCTCTGGTGAAAGCCAGGTATCAGGGTTAAACGCCCTGCGGAAGGATATGAGCTATCACTGACTCTGAAAGCTGAACTGGCCCCGCTCGCAGATGTTTGTGACATATCCTCATCTGGCCCGATTTCCCACTCCACTGATACTTTGCGTCTTTTACTAGATGGCACGACATGCGAAGAGGACGATGCTGATGCGTTTTGATGATCATGCTTGCGCTTGATGCCGAGTGCGTCATCTGCATCCGGACTTTTGTCGCTCTGGGCCTTGTACTTCTTGACCCCCCACTGCTCAAGCTGATAGACATACTGTCGACGACTTTGAGAAAAGAGTATGAGTAGTTGCTCGTACTATTAGATTCAAGGATATGACGTACTTTGCTGTGAAGCCATCTTGTTTCATCTTCTCGATGACCTCATTTAGAGTAAGATCCTTGAATAGGCTGATGATTTGTGACCGCTTCTCCTCCCAGAGGGCACGAGGAATGCGTGCTGAGTGCAGCCGTTCGGGCTCACCGGTGCACTGAATGAATTCATTATCGGGCATTGCTAGATTAGGAGCCGAACTGTTTGTAAATGGTGTTCAAGTATAGTGAGAGTGGACATATGAGCGATGGTGGTTAGAAGAGAAGCAGTAGAGGACATGGCAGACAGAGAGTGTTAGCAGAGGTTCCTTTCAAATCGACAGCCTGATCTGGGGCTGCTGCTTTCCCCAATGACCAATCAATGGATAGGTGTATATGCGCCTGCAGTCAAAGGACGAATTTCCAAAGTCCCAAAGCGGCTAGCCCCATCAGCATATGATGACGCCCGTGATATGGAACGTATGGCTGCCGCCTCGTTGACGTGTAATTATCCGAATTGGGATTTTGGAATTTCGGTCTGGTCACTTGACAAGGGGCGCAAAGCACCACAGATTCAGCTGCATCATGCTTGGCAGGTGACCCCTATGCAGACCAACAACAAAGCAGAACACGGCATTCAGATCAGCCTTCCGGGCGATGATTCAACAAGGCTTATCGGGTCAATTAGCAACCTAGACTACACTCCTCCGTGCACCTTCGACCCTACCATGTTCCGCAGCGATCTTGCCATTTTGGGAAATTGGAATTTACAACACTGACGTGCATGTATCGTATTGTCATGGCCAGCGTTGAATCGGGGCAGGATCGTCTGTGCCCTAACGAGGGTATTTGCTATTACCGTGGAATAATAATGAATGACCTAAAAAGGAAATTTTAAATGTCCTAAGGTGAGTTTGAATCGAAAAATGTCACTTAAAATGTCAGCTTACAAGACTAAGGGGCACGTTGATTCCATTCCTGGCTTCTTCTTCATGGGAGAACCAATGTTGCCTCACGTTAATAATCATCTACACCCACGCTCTCCATGCTGACACTCAGCTCATCTATCTCACGCGAGAGCGATGGCAAACCTTCCCAACCCGTTGACCTATCCCGAGCCATCGCAACACGCGCTTCAATCATTGCTTGATACGACAAGTCTGAAGATGTGCAGGACGGTGCCAGTGTCGACGCCAGTGGATCAATCAGCACGACTTCGCTCGAGCGAGATCCCGAGTTGGAATTGCGATTACAGTAGCAATCCACAAATAACGAATGGAGCTCTGTTATATCCATCCGACACACAAGCTTGACCAGATCAAGGTCACGCAAATGGTCTCTCAACGTCGGCAGGGTCCTGATACCTCTTGCTTGCACAAAGGTACGTATGACTTTTTGCGCAAGCATGTCACAGCAAGTCCCCACAAAGTCGGGTAGCGATAGGCAGAGCCTCTCTCGGACAGTGGAGACACCACTATCCGTCTCGGCTGATCCTGGCCAAAGTTCTCGTGATCTGTTGAGTTGCGCCTGCCAAAGGATCTTGAAGAAGACGACAGATAGGTCGACCGTGCCAACGTTTGGTCCTTCCCCCCCTCTCACCTCCCAGTCGGCAACGGTCTCGGATATACGCTCCTGGATCACCTTTGCGAAGCTGACAAGCTTCGACCATAGCAAGTTGAGCTCCATGGTCAGCTGTGAAGAAGACCTCGTAGCGATTCCCTTTGGGCCTGCCGTGCTTGTCGGAACTGCTGTGTCGTTGATTACGTCCAACTTCTTTCGGACATCAACGAAGTGTGTGTCCTGAACAGAGGTCCAAAGGCTCTCATGGGTTTCAGAGGAGTTGTCGCTGAGGCATGAACTGACCTGCTCTCTCAACTGAATTGCCGCCGTCATGTGCTCTTTTGCGTCAGCAGACAACCCGTGCCTCGAGAACCTCTTTGCCAATACCAGATGAACTAGACTGACAGTGTCCCGGTTGGCGGGCGTAGTGTTTTGAGCCACGTCATAGAAACCATGCAATCCACCGGCAGGCGTTGCGGTTGTTGGCAGACCTCACACAAGATAGTAGGGTCATTATGTCTACATCTTCTGTGTAGATATATTCCAGTATCAGGGCGTATACATCGAAAGCATCGCCCCATCGCTGTATCCCACAGAGATAATCCCCGATGTCACCAAGGTAAGACCGGTAACTGGTCAGACGAGGTTCCTTGTCGTAGTTGTAATAGTCCGACATGGGACTCCACAGGCCGCCATCGGCATGCGCTCTGATCTTCCTTGCAGACAGAGATACTTCGAGGGCTATTTCGTCGTTTCCCTCGCCGGCGTCCCACCTAGGTTTGGAGAGGAACAGCAAGTCCAATAGCTTGGTCACTAGATAAAAGGCTTGATAATCCATCAGAGGGTCCCGAAACCGTTGAGCAAGCAGCATGGCGGCGACTCTGTCGATGTCTTTTTGATCGGGATCCCTATTCGGTTTGAGTCTCTTCGAGACAGGCATCACGGGCGATGATGATGGAGTTGACTCTTCGCATTCATCATCGGCATGTGTTGCCCCATTGACAGCGTATTTGCGTTTGTTGCTAAATGTGTCGTTTATGTCCGTCTTCTTATCACGGCCGACCTTGTACTTGGTCACACCCCACTGTCCGAGCTGATATATGTATTGTCGGCGGCTTTGCCAATAGTCAGTCGAAGTACTTCCTCGTACTAACCGATCTCAGGTGGCCATGACGTACTTTGCTGTAAAGCCATCTTGTGCCATTTTCTCAATGGCTTCATTCAGTGTATAGCTCTGGAAAAGTTTAATGATCTGTTGCTTCTTCGTCTCCCAGAGGGTCCGAGGGATGCGTGAACAATGCACCCGGGCGGGCTCCCCAGTGCACTGAATGAATGCGATTCCGGCCATGGCTGTGTTAGGAGAAAAGCGTCATGTGGAATCTCCAGGCAGCACTGAGAGGGGGGGGTTGTTGGAGCGATGGTCGTTCAATAGGGAGTAGGCATGAGGAGAGCAGAGAAGTAAGAATCCCCAGAAGGGGCTTTCTCAAGTCGACAATCCGGAACTGCACTGCACTGCCATCTGACGCCATCAATAAGAGGGCCAATGTAACTGAACTGCACCTGCAGTCAGCGGGCGAACTTCCAAAACCCCAAACGGGTTAGCCCCGGTAGATCGACAGCAACCCCCCATGATACGATGCAAGTTGGCACCGTCTTTTTGACGTGCGGCTAACCCAAAACGGGGTTTGTAAGTTCGGTCAGCTTGAGGCCCCTGGCACATGAACCCTTTGCAAGCGCAATATCTCCCGCGACCTTACCGCTCTGAGGAATTGGAATTGACAACTCTGGAGTATATGCATACAATGCATAGCCATGTCTTGGCCGATGTCCAGACAGCTGGTGAACCACTCGTATGACTGGAGAAGACTGTTTGCTTGCTACTGCTGTGTAATAACGAATGACCCTATTAGGAAATTGTAAATGTTGTCCTGGGTTGACTCAGTGGTTGATGCATAGGAAGTATGAGTAGCAACAAACCGTGAGAAGTCCGATTCTTTACAAACAAATTGCCTTCTTATAATTAGGCGAGGCTTGCCTTCCTCAATCCAATGATCCATCGACAGTTTCCTCCATTCCTTCACAGAGAACAACAGATATCTCAACTTCAACGCAGTACTCGCCTTGCCATACCGTTACATACAAAGTCTGAGGATACCAACTCGATACTATCATCATGCCTTCCCCCAATTCCTCTCAACAAAAGCGTCCCCAGGCCTCCACCGCGTCCCAAGACAGTATGCTTGCACACGTCGGGGCGTGGGCCTCCGTTCCTTCAACCAAGATTCCCAAGGTGCGTATGGCCTTAGATATATCACCCAGAACACCAACTGACAAGATCAAGGGGCACGCCGTCTCATCCTCGAAGGGTAAAGCTCCAAAGGGACATCAGTCTTCGCAGACAGCACATCACCACACCGTGTCTCCCGAACAAACTGAAGCGGGCTATCAGATGTCTCGATGGCTGCAGGAGGGTGGACGTGAAGGGTCATGGACTCATCTTGGACAGAGAAACAAGACGAACGGGAAGTGATGAGCATATTCTAGTAAGCCCTATGGCTGCACGAAAAGTAGTAGAATGAGAAGCGAGAGTCGAAAACATATATGCAGAGAGATATACCGGAAAGAAAAGAGCTTCGGTGGCCTTATACGCCTGATGTTGAAATCGTGCTGGCTGGGGTCATGCCACTAATAGTGATGGTTGTTGATACTCGTCAGTTTGAGTGTCAGGTCCTTTTGTATTAAACCAGTTGTTTTGTGGTATTTTACGCTCCGTCCCTTTATATCTTGCCAAGTCATTATTACTATACCCTAATGTCTCGTTGCTGGTCTCCCTTGAGTAACATGGTCATCCTACACTGGCTGGCTGGTGGGTTCACTAACAACACTGTATAGATCAAGATCATGATTCGTTGTTGCCAGTGCATAATGATGCGCCCACATGAGAGACCGCCCATGAGGTAAGGTGAAAACTTCAAATTAGTACATTCAACGCGGCTTGTACTATATTACCCCAAATGACGGCGGTTCTATACAACTGGGAAGAAAGAGTCAAACGGGAGAAAATACCGAAACTATATTGAGAATATGGACAAAAGAGTCACCACAGGAGGGGTCAAATTCTACTGCCTCTAAGTAGATACATAGCCAATGTTACTACCGCAGACATGTACTAAATAGGTTAGGAAAGATAGCATCCCTCTTAAGATGATCATATTCTGAGCTTGGGTACATGTTCTTAGTTTCAGAAATCATACTTTGACGTGATCAGAAAGTCGTGACGATAGCTACGGTAATGCAATGACTGACTGGGTATATTCTCTGCCTATACTGCCTCTAGGACATCGTACAGACAAAATCGCGTTGTTGAGCTTGATCGATTGCCCTGGTAAGAAGCGGTTGATATGGGAGTTGCGTGACATTATTGGTCAAGCGCTGGAGCGCATACCATCTGATATCGTCTCACTCGAGTGGGACGCTCGACAACACCACTTCTTAAGGATATCAAGAACATGGCATCGATGTAGACTAGTCATGACGGAAACGTACGTATGGGCGCTTCCTTGGCGCCTGAATAAAAAAAAAGCGGATTGTGGATGTGGCTCTTTTGACTAGGAAGGCCGGTTGCACGATATCGTCCCCTGAAGATAGACTCCTGATACACATCATAACTGGAAACAGACTGGATCACCAATGCAGGAGAACGACGGATTTCACCGTATAATATCTGTGAAAAATCCGAGACATTGAAAAGTCCGAGATAATGACCGAGACGTTCAATTATGCTGGACGACAGGTCAGCAGTCAATGTGACATGCGTTTGTCGTTGTCAGAACTTAGCGCCAGGGGAAAGCGGGAAGGCAATCCGCCTGGCTGGTTCGCTGGAGTTGACTTGACATGGATGGCGGGCATTGCCAGGCATCTGCCCCTCCCCCATCTACCTGAAGCATGGACGTTCAATGATCTTCATCGCGTTCCAGCCTGCCTGCCAAACAGGCACATGATGGGGGATTGAAATATCTTCAATACCAATTTTTTTTTCAGACCCAGCAGCCGATTGATGATGCTATTACTTAGGTTAGATCGGCTCTTCTGCCGAGTCAATGGCAGATGTTGGTGCGGTGGATCAGTGGATCGCACTTGGCTGAACCTGAATCTAAGTACAAAACCGACCGGCCAGAACGGCGGCTAGCCAGTTTGGTTTTGCCGGCATGGTCAGTGTGTCTGTCCTCCTGCCGTGAGTGTAAGCAGCAAACCAACTTCATGAAAGGGAATTCAATGATAGAAGTAGGTGTCCTGCATCTTCGTTTCAGTAAGCTTCGTGATATATCAAGAAATTGACCAGCCATGTCTGTTGGCGGCAGTCGCAATTGGATCTATTTTTATTTGCTAGCACTGTCGATTCGGGTTGAGACGAACCTGTCTTATCTCGTCATGTCCACTAATGGATCTAGATGCAGAACTTTAGCGGGTTTTCCGTGCGCCAACCCGAGGAACAGAGCGGGGAGTGGAAATAATGTGGCGCCAGCTGGCGTCGTATTGCTCTAGGCCAAGCTGCTAGGCGCAATGACAAGTAAGAAAAAAAAAGCAGAGCAACCCAACCTATCGGCCAACATGCAACCACCATCTCTTTTCGGCAGCGCCTGATAGGTGAGCCTGGCCACCCTTGCGTCTTCAGAGGTCTCCTCTTTCTTCCGCGCTGCCGTCGGCCAGTACCTGACTAGATGGGCGGCCTAACTCAGCTGGTTGGCTCGCGGGCGCCCTGAAGCTAGAGGCTGGATGCAGACGGTCGAGTGCGAATGAGCAGGTTCTGCGGCCGCTCTACCAACCAACAAAACACCATGGCAGCGCCTCTTCTTGTCGCTCGGCTTTCTCTGCCGTTCAATTATCGTATTCCTTCGCTTTTTGCCTTTCATTGAACTTGTATCATTCCTATCGTTTAGTGATTCGTCACAACACCGCTCGTTGAAAGCCGAACAGTCGAAGAGTCGCGAGACCAACCACGGCCTCCACGCAATTGGTTGATCTACACCAGGGGCCCCCTCGACCACCTCCGCGATCAGATACCCCGGGCAAGATAGTAACATCGGCCCTCGATCCATTCGTTCGGCGGATTCTTGTATAATACCTCCCTCCCCATCCACGATGCGACAAGCAGCACAGCTCCTCCTCCTGGCCCTCGGCTCTTCGGTAGCCACGGCGGCCACCTCGAGCAAACGCGGTCTCGTCTTCGTCCCCAACGAGCAATGGCCCCAGGATAGCCAGATCTGGGTCAAGCCCGGCAGCGACCTGACGTGGTACTACAACTACAAGCCGACGCCGGCCCCCTCGTTCGCCGACGTGCCGCAGGACAAGTTCGAGTTCGTGCCCATGATGTGGGGCAAGGTCGACGGCACCGAGTTCCTCGACAGCGTGACGCAGCAGATGGGCGCCGGCCACAACATCTCCCACGTGCTGGGCTTCAACGAGCCCGACGGCGCCGTCAGCGGCGGCAGCAACCTCGACCCCGAGTCGGCCGCCCAGATCTGGGTCAACAACATGGAGCCCCTGGCCAAGCGCGGCGTCAAGCTGGGCATGCCTGCCGTCACCGGCAGCGACCGCGGCGTCAAGTGGACGCAGAACTTTGCCACGGCGTGCACCAAGGCCTTCGACAACAAGAACTGCACCTTTGACTTCCTGCCCATCCACTTCTACGGCAGCTTCGAGGGACTGGCCAGCCACATGGGCTCCTTGTCCGCTGCGTAAGTTCTCTTCCACTTTTTCCCCTCTCGGCCTTCATCAAGACTTGCTCGCACACTTGAAGACTTCCAACCCGAAGACAGACTACTAACTACGGATTTCTCTACCGCAGTTTCCCCAACGTAACGCAATGGATCACCGAGTACAACTGGGACAACCAGGACCTGTCGACGACCCAGAGCTTCTTCAACACGACCTGCGAGTACTTCGATCGCCTCCCCAGCGTCGCCCGCTACAGCTACTTCGGCTCGTTCCGGTCCAAGGTTAGCAACGTTGGGCCCAACGCGGTCATGCTGAACAACGACGGCGAGCTGACGGATATCGGCTCTTGGTACCTGGGTGGCTCCGCTACGGGCGTCAATCCCCAGTCGGCGGCTGGCAAGAGCGGCGCTTCTGTTCTGACAGCTGCGGCTGCTGCTGGAATCGCAGGTGTGATCTTGGCTTCGTTCTAATGAATCGAACATATTGGGTCAGTCTCGAAATCGCTTGGATATGTTCTTGCGACGCAAGCCGCATATACTTCTTGTTTAATTTCCAGTTCTAGAAAAGGTCGGCTATATGGGTATTTACTTTTTAGGTGGGGGATACGGTCATAGATCGGATTGGCGTTCACACAGAGAATTATCTGTGTAGGAGTTTATTTGATTGATCTAGACATCATATTTAAAATGTAATCGCATTCACCTACTACATCGTTGGTCACTGCCAATGTTGGGCTTGGCTAACGCACCTTCTCAAGTCTGATACCAAAATCGGCTTCGACAATCCAAAATCGCCTCGATCCTTCCAGCTTTCGATCCAATCGCCCGATATTTGTTTACCACAACGTCATGAGTGGAAGAAACCCAAATGGCGACTGCTATTTCGAGAAAACAGGCGTCCAAGGATTTCGGTCTCGTCATTACACTTCCATCATCCATCTCGTTACACTTCCAACATCCGTTTCGTTACACTTCCAACATCCATCTCGTTACACTTCCATCATCCGTTTCGTTACACTTCCAACATTCGTTTCGTTACACTTTCAACATCCGTCTCGTTACACTTCCAACATCCATCTCGAAGAACATCTATCTACCTTACAGAGGCCGGCAAACTCCTCTCATCCGAGCAACATGGTGTTATATACGCATGACGACTCGAGATATGACGCCTGTCGCATACTCCAACAAAACAGCATACCCTGTGTCGTTTGGGGTAAGGACGCGCTGGGTTACTATGATGGCACGATGGGCAAGCTGCGCGCCCTCCATCTTCTGGTACCATCCACATATGAAGCGGCCAAAGTCATGTTGCAACGAGGATGGAAACCGGTAGAGACACTCCACTACGACCTACGCAACGACCTAACCGAAGATGGAACCTTGTGGTCGAGCATGTTCAAGAACCGCGAGCGCCGTATGCGGCCTCCGGAAGTTCCGTTTGGGAATATGGTCACCCCACAGCCGAAACTCCTGCTTCAGGCGGCCGAGTATTGGCAAGTTCCACTTGAGGTCCTCGCTCAAGACGGCTTCATCCCACCGCTCGCCACGTTGACCGATTCCGTCATCATGGGCCTCCTGTACACACCCTACAGCACAGACATGCATAAGGTCTTGAAGCTCTACGTGAAAGACCTGTACTCGGCGATTGAGGGGACGAGAGAACCTGGGTTCGCGGAGAAGCTGAATCCTCTCAATCGGCGTTTTCACGAGGAAGCACTGGGCGGGATGATGGACCTTGATGTTGCCGTGCTTGCTCAACGTCTCACTCAACACCGCCTGGACAGAGAGGAGTTGAAGAAGGAAATGAATGAGAAGGGGGCCAATTGAACATATCACATAGCAGGGAGGTCGGAATGAAGGAAATGGATGGGAAGGGTGCCAGTGGAACATCACATAGCAGGGATGAAACTGCGGAAATCCAGACGGGACTTCTTGGTCAATACGGATACTCAAAATACATAATATTAATTCTTGCCCCACAAGTCGGTCCCTCTCGAGAACTTGATGATACGGCACAGGTGAAATAATTGGAAGAGGCGACGACACGCCTGCGCCTTGCCTACGCGGCACAGCGGTCCCACTCTGTGGACTACCTTCTAACTTGTTGCCTAGTCGGGCAACCATGGGCTTTTTACACAAAGAAAAACATATAAGACGATCTTGAACCAATCGCCTTGAAACTGTGATTGATTTAAGATATAACTACCCGATTTCGAGTCACCAGGGGCTATCCACAAAACATTCCATATCCTCACCTCAACCACCGCCATGTCTGAACAGGGAACGCACCCAGCACCAATGCCATCCAGACAGCAACTCATAGACGCCGCTGCGGCCGTCGCCGCCGCCATAGACGGCAAGGTTCCGTACGCCATCGTCGGCGACGGCGCCTGCGCCGTGCTGGGGTCTCAGCGCGTGACCGAGGAGGACATCGAGATCGTGGTCCCCAAGGGCCGCACCTCCGAGGCGCGGTCCCTGCTGAGAGAGCACCCGGCGTCCTTCGATATCGCGCCCAAGACGCTGCACACCTACTTCAAGAGCGGCGAGCCCGGCCGGGGGGTGCGCGTGGAGCTGCTCGCGCCGCCGGGCATGTTCCGCGAGGACTTCAGCGAGGCGACGCCGACGATTTGCGTTGGTGACGGTCGGGTCCGCGTGCTGAAGCCGGCGCTGCTGCTCAATGCGAAGTGCGGCTCTGTCCAGGAGCGGCCGAACCAGGAGCGCATGCAGTCGGACGCTATGGATATTGTGTTCCTGCTCGACTGGTGTCATCGCAATGGGGTCTACCCCACCGCCGACGAGGTGCCGAATGCGACGAGGGCGTTGGTGGACACGTTTGTCAGCTTGGTTCCTTCCAAGGAGCATTGGGTCAATGCGGGGTATGATATGGTATGTGCATGATGCTGTTCTCGTGTTCCTTTGGGCTTGAAACTGACTTGTGTGGTTTTGATAGAAGCAAGGACGGTTCACGAACTAGGTAGTTGGCAGGATCCGTACATAGCAGAATGGAAACCGTGAAAGGGGCGGAGGATCTAATGCTAGCATTCTAATCCTATTACTACAGCCGAGGCTTGCCCACTCGCGCGACGCCGTTCGCAGACACTGCCAGTTCTCTTCCAAGCGCTGCTCGGCCTTCTGTGGTAGCAGCATCCGAGTTTTGGTCCTGAATCCACTGCCGTATCACATCTCCAAGCCCCCGAACCTGCTCAAAGGTGTTCTTGGCATGGAGACATAAGCGCACCCGCTCGGTCCCGACCGGGACGGTGGGCGCCACGATCGGCCGCACCATGTACCCCTTGCTCTGGCAGAACGTCGCCAGGTTGCGGGGCTTGTTCGTGTAAATGGGCAGGATGGGCGATCCCGACACAGGCTTCTCGGTGCTGACGTGAACTAGACCCGAGGAAGATGACGAGTCGTGGGAGGAGGCGTGGCGGCGGCAGATGTCGCGAAGAAGTTCGTAGGCAAAGTCGGTCAGCTGGAGCAAATGCCGGTGGGCTTCGTCGGCATGTCCAGCGGTAAGGTAGTCGTAGGCGGTGTCGATGCAGATGAGAGAAGTGAGCGTCATCGAGGTCGTGTAGATGAAGGTCCGGGCGTAGTTGATCAGGTACGCTCTGGTGGTAGGGGAGCAGAGGACCACGCCTAGATCAGATCCATGTTAGCTGCGAGCTGTCTATCTCTCCCTCTCTCTTTCTCCAGAACTCCTTCAACTGGGGGTCTGGGGTTCTTCTTCTCACGTACCTCCCGCGCAGCCCATGGCTTTGCCAAACCCGTGGACTCGAGCCCAGATCTCCTTCTCCAGCCCGTGTTGGCAGACCAATCCGCGACCCCTGGGCCCCAACACGCCGGTCGAGTGCGCCTCGTCGATGATGATGTGACCGTTTCCGCAAGGGAGGTGTTTCTTTACGGTATTGACAAGATCCACGGCGCTCAGAACGCTTCCGTCCATGCTGTATATGCCCTCCACGCATATGAAGACGTTGGAGCCGCCATCCCGTATCCTCTCTGCATTCGGATACCCCGTCGCCGTAATTCTCTCCAAGACTGCACCGATACCTTGAGCCGCCCCTGGCGTTGAAGATGCAGTGTTGCTGCTGCTGTTGCTTACCCCCTCCAAGCCGACCCCTTCTCCCCCCACGACCACCGACGCGTGCGAGAACGGGATGCACTTGCTCGCATGGCTCAATCGCATGCCGTCGTGGACGCTGGCGTGGATGGCCTCGTCGTAGAGGACCACGTCGCCGGGCTGCGGGGCGCAGCTCAGCAACCCCACGTTGGCGTCGTAGGCCGAGTTGAAGAGCAGCGCCGCCGGCGCGCCGTGGAAGGCGGCGATCTTGGCCTCCAAGCCCTCGGCGAGCGGCGAGTTCCCGTCCAGGAGGCGCGAGCCTGCGGATCCCAGTATGCGCCGCCGGCGGTCCTGGCCCTGGTCCTGACTCGATGTGCTTGAGGTCGTCGTCGGCTCTCGTGTTGCTGCTGTTGTTCTGGCTGCAGTGGTGGTGTTGGCGAACCTGCGCTCGAGTCTGGCTAGCACGGCCTGCTGGATCTTGGCGTCCTCGGCGAAGGAGAGGTAGTCGTTGGAAGAAAAGTCTACCGCGCCGGCAGGATTGAGGGTCAGCTGCCTCAGTCGCCCGGCCTCCTTGCGCCTTGCCAGCAACGCCTCAAACGTTGCCTCCAGGCCCATTTTGCACGCTGCTGTCGCACGCGCGTCGTCTACAAGGCTTCAAGCTCTTCCCGTCTTCTCCTTTTCCTTTACTCGAGACAATCTGCATGCGTGACATGATGACAACAATTATTGACAGGCCCGAAATGTTTATACCGCAACAAGCCGTGGAGCAATCATCTCCGGCCATCGGCTATCGTCAAACCCCTTCATTGGTGGGGAATCGCGGCGGAGATGCCCACACCGGTCGGCAGATCAGTGGGGTCTGTTGGGCGACGAACACTTTCAGCTGCATCTGATTCGGCCATTCAGAGGCTGTCGCCTAACCAGCCGAAGTAATCTAGGCTGCTGGACGGCCCTGATTGTGCATTTACTACTGTATTCTCCTGCATGTTTATCGGCCGTGTTCCCCTAAAGATGGTCCCTTATGTAACGACAAGCCAGATGTATGTACATAGATCTGCAAGCCCCGCGGATTGCATCATTAGAGGCCGAGCGAGATTGGTTCAATCAGCCTCCGGTAAATGTAACGCCGTCAGTTAAGCCGGGCACGCAGAAAAGCCGCGCGCCCTCCATACCCCCCTCAAACACCCACACAAATCGTTTTTGGAACAACAACATCACCACCACCACCACCACCGAAGTGCGGTATGCCGTAGCTGCGATATACTATGACACGTTTTGGCTCCCTGCTCTGGCGCAATCTGCGGGTGTATCAGGTCTATGGCGCCAACACCGACGTCGGCAAGACAGTCATCACAACGGCGCTGTGCAAGGCTGCACGGAGACTCTACAGTGATGAGCTGACGGGATACTTGAAGCCGGTATCGACCGGGCCAGGTCATGAAGCCGATGAACAGTGTGGGTGTTCCCTCGAGGTTCACAATAACTGAAGGAACTCAGTACTGACGGTATCCTAGGAGTATTGGGAATATTATATGCATTGTGGGGTAAGGGGATCCCATTGGTAACCAAATGTAACCTGCAGCCACATCACAAAATACGCGCGAGGTGTGTCGTGTGCGACATTGCACCAATATGACCTGGCCATAAGCCCGCATGCCGCGGCTGTGGGCAAGGTGAGAAGACCCCTAGAGCACCTCCTGTCTCCCGCATGACATTGCTGACAGAGCACAAAGACGATACCCAAGGATGCGGATCTCCTATCCTCGATATACTCTCACCTGACCAAAGCGGCGGGATCTGGTAGCAACTCACCCGATGGCTGGTTCTTCATCGAGACGGCAGGTGGCGTGCACTCGCCCGGCCCCTCCGGGACATCCCAAGCCGAGCTGTACCGGCCCCTGCGCTGCCCGGTTGTACTGGTTGGCGATGCCAAGCTGGGCGGCATCTCCACCACGATTTCGGCGTTCGAGGCCCTCACGCTGCGGGGCTACGACGTCGAGGCCGTCTTGCTGTTCGAGGACGATCAGTACGGTAACGCCGACTACCTGCGGTCTTACTTCTCCGACAGGCACCATGGGGTGTCGGTGGTCTCGGTACCTGCCCCTCCGCCGAAGAACGAGTCCCACGGGAGCGGGGTGGAGGACGCGGAGAACATGCGGCGGTACTACGACGAGACCAGCCGTTCCGATGCGGTCCGGGATTTGCTGAGCCATCTAGAAGCGCGACACTCTAGCCGCGTGACCCGGCTTGAGTCTTTGGCATCCCAAGGTCATCAGAGGATCTGGTGGCCCTTCACGCAGCAAAAGCTCCTAACGCCAGACAAGATCACCGCCATCGACAGTGCCCATGGCGACTTCTTCCAGACGCTGAGACTGCCTACCCCGCCGGAAAAGGAAAATTCCTCAGCAGAGCACAACGAGCCGTCATCGTCTCAAAAGAAGGAGCCGCTCCTGCAAGCCTCCTTCGACGGCTCCGCCTCCTGGTGGACCCAAGGCCTCGGCCACGCCAACTCGTCCCTCACCCTCGCCGCCGCGTACGCGTCCGGCCGGTACGGCCACGTTATGTTTGCGGAAGCCATCCACGAGCCTGCCCTGGCCCTGGCCGAGACGCTTCTGCAAGGAATCCGTGGCCGCGATAACACCAACAAGACCGAAAACGAAAACAGCCGCAGTAGTAGTCGACTGAGCCGCGTCTTCTACTCAGACGACGGCAGCACGGGCGTCGAGTCGGCGCTCAAGATGGCGCTGCGGGCGGCGCGCAACCGGTACGGCTGGGCCGTCGACTCGAAGCTGGGCGTCGTCGGGCTCGAGGGGGCGTACCACGGCGACACGATCGGGGCCATGGACTGCGCGGACCCGAGCGCGTACAACGAGAAGGTCGAGTGGTACGAGGGGAAGGGGGTCTGGTTCCGGCCGCCGCGCGTCATTTGCCGCGAAGGGCAATGGTGTGTTGATATCCCGGATGAGTTTGGTGGTGGCGAGAGTGGCATTGGGGCCGACTCGTTGACGGATGTGTTCGACTTCCGCGCGAGGGAGGGGAGGGGGGAGCATTTGCTCTATGAGGCGCATGTGGAGAGGGTGCTGAGGCATCATCTCGATAAGGGGAGGAAGTTTGGGGCGCTGATGATGGAGCCTGTGGTCCTGGGCGCGGGCGGCATGGTGCTCGTGTAAGTGACTAATGACCTTCTCCTTCTCCTTCTTCTTCTGATTCCCAATGGCTGACAATATCAACAGAGACCCCCTTTTCCAACGAGCCCTAGTAAACGTAGTCCGCCGATCCCAGCACCTCTTCAGCCCCGACATCGCCAGCCGCCACCCAACCAGCGACACCAACACTGAAACCGACGACTGGACGGGCCTCCCCGTCATCTTCGACGAGGTCTTCACCGGCCTGTACCGCCTGGGCCGGTTCACGGCCTCGTCCTTCCTGGGCCTCGGCGCCGACGTCTCGGTCCACGCCAAGCTGCTCACCGGTGGCCTCGTGCCGCTCTGCGCCACGCTGGCGTCCGAGAGCGTGTTTCAGACCTTTGCCAGCGACGACAAGACCGACGCCCTGCTGCACGGGCACAGCTACACGGCACACCCGGTCGGCTGCCAGGTCGCGCTGGAGTCCCTGCGGCAGATGCAGGATATGGAGTCGAGCGGGCGCTGGGCTCCGTTCCAGAGCGGTTGGGCCAGTGGGACTGGTGATGGTAATGGTAACAGTGTGAAACAAGGTGATGCTGCGGCTACGGACTCCGAGCGTGGCTGTTGGTCCATCTGGTCCCCGCAGACGGTGGACTGGCTGTCGCGCCACCCGTCCGTGGACGGCGTCTGGGCGCTCGGCAGCGTCCTGGCCATCCACCTCGCGTCGCCGGACGGGGCGGGCTACACCAGCACGGCCGCCGTCGCGCTGCGCGATGCGCTGCGGGCCACGAACCGGGGGCCGGCGGAGAACCCGTGGAACGTGCACAGCCGGGTCTTGGGCAATGTATTGTATCTCATGGGCAGCCAGACGACGGGGCCGGAGGTGGTGGGGGAGATGGAGGAGTTGCTGAGGCGGCATTTGTCTTGACTTACCTGGTCGAGTAGGGGGCTGAGAGCGAATAGAGTCACAGATATATAGACATATCTGTCACAGCCAATGATTAAACCGAGATATTTTTCAGTGCATCATGCTGACGGCGGTGTTTGCCCGAATACGCGCTTCCACGTATGCAATTACCACCAATGCTGTTACACAACGTCGAGATACGACATGAGGCCGAGACATGTTGCGCCACTAAGGCCAGTACATAACGTACCATTTTACCATGTCAACGAGATATCTGCCAATTCAAACAGTTTGCTATCCTCCACAATGTTGAGGCGTATAGCACGGTGTTATTCGCTGCAACGCTAAAGCGTAGGTATAGTACTGATATAACGACTCGCGTTCGCGTCGCACAGGTGCAGTCTTGGCAGTGCGCTGCAGGCCCTGGTGGTGTGGCGGATGCTCCGTCATGTGGCAGTATTTGGTGGTACAGAGTTTCTATCGGGGCTGTGTGCCGACATATCCCTTGGGATGTCCACAGGCAGACCCTGATTGGCCTGATTGCATTTGCTGACATGCTTGGGGCTAGCAGAAAGAAATTACGTACATGCTTACTTTTTCGAATTGTACTAGGCGGACCACAGGGTGATTCTCCCATTGAAGGAATCTGCCAAAGCCAGGATACTCAATGCTATTTCCAGTATACATCTCGTAAAGCCGAACGCCGAGCCTGGCAGTGTCCCTTGGCGCATGAGAAGTGCTTACGTGCTTATGTTACACGTATTATCCAATAAGTCACTAAACGCCTTCCTGTATTATTGGCCCTGGCTGAATTCCTCTTTCCCAGTTTCTGCTCCCAGTTTACCAAATACGCAACCCTTTTTCGTGCAGTATATTCCGCCATAGAAGAGAAGTGGAAAGCTAATCATGGCGTCGTTGTCCGGGACCATGACTACGACCGCGGCACCGACGTTATCATCATATTCGCTCCACCCGTTCGATGCCGCCTGTTTGCAGACGTCCGACTACTGGATTTGGTCCTGGGGCGTGCCGTACGATGTGCGCACCGTTCTTGGGGGTCCCTCGCAAATCCCCAGCTGCCTCCCCCTGAGCTGGGACCCGACAAGAACATACGCAGGCACGGCATGCCCCCCGAATTACACGCCAGGCTGCCCGGAAACAACAGGCGCCGGGGTAGTGACGTGCTGTCCAACGTAAGTGACATGTTTTCTTCCGTGTCGGTTGGCTGTACTACAGGCGCTCGATGGCCACGCTGCCTGCTCCTTTTGATCTCTAACGGCATTCCGGGTACCCACAGCGCCCGGTCATTCACTTGTAACGAGCGTCCCGGAACCACAGAGCATATGGAGTGGTTTCGATGCCAAATGGCATTCGGTAATACTACGGGAACCCAGGTGGTTACAATCGTAAACATGAATGCGCAAGGGGACGGCACTTCAAGTTTGACGGTGACTCAAAAGGCGTACTTGCACCTCCACGCCCTTGCTGTCGTTTACCAAACCCCGGTACGTATCACTGCACTCATCCACTCCATATACTGAATCGCCATCCACCTCGCACCCATGATGGAAAGCCAGATCTCTTGCAAGTAACCAAGCACGAGTATTGACCGTGGATGATAGGCCATTACGGACGCCCCAACTTCAACACCAACAGCGTCGTCATCATCGTCGTCGTCGGGCGGCGGCCTGTCCGCAGGAGCAGCGGCGGGGATAGGCGTGGGCGTCGCGCTGGGCGTGGCTCTCGTGGTGGCCGCGCTGGCGTTCTGGATACTCCGGCGGCGAAGACAGCGTGCACAGGAGAAACCCGAGACCGCTACCACTGCGCCGATGACCGACGCGCCTCCTCCAGTCACTCGAGACACCCCGAGCGAGATGCAAGGCGAGGCAGAGAAAAGAGCAGCCGTGGAGGCCAGTGCGCATAACTACACCACACACCCGACGCCAGGCCACACGGTTCCCGGACGGCATGAGATGGAAGTCGACTACAACCAACGGACGGAACTACCTACTTGATCAAGAACGTTCTTACTTGGTTCTAGGGCATTTCAAAGGACGGTCAGAACTTCTTGGAATCCATTATGTGGCTCGACTGAGAATTTGGGTCAGCTTTACTTTGAGGACAAGAAAGGAAAAGGAGGAGGAGGAGGGACCAGATCGATTTGGACTTGCCACTCAAGACATACTACGAACCCAACCACACACTTACCTATCTACACATAAGGAAGAAGTAACTTTATACCAGGAACAACCTGACCGGGCTTGGTGTTACAGCTCCTGTCATGAACAGAGTCAATGGCCCATCAAAAGATACAAGAAGGTATCGCCGTGTGGTGGAGCACCAGATATATAGAGGGGACAATGAACACCTCGAAGCCCTCTCACTACGCCTACAGTCCACCTTGGCCAGAGAGGAATGATTGCGCAAGTTGAGCAAAGCACTATTGATAACAAGCATACCGGAGACAAATCTGTATTCTCGCTTTAACGAGAATGAAGTTGCTCACTGATGCATAGCGACGTGCAATGGAGGAAAAGGGTCAACGAAACTAATATAAGAGGAACCAGGAGGGCTACCGCAAATAAATGAGAGCATAGGATGGTTGGTTGGTTACCTTAGTGTAAGTAGAGTACCGAGGGTCATTAGGCATAATAATACTTGCTTAGACTCAAAGAACCTGTACCCCGAAATCCGAAGTCTTAACACCAAGAACCCCGAACTCCGAAACCTAAATACCTCTGTACTCGGAGTTCCGAGTACAGCGCTCGCAGTCCAAGCAGTTGTACCAGGAACTCCGAATTGGGACACCACCACTCTCTGGGGATATTGATACTTATAATCAGGGGAACAAAAGAGAGCATGGGAAGCACTGTCATTATCGAACTGGTCGGACTAACAGCAGCTTACGAGACCTTCCCCGCCGCCTCTCGCCCAAAAGCTGCATGCCGAAGAAAGCGTACTCTTTGGAACCTCACCCTATGCTCCCCGTCAACTCCCCCTTCAGTTCTACCTCCGCACCCTCTCCACGTAGCACGGCGGCATATGAGCAATCAGCGAGAAGAAAGCCTTGTACCGCATCTCCTCCGCCGGGTCGACCTGCCGCAGGTCGTAGTGGAGGACGATGGTGGCGCCGATCTTGGCCAGCTCCATGCGTGCAAGGTTCTGCCCCGGGCACGAGGCGTACCCGAGCCCGAACGGCATGTAGTCCTTGTCGAGCCGTGCGGCGTCGGGGGCCAGCCAACGCTCCGGTTTGAACTCGCTGGCGTCTTCGCCCCTTTTCACCGCCGAGCGGAATTAGCGTGTGTTACGGTGAGGTGGTGACAGAAATAACTTACCAGATCTCCTTGGAATGGTGGATGACCCAAGGATGGACAGAGAGGGTGGTGCCTGCGGGAAAGGTTTGGTCGCCTATTGTAAGGCCTCCTGGAGGCGCTCTACGGGCCAGACCCACTGAAGACTCGAAATCAGCACTCCCTTTCGATCATACATGTTCGGACTCTGCACCAGGGGAAACAACTTACTAGCACCGGGACCAAACACTCGCAAAGCTTCCTTACAGCAGGCCTGCAAGTACGGCAACCCCTGAGTATCGGCAAATGAGACTGGCCCCTGCCGCTCCCCAAGGCCGGCATCGAGCATCTCCTGGCGGGCCCTCTGCCACGCGGTTGGGTGTCGCATCATGTAGTACAGGAACGCCTGGATGCCGGAGGACACCGTGTCAGACCCCGCAGCCACGGCGTTGAAGGCGGCCGAGTCGATCTCGTGCCGGTGCATGCGGCCGGGGTTCTGCTTCAGCATGCGGAACCAGTGCGACGACGCGTCGAAGCGGCCGTCGGGGTTGGCCTGGCGCTCCTTGATGGCGCTCATGGCGGTGTCGATGATGTGGCCCCAGGGTACGCTATCCACGGCAAACGGTAAGTAAGTATAGTTACAACTGGGTCTACCGGAACCGTATTCCATTTACTTACATCCCGAGCCCCGTCACCACGGGATTAGCCAGCAATAGCACATGGATCCAGCGGAAAAACCCCACGGCCGAGACATAGGCGCTCTGAGCCTCCGAAGCGGCAAAAGCGCCAGCGATGTCGGCGCCCTTCTTCAGGAAGCCAAAGGGCTTGGAGAAGACGACCTCGCCGACGATATCGGACGTCGTGAAGGACACGAACTCGTCCAGGCGGACCGGCACCTCGTTCTTGGCGAACTTGTCGAGCCAGTGCAGCAGGAGGGCGATGGTGTTGTCGATGGCCTCTTCGGACTGGAGGACGTTGCTGAGGGTGTAGGCCGGGGCCACGTGCTTGGAGAGCTCGTTCTTGACCTTGGGGTCGGTGGCGGCGAAGGGGTTCATGTATCGCCCGTCCTTGAGTAAGCAGAGGAGGTTAGTCTGCACGCAATGATTGTCTGAGGTCATCGACCAAGGGCATTATAGCCAGAGGGAGTTTCAGACACATTCTACTTAACGAAGGAAAGAATCTTACAGGGAAGGTTGCCACTTTGTACCAGTCGGCCTTGTGCAGGGTGGCTAGAAGGATCTTCCTGGGGCCGTCCGGATGGCTCACGCTCACCTCTCCCGGGGCAATACGCACGAAATGGCCTGTCACATTGTTTAGCAACTCGAAAAAGCAAACAATAAGGTTACCGTGAGTGTGCATCGCGGATATGCATACCATACTTCTCGTGCGCACGAATCAGCACGCGGTTCTGGTCGCCTTGAATGACATGCCTCACGTGCCAGAACCGGGTCACAGCCGCGAGGGCCGGCCCGGGAATGTGGCGGAGGGGCGAGAGGAGTCGCCTCCAGAATGCGACGCTGACAATGATCGTCGCCAATCCGACCGCGACGGTAGCCAATGCGGGAAGAGCCATGGTGTGCGTGGAAAAAGAAAGTTTGCTTGCCTTGCTGACAGCTGTGGTATGTGGTTGGCTGCCGGGAAATGTTTGTGTCGCGTTGGACAAATCTGCATCGCTCGTAAAGGCGCGAGCCGGTTTTAACCCCATCCCAATACTTGTAATAACCCGCTAAAAAGTACCAAATAAACCTCCACTAATTGGACGCTGCATCCGGAAGTGTAACCCGAAATGAGAAACCCCGTCCCCATGCATGACCGTTTTGGAGCACGTCGCCGTCGCGGTGGAGCGGCCTCGTGCTCATTGGCCGATCCGCTGCCTCGGGACGAGGGTCGAAATCCCTCCGCGGACGAACCCTGGGAAACGGACCGGGGGCCGGGACGAAGCGACTGCCCAAAAGCTCTAAATAGCAAGGACCGTGGAGCAGAATGGAGGTCCCCTGCTTATAGTCAGCTGTTACAGTCGTGTCCCCAGGCCGCGATGGAACACGATTCGGCTTGGCTGAATCTCGGCAACGAACCACGCATAGATCTTCGATTTAGCGGAGGAGGGGGGCTGTCTGTTGGTTACGAGATGGAAACCCTCATCATGCAGGCTCGGGGCCTTTGTTTTGATTAACCACGCAGGTACAGATTGGGATGACAACCTACCTCTTAGCCTGATGACTTCAGGTCAGGTGTACCCAATCGCATTTTCCTTTCTTTTTGATCTATCTTATGTTTGCTATCGGGCCCCAGCTTCGACTATGGCGACATTTCCTATTGAACGCGACGACCAGAGGGCCATCCTGTCCGCCAACGTCCTCATGATCGCCGTTCCCGTCGTCGCTGTGTCGCTACGTCTGTTGTCGCGACGGATTGCGAAGAGGGCATTCGACATCAGTGATTATCTCATGGTAGCAGCTGTGGTATGCATATCGTGTTACCTCCCAACACTAGACTAAGAGACCAAGCCGACTAATAATCGGAATTTCAGTGCGTTTCGGCCAGTCTGAGCTCCATAAGCATTACTGGTAAGATGAGACATCATCCTCTTTCATGGCCCGTAACTGGGCTTCGAACTCGAGCAAACTTGAAATCTTACCACCTCGGTACAGGCGTCTTGCATTGCGGGCTGGGATACGACCACATGATGAACATCATAAAGTACTACGGACCGGAACCTATTACATTGCTATTGAAGGTTCGTATAAATGTCCACACGCCCCCTCTTTCAACAATTCCGAGAATACTTAAGGAGAGGATACCATAACGACTAACATCCCGGGGACCAAACAGTTACTCATCGGCCTGCAATTCACATGGGTCATCAGCCTATCCCTGTGCAAAATCTCCATCCTGATCCTCTATCGAAAGTTATTTCCTACGCCACTCATACACTGGGCCTCTTTGGCCACCAGTGCCCTGATCGCATGTTGGGCCATCGCCACCATCGTGGCTGGATGTCTGATATGCCAGCCCATTTCAAAGAACTGGGACCTAACCATGACGGATGGTCATTGCGGCGACCAGGTCTTGTCGTTCACCGTCACGGGCGTCATCAACCTGCTCACCGACATCATGGTTCTCGTCCTGCCCCTCCGGCACCTTTACAAGCTTCAGGTCCCTACCCAGCAACGGGTGGTCTTGGTTGGCGTATTCAGTCTTGGTTTCCTGTAAGTGCTGAGATTCGTACCCCACCCATCCCCTATTTGGCATTTTATCTGCTCTTTCGTTTTTACCAAAATGCATGTCAGACACGTGGCTAACATGATCATCCTCAACTCCCAGAACCTGCGCCGTCAGCGCCGTCCGCATCCACTACCTCAAGAGCATGGACTACACCGACCTCACCTTCTCCATGAAGTACCCCAACATCTTCAGCGGCCTCGAGCCCAGCGCCGCCATCACCCTCGCCTGCATCCCGCTCCTGCGGCCCCTCTTCCGCTGGACCGGCGGCTACAGCCCCACCGGCACCGCCCTCCATGACCCCAAGTCGTCTTCGTCGTCCAAGAACTCCGGCAACAGCCACCGTAGCCACCGCACCAAAGATGGAGTTTCTGATAACGTGGCGCTGGAACGCTTCGATACCCACAACAATGGCGGCGAGGATGGGTCTTCGCAGCGCCGCCTGAGGCCCGAGGACGTCAGGCATACGGCTATGGCTACGGGCCATCCTCGGCACGGCGGCAGCGACGGCGGGAGCAGTTTGGTCGCGGAGTCTTTGGTGGAGAATGACGAGGGAGAAGAGAAGGGGGAAGAGGATGGGGTTCAGCGTCGGAGCGGGAACCACCATCTCGAGAGGTCGGGGATTATGGTGCGGCAGCAGTGGGACGTCACTAAGCAATGATAAGTCATGTCCAAGCGTCTCGTTATGAGAATGCTTATTCACATAATGAGTTTTGTTGAGGCGTTTAAAAGTAGCATGATTTGATATACCCGGACCCAATAATTAATAGGTTTCTTTCGCACCCGATACTTCAAGTGAAAAGGTAGCCAAACAAGTAACAAAACACACTAACATCTTTCCTTGAGATAAGTAAGTCAACGCAATAACATCAGTATACAGGTTAAAAATGTGAGGGAGGTAGAGTTGTAACTAATATCCATCTTCACGTCCTACACAACCGACTATTCTGCGACGGCAAATTCCCCAAAATCATCTCTGACATGCCCCAGTCCTCACTCCCCACCGCATTGTGCGCGTAGAACAGTCCGCGCGGATCCCACTTCCGCTTGAGCCCGTATAACTTAGAATACTTGTCCCCGAAGAAGGCCTGCGTGAAATCTGGCTCGATGTAGTCCGCCTCGGCCATGTACGCCCCCGCCCCCGGCGACACGTCCCGCAGCCGCGGCATCCAGTCAAAGGTCAGCACGTCGCTCGCCTTCTTGATCTCGGCCTCGGGCAGCGAGGCGGCGTCCCACAGGCTGGCGACGATGGCGTGCAGCACGGTCGAGCGCCAGGCGGGGTTGACGGCGTTGTCCGGGTACCCGGTCTCCTTGGGGTTCGCGGCGATGTTGAAGCCGATTAGGTAGCCTCCGTCCTCCACGATACTGCGGATGGCATCGAACGTCGCGTTGAGCTTGGCCGGGTCCTCCCAGTTGGCCTTGGGCAGCAGCCGGCTCGCCTGCCGGATGGCATTGCTGCCCCACGGCTCCGTCGGGAAGCTGGCGGCCCAGGCGTCGTAGTAGTTGTCGTACTCCCTGTAGACGGGCTCGATCTCGACACCGAGAGCCTCAAACCGGGCAAACAGCGGCGCGGCGAGCTCTTGTAGTTGTTGCTGGGACAGGCCGGGCGCGAACCAGGGGCTCACGTCGGAGGTGAACTGGCCGTCACCCAGGTTCTGGATCCGGAAGTACTCGTAGCAGCCGGCGTCGGTGTAGTCCACGAACCCGTCGAAGAAGGCGCGCCACGCGGCCCAGAACTGGTCCGCCGTGACGTTGTTGTTGTTGGGGCCGGGGCCGGTGGCGAGGGTGTAGGTCATGGTCGTGACCACGGGGATGCGGGGTAACGCCTTGACGGTGACGGAGGTGACGACGCCGTACGTGGAGCCGCCGCCGCCGCAGAGGGCCCAGAACAGGTCCGGGTGCGAGGCGGCGCTGGCCGTGAGGAAGCGGCCGTCGGCGGTGACGACCTCCATCGACAGGACCTGGTCGGCCGCCATACCGTACAGGCTCGAGAGCGGGGAGTGGCCGCCGCCGAGGATGTAGCCGCCCATGACGCCGACGGTGCGGCCCTCACCGCCGACGACGGTGAGGCCTTGCGCGTGGGCGGCTTCGTACAGCTCGAACGCCTGCGTCCCCACGCCGACCTTGAACGCCGGGCCCGTGTAGTTGCCTTGTTGGTATGACTCGATGAATCGGATGTCCTTGAGATGGTGGGTCCAGATGGACAGGGCGCCCATGCCGGTGGACTTGGCGCCGAAGTCGTGGCCCGTGTTCTTGACGACGAGGCGGAGGTTGAGGTTGCGGGCGAGGTTGACGGCCAGCTGGATCTGGGCGACGTTGGTGGCGTTGACGACGTAGGACGGGTAGCCGCCCACGGTGCAGGTGGGGGTGCCGGGCATCATGGTGGGCGGCATGCAGGTCTGGCCCTGGAAGAGCACGCCGTTGACGGAGGTGGGGTCTTGGGCGCTTTGGGGGGCGTCAGTACAATAAGTCTCAAAGCTATCTACTTGCTTACTAGTAAGGACAAGGGGGTAGTAGTAAAGACAGACTTACTGATACAGCGAGCCGAACACCCAATTGTCCGTGATGAACTGACACTCATTGGCATCGTAGTCGTCAAAGCTCGTGTAGCATGGCGAGGCGTACGGGACTGTTTTGATCAGAGCACCTCCTAGCAGCAGATCGAACAGATTCCACACAGAGTCAGATGGCCAGAACGGGTCGCCAGGATAGGTCTTGCATTTTCCAAACGGGCCTCTCTTATTGCTATTGCTATCAAACTGAAAGTCGGTGATGTTGGAAAGGTTCAAGTTGGTCAGGTTGGCAAGGACATCGTCAGTCAGTTGCAGGGCCTCGCTGGCATAAAGCTCGGCGGGGGACGCTGACGAATGGGGGTCGACTTTGAGCAGAGCCGGAGCAAGGGTAGATGAGTTCGCATCTGAAGTCGCGAAGAGAAATGTGTTAACCAGCGTGTTCCAAAGTGCTCAGCTAATCGATTGATCCAATGAGAGGACATATACGTACCAATTGCAGTCCCTTCGACTATCAGAGTCTGCGCAAAGGCTGACGACGCGAGCCAGAGTACCGCCGTGGTGGCAGTGATCAACCTGTTCCTAAAACCCATTGTCCGGGAAGATCGTGCTGCCAAGTTGGAGATGGTGGGAGGGAAGCGAGCCAACATCAATGTAAGTGGTCAGCAAACAAGGCAGATCAATGCAAAGAGCCGGCATGCCATATCGTTTATGTATGATGTAGATAACAGTCTTACTCAAGCAGGAGGTAGTAAGATCCTGACCCGGACCGCGTTGCTTACAATGGTGGGGTCTCATGGCGTTGCTTTCCGCAATCATCAAATGCATATGCTTTCTTTTGTCGCAATGTGCCCACGCCGCTGGCTCGTCGTTTTCGCGGTCTAGATTGGCCCTATGCCCTACAGGTGGACGCGATGCTACGCAACCATTCACTAGCGGAGATATCCCTGTGCTGCTGACAGGGGTAGTCTCCTCATTCCAGAACTCGTTCGTTCTGAGCGACATCCGGAATCCCAGCGTCCGTGGGTCCAAAGTGGTCTGGCGTCCGGGATCATGACCCGGGATTGCGGGTCGTCTCCATATTCCTGCAGCCAGGTATGCCCTCATTGCATCGCTTAATCGTCCCAGAAACCTACCCGACGGCTCATATTCCCAGTCAGGCTCTGTTGTAACATTGCGACGTTGCCATAATGACTGTGGCAGCCGACACCCAGGTAGACAAATGTCCGCCGTTGCATATCGTGTGTATTAACAAACCCAATATCAGTATCCAATTTGGCCACAGAGTGACTGTAGAAGTTGTCCCAGGGATCACCTAGCAAACAGTATCGCCTTCCTGCTATGTAACATCGTGTAACGTCATCTGTACCAGTGATACCCTATGATAGTTGAACTTGTTATTGGGTTTTGCTCATATGTTAGTCCACATGAAGCCACCCGACCCTCTGACATTGACGTCGAGGCATACAGTTGGCCCCTCTACGGTTGCTTTCGTCGTATCTCCATCAATTCTTGAAGTCGAGGAACCCCTGATGGTCCGCAGCCGTCGAGATGAATTCCCGGGCGGGTAACACCGAGCAGCAAGGCGGTTTCTTCATCCTCTTCTTCTTCCCAGCATTGGCTTTTGTGTTCGTAGCTCTGCGTATCTTCAGCAAAGCAAGATCAGGCCAACTTGGATTGGGTGAGTCAGCTCGCTCTCAGTCACCATTACTATTTCTCTTGACATTGTTGCTAATCAGAACTGTGTTTACGTGTTGCAGACGATGCGCTGATATGCCATGCTAAGGTTCAGCGGGAACCGGCGCTCCGTGAGGTACCGCATCCACGCGCTGAGCATCTTCAACCTGGCTCTGATGCTGGCCATCTTCTTTTGTCGTAATCTTCCAGTGCACGCCGATTTTGTACTTTTGGGAACAGGTCAGGGACCCCTCAGCAAGCGGGACTTGCATCGACAGCGGCCTGTTTGTGGTATCTACTGCGGGTCTTACGATATTGACCGACGTGCTGGTCCTCGCCCTGCCGTTCTGGATCTTTATTGGCCTCCAGATGAGATGGAACGCAAAGCTGGCAGTCATATTGGTGTTCCTCCTGGGCGGAATGTATGTTACCAATGCTACCCCTACATCAATGCTACTTTTGTTTCTTAGATATAATTCACTGACGCTCATGGGCAGTGTGACGGTCATCAGCATTATGCGCTTAGTCTGGCTGTACGAGACCACACTCCTGCCGCCAGCAGACAACGCCAATTACGACATCGCTTCACCTACTCCTCGGTCGAGACGAGCCTCGCTATCATCTCGGCCTCCTGCCCCGCCCTGCGCGGCCTGCTCATCCAGTGGTTCCCCCGCTCTTCGCTGCTTCGACGACTTACGACGCCAGGACGTCGGGTCCAAACTGTCGCTACTACGGGCGCAGCAGTACTGCAGCAAGGACTACTGCTAGTATCCCCAAGAGTAGCACCAAAACCAGAAGGGCCACCATTACAGAGTCCTTCGCCATGAAGAACATGCGGCAGACGCGGTTCGAGGTGCGCGCGCACTCGCCCTCAGCCAGCGACGAGGAGATGATGACGTTTGCCGGGATCAGGAAGACTACGGAGATTCAGGTGCAGAGGATTGGATGAGCGATGCTGGTCGCTTCAGCTTATCCAATGTTAATACTGGGCCATGCACCTTCGATCTGAAAACACTAACATGAAGGATAAATAAAACTTATTCTAAAACTGGCCCAATGGAGTAGTTTGCATTAAAAGTCTGCTCTAGTACTAGATACTGAAATCTCATGTTGTTCTTCAGTGGTTTCTCAGCAATTGAAATGGGGCTCCAAGGCTGGAAGCAGAAATTGATTTGCCAGCATACCCAAGTACCTAGTTACCAAACGTCAAGGTGTGCCAAGACGCAAGCAACATTCAAAGAATATCACGAGTACAGTACGTGTCAATACGTTGCTGTCATGGAGTTTTCAGATCGTAATTGTCTAATGGGCCAATCAATAAAATCAGGTAGCCCAACGGGTCGATACAATGCAAGCTGTGCCTTATCAAAATAGCCGTTGGAATTTGGCTTGGATCTGGTAATTGAGCAAGATATCTAACGTTTACTGGTTCAACGGTCAACAAGCTTCCCAGGGCCATTGGGTTGTGTGGGGTTTGGAACTGGCAATCTCTTGGCACCAATAATTCAGGAGACAGCTGGGGGAACAATACACCCAAAGCCAGGCACCAGTAGATCACAGGGGAGTTTACAATCATCATTGAGCACAAGCAATTGCAATTGCATCACCAATCAAACTTCTCTCAAGCATAGTCATGCCTAAAGTACAAGTGGTTGGGTGAGGTGGGTGTGAGTTGAGCGTATACGGGTTCCACAAGTCACGTGCACCCCTCAAGTCAACATCCGGCAGTTGCTGCCATACTCACAGCACCTTGCAGTACGATGCGCACCACCATCAGATCAAGAGGCAGATCAGTAAAATAAATCCTAATTGGGTGACTCAAGGCAGCAGCATTCCCAATAACCAATCACAGGCCTTGGATCGGGCTGCCAGAAAAAAGATAAGGCATTTCTGAGGCACCCAACCGTAGAATAATGGTAACAGAGTGGGGCCCACACCCGATCAAACCAATGCCAGCCAATCAGATATTAAAGAATTAGGCGGCACCCAGGATAGCTACAATGGAATAATCGAATCCAGCGCCTTTTGCTGGCATTTTGCAGTACCCGATTGGGGGTGGACTGGTCCAAGCAGATCAGTAGGTACTGATCGGGCCCCACTGGAAACGTATAAATTCCCCCTTCTCCCCCAGAAATTTCAATTCCTTTCCTTTCCTCTTTCCTTCATACCCGACTTGCTTTGATATCCAACTTCAATTGCAATCGGCAACCGGCTCGACGACAACCAATCGGCTCGACGACAACCTCACTTGCCCACTGCACACTGTCCGGCCCGACGACAAGCCCGACGACAGCTCGACGACAACAAGCCCTCACTCCCCCGACCCGATGGAGGCCTGGGATATGAATGAGCGACAGGTATGGCGAAAGAGCAGTCCCCAACAGCAGGGTGGTGGTGGAACTTGGTGGGGCTTGGAGGACATGGTGGGCACGACACCTCAGCGGCGATACTGAGTGGCGATCGAGAACATCGACAACAGTGGCAGTGATCCGGCAGTGAGGCGCCCTCGAGGGCAACCATCAAGCATGTCCTTCGGGTCTGCTTGTATAACTAATTTTTGGAACTTCGAGTCTCTGACTCTTCTCGCCTTTTGGCAAACCATTTTTTTCATTGTATTCTCTGCTTCGTGCAGGGATATGAAGAAGAAGATATTTGTTTGGTGTTTTGGCTTCTCGCTTGTAAGTCATGATGCTTTTTCGTGATGTGTTTTTCGAGTTGAAGCACCACCACCTAACTGCAACTTTCCCAATGCTTCCAATGCCGTTGATGATCAGGACAACCTTTTTAGTTGAGGTATTTCACCTGTAAGTCGCGATAACTTCTACAAATGTTTTTTGGTGTTTTGGCTTTCCACCTGCAAGTCACAATATTTTTTTCGTGATGTGTTTTTGGAGTTGAAGCACCACCTTCTGGCTGGGACTGACATTGCTCAGACAGATGTTCCCAATGCCTCCGATGCTGTTGATGATCAGGATATCCTGTTTACTTGGAGTTTTTCACCTGTAAGTTTCAATATGATTGACGATGTATTTTTGGGTGTTGAATTACCATTGCCATTTGGCGGGAACTGACGCCCACTCAACCACTTGACTTGGATGCCGCCGATGGTTCAAACGAAGCTACCCATCTGTCTGCTTGGATTCTTTCATTTGCAAGTCACGATAGTTTTTTCACGATAATCTTTTGGTGTTGGACCCCGACCAACTCCTGCCTGACCTGACGCCACTGAACCACAACTTCGTAGTTAATACTGCATGACATGCTATCCTCTCCATCCAATATTTTTCACGATACCTTCAATCACAGCAAGTTGCTTAGATGTACTTAATGGCCTTGACGATCCTTGTGGCTTCTGTTCTGCGCACCTCGTGTTGTCGACAACGATTGAAGCTCATGATCTCATTTAATGTTCTAACACCTGCACTATTGATGTTGATGAATTGGTTTGGTCCCAGTATTGTGACGGCTTGTAGATGCCATTTTTGAACTTGACTGCTTGCGAACACGCCATTGACATCATGAGGTGATGGGAGTGTCGCGATGTCACGATGGTTACTTTCGCATGATGGCCATGGAGTAATTAGGACAGCAACGCCAGTTTATTTGGTCGCCATCCTTTCCATTTCCACTTGGTTGGTGATTTCAAGATTAGATCAATGCATCGATTACTGAAATGTTTACGTTCATTCCATCTCAAGGCGACTTGTTTATTCTACGAAGCGTGACGACAATTTCCAGAGACGACGGGTGTGACGCCTCATCACGATCCATTATTCAGTAGGGCCCCAAAATAACCGTTGAAAAGACAATGACCCGAGAACAGCGGGCTTCCATGGAAGTGCGAACAACTTGCTCAACGTTCTGCATTTGGTTTCTACTGGGACTGGGTGGATACAAATAAAGTTGACGTTGAACCCGATGTTGGTATTGCTGAACCCAACGGAGGTGTCAGCATTGGGAGGAGTGTAGGTAGGTAGGCAATATTTGCGCATCCGAAATTTGTGATCTGCATCGTCTTGTGGACAGCATATGTAGTTGCTCACCATTGAACAACTGGGGCTGCGAGGGTTGTGGGTTGCGTTGCCTGGGCTGCTTACGATCCTGCAATGAGTGCTCAAACATCAGATTGATGGTTACAAGTGGACTGACACTGGATTACCTTGTAGACGTACATCATCACCTCAATTACACTTCCTAATATGAGTAGATGAGGCTCGTGGGAATCCGCTTCACTTTGTGGTTATGTTTATCAATCGCTTGCATTACATTCATTAGGCATCATTAGTTCTAAGTAGCATGGGCATGACGACAGTCAGATCTCCATGATCTAGTCGCGAGGAGCTCTGCCATTGTAATCCACGCCCGCCTCGGCCTTGTAATCTGCGTAGCAGTCGTAGTTGAAATCAATCTCCTCGATCCGCTTCTGCAGCACTTGTACCACGTTGTCGAACGAGCAGAGCCCGTGGCAATTCGCCTCACACCCGGGGTAGGATTCATTAAGTGGCAGGACGGCATCATTGCTGGTTTAGAAACATTTGTCAGTAGCTGTCCCGAATGCAAAACGGTGCGGGCCAGACGAGAACTTACACCATGAACCGGATCTGCTTGGTGGGCTTGTAGGACGGGCACTCGAGCACCTGCGTGGTGAAGTGGGTTGCGAAGGGGATGACCTTGCTGGTAGAGAAGGAGTTGCGCCGCTCGTTCTGGTTGAGGCTGAGCGGCGGGCCCTTGAAGAGCGCCGACAGGTTGAAGGCCGTGAGCGTGTCCAGGACCACCACCTCGTGGGTCGCGTCGGCGTAGATGGACTGGTTCAGCGGGAAGTAGGTCGAGGAATTGTCGAACGTCTCGTTCAGCGACGAGTAGGGCTTGGGGTACTCGTGCGTGAATCGGGCGACGTATTCTTGCAAGTAGCCTTTGCCCTGGGCGGCTGATACGGGGGAGCCGGGGCCGTTGTTGTAGTAGTATTCCTGCACGAGGGCTATGTCAGTTTTGAAACGATAAAGTAAGAGTACAGCGTAACTTACCAGGTCATAGTAGTACTCGTAATTCAAAAATCTTCTTCGCTAAACAGACCACAGAATGAAGAATACCCGAGGGCAACGGTCTCATAAGAACAGAGCTGCAGCATAGATATAGCATCTGTGGCGTCGAATTTCAAGCCAGTGATCTGCGAGTTCAGTCGTGCCAAGGTAGGATTGAATGCGTCCTTGGCGAACTTGGCCGCCACGGTCGATCCGATATCGCCTCTAGACTTCACCGCCGCATTGGGGCACACCTCGTACGGAGCACCGGAATTGTTAACGCGGGGCGCCTCGACCAGGATCTCGATGTTAACCTCGTCCAGGTACTCGGGCACGCCGAAGAAGCCGGCGGCGAAGTTGATGGCCGTCTTGACCATGCGGTCCTGGGACTCGGTGCGGAAGACGGGGAGGGTGCCCTGCGCGGTGAAGTTGTTGAGCAGCTCGCCGTACAGCTGGCGGTGCTCCAGGCCCAGGAGGAACTCCTGGCTCCGGCCGAACGGGGTGAGGAGCTCGGCGCCGAGCTTGTAGGTCCAGTCGGCCAGGAACTGGAGGTCGTGCGACACCTCGAACCCCTTCTTGGTGGCGTTGGCGATCTTCTCGGCGAAGCGGGCAGGGGCCGCATCGCTGGTCGGGTAGCGGGCGCCGTGCCGGTATAGGAGGTGAAGCTGGGTGATGCTGCAGCCGTCGGGGATGAGAGGGCTGGCGCCCGGTAGGCCGTAGTCGGCGGAGGGCACCGAGTACCACGGCGAAAGGTTGCCCCAGGACTTCTTCATATTGAAGGTCGAGTCAGCACCCGAGCCGTGGGCGTTTGGCGCGACCAGAGGGAACGAGGAGGAATCGCCTTCATTGTAGGGGTAGATCGGCGCCGTCTGCACTGCGGCGGGCTCTACGCCGGTGGGTGTGGGGCCGGCAAAGCCCACGACGGACTCAGGGGGGAAGAGCTTGGAATTGACAGAAGCTGGGCAAGGGTGTCAGTTGTCATGTCAATCTGGTTCGGGGGACGGCTTACTGCCTGAGGGCGGGTATATGTCCGAAGTGGGAGAGCCAGCAAAAGGCGCTGCTGGAATGGTCATGGCACTGACTTGGGCAGACAGTGCCAACGACAGAGACAAGACGCTCTGCATGGCGACTGATGGTCGAGCCGGCCTTGGCAGGAACCGATTGACGACGATTGGCCCGTAGGAAGTGGGCAGGGACTTGACACAATGGCAACACGACTGTCTGCAGCTTCTATCTTCAATCGGACGAACCCTACGATGTGCCAATACTCCAGGGGCGCAAAACCAGTGAAGGTCCAAGGGCTGGGAGCGTCGGGCTGTTCAAGAGCATGTGCACCTGTTTATATGCACCCCAATTCACCGCAATTCCGACCGGAGCGTTTGATGTGCCGTTCTGATCCGGAATCCATGGCAATCGCCCGCACCTTACAGGTTTCCTGTGCCACCCCTCAGATAGTAGTCGGGTAGTGCTGATGCTAACCTGCATGCTGCAGGCGCAGGGGAGTCGGTCGGCTGGCTGCATTGGAGTTGCTAGTCCCCTTTACGTAGGCGATCGCATGCTCATTTGGTAACTAGAAAGAGCGCCCCCGGCAGCGTAGCCGAGACAGGAGCATGGCGAGCAATTGCGGAAAGAACAGGCAGCAATCTCTCGGTTGTGTATACCCGGAGGCTCGCACGGAGTATTACGATACTTATTACGAGCAAGGGTAGCCGCATGGGCACTCGCTTGAGAGATGCAGCCACCCAGGATCAAGGCGGGGTTGTTGTTTACGTACAATTCCTCCGAGTTGCATCCAGGTCAGCTTGAACCCCTCATGACTCGACGACATCCAACTTTCAATGTCAAATATACGTATGCCGACATATATGCAGTAGCTCATTTGATCGCGAACCTACACCAAGTGCATGGATTTTATCCAGAAGTCAATGTTTACTTGGTGGACATTGATGGATTGTGTTCTGTTGTGTTTATTGCACAGCGTGTTTTGATTGCCCAGGTGGTAAATGCAAGTACCCAAAGCTTAACCAAACGCCCCGACGGGCCTGAGCAGCAGTCAGCTTCGACACAACTGCCCAACTCCCATCCTGGCTCCAATCAGAATATAATATACATGCGTCTTCTCTCTCTAACTGTGAAGTTACTTTGTTTGATTGATCTGCCTAATCCCCATTTTGTCAGAAAACCGATCCATTGGCTGTTGCAAATTATGGCCATGTCTCAGGCCTGTCAGCTTGGGTAGAATCTGATTATGTAGCTGGGGAGTTGCCTCTCGCCTATCAATGCATGCCGATGCAATTTCAATTGAGTTTGACCAACCTCTGATACACATTTTGAATACGTTCGATTTGTCAATGGCAAAAAGTCAATTTGAAGGGGCGGCTCCCTTTCATATGCCCCAGGATTCAGACAATCGGAATGATCATCTCGAAGCCAGCCCAGCTTACGCCAATATATAAGGAGATTATGTCTTCGTCTTCATCCAACAAGGTCTTCTATATCCACCAGGCCTCATAGTTAGTGATCAATATGCTGTTCGTGAACATATGACGAATCGCATCCATCCTCGCTTGTATTAGGTCGAATTTCAGCAGAGCAGGACTGAGTACAGCCGTTTTCACCACATTATCACAATTACCCAGCAGGAGCGGATGGTGTTCTGCGTATTTACATAGCAGATATTGTATTATCCATTGCACCCCGAGGTTTATGCTACCTTCGTCCCTGTTCCAAGTCTCGTGAGTATCCGGCACAGTCCTGTCCTGCAGCCTGGGCACGCACACCTCAGTGAAACTTTGTAGATCCGTATCTTTCTCATGAGAAAAAACTCCAGTCCTGGCTAGAATCCATGTCAACTAAGACAAGACTCACCAGCGAGCTGCTGTTGGTGTTGCGCGGCAAACAGTCTCTGGTTGTTGTCACACAACATCGAGGGCTCCAAGACCAGGCGAATTCTCTTCAGTCGAACCTCTAATCTACATGGGCGCCCAAAATGGGCGCTTTACGTCAGACTTGGGTGATGCACGTGGATTGGCTTTGCCTGTCAAGCATTGGAGATTATCAGGAGCAAGTGTTGATATTTCGACCAAGGTCAGCTCCTTCTTACTAGTTGCGGCCAAGATGCACGAGCTGGCCATCGTTGGGAAGAAATATATTTCTTACTTTCCCTGGCGGGTAGAATATAGGAAACTGTCCGGTATCAACTACTTCACGGCTGTTTGAACCTTTGTATGATTTCCTCTTGATTCTGGTTTTCCAACCTGAGTTTCATCTGGTCCCAGGATCTCTGGAGCAACGTCGTATACCATGTATGGCCTTCTTAGCCCAAGGCTATTTTCTTGTGCCGCACGGTCATCAGTGGCCTCCTGGCCGTGGTGGTTGGCCCTGCGTCAGCCCTGTTATGCATACCAAGCCAGAAATGGCTTCCGGCCGGGGGCTCGAATTTCTACCTTTGGGACAATGAAAGCGTTCACTGGCTGCAGATCCTCCGAGATGCATCTATGGGTGTTGTTGGGAAGGGCTCCGACATGCTTTTACTCAGGGGGGGACCGTCTAGTCCAACTATTGTATGAAGGGAGCGTTTCCGTTGATGAGACTGACTATTATTAAACTGAAAAGAGTTCTTGGTAAAGACCTCACGTTCCCGCACTTCAGATGTCAACATGCCACGCGATAACAAATTAGTCCAGTATAAACCAGCTGGCTAGATGACCGTATCCACCCCTTTACTCCTCGACCGTGTCCACATAGCACTGATACTTAGCGAAGTCCGGCACCCGCTCCCCCGCCACCGCAGCCACGATGTCCCGCATCCGCGCCTCCTCGGCGTCGGTGATCTCCACCTCAAGTGCCCCGACATTCTCCTCGAGGTACCTGATCCGCTTCGTCCCCGGGATGGGGACGAAGTCGTCCCCCTGCTTGAGCACCCAGGCAACGGCCAGCTGAGCGGCGGTACAGCCCTTGCCGGCGGCCATGGCCTCGAGCTGCTCCACGATCCTCACGTTGGCGTCGAAATTCTCGTCGCTGAAGCGCGGGTACAGCGACGCGCGGTAGTCGCCCTCCCCCGACACGGACCGCTTCGTGTTGAGGGCTCCCGTCAGCAGGCCGCGGCCCAGCGGCGCGTAGGCCACGACGGAGACGCCGAGCTCGCGGCAGGCCGCCTTGAGGCCCGACGCCCCCTCGATGTCGAGGTCGAAGAGCGAGTACTCGGCCTGGATGCAGTCGACCTGGCCGACCTTGCAAGCGCGGCGCAGCGTGTTGGCGCTGACCTCGCAGAGGCCAATGTGTTTGATCTTTCCTTCACTTTGGGGGGTAATTGGTCAGTCAATGAATGCATTGCCCTACCCCTCCTTCTAAAGCCATCAAGGCTTCTAACTTACGCCTTTAGTTCAAGCAGTGCTCTCATGGTCTCCTCGATGGGAGTATTGGGGTTGGCCCGGTGCATGTAGTAGAGGTCGATATAGTCCGTACCCAAAAGCCTCAAGCTCTCGGCACACGCCTTCTTACAGAACGCGGCCGAGGAGTCGATATCGGTGTAGGAGCCCTTGCGGAACCCGAACTTGGTGGCGAGGAAGATTCGGTCTCGCTTGCCGGTTCGCTGGAACCATTTCCCCAGCAGCTCTTCGTTGTCGCCGTACATGCTTTTCGTGGGGGGGGGGGGGGATATTTCGATCAGCTCGCAATGCTTGGGGAAAATGGCATATTGCAAGATGGCTTACTCGGCGCTATCCCAGTTGGTGGCGCCTATCTCGACGGCCCGGTCGAGAACAGCGAAACGCTCCTCGTCACTGGGTGCGGGTCCATACTGGATAGACATGCCCATGAGCCCGAGGCCCATGGCGGGAACCGCGGGTCCGTTCTTGCCGATGCGGCGGGTTGGGATGGTCTGGGCTGCCATGTTACTGTTTGATGTTGGATAGTACATGAATGTGGAAAAGTGCTTGCTGATTCAAAACCTGTTTTGGTTTTTGGAGTCTTCGAAGGAAATCAGATGCGTTGCTCAAATTCAATCAAGGACTAGCAGGACAATAATCCTGTATATATAGCATTTCCAATTGATCCGATATGGTCTTCAAGCCTCTTTAAACAGCATCTGTACCTAGGTATGCTTACGGGTCTGTTCATCCCCTACATCGGGTGGGATTAAGAAGTAAACCCCGCGCCCACTTTCTCCGTTCCGACCGGCGTTAAGGAGCTTCCTATTCTGGGTGAGTACCTTGAAAATTCCTATGGGTTGCAGTACATGCCTTGGCAGTGACTTCCTAAGGTTGCATTTGCAGGGGTGGTGGCTGAGTTGGTTCGTTTGGTAATGATATGCGGGTGCCGTGTGCTTACTTTGCTTTAGGCCCAACCAAGACCTGCAAGTTTAGAGGCCCAGACCACGTTCGATCCATGTGTGAGACAATCCAACCTCATACGCAACTGACGTGATGTAGACGGGTAATTACCCCATGTCCCAGTACGAATAGCGGTTCCGTCAAACACCCCAGGAACTTGTGGATATCAGAAAAACAGGGGGACTCTGGGAGCCAGCTTGAAAAGTCGGGTTCTTATCATCAACCATGACCCAGCACCAAGACAAATCCATGTGAAAGAATGTATATATACGATTTTATCAAAAAGCAAACCAAGATGCTGTATCTCCCTATGCTAAGGTGTGATGTAATGCCCCTCTCTCCCAAACGCCGGTCTTGATATCATAGATGCCGCATTTATTTTTTCTCAACAAATCAAGATGGTTTAAAGACAAACACATATCTTCGTATCAAACGTCCGTCTCCATCTATTCCTCATCAGACTCTTCCTCGGCAACCTGTATTATCACAAAAAGTTGGTCAAAACGTCGTCAAAAAGAGATATCAATCAGCAGAAAGCAGAATAACTTACGTCAGCGTGGAAGTTCTGCCCATCCGTAGTCTCCTTGATGATACCAGCACGAATGCAGAAGTCACCAAACCTCTCGCCCTCCTGGCGCTCCGTAGCGTACTGCTTCAGCAGGGGCTTCATGATGGCCAGAATCTCGTCTTCCTTGATGCTGGAGCGGTACAGCTTGTTGATGCGCTGTCCGTGGTAGCCACCACCCAGGTACATGTTGTAGGCACCAAAGGCCTTGCCGACGAAGGCCACCTCGGCCAGCCAGGGGCGGGCACAACCGTTGGGGCAACCAGTCATACGCATGACAATGGAGTCTTGACGCAGACCATTCTCCTCGAGGCAGTCCTCAAGCTTGGAGATCAGGACAGGCAGGTATCGCTCACTCTCGGCCATAGCCAGACCGCAAGTAGGGAAGGCAACACAAGCCGAAGAGCTGAGGCGGAGACCAGAGAACTGGTAGTTGTCGAGCTTGTACTCCTTCATGAGCGCCTTCATCGCCGGCAGGTCCTCATCCGTCACGTTGGAGAGAATGAGATGCTGGTTACCGGTCAGGCGGAACTCACCCTTGTGGACCTTGGCAATCTCGCGGAGACCAGTCTTCATCTGGAAGTCGGCCGTGTTCTCGATACGGCCGTTCTCAATGAAGAAGGTGAAGTGGTTGAGGCCGTTCTCATCCTTCTGCCATCCGAAAGTGTCGACGTTGCTCTGGAAGTGGAAGGCACGCGCAGGCTCGAAGGTCTTGCCCCACATGGCCTCGACCTTGCTGCGGAAGTTATCGACGCCGAGGTCGTCAATGGTGTACTTGAGACGAGCGTGCTTGCGGTTCTTGCGATCACCGTGGTCGCGCTGGACCAGCATGACCTTCTCGCAGGCAATGTGCACCTCGTCGGCCGCGACGTAACCCATCATGCGACCGATCTGAGGGTAGGTCTTCTTGTTGTTGTGAGTGGTACCCATACCACCACCAGCGAGCAGGTTGAAACCAACAAGCTCGCCATCGTCTCCCTTGATGGCAATCAAACCGATATCGTGGGCGTACACATCCGTGTCGTTGTGAGGCGGGATAGCGATGGTGACCTTGAACTTTCGCGGCAGGTAAGTAGGTCCATAGAGGGGCTCGAAGTCCTGTACAGCATCGCCAGCAACCTGCTTCTTCTCGTTATTGTCGTCCGTGAGCCAGATCTCGTGGTAAGCTGAGGTAGAAGGCAGCAGGTGGTCGCTGATCTTCTTAGAGCAGGCGTGCACTTGCTTGTGGTACTTCGACTCGGTGGGCAGAGAGCTGCACATGACGTTTCGGTTGACATCACCGCAGGCGGCAATGGTGGTCATGAGCGCGCGGTTGATGGCCTGCATAGCGGGCTTGAGCTTGCCCTTGACAACTCCGTGGAACTGGAAGGTCTGTCGGGTAGTAAGCTTCATCGTCTCGTTGCCCAGGCTGTTGCTGATGTCGTCCATCTGAACCCACTGCTGGGCGGTTGAAACACCACCCGGCAGTCTGCATCGAATCATGAATGAGTAAGCAGGCTCCAGACCCTGAGCCTTTCGCTCATCTCTCACGTCACGGTCGTCTTGCATGTAAGTACCGTGGAACTTGGTGAGCTGCTGATCAGAAGCAGAGATGGCAGCAGTCGTGGGGTCGTTCAGGCCCTCCACAATGGTTCCACGAAGGTAGTTGGAAGCAAGCTTGATGTCTTCGTTGGTGATCGGTGGTGGTTCCTCGGGGAGGCCATCGACGTTGGCGACGCCCAGAGCCGTCCAGACCTTGGGCTCCCACTCGGAGTAACCAGTCTGGTAACCATCGGGATCCTGATCGTCACCAAGACCAATTTCAGCAAGACGCTTGCCACCGAAGTTGCCGAGAACGCGGTCGAGATCCTTGGCAGGCTTGTTGTAGTAGACACGGTCCTGCTTTCGGGGCCAGTAGTGCTTGTCACCGAGACCAAAGACGGAGTAGTTGACGTTGGCCAGATCGAGATCGGTGCTGTCTTTCACAGCATGCCAGAACGACAAGCCGTTCTGGGGGAACTCTCCCTGTCCAGCAGTAGCCGTGATGAAGATGATGTTCTCTTCTGTAGAAAGATCCTCGACGGGGTAGTCTTCCATAGCCATGACGGTGGTTTTGAGGCCTCGCGCACGGCCACGGTTGCCAAGTCGCTTTGCCAGCCCCTGTGCGTTTCCATTGTCCGAGGCGAAGAGAATCGTGAGAGGTGCACCGAAGAGACCTTCCAACAATTGGGCGTATGCGTCCTTGGCCTTTCGCTTCTGCTGCGCCCGTACCTCGGTACCGAAGTCCTGGGCCAGACTAGCAGCGAAAGTGGGCTCCCGGCGCATCAGCTGGGTAAGGTGGTTGTCGCGGTCAAGGAACTGCTTCAGCTCCTTCTTGATGCGCTCCGAGTCGAGAGAGAAGTTGGACTCTCCCTTGGCGTCGTTGTTGGGGTTCCAGCGGTAAAGAGGCCAGTACCCAACATCGACTGCCTTCTTGGTCTCTTGCAGGACAGTTAGAGCGGAGTCAGCCTCGCCGAAGTAGGGGAGGTAAGCCAGAACGATCGAGGGACCGTTGAACTGATCAGCCTCGAGCATGGCCTGCAGGACTTGTGTGTAGGAGCTGTAAACAGCAGTCGATGCCACGTAAGCGTTGCCGAAGTTCATGGCGTAAAGGCCGATATCCTTCTTACGCCTCTCGGCATCGGCAGCGGCTCTCTCGGAGTAAGGGGTCGAGTCGATGATCAGCATGTTGACGTTCTCACCCGACTCCAAGATGTGGTGGACACCAGAGTTACCCAAATCGTAAGACCAGGCATCGGAACCCACGAGCCAGAGCGACTCCTTGCGGAAGAGACCCTTGCTTGAAAGGAGGTCGCGAGAAACTTGGGATCCATCGGTTTCGAGGCGAGCGATGACATCGTCGGCGACGTCGCTAGCCTTCTGTGCATCATCAGCTACAGCAGCCCACTTGGCCAGCCAGTTCTTGGGCGCCTCGGTGATGAATTCGTTGGAAGTAGCCGCGTTCTTTGCCTCCTTCACGAATCTCTGGCGGTGCTCCTTTCGGGCCAGCAGAGAACCGAAACCGAACTCGGGGCTTGTCGCAACCGTCGAGGCGACGCCAGCGGTCTTGGAGTTCAGGGCGTTGGCCATGTAGACCCGGCTTCCGAACAGCTGGTTAAGGATTTTGGTGTAGGCAGTCTCAAGCTTCGGCTGCTCCAACTGGGTGGCGCTGGATGTGGGGATATCTCTCTGGCCGACCTCGAGGTTCTGGAGAGGCTTCTCCGAGACAAGGTTCTGGAAGACGCCCCGAAGAGCCTGGGAGATGGTATCGCGGGTAATGTAACCCAGCTGGTAGCCAACGACGTGCTCAACACCGCCGAAACCACTCTTTACTGATGTAAGAATATCAATCAGAAGAGGGCCCCACTTGGTCGTCTTCCTGGAGATCTGCTCGATGACGGCTACTCGCTTAACAGATTTGGGGATCGTCTCAACGAGCTTGGATGCCAACCACGGCCGGTATAGTCTGGCTGTGATCATACCAGACTTGGCGTACTCGTCGGTGGACTTGGCAGAATCGAGAGCTTCGGCAAAGATGCCGGCATCGGAGCCGAAAACGAAAATGGCCTTATCCGCAGTAGACGGACCAGACCACTCGAACGGACTGTATTCACGGCCGTTTGCCTGCTTGAACTGGTCCCAGATAGCCGTAACGTACTTGTAGATGTCCTCTGAGCTGACCATCGGCGCCTCGGCCTCAATGGTAGTCGCCGTAGAGACGCTGGGCGGGCCTGTTGAGCCGCTCTCTTGGCTGGACTTCTCTGAAACTGCAGAAGACGTAGCCTTGGAGGCAGCGTCCAATACTGTCGAATCGGACAGGGCATTGGAGGCGCCGCTGGCGGGGGCCTCGCGCCGCTCAGAGGCGACGGCAGCTTTTCCGTCATCGGCATAGATGCCAGAGCCAGAAATCGGTGCGGCCTGGTATCTGCGGACATCGTCGATGTTCAGGACCTGTCGCACGAACTCGGCGTCCTCGGTCGCAATAGGCTTATCATCGGCACAGGCGCCCGAGTCGAAGAAGTGGATGACACCCTTTCCTGACCGGACGGCTAGGGCATGTGCGGTGATGGCCATGTCTTGGGCCTCCTGTAAGGAGTCCGACTGCAGGAAGGTCCATCCTGAGTTTCGGATCGCTGTTATGGAGGAGTAGTCGGGCGACTGGGAGGGCTGGAGGGAGACGTGAAGCACGACAGGGTAGTTGGCGAGCTTGTAAAGGTGGGCAATGGATGCCAGGAGGATCTCGGAGCTCGTGGTAACCGAGACGATGCGTCCGGAGCGAATCGGCGCAAAGACGGAAAGGAGAGGATCGTTGTTGTGCCTAACGGCTTGGATCTGGCGCAGGACAACTGTCAGTCCGGGTCTTTCCTCGAGACAAAATCAGAGCAACAATGGAACATACCTCAGGGACTGCAGTCTGGTCCTTTGCGACCAGGCTCGGGTCCTTGCGTTCGGCGTAGCGCTTAAGGTGGGAGGAAAAGGCCGAATCCTGGGCCAACGAAGGCTGGACTGAGACAATTACATCGCTGGAAAGATAGGCGATTCTCGCAACTGCACGGGCGCAAAAGAAATATTGTTAGCTTCTGCAACCTTCAATTGTAGTATTCCTAATTAATAGGACTCGAAGCATAAGGAATTAGACGGTATTTCTGAGGCGACATGGACATGAACACCTGCGCTCGGCTTGCTGCAGCAGCAGTGAGGGATGCCGGAAATGCCCCGCCATCCCACCATGAGACGTGGTTGGTGGGCAGTGGTTTTTGGTTTTGGGGTGGTGAGTTTCTTATTGCAACGTACCTGCCTCTTCCGGCGTGCGAATCTGGATATCCGCCATCTTTGCTGATGTCTGAGCTGAAGACGAACCGAAAAGAAAAGACATGGTGATGGATGTCGAGGACTCCTCCCCAGGTTTTTATCTGGGAAAGCGGTTTAATGGGGAGTGAGCGATGGCGGCAGCATTTTTTTTCCAGCCGGCTGCTTGCTCCAACGAGAATCAAGGGGGAATGGCAGATACTCGTCCAATGGCCCCCGCAGTGGAATGGCGGTTGTTTATTGCCTCCAGACGTGCTACAGTACTATCTCTGCTATGGTGTGCAATTGTCATCCGCCGCAGTTGATCGATGGCGTGATCGCGACTAAGGCCCCATGGTGCCACCCTACCACCGAAACCGCCCAACCCAGAGCTCCCCAAGGTCAGAAACAGAGAACCGATGGGTGACAATGCCATTTCGACCCCCCAAAGACCGACCTCCTCCGCCCAAATCGTAAAGACCCCTGCAGACCCTGCGCTCGGGCTGCTCACTAAGGCGGCTGTCGGTTGCCTGGGATTAGCCTCAACAGGCGGCTGAGAGCTGACCTGCTACGCCCCGACAGCCGCTCCTCAGCAGCGCTCACTCAAGTATATGTCCATGGGACACAGCCTATCAATGCAGTTCTGATCAACATATGTATTGAATATAGCCATTCGAATTCTGCCCAATACGTCATTATAAAATAGACTCATTATTATCATTCTTGCAGTCTAGATACTCGCTAATTGTCCCGACAGCCGCCCCAAAGCCGCCCCTACCCCAGAACCCAAGTATGGCGTCATGCAGATGTGATATTTCAACAGGCCATCAATCACCAGAGGAAGGGCAGTTCGACAGAGATAAACTCTGTCAATTGGTAATAGCAAATGCAAGGCAACCTTCTCAGGCCGAAGCGACCTTGTGGCTTCGGAACTTGGATCGGACATTCTTGGCCCACTCGTCGTCCTGCTTCTGGCCGCCGAGCCAGTACCCTCTGCCCACCGAGACCATCGCCCGGCCGATCTTGCCCTTGTAACCCTCGCCTCGGGCGTCCCCTCCGCAAAGGGCTTCCCAGCCAACTCGGGGTCCTCGCCCCAGCCCTGCTGCTTCCCGTCGCGGTATTGCGCCATGACCGACTGCGCGTAGGCCATGATGACCAGGGTGAAGTAGACGCGGATCAGGCAGAAGGCGACGATGAAGCTCGTGCTCGCGGTCGTGTCGATGGCCTTCATGAAGTTGCTCAGCGCACGCCCGTGTCGGCCGACTCGGGGGGCGTGGGCCGCCCGTCTTGCCGCTGGCGAGGTACCAGCTGACGGCGAAGATGGTGTAGCAGGTGTTGACGACGGTGTCGACGATGTAGAGCCAGGCGAAGGCGAGGTTCTGGAAGGGCGTCTGTTTTCGGATGTGCGGCAGGCAGTACGCGAGGATGCCGAGCGCGATGACCGAGTAAACATACATCGACAGCTGCAGGACCGACAGGTGGAAGCCGGTCAAGATGGCGAGTAGTCCGTAGAATCCGGTCGCTTTGTTGAACAAGAAGGACAGCGCAATCATTTCGGTGCCTGTCTGGAGGCTCATGATCCCGAGGAAGGTCTGCGACAGTACGGTTAGCGATGCGACCTGCTGTTGTTGGCTGAGCTGACGGGTGTTGGGCACGCGACCGCCACTCCACTCCAAAGGCTAACTAACCTTGGGACGAGGCAGCTGAAGCTGCACGCCGGCCGGTAGCAACATGTTTGCAGATGTGTGTAGAAAACCGTTGAAGTGTTGAAGTATGTTTCCAGCCGTCGCTATGGTGGCTTTTGGCTGCTAGAGATTGGAAACGGAGGCGCTTCTTAGGCGAAAGGAGAGAAACAACCTGATTGCAGATTCCTCTCGAAACGATGACGCCCGGCTGGCTCGGCCCCACGCGCTTTAGCGCCTCCACCACGACTGATTACTCATGCACTTTAGCGCCGTGTCACCTGGCCAATCTCACATGCAATATCACCAACGTCAATTGGATATTTGGTCGTACATTGGCTTGCTTGTCCGGGGCTACTGGTATCGCGACAAAAAACTGGCGAAGAGACGGCTTATACTACTAATGCGTCTATATAGATGGTGTAAGCTGTTGAGCTTTAGGCACACCTTAGGCACCATGTTCATGTAATCCACAGTTCATAGAAAGCAGCAACGCATCTTCCGGCAAGGGAAATCAAACCAGACTTGATTAAAAAAAATGGCATTAATGGCGATTGATGAGAATACCAATGTTGCATTGTCTATTTTAAAGACTCTCGCACGAGGGTCAATCAAGTTTGACCTCCTTGACAAACTCGCTGGTAGGTCTTGGGCCCAGTCCACTTTTCATGTAAGCCATATCGATCATCCTCATGGACGCGATCGAGTCTTCAGGGCTGATCCAGTACTGCGTTGGACGTCCCCGGATCCTATTGACGAACTCTTCCACCATATACCTGTAGCCCATCCACCACTTCTCTCCCGGTAAGCCGGCGAATTCGCAGCCGGCCTCCTCATAGCTGTACGCGGTGCAGGTTTTCTTCTCGGTCCACTTCCTGACCAAGTTCCCGGAGGTCACGTCGCGGATCTCATAGCTATCGGAAACGTACAGCCGATGGAAGAGGAAGGGTTGGAGCATACCGTGCATGGTGACCACGCGCTCACGTGTCTTGGTCTGCGACTTGGGCAACCCAGGGTCGTCCGCGACAGGGACCTTCCGGTGCACGACCCGGCAGTGTGAGGGTTTCCAGAAGATCCCGCCGCTGAGCGTGCTCCGGGCCTCCCCCGTACCTCCGCCCGGGAACCGAAACCTGGCCTTGAAGTCCCAGTCGACCTTGTCGCGTTCCCCTTCGGTGTAAGGGACGCTGACCTCGCACCGAATGCACTCCTCGGGGGGTTGCCCGTAGGCTAGGCGCAGCGCGGCGAACCCGTAGCAGCCCATCGCCATCATGGCGCCGCCAGACAGGGTGTGCTTGAAGTGAATCCCCTTTTTGTCCAGATACCACCAGGGAACCATGGATTCCTGGTCTACGTGAACGACGTCGGGAGGACTGATGTAGGACTGGAACAACTGGAAGGCCGGATGCCACCGGTTGTGAGAAGCCTCAATGAGAACCGGCCCGCCCGGCTGAGACAGCTCGGGCATCGTGAACAGCACCTCGGCCTCGGCCCCATTGGACGTGGACGGCTTCTCAATCAAGACATGCTTCCCGGCGCGGATGGCCTTGGCCGCCCACTCGAAATGCAAGCTGTTGGGCAACGGTATCAATATACAGTCAATTTTGGGGTTGTCCAGAATAGCTGGGAAAAGGGCGTTAGTTAAGTGCGATCATGTCTGTGTCCGCAACTTACCTTGGTAGCTCTCCAGTACATCGGGGATTCCGTGCTTCTTGGCATACGCCTCGGCCCTCTCCCTGTCTCTAGCCGCCACGGCCTGGACGACGATGTCGGGATGCGATTTGGCTGGAGTGACTAGAGCGACCGGGCTGTCTCAATACAATGAGGGAGTCATTTGTTAGACTGTCCATGGTCATTGAATTTGGTTCTCCAGGTATGTACTCACGCCGAGGCCGAGGCCCCAAGAATAGCGAATCTCAAAGGATTCTTACTCCGGTCAACAGTCGAAGGGTTAAATCCCGTCCAAAGACGCGTCAGGGTAGATGTCATGTTAATTGCTCAATCAATACGTAACTGACCTTGGTCGGTTGTCGTTTTCCGATGCTGGTGGTAAGTTCAATACTCCATCATCAAGCCAGGAGAGGAGAGAGATGGTGTGGCCATCTTCTAGAGTAAAGAAGTAGTGGCTTGTCCCAGTCTATCTGGCACCACATTGTACTTCTCGGCGGCCGCAGGTCAATGAAGCAAGCCTGGTCTACGATTGCATTGCGGAGGGATTGATCGCTGGTGGTAGTTCAATACTCCATCATCAAGCCAGGAGAGGAGAAGATGGTGTGGCCATCTTCTAGAGTAAAGAAGTAGTGGCTTGTCCCAGTCTATCTGGCACCACATTGTACTTCTCGGCCGCCGCAGGTCAATGAAGCAAGCCTGGTCTACGATTGCATGCGGAGGGATTGATCCGCAAATGTCGCCGACCGGAGGTATAATGCTATTCTTATGCATCGAATCATCCGTCATCCTTTAGTCAAGCGAAGCAACAGCCAACCGCGCTGCATCAAAGACACCGAAGTTGCATCGGCGGGATATCCTCCTTGTCCAATCCAGACGGGAGGTAAGGGGAAGGAGGGCGTGGAAAAGTCCGATCGGTGGGATGCTTCTTGGTGGTCAGTGCGTATCGGTCACTGCAGCTCCTCTGCCATCAACTAACCCACCGCTTGGAAGTTGCTTGCTATTTTAAAATTATATGGTGATATGGTCGATGTATCTATGCCCTTTCGGAAGAGGATGTGTGTAGATATACGCCGTAATAAGCCGGTGCCCGCACTCTTCTTCGTCCGCCAGGGCAATGACACCTCCAACTGGAGGCAACTCTGTCTACATACCTACTTACATACTTAAGAACATTCTTCACGGCTACCGTCCACCCAGACACGTTGGTCATGTGACAATCTTCCAGACACAGGTATCACAAACGTACGGTTTATTGTAGCTAGATCCAAGCCCCGGGACCCGTCCATGCGACAAGTGCGTCCGCAAGCGTGTCAAGTCAACCTACAGTTATTCACTGGCAAAGGGACGGCCTGGCCTGTACATATCGACTCACGCTGTCGCCGCTCAAAGTTAGCTCTGACTTTGACACCCACAGGTTTAGTGCTGAACTAACAACACATTCAGGGGATAATAAATCAAATACTGCCTCAAGTGCTTCCCAGTCTATCTATGATGGCTGAAATATGGCCATGGTTGCGGAGTGACCTCAAATCCAAGGGATGGACCACGACCGGTCTACCCATGACTGGCACACCAATGAGCTTTCGCATCAAGATCATTCTATCACCAGGGCGCCAATTGCGACAAACCCTAGATTCCATGAATGGCCATCTGTAAATGGCGGATTTCGTCCTCTGGAAGCCTTTACAACATCGGTCGATGCCCCTAACGCGGACCCCGACGCTACGATTGGCCTGCCCGCAATGGTTACTCCAGAACAGCGGAGCTCCTCCGGCACCGATCATTTCGAGTCGCCTAGTGCTCCTATGGATCCAGATACGAACCCCAACGGCGCTGTCGACAGCAAAACCACTGTTACCCAGATGAAAGGTTTTTGGCATTGCTGTCCAAGTCCAGCATTCGTCTATCTCAGCTACAATGCTCAAAGCACAGCAAGCAACACAGCGGCAAAGCTACAACTAAGCTGGTCGATGACGATGCCACTTTCGCATCGGTAGCTTCGTGGCTATTGCTCCATTCTGGCGACCTGGAATCTTCCCGCTGCAAGCATATTGACAGAGAGAACCACACGGTGCAGAGACCGCCACCGAACCAGCAAGGGTCGGGCACTTTACTATCGCAACTGTTCTCTGAATCACACATCCTCTAGAACACCCTGCATATGATACCCAGTCTGCTGCCGAAAGTGAACCAAACTCACCCCCGACACATTATTCTGCGTCTCGCTGACACCAATGGTCCAGTCGGCAATAGCAACACAACCGCACAGGCTCATTCTTCGTGGCCCAGTTGTCACTCACAGACTGTGTCGTTCGCCATTTGGCCATCGCCTGCCACGTGATGCTACTAAGAGCTTACCGATCAACCCTGGGCATCTTAGATGAAGCCAGCTCCGGCGACCATACCGAGGCCTCCACGCTTGGCAAATTCGACTGGCGTCCGTCACTCAGCTATGTGCGTATTTAGTCCACCGCCATGACAGGGTTATGGGCCTGTACTTGTCCACTCACAACATCGGTCAATCCTTCCCGGACTTATCAACCAGGAGGAAATAGTGAAAGTAAGGGCGGATATCCAACAGAGCATTGCCAGAGTTAACCATGTTTTAAGCATGTAAGCACCCATGAGCAAAGCAAATGCTGCATGGTTTGGATATATTGTTATGATTGATGTTTTAGTGGCGCATCATGTGTTTTCCTTTCCTATTGTTCAATCCCTGATCCGTTGGGCCACATAATACATAAATAAAGTGCTACCTCGCAATCAGTTTTTGGATACCTCATAGCGGTCACTCATACGAAAGAAAAGCAGTCTGCTCTATTGGTTCTTGTCGAGGTCGTTTCAGTGTACACCTGATTGACAACATGCAATATCAGGCGTGACATTACGCCTGGCAACTCAACGGTCGTCATCCTGCAGTCGGAAACTAGAGGCTCGGAGATATTACTGACGTAATACCCGCCGACGCCTGCTGACCGCCAGCATTCCTCCGCTCGGTGTCTTGGAAGTCAAGTTCGGTGTAAGTGATACGTTTCGGGTACTTTCTGCGAATCAATGCCAGCCTTTCAATATGGTTAAGCAAAGAAGGTCAGTACACAGTTCCCTCTCCGTTACCTGGATTTGACATATAGTATTTATGGACTTCGGAAAGGAGATGTTTCACCACAGTACCCACAGGCAAGTACATATTATCATCATCGTCGAGACATTTTAACAGCGAAGCATTATGCCATCAGCCAAATCTGCCTCCACATTGCCACGACAGCGCCTTGCCATTGTTGCCAAGAGCGCTGGCAAGCTGGAACTCAAGCGCGACTTATCCATGCCCCCCCTGGGCCCCGACTCTGTCATTGTCAAGACGGCGGCCGTGGCCCTCAACCCGTCGGATGCCAAGTTTCTAGACTACAGCCCCGCGCCGGGGGCGATTCACGGCACCGACTTCTCCGGCACCGTCGTGGCATTGGGAACGGATGCAAGGGCCGCTGGTCGTTTTACCGTCGGCGACCGCGTCGCGGGTCTGGTCCATGGCATGAACAGCCTGCAGCCTCATGTTGGTGCCTTCGCCGAGTACATCGACGCGACGGCCCATACGATGCTAAAGATTCCTGATGCCATGGGCTTCGAGGAAGCGGCCAGCTTGGGCCTTTCGGTAGCCACGGCGACCTTTGGTCTCTTCTACGAGTTGGCGGTCCCTAGTACGCTGGACCAGCTCAGTTCGGGGGGAGTTTCCAAGAGCGGCCGAGACTTTGTCCTGGTAGCAGGCGGAGCACAGCTACAGGCACGCGTGCGATTCAACTTCTAAAGCTGTGAGAGTACCCCTATCACCCGAACGTTACGTTCGTCCCTTCCACGCCATAGCCTAACACCAGGGCCCCGCCTGCTCCAGTGCCGGCCTCCGACCCATCGCCACCGCGTCGCCCTCCCGGTTCGACCTCGTGCGCAGCTTCGGTGCCGAGGGTCTTTGACTACCGCAGCCCCACGTGCGCCGCCGACATCCGGGCTTACACGGGCAACGAACTTGCCTTCGCCCTCGACTGCGTCGCCGAGGCGACCACGACGCAGATGTGCTACGGGGCGCTCGGGCGCGCCGGCGGACGCTACGTCACCTTGGAGCCGTTTCGCGCGTCAGTAGTCCAGAGCCGTAGCGAGACGGTCCGGCCTTCGTGGTTCCTCGCCACGTCCGTCTTTGGCAACAAGATCGCGCTCGACGGCGTCTACGGGCGCGAGGCCCGCCCCGAGGACAAAGCGTTGCGGCTGAGGCGTTCTTAGCTGTGCAGAAACTGCTCGACCGCGGGGTCATCGAGACGCACCCGGTCAAAAGTCTCGCGGGCGGGTGGGACGCATAGTGGAGGGAGTCGACACGATCCGCCGCCAGCCCCCATCTGGATACAAGGTTGTGTGTAAAGTCGCGTAAACAATTCAGCGCTATTCTAAGTCTCGATCAGTAGGATATTTTGAGCGCTTTCTCGTGGCGTGCTGCATGCTCTGGGGAATTGTACGGAAACGATAGCCATCCTAGAAATAGCATCTCATTGCGAAACCGTATACTTTTTCGTGAGTCTGTGATATCACCGCCTACAATTTGATAGAGGATGAGGTCTTCCATGAGTTCTGTACCTGGACTCCAGCAGTGAAATAGATATAATTCGATGTATCTCAAATCACTTATGGTCTGTGTATGCATCCGTTCAAGTATGGAGCCCGAAGCCGGGATATAATAATAAGAAGAGACTATGGTAATGAAAGGAAAGATACTTTAGTTGTACTGAAAACAAATCCCTAGCCTAGAGCGTCGAAAAACGTGTCCCTACATCTGTCATCAATAGCCAGCCTCTCTCTAATAGGTGGCCTCGACCTCGGCGATTGTCTCCTTCGTGAGATGCATCTGGTTTCTGAACCGCTTGACCAAGAGCTGCCCCACAGTCTCCTTGTCGGGATCGCCCGGGTTGAGCGGGTTGGTGGCAAACACATCGCCATGGAAGAAGGTAGCACACGAAAGCCTCTCCCCTGCCGCTTTGTTCAGGACCCGGTGCCTGACGCTCTTGAACTTGCCGCTCGACCACCTCATGACCATGTCGCCACAGTTGATGACAAAAACATCTTCCAGAGCGGGAACCTGGATCCACTCCTGCTTCTCTTCGAGCCAGACCTCGAGACCGTGACGGCCCGGCTGCTGCAGGAGGACCGTGACACCGCCAAAGTCGTTGTGGGCGCCGACGCCAAATTGGCCCGGGAGTGTGTCGGGCGGAGATGGGTAGCGAATCATCTTCATCTGGACCAAGGGTCTCTTGGCAAAGGCAGCCAGCTTGTCGGGCGAATGCCCGAGCCCCTGAAGTAGGATCTCCCAGATCGTTTTGCCCAAGGCGCTGGTTTGGTTGTAGTACTCCCAAACTGGATCGCGGAACTCTTCTGTCGGAAGGTCCGGCCAGACATTGGGGCCGTAGAAGCCCGAAAGCTCCGTCTGGGGGTCCTCTCGTCCCAGGTAGAACGCCTGTGCATGGCCGTCAGCAGACTACAGCACGCCTGAGAGTGTACAGTAGGAAGTCACCTCTTTGGAGTCGGGCATTGGGTCGCCGTCTCTCATGGACATGCCGGACGCTTCGTACCCGCGACGGGAGGGATTGTTCAAGTAGGATAGTTTCAGCTTGTCCTCGGTGGGCAACTTGAAGAACCTATCGAGGCTTGCGAGAAACCTGCGCTGAAGGTTCAATGGAACGCCATGCCCTTTGACTTGGAAGAAGCCAAATCTCTCGCTGGCATCACTGACTTGTTTGATGATAGCCGCCGAAGCCTCGGCTGACTGTGACTTGACATAGTCACTCAAGTCAATGAACGGCAACTCAAGTCCAGGCATTTTCCGCGGGACAATGTAAATCGATCGCACTACTGGATATCACCTGTAAAATCTTAACGAGGAAAAGCTCTCTTGACTTTTTCCGTCCTTCTATTCCCTGCTGACGCTCGACAGTAATTATCTGCTCAAACGAGTTATACGTACCTCTGCATCGTCTGTCACCTGCGCTTCCTTTATCCGTCGGCGTTTCGGGTATTAGTCGAATTCCGGTTGTCACGTAGGCAACGAGAATGGATCTAGCGATATTTCCCATGGGCTGATCAGGGCCCAGCCCCCCGCCTCCCCGCTTTCGGGCATCGGGGACTTTTATGCACGTCAAGCGGATCGTCTTTGTGGCCGAACTGAGCCACCCCTGCCGGTTCAGGCTCACAATTTAGCAGATATATTTTCGGTACTGAAATGCACCGACCTTTTCATGTTCTCTCCAATACCGGGGACAATGTACATCAGTGGCACCGCAGCTCAAGTTGTAGTCAGTACATAATCCAGTGTGTGTAGATCAACGTATACATAATTTCTGGCCCAATACTGAAGAATAACACTACTGCTGGTCTGTTGTGTTGATACGGTCCAAACATTACTCATCCTCTGACCTCAATCTTCCCGACTGACCAGCAAACATCCAAAGATCTGCAACACTCTGATCAATCCCCTGATATGCATGTAATTATCATAGGAGGTGGGATTGGGGGCCTCACTCTCGCTCAGAGCCTTCGGAAGCAGGGGATTTCTTTCGAAGTCTTTGAGCGCGATGTGGATAAGGACGCGCGACCTCAGGGTTGGGCCATTGCGATGCACAGGTAGGAAGCCAGCCCCCTTTCGAACACAACTGTAATGGAATGCAATGATTTGTTAATCAAGAAACAGTATCATCGATCGACTGATATCATCATTTCCTGATGACATGGCAGATCTGAGGCAGTCGACAAATCACCTGGCACCACTCTCACTGCCGGCTCAGATCACTTTGTACTACCCCGAGAGAGACGACCGGGTAGGCTTCGAGGTACGTAAAATATGTATTTTGGCGTACTTGATTGATATTCCAATTGCATTTCATAAACAAAAGGGGGGTTGCCCATGTTCTCACATCATAAGCGATGCAGGATTCCCCCGATACCCCTCTCATTCGAGCCGAGCGCTACCGTCTCCGTGAATGGCTTTCAACCAATATCCCGGTGCGGTGGGGAAAGCATCTCAACAGGATCGAGCACGATGAACACGGAGTGCGGGCGTGCTTTGGAGATGGCTCCACGGCCAAGGGAGATATTCTAGTCGGCGCAGATGGCATCAACAGTGTTGGTAAGGATCTTGCTCAAGATCCACCAGAAACCTTGGCGCGAAGCTCATTCATGTTACAGTGCGCGAACATCTTCTTCAAAAATCTGCTCCGGAGCTGCTAAAAGTCGTGCCTCTCGAGGCCATTGTGGGTGAGACGATCCTTTCCGGGGACGAGATGAAGCGCCAGCTGGCCTTGGGCCACAGCGCCTACACGCTCATCAATCCATCGCTAGGCTTCATCACCTTCGTCGGGATGCACTGTGTGCTCCCCGGCGCGACGTCGGCCAAGTTCTACTGGATGATCATGAGACACGACCCCACGGTTGGATACGCAGACCACTGGCTGCAGTCAGCGACACAGCAGCAGAAGCACGATTACGTGATGCGCACCGTGGCCAGGCTGCCAGAAAGGTTCCGTGAGATCTTCGAGCTGACGCCCGTCGACGGCGTCCGCCAACAACCCCATATCTGGCGCGATCTGGAGCTGGACAGCGAGCATGTGCCGTCGGGGCGGGTCCTCATCATTGGCGACGCGGCCCATGCCATGACACCCTTCCGAGGCGAAGGCGGCTACCACACCATGATTGACGCCATGAACCTCGCCGAGATGTTGACACGGCTCAGCACAGCCGGTAAGATCGAAGACATGGCGGCACTCAAAGAGGACGTGGGAGGCTTCAATGCCGAGATGCTGAGGCGCGGAGTCGAGTCGGTCAGATTCTCGCGGGGCTCGTATGAAGAAGCCAAGAAGACGGCGAAGGATCGTCAGCCATTTGCATATGCTCTAAAGCAGATACCCGAAAAGGAGATTGTGTTGACGGTCCAATCCTGAGACGTGCATAATTCTTGTCATACATAGGTGGCAGCTTACTTTATTCAACATAAAAACCACGGTCGTCTCGCTTCTCTCAATACATATGTGCTAAGCAATGTCCATGCTTTACGTGAAGAGCATTAATTACCAAGGCCTCATGCATTAGTGACGGACCATTATGCGGCCCAATCCGCCCCTTACCCCGATGCCACGTTGAGGTTGTAGCCAAGCAATTCTGCCGGACCATTCCGATTCGTTTCATTGGCTGATTCTTGCCGTTCGCGCATGGCAATAATCTTACTAGGCCCAATAAAGTTATGCACCTACGTACATGGAATCTCAACTCAAGATGGCTGCTTCGGGATCTGGCGGTCGGTTGGAAGTCTCACCGAAGGGCAGTAAAGTCTCCGACCAGTCCGTTGGGACGCCCAACGTACTCATTACAGTGCACGTTTGGGCAAGTACCTAGGATTGGCCACCTCACTCCACTGGAATGAAAGCTCTCCGTTGGAGTCAAGTCCCGGTGACTAATGTGGTGAGTTTTTGGTCATCAACTCACTCGGTAATGAGGACCTTGATCCTCGATTTAATGAGAATCCTGGAACGCCACACTGATGGTTTGATGCCCTGCTGTCAATATCACGCATATACAGCCATTTCGCGTTTGGGACTGTCTGGGCAAAGATTCTGAATTAGTACCTACCAATTGGATCAATTAACACAGCCATGAAGGATACACATGAACCAACGTTGCCTAGTGATACCGAAACTACCAAGGCGAGCAACGAGCCGACAAAGAAGGTTCATTGCCCAAGCCAGGATGAAGAACCCAGCAGCCAGGAAGGAGTGGACTCCCCTCACGAGAAAGCAGTAGATGAATACCCGCATGGAGTTCAGCTGATCTTGCTCGTGTTCTCTGTCTGCGTCGCAATTTTCCTGATTGCGCTCGATCAGGTTAGTCCCGTCCACATGGCTTCTTCCTCCTTTCTTGGCTCACCCGCACCACCACAACTGGGAACACAGCTTACCAGAACCACCAGACCATTGTCGGCACCGCCATCCCCAAGATTACCCCTGAATTCAAGAGTCTGGCGGATCAGTCGTGGTACGGCGCCGCCTACTTCATGACTCTAGGGGGTTCCCAATCGTCCTGGGGCAAGGCGTACAAGTACTTCTCCCTCAAGTACACCTTTGTCGCCGCCTTATGCATTTTCGAGCTCGGAAGTCTCATTTGTGGCGTGGCTCCCAACTTCGTCGCCCTCATCGTCGGCCGCGCCCTAGCTGGCGTAGGTGGGGCTGGCATCGTGACGGGCGGCACGACCATAATCGCCTTCTGCGTCGAGCCCAAGAAGCGTCCCATTTACATGGGCATGATTGGCGTCACTTACGCTTTTGCGGCGGTGGCTGGACCCCTGGTCAGTGGTGCCTTCTCGGACCGCGTCACCTGGCGATGGTGTTTCTACATCAACCTACCGTTTGGTGGTGTGGTGGTGTCTATCATTCAATTCTTTTTCCATGTTCCCGCCGCTGCTAAACTTATCCCGGCCAGCTGGAGAGAGAAGCTGCTGTAGATGGATCCGGTTGGAATAGTCTTGGCCATGGCCTCCATCATCTGTTACATCTTGGCTTTCCAGTATGCAGGCGCTACCTATACGTGGGACAGCAGCCAGGTGATCGGCCTGATTGTTGGCTTCGTCCTTCTCATGGCGACGCTGGCCGTGTGGGAATGGTTCGTTGGAGAGCGTGGTATGCTGGTCCCCCGACTTGTTATGCAGCGTGCGCTTTGGGCGCCCTCCCTATTCCAGTTCTTCTTTGCGGGCACCTACTTCCTCATCCTTTACTACCTCCCGCTTTATTTCCAAAGCATCTTAGGCCACGGCGCCATCGGCTCCGGGGTGGACAACCTACCCATGGTGATCGCTGTGGGGATATTTGTCCTTGGCGGTGGTATTACCGTGACTGCAACAGGACACGCAGTACCTTTCATGGCACTTGGAGCCGCTCTTTCTACCGTCGCCTGTGGCCTATTCTATACCCTAGACCTGGACACGCCTACTGCAAAGTGGATTGGGTATCAAATACTTTCTGGTGCTGCCATCGCTTTTCCCTATCAGAACTGCCTCAATGTTGTCCACTCAAATGTGGACAAGGGCGACATTTCTACGGCATCCTCCATTCTCTATTGTGCGTCATGACCCTCCGATCTGTTTACCAAAAGACCCCCAGGTATCTAGAACTAGGACCCAAGCTGACCATCATGAAAATGTCATCTAGTTTTCCAAACCCTCGGCGGCGCGTTCAGCCTTTCCGCTGCGCAAGCAGGGTTTGTGAATCAGATGATAGCGAAGTTGGCGTCCACGGCCCCTTCGGTGGATCCAGCCACCCTGATCGCCACAGGGGCCGCCGATCTCCGTGATGCTTTCCCCCCGGAGTAGCTGCCCGGGATCCTCGCCGCGTATATGACGGGCATCAAGGCCGCCTTCGCAGTCGCCACGGCTATGGCCGGCGTCCCCTTTTCCCTAGCCCTTTTCAATCCCTGGAGGAGAGCAAACGTTGAGGAAGTGGATGCTGGCATGGCGTAGTCTCGTCTCTACGACGATGGGACATTGTAATTGATCTGGAATGCTGGGTCTATCTATGCTTATCGCACGTGTCACAAGCCAAGATCAGACGAACATAGCTCATATGAGACTTGTGTCACGAGACGAAGTGGTGTGACAATGGTATCGTTGCGTTTGGGTAGGCTCACAGGTGTGATGAGGGATGGGGGAAGTGTTGTAAACCCCAGTCTGTGCTTTAACCCCAACATGTCACGCCTTTGCGGGACATGGGTCTTGGGATTATTCTATCGATAGACAATATTACCAGATGATCATATCACTTGGGGAAAAGTCTAATTTACATTTCTTGTTCTGCATCGCTATCCAGGCTGCGATTATCTCTAAATGCAAGTCGGGATACTTTGTACAAGATGCAGAGATTTTGACACAGGAGGGAGCATGCCGCCACTTTAGGAATTTTATATTTGACGAGTTCAAAACGCGAAGTAGCGTATGTTATTATTTCCGGACCAATAACCATACCCTCAAACCGAAGTAGAGGGCTTTCCCAACGGTGAATTACATGGTACGTCGACTTGCCAATGGGAATACAATACTTTCGACTTTTGATTCCAGTAAAAGTGCGGTGGAATATGAGACAGAAAGGTCGATGATATACCGGCGTTGCTCTTATGTAAGAAAATGACCGAGAAAAATGCCCGGTCGGTGTGCCTATCCAACTCGATGGATGTCGGCTAGGGTACCGACCTCCGCAGGACGGATTGGTACCCTGTCAAAACGACATCCCCTAGATGATTTCGTCTGCTTTTATGAGATTATGTGTAAAATGTCCGAATGCTCATGTGATATGACGGAAGCCGATTGTTGGTCTCTTATATGTTGATGTTAGGAACGTACTCGTAGAAAGTCGGCTCGTCATTTGGTGTAATAATCCTGGCTCGCCAGCTTACTACGTACTAAAAACTGTTGTTTATTGTATACGACAACAACTAATCCCATGATGGCTGTCTCAACAATGGAGCCCATTGCTATTGTCGGGAGCGCGTGCCGCTTCCCAGGACGGGCAAACTCCCCCTCGGCCCTCTGGAAGTTGCTAGAGAAGCCTCAAGATCTCAGTCAAGATGTCCCCAAAGACCGCTTTGACACCACAGGCTTCTACCATCCCGACGGCAGCCATCATGGCACCACAAACGTTCGCCAGTCGTACTTCCTAGAGGAAGACATCCGGGTCTTCGACGCAGCCTTCTTCAACATCAGTCCCAACGAGGCCGACTCGATCGATCCACAGCAGCGTCTGCTGTTGGAGGCTGTCTACGAAGCCCTCGAGCGGGGCGGGCATACGCTCGAAGGCCTCCGGGGCTCGGACACGGCCGTCTTCACAGGGACCATGAGCGTTGACTACAGCGACACTGGGGTCCGCGACCTCGATACTCTGCCCACGTATTTTGCCACGGGCGTCAACCGGGCCATCATTTCGAACCGAGTCTCCTACGTGTTCGACTGGCACGGCCCGAGCATGACCATCGACACGGCTTGCTCTTCCAGCTTGGTGGCAGTCCATTCATGTGTCCAAGCGCTCCGTTCGGGCGAGTCGCGTGTGGCAGTGGCCTGCGGTACCCAGGTGATCCTCAATCCCGAGACGTTCATAGTAGAGAGCAAGCTGAATATGCTTTCTCCCACGGGCCGTTCTCGCATGTGGGATGCCGACGCCGATGGGTACGCCCGTGGAGAGGGTGTGGCTGCTGTTGTTCTGAAACGGCTCAGTGATGCCATAGCGGACGGCGATCATATCGAGTCCGTCATTCGTGAGACAGGCTCCAACCAAGACGGCCACACGAGCGGCATCACTGTTCCCAGCACCGAGGCACAGGCTAGCCTTATCGCCCAGACTTACAAGAGAGCTGGACTGGATCCGGAACGCAACCCTTCTGATCGGCCCCAGTACTTCGAGGCACATGGAACCGGGACCACGGCCGGCGATCCAAGGGAAGCTGCCGCCATTCACCAGTCACTGGGGCGGCGCTTGACCAGTTCCGATATGAAGGGAGCTCGTCTTTACGTGGGATCTATCAAGACGGTCATTGGCCACCTCGAAGGCGCTGCCGGGCTTGCCGGTCTGATCAAGGGGTCGGAAAGCGTCCGGAGGGGCCTCATCGCCCCCAATCTACTATTCCACCGCCTCAATCCAGCCATAGAACCATTTTACCGAGGGCTGCAAGTGTCAACACAGCTGACCCCATGGCCGGCACTGGCCGATGGCGTGCCCCGGCGAGCGAGTGTGAACAGTTTTGGTAAGTAACCGCATCCGCGCATAATAAGCACATTGGAGCCCGTCGCCCAGCCACTCACGATATCCCGCGCAGGTTTCGGTGGCAGCAATGCGCATGCCATCCTGGAGCAATATATCGAGCCGCCATCAAATGGCCCCTGTACCTCTTCCAATGTCCCTTTTCCATCCACGCCATGCTTGTTTTCCGCCATGAGTGAAGCCTCTCTGGTCGGACAACTACGGGTTTATTCGCAGCACCTGAAGTCTCATAGCGATATAAGCCTCGAAGACCTGGCTTGGACGTTACAAACGCGACGCAGTCAATTTCCCGTGAAGACCTTCTTCTCTGCAGCAACGCTCGAACAACTGACTGCCAAGATTGACGCGAAGCTAGCTTTGGTGGATGAGAAGCCCGGCACCACGATCGGGGCAAAAGGTGGCGCAAGGACTACGTCAACTCCCCCCGTATCTTGGGGGTATTTACTGGCCAGGGTGCCCAGTGGGCAGGAATGGGGGCAGAGCTAATTCGAGCATCCGGGTTCGTTCGGGACAAGATCGCCGGCCTTCAGGAGGCGTTGGACACTTTGCCAGCCCCTGACCGCCCATCGTGGAAAATACAAGATGAGATTCTCGCAGACACAGATGTATCGCGCGTTGCGGAAGCTGCTCTCTCGCAGCCCTTGTGTACCGTGGTCCAAATTGTGCTTGTCGACCTCTTAGGGACCGCCGGTATCCAACTCTCGGCGGCGGTGGGTCACTCGTCCGGCGAAATCGCTGCTGCGTACGCAGCAGGGTTTCTCTCAGCTCGCGACGCCGTGCGGGCGGCGTACTACCGGGGATTGTTCGCTAGACTGGCCGGCGGCCAAGACACGAACCAGAAGGGCGCGATGCTGGCCGTAGGCACTTCTTGGAAAGACGCGGAAGAGCTTGTCGATCTTCGGGCCTTCAAGAGCCGTCTCGTCGTTGCCGCTCACAACTCCCCAGCCAGCGTCACCCTTTCTGGAGATACCGACGCTGTCCTCCACGCGAAGAGGGTCTTCGATGAGGAAAAGAAATTCGCCCGGCTGCTCAAGGTAGACACGGCATACCACTCCCACCACATGCTGCCGTGCGGCGACACGTACGTTGCGGCTTTGAAAGCCTGTTCAGTCGAGGTCAAGGAGGGTAATGGCTCGTGTGCTTGGTACTCCAGTGTCGTGCCCGGCGCCAAGCCTATGGAGTCCGTCCCAGAGCTGGCAAATGAGTACTGGAGGGACAACATGACTAAACCGGTCATGTTCTCAGATGCCGTCAAATATGCCGTGGCTGCTTCTGGTGATCCGTTCAAGCTGGTACTTGAAATCGGCCCACACCCGGCTCTGAAAGGACCAGCAACCCAGAACATTACTGAAGTGAGGTCTACCTCAATTCCTTACGTCGGTGTCCTCTGCCGTGGCCAGAACGACATAGAGGCTTTCTCGGATGCTCTGGGCCATGCGTGGACCCATCTTGGCGGCCAAGCGACGGATTTTGAAGGGTACGAACAGTCTCTGAGGGGGACAACTGACACCCGGCGGCCACGCCTAGTAACGGACTTGCCCGCGTATAGCTGGAATCACAGTCGGGCTCACTGGAGCGAGTCGCGACGCTCAAGGCGGATCCGGGAGCGCGCCATGCCCAAGCATGAACTGCTCGGTACGCTGCAACCGGACTCTAACGCCCGTGACATGCGTTGGTCCAACGTGTTAAGGCCCTCTGAAATACCTTGGTTGGACGGTCACCAGCTGCAGGGCCAGACGGTCTTTCCCGCCGCTGGCTACATTGCCATGGCCCTGGAGGGTTCTAGAGTGGTGGCCGCAGGCAGTCCAGTGAAGCTGTTAGAGCTGAATAACTTGTCGATCCCGAAAGCCATTACCTTTGAGGAAGGGGACAACTCCGGTGTTGAGACGCTAGTCACACTCACCAATATTCAGCAGAGTATGGTTGAGAGGACCACGGGCGACTTTTCCGTGTACTCAGTACCTGTCTCGAGTAGCGGAACAAGACAACATCTTGATCTGGTGGCTTCGGGGTCCATCAGAATCAATCTCGGCGCTCCCACCATCGATGAGCTGTCCTGCCCTCTCCAGGATGACTACAACATGTACGACGTCGATCCGGATCAGTTCTACGAGTCGCTGTCCACGCTTGGGTACGGATACAACGGCCCCTTCAGGACCCTTTCGTCCGCCCAGCGCCGGCTGGGGCGCTCCATTTGCCAAATTGATGCCTATCAATACCCACAAGCAGACGACTATCTATACTTGATCCACCCGAGCACGTTAGATGTCGCGTTCCAGGCTTCCATTCTCGCCTATTCTGGCCCCTCAGATGATCATCTTTGGTCACTCCATGTTCCCACTGCCGTCGGGAGCATTCGAGTCAATCCCGAAGTATGTGCCATGCAACCGACCCGTGGTGCCAGATTCCCGGTCTCCTCTGTGCTTGAAAATGCTTCGGAATCATTTTCCGGCTGCATTGATCTCCTCAGCAGCGATGGCCAATACTCGATGATCCAAGTCGAGGATCTGGTCATCAAGCCGTTTGCCCCTGCCACACCAGCAGATGACCGCATTATGTTCACGCATACCAAGTTTGAACTAGCGTCCCCGGACGGAACTGTTATGACCCGCGGGTTGGAGCCCTCCAGCCGGGAAGTGGCCCTGGGCGTGGTATGCGAGCGTCTCTGCTACTACTACGCTCGAAAGTGGGACGCCGAGCTCACTGATGAAGACTGGAAGCAAGCCCAGCCGCACTTCTCCCATCTCCGGAACTGGGTAAAGCACACTCTTGGCACGGTTTCTGCAGGCACCCACCCGTTGGTGCAGAAGGACTGGTCTGCAGACAGTTTCGTCGACATAACATCACTGACCAAAGACTACCTGGACGAGCCCGACGTCAACATCATCACCGCAGTCGGCGAGAATATGGCGGCGGCCGTCAAAGGGGGCACGACAATCTTGGAACATATGGTGAAGGACGATATGTTGGACAAGCACTACAAGCACTGCCTGGGTGCAGAGGCGGCAAATGGCTTCCTGGCCGGCATGATGCAGCAAATCACTCACCGCTACCCCCATGCCAAGATACTAGAGATTGGCGCCGGCACCGGTGGCGCCAGCAAAGCCGTGCTCGAGTCCGTCTCGAACAGGATGCATTCATACACATACACTGATATCTCTGTCGGCTTCTTCGGTGGCGCGGAGAAGTTGTTTGCTGCCCATCGGGACAAGATGACGTTCAGGACTCTAGACATTGAGAAGCTACCATCAACCCAGGGTTATGAACCGCACTCGTACGACATCGTCATTGCATCAAACGTCCTTCATGCGACTCCGTCCCTGGAGCAGTCGCTCAAGAACACGAGACAACTACTGAAACCCGGGGGGTATCTGCTGTTGCTCGAGCTCATCAACCCGGCGGCACTCCGCAGCAGCATGATATTCGGGGGCCTCCCGGGCTGGTGGCTGGGAGTTGAAGACGGCCGAGAATTAGCCCCTATTGCATCGCCGTCGATGTGGCACTTGGCATTGCGGAAGACGGGGTTTGCCGGGATCGAGACGATTACGCCCGAGGTCAACGCGGTGGCATGGCCGGCTTCCGTCATCGCCTCCCAAGCAGTCGACGACCGGGTACTGTTCCTAAGACGCCCCCTAACAGCAGGCTCTACTCACTCCTCTCCCTCAGTCTTCATGGAGAGTCTCGTGGTCCTCGGGACCGGCAAGCTCGAGACCTTGGGTGTAGCCGAAGAGCTAGCCGAGCACCTCGCGAGGTTCTGCGGTGAACTGACTATTCTCGAAGGCTTGCCAAGCGTGAGCGAAGCGGAAAAGTTGGCTCCGATGAGCACTTTTATTCTGCTTGTCGATATAGACGAGCCGATTTTCAAAGGCATCACCGAACAAAAGATGGAGGCATTGAAGCGAGTCTTTGACCTGGCGAAGCACGTCCTGTGGATCACCCAGGGAGCGCTGGTGGACGAGCCCTACCACATGGCTTCCATCGCTTTCAGCCGCGTGCTCCGGACCGAGACCCCGCACATGAGCCTGGACGTCCTAGACGTCGACGATATTCGAAGCCCCACTGTTCCCAAGCGGATCGCAGAGCATCTGCTCCAGCAACACGCCCTCGACGAATGGGAGGCGAACCGGTTGGAGATGCCGCTGTGGTCCCGCGAGCAAGAGGTGTTTCTGCAAGACGGCAAGCTTAAGCTTCCACGCGTGATGAAAAACGACGAACAGAACAACCGACTCAACTCTGCCAGGCGCGCCATCTCCCAGAAGAGGCCACTGGGCAAGGGCAACAGCGTTGGCCTCACGCCCCCGTCCGCGGATTCTGCCGTCGCCTTGGTAGACATGGGCCCACCTGTTGGCATGAAGGAGACGGAGGCGATTAGGGTCGAGAGCTCGAGCTTGATGGCCCTCCAGATCACACCCGGGGTTTACATGTTCCTCGGTGTTGGCCATAGTGTCTCAGATGGAGCACGCACCATTCTTCTATCGGAAGAAAACCGTCATGACATGGCTCCAGTGGCGACCGTAGCAGCGCCCATCGGACCAAAGGCCGAGGACCTGGTGCTGGCCGTTTCCAACAAGCTCCTTGCAGATTCCTTGGTCGAGTCCCTGCCTCCGGGCAGCCATATCTTGATGCATTGTTCGGGTAGAGACCGACTCTTGGCCACAACTATGGCATCCAGCGCCTCCGTTAGGGGGGTCCGCGTGAGCTGCATCAGCGAGTCGGGAAATGCGCAGAGCGGTGCACAAGACCCCTCCTGGACTCAGATGGGCGCTGGTGCGCCGCAGCATGCTTTGCGCAGGGTTATGCAACAGATACAGCCTTCCCACTTCCTCGACTTGATGATGGCGTCCCCACAGAGTAAAACCCACCACCTTGGCATGCGCCTCGGTCTCGCCTTAAGGGCAGGCTGCAAGCGGATTGAGCCTTCCTCCTTCTTCCAGAATGTGGCCTGTCTGCCATGTTCATACGGTCGGGATACTCTGACTGCCAAACTCAGAGCAGCGTTAGAGACTGCCCCATCAGTTCCAGAGGACAAAACCATCATTGAGGACTTGGTCATACCAGTTGACTGCATTGGCAAGCATCTATCTGTCCCTCACATTACCAGTGCCGTTAGATGGTCGCCCGATGCTATTCTGAGTGTCGAGGTACGACCACTCGACGCGAGGCGCTTATTCTCCAAGGACAAGAGCTACCTCCTCCTCGGCTTGAGCGGCAGGCTTGGCCAATCTCTCTGCGAGTGGATGATAGCCAGTGGAGCAGGCTGCGTGGTGCTGGCGAGCCGACGTCCCGAGATTGACGATCGGTGGCTGGAGTCCTTTCAAGGCACCAATGCGGTGATCCGAGTGCTTCCCATGGACGTCACGGACAAGCGTAGCGTGGACAGCGCCTTGGCGGACATACGCGCCACCTGCCCTCCCATCGCCGGCGTCGCCCATGGCGCCATGGTGCTCCACGACTCGCTCTTCTCGCGGATGTCGGCCGCGGAGATGCAGGCCATCCTGGGACCCAAGGTGACCGGCGCCAACAACCTCGAAAATGCCTTCCGGGACGACAGGCTCGATTTCTTCGTCATGTTCTCTTCCGTCTCCATGCTCATCGGCAATGCCGGTCAGTCTCTGTACGCGGCCGGGAACGGCTATCTCAACGGACTTGCCCGCCAGAGACGGAGACGCGGCCTGGCTGGGTCGACATTTGATATAGGCCGCGTCACGGGCATTGGATATGTCGAGTCCGCGGCTCAGATTGTTCGAGATCAACTCATTGGCCTTGGGCTACCTGCCATTTCAGAAGCAGATATGCGGCATTTGTTTGCGGAGACGATACATGCTGGGTTTCCTCGGCCAAACGATCAAATGGTCATTCCTGAGGCCGTGGTTTCAACAGGGGTTAGGTACTTCCAGGACGGCGAGGATGTTAAAGGGCCATGGTTCACTAACCCGCTGTTCTCTCACTGCATAATCGAGAAGGAGAAGGTGCTGGAAGACTCTGCAGGTCTGTCCAGGGGACCATCATTGCCGGTCGGCCAACAGATCTCCAAAGCGACTACCATGGAACAAGCCACAAGCATTCTTTTAGGTACGGTTTGCATTATATCACTACATCCACTTTCAGACTCCGGAAAACACTAACGGCAAATGAAATGGGACAGGTTGCCTCTCGGACAAGTTGCGAGTCATATTGCAGCTGGGAGAACAGGCCATTGACGTAGATGCCCCTCTTGTCGAGCTCGGCATCGACTCTTTGGTGGCTGTTGAGGTTAGAGGCTGGTTCCTGAAAGAGATCAAGGTAGATGTACCGGTCCTTCAAGTGGTCAGTGGTGCCTCTCCCGCTACGCTTTGCCAAAGGGCGCTTGACAAGGTCCCCAAGGAGTTACTTGCCGCCGTGGGCAACTCAACCGATGAACACCTCGAGGCCACCACGGAAGCACCAGTCCCGCTCGAATCCCAGCTGGAAACTTCCTTCACAACACAGAGTGGTCCTGAAGAATCGGATTCGAGTTCTCTAGCCTCCAAGGCAACAGGGAGCCCTGTTTTCCTGCTCGAGCCTCAAGGATCTACAACTACGGAACCCACCACCGGAGTGATTACACCCAATGAACAGAGTCTGGCCCCTGAGAATGTCAAAACAACCTCCATCCCTCACCAAGCCATACATGGATCAATTAATGGATCTGCCCACACTCCCCGTCGTATTTTGAAGAGCGAGCCTATCTCATTTGGGCAGTCGAGGTTCTGGTTCTTGCAACATCTCCTCGAGAACCAGGAAACACACAATGTGGCTTACTACTACCACATTTCAGGGGCACTACGTATTCGGGATCTGGAGAAAGCCATTCGCATTGTTGCCACTAGACATGAATCACTTCGCACCTGCTTCGTGGCTAGCGAGACGGATAACGCCCAGGCTTACCAAAGCGTCCTGTCGGCTTCGCCGGTGCATCTCGAATGTAAGACCATCGAGAGAGAGGACGAGGTCGAGTTGGAATACGGGAGACTGAGGCAAGAAAAGCTCGACATGGGCGGTGGGGAGTTGCTCCGCCTGATGCTCCTCACACTGAACAGTTCCTCACACTACCTTCTCATGTACCACCACCACATCATTATGGACGGAGTCAGCTTGCAAGTGTTCCTTTCAGACCTCGAAAAGGCATACACCGGTCAGCCTCTCGGGCAAACCCCCCGTCAATATCCAGAGTTCTCCGTGGCGCAGCGTCGGGCCCACGAGAGTGGGCAGATGTCACATGAACTCAATTATTGGCGCGGAATATTCCCGCAGGGAACAAGCGATGGCATCCCTGTTCTTCCGCTGCTCCCAATGGCCCGGACTAGCTCGCGGAAGCGAATGGACAAGTTCGACACCCACCAAGTCGAGTTCCATCTTGATGAAGTCACTGTGGCCCGGATCAGGGCCATTTCCAAATCAAACCGATCAACCCCCTTCCACTTTTACCTGGCTGCCTTCAAATTTATGCTATTCAGCTTCATCGAGGCCGATGACTTGATCATTGGCATTGCGGATGCCGCACGGAATGACGAGGACATTATGAACAGCATCGGGTTTTTCTTGAATTTGCTCCCGTTGCGCTTCCGCCGAAGTCCTGGTCAATCCTTCGCCGAGGCCGTCACGGAAGCTCGGGAGGTTTCTTATGCTGCACTTGGGAACTCGCGGCTGCCTTTTGATGTCCTGCTATCCGAGCTGGATGTGGTTCGCGACTCGTCCTATAGCCCCCTTTTCCAGGCCTTTGTGGACTACCGCCAAGGAGCCCAGGCACGACACCCCTTCGGGAACTGTGACTTCGAAATTGGGCAGATCGACACGGGCAAGACCGCGTACGACGTCACGCTCGACGTGACGGATGGCGCCACAGATACCCTGGTCATGATCCGGGCCCAGAAGAGCCTCTACGACATGGACGCTACCAAGCTTATCTCGGAAACCTTCGTACACTTCCTCGTTCTCTTCACCAAGGAGCCTCTTACGACACTCGGGGATACACCGCCTTTCAGTGAGGAGCAACGTGCGCGAGGCCTGGAAGTGGGCCGAGGGCCTCAGTTGACCTCGGATTGGCCGGAGACACTGCCTTCCCGAATCGATCAAATCGCTTTCGATAACCCGCAAAAGATGGCAATCATGGATGGTTTCAACAATGCTCTGACCTACCGCGCCATGACCAATCGTATCGAATCCATTGCGGAGGCATTGGAAACCTATGCCGGGGTGGGTGCTGGATCCCGGGTCTTGGTCTTCCAGCAGGCGGCAACAGATTGGCCGTGTTCTTTGCTCGCCATCATGCGCTTGGGGGCGATATACGTGCCCCTAGATCTTCGAAACCCTCTACCTCGTCTGGCAGGGGTGGCGAAGGACTGTAGACCACAAGCTGTACTTGCAGATCACACGACGATGAGCGATGTGCCGCAGCTCGGCGTGGAGCCCGCAAGCGTCATAGACGTTTCCGGTCTTGGCCCCAGGGCCTCCAAGCCGGTTCCTATTGTTGCAAGAGCTGAGCAGCCCGCCGCAATCTTATACACCAGCGGTTCCACAGGAATGCCCAAGGGGATTGTAGTTCGCCACTCTGGCCTTCGAAACGAGATCGAGGGCTACACGAAGCGGTGGGGCCTCAAGGCAGAGCGCGTGTTGCAACAGAGCGCCTTCACCTTCAACCATTCGTCCGACCAGATGTACACCGGCCTCAGTAACGGCGGCATGGTGTACATGGTGCCGGCGAGCAAACGCGGGAACCCCCTTGAGTTGTGCGACATTATTGTGGAGTACGGCATAACATACACCAAGGCCACGCCATCCGAGTACCTTCTCTGGATGCAGTACGGCGAGAGAAAGCTGCATCATGCATCCGAGTGGCGGTTTGCGTTCGGCGGCGGCGAGAACCTGAGTCCAGTCGTTTTACAGGAGTTTGCTGACCTTGACTTGCCACACCTACGCGTGTTTAACTCCTACGGACCCACCGAGATCTCCATTTCATCCACAAAAATGGAGGTTCCGTATCGAGATCAGACGGCCTTGGACCACCTAGGCCGTATTCCATGCGGTTACTCGCTGCCCAACTACAATACATATATCGTGGACGATCAGATGAGACCCCAGCCTGTGGGCATGCCGGGAGAGATATGCATCAGCGGCGCAGGCGTGTCGCTTGGCTACCATCAGAACCCAGACCTCACCCGTGAGGTTTTCATTTCCAATCCCTTCCCATCCGACGAAGACGTCGTCAACGGTTGGACTACCTTGTATCGAACCAGCGACATTGGACATTTGACCGAGGATGGGGCCTTGGTTTTCCATAGCCGCATTGCGGGTGACTCCCAGGTCAAAATCCGTGGACTGCGCATCGAGCTCAGCGACATCGAGAGCAACATCCTGGTGACTTCGGGTGGTGTATTGGTCGAGGCAGTTGTCACCCTGCGCGAGGGCAACGATGTCGAATTCTTGGTGGCCCATGTAGTTTTTGCACCGAACCATGGAGTTGGAGATCCGGACGTGTTCCTGGAGCGTCTGCTCGGCAACCTCCCTGTTCCCCAGTATATGGTACCTGTGGTGGCCATCCCGCTAAAGGAGTTACCGCTAACGAACCACGCTAAGGTGGACCGTAAGGCTATCAGGAACATGAAATTGCCTACGAGGGTGCAGAAAGGCCGAGAGGCGGGGGATGAGGTGGCGAAACTCACCGAAACAATGGCACGACTAAAAATCATCTGGCAGGGTGTTTTGGGCAAGAGTATTCGGTCGCTTGGCTTCGAGATTGTGCCTTCCACCAGCTTCTTCGCGATAGGGGGCAACTCTTTGCTAGTCATTCGCCTGCAACAACAAATCCGTCTTGTTTTTGGTGTTTCTCTCCCGCTTGTGGAGCTTCTGGGGGCCAATACGCTTGGCTTAATGGGACACAGGATCGAAGAAAGCCCAGTCGTGAAGAACATCAACTGGGAATGGGAGACTGCGCCACCACTTATACCTGAGTTCCTCGAGACGGAACAGCTGGCTCACGTGCGTGAGTCGGAAACCAAAACTGTAATCGTGACTGGTGGGACCGGCTACCTATCCAAATACCTGATCCCCGAGCTGGAATCCAGCCCTGGCGTCCGGGCCATTCACTGCATCGCCGTTCGGGCCAAGCCGGACCGTCAGCTCCATGCTACCAGCAAGGTCCGCTATCATCCCGGCGACTTGACCCAGCCCCTCTTGGGCCTGAACGAGGCCGACTTTGCCGCGCTCGCGCGCCAGGTCGACGTCGTCCTGCACATGGGCGGCGCCCGGTCCTTCTGGGACAGCTACAGCGTCCTGCGCCGGACCAATGTGCAGCCGACCAAGGAGCTTGTCAAGCTGGCCCATCCCCGGCGCGCGACCATCCACTACCTCTCCAGCGCCGCTGTACTCCCCCGCGGCGGCGGCGGCGACGACCACCACCACCGCGCCGCCGTCTCGGCCGCGACCCACGTGCCCGCCGCGGCCGACGGGGCCGGCAGCGGCTACGTGGCCACGCGCTGGGCTAGCGAGCGCGTCCTGGAGCGCGCGTCCGAAACGTGGGGCATTCCGACGGTTGTGCATCGGTTCTTGCCGGCGGCGGATCCCCGGCCCGCCGCTCGCGAGGTCCTGGATCGGTTCGTGCACTTCATCGACGTATCGGGCCGCGTGCCCGACACGGATGGATGGGGCGGGCGGCTGGACATGATCCCGGCCACGCAGGTGGCGAGTTGGCTGCGCGAGGCGATCAGCCCTGCAGTTGGTAGTCCTAGCAGCGGCCCCCACCTCGCCGCCGCCCAGTTCTTCCACCACGAAAGCACAATTACCGTGACCATGGCGGAGTTGGCGCGTCATATCGGGAAGCAGAGGGGGGGCCGGGAGTTGGAGCGGGTCCCGATTACGAAGTGGATTGGGTGCATCAAGGCGCATGGATTTGACTATTTCATCGCCTCGCATGAGGCGGTTGTGGGAGAGGGTGACAATGGCCCGGCGCTCGAGTCGCGGAGGTAACCCTGGAGCTTGTGTTGGTTGTATTTCTTCCTAATTCTGCACAGATAGGTGGTATGCATCCTACTCTATAACCCCTGTCAACACCGTAATCGCGTGATGTACGTACCTACGAGTTTGTTTGACTGAAATCCCCAACGTGAAATCCGTATGTCTTGGTAGATAGATAGCTTTTACGGGGCGTCAAGGATCGTTCCTGCACAGTTACACTCGCGTCACGGCCCCCACCGTACATTCGGCATGTATATACCGGGAATGTCCATAGCTTCCGTTTATGGTTGCAACGGCCCGATTGGGTTTTCCGTTGGCTCTCGTTAGGTAGGGCGTACGTTGGTTGGTTTTCCTTCCAGTCAGGCGCTCGGTCTTTGACCAACCGAAGATACCACTTGGCAGTCCCAATCCTCCCACTCTAACGTCATCATTCAGAGAATAGCCGGGTAGCGAACCAAGGTCCAAAGAAAAAAAGAGAAAGAAAAAAGACAAAAGCAAGGATGATTCTGTCTAAGCAATCATGCTTGGTCAGTGTGCATGTTATGTTATATGCAGTCATCGTGTTGGTTGAACCTCGTGCAGGTGCAGATTGACGTTTCTGTCAAACTCCTGTTTAAGGACGCTCTATTTATATATCACGTATAATGATCTGTCTCAGTGTAATAACGACGAGTAGCTTTACAGAGGGGGATAAAAACACCACTGGGTAACCGAAGGCCTGATATAAGTTTTCGTTGGCCTCGCTCTTTTGAAAAAACACCACTCTCACATCCTCACATATCAAGTATTGGACGATGAGTATGCCACCATCTTCAGATTCAGCGCCTCTACCGATGCGTCAGTCATGCGACCGTTGCCACAAGCAGAAGCAGAAATGCACTCGTTCGGATTCGAATGACTTAGGCGCATGTGATACGTGCGTCCGCAAACGTGTAGAATGTGTATATAGCTCCACCTTGCCCAAAGGCCGTCCAAGCATGTATTCCTACGCCGGTAGGCAAGCTCGGTCGGACTGTATCAGGTCAGAGAGCGAGATACGTGGGAAGATGGAGATGCAAGCCTATCGGGACCGGCGTTCCCTGGTCAGTCCTCCTGAGCTCGCCCTAGGTCAGGCCGCAACTAGCTCCTCTTCCACTGATGCAACAGCGGCAACATCAGCCGTCTCCGAGATCCGTGAAGACACCGCTGTAGCTTTCCCAAACAACAGCCATAGCAGCAACGACAGCGGTTTCAGCATGGATTCAGTATCCTATGATGACATGCAGCTCGATTTCGACGATCTATCCCAATACCTTGGCGATCTCCCAGGTTCCACGGAGCATACCAGTCCATATCCAACAGAACAACAACGGCATGGGGTGCTAGCATCAGGATCAGTACCCCCTGAGAATTTGCATGTTCCCGCATACAATCCTCCCGAGGAAGATGGATCTGGCAGAAGCCCACCTGTCGGAAACGAAAACACAACTGCAAGTAGCAGCGGTTGCAGCAGCGTTACCGAAAGCACAGGCACCGCGACAGATGCTATCATCGCAGGGCTCGCCCAGCTCAACGTACACATCGCCGCACTGCGAAGCTCAAGTTATACTACGTCCAGAGACTCGAGTTCCTGCAAAACCAAGCCCTTTCTGGACGATGCAACATTTGAAATGATAACCTCCTGGCTTGCGGACCACCACACTTCGTTTGACAAGAGCCAGTTCCATCTGGCGAAGCCTTGCAAAACCCAACATGACCACAGTTCGAGACTTTCTGAGCCGGCTTCGATAGGATCTGGAGGCGCGATGATTTGCGACCTTTTGTCCGGGTCTTACCACTTACTCGAGTTCCTTCGGTGCTCACAGCCCAATCGGGCCGCCAGCTCCATGCCACCCCCGGCGAAATCTGCACCATCCATGTTCTGGCCCAATAGAACACCATACTCGGGCCCGCCGGAACCCATGTCTTCGTCGCCAACATCGCCATCTTCCCCGAAGCGGTTTGCACAGACGCCGCGATCCTCCTCGCCGTCCAGCGAAACCAACATCATCCGCCACCTGGCTTTCGCCTGCCATCTCATGCTTCTCAACACGTATATCACGCTATTCGATGTCCTTGAGCGAAATGTAGGTACAGCGTCTGCCGGTGGTGCAACCGTATTAGGTAATATCCGGTAAGCCAAATCCTATGATTTTGTGGAATACGCCGTACAAGTCCCATCCCCTTCTCCACGCCTGATGTGCTACCGCTGACGCTCTGTTTCTACCACGCAGTCTCTTTTCTGTTGTACAACTATGTTCTTACCTCATCGAGCGTCAGCACCAAGCCGTGGAGGTGTGCTTGAGGTCAACGAGCCAGGCTGCTGCTGCTACTACGGAAGCGGCCTCGCAAGGGTTCGACTTCAACTTCGGTCCTGTTGCTTCCAGTGTTGCTGCGGCGGCCGCCGCCGCCCGCCGGGATGATTCCACGGGCTTGGACACTGCCACACAGGAGGCATTGAAGGATCTCAAAACTGCGCTACGGGGTCGGGTCATGCGTTTACAGCAGACGCTGTGTGTTTAAGCACTACTATCTTATACCATATTTAGAGCTATATTATCTCCCAAGATACTATTTCTATCATAAAAGTAACACGAATGTCGACCACATTATATGGCGTAGTTCAAGAATAACGGAATGGTTGGCATCAGCCGGAGACGGCGTTTCTTCGCCTTATCTAGATCTCCGACCTGAAAGCTTGAGTAAGTACTCACCAGAACGGGCTGCAGGGTCTCATTGGATGTCTACGAGATCCATTTGGATCTCCAATCGTAACTACTAGGGTGATTGGTCAGCTTAGGGTATTAGGGATGCTTTTACATTGGTACTTGGGAAGTGCATCCACCTACAAGTTTACTTCTCTCCCTCGGGCAAACGGAAGTCGCGTGCCGTCGGGGGTATTTGACATAAGCGCCGAAGAGCGCCGACATGACGTACCTGGCGGCGATGTGTCACATCAGTCCGATCAGACCCATCTCCCTTCCATTTGGACCCATATTCCTCTGTTTTGGTCCTTATTTACATGCTCCAGAAGTCCCTTCCCCAAACCCCAAACTTGTCGCTAGTACCTCACCCGAAAATGGACCACTGCAGCAGTGATTGTATCAAGGTACGCCGACTTGCCCCCTGCATTACTATCCTTCCCATCCCGGCTCTGTTCATTGCTTACCCATCGATTGATATCCCACAGGGTACTATCCATCCAGGCCAGCCGCAGGGCACAGAGGAGCTGATCCACGGCCTCAACACCTACGTTGTCGGAAACCGCACCAGCCCGCGGGGCATCATCGTCATATACTCGGACGTCTTCGGCCTGGCCCTGCCCAACAACAAGCTGATCGCCGACGCCTACGCCCGCAGCGGCGACTGGCTGGTCTACCTCCCGGACTTCTTCGAGGGCGACCCCCTGGCCCCCGCCCTGGCCGACCTACTGATCCCCGTCGACCCGTCGAAGCAGGGGACGATCCGCAAGTACACGGGCCTGCTGGCCAGCCTGCCGTCATTCCTCCTGTGGTCGGCCCGGCACACAGATGCGCGCAGCGACGCGACCTGTATGACCTTTCTGCGGTCGCTGCGGCGGGCAACACCCCCGGCCCAGAAGATTGGCATGAGCGGGTTCTGCTGGGGCGGTAAATATGCGATCCGTGCCGGGCTGGCGGGCAACATGATCGACGTCGACGGTCTCAAGGTGCCCTTGGTTGATGCGGTGGTGGCTTTGCATCCCAGTCATGTAGCTGTCCCCGGTGACGTCCAGGAACTGGTGGTGCCGGTCAGTTTCGGGTGGGGGCTGACTGACTCTGTGGTCAAGTTTGAGCAGAAGGCGCGCATAGAAGAGATACATGGAAAGAGTTTGGAAGCAGGCCGGCAACAGCCAGAGATGGCCCACAAAGTATATCGACCCGGGCGGCATGGTTTCGCGGTTAGAGGCAACCCAGACGATCCGCCGGAGAAGGCGTGTCTGGAAGAGTCAGAAGCTCAGGCTTTGGATTGGTTCGATCGCTGGATATAACTCATTCAGTGTTGGACTGGTATCATCGGAACTCTGAATAAATGAAAATCTTCCCCGCCTCTGAAGAACCAGTTTCTAAAAGTGACCAGAGTGGGTTACAGCCGACGTAGGAGGCACCAATGGCTTGTAGTATCGCTCAAAAAAGAACTTCAAAGCCCCAGGCGCACTGAAGGGAGCCCGTTGGAAAACCACCACGCCAGCCGCACCCTTGGGCCCGACCCACTCCTTCCACTTGGCCAATAGGTCATCCGGCAGCTCCCAGCCGGCACGCTTATCAACATTCATCCTCCATCTCCTGTATCCTCCACTACCACCCAAGCCGGAGGAAGAGCCCGACGGGACGGTGTCTGCGATATAACTATCCCACTCCAGCGACTCCCCAGCCTCAGCACACTCGAGCACAGACGTCATCACGTCATCAGAGTGTTTCCCAATCTCGAGCCGCGCCGTCTTCAGCCGGGGCATGCGAAGGACCGCGTCAGCAAAGGCAAGGGCCAGGGGGTTGTACGTCTTCGGGTCCGGGGTAATACGCCAGTGATGGCCCCGATCATCCTCGTCATCGGAGTCCGGCTCAGGCTCGCCCTCGAGCCACAATAGGTAGTCCGCGCAGTCAGGCGTAATTACGCGCGCGGGACGGATGGCGGCCGGATCCCCGGTCCAGTACCACGTCCCGTCAGGCGCCTCGATGCCCGCAGTGATGCGCAGCCGCTCCAACGATGGCCAGAGCGCCACGTCGGCCACGTCAGGGGCGAGCCTGACGTCCCGGAACAGGTCCGCGGAGACGAGAACGTTTTCGAGCTCGAGCTCCTCGAGGATGCCGGCTTGTGCCAACCTTCTCAACGCTTCGCAGAGTACATCGACGCCTTGGTCATCTCGGAAGTCCTGGAGTACAGCACTGTGGTTCTGATAGTCAAAAACCCCGCGCTCGATGACCTGGAGCTTCTTCAGGCGCGGCAAAGACTGCAGGCTGTTGATGCCGTCCGCCAATGCAGTTCGGCACTCCCGGCGCAGACCATGGGGCTTCTTGGGGGAGTCATAACACTCCAAGTGTAGCTTCTCTATGGCTTGGAAACAACCTGAGATGTAGTAGATAGTATTAGCTTCCATGGACCGGGAGTAAGAGTGGCACCAAAATAGATCAGTGACACAAAGGACGGTCGGCAGACCACCCAAGCCCAGATCCCGCTGTGTTAGGCAACGGCCCGCCGATCTCGCTTCCTCATTTTCCTTAATCCAATGCTTTCTGGTAGCGTATAGGTGATGGTCATACGCAGGATTGTGCCTGAGGGAGAGCTCGAAAGAAGCCTCTGCAACCTCCCAAGTCGCCAGGCAGCGTAACAGCGTGCCCAGGGCTCGGCGGAACACGGCAAAGTCCCTCATGTAATTAGGTCTTTCGTGTTCATTGGAGGGCATTTTCACTTGAAATTCAAGTCGTCGCAGGGTTTGGCGCCTTCGTGCTTGGGCAGGCGCGAAAGCCGTCTCGAACAAGTCCATGGTGTTGCTTTCGACGCAGACCTGCGAGAAGGTGCGACTCTCGATCATACACTGCCATGTCCGTGAAATCGTGGCATATGGGGCGAGGGTTCCCTCTAGGTGGTCAACCACGAGCAGTATCAACTCGAAGCTGAGCTTGTCCATGGTTGGTTACCTATTAGTCGTGAGGGGCTGGCAAGGCAGTAGACTTGCCAGGCCGCCATGGACCAGAGCTGAACCACCAGTCACCCTAGCTGCCTAGGCTGCACCGCACCCCTTTAAACCTAAAGAGGCATATCGATAAGGAATGCTTGGCATATATCGACCCATTCAGACCCGCGTTTTGGGAGGAACTTGGGCATATGTAAGCATCCCTTCTCGTCATGCGTCTTTCATTGCATTTCATGAAACGAGTGCTCCGTAGAATTTTTAGCTACTATCCTTGGACCGGTGGTAACGTGACTGTCGTACATATCGCCCTAAACAGCGGCATGAATCATAACCGACACTAGATACCGTGACGATAAATAGTTAACTATATAAATCGTCGGCTAAGCTTCCTGTATGCTTTAATTATGAGTACTTATCTACCTGGAATGAAGAAAGAAGAAGAAAGAAGATGAGGACTTATCTACCTGGAATTAGAGATGAGGGGGGAAACCGAAGAATGAGCAACTCGCAAGGCTGTCTCGGAATAGCCCCCATGCACAGGAACGCCTCCGAGCATCTGGACCGACTGTGTGACCAATGGGTCGGCCGTGTGTCAGCCACGCTGAAAGCGAAACAAAACCCCTCATTTTATCGTCCATCCATCCAATGCCTCCTTTCATCTTTCCTTCTGCCTTCTACACATCCTCATTATCTCCCGCACCACCACACCATGCATCTCATCAACATCGACACTCTCCAACTGGAGAGGTTCGACGTAAACCCTCCCCCTTATGCCATTCTATCTCACCGATGGCGCGATGGCGAGGTTTCCTACAGCGAGTTCGCGGACTGCGATAAGCGGCAAGGGAAAGCCGGGTTCACCAAAATCCTCGACACGTGTGCCGAGGCTCGCAAAGACGAACTGGCCTACATATGGGTCGACACTTGCTGTATCGACAAGTCCAGCAGCGCAGAGCTTAGCGAGGCTATCAACTCCATGTTCTCGTGGTACCAGCGCTCCAATGTATGCTATGTCTTTCTGGACGACGTTGTCGCTGCCGATGATAAGGCCAACCCTGTCGACTGGATGGCAAAGAGCGAATGGTTTGAGAGAGGCTGGACGTTGCAGGAGCTAATTGCGCCCCGGGTACTGCGATTCTTTTACAAGATCGGAGGGCATCAGGAAAGTTGGCGTCCTGCAGGTGACAAAACCAGCCTCGTTGATCAAATTCAAAGGATAACGGGCATCGACGAACGGCTTCTCATGGGGCGTGGCTCACCAAGCAATCACAGTGTATCGAAAAGGATGAGCTGGGCTGCTAATCGCAAAACCACCCGTCAAGAAGATATCGCATATTGCCTGATGGGTATCTTTGGAGTCAACATGCCTTTGCTGTACGGCGAGGGACCCAAGGCCTTTCTCCGTCTCCAGGAAGAAATTATGAGAACTATCGACGACGATACCATTCTTGCATGGAAGGAGCCTCCTTCATCGGATTTCGACAGCTTTCGAGGGATATTTGCTCCTTCGCCGAGCTTTTTCGCCTCTGCGCCCGACTTGGAGCCAATACGTAGCTACGAAGCCGATAGCCACTTCGTCAATACTTCCAGAGGATTACGTACCAACATGACTGTTTGCCCTACGCGAGAGATGCTGGGAAAGATGGGCACAGAAAACCATGGTCAAAGCTATGTCCTACTGCCCCTGAATTGTTACGACCGGGATCAACATTCCGAAGGACAATGTGAAGCTATCCTACTTCGATGGCAACACGACAGAACGTACATGCGAGTCCCCAGCCAAGGTCTTTATAAATGGAAGTATGGGCAGGTGAGCAGAGACTCGACCGTGTTCGTGGGGAAAGATGATAAGCCCGTCACTTTCCTGATTGGCAGTGGTTCCCGAAAGATCATCTTTCAGCTACCCGACAAAGGCGTCACCTTTCTCCAGGAATTGTCACCGGTCAAGGGCGATTACGATCCCAGCCGCTACACCTTCAGTATGGCTGGAGTACCCGAGGTACCATGCAAGCTTGCGTTTGTTTTCCATCTTGAGGAATTCAGCCGGCTGCTACTCGTAGCCATTAGGTTAAACGGGACTGGAACCTCTGGCAAACAAGAAACCGACTACATCATGGTAACCGACGTGCTACCGGTTGAGTCTAAAACACAGTATGAAAAACGCATTGTCAAATTCCGGGACCAGTGGATTTCAGAAACAGATGATACTACACAGTATCTTAAAGTGAAATTCCAGAGGCTATCCAGATCCGTGACGCAAGACCAAGTCCAAAGTATCAAATCTCGTCCAGTGGGTGACATATTCACCCAAGACGTAAAAGTTCGCTCCGCAGACGGGCTCACGAAAATGATGCTGCGAGTATCACTGGTAAAGGAGGCTGTGTACAGGGATCCTACATATGTTCTCAGGCTTTCATTTATAGGATCGAGATTACCCTCCATTTAAGCTCCTTTAAGGGACGCTTTACTAGAGCTAACAGGGTATCGACTCGGAGCTGGAATAAAGACAAGGAAATTACGAGAGGAACGAAAGTATTCGAATTGTCATTATCTTATCGTATTTCCTAAGAAGATATCACTTGAAAACATGACCATGGGTTCAAAGACGCATCGCGTTGGTAGGGCAGTCTAATGACTTCTTAGAGTTTCAGAACAGCCACCCCTTAATAGCGACTCTACGAGAACCACCTAGTTGATTCCTCAGATAATATAAGCTCCGTTAGTGACCCAAGACGTTCGTAGGCGTTGGAATGGCAGAAAGAGATCTCGTATCTGGCAGTCAGGGGCTCCTTAGTCCCCGACGTTTTGATCGATGTGACCTCGGTGGCTTATGTCTTGGACAGCGAAATAATGGAACCTGAACCTCGAGTGTTGTTAAATACACTTCAGCTTACCCACGGTCGTTTCTATGCAACTGGGATATCCCTAGACGTGGCGGTGAAGACTGAGAGCTTGCGTGACTATCCTTTACAGGATGTGTCAGATGAAGCTTTGCAGTACTTCCATAAACGTTTATATAAGACATCTCATCATTATTCATTTACACCATTATCACCATTCATCACAGAAGCAAGGTAACAATCAACCGTACAAAACACAACATCGTCTGAAAACCATGACTTAATTCTTGTCTTCATTCATACCATACATACATACACGCGTACAAGCATACAATCCTAGCCACTACTCGCTGCTCATAACCAGTCATGTGCAATCATTCATCCCCAGCAATCCCACAGACACCACCAACCAAGCACCGCTGTAGATTCCGACAAACAAAGGCTCGGTAAATATATTGTCGGCAGGCAGGCAGTCGCCATGGATGCCGTTCAATATGTGTGAAAGCAACGAACGATGCCCTGAGGTGTCATCTATTTCTTGCCCTTCTTGCGGCCGGGAACGACCTTGAATCCAGCCGGAAGAGCGGCAGCCTCGCTGCTGGCCTCCGTCTTGGTGCTCTTCTTGGCCACTTCGTTCCACCCACCGGCATTACCAGTTTGGGCAGGAACGTCAATCGTCTGCTTCTCCACCACACCTCTGTCGGCGAGCTTCTTGCGGCGGATGAACTCCATGGCGAAATGCTGGCCGTTCATTGTCTTCGAGTTCCCGTAGATAATTTCTGCGATGATGTCGACGTCCAGAGGCATCTCCATAAGGCTCTTGATGAATTCATTCACTATAATAGAAGTTAGTTACAGTTGCTATGCTGTTTTCTTGGGAAAGACGATACTTACTGTCAAGAATGCCTGTCGTACCCCGGGTCAGCTGGACATTGAGCCATTTCTTGAACTCGTCCATGGCCTCGTTGCGACCAGATGGAGCCGCAACCCCAGCGGGTTTCACGACAGGCTTGGGGGCGGCAGCCGGGGCGGCAACAGCCGGCTTCACGTTGGTGGTGCTGACAGATCGAGTAGCAGCAGGGCCAGTAGGAATCTTGACCTTGCCTCCAGCACCCACAGTGGCCCACCCAGCAGCAGGCGACGAGGCGGCCGAGGCAGCAGCCGAAGCTGGCAACGAAGTAGCGTTGGGCTTGCTGGCGAGATCAGCGTAACGCTTTCCTGCCGCAGAGGGCGCGCCCACCTGGACAGCGGCGGTCTCCTTGGCCTTCTGCTTACGGACCTCCTCCTCACGCTGGATTTCCGCAAGGGTCTTCTTCTTGTCAGAGCTCTGCTGCGGGGCAGCCAGACCAGGCGCCGGTCCCTTGGGAGCAGCAGCAGGCTTAGCCCAAGGGGAACCGGTGGATGGCACGTTCACAGGAGAGGCGGTACCCCAAGTGCTAGTTGTAGGCAAGCCCGAAGCGAGAGCTGCAGCCTTCTCCCGCTCGCGAGCTGCTTCCTGCTCAGCCATTGCACGACGCGAGGCGGCGAGAGCCTCTTCAGCCTTGGCAGCCTTCTTGGCCTCGGCCTCTTGGATCTCCTTCAGACTAGGCCCACGGTGGGATTCCGAGGTGTCCTTGGCCCACGGTGCCAGAGGCGGGGGTTGAGCGGCAGCGGACGAAGGAGTGATTTCGGGAGTATCGGAACGGGAGCTAGTAGCGTACTGTTCCGGTAGGTTGGACTTGACGCGTTGGGGCGCGGGTGCAGGGAGAGGTGTACCAGATTGGGGAGGAGGGAACGGCATGGGGAGACCACTGTTCTTCATGGCCTCAGCGGCTTGAGCTTGCTGGAATTGTTTGTTCATGGCAGCATTGTCTGCCTCGCTGGCAAGCTCGTCTTCATCCTGTCCTGCCATCATCTCTTCCATGGCGGCGGATTGGGCTTCGGTCAGTTGGGCTGCCGAGGATCCACCAGCCTGTCCCGAGGCGGGTGCGGCGCCATGTTGCTGTTCCATCTGGCCGTTCTCGGCCTGGTATTGTTCAAATTCCTGGAGACGCGCACGGAACCCCTCGGCATCATCGAGGAGGTCGCTGCTCCGTGGGAGCCGGTCCCGAAAGGACTCTTGTGACTGCTCACCAATGGGTGCCTGAGATTGTTGCCCAGTCATTACTTCGCTCGACCTCTGCTGGAGGTTGGCCAAGAGATCACGTTCCTGGGTTGAGAGCCCGTCCTCTCGAAACATGTCGAGGCCCGTACTACCGTGGCCGATGGGTTGATGTGCCGGGTGCCCGCCAAAAAAAGCATTCGTAGCGCCGATAGGGCCGATGGGGGCCTGTGGGGGAAGCGTGACAGGAGAGGCAATGCTACCAAAACTTGGCTGGCTGTGCAGGCTGTGGGCACTAGAGTGATGGTGAAGGTTAGGATGACCACCCTGCAGTTGCGCGCGAGCGAGACGCTGCTGGTTCGAGAGTATGTCACGCTGCTGGGCCATGAGGTACTGCTCCTCCTGCTTTCGTCGCTCCAGGTCGTTCTGTTCCTGGGCCGTCAAAGTCCTTCCGAAGCTGGGGAAGGCGCCGACGAGAGGAGGTTGAACAACCCCAGAGGTAGATGAGAACGGCCCAGGGACCGGGGGAGGATTTCCATGGGGAACGCCGATTTGAGGTACCAAGAAAGGCTCACGGGAGTTACCAATGCGCCTAATAAGCTGCCCAAGGGGCTCGAACTCCGGATCCTCTACCTTCTTGACACGAAGATCGGGAGTAAAGAAGTTAGCTTTATACCAATCGTTCATCTCAAGCCCAGTGAAGGGTCCCTGCTCTTGGCCCTGGGGATCCAAGTAACCCCAGCGCATTCGGTCTGGCATGACCATCGTCCTAACCTGGGCTGTTGGTGGTTCAGAAGCCTGAGCGCCACTAAAAGGGGTGCCGGAGCTCTGCGGGAAACCTTGACCTTGAGAAGTAGCTGCGACGCCACCTTGGTGGGGTCCCGATGAAACGGGGGTGCGCGACGCTTCGGCGTTCAGAATATCGGCAAAGAAGCCCCGGCCAGCTCTCATCGGACTTTCGGTTTCGCGGGAGTGATCACCAAAAGCATTGCGGCCAATAGCGCCAAGAGGATTGACCTGGCGGAGATCGGGCATGGAATCGGAGAGGCTCTCGTTTTCATGGGCGTGCATTTGGGACTGCATAGCGGCAGGGAACAGAGAGCCCAGCTTGCTACCACGCCCGATGGAGCCAGATCCGGCAAGTCCAGTGGTGCTGGGCGGGCCGAAAACTCCATTGAGATTGCCCAGACTTGGCGAATGTAGGTCGCCCATGGGGTTAAAGAGCGAACCACCAAGTGAACCACCAAACGCATTTCCGAAGGGGTTCGGGTTTCGCTCACGATCCGGAGTAGCTGATGTTGGCCATCCACCCATAGCGCCCAGGGAAGGATAAGCCTTGGCACCAACACTGGAAGTCTGACTGCGATCACTTCCTTCGAAGCCGGTCGGGGCAAAGCCTCGAGGTAAACCGCCGCCAAATGCGCCCGCAGTATGCTCGTTACCGCCGAGTCCCAGACCGTGAGAATGCAGTCTCTCACCTGCATCCTCGTGCTCGCCGCGCTCCCCGGGGGGACTACGATAAGGGTTGGTCTCAGATGGGCTCAGCGGCTCGTGATCCTGGTCCGGGCGGCTGCCGATATTGAGGCCAGACATGCCAAAGTCGGCAGCAGAACCTTTCACGGGGGTGTCGAACGTTGAACCACGATGGCCTTGAGGTGGTGGGCTGGTATCCTGAGCGCCTCCCAGGGAAGCGCTACCCGACAAATTGTCTTCTCCACCGAACGGATCCGTATCGGTACGAGGTCGGGCACGCCAAGAACTGGCGGTAGCTGCTTCGGCAACACGAGCATTCATGCTGTCAGAACTGTCCTTGGGTATCAGATGGGCCAGACGCGACTCGCCACGGGTGTTTCCAGGTCGCTTTTCGCCAATGGCCGATGTGGCGCCTGGCAAGGCGAAATGACCAAAACCACCCCCACCACCAATAGCAGATGGGGTGGTGGCTCCTGGAGTCGTAGCACTCTGCGCCTGTCCCCAAATAGATGATGCGGCGCCGAGACCCGAAGCGGCCGTAGTCGTGTTGTTCCGCATCAGCGAAAAGGGCATCATGGGGTTGGGCTTGGTGGCGCTGGCCGGAGCATCCTCGGGTTCCTCGAATGTGGTCTCCTTGACATCGGCGTTCTTTCTTCCCCAGAAGGAGCCTCCCTCCTCCCGGGGCTGGCGTGCAGACAAGGGGGAATTGAGGCCGCCGCCACTGGAGAAGGGGTTCGTATCGGTCGTCTCACGTCGGCGGGTACCAGGTCTCGATGCTGAAGTCGGGGAAGCCAGCGCGAAGTTGCCCCCGGTGCCTTGAGACACCGAGGTCTTCCGTCCGTTGAGTGCCACTCCTCCACCTGGCTGATTGCCACTGTCTTTGGCATTCTGTTGGGGCGGCTTGGCAGCAGCGTTGATATCAGAAGCCAACAGTTGTCTCTCTTCCGGAGTCGGGTCGCGCAAGTTGCTCGCTATCGTGGACGCAGACGCATCCCAGCACAAATCCGGTTCTTGAGGTAGGACATGGGTATCATTGCGATTGCCCCAGCCCCGAGTCGCAGTGCTGTTGCCGTTCAAGTGGCCGGGGTTCCAGCCTGAGACGAAAAGACTGGAAGCATCGCCGGGATCGAGGTTGTCATAAACGGATAGCATCTCTTCTCTGCTATACTGCGAAGGTACTGTATGACTTTCTGGCGGCACAGCTGAGGAGGGGACGGCTTCGGAAGGAACATTGCTCTGGCTGATGGACTGGCTGGGAGTGGTCGAAGATCTTCGGAAGGTGAGGGTTCCATTGGTTGATCTGCCCTGTCTCGACCTATGTAGAGGGCCCATGTCAGTCATCGAGCTTAGAAGTCATAAGGTGGACGGGCATCATCCATCCCAATTTGGAAAAACTGGGCTGGAGGAATTCGAGAAGCAGGAAAAGCGTCATGGACCAGTCCACCGAACCACCCTGCATCGATGAGGAGCGCAAGGGACGGCAGTTCCAGGCCTCGGGCCAAACAAAAAGGAGCCGACGCACCAAGCAGGTTGGACGAGGGGGGATCTTGTAGAGGATGACCTACCATTCACCACTGTTGCTTCCACGTCCGTCTGTTCTCGTGCCGTTTCGTGCGTCGCGGTTCTGGCCTGCAGCAGCCGAAGCAAAACTAAGATTTGTTGCCGGCATTTTCACTGTGAGGAAAAAATAAAAGACAGTACTCGAGGGTTGGATCGCTAGGCTGTAACTTGTCGCAAAAACGGGATTTGGACAAGATATCGAGATGCGGAATGGGTCGCGTCTCGGGTGGCGTGTCTCGTAGTTCGGAGGTTGGCAGTGGAGGGGCGAACGGTGGTCTGTCTGTTTGGCCTGGGGGAGCAGGGGGAAAGCAGAGCAGAGTACGAGTGCGGAGGGGAAGATTAGTGCGATGCGAAGGCACGGCTCAATATGATGCGCAAAGGCAGGAAGATATTTTTGGGGGTTTGGGATTGGATGTGGATGAGGGTGTGGTGGTTTGGTAGCTGATGGTGGTACAGTTTTTTTCAACCTAAAGTAATGTGCACGTCAAACCTTTGGGAGAGGTGAGTTTTGAGATTTTGAGATTTTACCTTTGCTTCCGTTAAGGCAAGGCTGGGCTCTCTTTTCGGGGTGGGTTTCTAGCTCCGCCATTTTCTGTTGCTGGATGTTGCCTGCTACAAACCGCGACAGTACTTGCTTTTTTCCCTTCTTCTGCTAGGTGTCCGATGCGACTGGCAGAACTAAGGAACCGGATGAGAACAATAACAATCGCTTCAATGTTCTCGTATCTCACATGCTAATCTCGCTCACTTTACACACTAACATGCGAATTCATCAATGCTTTTTTTCATTGTGCTGGCGCTGTTGATGCAAGTCAACAACCAGCTCTTGCAGGAAACGCCTTAGGTCTCTACCTGGAAAAAACCAGTGCCCACACACTGTGACGGTCCCCTGATCTACCTCAAGTACCGGCATGCTAATGCTACAGCTCTCCCGAACTCAGATCTGGGTAAATGACCGTATACCTATGTCATCGGCATTTTCACGATTCTAGCAGCATCGGCCATGGCCGCACTCCTGCATTCAGTGTGCAGTTTGGGTGCATTGGTTGTCTTGGGTGATGGGCGAGCTACCTGCAATGCAGAATTAATTGTACGAAGTGGTGCCGGTGACAAAGGCGAATTGAAGCTCCATTGATTGATTGGAACTGGAGAGTCGGGTAACATTCAAGACAGGTCAGCTGTAGGCTTGTGACTGGCTCTCTGCTCAATTGAAGCCCCAGCCAGCAAGGCCGACCACACGCCACGTCAAAATTGAACAGCGACTGACCTAAAAGAAACCCGCCCCGTTGTTGCCCTCGTCACTCCGTCACTTGCTGTTGCCCTGAAGGAAAAAGGCCAAAACCCGGCCTGTGCCCAGGTGCCAAGCAACCTCTCGGGCCTCTTTAAGGGAAAGCGTTTGGTGGGGTGACAACCGGGACTAGCCCTGGCCTGTTAGCCTCAACGTCACGGACCACATTAAAATCGAAACACGTCACAACATATCATCAAGCATCCGCAGTTGTTCCTGACGGTAATGAAAAGTTGAATAGGCAGCGGATGGATAAGGCCCAACCAGGCATATCGTAACCTCCATATGGATCGTGTTCAGGGCAGGCATCTTCAAATCCTCGTCTTGTCTGCTACAGATAGAATTATGCCCCTTACATAGAACACTGTTAAGCTAGGTAGGTCGCTGGGGTGGGCACATGCATCCTTGTCTTGTCTGTGTTTGTGCGGGTGCTTCTCGATCAATCTGTGAATGCGAAAATGAAATTTGGTCATACCACATGACTCAAGAAACGGTTCTGGTATTGATGAATTCAAGGGGTCACTTTGCAGTAATCCAACCTGCTGACATTAGATGTACCCAAAAGATAAAGTGCATAGACTTGGTGGTATAGAGAGAGCTATGTAACTCGATCTAAGACACCGATTGTTCACTTGTAGGCGTCCTCAACTTGAAGGAAGCATGGGGTTTTATAATGACTTTGATTTTCTGCGTAGATCTCCAAAGCTAGCTAGCGTTGATTGAGTCCCGTCTTGTGTCATAATACTTTATAAGCGACAAAATTTTCAAGCAAGTAAGCAAAGCCACTCAATCACTAGATTGGATTCCTCCGTGGCGCAATTGGCTAGCGCGTCTGACTGTTATCAAGTAGCAATCAGGAGGTTCACAGTTCAAGCCTGTGCGGGGGAGATATCTTTTGTCATTTTTGCCGACCTCAATCACATCTACGGTTGGATTGATGTTGAACTCTTTTAGAATCGTTCTCAATTGGAGGGAGACTCTGAAGGCCAACAAGGAAGACAGTTGGGTAAATCACAAACTCCAATACAAATGCCATTCCCAATACGCATCCTGCCTGTTTTCTTACGTACAGGTCCCTTGGTTGGTGCAGACTAGCCCAGCGGCCCACGCCTTGCCAAAGCTATCAGCAAAACGATCCAAACATGGGCTGATCAAAACACCAGCGTCTTTTTTTTTCTTGCTGGGTCAAACGCGGCACCTTCTAACCCAAGGGTAATTGCCCAAGCAGAGACATGGACTGCTACTCGCGCATCTCTCATTCCCAGGTGACGCAGATCCGGCGGGGACTGCGCATCATGAATCTGCCGATCACTCTTGCCGGCAGCCTTGGTCGATCCAGTCCGTAGCTGCCTCCGTCCTGCCGGAGACGCATCCATGTAAGTCGTAACTAATACTTGAGACTCGTGATAGAGCTGAAAAGCAAGATGTGACTTGGGCACCGGATGAGGAAAGGAGTACGGATCGGACGGCCGAAATTGGCCCAATGCGGCCGGATGGCAATATATTCTCCGAGGTCCTGCTGTCTTGGTCCACCAATCGGCATCCAGCGCCGTGACACAACCCCGGCCCTCCAACGCCGCTAGCCTGCGGGCCCTGCAGCTTGACAGTTGGTTCCCTGGTGTTGGCTGCCACGACGTAACTATTTCTGGCAAGGCTTCCAGCGTTCTGGGGGCTGCGATTGGATGCTGGACCAAGAGCTTTACACTCATTTCTAACGTCATGCTCGGTCTCTTATCGCGAGGTTGCTTCACGAGGGTGGGCTGTTCGATCGTGCGGACCGAACAGCCACGCACGACGCTGATTCGACCAGAGACGATGCTGCAGATGATAGCGGGGATTAGCATCAGGCAATCCAAGTATATATAGCGGCTTCGGTATCACATACTGGAATTCGCGATAGGTAGTGTCTTCGGTACCGCTAACTGCTCTCCCACTCACCGCGTTGCAAGTGACGAAAATGGTTTTGACATCAGCACTCCACCATGGCCTGGCCGGTCTCTTCGCCGCCTCGCTGGCATCGGCCGCCAACCTGGTACAAGTGACCAACTTTGGCGGTAACCCGTCCGGCATCCAGATGTACATCGCGGCCCCTGCCAGCCTGCCCGCCAACCCAGCCATCATTGTCGCAGTAAGCCATACCTTCCCGGGTTGGAGCATGGTATAGTTGGTAGCTGACACTTGACCACCAGATGCACCCCTGCGGCGGCAGCGCCCAGCAATACTACAACGAAAACAAGTTCGGCCGCCAGCTCGCGGACCAACACGGCTTCATCGCCATCTACCCGGGCACGACCAAAGACTTCAACTGCTGGGACGCCGCCACGAGCGCCTCGCTGACGCACAACGGCGGCTCCGACTCGCAAGGGATCGTCAACATGGTGAAATACGCGATCGACAAGTACGGCGCCGACCCGAGCCGCGTCTACCTGACGGGCTCCTCGTCGGGCGCCATCATGACCAACGTGCTGGCGGGCGCGTACCCGGACGTCTTCGCGGCGGGCGCGGCCTTCTCGGGCATGCCGTACGGCTGCCTCGCGGGCTCGCCCGGGTCGAGCCCCATCTCGGCGGACCCGGCCTGCGCCAACGGGCAGAAGATCAAGACGGGGGCCGAGTGGGCGGCGCAGGTCAGGGCCGCGTACCCGGGCTACAGCGGCAAGTACCCGCGCATGCAGTTGTGGCACGGCACCGGCGACACCGTCATCCGGTACCAGGACCTGGCCGAGCAGGTCAAGCAGTGGTCCACCGTGCACGGCGTCGACTTCGCCCGCAATATCACCAACAGCCCCCAGAGCGGTTACACCCAGATGGTCTACGGCGACGGCACCCAGGTCGTGGCCTACAGCGGCGCCGGCGTGGGGCACTACGTCCCGACCAACGAGCAGGTCGTGCTGGACTGGTTCGGCATCACGGGCGGCGGCTCTGGCGGCTCTCCCGGGGGTCCCACGAGCACGGGCGCCAACCCTCCTCGACCGACAACGTCGTCACCACCCGTCACCACGAACCCGCCTACTGGTGGTCCAACCCAAACCCAATATGGACAGTAAGTTGACCCTGTGTTTCTGGTGGCCGGATGTTGTACTGACACTCTCAAGATGTGGCGGAAGTGGTTACTCGGGGCCTACCGTGTGTGCTGCCCCTTACACCTGCTCCACGGCCAACGCATGGTGTAAGTAGATTGTTCCTTCTTTCATCACTGACCACCAACAAACAAAATCAATCCTCGACTTTTCTCTCATATTTCCATGCTAATAATCTATTTATAGATGCCCAATGCCTATAGTTGGGGAAAACGGAATCAAAGACAGTGGGATGATGTAGCACTTATTATCATCATGTACTTCTTGACAGGCGAAAAGCGTTGCACCACAAGCCAGCTTCAATATCAGACTGATTGACAAAAGCTTTCAAAAATTTCATGTTTGCCAGCGAGCCCATATGATACGGGATGTTTGCAGCGCATCTGCCTGAGTAGGCAAACTTTCCATTTACACGAGATGAATGGAAGCAAGGCACATCAGTACAGTTCAAGGATTGCGAAAGGTACAGCAGCGAGCATCATACGAATACGGCCAGACCGTTACTTGTAAAGGTGATCGATCTCCTTTTGCTAGATTGCTTACTACATGTATGAAAGTCTATGGTCTCTTATTCATCTCATTGGCAGCACTTGTTTTCACAGCACCGAGTCTCTCCGAGTTCTTTATTCCGGTACATTTCCATAGTAAGCATCCATGTCGCGACTCGGTAAAGATCTGAGGCCTAATTGGGGCCCGGGAGACAGGGATTGGTCACGCCATACCCAACGGTTATTGATCAAGTACCTTGTTTGATAGCGGCACCTGGACCGGGGTAACGGCGCCTTGGAAGGTTCAAAGACGACACCTATTAACGAGCGTTGACTGCGCCCCCTTTCGGGTCGTTCCTTCCCAGGCAACAAAAAAACGGCACAGCCCACTAAAATTTTGGCGCCGCAGTCGGCTGGAAATATTTACACCGCTGGCTCGCTGGTAAGCAGCTTTTATGGACAAATTATTTTCACCCCTCTCTTATTTTCCCACACAAAAAGGGGGATTGAGGCATTCCTAAAAACGAGACCCGAAGTAGCAAATTCCCCCAAATGATCACACAATGGACGCCTCCCCAATGTTGTCAGCCGTTGTCCAGGCCACCATCCTCCATATCATCGGCGTGATAGTCTCGTGGCGCTTCTCGGCGGGCGCCTATGATGAAGTATGGGAGGACCCGGTCTTCCGAGACTACTGGGCGGTGATGGGGAACCTAACCACCCCACTGCCGAACGACCAGAATGCCACCGCCGCCGCCGCTACAGCCACCTCGGCCAATAACAGCACCGCCATGGCCCTGCTGAACCCAATGAGCACCAACAGCAGCAGCAACAGTTCTTCCTACTACACGACACCCGACCAACCCGGCCCCGAGCTGTGGTCCTGGTGGTACATCCCCAATCGCATACTCACCACTTTGCTGATGAACGCCCTCCTCTACCTGTGGGCCGTGGGTCTCGAGCGAGCCTTTCCCACACGCCCGCGCGGCGACCTGAGCGACGTTCCGAAGCGAGAAAAGGTCGTGGTTGAGCTGAGCGAAGAGCATGAGGAGGAAGTGGTCAAGCGGTGGATCGCCCGGGGCCGGGTGCGCCGCTCCTCCATCAGCTGGTGCAACACGCTGGTCAAGTGGCTGCTCGACGTCACCGTGCGCGCGATGCTGGAGGTCATGCTCTGGGACCTGCTCGTACACCTGCTGGACGGGAAGGTGTGGGACACGTCAGGAGAGTTCTGGGGGGATGTTATCCAGGTAAGTTTCTCCTGCTGAACTTGGCCCCTGAGCCTGCTGTTGTTGTCTTCATAGATCTTTACCTTCTTGTTCTGGAATGGACTGACCCAGGAGTTTCTCACAGATGGGCGTGGGGAGCTGGATAGCATTCTGGATTACGGGCGGACCTCTGATATCGTTCGTCTCCCTCGTGATCGTCCCAGCGCCCAAACGGATCGTTTTTGAGAACACCCTTTACTTGGCTTCGAGTATGTTCTTTCACTGGGTTCTATCAAAGACTGCTGCGTGGGTCATCAAGCAAGACATAGTTCAGGAGTTCTTCCGTAGTAGTATCGAAGCCGCAAAGGATATGGAACAACACAAAGTATGGGCTGAGAAGGGACGGCTACTGGACGAGCTGTGAAGGAGGGGTGGTAATGAAGACTTTGGCAGTTTGATCAAGATGCGTGGGTGAAAGCAAGGGGGAAGGCAAGGGGGGACAACACCGGGTTTCATTTATAGATGTCGACAATACCCGTCTCACTTCGATGACCGACACTTTGTGTCGGTCAATAGACACTCACGTATATATTACCGGGATCAAGAGATTTAAGAGTACTCCTTTGAGTAACAGTGTTTTTCTCGGATTGAATTTTCTTGGGGTTACGGATATTGACTGTCAGAGATCCACGGGATATTTCGGTGTACTAACAACGCTACCAGGGCGTCGTCTTACTGTAGTTCCCCGGTCTCTCGCTTAGCACCCCCCTTACAGAGTCCGTTGGTCCCCACCCACCATCACCCCGCCCCTTGTCGGGTCTGGGGTGTGTCGTCACTGATTTTGGAACATATCTGCACCTTATAAATCCCCTCCTCAGCTCACCCCCTTTTCGAGCCTGCCACCGTAGCCCGGCAACAAACTTCCCTTTCTAATTTATTCTGTTTATAAACAGAACATACCTGTTTCTATTCTCGAAATACACTATTGGCTAGATCATGGCTGCTACCAATGAGACGTCCAATCCAGAACGGAACAGAGGCTGGTACAAGGAGGACGCCACCGAGATCAACGCCCCCATGCACGAACTGCTGGAGAAGTACTCCAAGATCCCCAGCAACGAGGTCGTCACGCACGTGAATAACATCGTAAGTAAGCCGGACAGGACGAACGTAGTAAAATCTGGTCGTGATGACTGTTCTCTCTCACTGGCAGACAGACCTGCTTACTTCGCAACATGATATAGAGAGCCAAAGGCTTCCGCGCCAACCCCTACCCCTGCATCGGCCTCTACCGCTTCACCAACCTGACCCTGCCCACCCACCCGCGCTACCCCGACATCGTCCGGCGCCTCAAGGCGCCCGGCGGCGGCGGCGGCGGCGCCGCCTACCTCGACATCGGCTGCTGCTTCGGCCAGGACCTGCGCCGTCTCGTCCTCGACGGCGTCCCGTCCGAGAACCTGGTCGGGCTCGACATCGCGGGTCCCCTGATGGAGCTCGGCAAGGACCTCTTCCTGGACGGCGCGACGCTGCGCTCGCGCTTCGTGGTGGCCGACGTGTTCCAGGGCCCCGGCCAGGGCACGGCCTGGACGCAGCTGTTGTCCGATCCGCCGGCGAGCGCAGGTGGTTTCGATGTCGTGCACTGCAGCGCCTTCTTCCACCTCTTCCCCCTGCCCGACCAGATCGCCGCCGCCGAGCAGATCGCCCCCCTCGTCAAGAAGGGCGGCCTCCTCGTCGGGCGGCAGATGGGCAGCGTGCGCCCGGGGGACGTGCCCGCCATCGACGAGGGCAGCGTCAGCTTCCGGCACGACGTCGGATCCCTGGCGGCTATGTGGGACGAGGTGGGCGCGGCGACGGGCACGGGGTGGGAGGTGACGGGCGATATGGACATGGTGGGCGTCAACCCGGACAGCCCTGTGGAGAATGCGGATAGCCGGCGGCTGCTGTTCACTATCACCAGAGTCCGTTGAATGGGGCTGGACGAATCACCCCCCTCTCTTCACGGAAGGATCTATGCAGGTCAGATATTAGGACAACCATCATTAGAGGTGTTAGTCCGCAATTTTCGGTTAAATATTAGTTCGGCGAGAGAAGGAACTACACCCCTGTGTCCCGGAGCAACTGAGCGTGTATAATATTACGTAGTCGGGTCAGCATATGCCACATAATAAAGTTACTTATGCGCAGGTGACTAGGCACTCAGGCTCCATGTAGATCCGGCAACAGAACTGGAACCGTACTCTCTATTAACAGCCCCTGTCTTGAATTCCACTTATTCCCGATCACAAAATGGGGGTAATCGAATACTACTATGCTACTATCAGAGCTTCTTGTTCACGAAGAGACGCGGCCGGTTTGTTCTCACTGGGGCTTATCGGTAGCAATCAAAGTAGGGTGGAGAGTCCAAAAGGGCTAGGAATTGGACACACATCGGTTTGCATGCATTAATTAGTTCATATCAACGGCCAGTACGCACTTACATCGTCAAAAGTTCCCTGCATGCAGGAGTATGGCGGCCGTTGATTAAATATGCACGTCGCGAATCCTGCGGTTAGGTAGTTGGATCCCCCCATGCATTGGCCTGGATCCAAAGTACCGTATTGAGGAAGATTGCACCAAAGCCCTCTGATCACGTCCGCTTCGGGAAGAGTTCATGTTCTTGTCTCAGATACATCTCTAAATTATATGTCATAAGTCTATGTCTTCGCTATATATACAAAAGTCGTCATAAAAACAAGGATCATCAGATCTTTCTCCACACTCTACAGCCCAATCAACAAGCAGCCAGCTCTCTCTTTCTCTCTAATATATCCAGAGTCTAGAAAGCCCACTGCTCGCACCACTGCCGCATCAGCTCCGGCGTCACCGCCCCGCTGCGCGCCATCGTGGGGCTCTGCGCCACCGTGCGCTTGGTCTCGAGCTCGACGGGCCGCAGGCCAAAGTCGGCCGCGGTCGCCATCTCGCGGTACGAGTCGACGAGCTTGACGCCCGGGTTGCGCGTCGCCACGTCCTCGGCGTTCTGCTGCGCGCTCTGCTCCAGGCGCGCGACCCACTCCTTGAAGGGGATCATCTCCGGCAGCTTCTCTTTTCCGTAGTAGGCCTGCACCGCCGCCGCCAGCTCGCCCGACCACGACGTCGTCCCGGGGTTGACGCCGTGGTAGTAGCCGCTGATGTTGGCGGGCGGCGTCTCCACCGTGATGCCGCCGACCTCGAGCACGAGGCCCGCGATGCGCTCGCAGGGCACCCAGTCGACGCGGTCGAAGGAGCCGATGTGCTCGGGCAGGGCCTTGAGGTACAGGCTGCTGTGCACGATGCTGGGCAGCCACTCGTGGCGGTTCCAGACGCCGGAGCCGCAGTCGGAGCCGCCGATCTGGCCGACGCGGATGACGGCGGCGGGGAAGTCGCCCTTCTTGCCCGCGTCCTCAATGATGAGGCCGCCCACCATCTTGCTGCAGCCGTAGCCCGCCGACGGCAGGGTCCAGTCCTCGAAGCGCTCCTCGGGAAGGGGGCGGCCCCGCTCGTTCATATTCCAGCCCTGGATGGAGCCGATGGACGAGATAAAGACGACAGCGGTACGCTTGGCGGCGCGGGCGGCCAGGTCGCCGAAGTAGCGCACGCCGGCCAGGTGCGGCTCGAACGACTCGACGGGCATGTTGAAGTTGACGGGCCAGGCGTTGAGGATCATGCGGTCGGCGTCGCGCGCCAGCCCCTCGTAGACAGCGGGCGACAGGCCCAGGTCGGGACGCGAGACGTCGACGCGGTAGAACTCGGCCTTGCCGCCGTGGTAGCCCGTGTCCAGACCACGCTCACGCATCTGGCGCTCCTGCTGGGCGGCACCGCCGTCCTCGGCACGGTTGAGGCACACCACACGGGCGACCTTGGGATCGCGCGCCATGGCCTCCAGCATGTACGAACCAAGCATACCGGTGGATCCGGTCAGGAGCACGACCTGACCAGTGGTGTTAGCCTCGGGTCGGCCCGGGTTCTGAGGCCCGGGCAGGTTCTCGGTGTACTTCTTCCACAGGGCCTCCATGGCCTCAGGTGAGTTGGCCGACTTCAGCTCGCCGTTGCTTCCGTTGCTGAGCACGGTCTGCATGACGTAGGTGGCCAGCTTCTTGGGCGTTGGGTTGTTGTAGATAACACGGGGAAGAAGGGCCTTGGGATCGACCTTGTGTCCGGCGTTTTCGAGGCCGGCGCGGAGAAGACGGGATGCGCCGATGACTTGCATCGAGTCGACACCGGACGAGAAGAAGTCGGCATCCGGCTCCAGACGAGCTGCACCTTGCTTGGCGGAGAACAGCTCCACGATACACTGCGCGAGGCTGTCCACAGAGCTGACGTCCAGAGGCGGCGCTTCCGCCGCAGCAGCTTGACCGGCCGTCTCGTAGAGCTTATCGATCTCCTCGGCGTACATCTGGACGGTACCGGCTCTCTGAATCGTGCCCTTTCCAGCGCGGAGGAACGGTTTCTCAGGGCTCGAGAAGATAACGTAGTCACGGCCAATCTGACCATGCGCGACTGTCTCCCTGTTGGCCTGCTCGACGAGGGGCCATACGCTGTCGAGCAGGGCCTTGCGCTCCTGCTCGTTGCGGGGGTGTGTGAAGGGCTCGAGGATGAGGCCGGCCTGGAAGCGCTCCGAGCCGACGACGACGGCGCCCTTAAGCTGGGCATGGTCCGAGACGATGTCTTCGATGTCGACGGGGTTGAGCTTCTCGCCGTTAGAAAAGACGATGATGTTATCGGCGCGACCGTAGTAGATCCAGTGGTTGGGCAAAGTCGGGTGCGGCTTGTACAAGTCCTTGGTCGAGACCTCCTTCTCCTCCGGGAAGGTGTAGAAGTATCCTTGCAGACCCGGATTCTCCTCTTTGCGAACAATGACCTGCTCGTAGACGTCGTCGTGGCCCTCCTGCTTGCGCCAATCGCACCCGAAAAGTTCCGAGTTGTAGATGAAGTATTGCCACTGGTTGGGGTCCTTATTCCAGTAGATCGGGAACGGGCAGCATCTGTGCCAATGTTAGCTGGGGGTTCATGCAGATAGAACCGCTCGGCTTCAGGTACTTACTCAGTTGCTGCGATCAGGTTGGCCAAGGTCACTCCGTTCTTGACGAGGCGGTTACCAGCCTCCCGAGGAAGTTGGCCACCTCCGAAGCCAATAAGGCTCATCTTCTTCATAACCTCAATGCATTCGTCGCTTTGGCTCATCTCCTCGACAATCGCCGGCGGCAGCAGAGCACCCTGTACATCCGCGTACTGGAGGCACTCCTTGGCAAGCTCAGAGGTAAGGGGCCGGTCGGGGATACCCAGGGCCACGGACGTATCCCAGTATATGCTGTTTAAAGCGCCAAAGTAAATACCGGCAGCATGGAATAGAGGCACTAGTCTGGGTGTTAGCGGATGTACCGAAGATGACATGCCATGATGTATGGTGGGGAAACGTACTTGGGTGGAACTGTCGCTTCATACGCACATGCCACTCCCTCAGGAACAAGTGAGTTCCCTGCCACTCCGGCTGGTCGTGGAACGCATCACCGGCCGCCAGCATACCGTGTTTGACGACGATGGGCTTGGGGAAACCCGTGCTGCCACTCGTGTGTAGGACGCAGAGGGGCTCCCAGCGACCCTCATCCCAGGTCTTGGAATAGGGGTAGACCGGCGCCTGCTCCTTGGGGAACCAGTCGTCGTATGAGGCCACCTCGATGGCGTGCATGTGGCGCTTCTGGAGCCACGGCTCGACCATGGTCCGGTGGGACGCGGGGAAGGCGATCATGTGGCTGTCCGTCTTGTCGAAAAGGTTGATCTGTCCTTCCGGCGTGTTTTTGGGTGAAATGAACAGACACTTGTAGCCTGTCTTCACAGCTGCTAGCATAATCACCTGGCATGATCGTTAGAATTCATGTGTCCGGGCAGAGGTGGTTGCGGCGGATCAACTCACGAAGTATCGCGCATCCATGGGGCCGATGTATGTGATGGTAGGGAACTCGTTCTTTGGTGCCTCGCCGCATTGTGCGATGATCCTTTGGCAGCACGCGTTGACAGCGTTTGCGAACTCTTTCCATGTGATTGCTCGCCAGCCGTCCTTGGGGTTGGACGAGTTCGGGATCGAGATCCATTCTGCGTCAGGTTTCTGGGTGGCATTGTCGTCGACAATGTGAGGGAGGAGTCGTTCACCATAGGGGTTTCTGGCCGTCGTGTGGCCGGCGGCAGTGCCGTTCGTCATTTCAGAAGCCATCACGATGTACAATATATATAAAATAAACAAAAACTTGCGGTATGACAAGGGGGTATCTTCAATATGCAAGGACGAAATCAACTGGTCTTCTATCTCGAGAAGCTCAAGGTATCATCAGGGAGACGCCGCCGAGTTCTTATATGACCCCTCGTTAAAGTTTTGTTGTGGGGAGTGGGGAGGGACCCCCTTATACACCTCCAAAATATCGTCGACATGGTCGGGTCGAGCGACGGTCGATAGGGCGGTACAGGGGGTCCAATAAAGCGGAATGGAAGATTTCAAAACATCAGGAAACGTAAGTGTTTGCCGTGCATTGAGAAGGCAGAACTGGACCCGTAACTTCGGAACTATCGAAGCATGTAGATACCTAGCAGGCGGTGATCTGCCGCCCTGGCCAGCCGGGATGGCAAGCCCACTTGAATCCAGGGGGGCCAGGGGATGGACGATTGTCAAGCATTAGGCTTGCTCTTAGTCCTGTAGGTTCGGGATTCCGATGTTGGCGCGCACTTGGGCGGGTGGCTTCTGCGATCTGGCCCATCGCGCAAAGTCTCCTGGGCCGTAGTCGCGAACGGCCGACGAAGGTGTGTGCTCATGCAACTGCTGGGGTCATCCATCCCCTCCATATTCGACCGATCTTTGCCTCGTTCGGGAACTGTTTCCCAAAGGTGGAGGTGCCTGGTTGCCTGCGCGACGTCATTCCGTTCGCCGCTGGCAGAACCGGAAGACACGCACGCGTCAAAAAAAAGACGGCAAATGGGTTGCAGCAGAATAGGAAAGAAGGGCGGTGCGCGTCGGTAGGTCCGCCGAAGCTGGCCAGGTTTGTGGTCGGGTAAATGCCCTCGGGGAATTCTACCTCCTCCCCGTCCGAACTACGGAGATGCTGCAAGGTAGCAAGCGAGAGCGGACCTAGCCTGACAGGCCCGTTACGCTTACAACGGCCTCTAAGAGGGCAGAGTGGGTTGTGTGACAGTTGACAATTGCAAGTTGCTCGATGTTCTCGCAAGATTCCGCACATGGCAAACGGCAGTTCAGCAAGCAAGTGGGCGTTGGTGGGCCGGCCTAGCACTGGAGCTAGGGGATATAATCAGGATATAAGCAAGCGAATGCCGCGATTGAGTGGAAACAAGCTTTTTTTGCCCTGCTGGCTTGGCTTGGCCACTTAAAAACCGTATGCCGCAGATGCTAGCACAAAGTGCTAGGCTATCTATGGGCCCCCCTAAGCGCCTCAGCGCCTGCCACTTTGCTTCCCCCTGGCAGCACTGGGCCTACGGGGCCTAGTTGACGTACGAGCCAGGTAAGAGCATCTTAAGATTCTTCGATCTATTATTCATCGATTGTGATCGAAGCGTGTTGCAAGTCTTCTCGAAGGAAACCAATCGTTCCGCTGAGCCCACATCCGATGTTTGTCTCGGCCGCTTGACCTTGCCTTGGCTCGCTGTTCGCCATTGCTAGACTTGTGAACTTTTTTTCTGTGATGGCTGCCATGGCAGCTGCAACGTGCTGACAAGGCCACAACCGTGAAGCATGCAACCTTTAATTGAGTGTCCAATCAGCGCTCGGAACCCATGAAGCACCAAGCCAGATGGTGGTCAGAAAGTTCAGGAATTCATTTGTTAACATTTCTTGGAGAAGTCCAATAGAGTGCATCGCTTTTCCAGAAAGTTGCCGCAAACCGATCACACACTGTGAGTTTAATGGTGTTTGGGAGTGTTGCGTTGCTTGGTTGCTTCGTGGGTGGTTGCTGGGCAAATTCCGCACATCCCTGCCCCTCAGGTGCCCACTGCGGAATTTCGGGGGCCTTCGGTCTCTGAGGGGTTACGCAGAACAGTGGACGCAGCGGGCGAAACACCACGACACACACCACAACACACCGCCAACCGTCTGCCGTCACTGCACGATCTATTCGTGTTGCTAACTGACGCCCAAACGCCGATTCTATGTCTCCAACCCACACGGTACCTCCGACGCCTACTTATTCGAAATGAAGTCGAATGCCCAGCCGAATCTGCGATGCGGTTGTCGAATTCTCAGTCTCTTCGGATCTTGTCTTTGCAGTTACAGTGGATCTGGGCGGGACCCGTACCTGATTTATGTCCGACCCGCCCTACCGCGCCTTCCTTCCATGATTGACGATGGAGGGAACCTTCCGTCAATACTTTTTGCCCGTTTGGAAGAACCTGCTCGCGTGTTTCGGTCTTTCGCAAACAATATCCGCTTTCCGCCGTTCTATCTGGCAAGTGCAACTTCTTCCAATGTCTTGATCGAGGAGGAAGCTTCCCGGTAGGTATTGCACTTGTTTGGTCTAGAGGCAAGATGCTGTTGGCCGGCTGTCTTGGACAGGATGGCCACCATCAACCAATGACTGGAAATCACTTTGACACCGAGACACGTCAGCTTTGGTATTGCTAGTTCCTCTGCTGCATCTATCAGAGGATCCCCTGAGCTTCTTGACATAGGCTGCTTCGTCAAATCACTCGACATTTCTTTTTCTCGTCGCCCGCCCCCCGCTCCCGTACGCCGCCGTGACGTGATCCACATCTCGCCAACGACCCAACACAACCGGCCCCAACATGTCTTGCCTCGTCTCTAGACTCATCGACCCCTAGCAGAGGAACGAGAGAGCTGGCCTATTCCCGCCGACCAAGCGACAAACAGATCCAGCATGCGAGAGGAACTCTACATGTACGCCTTCCACGCCGCCGATCCGAGCCCGAAGATCAGCGCCGTCTGGTGCGCCGCCTGCTTTCTCCAAGACATCAATCAAACAAGATCCGGCTGAGTCTTGAACCCCGAGTTGAAGCCATTTAGACCCGTTGGGAGACCAGTTCCAGGACTAGTGACCCCTGATTCCCCCACTGCCGACACAACAGTCGCCTTATACATTTCCACCCCCCGAACATGGGTTCAGACGGTTCATTATGGGAACTCCTGCCACCAGGTATGTCGACAGGCTGTTATTCGCATCCCGATCCAAACATCCGCCGTAACTTTCCATGCAACTGCAAGCAATCTTCCGAGGCCCCGCCGACAGCCTGCTCCACGGTAGCCTACAATGTATGCTCCGACTTGGCTTTTATGCGGTCCAGCTTCTGCACCGCCTTGTCGATCCGGTCGAGCCGCTTCTCGCCCTCCAGCCTGCGTTGCATGATCTCCCACTCCACGGTAATTTTCCATAGCATCACAAGCACGGCGGCGTGCTTTTCGGTCTCCCTGTTGAGGGCCACGAATCGCGCGCTATGCAGTGGTTTATAGACCCGGTGTAACGTCCGTAGCAGGCAAGACGGGGCTGGAGATGCATTGGGAGACAACCAAAAGAGCTGATCGTTGGGCTTCCACGTCCCCTTGGTGGCGAGAGCGCTGCTCCCACCAGATCATGATGTACCGTACATATCAGGGATCATTTGATGCTACTAATATGGTATTTAGCCTGTGAACATAATATATGATTGGATTAACTGGCCTGTCGATCATTCACATGAAGTATTATACCAAATGTGAGCTATCGCCGTTGAGGGATGTTAATAGGACTGGCTTCGACAGAGCTTGAAGCAAGCGGCCACAACGGAATGGGTGCATTGACATACCGTTTTTCGCGAGACTTCAGAAGACGGTGGGATTGGTTCCTCTGAGAGGAATCACTCAGATGAATAGGGAGGCAATTCGAGTATTGTTTCTCTTGGATCTAGTTCAATCCACTCTCTACTTTTTGATCTGAACCAGGTTTCCCTGCCAGGAACAACAGGTCCAAAGGGACAGATTACCCTCAGAACTTCGAATAGCTATCACTTCGTATTTTGCAGAACTGTGTAATTATTTTGAGAGCACAGAACGCAACAACGGGAGCTGCTTCCCTGTAGCATACCCTTGATCAGTTTCATGCTTAACAGTCGCATCCGCCGTATCAATTCATGGAGGCATCCGTAATCTCTGACACATATATGCCGTATTATATCTCATTCTGCCTTGCCTCGCTGGGTCGTTGTTTCCTTGAGTTAGCATATGAAATGTGGTAAAAGTTTTCGATGTCACTGACCTTTCACTTTGAGAGCGTCTACAGCCAGAAACTCTTCGTGATCTGCCAGGTATTGTTCTGCCACGCCGCCACAGTACTTTTGGTTCAAGGTCCTTAAGAGGCAGCTCAGGGGAGCACCTGGTATCAGAGGGTACAGGGTCATCGATACCGTTACGCTCCTCGGACGTCAGCTCATGGCACAGCGCATTGATGCTGGACCTCGCGCGCCCAACCTTCCAGCGGCTACCGAAGGGGAATAAGTGAGGCGTCTTCTCCAGTATATGAGTCAACGCGATCAACTATAGTGTCGTCGTCTTGGCGTTGGTGAGCCGGGTGAGCTTTTTGCCTAACCCCGGTGCTTGTCCTCCTGCTGAGGGCAAATCTGGTTTGGTCAATTGACCTTCATCACAATGGTGCAGTGTATTGGGCATGTGCAGATTTTGCTGAATGATTGGGACATGGTGAGTTCACCTTCGTTCTTGATTAATGGTTCTGGTCTTTCATTAACCAAATTCACCTCGACCCTTTTGGTGCTCAATGTGTCACATCACCACTTCCTGGGACTAATATTGCCTTTTAGCAACAACAGAGCCAGCCCGGTTTCTTCAATTGCTAATTCGATCAAGCGTACCTGAGCCTCGCCTATGAGACATTGGTAGACGATATGTCCTGTTCGTCCTTGAGCACCTTGGACAGCGACATTACAGGGACAAAGTCGCTTGATAAAGTAATAACGGTAAGAACACCAGATTCACTACTAGTCTGAGTGATCAAACTGTCCCGCGTGGGTGCTGGGATTGGAGTCGCTGGGCCACATAATGTCAAACGTGTGAAAAGATGTCTGGTAGACGCCAAACCACCTGAAAAGGGGGCTATGTACATTGCCTCAGTGGTGCATGAACTCGGAGATCTAGAGCCAAGCTTTGCGCCTCCTGACAACCACAATGCGTTATGAATTGGATATTGCCATCATAGATAATCAACGGGCCATTAGTTGGCTACCATTGTGTGCTTGGCTGGATCGTTTTGTAAACGATGCACCTCCTGGAACTGATTTATGCCAGTGAGCGAGCATAGCTGTAACTTACAGTTTTGTCGGTCTCTGTGTTAGTGCCCCTCCCCTCTCCTACAGGCCAACGCAGCGTCGTTAGTGCTATCCTACTTCCTGGAACTTGCATGCCAATTCATCGGCCAGATCAGCGGTTCAATTATCACTATATATCATAAAAGTATCAAGCTATTGCTCAACTCCGTTCTTTTGGTGCAGCTTATGGTTGGGTCTACATTCCATGATGTGTGTAAAGACTCAACAGACAAGTTTAGTTTGTTCAGCTCATGCCCATATAAGTATGTAGGCGAACTCAGGACTAACACACGTTGGACACAAAAGTGAGGCGGCTCGGGCCTATTCCCGTCCTATTGGCTGCGTGAGGGCCGCGCCGATGTGGATCTGGTCGATGACGACGGTCGGCGTTGTCTCACCGAGGGGGGGGGTTGGTCAAGGGCGTGCGTGGGGCGAGAGGGCCGACGACTTCCGACCCGGGCTATGGCCGCTGCATCAGCCCGCAGACGAAATGACGGGACCGCAGGACCACTACCTACCTGATCCTATGAAGAGTGCTTGGCATGCGTTCGGGACGGGCCCGCGCAACTCCATCCGTCAGTTGTTGTCAATGCTGGAGTCGCGCGTCGGGCTAGTCCCGACGGCACGCGAGCTCGACCAGCAGCCCGACATCATTATGGCTCTTTTCAGAGTGGGACGCTCTGCACCCCTGCCAGGGGCTGGAAGCTGTCGACGGGGAGGGAGCGGGTGTGTCAGGCGGAGAGGGGTTGCGGAGTTGCTCCTAACCCGGTGGGCGGGCTTTCTTGTTGGGGTTCGGATCCGACGTTTATGACGCATGAGGGGCACGAGACTGGGTTGTGTCACAATCCAAAGTAGCACACAAGTCGTGGCGAGCATTAATCATTAATTGGATGTGAGTTGAATACCAACAGCGCCGACTTTCATCCCAGCTCTGTCGAATGTACGGATACTCCTTAGGATTCCTGTTTTTGCTGGCACAACGTGCGACGCAGTGAGGTGGGTGGTACCTGGCGTCACTCTTGGCGGTGTGCTGGTTTTAGTGCTGGACCCCACCAAACCAGATCCTGGGAACCGCGATATAGCCACTAATATGGATTTCTATTTATACCCCCAGCCATTTCAGTAAATCTCGCTTTGACTACGTAGGTAGATGAGCTGTAACAATATATCAAAGATCGGGTCATAATGACTCGCGCTACGAGCGCCCAATCTACCTGTCACGCCCAATCATCGTGTAACAAGTAGTCAAGGAGGAGCCCTGGAACTTTGATCCACCGGCGCGCCCCGACTACAATAGCTCCCCAAACCCCGCAGATTCGACGGGTGCTGTTACTCGCATCACGATACTTTACGTATTTTTAATCCAACAAACACTTAACACATTCATCATGGCTTCTCTCGTGGAAAAGTTGACGGCTTCGGGAGGCAACGAGTCTGCCGGTTTGTGCCTCTATCCCCCAAGCTGAAAATGGTTCCGAATTGGCAAACACGCCGGAGATCCAAAGACGCTAACAGTGGGTGAGCACAGGCTTCCTCAATGACATCATTGCCCAACTATGGCCCAACATCAACGTCGCCGGCAGCCGGATGATCAAGGAGATTGTCGAGCCCATGTTCGCCGAGATGCTCCCGGGTCCTCTGGCCAAGCTGCAGTTTGTCGGGATTGACCTGGGCAGCATCCCCTTGAGCGTGTCGGCCGTCGACGTCCACAAGACGGACAACGAAGGCATCAAGCTCGACATGGACGTCATCTGGGAAGGCGACTCGGACATTGACCTGGATGCACACATGGTTCCCAAGCTGGTAAGAAAGACTGTCTCGTTCTATCCTAGAGACGGCAATGCTAATTCGATTTCACCGACAAGGGCATTGAACACATTCATTTGAAGGGCAGGCTCTCCGTCTTGCTAGCCCCCTTGACCAACATCATCCCGCTGGTAAGTGTTATGTCCTACACGTGATATACTCCTTAGGGTGGAATGAGAGAACCTGACAAGAGGGAACCAAAGATCGGCGCCGCCCAAGTGGCCTTCATCAACCCGCCGGAGCTCCAGCTGGACTTCACCGGCGCTGCCGAGTTCGCCGACTGGGCCCTGGTGGACAAGGCGATCCGCAAGGCGATCCTCAACATCATCTCGTCGATGGCGGTGCTGCCGAACCGGTACCTGGTCAAGCTGGACGCCAACAACGACTACTTCAAGACGTACCTGCCGCAGCACGGGGTGCTGCGGCTGACGGTGGAGCGGGCGACGGGCGTGACGGGCGAGAAGAAGGGCGGCGCCAAGAAGTTCTTCTCCAAGCTCATCAAGGACGTGCCCGACTGCTACTGCCGCGTCGCCGTCGGCGCCGGCGACGAGTGGCGCACCTCGGTCCAGGAGGACACCTTCGACCCCGAGTGGAACGAGACGCACGACTTCCTCGTGGCCGACTACGAGCAGAACGTCGTCTTCGACGTCAACGACAAGGACCCCGGCTCCGACGAGGACATTGGCATCGCCACCACCACCGTCCGCAACCTCCTGCTCAGCGGCGGCTCCCAGACCCTGCCGTGCCTTCACAAGGGCGAGCCGACGGGCACCGACCTGACGGTGCGCGCCAAGTTCTTCAGCTTCACCGACGACGCCGGCGCCCTGTCGTCATCGTCATCTTCCACAGAGGAGGGCCAGATCGTCGGCCTCGCCACGATCCTGGTCGCCAGCGCGCTCGGCCTCCAGGGCCAGCGCGACGAGATGAGCCCGAGCATCAAGGTGACGTGGGGCGACAAGGAGTTCCGCACCGCCGCAAAGAAGTACACGCCGGGCACCGACATCTACAACCCCTCCTTCGACCAGGCCTTCCAGGTCCCCATCACCGCCGACCTGCTATCCGGCGCCGCCGCGTTCCGGATCGCGCTGATGGACAAGGAGCTCGAGACGGGCTCCGTTGAGGTCCCCTTCGCCGACGTGATGGAAGCACCCGGCCTGGTCAAGGAGGAGGGCTTCGAGGTCGGTGCTGGGGCGACCGTGCGGGCCAGCATCACCCTGCGCGGGCTGAAGGAGGCGGCGGAGTAAGCGGGCGGGGTCCTAAGTATTGAATGCGATATGTTTGTATGTAAGAAACGATGCATTGTTTAGCTCGATAGTATTTCGGCGCAATTTGTTACGAGTTAGGAACCAATAAAGAAATCCACCAATGTACGACACTGACAGTTTCCGAGTTCTCTAGAAGAATTTCAACCCACAAGACCAGAATATGGGAAAGATAACGTGAGCAAGATGTATAGGACGAAGCATATACAATGGAAAGTCTTTGAGTATGTCCTTGCTGTATGCTCGTCGACACCCGCTCCTTTACTGGCAGCAGCCTCAGTTTGCAGAACGGGACCGCTTAGCCGAGGAGTCCTAGCCGCGTGATGGCGGGGGCGTTAAGAACCTCCGTGATCCATGTACCCAAATGAGAGACTGGACAGAGGAGAGTAGGATTAAAGGAAGGAATGGCGCCTCCAATGTGTCTAATCAGGAAGCTAAAAAAAACCTCAATCAACCTTTTCCATTGGATGCTTCCGGAATTGATAATCAGGGGATATACATAAAGTCCGAAACATCTCCACATTCGTGGTTGTGTTTATCCAATCTTTCGAATTACCTTTGTTCTCATGGTCTTGAAGCCGTCTTTCGGTGCATGAACGAACATTCGATTCGATACCAGCCAAAGCTAGCAGAAACGAAAGAACCATAGAGAGTAGCATGCCATCAACTATATAAACTGAGAATAGGGCCACTACGGATAATTGCTGTCCATACCTTGAGAAATAAACAACTCCCACATAGCATCCAAAGACTTTATTTGAACAAAGTACGCTCCTGCAACCAGCAGACTCTCCCTGTAGCACTGTAAGTCATACTCGCAGACTTATCACATAGACTGCATGTTCACATGAGCTTGCCACCTGCAACTGACTGACAGTCACCCAGAGCCAAATCCATACACCACAGAACCAGCCCAAGCAAACCATCTCGCATAATGGTTTCCTCACGCACCGCCTTCCTCAACATAACCGCCTACATGTTCGCCGCCCTCTTCACCCTCTTTGGCCTGAGAGCCTTTCTCCAACCGGCCTACGCGCTCGAATTCTTCGAGCTATCGGCCCCCGCCACCGCGGCGGACCGACGCATCGTCGACACCCTGCTCCACGTCTACGGCGCCCGGGAGATCTTCAAGGGCGTCGCCATCTGGGCCGCCGCCCTGGTGGGCACCCAGAAGTCCCTGGCCATGACCCTGATCGCCGCTGGCGGCGTGGCCTTTGTCGACGGCGTGGCCTGCTTCGCGCACGGGCAGGGGCACTGGAACCACTGGTTGTATGCGCCCGTGGTTTGGACTGTGGGTGTTTTGTTGCTCTAATAGAGACGTGGCTGGTTACTTTTCGATTCTTTTCGATTTGCTTTGATTCAAGAAATTGCGCATTTGGCTGTAGAGGATGGATGGGATTTCACTAGGAACAAACGCAACTTGATATTATTGGCCAGGCACTACAATATTCACAACTGCATGATGAGGAAAAGGGTTTGAAATCCAGTCGCGTGATACCGAGTAACGATATGATGAACATTGCCCCTCTACCCTAAGTGCAGTCTTTCATTCATTTTAATGAGAAGGGCAACGGTGCTACTACTGACGTCGGAATAGAGTGCGTTTAGCTTCTGGGGGCTCAGTGAAGGAACTTCGGATGCTGATAGCCCCCAATCACTAAAAATAGGCCCTGCTTATCCCCCCGCGGTTCAATTCTTTAGCGTGCTGCTCTGGGGAAATGTTCCTGAACAACCCGCGTTGCCTCCACTAAATGCCCCCCACTCTGCTGCTAATCTGCACTTCAAGCCAAGATGTCAGCGGCACAACTCTTCAACTCACGCTTTCCAACAAGTTGAAAGAACCATATGTCCGGATACTTAGTATGTAAGCATGTATTAAGCTATGACTAGATATTAATACCTAATCTGTTAATGCTCTGTATTCCATTTCTATCGGGCGTCCTTTAAGTATTCAATGAACCCAATCAATCAAGCCAGTGAAGACTCGACTCTAAAGTCTTGGGTGATAACCACTCCTAGCTCATCACTTCCAAGTTGTGGCAGCGACGGCTGTCGCCCAACACCAGCGTGGCCCTGCTGGCCAAACCCAAAGCCCGAGCCCGAGCCATCACGCTCGTCCAACTCGTAATAGTCCCCGCCCGTGACAATACCAGCAGCCGTGGTATCCAGGTCCCGGTTTCTGCCGGACTTGCCACCGACGTGCGACGATATGATGGTCGAGAGCCCGGTGTGCTGTTTACTGCCGTCGCTTCTGTCCGATCCATTGAGGTACGCCGAGTCCTTAAGGTAGCGCCCTTGCAAGATGCTGTCGGATGGGCCCGGCTTTGGCTTCTTACGCAATAGCAGGCCCAGCTCTGGCACGCTGTAGCAAAGCACTCCGGTTGTCAACTCGGCCAGCCTAGTCACAATGAGTCAATGTTCCATCTCGTAGATGAGTAGGCGGATAACATAAAGCACGGTGATAGATTTTGCGAAAGAATGCGACGAAATGGGGAGAAGCTTACCCCCACATGATGATCTCAGGGTGTACCCAGGTCTTGTCGGGGTTACCAGTACCGCTCCAGCGGACCATCAGCCCCGCCAAGCTGAATGCGGGGCCACTGTTCCGTCCTCCGATTAGTGGACTGCAAAGACATTTGATACACAGCAGGGAAGCACTTTACCTTAGACCAAACGTAAAGACCAGCACGACGGTGATCTTCTTGCGCGCCCCCATCTTCAGGTTCCAGACGGCTTTGATGGGCAGCACGAGGATAACAAAGTCGGTCACGGTGTTGACGATGCCGCTCACGTTGAGCAGCGTCGAGATGTCGATGCACTTGCCGGGCAGGCTGGAGACCCAGATCTTCTCACGCGGGGTGCACTGGAAGACCTTTGCCAGGTTGGTCGCGACGTAGAAGCCGACGACGAAGACGACGAGGGCCACGATGGCGACGTCGAAGGGGCCGTGGCGCGCGGGCGAGAAGACGCGCCGGTAGAGTTGGAGGATGGTCAGCTTCACGAGGCAGATGGTGACGCCGTAATGGATCGTGACGATGTTGAACCACTTTTGCCACCAACAATGTTAGTCAACCCGCCTAGTTTCTGTGTGTCTTTCTTTGTTTCTTTTGGCGATGGGGAACTCTTACATAGGCTGCTTCTTGCGCTTGCTGCTCCGTGATGTCCCACGAGTGACGTCCGCCATAGTGGACCATGGTAGCCGCGCCCGTGCCACAGAATGTCAAGGTGCCAATCTGGTGGTTGTTAAAGCCGTCAGCATCTTACACAAGGTCATTCTTTCGCTCAAACATGCGTCTCGTCATTCAGACGTTCACTTACCCATGCGACGAGAGCCAGCCCTGTTTCATCTAATAGTCAGTTATGATGAACATTGCAAGAGAAATCGGGAGTCCTCAAGCTTAAATAAAGCGCAAGAGAGTACTTACAGTCCTCGAAGATCCAGGTCCGCTTTCTGCAGAGTCGGACGTAGCACCGTAGAGCAAAGGGAACGATGACGAAAGGAAGAGCGATGCAAATGGCGATGTAGTTCCGACGAGCCAAGGTCTCGGGTGATCGAAGTTAGAGATCGCGCCCGGGGGCGGCGGCATCGCGGGAATTCGCGTCTCGACCGCCATGGCCGTGGCCGTGGCCGTCGGTGTCACAGAGGTCGCCATCGCGGTTGGCTGGCGCGCGCTCGCGCAAGCGAATGCAGTATGGGAGAAGAACAAAGCGCCGATGATGGGGGGTATCTGATTGTGTGCGACGTGAATGGTAACAGTTGTAAAGAAAAAGGAAACGAAAGAACGACTTCTGTCACATGAATAATATCATCTCGTTCATTCCCAGTCACCACTTTTGCAGGTGATTCATGAGGATGAGGTCTCCCAGAGGAATGAATGAGATGGAGGTGACGGAAATGTGCTTTGAGATGCTACAGCTGACCTATAACTAGCGGCAATCGCACAGCGACAGCTACAGATCCTAGTCTGCCTTGCCTATTCCTAATTTTCAAATCGTTTTATACCATGCCAATCGACCCTTCAGCTAAGCAGCCTGACACACACATACACGAGGCTTTGAATCGAGGATCAGCTGTTAGGTCACATTCCCCTAAGACTGAGACACGGTAAACTTTGCCTCGAAGTGGAATGCGACTCTACAGGACCGTGGGGTTTGCTGGGAGGAAAGGTGAGGTAACTAAAGCATATCTGCACGCGCAGTCTCTCCAGTCGCGAATAACCTCTAGTCCAATATGATACCGGGCAGAGCAGGGTCACATTATGTAATGCTGCTAGTCCCACTTTGGGAGGGCACATATTGAGGGTGGTAACTGTCAGGCACGCCTGTAAGGATTTAAGGTTGCATTTCTCTTTGCAGGCTGGCGGCATATTCGCTGGCTTGCTAAGAAGCATCTGCAATTCTGGTTTGTCGCGCGCTGATGGGTGGGTAGTGATCTGCAGCTGAAAACCGTCTCCTTTGGGCAGACGGGTGATTGAGGATCCCACGTTACCTTTACCGGCCTGCAAGCTGCCGACTCTGGCCCGCCCCGGAGAAATAAAGATGCGGAGAGGCTATTAAACCCCGACATCTATGGCCTGGGGAATCAAGGAGTAATTGTTTGGTGCCATGCACCTCTTGTTACACAGTCAAATGCATATACCGTCTATGTGGGTGACTGTTTTCGTTTTCTTTTTCTCCCTCCCAACGGTACTTTCCTTCTCGAAGGTTTCTCCCGCCCGCTTCTTCCCTTTAACTGAGATAAGCCAACCCCAATAACTTCCAAGACTACTACCTTGGAGTGTTAAGTTTTACTCTGTTACCTTCAGGAAGAAACCTGGAAGAGGGAGCGAAACATTACTTTTGTAAGGTCGTAGTGACTTTAAACTCTCATTATACTTTTCTCGCTCCAGTTCCAGTGGTGGGTCGTGTTTCGAATAGAGCATGTCGTCCGCCATCAACGGCGGAAAGCTTACATCAAACGGAGACAGCCGCAATGGCAGCTCTCCGGTTGATTTGGCCCACCCGCCGATCAGACCGGGAGCGGTTCCGGCACCTTCTTCTTCGGTACCCTCCGTAGACGAGGCCAGGCTCTTGCACAGGATCGATTTCCATATCTTGCCCATCCTGTTTGTCATATACGTCGGGGCGTTCCTCGACAGAGTGAACATGCCCAACGCCCTGACTCTGGGCCTGCTGGTCGAACTCGGTTTCACGGGGCAGCAGCCGAATATATCGCTGACCATCTTCTTCGTGCCGTACATACTCTTCGGGTTCCCTTCGAAGATTCAGATGAATGGTTTCTCCCCCTATGTGTGGCTTTCTGACAGCATCTTCGTTTTCGGGGCCATCACCATTGCACAAGGCATCGTGCAGAGCTATAGCGGCATCCTGGCCACTAGTTTCTATCTCGTCAGCCTCTGGTACAAGAAGGAGAGTCTCAGACGCGCTTCACCGCCTACTGGTGCATCACCATATTAGGGAGCGTCTTTGGAAGCCTGCTCGCGAGCGGCATCGCCGAGATGGAGGGAGTTCGTGGGCGGAGTGGCTGGTGCTGGGTCTTTATTCTTGAGGGTGTTGTGACGGTGGTTGTTACTGCCCTTGCCTTCTTCACCATCACCGACTTCCCCCGCGAAGCAAAGTGGCTGACGGAGGAGGAGAGGATGTTCATCATGAACAAGACAAAGTCGGACGAACCATTATCACATCCCGTTACCACTGCGGATGTACTGACCTTCCTTACGATGCTTAAACACTGGATATCATGTGCTATAATGTACTACTGTGAGTTGCCCTGGGGATGTCCACTTGTGTCCCTGAGGATTTAGATATAACGAGTGATTTCTAAGCCATAGAAGCTGACAAACAGCAATATATTCGTTTGTCGATGAGTACAGTCCGAGCGGGGCCACGAGAACTAGCCTGTATTGCCGGACATCATGCCTCATCCTGCATACTCGCCCGTCTACTGGGTTACAAAAGCGTCCAGACACGACTACATTTGGTCCCGCCCTTCGCCGCCGCGTTCAGCCTGACCGTGGTCTTTGCCAAAGGCGCACTTTGTTTTGTCACTTGTGCTGGCTACGTGTTGAATATTTGGCGGAAGAGGAAAGCGGCAACAGTAATAGGTACCCATGACAAGGAAGAAGTACGGCACGAGCTATGTGTATGGATTGGGAGTAGCGCTCAGAAGTAGTGATCTAGTAAGCTGAGACTTCTCGGACTCTTTTCTTGTTTTTTCACCTAACACTCATTATACGAAAGAGTAGCGGTGGCAATCTGTTTTCATATGTAGTTCCACACTTGGCTAAGATACTACGACCCAGGCATTTACCAACTGTACCCTGGTATTGATCTCTAGAAGGATTAGGGTTCTCTTCTACTTCATCATGAAAATCGACATCTCATAAGTTTCGATGACGGTTCTCATAAGCCAGACAATCCTACAAAGTGAAGTGTCTATCGCTGGGGACCGCGACCATGGCGATGACATTCCGGTCCATCCACGCCACGTCCGGGGGTTCTTGTAGTCGCCGCCACGGGCGAACCAGCTGCCGCCCTGCTTCTTGTTGTTGATGCCACAGAGGCCCTTGCCGTACCACCAGTTGGCGCCCTGGCACTTGGGGTCCGCGGCGCAGATGTCCTGTTCGTGCGCATCGAGTGAGCCGTCAGCTTCGTACATATATATGTGCATATGAAGAGGACGGGAGATGGGGTCAAGTTGGAGGCTTGCGCAAGGCACTTACAAGACAGTCCTGGAACGTGGCCTGGCCGCGCTTGTTCATGTTCATGACGGCGGAGATCTTGCCGGTCCAGTCGAACGGGTCGGTGTACTCGATGATGTTGCGCTGGCACCAGACCTGGAACTTGATGCCGTTCCTTTTTGGTAACGGTTAGTCATAGGCCACAGAGACTGGATTGATGGTAAAAAACTTACTTCTGCACGATCTGCTGGTTGGAGGCGGGGCAGCTGATGGCCGGCGCCGGGTCGACGCAGGCCCGGTTGCTGTAGACCTTGCCCGGCGGGCAGCAGTCGGCGTCGTTGGTGGCCGCGTCGACGGCCATGACGCTGCCGCCGTGGCAGCAGAGGGTGCCGCCCTTGGGCTTGGTGAACTCGTCGCCGAGGCAGACTATCTCGGGTCAGTCTTACCGCCTTGCATCTGGAAGATCAAGACACCGGGAAGGGATATAACGTACCTGATGAATTATCCCTGACGCAGTTACCGTTGAAGCTGCCGTCGGCCTCCATGACCGGCTTCAGGTCGGCTCCCTGCTGCTTGCAGAAATCCTGTGGCTCATTGTTAGTGGATGGTTTACAGGCTGGCGTCCACGGGCGGGCCACTTACATCGGGGCTTGCGTTCTGGGCCGAGGTGACCTGGGCCAGAGCCCATGCTGCGAACAGCGCTTTCATGGCGTGGGGGTGCATGGTTGCGGTCAAAGTGGCACAATATTTGATAGAGTAGGATGGGATCAAATTGGATCATAGATTCACTATATCATGAACGGTCCCTAAACCAGCGACATCAAAGAAGAGGCAAGGACTCTTATGCTAGAAGGAGAGAGGTAGGCGGCCTGCCCCGGATCATGTCGTAATACCGGACGTCCAGTAGAGACATGAAGGGCGCAGGGCGGCATATGCGCTGCCACTAATACGATGAGATTCAGTTCTATGTAGGCCTAGCTGCCGCATGTTTCTGACCGCCCTTGTTACTCGCATGCAAGATGACATTTCCGATCTGCTGATCTCGCATTGCCGAAATCGATTGGGTTCGGGAGTATTGAACTTGCTTTCCAGTGGCTGCATCTAATGTTCGATGCAAATATGCAGCCACCGATTTCCAGACGACGCTGCAGCAGGCGGGCATTTTTAGATCCTGACGATCACTCATGGAAACGCTCCCTACGCTGCTGCACCAAGCTGCGCATCCTTGCCATCTCAAGAGCGGCCGCAGCGGTCCAAGACAAACGGCATATTTCCTTTCCTTCCCTGGCTCTTCAGCCAGCCTCAGGAATGCATGTCGCATCAATACCCCGCGTATCAAGTCGCACTAGCGGTGATCGCCAGCGAGGCAAAGCGAGGGGGTCTCGGCATAGACAGCTGATCAAGGGCCAGCCATCGTGCAGTGACTTAGCCACCTGGCCGAGCGGGAAGGCAGATCAACATCCAAGCTAGGCGATATGTGCTCTCAAGTGCCGAGGTGGCAGGCTGGTTGCTGCGGTCGTTCCCGCGTCTCAATTGACGGCGCGCCGAGACACGGGATCCAATGGACCGCTGCGTATGCAATGTTCTACTAATAGGGGACGTGGCGTAACGCCATCTGCTACCGCGCGGCTCTAGCTTGGAGCGGGGGCTTACAAGTTTCACTTTTTGTTTTTACATACTAGCCGTAGATCTCGGGACGGCCCGCGAGCTATGCAGACAAGTCGGGCTAGCCGGTGCCGACTCCTGCCGTCCCAACCTCCGTGACCGAGGCCTGTCAAATTATGAAGAGTCTTCACGGCGATTAGTTTCGATATGCTGTACCACCGACACTATGGTAGTTCATGATTACTTCCTGTCTGCGGAAGAGTTCTTTTCTTTTCTCTATGCCAAGAGGGTAGAGAGCGGGAGAAGGCATCTGAAGACTTGGTCTGAACGAGTGTGCTATTACTATGGTTGACTAAGCGCAATGGCGCAACAGACCGAATTTACTACCCATACCTCCCATACCACCCTGAAACCATCCTCCATGACCTGACGTCACAGTAATACTAGCTAGCTCCTGACTTACAACCTCTGCTCTACCCACTCCCTTTGAACTCGACCCCCCTCATGGCTGATGTGACCCAGCGAGGAGGACTTGACAGGCAAAAACGCCTATCGCTTCTTGATAGGCACGAAAGACAGCATATCCGTACCCGGCGTAATCAGCCCCGAGGCGGGGTACTCCCAGTCGCCCATCATGACGCAGCCGCCGTCGGCGCCGTTGTCGAACAGGTTGGCGCCCTGGCACTTGGGGTCGGCGGAGCACTTCTGCATGCACTCGGCGAGGCCGTTGGTGGTCGGGTCGTCCCGCACGTCGCTGAAGCGCTCGTGGATGCCGTGCGTGCACTGGATCTCGTACTCGACCCCGTCGACCGTGACGTGGCGGCCCCCGACGCCCGGGCAGGTGGTGGGGGCGCGATGATGGGCGCCGCCGAGGGGACGGTGGCGGGTCCCGATGGGTTGGGGTTGGGGTTGTTGGGCCCCCCGGGGTGACTGGGTTAGGCGCACTGGAAAAACGGTCAGAGGAAAAGGAAGAAACACGGACGGTAGGAGAGAGACTTACGCGCAGCTGCAATCGCACTGGTAGCCCACCCCGACGGCGCAGCACCCGCCCGTGCCGGTGACGGGATCGACCTTGTACTCGGTGCCGGCGTCGCAGCAGTCGCCCTTCTGGGCGGCGTCGTCGAAGCTGAAGCGCTGGCCCGGCTCGCAGCACTCGCCCTGCCCGCTGGCCAGGTGCGACGAGTGCGTCAGCCCCGGCGGGCAGCAGTGGTTCCGGCCCGTGGCCCGGTCGGTGCTCGTGACCAGCTCGGGCGGGCAGCAGAGGCCCAGCGGCGTGGTCGGCTGGTACGTCAGGTCCCAGGTCAGGTGGGTGTTGTCCGGGCAGCAGCCGCCCTGCTGCGCGCTCGTGTCGTACTTCCACTTGAGGGGGTCGTGGCAGCAGCCGCCTTCGAGGGTGGCGACGGGGTCTGTGGAGAATACGCCCTGTGGCATTATTGTGGGTTAAAACTCTCTCGGGGCAAAGGGAGGCAAGTGTCGCTAGGCTTACGTTTCCCTTCTCGCAGCATCCGTCTTGGCCGGTCTTGGGGTCTTTGTAAGGTCCCCAGTAGCAGCCCTTGTAGCCGGGAGCTTGGCAGGTACCCGTGGGTTCTTGTGGTGTATTAGCGATGTGTCGAAATGGTGGTCTTGCAACGTGGTTACTTACGGCCGTTGTTATCAAACACCATGTCTGGTTCTTATTAGTAACAGTCTTGTAATCACAGGTTGACACCACCACCAGGGTTGCACGTACAGTACAGCTGGCCCGACTCTGTTGATTCCATCATTAGCTGGTTCCTCGTATAGACTTGGATGGCAGGCACTCACTGGCTTTACACTTGTCGTCCCACTTCTTGCGAACATCGGGGGTTGGTGCGACGGCGTTGGCCAGAGTGGCGGCGACCACCAAAGCCAGAGCGCATCTGTTCAAAGTGAGGCCGATCATGTTGGTTGCAGCAGCAAGGACGTGAATTTCTAAAGACGGGAGGGTTCAAGTTGAGCAGGCCTGTGTGGGAAGTTCTATCGATTGACCGCGTGAAGTCAAAATAGTTTTCAAAAAGTAGACTTGGAGAGCTTTTGCGATCTGGTCAAGCTAGGGTATAGGTAAAGGACAAATTATTTGGCGACGGGCCTCTGTCAAGAAAGCATACTTGTCGTCTGGCGATCCATCATTCTTTTTCCGCACCTATGCCGCCTTGCATCAAAAATGAAACCCGGCTACCGTTTTGTCCCGCCAATTTGCTTTTGACTGTCTCTGGGGCGCATCGCATCCCGATATCCCTTGCAGGTCTCAGATCGTGGTTCACGGAACGATGTCATGACGAGACACAACAAGATGCATTCATCCAAGACTATTGACAACAAATACCATGCATTGCGGCAAGCGATTGTAACCGCCGAAACAAGTGCCGGACGGCTCGGTGAGTAACGCAGGTGGCGCCGTCACCGTCTCGATTTATTAGTCAATATTGCTTTTGGGCGGGCGATCGAGGACGTCCAGACCTCCTGTCCTCGACCGCGCGGCACAGCACAATATTCCGACTTACATACAGTGGTATACAAAACTTTCTACCTTGATACCAGAAGTATCGGACAAGTTTGTTCATACTCGAGCATCCTACTATTAAGCCACTCTCGTCCCAGTTCCATAGACCGTGACTGTCAAAGCCCAATCTTACAATCCGAATACCCACACCCCACCCTCACAACTTTCTCGCAGTCACTATCAGCCCTTCATCATGATGCACCGCACTATTGCCGTGGCCATCCTGGCCTACGTCCAGGTCAGCGCCGTGAATGCGCAAGGCGGCTCCAAGGGCAGACCTATCAGATACGTCTGCCCCAAAGACGACGGCCTGCAATACACGACGTATGTGACAGTCATTCCACGCAACCCCCCCCCCCCCCCCCCCCCCCCCTCTCTTCTATGCAGTCCCGAGCTGACAGAACACTGCTGGAACACACAGCCCGGCCCCTAACGATGTGACTTTCGAGCTTAAATGTGGCCAGGGCACCACCGCCAAGCGCATCGACAACACCCAAAAGAACTCCCAGAAGGAGTGTGCCGATTTCTGTTCGGAGGACCCGCAGTGCCAATCTGCCGACTATGATTGGAACACGAAGAACTGCGCCCGTTTCAGCGAGGTAAGTTGAACTAATCAACAGCAACAAGTTGTTTCCCTAGAGTAGAGTTTAGATGCTAATCCTGACCACAGTATATTCCCGTAAGTTGCAACTCCATGCTAATTAGTTGGCGCATGATAAACCTCCAGGCCAGAACCTAACCGGCAACAGACTATTCCAATGGTACGTCAGTCAATCAGAATGAGCCCTTGAGCTCTCTCTCTCTCTTGTTGCCGGTTCCCCAAACTGACAGAACCAAATCACTAGACGGGCGTCAACACCTGGTTCCCCCTCCAGGCACGCAACCAGCAGCAGGCCGCGCCAGCCCCGCAGCCCGCCCGCGCTGACGCCAACTGTCCGGCGGCACCGCAAAACATTGTCGAGTCCATGGTCAATGCCACCACCTTCTCGACCGATATTCGTTGCCCCCAAGGTACGATGGCGAATATGTCGTCCCTTCTCCCCGGCCGGACGGGTTTGTAATACTGACGCGGTTTCCCCCCTCCACAGATGATAACAAGATCTTCATCAGTGCCAGCGGCACCTACATGCAAAACAGGTGCCAGCACGAGTTCGACAGCAACGCCCCTATTGCCGAGACCCCCATGAGCACTCTGACGGAGTGCTACAACTACTGCGCCGACACCCCGGGCTGCAACAGGTACGTGCCCCCAAAGAAGGAGGCATTGCATGGTCATGACACTGGGTCTACCTATTTTATACCTTTTCGTCTCGTCTACATAGATACACTAACCGTATATATCCAGTGTCACCTGGGAAGCCGGGACGCCCAGCTGGCAGTGTCGCCTCTTCGTCGAAGGCCCCAACAAGCTGAAGAAGTGCGGGATGAGTAAGCCTACCCCCGGTCACATGCCTATTATCATTTTGTTCTCCCCCTTCCAAGCCTCCCCTCACCACTAATTATCGCACCCTGGGACTAACCTAACCTAACCTGACTTCAGACATCCACGGCGGCGCCTACATCATCGACCCGCCCACCATCGAGGCCGAAGACGACCAAGTCGTCCTCTGCGCCACCGAGTGCCCCCACGCCCACGGCCAAACCTTCGACACCCCCTCGGGCGAGGTAAGCCCCCCACCAACCAACCTTTCCCTCTCCCACATCCCCACACCCACCCCGTGATTTCCCCGACTAACGTTCCTCTGTTTCCAGCGCTTCCGCATGAGCTGCTGCAAGCGCCACGGCGTCCAGCACTTCGCCAAGGAGCACATGCCGTCCCTCAAGGAGTGCATGTCGGCCTGCGGCACCGTGCCGGCCTGCCAGTCGGTCGACTGGCAGCAGGGCACGGGGCTGTGCTACTTCGGCAAGCACTCGGGCGAGCCGAGCATCGGCGTCGCGGGCTGGAGCGCCGCCTACAGCGTCGGCTGCGCGGGGGCTTGCAAGAAGGAGGGCGGGTGCTGCGGGGGGACGGGTCGGGATGAGTTGTAGGTGGGCGCGTACTAACGTAGACAACGCCCATAGTGGGGGGTGTACGGGTAATCTTCCGTAGTAAGAGGTGTAGAAGGTCCTCTGTAAAATGATGGGGGTGCCGCTGGGGTTTGAGGTAGTGATAGTACGATTCAATTTGCAATACAAGAAAAGCAGGTCGAGCTAGAGTTGAAATATACATCTTTGACAGTGACAAAACCAACAACGAAGCCACAACAGTACAATAACTCTCTCCCCCTCAGGGCAAAGAACCAGTATCCATCTACGACGAGAGCTCCTTCGTATCCCTGAACCTGTGCCCCAAGAACTGCTCCGGCAGCGCCTCCCCCGCCAGCTCGCAGCTCTCCGCCAGCCGCCTCAGCTCCTTCTCCTCGTCGTCGGTGAGCTCGACCCAGTTCGCCGCCCAGTTCTGCTCAAGATACGTGACGCGCCGGGTGCCCGGGATGACGAAGATGTCGCCCCCTTGCTTCAGCAGCCAGGCCAGCGCGAGCTGCGACACCGAGCACCCCTTCCTGTCCGCCGCAAACCCGTGGATCTTGGCCACGACGCCGGCGTTGTGCGCCCGGTTCTCCGCCAGGAACCGCGGCATCAGGTTGGCTCGCAGGTCGGACGGGTCGGTGGCGCCTCCGCTTTCGTTTGCCTTGGAGCCGAAGTTGGACGCCAGCAGGCCGCGGCCCAGGGGCGTCGCGCAGACGACGGCCACGCCCAGCTCGCGGCACGTGGCGAGCAGGTCCGTCCCCTCCGGACCCTCGATCTCCCGGCCGAAGAGGGAGTATTCGGGCTGCACGGCCGCGACGGGGGCGATCTTGACGGCGCGCCGGAGGGTGGCGGAGGAGATCATGCTGAGGCCGATGTGTTTGATTTTGTTTTCTCTGTTATGTTGCACATATTGTTCAGTGATAGGTTACCTCACTTTGTCATGATTAGATATAAGAATACATTTGCACAACAGCAAAAGGGGGAGATGGCCAAATAATCAAAAGAGACAAGTGTGGTGTACTTACGCCTGGAGCTCGGCCAAGGCTCGTATCGTCTCCTCGATGGGGGTGACAGCGTCGACCTGATGGACATAGTCTTAAGATTGTGCTGTTAGCATAGGTCACTTGGTCGCTTGGCTATCCTGCTTTCGCTGGATGTTATAGTGGATCAACTCACAAAGATCAATATAGTCGATGCCCATGGCGTCGAGGCTGGCCTGACACGCCTTCTTGGTGTACTCGTACGACGTGTCGTACTCGAACTGCATGGCCTTGCCCTCTTCGCCCTGGACGTAACCGAACTTGGTGGCGAGGAAGATGTGGTCGCGCTTCCCCGTCCGCTGGAACCACTGCTTGAGGAACCGTTCGCCGTCGCCGTAGAGACTGGGAATCATAGACAATGATTAGAACCATTGGATCTGAATATGTATGCAAAACTCGATTTCGAGTCACACAACAGCGGGATGTGGTAGACACGTAACTCACTCGGATGTGTCCCAGAATGTGGCACCAAGCTCCAGTGCCTTGTCGAGAATGGCGAACCGGTCTTTGTCATTGGGTACGGCGCCATAGGCTGGTGCACCGATGAGCATCAGGCCAAAGCCGAGGGCTGGAACCTCGGGGCCGTTCTTGCCCAAGGTTCGAATGATAGGTGCAGGAGACATGGTTAACAGAAACCAACTGGTGGTTCAATGAAACAAGCAGCGGGAATAATGTGACTAAGGGGTGATGTTGTTTGAATGTAAAGGAGTATGTTTGGGTCTGGCCAAAGCAGAGGGATGTCAGGACCGTACTTATAGATGGCACATATCCTTATTTGATATTTCCAACTACATCTCATATCTATAGGTACATAGCAGCACGTCCTATTTGGATACAGCCATAATATCTCTCCACGACCCGCCATTTCGGACACGGTATCTTAAGCCGGACTTAAGACAGGCTCCTTACGAACGAAACATAGGGTTTCTCTATCGGGATTCCGATAAATTACACGGTATTCGGGACCTTGTTGTGATACGTAAGTCCGTTGTTGTTGTTGTGTATGACGAGCGTTCCGGGAAGTGGGCTAAAGAATAGCCCAGAAAAAGGGGGTTGGCCAATCACCATGCAGCGTTTCCGAGCACATGGCTTCTATGGTAGCCAATCAGAACCAGCACCTTCCGACACGACCAATTGAAACTTCGAGGCTTAGAATCCATCATCTCATAGCGGGCTTCGTTAGTCTGCGGTGCATCATGTAGCCTGGGGAATCATTTGACCTGTCTGATGTCTTGAATTATCAATTGGCTTGAATGAGTCCATGCGGTCCTTTGCGAAGCTACCCAGTAACGGGATTTCACGAGATACCAACGGATGGTAGGAGTTATATAAGAAGTTCTGTAGTGACAAGCTGCGGTTGAGTGTCAGGAGATACGAACACTCATTATGGCAATTGACTGCTGTTTTTACCGTTGGGCGTGCCAGGCAGCTAGTGTCAGCCAATAGCTTTACCCCGCGCCGACTGAGGTTTACTCAAGTGCGCCGCATTCTACCCCCAACACCACTGCTTTGCCTCAAGTCAGTTTTGTTGCTCTTTGCTTGTTTGCTTGCCCAATTCAAGAGCAAAGGGCCGTATACGGTCCTCAAAGGGGGCGTCGCTCAAAGGTGTTTATTTTCAGAGGCTAATATAATTTAGACCTTTGACCTACTGGTAAATAATCGCTGTGGCTGAGGCCAGTCTCTATTGACCTGTCAAGCAAAAGAGAAGCCAAGGCATCAAAACAAAGCGAGAAGATTGCGATGAATGCATTGTCTTGCCCTTCAATAGAATTCCCATCTATATTAATGTATTTCCAGCCTGCTCTTCATCTGCCTTTCTTTTGTACTGACTACATAAACTTGCCGAAGAATCTTGACACACGGTCATCACCTTCAAATTCCCATACCCATCAAGAACAAACCCAAATTCACATTTGAAAAGACAGCCAACAGCACAATGAGTCAAGGAACGAAAAACCGCTCTTTTGACCATGTCCTCCCAGACGGCGAGAATCATCAAGGTTCAGCAAAGCTTCCATCTTGCCCAGAGAACATGACCAGTTGCGGGACCGACTGGCCAAGCCAAGTCGCTCCCGAAGATCCAGATACAACTTGCACAGGCCCAGAAGAACCCGCCCCGGTTACAGGAAGCGTTACAACTGCTATATCGAGCTGCCCGCCTGAGCCGATACCAGAGATGTTTGTGACCGAGCTGGGTACAGTCCCTGATGGTACCGGCTTAACGGTGCAATTGAGAACATTGTTCAAAAGAGAGTGTGTGCCAGGTCGCTCGACTGGACGTTACATAATTGAGACACCGCAGCCGGATTTCACATACGGATACGATACGCACGACGGCCGCATGCCCTTCTCGGAAACCCAGTGGGAGGCACTTGGGAAGATGACACCCCAGAGGGGATGCGTCAGCGGATCGGCCGACCTCACCCTCCCATTCCTGGTCGTTGAGGTATTCGGAGTGGGTTCCGAGGGGGACAGCCACTGGGTCGCGGAGAACCGGATGCTGGGGGACGCTTCCAGCTGTGTCAAGGTGGTGCGCGGATTGAATGACGTCCTGCGACGGTATCCAGATCCTCCCCTGGTGCCCGAGATGAGTTTTACTTTCGTGGTAAATCAATTGGTAGGTCACTTCTACGCAGCATGGAGCGAGGCCGATGATGCGAATGAGGGCGGGGCTCGTTACAACACTAGGGAGGTCGACCAGTTCGACCTGGAGAAGTCGGAGGGGTGGCTCAAACTCCGTCACAGGATCGAGAACGTACTCGAGTGGGGGAAAGGAGAGCGCCTCCAGGAGATCCAGAAGGCGCTTGACTTCATCCACGAGCAAGACCAGAAGATGATGGCCGTTTCTGAGAGCTGCTAGGTCCCGGCCCGCACCCCAGAGAGGTAAGTCTGAATGAACATGTAAGTACATGTAAGTACATACACAAGCTTGAAGGCTGGGGTCACAGCTAGTCTCCGTGATTGCTCACTGCGCGCTACACGCGAACCTATATATAGTTGAAAAGATATTGGTGTCGTTTGAAATGGCTCCCGTACTTACCTAATAATGTGAAATCTACGATTTGTCCTGTTGTTATCTTCAGTAGTCAGACCAATCAGATCTCTCTAACAGATCCAATGGTCGCGCGTCGTCAGCGATTCCGTCGTTGCTACTTTAAATGCTAGTTACGGGTCATACATTAATTAAGTAATGGATACGGAGTAACTGGCGGTTACTTTCAAAAAGTGTTTACACGTAATGTATCTCCATGGTCTGGTCACCTACTTCCCGGCCACAGTCTTCGGGTGGCAGGTGGGTTTCATCAGAACCAATCTGGCGGGTGGGCGGGTAGGCGGGTTAGCGCGCGGCAAGTGGCTCTACCCCACCACTAGCTCTGGCTGGACTTAGGCCCGGTCGCATTTCTCGGTCGCAACCGCTGACCTTCCCTCCCTTTAGAACCCGATAAGAACGACTGAATGGCCACGACAGCCTCTGCGCCCCTCTGGCCCGCAAACGAAGGCGCATGCGAACCATCCAACATCGGAATTATAGCCAATAGCATGGCAACCATGGGGATGGGACCCCGGGACACGTTCGATTGACCCGTTTCATCTATCGCCGCCGCCGAACGAGACCGCATTCCATCCAACTGCCAACAACCAACAACACTTCGCTGAACGTCTGTACAAAATGGGCGACTTCTGTCCCGTCGAAGAGGAGTCTGGGAACATGACTATGAACAGGAGGCGCTCCCTTGATACTTTTCTTTCGGACGCAGAGCGTAGCGACCACGATACACCCTCCAAGCGGGCCTGTTACTGTTCCGAGAGCCTCTCCAGCCGCGTCACGGACTGGCTGAGCCAGTTACCCCCTGATAGCCCATCTGACCCGGACATGTTCGGGAAGTTGAAGAGAGACAAGGGGAAGGGGAAAAGTAAGAGTGATGGCAGTAGCGCTGCAGGAGGATATGATACCCCGGCGCAATCGGCGCCATCGGCGCCCAGTGTTATTTCGGGTGTGTCTCGCCCACCCACAGTCGCATCTACAGGGACTTATCAGAGCACCGCATCCACCGGGAGACAGGTTGAGCGACAAGACTACAGGCGCGTGAATCTGATGGAGAATGGGATCGAGATGCTGCCCCGCAAGACACCCTTGCCGGCGCACGTGTCTGCTCTTTGCAATACCATCGGAAAGCCCCGAACATCGCCCGAGCCGACCCCCGAGGAGGCCAAGCAGGAGATGGCGTTTCTCCAAAGCTTGCAGTTTCATGGCGCCACTGAAGCCGAGGTCGAGGACCACTTCAAGGACGACTTGTTTCCAGGGGGCAAGCGTGTATGCAAGGATGGTCTGGCATTCCGGGCTAAACCCACGTTTCAACACTGCGTCCCCAACGGCCCGAGCCCTAATAACGTGTCGAAGCCAATCCCGGATTTGGTGTACGGGTATACGACGAAGCCCGAGTTCACGAAGTTTTCCGAGTCCGATCGTGTGGCCGGCCAGAAGCTGACACCGCCGATGGGCGAGACTGCCAGCAGCGGCGACCTGTCGTTCCCCTTCTTCGTCATTGAGTTCAAGGGAGCCGGGCCCGTCAACGGCAATCCGTGGGTCGCGACGAACCAGTGTCTCGGCGGTTCCGCCACGTGCGTCGAAACCGCCGAACGACTCAATCGCCTGTTGCGGCAGTATCCCAACGCCAAGACGGTCGATAACACAACCTTCAGCATCGCCATGGACCAGGGCATGGCTAGCTTATATGTATCTTGGAGCAGCGACAAGCTGAAGTACTACATGCGAGACGTAGACTACCGTTTTGATCTGGAGAACCCAGAGAAGTATGTGCTCTTCAGGCGCTACGTCAAAAACATCCTGGACTGGGGCAAAGGGCCGCGTCTCCGTGAGATCCAGGAGGCCTTTGATTTCCTGCTCGAGGAAGACCGGAAACGCGCCTCTGCTCAAGCACGTCAGAGACCCCCACCTTCGACCGGTGGCACCCCTTCCTCCAAGCGCCCAGCAATTTCCCAGGCTGGTCCCCCCTCAGTGGCCTCGCGAGTCAGCAGCAGCAGAACGCAGTCGGATCGCAATGACCGACCCGCGCCGACGGGCCCGCTTCCTGCCCGACAGGCCGGGTACCAGTCGCCGTCTGCCGCTTCGGACACGAGGAGCTACCAATCCGGCTCGTATGCTGGCGGCGGCGGCGGCTCTCGCGCCAGCTCCGGCGCCGGGTCCAGGGTCGGCCGGGACAGGAGTCCCAGGCCGCCCGAGAGCCGCCCGGGGAATGCGCAGTCCAGACCCCCGGCGGGCCCCGGCCACGACGGCAGATACGCGCCGCCGCCGCAGAGGCCCAGCGGCTCGCCCCCGAGGCCCGCCAACTACGCGCCGCAGAGACTCAACCCGCCGTCGCGTGACGCGCGCCGCGGTGGTGATGTGCGCAGGCAGTTTCCTGATGCTTATGATCGAAGGCTATGATGATGATTTTGCCAGTGATTTTCATGATGCATGTGATACCCAGGATACCATCGAGTTTCGAATCTAAGCAGCGTTCTTGTCTTGTTTTCCTTTTCGTTATTTTACTTGCGCTTATCTTTTTGGCTATTTTGGTTGGGTTTGTTTTGTTCTTGGTTCTCGCGGGTTACTGTACAATAGGAGGGATATGCTCTTTGACAGAGCGAACTGTAATTACATCACAGATATATACCTCACTCTTCCCGAGCCTCGCTGATATGCACGCTGTCATGGTATTTGCTTGGTTTAAGGAGGAACAACCAGTTTCTCACCTCGCATGAGCTAGCTACCTTATTGCCAGAACTTTCGATCGCCATGCCGTCTATACACCTCCACATTCCCAATGGGGGAGTCGAGCTGTTTAAGCTCTGATGGTCCCCGAAAATATGAACGGGAGCCTAATCGTCGATAGGCAAGATGTGTCGTGCGCCCGTTTTTACTTGTTCTAACACAAATCGATGGTTGGTTAGCTCATAAGATCCTCCCATATATGGGTGGGAATCAGCCGCGAAGCAAAACGTACCTTCGAGATAGTTCTTGACTTGGCCATAGTTTTTGCACACTGTAACACGAAGAAGTCACTCCCTGTTAGCATGCTTTTCTTCCCTCGACAATGTCCATCGTCGTCATCGATCGGAACTGGCTTACCGTGATATCCATTGAAAGCATTCTCCAGAGTCACGGGCCCCGGGCTGCCGTTCTCGTCCCGGGGCTCGAGGGTGACGTCCCCTGCGCACATGGCGGCCTGGCGCATGTAGTCGACGCAGTGCAGGAAGTGGGCCTCGTAGTCCGAGGGGATCCCGATCGCGGTGGAGTTGGTCAGAACGCTGGAGAAGATCTTGCCCATGATGTACTGCCCGGGGTGTTTTCTTGGTCAGCTCTGGTGTTTTACGAAGTGTTCAAAGCCTTGTAACGGGCCATGAGGAGAAGCATTGGGTTCACTTACCACACAGTGTATTTGATGGGTTACCGAGGTCGTGTTATACACTTTCCCATCTTCACCAAAGTCGGAGCCAGCTACAGAAAGAGTTGTATAAGTCAGTTATCACTTGGATATGGGTAGACATTATCGGATGAGCTGGTTTCTCACTTGGTATGAGTGACTCCCACTTGGCTTGAGTCTTGGGCTTCAGGAACTCGGACGCCGTCAGAGGCGTGAAGTCCGGGTCCGCATTCCATTTCTGGATCACTGTCGAGACTATAATATTACTTCGGCATTAGTTGAAGCACTCATAGTCCTTTCCAAGTCAATGATCCAAGGCATGGTGAGGGAGGCATCACGTACAAGTTGGACCCGCATTCGTGTAATCACCGCCCACCTGTATCGAGGACGCGCCGCCCATAGACAGCCCGGCACCGGCGTAGCGGAGAAGCACGAGTAACCCGATAGTGTTGACTGTGAGGAGGACCATGTTGACGAGCCAGGAGACGGACTGCAGCGTTGTGAGGCAGGTCCGTCTTTCGGACCACTTTGCGCTCTGTGCTGCGGCCGCTCTGGACCATTCGTACTTTTCCTGGTCGTCGTCCATCGTCGTCCCAGACAGCAACTCTTCGCGGTCTGCCATTGCTGATATAGAGTGAGAAGATCTGTGTGTCTTTGGTAAGTAGTACCGTGATATCCAATGTAGCGGTGCAGATGTTTTCGTAGGGTATGGTAAGTCGTTTGGAAACGGCTGAAACTGTCAAACAGTGATTACAGAAAAAAACCCGAACTGAATGCATTTATCGACGGCGACGTTGTTCTCTTTATGAGTGTCCAGGTTTCCTCTGGTATTCCCAAACATGTTTCAAAGTGCAGCTTGAGACGAGATGGTGGAGTCTGGGCACGACCTACCCCAGCCTACGCTGGCCGAAAATGGACATGTCACTGAAACATCGAGGACCCCTGTCGTTTTATCCGCGATTCTATTAGATCTCATCTTTCAGATGAAGAGATCCATATTCGCTTGCAAACCTACGAAGTATTAGGCATAATTTAACCCCTGCGAGGTAACGAAAGATTTATTATATAGCGCGTGTAAGACCTGACTTGGCTACTTCATGCAGATAAAGAAATTACCCGTAGCACTTGGTATTATTTCACGGTACATATCTGACTTTGTGGGGTCCCGTGCCTCTCTAAGGTACTATAGGAGCAGACGGCTGTCCTCGGTCCACTCTAATCTGACCCGACGGGCTGGAAAGGTCATCGTATGGTTAACAGTCGAGGCTGGAGGGGATAAATATCCTCACGCCACCTTCACTTTTACTTCCTGACCATCATCCCATTAGTTTGACTGACTCAGTAAATGGCATCCTTCCAAAGCTGCACACGTCAGCATGCCCGTCATTATCCGCCCTAAACCTGGTCCTGCGGGAACCAGCCGTCACAGCCCTGCCGCTGATGGGTGGACCTTGCTCGACAAGACATCAAGCTGTGACAGCCACCGGGAGGTGTTCAGCACATCGGTTTCCGAGGCCGACCACGGCGCCGTGGTTCCCTACCAGAGCGGCTTCATCGAAACGATCCTGCGCGCCTGGAAGCAGGATATGCACCTGGAGCTGCGGCCGGACGACGTCTGGCTCGGGGTTCTGACGCAGCTCAGCTTCTTTGTCAACGGCCCGGGCCGCGCCGAAGCCCTACGCCCCCATTTCGTAGCCCACCAAGGCCAGCAGCGCCTGGTCGTTGAGTACGGGGACACCAAGGCCATCAGAGACATCGACGTGGCCTTCTTGACCGAGAGATTCGTCGGCCTGGCGCGGGACCGGCTGGTCGATCCGGGCCTGGCTGACTGGCTGCTTCCGGTCTTTACCACGACCCTCCCCCACGACCGGACCGTCGCGGCCGCCGTTTTCCTGGGCACGATCCGGCAGTACTTTCGGTACGAAGTGATGATGGACTGTGGGTTCCCATCTGTTACCCTGCACGGCGAGCGCAGCGACTGGGTCGCCCTAACCGCTGGCGTCGCCCGGCTCGCCGAGTTCGCCACTTGCCTCGACGAAGAGGACGCGGACTCGCTGCGTCAGTGGTCGCGATACCTGGGGGTAGCCATCGGCCGCATGGTGGGCAGCTTCGATCGGCCGGACGACGCTGATGTACGCGACTTCTGGATGCGCGCTTGCCACACAGCCGGCGAGGAAGGGTCCGGCGAGACCGTCATCCTGTCCGGCTGGTTGACCGCATTTGCCTGGTGGCGTGCCGACGGCGTGAGACAGCGTTGTTTCACCGAGGCGCGGGTCACGGAAATGCGGCAGTTTTATGGAAGAGCCGACGACGACGACAATAACAATGACGGCCCGTCGATACTGGAGCTGGAAGGCGTGAAGTTTCCGGTCATTATGCAGAGAGAGCTGCCAGCCGGGGTTACAAGAACGCCCATTACCTTCCATCAAGGCGGCGGGAGCACCGACGCCACACTCCTGGCGGAATCAAGCGGGATGCGGCTGGTGGACGAAACGCGCAGCAGAGCTCGGCCTTTCTCGTCTTGGTGGCTACTTGGCGCACCTCTACCTCTTTCACAGAGGGAATCAGCTCCACAGCCCGCCGGCAGGCAAAAGAGAATGGCGCTCTCTAGTTCGGACAGTCGTCGGACTACTGGACTGGTTCCGCGCGCACCACCACGAGAGCCCCGAAGGAAAAAGGGGAGAGCGACTGACACGTCGGATCCTCAGGCCAATACCGATCATTAATACTACGTCGGCTTTAAGCTCTTCTCTGAATAGAGAGTGCATGTTAGGTATGAAAAAGAAAGCTGGACTTGGACGGACAAGCTTAAAACGGGCGGCGCTCGCCATATAACCTTGCCTAATGTACATATCGGGTTATAACTGCATGTCATATCATTTCATGCTCACATATCCGCATAGGAAATTGTTGGTATATCCAGCTTAGGGGTTGCCGGCATTGCCCAAAAGGGGCATTCCGTGCGCACGAATCATCGACGCTTCAAATATAGAGTCATGGTGGTCGCGCATCACTCGTATTATATAGAAGGAAGCATGCAACAGAATATATCACTCACTGTACCCGTACTCACGTACGGCCGTACTAAATCCCATTCGATAGAGAGAGCTGCCCCTATTCACCCGAAATGGCCAAATAGAGATGTGGGATGCTTGATTGCCTCGCTAGATGCCTTGGACGCAGACTTACTGACTTGGAGGAGTGGTTCAGGCCCTTATTGGTCGCTGGCCAGCCGTCAGCCACGTAGCATGCGGCGATGCATGCATGCTGCTGTAAACACCCATCCATCATGGGCTTGCTGCGCCTCACCCCGCCAAAAGGCTTTCGCCTGTAGTAAGTGATTGAGGCAGAACTTTACCTCTTACTTTTCCAACCCGCCTCCATCTGTCTGAAAAACACATCTGGTGCAGCTGTGCTGGCCAAAATGGCTGAAATTTTGGGCGCAGTAGCGTCCGGCATAAGCATTGCCCAGTTCACCGGAAGCATCATCAAAACGGGATTCCGCATTAAGACTTTACTTGATGATGTCCGAGATGTTCCCGATGACCTGCAACGTCATCTCGGGCAGATACAAGTACTAGCACCCCTGCTAGCCGAGATTGATCATGGTCCATCGATCAGCAACAGGGCACTCCTTGCCGCTACCGAGCAATGCCGGCAAGCCGCTCTGGAGTTAAACATATTGGCAACCGAGCTGTCAAATCAGGTCCAATCCTCCCAAGGGTTCAACCGTCGAATTCGCTCACTCCAGGCTGCGCTGCAGAAAAGCACTCTCGCAAGGCACGAGAAGCGGATGCAGGCGTCCATGCAGATGCTTATGCTGGCTTTGCAGCTGACCAGCCTCTGCCGACAAAACGAGCTCATGTGAGAATTGCACGAGTCGGCTGGTTCCATTTCGAACTCCCTTTGCTGACCAAGAGAAAGTCAATTACAGCAGTCTCAGCCTAGCATTATTGCGGCAGAAGTGATTGGTAGTCTTGATATCGCTCGAAAAGCGGACCAATCGCTGGGAACCAAATACGGGACTGTCAAAGAGAGCTGCGGGCCTCTGGAAGGATGCCAAACGGTTCCGAGAACAGACATGAAATTTATAAATCGCCAGGGGTTATTCCACCCGACTACAACAATAGGTCGCGAATGGCTCACCGGCTCCATTCGATTTCAAACCCCGAACCATATCACCACCGCAAATACTGAAGCAGAACAACACGGGGAGACAATTCAATACCGATGCAGACTTCGCTTTCCCCGGTGGCTTTCAGAAAGAGCGCTCGAATCATTCCTCTACAAAAGTTCGATGGGCTGGAACCATATTCTGATACCATACAGCGCGAGAGAGCTGGATTCGGATCTGGGCGTTCAAATTCATCGAATCATGACTCAAGATGATGTCGATGGACTGAGACTTTCCCTTCAATCTCGAGATCTTGCTATTCGAGACCGTTTCATTTGGAATGCTAAGGGGCTAATAGAGCAAAACAGAAAGCTGGCAATAAGGACTAGGAATATAGAGGAAAATTTGTTTTCTGTGAGTTGTGATCCATACTAACCATAGTATAACCTGTTTAATACTGATATTAGTAACAGTTAGCAGTATCCCTTGGATCTTGGAAGATTGCAAATTACCTCGCGGACATGGGGGTTGCACAAGAATATTCTCTCTTCATTTCAACGACTTGGGACAACAAGCACGCCAGTGCTTACCACCGACGGCATTTGCTACAACGACTCGATGATATGTTCCCTATTAAGACATCATTGAGTGATTTCAGAGGGACAATTGATGAGTTCCAAGTTTTGAGACGAACGTTCTGGCCCGACTCCCAGTTCTTCCATGAGTCGTTCACTAGCTCGAGGCTTGAAGTGGCTCAGAGCATAGCTACGGATTATTTACGGGATTTTGCAGAAAAAAGTCTGCTGCAATGTGAGAAGTTACGCCATATCATGCTTTACCCGGTAACCATCGACTCCGAAACAAATGCGTTTGGCTTGGAGAAAACTGTTCGGGGTGTTGTGCATTCACTTGGCCGAGCAGCTTTCGAAGGTGATACCTCAGTCAGTCGGGCTTGGACCGAGTTGTGGCTGGAACTAGCAGATGTTTATCTCGCCACCAAATCTGACGACTTCATTCGGGATATATCGGGCACGTCATTTGGAAACCTGCGAAAGCACCCGTTTGCCGAGTGGCTGTCGATGTTACTGGAGGGTGTAACGCAAAGAATCAGTCAGCAACACCTTGGTCGTATTACAGGACAGCGTCAGCCAACTCATTACCGGTTCGATAGAGCTATGAATCAAGCTGTCAGGGTATTCCTGGGTATGTTGCAGTCCCGTGGGGTGGATCTGGATTTCTTGTTTAAAAATGAGATGCCAGCGTGGGAAGCATATGTGGAGGAGTGGGAACTGAGAAGTGCTCTTATTGACACAGAATGCCTTACTCTGTACTACATTGGCATCACTCACGGCCCGAACCCAGAGGATTGGCGGTTCTGGTCAGCCGACAACACGGAGTCGTACGCTGGAGAGTTTTGGGAACTTGTAGATGTAGATCCAGCGCCGTTGTGGATCCCGGGAAGCTGGGTTGACGATGATATGGACTAGGGTCCTGGGCGAACTTCGCAATTGCGGCTCGGTCACAACGCCAGCTAGTTGGTGCTATTTTTCTTGGACGATCAAAGTTACAGTAAGATGGTTTACGTGAGCATGATAGATGCATAAGTTATGATCCCTGACCCGAGATCCAAAAAGTTGGGGCGTGCAGACATGATCAGTTGGTTTATGCTTGTTGGGTTGGGGGGCAGTTGGAGGTGAGTTTGGCTGCAGCCCCTTATCTCCATTGACGACGTGATCAGGGCCACTGGAGCACGTCATTGCTGATAGCTGATTGATTACTAATGTCGGTTGGGAAACCCCCGAGCACTGCCAGGATTCGCGCGCGCCTTGAAACCCGAACACTCCGTTTGACAACATTCATCTTCATTGCTAAGTATATGATGCTGCGATATACCATAGACTAGAAATGGAATAGAACACGATATCGATCCAGTTCACTCTTATTCATCATTCTGTTACACAATGGGGGACCTGGAAAACCAGGCGCAGGCCGAAGACGCCGAGCGCACCCCGCTTCTCGCAAAACACCAGCAGCAGCAGCAGCAAACACAATCGGCACCACTGCGTCCAGTCGAGCCCATCCCGGAAAGCGACGCCAGGCCAAATGAACCGAATGAAGGCGACGAGCAGCACGAAGCCGCCGCGCTTCTCGAGCCGCACCCGCAGGAGTCGCCCCGGCGGCAGCGCACTAAGAGTTGGTGGTTCTGGCGGGTACTCTGGACGGTGCTCGGCGCGCTGGTGCTGGCCGTCTTCATCAAGGGCTGGGTGGACGCTAAAGATGTCGATTTCGACCTGGGCCGTGCCCTGAAGCGCGCCCTGGGCGGCGGCTTGAGCGGTGCTGCCGCTATGGTTCTGCAGGTGCTACTGCTCATGGTTAGTGCAATTGAAGCCACCACCCCAACCCAACCCAATCCATCCCAGCTTCGGAAGCTACCGCACGGGAATATCCTGCACCAAGCCAAATCAATCCAATTAGACTTGGGATATGGGATGAAGGGGTATATCCATTTCAATGGAAAGTTTATGCGCTTACACCATGGCAGCCAATTCGCACGATAATGAACTACCAATACCGTCATGGCACCGGACTGCGGACTGCCACCAAGACGCTCTACCGTGAAGGTCGCATCCGTCGGTACTACCAGGGCATGGGCGCCGCCCTCGTCCAAGGCCCCGTCGCTAGGTTCGGCGATACGGCTGCCAACGCGGGCATCCTGGCTTTGATGCACTCCAACGGGTACCTGGACAAGCTGCCATCCCCCATCAAGACCATTTTCGTATCGCTTTGGTAAGCCAGACTCCCACGTCGCTTTTTGCTCATCGCGTCGGCCATTTCGGGCAATCGCTTATTTCCTTCCCACAGTGCTGCTGCGTTCCGGATGATCTTAACCCCTATCGACACGCTCAAAACCACCCTGCAGGCCCAGGGTGCTCGCGGCACGTCGTTGCTTCGTCAGAGAGTCAAGACACATGGCGTGGGCAGTCTCTGGTGGGGAGCCTTTGCAACCGCCGCGGCCACCTTCGTCGGCAACTACCCCTGGTTTGCAACGGTAAGTACTTTTTACTCTAGTCCTATCCTGAACCAGTGTACCTTAGTTGCCGCCCGTCAATATTGGTACTGACACTTTTGGGGATTGCCGTATAAAGTACAACCTCCTTTCCGAGCTGCTTGAGGAACCGCCCCGCCATCCCTTGGCCGTGTGGTTGCTCCGCCTAGCCTTCATCGGCTTCTGTGCGTCAGTTATCTCGGACTCGGTTTCAAACTCACTCCGCGTCGTCAAGACCTATCGCCAGGTCAACGACACCAAGGTCTCGTACTCGGAGGCGGCCCGGCTCGTCGTGCTGCAGGACGGCATCTCCGGGCTCTTCGGTCGCGGTTTGAAGACAAGGATACTGGCCAACGGCCTGCAGGGCATCTTATTCACTATCTTGTGGAAGCTGTTCCTGGATCTGTAAGTTTTCCGGCGTATCTCTGTTCTCTTTGCAAGTAGGGAACCGGGAATTTAACAGTGCTGACTCCCTGCTCTCTTTATAGCTGGGAAAAGGAGACAAGCTCATAGTATCAAATCCAGCTGCTTCCTTGCAATGGATTAGAGCTTTGGTGGGAGTAATTGGAAACGAAAGGCCACTAGATTTATCAGCGGGACCTTGCTTGGAGACATTCTCTATCAATTTTGTTTGATCGGTTTATCCGTTGGACACTCAGGGCACCTGGATTTATGAAGCAGTTGAACATCCTGCTTTGGGATTTCAGCTGCCTTGAATGTTCAACGGATCATCCGAGAAGACGGAGTTGATGCAGAATGTCTCCAAGTAAGGTACCTCTGACGGATTCGGTGGCGTTCGTAAGGTAATAGGAAGCAGCGAAATAGGAAGTATATAGCTCCCATGAGGTAATACATGTCAATCAGGGTCATTTCAACTCCATACAGGAATCGAGATCTCGTATGACCCCAAGACGACTCAATATCCTGGGTTACACGACAACAGTATCTTACATAAGACTTACCCCGCTCCCATGTTCCGTACCTAGATCAGCACATCCTCTCTCACTTCTGAGGCGCCATCGTCAGTCCCACCCTGACTGTTGGGCTATGCCAAGCACCAACTCTAACCACTGCACACCAGCCCCAATATGATCCACTACAACGGAAACTGTCACTGTGGGCGCTATCGATTCATGCTGTCCCTTCCCGACAAGATCGAATCTGCTAGGTCATGTGCCTGTCGTCTCTGTATCAAGAAAGCATACCTGTGGTTGGCCCCGCCGGAGGGGAGCTTCCAAATCACACAAGATGATGGCGAACTGACTGAATATGACTCCGGTGTTCTTCTTGACAAGGTGGTCGACCACTCACTTCCAAACAAGTCATGTTCACTTACATCGGCTACTCCGGCTGACAACTCTCGTCCATCTAGTTCTGTAGTCACTGTGGTACAGGTGTAGTGGGCGAGCACCGCGCGGGTCCCTTGAAGGACACATTCTTGGTGAATGTGCGCGCTATTCAGGAGGTTAACCCGTTTGAGATCGAGTATGCGCCGAGTCCATTTCGAGTATACAATCGAGATCAAGGTTCTGACAAAGGCTCAATGTTTATAGACCTGACATCATCGCTGTCCAGTCGGTTTATGACCAGGCAGATACCGGGACGCCGACCGACACCGGACCGCCCTATACTTTCTCATGCCACTGCGGAAGCGTCAAAGCCACACTCAACGTCGCGCTCAAAGATCAAGAAGTGAAGGAGGACAACTGTAGCAGATGCGTGAGGGCAAGTCCAGCTCAGATATCCCCCCTAAACGTCAGGATCTCTCTGACTTGACTTTACAGACTGGCTATATCGGAGTCTACCCGACCAAGGACGAAGTCGATATCCCGCCCAGTAGCTGGGAGACCACCTTCTCATATGCAGGGACGTATGGCGGAGGCGCCCACCACTGCAAGACGTGCGGGGTCTTCGTCTTTGCCGAGGTGGCGGGCCCCCCTATCTCGGTCTTCGACGGTTTGGCACCGGATAGAAGGGAGCAGATGCTCGGAGTCTACCGTAGGAATATGAGTTTGCAGCCCCTGAATGTTAGGTGTGTTGAGGGGTTCGATGTAGGATCATTGAATATTCAGAGGTCGGATGAAGGTACCAAAGGATACAAGCTTGACTTGTGAGATGATGTCTTGGAGGCGGGTGGATTTCGTGGTGGCTTTGCAGCATGCTAGCAAACAAGCCCTTATTCAGCAGCCATTGAAAGGAGGCCAGATACAGGATACCTGGGTGAAACCCAAGGCAATCAGGCTGAGCGGGGGCTTAATAGTATTGTCTACATACCTCGACCGTATTCTATGCCTTGCCTTGCATGTTGCTTTCGACTGGGGCTGCGCCAAAACTCATATCAAGTCAAATAAGAAGGATGGGAAGTAGATCAGCCCATGGCAGCCACAGAAGCATTATGGGCATGCTTGACGCGTACGACCAGGGCCCTTCACACCGAGAATGCATACATTCTCTCGAGACCTTCTATCTACTTCCGTATCGCCGGGAAGTGGCAGGGCGCAAGATGGGAAAGCGGGGTTGAGCACTATGCGCCACCACATCATGCAGCCATGTAGGATCAAGGGACATGCAACGAGGCAGACTTCGGCAAACAAATGAAGTGATTGGTGAAAGCTGCATGGCTGGGGAAATCTCTCATATCGCTGGGGCGAGCCCACGGGTGCAAGGCAGGATATAAGGCACACCCCATACGCATTGGATCAAGCGCCATCTGCCAGGCATTGATACAGATCTGCAATAATTTGTCATAGTCTATTTAGTCCGGACGATCAACTTTTACCACTGTCTCGTCATTGGATGCAAAACTGTCTTCTGGGCCTGAGTACACCTAAGCCGGGAACTGGGCGCGGACAGGTAAGTGCTGACATGAGGTTCAAGATTAGAATGTACTTCAGCTAAGCCTGGTGGCACTTTAGACACTTTTCATTGCCAAATGCAACCCCTCACAGGGTATAAATACTCCCTCCAAGGCCATGATCTGTTGCGGAACACAGCACAGTCCGGTACTCTGTTTCTACCAAGTCAGTCTTTCATATTCGTCCGAACACCGAACACCATGGACACCACCTCTAGTCTGATTGCCATTGTGGACCTATTATGGAAGGTCATCAAGTATATGAAAGATGTCCACGATGGTGGCAAAGAACGTTCCGAGCTTCACCAAGAGGTTTTGACTGTCTACGATATCTTCTGGAATATCAAATCAGACTTCGAATCGCCTCCTCTCATTGAAACAACACCTTGGTCCGAGGCCATCAACTCATTGTTCAAGCCGGATGGTACCGTCGAGCAGCTGAAGCGGGTCCTGGAACAGATCGCAACTAAAATCGTGATACATGATCGGTCAACCACAGGAGTCTTTAAAAGGCTCAAATGGCCATTTGAAAAGTCAGAAGTGCAAAGGATCCTCGGCCGGCTACGAACCTACAAGGAAACCATATCTGTTGCAATCGGTCGCGCCAACATGCACATCGGTATCAAGATTAGGGAGGATGTCCAATTCCTGCGGAACGCAACTGAAGATACTGAGCTTAATACCGCATTGGACTGGATCTCTCCGTTGGACTTTGTCGCTCTCGCAAACGCGTCCCAAAGGCAGCCTTTGGGAGGTACCGGAGAGTGGTTTCTCAACAATCATCAGATTCGTGGATGGTGCGACAGTAGAACCAAGGCCATCTGGTGCCACGGTATACCAGGCGCTGGGAAGACTGTTCTTGCCACCACCCTTTTTCAACAGTTACGAAAGAACCTGGCGCACAACAACGTGGCAGTACTGATAGCGTACTGCTCCTTCGATGACCCGGATACACACTCGTCAGATAACATGCTTTCAGGCTTGCTGAGGCAGTTGGTGGAAAGACGTGGGCAGATGTCTGACGCCGTTCGAGAGCTATACTATGAGCATACACAGAATCGAGATAAGCAGAGACCGAGTCGCGAAGCTTTGATGGACACCTTCTCCAAAGAGCTGGAAAGCTTCGATCATACATTCATTATCGTCGATGGGCTCGACGAGCTTCGAGATAACCAGCAGAAGACCGATCTACTCGCGGGGATTGAGTCTTTGCACCCGACTCCACATCTCTTAGTGACATCACGCCCTGTTGAGATTATTAAAGCTTGGTTCCGGAAGTCTCTCGGGGCTGACAGCGGATACAGGGTAGACGACGATAATCATGACTACCGCCAGTCCAGAGCATACTGTCACAATTGCGAGTCGCGCAGCAGTGTTGGCAAGAGCGATGTGGTCACTACCGATAAAGTCAAGAGTCGGAAAATCACTTCGTCTTATCGGTGCGAGAAATGCAGTCGCAACGTCTGTGTCGAGTGTTACGACCAATACGATGTATGTTTCGGTTGCAATGGCGCCAAAGAGTGTTTCAGATGGGCCTGGTCAGGGTCCATCCCCATCGCTGCGCAACCGAAAGATTTGGGAAAGTACATCCTGTGGCGCATCAAGAGGAGCGATAATTTGCAAGTGCTCCTCCAGAACGCCATTCCGACGACACGCGGTAGATCCGCATCAATGGTGACGGCTAATTCGATAGTCGCGCGCGTTCAGAAGGAGTCTCACGAGATGTAAGTCGTTGCCGTCCGGTCTATCGTGATAATGACGCAACTCACTGACATGACCCTAAAAGGTTCCTACTTGCCAAGTTTCACATGAATTCTCTCGAGGATCAGGTAAATGCAAGAGAGTTAATCAACACACTTGATACCCTACCTTCCAACATAAACGACATATATGACAGCTTGTTCAACCGTATTGGGAACAAGCGCCTTGCGTCGACGCTGAGACGGTTTTTAACGGTAGTAGCCACTGCGAGGAAGCTACTTTCATCTAATGCACTGGCCCATGCAGTCACTGTCAAGCCAGGAGATGACGATATCGATGATCTCGCCATTCCCGATGTGCGACGTCTGGCTTCCATGTGTGCCGGACTGGTCGAAATCGACCCTTCGGGTTCCGTTCGGCTTGCACATGAAACCATAGGCCATTACATTGCCGAGACTGGACTGAAGAGTGCCACTAGTGGTCACACAATCCTGGCAGAGATATGCCTCGCGTATCTCCAGTTTAAGGAGTTCGCGTCAGGGGCATCTGATGGTCCCGATCGCGACATCGTGATCAATGAGCGGCAGAAAAGGTACCCACTACTTACCTACGCAGCCACTCATTGGGGTATACATATGAGACATGCACGCCATCAAATGATCGTTGAAACATCACATAATACCACCCATAAGCTCGCTGAGGAATTCCTAGCGAAATCCGGGAACGTGTCAACCTCAGGTCAATTCATGCGGTTGGATGACCTGGAGACATCCTCGGGCTGGGACGCCGAATATGGTGTTCATGGACTCCATCTTGCAGCCTACTTTGGACTTACCAGCACGGTACAATCATTGTTATCTCCGAATACTCATGCTGATCTTACCGACTGCCTGGAAACGACACCACTTATGTACGCCACGCAAGCTGGGCATGGTGAAATTGTCCATATCCTGTTGAATTCTGGTGCCAGCCCCGGTCGGTGTTGCCTCCGTGGTACAAGCGTCCTGCATCGGGCTTGCAGATGGAACGCGTTAGATATCGTGAAACAGCTGGTCGCATCACCAAACGATATCCTGGTCAACGCTTTTGACCAGTCCCCATTTAACTGGACAGCATTAACTTGGGCCATCAAAAATAACAACCCCGACATCGTTCAACTACTCCTGACCAGAAAAGACATTGATCCAAACGTCCAATGCCCTGGAGACTTCCACCTGGGCGCTCTTCACCGCGCGGTTATCAATGAAAGACGTGAAATCGTCAAGATTTTACTCGCCGATGCACGAATATCCATCGAGTCAACTACCAATTCCAAAGAGACACCTCTAATACATGCTGCATGGTACGGCTCTGAAGATATGGTCTCTTTGCTCCTAATGTCGGGAGCAAATCCAGACTCCCGAGATCACTTTGAAGGGCCCGCTATCCTCCGCGCTGTGGACAGCAATGCACTAGAATGCGTGAGAGTTCTAGTCAAGCATGGTGCTGACTACAAATTCAAGGACGTCCACGACCGAGGCATTGTTCACGGTGCAGCCATCAACGGTCGCAGTAACATCTTGCGCTTCTTGCTCAGCGAGTTCGATGACTTGGATCCAAACACACAGGGCGACGAAGGCGAGACGCCATTGCACGAGGCCGTTGCGAGAAACTCGGAGTCTACGGTTCGTGTTCTTTTGGATCACGGCGCTCGCACTGACATCAAAAATCGACTTGGCAAGACACCTCTTCGGCTAGCACTTGAAGAAAGCAAGTCCCGTCTCTTTGAAATCATCAAAGCGGCCAGACCAAAAGAAGAACAGGCCGGCAAGGCAGCAATGCTCAGTGGAGAAGACATCGAGTCCGAGGCTACCCCTACTGTGGCCCTTCAACGCGCAAGAACTCTGGATGCAGACTACAAAATTCCCCTCGAATCAGCTATTTACAGGTTGGATGCGAAAGGCTTGAATGCATATCTCGATGAATTGGGACCAGAGGCCACTACTACCGCCATAAATGACCCCTCTCTCCAGCTTCTTCATCGCTCGTCAAAATGCGGTCGACTAGACAGCATGCGCATACTGATCGATCGCGGCGCTGACATCAACCTATCCACCAAGTGGGCTACCCCCTTGCGCGACGCCATTGACTTCGATGAGTACGCAGCAGCCCAGCTGCTTATCGAGCGAGGCTGTAACCTCAACACCCTCGATCGGTTGAACCAGTCGCCTTTGTATTTCGCGGCGACAAGCAAGAGGAAACAAGCCTTCACGTTTTTGCTCGTGAAGCATGGCGCCACGATCGGACCCCGCGAGCGCAATGTTCTGCTGCCCACCCTCAACTTCGCAATTGATCGCAATGACCTGGCCGTTGTGCGCCGCCTCGTCGAGGAAGGTGTGCCGTTCTTGTTCAAGGGCGCTCGGAGTCAGACGCCCTACCAGCGGGCCAAGCGGGCCGGGTTCGAAGAGATCGCACAGTATCTTTACGACAAGACCCGAAGCGGCCGAGGCAGGGGACTCCTGAAGCATACGAGTTCGATTTCATCCTCGGCCACTATGATAGACGAGTCTGTGCCGGATATTACCGGGAGCCCCGCAACTAACAATGAAGACGAGGCATCCCCGGCTGTACAAGAAAAGGTTGTTGATGAGGGGAGTCTGTATGAAGTCCCATCTTTCAAGCATAACGAGCATGTCAGTTCTACAGTGTCAACAAGCCACAAAGGGGAAGTGGGCAAGACGGAAACGAAGTGGCAAGATGAAACAGATCTACAAGACTCATTTGCCAGGACTAGGCGAGAAATTGGGTCAGAGGTCGCAGCGAGATCAATATTGGGTGATTATGCGGGCATGACTGATCGAGAGATCATGCTTGTGGTCATTATTGCTGTCTTGACGATGCTATTGATGCTGCGCTGAGCATACAAACAAGCATGCATACTTGCAGTTCGGGGAAGTTAAGTACATCATTACTTGCGAGATTCCAGAATTAATCGGAACAGTCCCAATGTTTGGTTCGTGGTTGGTTGTGATATCGTGCGATGGATGCTGCAATTCTCAGTCCTTTTTCTAGGTGGTGTAGATAGCAATCGATTTCTATGACTGGGTACGTTACTTGATACTGCAAAATAGTTTCGTGTTCCGGGAGTAACATTTAAACATGGGTAAAAGTATAACTTGACGACATAATCGAGGGATCATATCATGCACTGCTCACGTGGGCTGGGCGGCTAACAAGCACAATGTCCAGCGGGTTCCGCGGATGGCAATGGTACACTCACCTTCAGGGCTATCGACACCAAGAAGGGGCTGGCCCACGTAATCCGAGCCGAAACGCTCACTTCTATGTGGTCTAGCCAAACGCCACACCAGAGAAACACCAGAAGAATGAAGAAGAGTAGTGCAAATGTCAATAGCGAGGAAATTCTATTGGGGCAAGTTATTATGAGGATTGTACGTAGAGACGATAATCCAGTATCCTTCTTTTCTTCTTTCTTTTTTTTTTTCGATTCGTACCAAGGTTTCCCGGCAGAAACAAAAGACTCACAAAGAGCAGGTTACCTCAAAAATAATAAACTCAAAAACAAGGCATCATACCCGATACCTTCGAAACTCTCAAAAACATTCCAACAACCAATTATGACTCCCATGGATCGACAAAAGCTTGATAACGGCCGGTGACTGCAAAATTCCCTCTCCGGTTCCGGTCCTATCTCCGGTCGTGGTGACTCAGCGGACTGCGTACAAAAGGCTGTCCTCGCTTCCTCTGTCGAAGTCTTCCATCCAACACAACCACACATACCATCCACCACGACTTGCCAAAAGACACAGCGCATCCGCTCCGTCACGCTCATCCACCATGGCGACGAAGATCTCCGAGACCAATCGACGCCTGGTGTGTCACGAAGAAGGGAAGCCAGTGACGAATGACTGGTACGAAGATAATCCAGTATCCTCGCTACTCGGAGGCACTGCCACACACACTGCTCCGTAGTCGCTTGTCGTTCGTTTAGACGCCGCCTCATTCCCAGGGGTGCCCATCCTTGCCGAGCTTGGCGTTCAAAAATGCCCGACTGAGCAGATGGTCGCGAACAATCTGATCCTTGTGCGCCTCCATCTCCTCGATATCCCCTGTACGACGCCGTCCCATGTCAGTAGAGTGCCCACGGGAAACCTTGGTATGAATCGGAAAGAAAGAAAGAAAAAAAGAAAGAAGAAAGAAGAGAAGCGGGGGGGTCAACTCACAGTTTACGCTGACTAGGCCGCCGCGCATCCATTCGGCGCGCTCCGTAGACAGGAAGAGTGTCCAGCTAGCACTGAGGGCGGGGCTGTCCTTGGCGTATGGCTTCAAGGATTCGACCGTCATCTCGCTCATGACGATGCCCGGCATGAGGTTGAAGACGCGGATGCCCGGCTGCTCGGCGTGCAGGTTCTCCATGAGGCGGACAAGGGCCAGCTTGGACGCCGTGTAGCCGGCCATGCCGGGGAAGACGGCGCCGATGGCGGCCGACGTCATGCTGATGACGGTGCCGGCGCCGTCGGCCTGGGCGAGGAAGTGGTGCGTCATCAGCCACGAGCCCAGCACGTTGACCTGGAAGTCGCGGAAGAGCTTCGTGGGCTCGACGCCGCCGCCCAGGAGGCCCCCCTCCAGGCTCCCCGCGCTGTTGATCAGCACGTCGACCCTGCCGACCGCGTCCTTGGCGGCCGCGAAGAGGGCCGCGACCGAGGCCTCGCTGGTCATGTCGGCGGCCTGGGCAAGGACCTTGGTGCCGGACGGGGCGAGGCTCCGGAGCTGCGTCGCGATGCCCTCGAGCACGTCGACCTTGCGCCCGGTGATGACGATGCCGGAAGCGCCCGCCGTGGCCCAGGATTCGGCGATGACCTGCATTGCATCTATTATTGGTCACACGGGTAAGGGGGGAAATTGAGCAGCCGGGAATGGTGCTTACCTTGCCAATGCCCCCAGAAACGCCCGTGATGAGCACTGTCTTTCCCTTCGCTGACAGCTCTGGCTGGGTCGGCTCTAGCAGCGGATAGACATCCCGGTGAAACTGCTTGGTCAGCTGGTAGGGCAAGGTGAATGCGTTCGGGTCCGAGTAGTCCATCGTAGCTAACTTGAGGGTGCGTACTGTTTTTGTTTTCTTTCTTGCTTTTCCCACGGGTACGAGAGATGCGGGGACGAGGTCGGGAATGAATATGGTGATAGACACTGCCAAGAGGGACAGCTCCCCCGCTTTGCTTATTGTTAACAGGCACCCCCCCCCCCCCCCCCCCCTAGTGCTTATATTATTGCTTCCCCCTTACATATGTATGTACAAATCTATGTTAGACGAGTCTTGTACCTCAGGGACCTTGGTCAACGGTAATGGACCCACGGCACTGGGCCTGCGGCCGCGTACCAGCCCCCAAACCAATAATTACTTACCAACAACCAACAACCAACAGCCCTTGACCCCTGCCGTCTTTGCCGCCCGACACTATGCTTCTTTCTACCGCCATTGACCCCTCCTGATATTAAGTGGTTGTACCAGTTTCCCCTGAAGGGAGCATAATCCGCGAAAGGGTCCCATGCACGCATTCGGAGCGTCCTTGGAAAAAAGTGCCTCCGGGTGTGCGTGAGTCTACATGGATCCCGCAGCGTAGCCTTCATGGCCATTATGCTCCTCCTAGGCACGAGGTTAAATTAAAAAATATAATCGCTTAACGACGGCATTTACTTCGAACACGAAGACTCTCTTAGTTCGTAGCCACGTTAAAATGCAAGCGTTTCCATCACACTTATAACAGGGAATATGCCTAGAAATATACCTAGCATCGGACCTGATCTTATGTTAGCTCTGTCGTAATCACAATAATACAGTCAAGCGCAGCCCGAACAAATCATTTAGTGGAATAGGGGGACGGGTCAGTCTTTTGTTTCTGCCGGGAAACCTTGGTATGAATAGAAAAGAAAAAAAGAAAGAAGAAGAAGAAAGAAGGATATTCGGTTTGGTCGCATCACTTTCTCCAACGATCTGACGTGAACGCGGACGTAATTTGCACTTTCCACAAAGACTGATTGTCTTCTTTCGTCTGCTTGAAGAACTTATTAGCTTCCAGCTTGCCCCTAACGTAATCACATCTTCTGCAACCCACACCCTCCCCCATCTACTTGACCATTACACTGCTCTCGTCCGTTGCTGGCCGTCGCCACCGCCGCCCTAGCCATGGCTTCCCAGTTCTCTCGAGTCGAGTCGTTCGCCCCGGTCCTCCAGGAGCCCATCTGGCACCAACATCGTGAGCTAGAAGCCTCCTCCGTCGAGGCGAGAGTGAGGCTTGCATATGAGCGAGCGCGGAGTCTCGTTAGGGCAGTCGGTTAGCACAGCTACATCAACTCTTGGCGGTGCGGACCAACGCTGATGGATAGTTTAGGCATTACAATCGAGGATGTACGCACACTACAGCCAAAGTTCTGGGACTTTCATCGTCATGGTTAGTTAGCGTCGCTCGCTAAGCATATTAATTATATATCCCTGTCTGGACGGACTGGTGCTCATCCTTCCCTAGCCTTTACCCTCGACTCCGGTGCTTGGACCATCCTGACCATCCATTGGAATCTCTGCATGGGCACGATCAGCTCATTCCTTTCCGAGCGCCCGGACCTGCTGCCTTTGCTCCAGATGCTAGAACGGTTCGATACATGCGGCGAGTTCTTACTGACCGAGCTGGGCCACGGGCTGGACGTGAGGAACCTGGAAACCACCGCGACCCATCAAGTCGACGGCTCCTTCGTGCTCCACACCCCGACTCCTCGCGCAGCCAAGACGATGCCCCCCAGTTCTCCGCACGCGGGCATGTCGCGCACGGCCGTCGTCTTCGCCCGGCTCATGGTCGCGGGCAAGGACCACGGCGTGCGCCCGTTCATCGTGCCGCTGAACGACGAGACGGGCGCCATGTGCCGCGGCGTCTCGTGCACGCTGTTGCCCGCGCGCCCGGGCGCCAGGCCCATCGACCACGCCTCGACGAGCTTCCGGCACGTGCGGCTGCCGCGGGGGGCCCTGCTGGGCCATCTGCGCGCGTCGTCGTCGTCGTCGCCCGAGGACGAGCGCCGGGACTTCCTGCGCGCGATCCACCGCGTCACCGCCGGCACGCTCTGCCTGTCGACCAGCAACGCGACCGTGCTGCGCGTCGCCGGCTGCATTGCGGGCCGGTACAGCGCCCGGAGGCGCGTCGGCGCGGCCCCCGGCGCCGTCCCCATCCTCTCCTTCAGCACCCAGTACGGGCCCATCGCCCGCGTCCTCGCCCACGCCGCCGTCTACGACCGGTACGCCGTCGAGGCGCAGCGCATGTTCGTCGCCAACGTCCGGAAGCCGGACATGCAGAACGTCGTCGCCGGGGCCTACAAGGCGACCGTCCTCGACTACACGCAGAAGGCGCTGAGCGAGCTCGTGGACCGGTGCGGCTGGCAAGGTCTTTTCGCGCACAATCAGGTCCGTAGTAGTAGTCGTCCTACCACAAGAGCTGCTATTAGCTAACAGGTAACGACCTCGCCAATTCCAGATCAGCGAACTATGGCTCGCCGAGAAGGGCAACAGCATCGCCGAGGGCGACTACGTGGTCCTCTGCATCCGGCTCGCGAGCGAGATCTTGCTGGGGCGGTACGCGCCGCCGCCGCCGCGGGACCCGCAGTGCCTGCTGGCGCGGCACGAGGCCGGGGTGTGGGCCGAGGCGCGGCGGATCCGGGCGTCGCTCCGGGGCGGCGGACACCGGGGGCGCGGGTTCAACGCGCGGCTGCTGCCGCTGTCGCTGCCGCTGGTGCGGGCGACGGGCCAGCGCATGGCATACGAGGCGGCCCGAGACGCCATGATGACGGTGCAACAACAGCACGACGGCGGCGCCGAAAACGACAACTGCGGCGACCAAGATCCCGGCACGACGATGATGACGCCGCAGGTGCTGGCCCTGTACGAGTCGACGTGCCTGATGGAGGACCGGAGCTGGTACGTCGAGAACGGCCTCCTGTCGCGGCGGGCGCTGCTGGACCGCGACGTCGACGCGGTGGACGGCGTGCTGCCGCTGCTGGAGGGCATGATCCACGACCCGGCCGTCGACGCGCTGATCCACGCGCCCATGGTAGACCAGGATAAGCTGGCCGCCTTCTTCTCGGGCTTGCCGTCCTATGAGGGGCCAGATACCGAGGAACCCAAGCACGCCGAAGACGCCGAGCACTTCGATCCCATTCAGGCCAAACTATAAAATCGTTCGTCACGACGATGCGACCGCGCATCACCATTTCTTGTCGGCGAAGTACCGGATCCAAATCTGAAGTCCCCTAATGGCAGTCACGGGGTCATATATTCAACCACTATCCCTGTCGCCATGGAGTCGGCCATCATGTAATACGGCTTGGACAAAATCTTGACCCCAGTCGGCCGCCAGACAGGGTACCGCTGTCCCAGTTCAGATTGTCGTTGGCCGCCGTACATGTCGCTCGCCGTGTGCGTGCAGCGAGTGAAACACGATTCCCACGTCCAGCATGGCGCCCATCGAGGGAAACGTCACCCAGCTGGCGAACACGGCGCACATCGTCGGCCGGATGATGGAGCCCGACGACTTCAAGGGCCTCTGGAACTGGAAGAAGCAGGAACTCGCGGGGACGTTCGCGGCCCTGGCGTACAGCATGTCCAACGTGGTGCGGGCGGGCCGCGAGGACCACGGGCACGACCGGGGACTCACCATATCGGTCGGGCGCGTAGCGGCGATCTACGACATGCAGTGGGGGTGGATGTCGTTCCATTGTGCGACGATACTTATGGGGGCTGCGTTTCTGTACCCGACCATCACTCCTACGGGTGAGATGGCGGCGCCCGTTTTCAAGAGCGACTCGCTTGCTATCTTGGCGAACGGGTCTCATCTTCGCGTTCAGATTGGGTATGAGTATTCGTTATCCTTCCTTTACCCGGAGATCGGATAAAGATTGTGTGCGTGGCATTCTATTATGATTGCACTGCGCCCAAAGATAGCTCAGTTATAAAACCTTTAACTGTCAAGAAGCGGATGGCACTGGGAGGATTCAGGGATATATTATGTTGACTTTGGGTTCATTTTCACAATGAGTGATATCCTCATGCGTCAATGTGTGTACGCATAGCATTATATGACCGGTAGGCGTCTATCTAGCTTCTTTACCAACTACTAAAGTATGATAACATCGTGATAGAAAGGGATGAGTCTGGAAACATTCCCATCGTAAGCATCGTGAAAGCCTTGCTACCTCCACACATGGCACTTAGGCAGTGCAGGTGAGATCCGAAGTGTTGCTGTCGAAAGTGCAGCGATCGTCGTTGAATACGGCCAACTAAATTTCACAGGAACGGTTAGCTCATTCTCCAACCCGCCTCATGTAAGTGGAGATCGTCGACTTACGTTGATGAAGCCACCGTCGCCGCGGGTGTACAGGGCGTTGTTGGCAGTCATGTAGAAGCAGTCGTAGCTGTTTCGTCTTGTCAGCGACAGAGCCTCTCTCTCGATTTGTCAGTCAGTAAGAAAGGAGGGGGGCACGTACTCGACGTGGAGGGGCCCGAGGGTCATCTTGGCCGAGGTCAGGCCGTCCATGCCCTGGGGGTCCTCGAGGTCGTAGTCCATGTTGTAGCAGACGGCGGCGGCGTACTTGGCCGGGTCCGGGTTCTGGGCCCACATGTCCTCGGCCGTCTTCTTGGTGAAGGCCTCGCGCGCGTTCTCGAAGTTGGCCAGGTCCTTGATGAGCCCCGACGCGGCCTCGATCGCCTTGGTCGTGATGGCCGTCGCCGCCGTCGTGCCCACCGTCGTCAGGATCGCCGTCAGGATCTCCCGCTTCTGGACCGGCTGCTGCTGGCCCAGGGTCTGGGGCTCGCGCTTCTCCGCGACGCCGGCGTTGGGGCTGTAGTGGCCGGTGGGGGTGGCGGCGGCGATGGAGGCGGCGGCGCTCAGGAGGGCGACGGCGTTGGCGGTGGTGAAACGCATCTTGGTGGTTGTTGGTGGTGGTGGTTGAAGGTGGTTATTTGTGAAGTGAATGTGGTAAAGTGAATGAAAAACCCGCTCAAGTCAATGAGTGAAATACAGTTCTGTACGAAGAAGCGAAAGTTGGCGAATCGAAAGCGAGTAACAAAGAGCGAAAGTTGCTTGATGGTGACGAAGAGAAGACGTAAAACTCTGGTGGGTGTGGCATCTTTTTTATATCACTTACTCTAGGGGTCCAGTCCCACAAGGCTGCTTCGCAAGATACATCTCGGTATGGTATCGCGTGTTTCTGGTCGACCTAGACAGCAGCCAACAAGGAATACCATGACTCGCGACGAAGTGTCGGTATACGCCATTGTGCAGCCATTGCAAGGATATGAGAACCCGGGGAGTCTTCTCTCTGGGTCGTCAAAGGTGGGAACCAGCCAGTCGGTGCGACTCTAAGGCCCCAAGGAAGCATGCAGATTGCCAAGTCAGTGGGAGGCTATCGTGGGAAGATGAAGGGGCCGTTCGTACCAACATCCAACATCCCTGCCGGTCAATTTGACCCGTACAAGCCAAGACTTATGCGTTGAGCGGGCCGACCCACCGGCAGGGCCCTCTGTATAGAACTCCCACCAATCAGGGACAACTAGACACTGAATACCCACCGAAATAGAGTTCAGCCCTCAAACCGTCAGGGGAACCTGTCAGCCTCAAAGGGCGGGTTATCGGCCGAGACGTGCATCCCGCAGTTGGTGCGATCTTCGGGTCCCAGGATAACGACTTGTTTTTGCTTCCACCCTGATGCACCCCAAGGCACCAAAACACGCGCCCTTAATAGACCACTTTGAGTAGGGCTCGGCGGGCTTTCGGTGTCCCGAATGAGGACCCCGATGAACAAGAATAGACTCTCCTAGTTGCATGCGGCTGTGTCATCTACCTAGAGGCGCAGTTGGTCTCTTGGCAGCCCTCATGTCACTCTCTACTACCTAGTGCACGCCGATGTCGCCTTATGGGAATCCAAGAAACAGGTTTTTGACGGGAAAAGAGTCCATGAATCGAATCAAAACAGAGAGTCATGCGAGGAACAAGTTCATCCCAATATTCACAGTCACCAGCATAGCCCCTTCATTCCGTCCCGCCGAATGTCTTTGCTTGCCGAGCTAACCGAACGTCATTGATGCATTGGGATTAATCATGACTCGCGATAGTCCATGGAACAACAACCAATACAATACATACTGTACCAAGAGACCGGGCAGTGCCTGAAATATCAATATTCTAAGTGAACCTAGCATGTCTTCCCTATCTTACGGGTACGCCGCCGTTTCCGCAACCTGAGGAGACACGAGTTTAGACGTCCTAATTTCTCATGGATAATTATGTTTGAGATAACCCTGCTCTTGTGAGTCTTTGATTTTTTGTCAGGGAGCCTTGGTATGAATCGGAAAAAAGAAGAATAAGAATACTTTTGCTCGGCGTTTCAAGACAACCCTGTGAGCCTGTCCGAATATTGTCCTGCTCCACGCTTACCACAACCATAATACTGCGAAGCCTGAAATGACAGGCTGCAAGCCGCTATAACTGAAAGTAGGCACGGGCCATCATTGCCCAATCCGTATCCTGACGCTACGTGGTCGTGCCAGGTCGGCGTTTGACCCTGATCTTGGCGCCCGCCGGAGGAAAGGCCGCCTCCCCCATCCAGTAGTTCGGAGGGCGCCTGCCCTCGTACTCGGGAGGGAACTCGACGTCGTAGTTCTGCAGCAGGTAGGCCATGATCATCTTGAGCTCAAAGTCCACCAGGAAGCGCCCGGGGCAGGCGTGCTTGCCGTGGCTCCAGGGCAGATGCTGCGGCCCCGTCCCCACAAAGGTCAGGTTCTGAAGGCCCAGGGGTCTGCCGTCCGCGTCGCCGCCGGCGGCTTCGCGGGCCCGCGAGAAGCGGAACGGGTCGTACTTGTCGGGCTCGTCTGGGAGGTACTCGGCGTCGCGGTGGGCGGGGTGGCCTAGCATGGAGATGAGGGCGCCCTTGGGGAGGGCGATGCCGTCTTCGGTCACGAGGTGGTCGACTATGGCTTTGCGGTACTGGAACCGGTTGCCGAACGAGTCCAGGCGCAGCGTCTCCCGGGCTACACTGTCGGCCCTCGTCAGGCTGGCTACCTTGGTTTTGGACCAGGTCTGATCATCGTTGCCGTCTTTGCCGAGGACCGAGGCGAATTCGTCCCGAAGCACCGAGATCGTGTTGAACTCTGCGTTCGAGCCCAGGATGTTGAGGATTAGTTGAGTCGCCTGGAAGGATGTGTTGTGCATTGATCCGAAGTTTGCCACGATCAGGCGGCGGGCTATGGAATCAAAGTCGTTCACCTCGTGCGGCCGCTCCTTTTGGGCAAACCGCATCATCATCTGAAAGAAGTCTTGTGGCTCGGAGTGACAGCTATCCTCGGGATCTTGCTTGAGTGCTTCCTGTCTCTTCAGGTATACTGGCTTGATATGCTTTTTGATCCTTTCGATCTGGGGCCTCAGGGCCCATGAAGTAAAGAAGCCGACGAGGGAACGCCATGGCACAGACATCCCACCGGCTAGACCGCCAGTTACCACCATACTGTCGCCGATCCTGATGGTGTCGATCAAGTATTGCTCGTCACGACCTGCATTCGACGTTAGTATGAAACCCGTTATCACAAACCAGATAGGCATGTTCCGCAAACTGACAAAGGGGCAACCCAACGGTGAATCGACTAGCGGCCTGTGCCACCACCAATCGTATGGTACGAAGAAGATTGATCTCTTTCCAGTTGTTCGCATCGGTTCCAAGCCGCAGGTCGAAGGCGTATTGCAGTTCCTCGTTCATTTCGCCGCAGATCCGCTCCAGAACGGTATTCATTTTCGATCTCACCACCAGGCCGGTCCAGGCGTCGGCAGCATACTTGTCGTCCCCCAAGCTGTGTCCGAACTGGTTGATTTCGACGATGGCCTGGGAGGGACTGAGGGACGACTCAGGCTGGGCCAAGAGCCACTTCATGCCGCTCTGGGGCAGAATGGTCTCGTTCCGGAAGCCAAAGCCGGGGACGAGCACCGTTTTGCCCCTTTTCGAATACTATTTTCATGGTCAGACTTTTGGTCAATTATAACCGGCCGGATCCTAAATAGGTTTCGGGTACATTCTCGTAGGCCTCTAAGTAGAGGCCCTTGCAGTCCGTCAAATATCTCCATCGAGTGCGCCAGCTGAAGTGTCTCTTTCCCGGAGGCTCGCCTACCAAGGGTAGGTTGGCGGGGTATCTGATGGTGAAGAAGGCAGCCTGAATAGCAAGACCGACACCAATCAAGGCTAAGAAGACAGTGGCTGCCGCAGTGACTGGGTGCATCCCAGATATAAGGTCGGCGATGGGTGGCATGGTTGTGGCAGAGGCAAGTCGAATAGCGAAGTTTTACCCAAGACTGTTTCAGGGCAAAGTGTATGGACATGAAGACCGTGGAAGATACGAAGATGAGGGGATATGTGGCTGCAGTCCTTCTTGGCTTGCGGACCATTTGCGAGTGCGGCTGAGAGAAAGTGCGGAAAGCCATGTGTGACAGTGAAAGAACGACACCGAAGCAAGGGGTTCATCTACGAAAAACCAACCGCCTAACAACGTTGACTAGAGGATAGTTTATCTCGCCAACAAAATCCCAGGGATAATATGTCAAGTAGGATGATATATTGTCAAGGTTGGAGGCGAGAAGTCATCCAAGTACTCCGATTTGCAAGCTGCTAGTAAAGCCGTTCGATTGCCATATTTGCCTCCTATTAAGGTCGAAGAGCCCTAATCCTAGGAAGAATAATATTGACTTTCCATGACAATAGCCCGCTGTTTTTGGCAAATGCAATCTGGAATGCGTTACGGCTCTTGCTCACGAGGTGACACTTGGAGCTGTCGAATGCCCCCGTATTTATTGCATGGACTCCAGAGAGACCCAACGGTTTTATGAAAATACACGTGCACAAATAGTCTCAAGACGGTTTAGTGGCTGGCTGGCTAAAGCGGATAAAATCTACCAGTCGGCCCAGTCCCAAGGCACAGGCTCACAGGCTAAGGTTAAGGAGCAGAAAAGAAAGCCCAGACTGATCGAAGCTTTAAGTGGACCAAAACACGGTCAAGACCGAATGAAGGACAGGCACGCCCAGAAGGCACGCCGGCTGACAGCTGCCCGTGTCTGTCTGTCTGCACGCACTCAGCACTGCAAGCATGCAAAAGGTTAGGTTAGGTGGTCGGGATGCGAGGCGGTATGAACCGACTGCATTGGCATGCCCGCGCTGGGAATGGAACAGCGAACTGATCGTACCATCTTCTCATCTGCAACAGCACTCTCGTGACAAGGTATTGGCAACCACCTATTGTAATACCTCCAAATCGGCCGCATTGGGTCACGATTGCGCCTTTGTTGCTCACGTCGAGTCAATCGTGGCGCTGGCACAGATTGAGCAATCCCATTTCAATTGATCGTTGAGCCGAGTCCGTCCCTGATCTGCTAGCACTTAAATTAGGAACGGCCTAGGCTGGGCCAACCCCCGGATCAGTCCGTCTAATAATAGCGGGGTCGCGTTGGTGCAGTTGCAATTGGAGCGCGTCGACTATCCGGCACCTAAACGAAAGGCTGATCGCTCAGGGTCGGCTACTTCCTTGCCATTTGAACTTTGGACATCTAAACAACACACTTCGCCGACAACAAGGCCGCAGCGAAAGTACCTCGCAGCCATATTTCGAAGCACTGGATACTCACCACGGAAATCAAACGCGGCAGACTGCACGCGAACCCAACTTCCGACACTCGGAACATCTCGACCTCGACCCCGGTACAGATTGGCTATCACGAAACTCAAAATCAAAATCGGCTCGGTCGGACACAGGATTGGCGCAACCGCCGTTGAAAACCAACCCACGACTCTAGCCTGGAATCCCGCAATGGAAGTAATGTGATTCACCTGCGCTCAACTGCATTTTCCGCTTGACGACAACGCGGGTCGGGGGATCCTACGGCGTCTTGAGGGAGGAGCGATTGGGACACCAGGGGACATACCAGACTCGCTCAAAGGTTCACGGCTTCACCGACCAACCAGACCGCATTACGTATTTCAACCTCGGCACTATGCCAACAGTCCAAGTCGCACCCGACGCGTCTGAGTTGCTACAGGACGTAGCCAACAGACTTGCCAAATCCAGGAAGGTGGTCGTCATTACCGGCGCTGGCATCAGCACCAACTCGGGCATTCCTGTAAGATGGGACACCCATTCATTAGAGGAAGGGGAATATCTACTAATCTAATACCAGGATTTCCGCTCTGAACATGGCCTCTACTCCCTGATTCAAGCCCAGTTCGATAAGGCCAACACCAACACGTCTACTTCCGAACGAGAGAATAACTCCACCGATAGCGAAGACACGGAACGGCCGACAAAACGGAGGAAATTGTCGATAGCAGCAGACGCAGGCGACGATGAACAGACAGCAAGGGCCAAGAAGGGTCATAATACTAATTCGGCCCAAACACCGCGTGATGGTCAGGGGTCTGACCAGCAGGGGGATGTGGCGGTTGCTTCGCGTGGCACCACGACAGAAACACAAGACCGTGCTGCGCAATCAGCTACAACGACCAACACAACTTCGCACCGGTCGACACGGTCTAGATCGTCACTGTTAAGACGTCCGTCTTTTCCTAGGGACTCCACGACTTCTTCAACTCAGTCTGGCGCAGAAGATTGCACTTTTTCCCAGCCCGAAACGTCTGCAGCTTCTTCCCAAACTGACGAGATTGTTGCCTGCTCTGATTCTGCAGATACCGATGCAGTCCATGTTTCCTCTACACCGAAGCGAACGTTCCAAGATGGGCCCCTGAGCTCTTCGCCGCTTTCTTCTCCTCCAGCCGTCTTTTCCGACCCTTTCGGATCCACCGAGTCTCCAGACAGCAGTTCCCCAAGCGAATCGGAAAGCAGCGACGAATCTGACTCGGAGGGTACCCAGTCCTCGGCTGGTCTATTCGCTTCGCACGCCACGACGTCCAAGTTGAAGAACTTGAAGGGTCGAGATCTATTCGACTCCAATATCTGGTCCGACCCAGTCAAACCTCTGTCTTCTACAGGTTTGCCACCACATTAAGGCAGAAGGTCAAGGATGTGCAACCGACGAGCACGCACCACTTTATTGCCCAGTTGCGAGACAATGGGAAACTTGCAAGGGTTTACACGCAAAATATTGACGAGATCGAGAAGAAGATAGGGCTGTCAACAGATCTACGGAGCGGCGCAGGCAATAGGAGGAGGAAACCGACGAAACAGATCAGCGCGAACGAACAAGACAAAGAGAACACAGACACTCCAGACCAGACAAACGGCGAGGACGACCCTGGCGGAAAGGATGCGAGCCAGTCCTCTCAACGGCCGGATGACGACGACCAGAACAAGTCCAAGTCGAGTGCCGGCCCGGCCAAGGGCGTCGAATGTGTGTTCCTCCATGGATCACTCCACGCGCTGCGTTGCTTCGTGTGCGGGCGTCTTTGTGATTGGGACGAAGATGGCCGCGAAACGCGCACCATGATGGGGGAGCAGCCGGAGTGCCCACACTGCGCCGGTGCTACAGCAGCCCGTCAAGAACGAGGCAAGCGAGCGTTAGGTGTGGGCAAGCTGAGACCAGATATCGTCCTATACGGAGAAGAGCACCCAAGCTCCGACCTGATTTCGCCCATCGTCCAGCACGATCTCTCGGCCGGACCTGATCTTCTGCTCGTTCTTGGCACGAGTCTCCGCGTACATGGTCTCAAGGTAATGGTCAAGGAGTTCGCCAAGTCGGTGCATACCAAAGGGGGTAAAGTTGTTTTTATCAACTTTACCAAGCCGTCAGAAAGCACCTGGGGCGATGTGATCGACTACTGGATCGAGTGGGACTGCGACGCGTGGGTGGAAGATCTGCGGCTACGTAAACCCACTCTCTGGATGTCGCCCGAAGAGGCCTCGGAGTACGAGAAGCAGAAACGTGAAGATCTCGCGGCCGAAAAGGAGAGGAGGAAGGAGGAACTAGCTGCCGAGAAAGCCGCAGAAAAGGAGAAGAAGCGCGAAAGCTTGGCGGCGGAGAAGCACAAGAAACGGGAATCCTTGGCCGCAGAGAAGGAGAAGAGGCGCGAGTCCTTGGCTGTGGAAAAAGTTAAGAAACGCGAATCGCTCGCTGCTGAAAGGGAGAAGAGGCGCGAGGCGACTGAACAGCGAAGGCGCGAGCACGAGGAAAGGCGAGAACTTGCCGCGAAGAAGCGGCGCGAGATGATCCAGATCACGAATCATTTGGATGACAGCCCAGAATCACGGCAGCTCGGATTTGAGCCCAAGAACCCCCAATACGGGAGAAACGACTACGCATGTGCGGCTTACGTTATGCACGCCATTGCCGACGCATTCCAAGATATACGGGGAGAGAAATTCGACTTCTTTGGCTACACGCCTGCCAAGCCAGAAACAACATCGCCTGGTCGTGTGGTTCAACCCAAACCTAAGAGGCCGAGAAAGTCTGCTCCAGCCTTCTTCGCAGCACACGGCGAAGAGCTTGATGAAGACGAATCCCGGCGTGCGAAGCCTGCAAGGAAGTCGCATTTGGAAAGGCGGCTCCACGAAACGCCTCAGCTTACGCGTTGGAGCCCGAGTCCAGCGCCACCGCAGTCATACCCGAGTGCGAGCAAGGCGCAGTATCGCAGGGCAGCTTTGGAACTTCGCAACTCGGCTACGCCTCCTCCACAGAGGATGTCCGAGCTCTATACTGCGTATGGGTCAGTCAAGGACTACCAGAAGCAGTGGGTACTCAAGCTTCCACCATGCACCCGTGATGAAGAAGCTTCCATGACCACCGACGAACCCCTGTCTGTCCTACCACCCCCAGTCAAGCTAGAGGAGCTACCGGGAGATACACCTGCGACTATCGGCGCGGCAGTTAAGACCAACCCACGAATTCGCAAGCCCAAGCTAATCGATGGCGAGCCTGTCAATATACGGGGACCGACACGAAACCGGACACGACCAGCCGCCCCAATACCGGTAATGCCCGTTGTGGAACCGGAGGAAGATGTGATCTTGCCCAAGTTGCCGCGATGCTCAATCTGAACGGCGGTTCGGGCCCACGTCTCGAGACCATGGAGCCCGTACCCGATGTGTCGCCTCTGAAGACGTTGTCGCCTAATCAGCGACGCATAGGCCTCGATCACTATCACCATCCCTTGCGGGTTAGTAACCCGCTCGCGCACTGGCAGACATCCTCTCGTGCCTCGTCGGAGCGAGACTTGCTACCGAGTCCGTCGGACCAGCTTCGGGAGGAGACTGAGGCCGCGGACACGGCTGCTACGACGGTACCGGCGAGGAGGGCGGAGAACTTCACGGGATATGTGACGCCATTCTCCGACCTATCCGAGGCTTAAATGTGCAGTGGTGATTTGGGCAGCGATTGGCGTGCGTGGTTTCTTCGAGTTGGACGAGGATATGGGAAGCGACGGTTCTGATTGTGCAGCATCTATATATTACAATTTTCGATACCCTTTGCATGAGAACATCTCGCGAGCAGGATGGATACAGGCGTTGTCGGTGGGAATGACCAGCCAGCCGCCGACTTCCGTGGGTGGCAGGCTGCTGTTACCTTATTGGATGGATAGGTACTTAAGTCAATTGGCGCCGGGGCGACATTTAATGGGATTTCACTTCTCACATTTGGAAACATGACTTTGCGTGAACCATACATGAATGACTCTGGACTAAATATCCTAAACTTAAACTAGATAATCTTGCTACTGATTTCCAACGGAGCTTTCCTTCATCTCCTCAGCCGCCGATAGGCCCAGCGCGCGACGCGGACGCCGGGCTCGTCGAAGGCGCGGGTGCCGAGCTCGGCGGCGTAGAGGAAGACGGGCAGGCTGAGGGCGACGCAGAGGAGGAACTCGGGCTCGAGGCCGTAGGGGTAGGGCTGGCGGACGTCGACGGCGCTCGGGGTGGGGTGGCGCGGGAGGGGCCACCAGCGCGGGTGGTCGCGCCAGCGGTTCATGAGGTGGCCGAATTTCAGGGCCTCGCCGTCGGAGAGGGGCCCGCGCTTGACGCCCGTCAGGTAGAAGAGGCGTTCGGAGACGAGGGCGATGAGGGGGCCGTGGGTGAGGTAGAGGGGGAAGGAGTGTTTGCCGAGGTCTGGTGGGAGGAATGGTTAGTGGAGGTATGCATTGTTGAACGAGTTGAGGAAGAAAGGTACGAGCTGTAAAGGGATGGCAGCTGGTTGCTGACTTACACTGGGAGAAGCGCGTCTCGAAGAGCGAGCGCGCCCAGTCGATCTCCTTGATCGATACGAAGAGCAGCCAGGCGGCCCAGAAGAGCCAGAACCACCGGTGCACGCTCTCGGGCTCGTCGGAGGCGGTGTAGGGCGCCGGGATCAGCCGGCTCAGCGTCTTCCAGCCGCGGCACGTGCCCAGCAGCTCGTCGGGCTTGAGGACGTCGGATGAGGGCTCGCTGCCGAGGTACAGGCCTGCGGCGAGCATGGTGTGCAGGATTGCCGATCTGAGGCGTGGTCTCTGCCGGAGATGGTCGAGTAAGCCATCCCACGGGAGGCGAGGGTGGTGGAGGTTGATGCTGTCACCCATAATGGGGATTTTATCCTTTAAAGAGGCATCGGAAGAAGCGGCGGAAATGGATGCGAGAGTGTCGATCTCGGCCGTTAGCATGCCGGCGAAAAAGGCTGCGTACCAAGCCCCCGCGGCGAACACGGCGAGGTACAAGGTCATGGCCGCCGTGGCCATGACGCGGCGCCGCGTCAACACGCTGGCGTCGCAGGAAGAAGAAGGGGCAGTATGCCCCACAGGAACAGCCACACGAGGATCGAGTAGGACCCCCGCAGCTCGACGGGAATGGTCCAGGTGTGGATGTTGTAGAGGGTGTAGAGCACCCGGTTCCGGAAGAAGTAGCAGAACTTGAGCAGGTCGCGCGCCCAGCCCCACCACTCGGCCGCGAGGCTGGCCCGCTGTTCGGGCCAGGGCGTCGCGAGGCCGAAGACGTGCCACGAGGTCGCGAAGAAGAGGGTGCTCAGGGCGACGGGGAGGATCAGCCGGATGGGGCGGCGGAACAGGGCGGAATGGAGGGCGTCGACGAAGGAGGAGGCTCCCCATCAGCGGCGGGTTTATCATGCTGATATGGTGCCAGTAAAGGCTGCGATAGCAAGGCGATGGGCCGCTGGGTCAGGACGTACCCCGAGATGACGAAGAAGATCATGACGGCGAAGTGGCCGCCGGACCAGAAGAGGCGCAGCACGGGCACGGCGGCCGGGTCGCGTTGCGCAGCGAGGGGTGGTTGGACTCGGGCGAGGGGGCGATCAGGGCCCCGTAGCACAGCTCGATGCGGGGGGTGTAGACGCTCATGTGCGCCAGGCAGACGCTGAAGGCGGCCCAGCCGCGGAGGCCGTCGAGCCACGCCGTGCTGGGGTGGTCGCTGCGATGAGGAGAGGAAGCTGCTGCTGCTGCGTCGTCGGCGGGACGATGGGCGCAGGATCGCGGGTTTGAAGAAGTCTAGGGCAGAGGATGTGCCATGGTGAGGCCTCTGACAGGGCTTGGCGCGCTCGCGCGAGATGGGGGAGAAGATGCCGTTGGCTTCGTCGCCGCCGTCTTCGGGGAAAGGGCGAGGGCCTGGATAGCCGAGGCCGACGTGCTGGAGGGGGGTGTCGCGGGGACTCATCGTGCAGGTATTGTCATCATCTGCTCATATTCCGTTCAATTCATTTTCATACTTGTTCAACCCCTTTGATGACTTGGTCACTGGTTTGGCCAGTAGCGGAGACACAATGGCTTGGAGCTGGCTTGGTCCAGCGGCGTTGCCATCTACCGTAGTCGCTGCGCTAAGACTGTCCATCTTGCCGCTATGGTCCTCGGATAACCGACCAGTGTGCCACCAACAAGATATTTCCATGACGTTGGATATGTTTTCTGAACAGCACTGGGTTCATATGGGCGTTTCATTACTGAAAGGCTCGATTAATCATCCGTGTGTCGGTTGTAGACATCGGACGGTACGTATCACTTCAGCCCTTTGTTCGTTTCAAGTGGTTGCGCCCCATTGGCGTAATCCTGTAGGCCTTGGATATCTCGAATGCCCGGAGACTGAGCTCAAAATGATGAAATTCTACATAAAATAGTATGATACTTAAAGTATTTGATGGTACATTTATATACAACGTCTTTATCCCCTGATGCTGTCTCACCTCTCTCTTCTCCCGAGACTTGAAGACCTATTGCTCTTTCTCCTTCCCGTCATCATCTCGGGACCTACTATTCAATGTCGTCGTCTTGGTCCTCCGGTTGCGTATGATACTTAAAGTATTTGATGGTACATTTATATACAACGTCTTTATCCCCTGATGCTGTCTCACCTCTCTCTTCTCCCGAGACTTGAAGACCTATGCTCTTTCTCCTTCCCGTCATCATCTCGGGACCTACTATTCAATGTCGTCGTCTTGGTCCTCCGTTGCCGGTAGGGCTCCCCTGCAGCTGAAGGGCGTTCATGAGAGCTGCATGCCGGCTCAGGGTTTTGCGTCACACGCGTCAGGTCCTTGCTCGTCATGTTGCGGTCGGCATAGGGGAACGGGAACGGCGCCAGCGGCATCATCGGCGCGTTGGTCGTCGCAAAGGGGTTCCCGGGCACCGGAAGCTGGAGGCGACCGAAGACCGCGTTGGGCGGCGCTGCGATGTTGGCCTGGCTGGCGAAGTTGCCGCCCTGGAACTTGGGCGCCGGGGTCAGCGTCGTCTGCAGGGCGCTGTAGTGGTGAAGGCGTCGGCGGTGGTGCCCGACTTGGGCCCGGTCGTTCGCCGCGCTGCGGCGTGGAGCTCGAGAATCCGGATTTCCCGAAAGTGAAGGCGTTGCTGCTGCCTTGTTTTGTCGGGCCGATCTTGATGGCAGCCTTTCCAGGCGACGCATTGCCAATCGTGAGCCCGGCGCGACGGGTCGCGTCGTCAACCACGTTACTCTTGGTGCCTGGGTTCTTGAAGGCGAATACGTTGTTCGTCTTCTTGGGCCCGACTGATTCCAGAGGCATCCCCAGTGAAGTCCCCGCAATAGGAGACCTTTGCAGCCGCTGCTGGAGTGTGATGATCCTTTGCCGCGTCGTCTCCAAATCCTGCTGCTTAATGGGATCGGGCTGCACCATCTTGCCGACCAGACTCGATTTTCCGGTAAAACTCATCGATGCCGGCGCGGATCCGGTAGTCCAGCTGCGTGTACTCCCGCATGGCCAGCTTCTTGAGCCGGTTGGCGCGCTTCTCGTAGAGGGCCGAGGGCACGGAGCTCAGGGCCTCGCGCTGGCGCTTGGCCTCGTGGTCGTCGATCTGCCACTCGCTCAGGACCAGGTTGAGAGGTGCTCGAAGCGCTGCGAGTCCTGGTCCAGGTAGGCGCACCAGCTGGGTGATGCGGTCGGTCTCGCCGGCCAGGACCGCGCACATCTGCAGGTCGTCCAGTTCTGGTGCTCGTCGATCTCCTCCTTGTACTCGAGCATGCGGTTGACCAGCGCCAGCAGCGGGTCCGACTCGTTGTCGGGCTGGTAGACGTAGCGGCGCTGGCCCTTGCGCACCGTCAGGAACTCGAACACCATGCGCTCCATGACGCGCAGCTCGTTGCGCGCGAAGCGGTGGACGGCTTCGATGGCCGTGAAGTAGGGCCCGCCGTCCCGGGTGAGGTCCAGGAACTGGTTCATCATGATCTGGACCCACTGCTGGCGGTGGGTAAGGGGGCAGCTTGTCCGACTTCCACTCCTGGTACATGTCGTCGGTCGGGCTGCTGTAGGCCAGCCACCGGTTCTTGACGCGGTCGGTGATGTCTTCGAGCTCCGCGTTGAGGCTCGAGGTCGGCAGCATAAGACACAAGTGCTGGCGGTCGGGCGGGAGGCGCTTGAAGGCGGCGGGCCGTGGCGCGGCACTCGGTCTCCCAGAAGCCGTCGGTGAAGAACTTGGCCACGTAGTCGATGGGCACGGGGCTGTAGTAGTCCTCGACCGGGTACAGCCCCGCAGCACGTCGGAGGCGGTGGCGTAGCTGACGTGCTCGTGCCGCTGCGCCATGATGGCCAGCGGCAGGGCCCCGATGTGCTTGGAGCGCCGGAACCCGTTTGCTGACCCCGTCGCCGTCACGACCGAGTCGCCCCAGAACTCCGTCTCGAACGCCCAGCCCAGCTCGCACCGCACGTCGTCCCGCCACCACGGCTCGCCCCGCCCGCACTCGACGTCCGTCGCGCTCTGCCACCAGTTGTAGAGGAGATCGCTCATCTCGGGCGTCTGGCTGGGGTCGTAGAGCTCGTCCTCGCGCATGCACAGGATGTCGACGGCGTAGGATGTCGCGTGCTGTCGGGGGTTAGACCGACTGAGTCGATTTTATCTGGATAAAGGGGACAAGGAATGACAGGCTTACCATCAGCTCGTGCAGCAGGGTCGTGGCGATGACGTAGCTGGCGCACAGCTTCTCGCTGCTGCTGTAGATGGGGACCATCAGGGGCCAGAGCAGCTCCGCCGCGATGAAGATGTTGATCGTGCTGTCGGGGCCCGCATGTTGTAGTTGGTGCGGCCGTAGGTGAAGCCGGTCGGCTTGCCGTCCTCGTCGATGAAGCCGGAGCAGAAGCCGAGCTCGAGGCTGCGGCCCAGCAGCCGGTCGACGTGGTACGCGTAGTCGTAGCCGAGGGCGGCGAGCTCGTCGGGCTCGGACCAGCGGTCGTCGAGGTCCTGGGCGTAGCCGGCGTCGCCCGGCTGCTTGATCTCGTCGAGCCGGATCATCTTTTGGAGGTAGGGCGTCCGCTGGTCCTCGGCCTTGCGCGGGTCCAGGCTCGGGTCGATCTTGCGCCGCGTCCGCAGGTCCTTGATGCTCCGCCAGAACATCGGGTCCGTCTGCAGCACCCGCGTCACCAGCTGCAGCGCCGGCTGCAGCGCCTCCCAGATGGCCGGGTTGCGGTGCACGTCGTACTCCTCGCGCTTGCCCCAGAAGTCGTAGACGAGCCGGGGGTACTCGGCCAGGGCGCCCTTGTACATGGTGTCTTCCCACAGCTCCTTGTCTACGAGTCTAAAAATTGGATTTGCATATGTCAGTCAACTTGGGGGGTCCGAGTATTAGGGAGGGGGGCTCGACTCACGGATGGAGCGGCAAAGTGGTCAAGCTGTATTTCTCTTTGTCCGACATGGTGAAGACGTTGTTCCGGTACATCTCGTCGGACGTCATGTCGAGGAACAGGATGCGCTGGTAGTCCTCGTCGTCGAGCACGTCGTCGATGAGGCCGCGGTAGAGGTCGCGCACCCGCGGGTTCAGCGTCTCGATGTAGCGCTCGAACGGCATGCCCGCCTTGACGGCGCCGGTGCGGATGTCCTCCTGGCTCGGGATGCCGACTTGCTGGCGGTACTGGTCCATGACCTCGGCGCGATGCCGGGACCCGGTAGGCCGTTTGCCCCTGCGCGATGAGCCGTTGGGTTTCGGCCACGCACCGCGCCCGCATCGCGTCGTCCATGACCTGGTTGACGATGTTGTCGTCGACGGCGGCCCCGAAGTCGCGCGTCCGCGAGAAGGTCGGGCTCGTCCGGCTGCGCCCGTCGTTGCGGTCCCCCGGGATCCCCCACCGCCGCGCGTACGGCGTCGGGTTGCGCACCGCGTCCTCGGCGCGCAGGGCGGGGCGCAGCGACTGCAGCACGTCCCGCTGCGGCCGCCGCTTCTTCTTGTCGGTGCCGTAGATGCGCTGCCAGGCCGGGTCCCACAGCGGGTCCGTCCACTCCGGCACGTAGACGACGAAGTCCCAGGACCCGTCTGCTTGGGCGGGGGCTTTCGGTTCGTGATGGCGGGCCGGTGCGCCCCCGCCGTCGGCTTGGCGGGTCGCTCCTCGGGCTCCAGGGTGCTGGGGATGGGCGTCGGCTGGCTGCTCAGGCCGGTGTTGGTCGGGACGTAGTCCTCTGGCAGCGTGGTGTCCGTGTTGGCGTTGGAGTCGGCGTCGTTGTCGTCGACGTCGTACTCCTCTTCGTAGAAGTTGATGGCGTCCTCGTCGTCGTCGAGCGGCACCTTGGTGTCCGACTCGAAGACGGCGGCCATGAACGGCACCCAGTCCCAGCCGTCGATCTGCGGCACCTTCCCCTTTTTGACGAACCGCCGCGCCCGCCGCTCGGCCAGCCGCGCCAGGACCAGGTGCTGCGGCGCCTGCTGCGGGCCCTGTTGCGGTTGCGCCTGCTGCGCGGCGAGGTCCCGCTCCGTGTCCTCGTCGGCGCTTACGCCGGCCATCTCGTCGTATGGGTTGGCGATGTACTCGTTGAAGTTTTGCGACTGGTACTTGGCGTAGTCCGGGTCCGTAGGCGGCGACCCCACGGTCGGGTTCTTGATGTCCTCGGGCGGCGGCGAGTTGCGCGGGTAGGGGAAAGTGGAGGGAGTTCCGCCTCCCCTGCGCCGCCGCCGCCCTGTAGGGGGGGCGGTATCGTCGGGGACGAAGTTGGGCCCGGGCCGCCCTGGCCTTGGTTGGAGAATGGGTTGGCGAATGGGTTGGCCATGGTGAGAAAGGGGATATGAGGCTTGGCCTCTAATACTTGGATTGGGGTCCGATGTTGAATTGGTTCTATTCAAGTTCCTATATCATATCGTGTTGATACATAGTATACAGTTGCTGTCGCTTGCAAAGTCAGGGGTTGAAAATCTTGACAAGAGAGCCAGCCATAAACACCCAATACGTTGGTCGGCATCGCGTCCAAGTAATCAATTGTGGTATTTCTCCATTACTTTGTTTTCAAGTCGACGACTGTTCAGCGCTGCTTCCGGGTCAAAATCTGCATAGTCCATGTCCATTTGGTGTACTCTTGTCAAAGGTTTTGGCCGCATGCGACGAACAGCTCGTCCGTAGGATCAATTCATTGTTCTCTATTCATGGGCGGCTACTGGCATGCGACATTCTATACTCTCTTGAAGAACTCACCCAATTCAATTTCCTCCATCATGGCACCAGAGTCAGTCGTATCGAGTCTTGAAGTAATCTGATGGAGATTGATTGCATGTTCTGAAGGAACTTGGCGGGGCTGGCCACGATCATGAAGACGTTCGCGAGGAGAATGTGGGCGCGTCGCAAAGGGAAAGCAATAAATCAACCACTTTGCGGGCGAGCCCAAAGCATTATCATCTGTTCCTCGCATTGGTAGTATTGGAGTGCCGTCAGCAAGAACGAAAAAGCGGTGATGGTTTTGGACAAGCGCAGGCCTGATCCAGTGTCCCTGGGCATAATCTTTTTGGGAGGCTTATGGGCCATTGGATCCGGGGGCGCCGCGGGTGCGATCCGTCCGCCGTAATGCACAGAAGCAAGAGGTAGAAATCCGGGGGTGGGTCTCGTCGTTGCGATGCATTTGGCATATATATCAAACGTAGATAGTCGAAATGACTGCGAGAAAGCGAGCGAATCCTGCAGCGATAGCACGGTTTGCTTAGCAGAGATGCACCTGTCTTATTAGGTGCACTCATTGGCTGTTACATGCTATGCCGAGCTTTTTCCCCTTTCCCGCCAAGGCAGGGGCGCTGGGTCAAGGGGTCCCTTGATCGGGAATGCCGTGGGTTAGAAGATGGCCGGAAAGGGTTGGAGCGAGAATCTCTTCGGTGGCTGCTGCTAGGTCAGTCCAACCCAAGGTCTAGTTCGTGGTCCCCTAACCCAGCCAGCAAATCCCGTGTCTACCCACGAATCCACATTCTTCACTCGTAGCACTGGTTTGCAAACATTGAAGCTGATGCCACGGAGTATTTGATGTGTATCTCATGGCAAACGGGAAGGACGAAGCATACTTCGTGGAACTACCCGCCCAGTTACAGTACATACTTTAAGCTCCGAGTCGAGACGTCGGCTTCCACAACTTACCAGGGCATGCGACTCTGAAGATGGGAACGTGGGTGGCGAGACACACGAGTTACATTTGTGGAACAGATGGAGGAACCGTAACCGACTCTCCTGGTGCCTGGCACCTGGATCACCAAAATACCTAAATGCCACAATGACTTTGTACGTGCAGTTCTCTACCTGGTAAGGCTGGGCGCACTTTACCGATGCAGATTTTGGTTGGCCTACTCGATAGTTGACGTATGTCAGGCAAAGGTAAAAATAACGAAAGCTCCAAAGCTGGCCATGTTCCCAAAGCTGAAACAGACCGACTCTGCTCTGTGCGCAGACATGCGATAAGTGCCATTATCATTACAGGCACATACTAGGTATCTGGATTATGGTGGCAGAAATGAAACCATGCAGAAATGGCCCCAGGATTGATGAGGAAGAGGCGATCCCAGAATAGTCGAGTTGGTAGGTTGTACACTCATGTATGGCGAGCGGCCCTTGCAAGTCCCATCCTAAACTGCCAAAATGCCATGTGCATGAACGGCTCGCTCTCACCGCCCTCTGCTCTTGCAGTGCTTCTTCAGGCGGCGAACTCTCTCGTCAGACTTTTAGCCCCCCCGGTTATCTAGCAGTAATCTAGGCGATAAAAAAACGATAAGCACGAATCGCAGAGGCCAATCAAAATCTGCGTAAGCTAGAGCATTTTGGCTGCACTTGTCTGTGCTGGGCAACTGTGGTGGTGGGATGCACCCCTGCAAATCTTTTCCAGCGCCGACTTTTTTTCTCTCACAGGGCAACGTGCACCCCCGCCTTGTCGCCCTCGCCCATTCATTGCCGCCTTCCAGGGAGCACTCACAGCTTTTGGCTTTCCTTCCAGTAGCGCCCAAAAAAAGACCACCTTCCGCCCCACCGTGGGACCCACATCTCAGACAGAGACCCCTCCATTGGACTGAGGATTTTGTCGCCCTCGCCCATTCATTGCCGCCTTCCAGGGAGCACTCACAGCTTTGGCTTTCCTTCCAGTAGCGCCCAAAAAAAGACCACCTTCCGCCCCACCGTGGGACCCACATCTCAGACAGAGACCCCTCCATTGGACTGAGGATTTCCCCTCCATCGCACCAAAATTCCTTGTTGCCCCTCAACCGCAGTCAGAACCCAAGAGGAGAGAGAAGAAAAAAAAAATTATTTTCTGGGCCAGTCAGATCAAAGTCCAACACCAGCACTAGGCCAAGCTGCCATATTCTGACACAGTCTGCTAGATAAAAGGTGTCCTGCCCTGTTACCCTCCCTCAGACTTGCTTCTGACTTTTTCCTCCTCTCCACAACCTCTTCTTTCCCCCTACACCTTTCCTCTCTTTTTTTCTCACCGAATATTGAAAGAAGTCTGAGCCTCCAACTCAGCATTTCTTTCTCAGATACCCGCGTGGTGTATAGAAAAAAAACACATCAGAGTGTGTGACCAAACTGCCATCATAGAACAGGTCTGATTCTCCGTCAGTATCTGTGGGCTTTTTGATCACTTCCCGTCATCTTTTTTGACAACCATTTTATTTCGGTACCGATCTAGACGGTTATCTTGGGTCTCATAGACGATCCGGCGCTTCGTTTTTAGACAAAACCACCCACCTAATTCCGACAAACCCCTTCACAATGTCGGCCAAGGAGAACCCAATCCATCAAGGTCCTGGACGACCTATGTCCAAGCTCACCGTCTCCAAGGACGCTGCTGCTACCAAGGAGGCCACCACCGCTCTGGCCACCTTCATCAACGGTCGCATCGAGGACCAGGACGCCCCCGAGAAGTGAGTAAACCGCACGCCCTTCCAACAAAACACACCCCGCCAGTTGCATTTTGTGCGCCTTGCACAGCTCAAGGGCTGTGCGATCAGGCCCAATTTTCCTCTCTCTCTCTACCTGACCTGCCACGAAGGAATCCTCGTGATCCAAACATGGCGGAATGGTTTTGGGCTCTCCCACATTTTGTGGGTCTGCCAAATCACCCTCTTCTGGCAGAGAGAAAAGAATCAGAGAGTGCGAGTTTGCGCTGCAGCAACCAAAGCCTCTCTGATCTGTTGCGACAACCACACTCTACCTCGAATCGTTGGAATGTTTTGCTAACCTAATTTTGTCCATAGGACTGTTGAGGCCCTGAAGAAGCAGATCGCCAACAAGAAGGATGCCGCCCTCCGCGAGAAGGCTGCCCTGGCCATCCAGGACCATCGCCCAGCACTCCGAGGTTGGCACCAACGTCGAGCCCTACCTCGTCGTCCTTCTGCCCGCTGTTCTTGCCGCCATTGGCGACAAGATCACCAAGCCTCTCTGATCTGTTTGCGACAACCACACTCTACCTCGAATCGTTGGAATGTTTGCTAACCTAATTTTGTCCATAGGACTGTTGAGGCCCGAAGAAGCAGCGCCAACAAGAAGGATCCGCCCTCCGCGAGAAGGCTGCCCTGGCCATCCAGGACATCGCCCAGCACTCCGAGGTTGGCACCAACGTCGAGCCCTACCTCGTCGTCCTTCTGCCCGCTGTTCTTGCCGCCATTGGCGACAAGATCACTGGTGTCAAGATGCCGCCATCGCTGCCGCCATGGCCATCATGGAGGCCATCACCCCCAACGCCGTCAAGGCCGTCCTCCCTCACATCATGAACTCCATCCTCACCGCTCAGAATGGCCCGAAAGATGACTGCTCTCGACTGCATCGACACCCGTCCGTGTCGCCCCCGCCCAGCTGCCTACCGCGTCCCCGATCTCATTCCCTGCGTTTCCGAGTCCATGTGGACACCAAGAAGGAGGTCAAGGAGCGTGCCTACAACCATGGAAGCTCTGCGAGCTGATCGTCAACAGGGATATTGAGCGTTTCATTCCCGAGCTTATCAAGTGTATGCTAAGCCCGAGAACGTCCCTGAACTGTTCACTTGCTCGGTGCCACCACTTTCGTCACTGAGTCCGTGAGCCTACTCTGGCTCTCATGGTTCCTCTTCTGGATCGTGGTCTTGGTGAGCGTGACACCGCCATCAAGCGTAAGGCTGCCGTCATTATCGACAACATGTGCAGCTGGTCGACGACCCTACTATTGTCGCTCCTTTCTTGCCCAAGATGATGCCTGTCTCCAGAAACTACGAGAACTTGCTGATCCCGAGGCTCGTGAGAAGACCAAGCAAGCTCTTGAGACCATCACCCGTTGTGACGTCAAGAACGTGTCATCCCTGAGGTCAGCCGCGCTAGCTCTCGAGGTTGTCCTTGGCCACCTTAAGGCCATTATCCCCAGCAAGGCTCCAAGACCGCTGAGAAGCTCGGTCCCGTCATGGAGTACATCTCTGCCATTGGTGGTCAGCTCATCGACGAGAAGGAGACCGACTCCGCTGTCTGGGCTGGTGCCGTCAAGCCCTTCGTCACTGTTGTCGTTGGTGAGGCCGATGCCGAGAGCGTCGTTGACCAGCTCCGCAAGCGTGCCACTCCCGTATGGAGGGCGTTTGACGAGATTGAGGCTGATGCCGATGATGATGGCGAGGATCTTTGCGACTGCACATTCTCTCTTGCCTACGGTGCCAAGATTCTTCTCAACCAGACCCATCTGCGTCTGAAGCGTGGTCGCCGCTACGGTCTCTGCGGTCCCAACGGTTCCGGAAAGTCCACTCTCATGCGCGCCATCAACAACGAGCAAGTCGAGGGTTTCCCCAAGCAGAGCGAAGTCAAGACTGCTTCATCGAGCACGACCTGGACTCTGCTGATACCGAATGACTACCATTGACTGGACCATGAAGAAGCTTAAGGAGGCCGGCATCTCCACCAGCGAGGAAGACGTCCGCAAGCAGCTCGACGAGTTCGGTTTCAACCCTGCTATGGTTGACGGTGGCATCACTGCCCTGTCTGGTGGTTGGAGAATGAAGCTCGCTCTGTGCCGTGCTGTCTTCGAGTCCCCCGATATTCGCTTCTTGACGAGCCTACCAACCATCTGGATGTGAAGAACGTCAAGTGGCTGGAGGATTACCTCCGCAACTCCCCTTGCACTTCCATCATCGTCTCCCACGACAGCACTTCTTGGACAACGTCACCCAATACATCATCCACTACGAGCGCTTCAAGCTCCGCCGCTACAAGGTTAACCTGAAGGACTTCGTCAAGCAGAACCCCCACGCCAAGTCCTACTACGAGCTTGGAGAGTCCGAGATCGAGTTCAGCTTCCCCGAGCCCGGTTTCCTCGAGGTGTCAAACCAAGGCCAAGGCCATTCTGCGTGCCACCAAGATGACTTCCAGTACCCCGGTACCCCCAAGCCCCAGATCAGCGACATTACCTTCCAGTGCTCGCTCAGCTCCCGTATTGCCGTCATTGCCCCAACGGTGCTGGCAAGTCCACCCTGATCAACGTCCTCACTGGTGAACTCATCCCCACCGCCGGTGATCTACCAGCACGAGAACATCCGTATCGCCTACATCAAGCAGCACGCTTTCGCCCACATCGATAACCACTTGTCCAGCACTCCTTCCGAGTACATCCAGTGGCGATTCCAGACTGGTGAGGATCGTGAGACCATGGACCGTGCCAACAAGGTCATCACTGAGGATGATGAGAGGCCATGGACAAGATCTTCAAGATCGAGGGTACCCAGCGTCGTGTCATCGGCATCTCCAGCCGCAGAAAGTTCAAGAACACTACGAGTACGAGTGTTCGTTCGCCCTCGGCGAGAACGTCGGCATGAAGAACGAGCGATGGTACCGATGATGACTGCTGACAACGCCTGCTGCCCCGTACCGAGATTATCGCCTCGCATCAGAAGATGGTTGCCGATGTCGATATGAAGGAGGCTCTCGCCTCTGGTCAGTTCCGCCCTCTGGTCCGAAGATTGAGGCCCACTGCGCCAACTTCGGTCTCGATGCCGAGCTGGTTTCTCACTCGCGTAGCGCGGTCTGTCCGGTGGTCAGCGTGTCAAGGTCGTCTTGGCTGCTTGCTCTTGGCAGCGACCTCACTTGATCGTCCTTGACGAGCCTACCAACTACCTGGATCGTGACTCTCTCGTGCCCTGTCCAAGGCCCTGAAGAAGTTCGAGGGTGGTGTTATCATCATTACTCACTCGGCCGAGTTCACCAAGGACTTGACTGAGGAAGTCTGGGCCGTCATGGACGGCAAGATGACTCCTTCCGGCCATAACTGGGTCAGGGACAGGGTTTCCGGTGCCCGTCTGGACAAGAAGGAGGACGAGGAAGAGGAGAAGTTTGATGCTATGGGCAACAATCGTCACAACCAAGAAGAAGGCGAAGCTGACCAGCTCTGCGCGCAAGAAGAAGAAGGAGCGTATGGCCCCCGCAAGCGAGGAGAGTCTTCTCTGACGAGGATGACATCTAATCGCTTCGTCCCGATGAAATTCGCGCTGCGATCCTTTTACGACTCTTCACGCATAATCAATACCACGTATGATCATGGTCACGTCCTTTCCTTTTGTCCTTTTTTCTTGCGATGAGCAGAAAGTTTTGGGTTGCATGGTTTACGGCATTACTGTTTCGAGCGTCGCTGGTTGAAAAAAGAAGACAACCGGGACAGGCGCACCCTGACGGCCGCCAGAGTCGTTGAGGCGAGGTGTCTGGATTGGACCAGGCATCATCACCTTCCGGAATTCTGGCTGCGAGGATACCCCTAAATAGAGAGAGTGCCATTCCGTTAATAGACCTTTGTTAAGACCAAATCATATGTTGACAGTGAATGTTGCAGGTATTGATGCTATTTGTCTTCTGTACTTGCCCCCGACAGCCCTGCTCATGGTTTGCTCCGTACTTATTCCCTGCTAAATTCAGGCATGTCAGGCCCTGTAGCCACTAGCTTGTTCCCGCTAATGCAGCAGCCGAATGCGCTGCCACTAGTAACGATCGCTAACAACGTCGGCAACAATACATTGCATACTGTACCTGATCTATCATTGAGCGATGATCATAAAAGTCTCGAGACTTATCTACCATATTTGTAACCAAATATCAATCGTGGGCGTTCGTATGGGCCACGCCACCGATCGTTTTCGTTCTCATCGCCTTCTCCATCGTCATGATGATGCAGAACGAAGTCACCTTCCATCCTTGGTCGAGCATCTGCTTATATGAATAGGATTCGATACCACCCTCTTGAGCGACGGCATCGCCCGGGGTTTGGTATCAGTGAAAGCCAGGTCTTTTCCCCCATTGTCTCCATCGAAGTGCTCATGTTCGAACAGGCATAGGCCGACGTTCTCGAGGTCCGGTACTTGGGCCCGACCAGGTCCAGCCCGCATCGCCGAGCTTCGTATCGTGTCCTCCCGGATGCGGCCCTCAAGATCGAATTGGGACGGTCGGGGAAGGCGAGGGGGATGAGGCGGGCTGGGCCGGCACTGCGTGGCCCGATACAGCGCGCGAACGCGGCGGCGAGCTTTGCGCTGCATTCCTGGGCTCTCGGAACGTGCGTCGGGGGGGTGTGAGATCATGTGCTCAATCGGGCCAGATTCGAGCGCAGGTGTGATTCCGCGGGTCGAGAACGGAGCTGGCCTCGGCGTGGGTGGGCTTGCTCACCTGGGAGATGGATGGACACAGGCCCAAAGGGGTGGGCGCCCTCGGCGCTGTAGCCGATCAGAACTGGGAGTCGATGGTCCAGCGTTTTCTTGTGACGATCTCGATCCCGCTGCGTGAGTAGCCACTCGTAGATCATTTGGCCGGTTTCTGTGGGAAAGGGGAGGACGTACGTTTTGGTTGGCATGTTGGTCGGTATCGTGTATTATGGCGTTGCGCGTTTTAGGGTCACGGGTCTGTGATGGAGCTGAGTTGACCTAAGCTGGTCCATCTACATAGGAAGCCACTGCTAACTATCTAAGATATGACTGTGATACATTGCGACGTGCATGTCTTTTATGTCGTCAGATTGGGTTAGCTTGTTGGCTGTTACCAAACATCTGCCGATCCATGTAAACGTGCCGTATTAAGCTTCTTTGCTTCATGCCTCATTGCTTCATGCCTCATTGCTGTCTGCCAATTGGCACCCCCCAAAAAGCTGCTAGAACCACCGTTTGCCATAATATGTATAGCTATGGCTATATCGATCGCGATCATAGCTGTGACGAGTCACCAACTTCCACCCTCTACATGGCGGATGTACTGTGCGTTTATGGTGGCCGATGGCGTGCGCGAACAGGGTCAGGATCGCCTCGCAACGCTCTGGGTCGCCAGAATGGAGGCGGCAGCGGTTTCGTAGGTCGAAGTGGTTCTGCGAGTAGAGGACCGGGCTTCCCTCCGCCTTGGCCTGCTTGCTCACTCGTAGCATTACAGACCCGAGTTGAACAGGGCGGTGGCCGTCAACATACCCGACCAGTCTTGGGTTCCGGCTCGGGGCTTGCCATGGGCGCTCAATGCTGATCTTGGTCTCTGGGGCGACAAGTATCTCCCTGTACACCATATTGCGGACCTCGCCCGGGAACCGAAAGAAGTCCATCTCTGTTCGTTCGTTCGTCCCGTCTTCGGGTGAGAAGTCGTTTTGGTGTGAGAAGTGGCCTTCGGAGATGCTGCGCTCGTTGTGTTGCTGTAGCTCGTTCAGAAGCCATGGGCGAAAGACTCGAGGCCGGACTGTGAAGACCACCTGGCTGATTTCGAAGACTAACTGCTAGCTAAATAGACCAAGATTTCAACTTCACCAGGCAACCTGTTGGTACCGTTTGGTGGTTGCCCTGAGAACGAGAGCGTCCCGCGCTGGCCTGACCGCAACCTCTAGGCGTATCACTAAGGGTAATTCTCAAAGAACCATACAGTCTCTTGTATGAAGGAAAGTTCTTAGCTTGTCGTGATGGAAGCTGCCTTGCGGCACCGCCTCTTTGACAGCACCTTTATCAGATGATGTTTTTCAAACTGGACACTTGCCCCAAACTACTTCTTTCCGTTTCGTACCAGCGACAAAGGTCCATCTATGTAAGCGAACCAATATCTGGAAGCTTTCCGGGTTGTGACAACCCCTGTGTGTTGACCTCGCCCTGAAAGTTCGGACTGGGTGAAGATGGATCCCTCAAGTTTATCATCCGCAAAGAGTGATCGTTTGTTGTCCGCGAGGTGAAGGGAAATAGAAGCAGCGAGTTTGTCAAAGAAACTGGAAGGGAAAGGAATATACTAGATTGGACAATCCCATGTGTAATGTATATTGGTCAATCCACCATTCATCTTTTGCTAGTCAAGGGGAAAGTTCAATGTCGTACGGAGCTATACATGGTACAAATTCTTATTAAGCCGCTGACTTGGTAATTGACCTTGTTCAGTGAGGAAAACTACGCCGCGACGCCGTAATACCATTACGCAACCCAATCCTTCAACCCGCGAGTATGCAAGCTATAAAACAGTGCCGGGATTCCATAGTCCAAGAAATGCAAGGGATTGAGAGGTCATGCTGCCGCCCTAGATCGAACCAAGAAATTAGTTGCCAGGGTTCTTGCACGGAACGGAATAGCTCAGGGATACCTAACATGAGGATTTTGCTATTCTTGACAGTACTCAGGCTTTTACGGTATTAGCGAGGAGCCAGCGAGAACATGGTGAAATTCGGGCCGGGTGCTGGCAAGCAGGGCCTTTCGGCTGTGGCCTTCTTTGGCTGACCGATCCCAAACATTGCTTATCATTTGCGGCTAGCTCCAAAGCGTTGAGGATCGCTATGGCCGTTGCTACAGCCTGGATCGTGCGGTCCATTGCCGGGCCGGCCTCCTATGAGATGATGCAGCGAGCGCCACATGGTGAATTGGAGTCCACATTGCCGCACACAACAACCCTGGTACCGGGAGCTGCCTTGGCTCCAACCCCCATAGCTTTCCGATCGGTCTAACTGGTTCTCTGCAAGTCAGTGCTTCACACCGGATGCTGCACCCAGTGATTTTGTTTGCCCAACCATTCCGGGACGGCCCATTTGTGGCACTGTGGTGTGGTATCTTGTCTCATTTGCTAATCCTATCAGTATGTTGCTAGTAAGAACCAAAGAGTAACTTCTGCGTACTGTGCGAAAGGATGCCAGTGAATCTCTTCAACCACCCAAATTGTTCTTGACTTGGGGTGGCCCGTCCCATGACCTGACAAACTGTCGTTCTTTAAGCTAGCTGCAGTTCGACACTGTGATTGAAGCTGATACGGGCATGGTCTGCATTGGCGGGGTTCCTCGACTGTTGTTTTCATTGGTCCTGTGCAGTCTAGACTCTGCCAAGAGCGCCGACCAGGCTTGCGGCTGTCGCTCGTCAAGAGGGATCGTGGTCGGGCCGCCTATGATATCGGTCATCTTATTCCCCTCCCTTCCTCAGCGTGGCGTGGTTCGATGCTTTCAAGCAAACATTGACCCTTGCTTGGCGCTGTGCTACCAATAGGACTGTGTCGGGTTCCACGAACATGAGCACGATAAGGCGCCTCCAAGCAAACAAAACATGCCAATCGGAACGAAAGAGTCGAGAGCGCCCGAAAAACGCCTCTCTAGTTACCACTGGTTAAGTTCCCGTCACACCGTCAGTGAGCTGGAGTATTACTTCCTCTTCAAACAACCCACCACGTATTACCTCCCACGACAGAAGTAATTCATCCACCTCAACTGGCCATACACTTCACTTCACCATGGATGATGACTATCTGGACACGACTCCGGCGCGTGACCCGCCGCCGGGACAGGAATCCAACCTCGTCGACCCGGAGTCGCTATCCTACCAGCTGGTGATTGTCATTGTTGTTTCGTCTGCGTTCATGGTGCTGCTGTCCGCCTCTCGACTATATGTGCGCCACAAGGTCTCACGCTCATTTGGTATGGATGACTGTGAGTCTCCCACCGCAACATTCTGCACGCCGACGGCTTGTACTAATTGGCTCCAGGGTTCTGTTTGGCGGCGACGGTGAGATCTGTTGGGCCCATGAAGGTGTTCATGAGTTTTTGACATCCCCATCTTCTAGCTAGCCACACTGTCTTATGCTGGGCTGGTATTGAGCCGTAAGTGATGGAAGTTGTGGCGAAGCATTGGCACAGTCTACTGACAATCAAACAGTGTGCGACATGCCAGGCAACAGCTTGCTAGGGATCCATCTGTGGGATGTTACCCAGCGCAAGTATATCCACTTTATGAAGGTAACTCCTAAGTCTTTCCGGGGCTTTATGTTTATCATAGTCTCTTCATTATGCAAACTAGGACGATGCGGCTGATTCATGTTTCAATCTAGCTTTCAGTCGCTGATACGGTTCTTCACCGCTTCTGCAACACCTTGATCAAGGTGTCGTTCTTGATTTTCTACCTGCGTCTGTTCGGTACAGTGAACCATATCCGAATTATGGTCTGGGCTGGGATAGTCGCCGTGGTCACGTTTGGCGTTATCTATATGATCACGTACATAGTGGCCTGCGTCCCATGGCCCAGCGAACAGGACGGCTTCTTGGATGATCGATATTTCTCACGATGTTTTGCTATCGGCCCGAAGCTGCTTCTGGCAGGTTGCTATTTCGGTGTTATTATGGATTTCTACATCTTGTTTATGCCTCTTAGTCAGGTAAAAGGGCTGGTTTTAACCAGGAAACGGAAGGTTGGAATCATTTTGGTCTTTCTGACGGGTTCAATGTGAGTAAAGCTATCGTGGCTTGGGACGCCAGCTGACTCGTATTGGCAGTGCAATCGCTTCTGGAATGGCCAACCTGGTTATACAGTACTACTTCGACCCTGACGACTTTTCATGGTGGTCGGGGATCGCTATGTATATCACTTGGTGAGTGGGAGACCCTCAACTTCGACGCTGAATAGGATTCAAGGGACTGGTCTAACCGAGTCCATCAACAAAAGCTATCTGGAGCTGAGCATCGGACTTTGTGCTCTGTCTTTGCCGGTTGTGATTGCACAATTCGTGAGCCGCCTCACCGACCTCGGAAGGAGCTTGAGCTCGTGGATCCGGCGATCGCGTGAGAACCTCGCCTCTGGTGAGAGCAGCTCAAGCTTGACTCCGGCCGGCAGTCGGGCGGCAGCGCCGGAGCTGCCAGAACACGTACCGGGTTCGGGGCTTCCCGGATTGCGTAAGTTCATTCGCAACTTAAACCGCTCCCGCGCTCAGGAAACTGAGCCTGGCACTGTCTTGTCAACTTTCAATGACTTGGCCACGGCTGACATCAGCTACCATGCCCAATTGAAGAAGACCCTGAAGCCCAAGCAAACCGTGCGCAGCAACAACAACAAGTATGAGAAGGTCGGTTGAGAGCCTCGCATCGACGTTTATGCGTTTGTGTCGGTGCTGTCGTCATCGCTACAGCAGAAGGCGCAGTCGAGGCCTGTCAAGTCGCAAGTTGAATTAAGGTGAAGCGGCTGGAACAGGGCTCAACGATGGGCATTTATCTCATGGGCGAAGATAAGGGCATTTCTATATTTGGGCTCGGCCAAGCCACGGGTTGGTTATCTAGTGGGGACGCCGATCAGATGACATGATTGTACGGTAAAATGCCATAGTTGATTGATAAAACGTGAGGACCCTTGTGGCGAGCCGGATGTTCTAGAGCGACAGTTGCCGTGTACCCACCCGCCTGGGAGCCGCCGCGTCATGGTCAACGAAGGCGCCCGAGTTCCGGTGGGTGATCAAGATTAGCAACCTCGCGAGACAAGCATTCGCCGTGTAGATCCCTGTGGGGCCTGGGGCCCGCACAAAACCTGTCAGGGGTAAAACGGGTGGGGGCTCTTCGTTTCGCCGTGAAACTCGCCTTATACAAGACGTCAGCTCCCATCACATCAGTCAGGCGAAAGAAGATGAAGAAAAAAAAAAGTGTCGATGGGGTAGCGATGATCGGCTGTCGCTTCACTGCTCTTTGGTCGCGTGACTCATTGGGGAACGTCTCACCCACCCTCAACCCTCACCCTCCACGCGTTACCTACTCACTCGACTTGTCCCCGGGCTGCTGAGCGCATTGGTAGATTGGGTCAGGGCCGATGCACCAACAGCAACAACTCATCCAACTGTCACATATTTAATTTGGACCACCTCTTGGCACTCTTCGGGTCTTGTCCCTCCCCAGTCCCCTTTGTTCTGCTGTCTGCTGTCCTTTGGCCCCCTTCGCCCCTATGGCACACAAGGCCCTTAAGGGACGAGGGGATCTCAATGTTTCGTTACAACCCTGCGAACCGAAACAGAAGATCCCAATAAGGCTTCATAGAGTGCCCTGCGCCGCTGCTATTGGATGCGCCCCGAAACCCAAGCCTGCCAGATCAGGCCCGAGAACGGAGAAGCTTGCATCAACACCACCATTGGCATGGACAGGGGGTGGATGGCATCTGATAAGGCGTCGTGTGGTGATTGATTGGTTTTTGGCTTCAACAACGGCGCCTGCTACGGAGCGCCTGCGGTGATATCACATGCAACCCACGGGGGATACCAGCAACTAAGCTTCAATAAGGCAAGCGCCTTCGGGTGCCATGCCTGGACTGCCCGGCATTGCCTGCGCTTGTTTCACATAACTTTGAGCTTAAACAAACGACCCTCTCTTGGCGGTTGGGCATCATAGCCAAGCAACAAGCCCATCCCCAGTTCTGCCCAGCTACCCCTCAAGGCTCCTCCTTTTATCCTTTTTTTTTCTTCGTGATGTTTTTTTTTCCTTACATACTCACACTGCGCAAAAAGCTTCGCGCATAGGGCGACTGTGTGGTAAAATCTTATGGCCGCAATCTGGCCGAGATTAGATGGGGGGTTACATGCCATTTCAACGGACGCTCGAGCTATGGGCTTACGCGGTTGGGGGCAGTGGAGTGTCGATCTCCCACTAGCCGCGACCGGAGCTGCCTTAGGACCAACGAAATGGCAACGCAACCAGCCGCCTCTCTTTCTCCACGAACAACCCACGACGCCCGCAACATTATCTCATGCTGCGTCAAGATGGCAGATGGACGGAGCCTGGCACCTGGTGAATTCTATCTTTATCTGTAACGGCAGGAAACGCGACCCCTAACCCACCTTGCCGCCGCACAGCGCGAATACTACATGTCTGTTTCTTTTGACGCCGCCCAAGCAGCAAAGTCAGGAGTAGTGGGGACCGAAGCCGGGACCAGCGGGGGATCAGGTCTCGCAAATATATGGACTGTACCAGTCTGCCATCCCACGGCCAGACATTAGATGGGAGGATCTACCAGCCGGCCTCTCTTGGCAAATATGCGACCCCCTTGAACGCCAAGCCGCGTGGGGGATGAGGCTCATGATGATAATCCATCGCAGCATGGGTTTTCAGCGGGGCCGGACCGCAGCTTCGAGACCAGCTAGACCAGTCCATCTCCCGGCGGCTGCTGCTGGACCACACATGACTGACGGGTCATCAAAGCCGGCCCACCCCTCTTGGCGTGCCTGAAGATCAATGCCGGGTCCCTTTGATAACCCAAATCTCCTACCGGATCCTCGTTCTTGGCAGTCCAGGCTCGCCCGTAGCCGTTTACACGCCATCGATTATATGAAATATGCTGGGCTATATGGCGTGGTGATGCCAAGGGGAGGGGGGGTCCTCTCGAGGGCGACCCTGTGTGGTTAAATACAGAGCTCCCTTCTATAATTGTATCGATCTTTGGTCCAGACAAACCCAAACAACTCTTGGCCGGAATACCTAGACGACTTGCAGGAACACGTCGAACACTGAGTACAAGGGCCTGTCCGCCAGCATAGAAGTTGCATAATTTCTATCCTACACAGCCTGCCTCCATCACACAACCGGAACAATGACTAGACTCTCCCTTTCCTTGGGCGGGACTCGGCCACCCAGCAACGAGAACCCAGCCTACCGCAACCGCCCCGAGATTGTCGAGTCGCCGCCCAGCCCGTCGCACTCGGCCACCTTCCACGGGGACGAGACGCCGTACGACGGGCGCTCCATCGACGAGGAGAAGGAGAAGGCACACATGGGCCAGCAGATACACTCAAAGTCCGAGACGTCGTCGCTCGCCGACGTGGAAAAGCCCGAGAAGCCCGAGAAGCCGTTCCATGTCTTCCCCGTGGGCTACAAGCGGATGCTCATCGCCATCATCGGCGTGGCTGGTCTGTTCTCGGGACTCTCGTCCAACATCTACTTCCCGGCCACCAAGACCATTGCAGACGTAAGTGACCCGCTCACTCAAGTCATCACCCATCCTCTTCACCCGGCCGGTAGGCTAACACACTCGTGACTCGCTATAGGACCTCCACGTCTCCCTCTCCAGCGTCTCGCTCACCATCACGTCATACCTTGTCGTCCAGGGCATCTCGCCCCTGTTCTGGGGCTCGCTCTCGGACACCATTGGTCGCCGGCCCATCTACATCGCCTCCTTCATCGTCTACCTGGCCGCCAACATCGCCCTGAGTTTCTCGCCCAACTTCGCCGTCGTCCTCCTCTTCCGTGGCCTGCAGTCGGCCGGAAGCGCGTCGACCGTCAGCATTGGCAATGGCGTTATCCAGGATATCGCCCACCCTTCGGAGAAGGGCGCGTACATCAGCTTTTACCAAGCCAGTAAGTCTTTTTGATACCTTGAAGCCACTTCCAGCCACATTTACTAACATTACCCAACAGTTCGCAACTTCAGTATCGCTGTCGGCCCGGTTCTGGGCGGCATCTTTGCCGAGAAGCTCGGGTTCCGATCCATCTTCGTCTTCCTGGTGATCCTGTCCGGCACCGTCTTCGTGATGATCATCATGTTCCTGCCCGAGACCCTGCGCACGATTGCCGGCGACGGATCGGTCCGGCTCAAGGGCTTCTACCAGCCCGTCATCGAGCATATCGTCAAGGCGCCTGCGGGTGTGCACGACCAGGAGGACGAGACGCTGCAGAGGAAGAAGGTGTCGGTGGCGTCCTTCCTGGCCCCGCTGAAGCTCCTGGGCCAGCCGGACGTGCTGCTGCACCTGATCTTCGGCGGCATCATCTACGCGGTCTGGAGCATGGTGACCTCGAGCACGACGAGCATCTTCAAGGGCCACTTCGGCCTCGACGAGCTCGAGATCGGCCTGGCCTTCCTGCCCAACGGCGTCGGCACCATCGTCGGCTCCAGCATCGTCGGCTTTCTCATGACGCGCGACTTCCGCGAGTCCGAGGTGGCCTACAACGTCGCGCACGGCCTGCCCGAGGAGCAGAAGCTGCCGGCCAAGAACATGCCCGTCGACTTCCCCATCGAGCGCACGCGCCTGCGCCACCTGCCGTGGATCTCGGGCCTCTTTGTCGCGTCGACGGCGGCGTACGGCCTCTCGTTCCTGACCGAGGCCGACCCGGACCCGGACACGGCGCAGGACTGGCGCATCGTCGTGCCGCTCATCATGCAGTTCATCGTGGCGGCGACCAGCAACGCCGTCTTCGCCCTCAACCAGTCGCTCGTCTCGGACCTGTGCCCGGGCCAGGGCGCCGGCAGCACCGCCATCAACAACCTGGTGCGCTGCAGCCTGGGCGCCGCGGGCGTCGCCGTCGTCGAGCTCATGGTGTCGAGCTGGGGCCCCGTCGTCACCTACGTCAGCCTCGGCATCTTCGTCACCGTCGTGGCGACGCCCTTCGCCGTCGTCAACTGGATCTACGGGCCCGGCTGGCGGGTGGCGCGGGTGATGCGCGAGAAGGCCGCGGCCGAGGAGTCGGCGCAGAACGTTTAATTATTAATGATACCCACCCAAAAAGAGAAAAAAATAAAAATAAGATTGCGCATTAGGAAGGATAAAGGAAAGGAATGCCCCCCATGATGGCATGGCACTACAGGATAGACAAAAGATCATGAAAACCAACGATAGATTAATAAAAATGGCCGCTAGACGGCCCGAACACTACCCAAAAACAATCTTACAACATGAGAAATATCCTTGAGTTGAAATTCATCAGTGAACATGATTTGGCATAAACGTTGCCATGTGCGAGCCCTTTCAACTGCGGTTTGCCCCTTTTAGACCCAAGGGGTTTTTCCATATTCTGCCCTGCCAAGGATGATCAAAGTCTGAAATGTGGAGTATGTATCCTTTGCGCCGGATCTGAGGGGCCCGAACGTTTGGTAGCAACTATTTGCTCTGGAACCATACAAGCCATTATGTTGAGTGTGGTATTATAGCACAGACCACACCCATCCGGCTCTTCCATGACATGTTGACAACGTGTCTTGATCAGTTGGGTGCGCTCATGATGATATCGTAACCTCGCTGGCCCTTTGCCGAGTAGTTGGCGACAAAGTTGTCGCCGAAGGGCTGCATGAAGGTGTCTGGATTGGGAACCGAGTTAGTCGATAGGCTTTGGTAACTACGAAATAGGAGATGCGCGCCTCAAGTAGGAAAGCATCGTCAAGGGATTTACAGCTACTGCCCGACTGCGATAAGAGAAAGAGAGCAACTGAACTCACCATAGGTAGTCGTCGGCTTACTCGCACACAGCCAGACAAACGTCTCGTTGACCCCCGCGCGGAACCCAGTCTGGGGGAACTCGGCGACCACGGCCGCGTACTCGGCCGCCGTGACCCCCAGCCGGGGCCCCTCGAAGTCCATCCAGATGCCCTGGCCCACGACCCGGACCTCGGCCTCCTTGTACTTGTGGATGCTGTCGGTCGAGTGCAGCGCGATGGCGTCCCAGACCAGCTGGGTGCGTCGGTGGTCCCACGGCGCACCGGTGGCGCTGTGATTGTGCTGATACTGCGATAAGAAGTCGCGCGAGGCGATGGCGCCGTCGACTTCGAAGCGGCGGTCGGGGCTGATGAAGGGGGAGCCGGGGGTTTGGTCCCAGCCGAGGTCGTGCAAGAGGGCCGCGACGGCGTGGACTTCCAAGTCAAAGGCCTCTGGTGCATCAACTGCAGTAGCGACGACCGTGGTGTTGCTGTGGCTGTGGCTGATGGTCTCCTGGGCCTGCTGCACCTGGTGGTTCCACAGCAGGACCCCGAAGAGCCAGCCGCGCATGACGTGGTTGTAGACGAAGTCGCTGGCGTGCGCGCGGGCGTGCGCGTGCGCGGCGCGGACGACGGGGGTGTCGATGACGGTCACCCCGGCGATGGTGCGGTTGGGATGGGAGGCGACATGGCCGGCGCTTGGGGGTGGCGGTGGGGTGAAGGATAAGGGTGAAGCAGTGACTAAAAGGTTTGGCAGAAGGCTTGCAACAAGGAGGATCAGCTTTGAGTTGGCCATGGTGAAGTGTGGTTCTTACTGTGTTGCAAGTCGATGATGGCGAGAGATAGGAGCTGACCCCATCCCATGGGACAAACCGTGGCAATATATATATCAACCCATCACCAGAATGTTCGACGATGCACACGCAGAGATCTCATGGATTGATTTGAAATCAAAACTATGATGTCTTGATGCCGAACATCACGGGCCTCATTCAGTGGATTGGAAATCTGACTCTATCTTGTACGCCCCGAGATGCATCGGAGTTGTGAGGGCAGACCCAGTTTTCAGGGAGGTCGACAGGCGGGTCGTTGGTCAACGCTCCATCTCACACCGTTTCCTTACTAAGGGTGCGCATGACCAAGCTATAATGGGATCGGCATTTGGAGAAGAGTTCAGGAGTCGATTGGTTGAGATCATCGACGTCCCGGCATCTGATGCCCAAGATGTCGGGATCTGCTGGAGCTCGGGCATTACCTAATTATTGATGCTGCAATGATCGCCAACGTTACACTAACGCCATAGTGCGGGAACCAATGTTGGTGTGAAGTTAAAGTTGAGTGGGCAATACCTTTTTTGTATCAGCCCCTAGAAGTAAAGGAGATACCGGTACATTGAAACTTTGGTATATTCTATTCGGAAGTGAAGGAATGACGCCCATGCTCTACCAGCCACTTTCAGGACGCGGCCTGTGTAATATCGTTGCCGTTATAGTTAGCCTAACTGTATTCAACACATCTTTGCTCATCTTCAGCCACGATCTAGTGCCGAGCCCGCCCGGCAGAAAGGAGAGGCTCATAACGAGCTGGCCATATCTCAGTATTGACACACACACACATACACACACCAAGTCATGTCACCCTAGTTTCTCATAGTCCTTGCCCTCATCGTCAGCCTTCTTCCGTCTTAGGACGGCATAGCGCGTTGCAATACCCCAAGCGCCCACTACCACGGTCGTCAACGCCAGAGAGATGACGATGAAGACCCACAAATATTTCGATATGACCGCCTCCCCTGGACCTGCATCCCACGAGAATAATTCTGTGGAAAATATCGACTGCCATTCGCGTTAGCATTCGACTGCAATATGCTAGGTGTGGAAGTATAGGTCTTACCGCCATGGTAGATATGGGCAAGAACACCATAGTTAGCAGCGCAATGAACTTCATCTGCGAGCTATCGTCTTGCATTGATTGTGAGATCTCCTTGTTGGTTGTTGATAGATGCGTATTGACCCTGTTGAACCTCGTATTGAGTTTGTTGTCTTCCTGTGCAAAGTGGTTCCATAGCTGGAGAGAAGACGAGATCAGCTCACGGGACACTACCGGTAACTTGTTGCCTTTCTTACTTACGGTCTGCATGGTCAGAGACATGTTCTCGATCGTTACGTTGCAGCTGTCGATCTTGTCATCGAGAATGTCGCAAATCTCCTCGAGCCGAGATTTGATCCGACAGCCAATGAACTTAAGTTGAGGCTGTTTCTGTTGTTCGGCGGCCTCATGTCCATTGACGGGTTTGACATCTTCGTTGACTGCCTCAGACATCTCGTCAAACCTGGTCGTCTCGTCGATTAGTTTCCTCAGTTGCCGCTTTAGAGAGTTGATCTCGTTTCCTAACTCCCGACTTCTATAGCACTTCTTCAGATAATTGACCATTTCGTTGTTGCCCATGTTGAGATCCAGGGGGCGAAGCTCAGCCGAGTTGAGGGCAAAATCGTCAGTCAGCTGGTCCACACACTCTTCCAACCTCGATCGCTCCAGTTCGAAGAAGATCCCGGCCATGATCATTGGGTGGGAGTGCCCAAGGTCGACCTTTTTCAATTTGCTTATCAGTTGCTGGGTCGTCTCTTCCGTACATCCAAATACAATGGCCAGAGAGAGGCCCTGCTTTAGGTGGAATGTGCATGACAAAGCCATTTCTTCGTTCGAAGATGATGCCGTACGCGCTGTTGTGCCTACTCCATTCTGTTGAGACAAATGTCCAACTTTATGGGTCAGGGCAGTTGAAGCTTACCAACTCTAGCGTCCCTAAACTCTCTGCCACTAGCAGGCTGTGTCGAGAAGTATACTTTCTCCCTCATTATGGTGCGGGTGATGCATGGTCGAAGCTGGAACCTTCGAACCGTCTCTGAAAATGTGCTGCGAGTGACTGGCAGCGACATCAAGGGCGCGAATCCTGTCCCGCCAAAAACCTCTGGGACTTTGTTGTATAAGCTAAAGGCCATATGTTAGTAAGTTTGCTCTGTCCCAGTATCAGGCTTGGGGCCATACATGACGCAGAATCCTGACTGGTTTTCAAGCTCGATCTAGCCGCTTATTCGGTTAGTGACTGCTGGGGAGATCTGCGGATACCGTCGGCTTGCCCTATCGAACCATAACTTCCAGTCACCCGGGGACCTGAGAGTTTCGACATTGAACTCATGCTATTCCACAGTCAGACTATCGAAACATGATAACATTCAGGCATTGATTAGGTAGGGAATATTGACCTCATTGCTACCTAATCTTGACACGACAGTGGTGGCTGCTGGAGAATCGAGTTCACCTGTATCGTAGGTGAATCTTGAAAAGTCATGGTTCGTCCAATGGCTGTCTGTACGTTCCCAGTCCATTCTCGTCGATGCGATGTTTGCTTGGATGGAAAGTTTAGAAGTTGCTAGGGCGTTGTTGTTTGATCCGCGGTCCTAAAGTATGACGGGCATGTCAGAGCATAGCCACTCGGCTCTGCGCCCCGATTGGCCCCTTATGCCGGTTAGCCACTGCTTTGCTGCAGGCTGACTTTTGGCCATGCCGCTTATGCCTTTCGAGCCTGCAGTGGCCCAGTAAGTACACCCACACCACAGAACTGGGGCGCGAGGTACAATACCCCCCATGTGACCGTCAGAACGCCCGACGTGGCCGGGCTGATGCTACCCAGCTGCGCCCCCAACCTCGGGGTAGATTTTCCACTTCGAACTCGCTCAAGGTGCACAACCACGGAAGGACAATATGACTGATACAATGAATCCTCCTCCCAAGTACGCCTCGCAGCCTCAGGCCGCCCCAAAGTTGTACGAACATGTCCTCAGAAAGAAGTATCGGAGCCAGGTGAAGTTGAAACAATCCCTCGACGGGTTGTTTGGGGAGGGGAAATGGGAGGTCAAGGTGTGTGTGCCCAACCTTCGCAAGGCAAATTCGGACATCGCAATTGACACCATCGGGAACAACCAGCTGCGAAAAGAAAGATGGATAGTTTGTCTGCCAACACAAATGACTCCGGTGTGTTCAAATAGCCATTTTCAATTCAATTGCCTGCTGACCCAGGCCAGGCTCAATTGCAATCGCTGGATCGCGATGTTTATCAACACTATGAGGCGTAGCCTCCACAGATCGGGGTGCTGGAGGGATATTTCGACGATTTAATGATTGATGAACCAGAATTGCTATCGAGATTTGCATTTGCATTTGCATTTGGGTATAAGAAGACACACTGCGCCTGTAACTCCAGACAACGCCAATGAATACAACAGATTGTGCGGCAACGCACACACGATCGACCAAAACCGATACCCGAAACCTTTGACGCCTTGTTGTGACCTCACCGTGCTCCTCGATGAATCGGATCTTTCCAGTACGTTGTATCTGTGTGGCAGCTTTTCCGAAGGACCAAGAGTTTGCCAACAACTCTGCCTGACTCCCAACGTCCCTTGGGATCCGGATTGAGCATATGTTCCTCAATGAGATCCAGGAAGTCCGCGATATACTGGGTGCAGTTTTTATGATCCCGTAGCCGCTGGATCCAATCTTTGACCTGCGGTTTTATCACGGAGACCTTGTGGCCGGATTGTTCCTCGATTCTGAAGAAAGTATCCAGCGTATACTGAGGATTATGAGGGTCCTTTTCCGATCTTGCATCCACGAAATCCTCGTCTGCCGATTTGAAACCTTCGACAAACCAGGTGGCGAACTCCAAGAAGGCACATCCCAGCGAGAATATGTCGGAAGACCGAGAAATCTTACTGTCGGGCATATCAAATTCGGGTGCCCTGTATGTTTCTGTCCGCGGCATACCATTTGGATCTTGCATTGAGCGTGAGATCTTAGAATGAAGACGGGCGAGTCCAAAGTCGTTCCTATCATAGACATTTGGTCAGCATCGCCTTCGTAGCAACACAGGGTGTAGCCAAACAATCGAAGAACCCCGTGAGCGGGAGATGCAGCATAATCGAAAAGAGAAAGAAATGGACTTACAATACTAGTCGGCTTTGCCTTTTAAACCAAAGAATATTTTCCGCCTTTATGTCACCATGTCGGCCATAAAGCTCTTCCTGCTGTGCTTGGTCGTCGGGAAATCTCAAATGCTTTATGCGCTCATTGTGAAAGAACTCGACTGCTTCGGCCAACCGATGACATTGATCTGACATCCATTTAGAAAGGCTGACCCTGTGATCCAACGCATCGTTCAGCTTCCAAAAGTCCCAAAGAGTCCCGTCCGCCCACGGGAACAACAAGTAGTATCGAGGTGGTCCGTTGCCGTGGCTCTGGACCTCGAAACTAACCAGAAGCTGAACCAGGTGTTTGTTTTCATTTCCAATGAATGTGAGAAGCGAAGCGACCTCGCGACTGTAACTGGTTTCGTCTGATGCATGAAGCCTTTTCAATGCAAATGCGCAGTCTCTCTGGCCGCCCTACAATACCTGTCAGTCCTTTGGAGTACGAGCCTAAGCAACCCCTGTGGAGATCAGGTAACATATCATATTGGAGGCCTCGCGTTTCCATGAAGCCTAGGGTATGAACTTACCTTTGGTCCGAAGTTATAATGGTCAGGGTGAAACTGGACGCGCGTAACCATACTGAACCCGCCCTCTTGGGGCCCCTTCGCTTCGGAAGACTTGGTAGCCGTTCGATTCCGACTGGTGGAGGTTCCGTGTTCATGATGTTCGCTCGAGACAATCGGGAGGACGTCGTCGACATTCAGTACGTAGTGATGATGCAGTGCTTGGTCGGTTGTACCAAAGCTGGCACTCTTAAAATATGGTGCGTTGAGACGGTAGGCCCATTGGTAAAAGTTGATTCGGACATCGATGCTCACACCTCCCAGAAATGTGTGGCTATTTTGGCACTCTTGGCTTTGGCATCTCAACGGGAGTTTGATCTGACCTTTGTCGTACACAGGGGGTAGACATATGTCGCTCACGCCCTTATTCACTAGGTCCAGGTAGCTGTCGACCTCCCCGCAGCAGACGAGAGCAGCGAGAAGCTTGACACTTGGTTTCCTGTGAGTACCGCCAATTGATCCACCGTGGAAAGCTGCGTGCACAAGCGTTTCAACTTCGTAGTCGTTGACAGATTCAAGGCCGGAAATGATGCACCCGACACGCTCAGGGGTAACGATGCTGCGCAACTTGCGGCGTGGCAAGTAAACAGTCGTGGTACCTCCCCACTCCGGTGGATTCTCAATCGCGTCCCAGAGCTCGACTTTCAATTGCTTGGTGATATCCTTCCGGTTCTGTTCGGTGTAGGTTGTAAGATTGTATTGCGGTCGTTTGAGCATTGGTACATCTTCGTCAAAGAAACTGTTGCCTCGATCGAAGCAATGTTGAACCCTGGGATGATCCTTAATCTCCATCCTACTCCAATTTCTTTTAAGTTGATCCATTGTAACAATACTAGGCTGATCGTTTGATGATTGCCGGAGTGCCACGTACAGGGATCGTTCCCGATAGGAGAAAGAATGATAAGGGAGAAGTGTTCAAACGGAGCAGGCGCTGCGAGGCGAGCAATCAAAACATAAGTAAGGACTTTTAGAAACAAATCGCGTTTGCGAGATCAGCGTCAGCTTCATTTCTCCAACCCTGCTTGGGTTTCCTGAGCCAGTAGCGGGCGGCTTAAGCATGCACGCCATTTTAAGGCTACTTTGATTTTGAGCCGCATTCTCCTATGGTGGCTATGGTCTCAAACTGTCCCAGGAAAGTCATATCAGGATCAGTTAATGCTCCTGATGCTGGGATGGTAAGAGGCTGCGCCTGGCTGCCTGGCTGCCTGGCTGCCTGGCTGCTTCTCGATCACCAAATCTTCCAATCACCACCCCGCACCACACACCCTCAAATCAGCCATGTAAGATGCAGGATGCTCTCGTCGCAACCGGAAGTAGATAGCTCTCACCGGTCACTATCAATGCTTCAAAGGGGATGATCCATACTTTAAACTGTCAATAGCGGCTCAATGGGTCGAAAGGTCACGACCCTGGGGACGCTCGGCTCGGTATTCAAGGTGTGGTTGGATGATATGGTCGCAATCAGCACTGCGACCGAGGGAACGTGACACCATCTTCAAGAAAGGGTAGGATTTCATCTATCCGCCAATCATCCGGTTTGGTTACTCAGTCGAGCCTTATCGTAATGGTGGCAATGTCCAGGAGATGTGGTGGCATTGTCGACAGAGAGTTGCTTTGGGGGGTGCTGACTGCTTATGGATGTTGGAGTAGGCTGATCTATTGAAATAAATTTGGAGGTGAAGGAAGGGAGGGTGGGATGGAGTGCCCTAGGAATGAGACCTTCGGATTCAGGCGCCATGCATGGGCAGTGTTTCCAGCCCCCGAGATGGCGGCGTTTTTGCGACCGCATCCCGTCCAGGTATCTGATTGGCACGCAGTTGAAATATGCCTTACGCTACCCGAATACAACCTTGCGCAATACGAGATTGTGTAGCAAATGGAAATACCACCCCTTCGTCTGACAAAGCCCCGAACATTTATTGATTGAATACGTAAAGCCTCGGAGCTACTGGACGTTTCTCTTCCCTTCTGTGTTGTCGCCTTGTCGTAGGCTCAACCACTTTCAGGCAAACAAAATGGTAGGGAATGGAGGACGCCACGGAATATAAGGCTTTACTCAACCCCGCATTCATACCTAGAGTCGACGCCCAAACATAACATGAGAATAGAGATCGCAAGAAACGAAGGGTCTGGGGGGCCGTAGGTATTTGTAGGGATTCCATCGCTAAGTATGCAACTCGGTGTCTTATTACGGATCTAGGGCTGACCCCCCATCCTTGTCGGTGGTTGGTCGCAATTTCGGGCCAATCTTAGCCGCTGTAGGGTACTGAGTCTAGCACACAAAAACACGTGTGGCTGGATGCGATAATAATAAATATGCCGGTAGCACATTTGTAAATAATGTTGTTCTTGGGGAAACACACACTCCTTTCTCCCAAATCGCCCCATAACGAACAGAACTACCATTGTCCCTTGGTCTCCCCTAGAATCGGTGTGAAAGTCGCAAAGATGCCCTATCTCGTCATCAACGACAGCAGCATCAAGCTCCGTGAAATGGGGAAGGGGGGCTCAAGGGCCACTGTCTCTACGAGCCAGGTCACCAGCAAAATGCTGTTACAGGAGCTCAACAAGCTTTATCCTGGGAGATACTCCGTGCAGGTATGGAACTTGGTAGATTTTGAAGCCTATCTCGAATCCGTGGCTGACAAGATATAGCTCAGAAGAGACAGGTTCGAAGTCACTTTACCAACAGTTCCGATAGTAAGTTGCACCTCGCGCGATCAGATGCATCCAGGGGTTAACGCGCACACGCGGATTCCAACATGGCAACATGCCCAAATCCCAAAACTGGTAGTTCATTGAAGTATTTGCTGTTAACATCACGAAGAGCGAAATTCGTACATGAGAAGCATCCCTCGCCCTTACCACAACACACGTCTTGGTGGCAATGTCGTGAGCACGGAAGGAGGGCATGTGATCTGAAAAGACCGAAGCTTGCCAATCTCATTGGCCGGCGGTAATCTCGGCTCGCCAAGAATTGAGCATACATTGGGCATTTCTCATCCAGTGGTTGCTTAGTGAGTGTTGAGAGGGAGGGTCACCAGACAGGTCGCTGCTACGAGCTACGTCAAAAGACTGTGAGACACAACCTTTTGTCATTGGCTGGAAAGGGGGCAAAGTTTCTGACTTCTTGGTGTAATCTTAGATCAGATTGTCTAAACACCGGCTTTCGTTTGAATCGACCTTGGCACATGACATAATCAATACTCCAGGCTGTTGAATTCCATGAAGGTTCTGTGTGAGCCATGGCTCTATGATGCAAAAGTGATCTCATGCGAAAGTAATACATTATTATTAGAGGACTCGAAGGAAGACGGCAAGGAGCATATCAGCTTGGAATGCAAAAACACAGCGATGAGTGAAGCCCATTGAACATGGCCCAACCACGTGGCATCTCTTGGAACTCGAATGCTTCAAGGCTGTACTAGAGTTGGGCAGCTGTGATGCCCAACCCATCCTTTTTCCAGCCTCATTTTAGACTGATAGGTCGTTGGTACAGGGATTGCAACTGCCAATGGGCATCTAGAACTGCCATGTAGCCCCATCGTGTAGAAAATGGAGAAGGCAGGACTACCCCTATCCAGAGGCTACATAGTCAAATGGGAGTCAAACATCAAATGTAACGATTACTCACTCGAATCTTGCTTATTACTGTCGATGTGGGTAATGTACCCATTAGAGTAAACTAAACCAATCTACTAAGCTTTACGATAAAATAAAATTTTAAGAGAGGAGCACTAAGAATCATTCATGCCAACGATTAGTTAATTTGACCTAGGAAGCTATAAATGGAGTGGAAGATGTCCAGATTTGGTAGCATACTACAAAGGGTGGCTTGGAGAATAAGACCGTAAATTCATATTTTTCCTCGTTCATTCCTTATATCATTACTACGGCTCACGACCGCCAAAGATTCAAGGATATAAACCGACAAGCGGTCTCGACTCCCGATGCTACCCAGCCTTGCTAGCGAGATAACAACTCGTTCCCCTTCAGTATGTCATCGAGCCATTCCCCTGCCAGCTGCAGAATTGTGCTCTTACTGTAACCGCCGTTCTTCAGTTTTGGAACGATTTCCTGGAGGTCGTCAAAGCCCTCTTTCATCACCGTACGTCTCTCCCGTTCATTTTTGATATGATTTTCACGCTCAGCTTGGTATTCCTCTGGTAGTGGCGACGTGTAGTCTACAGAGTATAGCAGGCTGTCATTGACGTCTCCAAGCCACTGATTTATATCGTAATTACGGCCTTGAAAGAAGGCATCTTGGAGCTTGCTGGTCTTCAACTCGGAGGTATGGCCATGGTTATCCATAGAAGCTTTGATTTCAGCAAATGAGGCGTTTTCTTCTTCGTCGAAGTCGTCGGATATGGAACCATCTCTCCAATTCCTCTGAACAGCATGGCTTTCCGACGATCGTCTATGAGTGGTGGTGTCGCTTCGGTTGTCTTCAACGATTGGCATGCAGACGAACGCTAGCCGTTTAAGGTGGTATGCCACATGTTTTACCATACTGGGGACATCTGAGAAAGGCGATGAACAAAAAGGGCAGTCTCGGCGGGCATGGACAGATGGGCCAACAGCTGAAGTTATAAGATCTTGAGAGAACTGTTCTGGACTTGCTGAAGGATGGGCTCGCCTGAGATGGAGTTCATAATCAGATTGTGTTTCAAATTCTTCGCCATGATGTTGGCAGTGCCACACATGTCGATGCTGGCGTTCGTGGCCGATCCATTCTTGCTGCTTTCCGTATAGTCTACCCGAATCATTACAATCTTTATATGTGCAGTGATAAGGCTGTAAGTCATGGTCCACATGGTTTCTATAGGACTATTAGTATGACAGCCCGAGCCCAGGAGCAAAAGTCTGTGTGTTTGTGTAGATGTAGCAGAGGAAGAGGCATTGAGAACTCACTCCCATAGTTTATTATCCTTTCCTAATTTCGAATTCTTGGCTGAATTGGCGTTCAAGTACCGGACAGGACACCATATCTTGCAGTATGGACAAAAGAAGTATCGTCCGCGCTGTGGCATATCTGGCGGTCGTGGATACGAGATCCTCTCCCCTCTTGGACCGATGAGAGTTGAAGCACGGCTTTGCTGGGTTACATCGGATCTCAGATCATCAGGCTTGATAGAGTTCGGATCGATTGGAGTAGCGGAAGCCCCTATTGATGGGCTTGATATTGGAGCGGATTCGGCTCCTGCTGGATTGAGATTGGCTTTCCTTTGCGGAACATGGCTGGGTGTTTGTGGTCTGCTAAGTCTTCTTGCATGTTCCTCCCAGTAAATAAACTGCTGTTTACGACGAAAGTTGGCAGCACCGGTCCGCTGAATCAACCACCTATCCGTCGACGTGTATGTTTGAAAAAGCCGGATTATCTCAGTGTCCGACTCCTTGGGATGGAAGCCATCAATAAGCTGCTTATAGAGCATGTATGAAACAACCCGTGCTTCTGTCTGCTCACCGTCGTGGATGAAATGTTCTCTTGCATCCGCTGGTGTGTGCTTGCACAGCTGGTGGATTGTCCGCTGGGGACGGTGATTTGGTTTCCGTATCTTCGTAGCCAGGCTATACAAGGTGTCCAGGGCCTCCTTCAGACTCGCAACTCGATAGTTGATCTCTTTGAACGATCCGATGCTCCCATGTGACTCGGTCGAAGTTTGGCTTGAATCAGATGCCTTGTCGGAGTCGCCAGGGGCCCGTTCACTGGCCTGAAATCTCTGTTCTTCCACTGGAGGTCTGTCTCCGCGAGCTATCGAAGTTAAGTTGCCCAGCTGTTCCTGGAGATCTTTCAGCAACTCGAGACAAAGTTCTTGTATGGGCACCGAATCTCGAAGCCGATAGTCTAAGGACGCATGGCCTCCTTGATGAAGTCCTAGACTGTGTGCCCATATCTTGAATCTCTCACTCTCGATGGTTATATCTGTTCTCGGTATCGCTGTGTCTTGGGCAGCCAACCAGTCGAAGGACTTGGTAATGCCCAAACCGATGATCCTCAGTTGGTTGGAAGCCATCTTACTTGTGACTCTAATAGGCAGCCAAAACTGAACGATCCCGCCAAGTTGAAGAAGATGACAATGGAAACACACAGAGAGGCGAGATGGATATTCTAGCCTTGCCGGCATGAAAGGGGGGGGGGGGGGGGTGGAGTAAGCTGATGCGGGGTAGAACCACAATCAGCCGATGCAGTACAGTGGCACTTCTGAGTAATTACGTTGTTGACCCCAAAACCCTTTCCAGTGACTTGAACTTTCTCGATATGGGCCGGCTAAACTATCATTGTTTGGTTTTGCAATGTCGGGCCTCGAAGTTTGCGGAGTTGTTCTTGGGGCTATCCCACTGTTGATCTCAGCCCTCGAGCATTACAAAGATGGGAAAAGTATGTGGGATACTTTTCGTCAATCGCGCGGCCTACTCAGTACCCTTATCATCAGACTGAAGGTCCAGCAAAAGTTCTTCTATTTGGAGATCTTAGACTTGCTCAAGGCTGTGGGCATCGATGATGTTATCGGAGGCGATCCTACAGAGAATGAATGCATCAGCATCCTGCGCGATGCCAAAACCAGCAGGCACATCCAAGAGTACCTAGGGATACTGTACGACAGTCTCCTGGATACGGTGCGACTGTACGAAACATGCTTAAAAAGGATCGCTGCTAAGCTCCACCACATCACCAGATTACCCAGTGTGAGTTGGACATATATTCACACAGATCCAGGCCAACTAACCCTATTCAGGCCTCCAGAGATGACCTGCAATCAATATTGGAATGCAGTACCTCGGGGAAGATATCTATCAAAGGGAAAGTTTCTTTCACCATGAAGAGAGACGACCTGAGTGCGCTCGTGGAAGATTTGCGCGAAGACAGACTGTCAATAAAAGAGATCGTCAAGAAGGCTAAGAAGACCCAGCAAGAAGAGATACCGAGACAGGCTTCCCATGAAGCTCAAATGATGGCTCAGAAGTTTGACAGAGTTCGACAAGCCGCCTTGTCGCTCTACCCTGCGATATGCAACGCTTGCACATGCACCTGCGAGGAGCACCGAGTGTTGATTCGTCTGGACCACCGAACGACTTTGAAAGGGGTTAAGAAGTCATATGGGAAAGGGACATCGAGCAACACGACGTTCAACGTTATGATTGACTGGGAAGGCGAACTCCAAGAGGCCTACATAGAGGCTTCATCTTACGCAGCAGCACCAGCACCAGACTTTAGTGGCCCACGTGAGAACATCGCGAAGAAAACTCGACTCGAAGTACCCGTCATCACGCTCAGTGAATCCATCGCCAGTCCCCACCTATACGAGCAGGTCACTAACATATGCGAGAGCATTCGAGAAGCAACGGCTGCTTGTCGACACTTGAACTTACAGCTCGCCCACACGCGGCTGATGGTCGGAGGTCATCGAGAATACCAGGAGCCTCACCGAGCCCCTGTTTCTGCCACGTCTCTCTATAGTTTCCTTCTGAAACATGCACCTGATGACGACCTCCGGCTTACTCCGAAACAGAAGACCTCTTTGGCACTTGAGGCGGCGTCCTCAGTTTTACAGTTGCGGCAGACACGGTGGTTGAGTCGAGGAATAAGCAGCGAATCTTTGAAGCTTTCGCTTCTTCCAGATGAGCAAGAAGCTATCTTTTTCTCGTATATGGAACAAAGCATACATCGTTGTACCAAAGAGTCGGTTGACGGAGCCGACGAGCTTGACCCGAAGTCTCTTCTGCTCGATTTGGCGATTTTGCTCTTGGAGATATGGAATCACAAACCAATAGGACTCTGTGCTGAGAAGATGGGTGTCCAAGTGGCGGATTCCCCAGAGGCCAAGAGAATCGCGGCTATCCGGTGGGTGGAGAAGTCGTCAAACCATCTTCCACTCAACCACCTGAAGGCAATCGAGCAGTGCCTAGCTGTGTGCTCTGGCAGGCTCCGGTTTTGGCATGAGAAGGAATTTCAGAGGCTATACTGCGAAAACATCATCAAACCGTTGAAAGAGAATTGCGATGCGTTGGATACAGAGAAACAGGCGGGGATTCTTGTTTATTGAATCAGGGGCAATCGCGACCAGTCTCTACTGGAAACAGTTTTGAATCCTCAAATACATTATCCCCATTGGGCATGCGTTTGAAAACGATGTTCACTTTTCTGCAACAGGCATTAGGCCTGTGTGAGTCGTAGCAGTGGTCAGAGTTGCATTCAATCCTAAATAAACGTGCTCTAGGTACTCTAGTCTTCTCAATATCTGATCTCATCACTCACCACATTCAAACTTTTCAACTTTGTTGATTGGCTTTCATCTTCCGAGTAGATGAGAGGCAGCGGCCCATTCGTAAGGTACTCAGTTAGCGGTCACTGCATCAAGCTTTGGGGGCTTTCTCAAATTACTGTGATCAGTGATCAGATTGGTACGTAGCGAGTGGACCTTGGACCCCATTTCCAATAGGTCGTGGTTATGACTTAAAAGGGGATAAAAGTGAGGACCCCTTGCATGGGCCACCTACAAGATCATTCTTACTGCCCCGCCCCCAACTACCACAATGCATTATCTTCCACTATTTTCGTGTCCGGATAGGCACCTCCCATCACCAATTGCCCTACAAAAATCTGGGTACTTTCCTGATGTCTGCTTTTGTCTTCCAGGTCTTCCGATGGATGTCTGGTTCGGGCGTCCCAGCATCCAACATGCCAGCCGGTGGGGATAGTGACCGCGACGACAGGGTCTCGTGTAGCCTTCCCGCGCCTGGTTGGGAATGGAGGCAACAACTGCCTGGCAGTCCCAACGCCCGACCACGCACTCGATTTTGCGGCTCCGGCTGTGCGGTATGGGCCTACCCTTCGGTCGGTGGCGTTGTGTACGGAGTCTTCACCGCGGTGCAGCTCAAGCAGCTGGGACTCAGCAACAAAGAAGAGGCCAACCGGTCCGACAACTCCGACGAAGAAGATCGACTCAGCCTCGCTATACTACGGCAGGGTGCGCACTGGTGGCCCAGATGGGGCCTCTACCTCCGCCACAGCAGGGAGGTGGGGAGCGAATTTTACGACTTCCATTACCCCCCGAGCATTCACGTCGCCTATCCCGCGTCGGGCAATGGTGTCTGGGTATTGAAAGGTTCCGAAGACAGGGAGTGGGGGGACGAAGATGACTTCCTTAAGCCGTCACTGCCCCCCGTTCCTGAGGGGCTGGTGCCCCGTAGGAACCTCGCGTTGACGGCGGATGAGGAATGCGAGGCCCTCAAGCACTTTGGCGCGACGTAAGTACTTGTTTCCTTTTCTAAAGGCTGTGGGACATGACTAATGAACTATCTGTAGCTTCTACGAGAGTCCAGACGAATGCGAAGATCTACCGAAGACTTTGGATGAGGGAGTTCAAAGAGGGAAGAAGTACGAAGCACTGCTCAAAAGAATGGAGGATCCGCATTACCGTGACGCCTGGCAGACGTATGGAAGTACCGAATGGCCGGTCAAGGAAACATGATCCGTGTTGCCACTTTGACAACAGGTAGAACATGGGTATTCATCATCATTAGCCGTTCAAGAATGGGCGCGTTATCGCATAAGACGGTGTCCTGAGCATGTCCAATTAAATTAAACTATGATGGTGGTTGGCACCAGGCACACATAATGGATAGGTTGGTTCTGCTGCCTAAACACCCCCAAGGCATGTAACATCGGAGCGGTTTCGTCGCGATGACTCGGCATGTCAAACGAAGCTCGAGGTATCACATCAACGAGGATTACGTATAATATACAGATGTTCATGCTTGACAGCCAAGTGGAAGAAATGCAGCATTATATCATCCCCTTTGGATATTAGTTCATTCATGCATCTAGCTGTGGGGCCCGAGGGATGGATCGCTTATGGTGAAGAGGTAGAAGTGGGATGCAACCGTTGGGTTGTTTCGCTTGCATCGACCCTGGTGGCGTCTGGCCGTGGATGCTCACCGTGCTGGGCTCAGGAGGATGCGGTACCGACGCCGCTCCTGTGCTCTGTAATTGCGCCTCGAGTCGCATCTGGTTCTGGTTCCGCTTCCAGCGCTTCCATGCCTCCGACACTATCAAGGTGACAATGGTCAATCCCACCGACGTGGCAAACCAGGTCCCCAGCGCCAACCGCGACCATTTGTGCGTTTGGCCTTCCTCCAGGTCTTGGAACTTGACAATGTCGGTGCTGAATACGGCCTTGTTTCCAAAATTAGCGTTGTTGGACGGTTAGGTCGGGAGGCGGAGTGACACATACCGATACTACCGTCATGGGTAGATAGAATATCGCAATTGCTTGGAACAGGCCCATCACCACGGCCTCCTCGTGACCTTGTTTGGTGAGGTCCAGCATGACGTTGTTCGTCTGGTTCTGCAGAACCTTTGATATCTTTGAGGGTGATTAGTAGCTTTCCGGTCGGCACGTTGATGTCTTTGATACTCACGACTCCTTCGCGGCTCTTTGCCATAGCCACAAGGTTCTGGGCAAGTTGCTCGACGCTCTGCAAGTCCATTCGGCACTCGCCCAGTTCCACCAGAAAGTTATCAAGGAGTTCCTCGCGCTCATCTTTCCAGTCGTCCAAGCTTGGCTCTTTTGCTGCTTCGTCCCTGAACTGTTTGTCGTAGAACCTGCTGAGCAAGTTCAACACTTGCAGGTTGTCATGTAGTCTCAGGATGCACGTATCGGCCTCATCTATGTACTTGTAGAGTTTCTGTAGATCCCCATCAACCACTGGCGGGGACGTACCGTGGATGTACTTGTCGGTCTGAACGGTCATTGATTAGCAGCATCGGACAGGTTTGGTGAAGTGTGTCGTACCAAACTCAAGATTTCCCGACCGGCTTCCTCCACAAATGACGAGTATTCGCACACGGCCCGGTCGGCCAGCTTCAAATGAAGTTGAAGAGACAAACCGAAGCCTGTAGAAACTTTGAAAGTCTCGCCCCTTTCCTCGTAGAAGCGATCCAAAGGCTCCTGTAGGTGATTCTTCCAGAGGGTGTTTTGAGTTCTGATTCTCACCGTGGAGCCTTCAACAGGCTCTGGGATGAGAGGCGAGGAGACTATCCAGAGGGACTTTCCATTTTCGAGGTCGAACTGGTGGTGGATCGCGGCATGGGGTCGGATCCATTCAATGACGTTGTCTGGGCCTGCGAGCGCCTTTCCCTTCAGCTTGCTTCTTTGCACAGTCTTGATGATATACGACAAATGAACATGCCGCCCGCTGCGGTTCAGCCTTTCCAAGCTGTACTTTGGTTTCCTGATATGACTCTCCGATCTGAAACCGCCGCGGCCGAGGTCGCTCTTCCCTGTCCTTGGCACAACGTAGGTGATAAAGTTGAGAAAGCATGCGGATACCTGATGGTAGGTCATGATGCGAGTGAACATGTCTTTGGTCAGGTTAAGACGACGACTGGTTGCCTTGATGGTATCCAGCAGACTGTTTGCTCTCTCCTGTCAGTGGGCGTATTCCCCAAGACAAGAGTCAATACTCACATGACGCGGCAGACAGCATCCTTTCGAAGCCAATCTTTGCCTTGATGAGAAGACGGTACAGATATGTCCTCGCCAAGGACCCTCCTAAGAGCGGCGTCATCTCTACATATCTTCTTTCTCCTGGTATTACCTAGTATCATCAATCAGCCGTTCTGCTCCGTCCGTGGAACACCGTTCTACGGCGGAGATGGTGTGCTGGAAAACGTGCTTACAGGGATTGCCGATATCATAATCTCGTATTTCTACGTGTATGTCCTCTCGTTCATCTTCGTCGTCAGGGTCGCAGAATATCGCGCCCTGGTTCTTGTCGAGCTCGTTTCTGTAGTGCGTAGATCTATTTCCATATCCATCATGGAGAAGTGTGCGCGGGAAATCGTGGTGTTTCTCGTAAGAGATCAAGAACCGGTCGGTCCGATCCATGACCTGATGCTCTCCAGTGAGACTCGTTCCACACACAATAGGGTAAGGAATCTGAGTATATTGGCCCAGTGGAGGCGCAGGCATTGAATTTGGGAGATTAAAAACACTCTCAGAGCAAATTAGAACATGTGTTACAGAAAAGGCCCCCCTTCCCCTCTCTATCTATACCAGCCCGCCCCATTTCATTGTCAAGTCTTTAGCGAGGCTCTGGCCGAATCCTTCCCGAGCCTGCATTTGCAGGCATGAGGGGGTTGTCAAGGATAAATGCATGTCACCCGAACCATTCATGTACCTGTACATGCATCTTACTTGGACATGCAACGCCGCGCCTTCGAGTCCAGTCGGGTCCCCCAGCATCCGCAAATAGGTGTGAGCAATCTTCGAAGTCCGTGGCGCGTTCAATCTGCGTCTTCCGGCGAGGAACTCCTCTCGTAAGTTCTCCGATCTTTCAACTTCGAAAGACTCTTCTTTTGCTCCTGAGTAATTGATCTTGATTAGTTGACATCGTGAAACGAATATCTTCGATCGTGCTTACAGCCGTCAGAGGCACAGGTACGTAGAAAACCCATATGTCTCCATCCTGTGATTAAAAATATTAGTGGCGCCATAATGGGAGAACTGGGATCGGCCAAACTCACCAGTTTGGGAGAGAAATCTTTTTGGGGGAAGTATTTGCGAAGGACTCGGTCGATTACTTCCCACTCCAACTGATGGGCCTCGATTGACTCCATGTGTCGGGTCTCTTTGTCTTTTCCTTGAAGCTGCACAGTCTTTTTAAAAAAGGTCCTCTGGAGCTTCGAGGTGGCCCTCCTTAAAAGTGACTGTTGATGAGCGACCGGTGCCATCCGAACGAAATGCGACCGGCGGTGTTGTCTTCATTATTTAAGGAGTTGATGACGAGGCAAGGGGCCAGTTTTGGTGGGCACGGCGCAGTTAAAAACGAGATGCTTCGCCCTTTTGCCGCCTGACCACCGCCCCAAAGCATTGGCCTCGGAAAGGCCACGGCAGTAAACATCAGATTGGCTTCATGGGAGTACCGGGTACTTTGGTGCTTTAAATGGCCGGGCTAATCTGTAGGTTGTGTAATCCTTGGCCAATGGACAGCCGCTGACGGCTTTGGGGTGGTTGCATTGCACTGCGTGAGCTGCACCAACGACTCGACGGGAGCAATTTCTCTGACGTTGCAATTTTCAGCGTGGCTGATGACGAAGTGGAAAATAACCACCCGCCCCCTCCTTTTGGCTGCATGGACGGCCGTTCCCGGGCAGCTCTCAGCTGTTGCTGAGCTGGTAGGTCTCGGCCAATCATACTGTGATGTTTTCTGCAACGTCGCGTATCCATGGCTCTTTGGACCACAGCACATCGTCGCGCCGATGCACTGCCTTTTGGTAAATCGTGGCATTAGCAATACCTGTAGACCTGGTCTACCAGCCCTTGCAATATCACACTACAAGAATGTATGGCCATGCGAAGACCACATCATCCGTTGGAGTGGCTTGGCTTCTAGTGAAACAAGATCCGACCCCGAATCTGCAACGAACCGAACCTCCTAGGTGACTCACATGTAGACGTGAGATAACCCTGGCTCCATATTCTTACCAATCATTCGCAAAGGCATTGTTCTCTATGGAAGGCTAGTGGTCAATCACAATGGAGAGTAACAGAGGAAAGGTGTACAAATGGCGCCTGACAAGCAAGCGTGACCTCAAACTCACATTGGGTTTAACGTACGTAACATTACAGAGAGCCCGACTTCCAGGACCTGGGTCTAATGCTAAGCTGTGACCTCAGCGAAAGTCCATTGCTTGGAAAAGGGGCCTAAATGCGTCTTGGCCGAAGTAAGAGCTCGTTAAACTCTCTTGGGCGCATTATGGGGCGCGAAAGCCACGTGCCTATGCCGATTCGAGTGAAGTCTAATTTTGCATTCCACTTATCCCAAATAAGCTTATTCCAACGTTTTGTTATCCAAAGCGGAAGGACACTCATCTGGAGAGTCACTTTGCAATGATGGCTGGTGGCCACGAAAGTTCCCGATATTCACTGGTCCGATCGCCGTCGCCAGGCGGTGTGCAGCCCTAGATCACATTTCGAGTGGTTGAACTTAGGGGACCGTGTGGATAGTGAAAATAAGACATGGCAGACAAGATATGCATCAAATTGTGGTTTTCTGTAGAGGCTCTACCGAGTAGGGAACAAACGTCAATTGGTCACAGGCGAGACCTGACAAAACTAAGGGGCAGATGCGCGATGGCAGGACGGAAAGTAACAAGCTATCGAACAGTACATATTGCACCTCCTGAGCCATTTCTTTTCTAGGGCCCCAAGACTGCATCATGTGGAACTGTACTGGGAAAGTAACGATGAAAATTTAGTTGGTGGCAACAGTAAGGAGGCAACCTCAAGACAAGGGATATAAACTGATCTAATTACTTCTAAGCAGCGACGAGCTCTATAACTCTCTAATAAGGTTTAAGCAAAGGCAACATATAGTATAAACAAAAGGGAAAACAGAGAAAATAAACAGACACGCCCTCATCGGCTACCCCTAGGCCTTGCGACACAACCGACCATCATCGCCCAGCCGCCAGTAGTTGTCACTGCCCACCCCGGCATTCACCCAAAACAGGTGCTCCGGGTCGTACTTCTGCTTGATCCCCTCCAGCCTCGGGTACGTGGTCCCGTAGTAGTCGTTCTTCCAGTCCGGCGCGTCGAACGTGGCCTCGTTCATGTAGGACCCGCCCCCCTGCGTAAAGGACCGCGTGCGGATCTGCCACCCGTTGACCAGCTTCTGCACGCGCGCCAGCTCCGCCGACGACACGTCGTCGTCGAAGGCGCCCACCATGTTGATCGTAAACAGAGCGTCGCGCCACGCGGGCAGCAGCGCGTTGGCGCCCGGCCGGTTGCCCACCCGCTGGTGCGAGACGTCGTTGGAGACGCCGGCCACGGCGCCCGTCACGGTGGGGTCCTGCACCACGTCGCGCAGGGCGTCGACCAGGGCGGGCAGCTCCTTCTCGACGGTCCGCCGCGAGATGAGCCGGCTGCTTTGCGAGCTGTTGGTCACGTACTCGTCGCGGTTGAAGCGCTGCAGGTGCTCGTAGAAGCCGGCGCTCTCGCCGGTCTGGTAGTCGGCCGGGGTGATGCCGATCTGCTTGAGCGTCTGGACGAAGGGGGCCAGGGCCTTGGTCACGTCGGCCTCGGTGCCGTCGGCCAGGGTGACGTAGCTGATGCGGAAGACGTCCTTGGTCAGGAACCACAGGCTGCTGAACCGGGGGATGTCGTTCAGCGTCGGCTGCAGCTTGAGCCACGCCGTCACGCCGGCCCAGAACTTGGCGTCGTCGCCGGGGTTGGTGAAGGTCATGGTGGCGCCGCCCACGCGGCCGTCGGGGTGCGCCTTGGTCGTCAGCGAGAGGACGAAGGCCCAGTTGCCGGCGCCGCCGCCGGCCAGGGCCCAGTAGAGGTCTGCGTTCTGCGTGGGCGAGGCGGTGCGCCGCTGCCCGTCGGCCGTGATGACGTCGAACTCGAGCGCGTTGTCGACGCCCATGCCGTAAGTCGCGCCGAGGGGACCGTGGCCACCGCCCTGCGTGAAGCCTCCTGCCAAACCAACAGTGGGGCACGAGCCGCCGACGATGCGGACGCCGTTGCGGTGCGCGGCCTCGTACGCCTCGAAGGCCTGGACGCCGGCGCCGAGCGTGGCGGCGCGGCCCGTGTAGCCGGGGCTCTTGTAGTCGGAGAAGGTGATGGTCTTGAGGTTGTGGGTCCAGAGCTCGAGGGCGCCGCGCCCGCTCGACCGGCCCAGCAGGTCGTGCCCCGTGTTCTTCACCGTCAGGCGCAGGTTGTGCTCGCGGGCGAAGCGCATGCCGGCCATGGCCGTCTCGGGGCTGTCGACGTTGATGGCGTAGGGGGCCAGGTTCCCGAGCTTGCAGTCGCCCACGTTGGCCTCAAAGGGGCTGCAGGTGTTGTTCAGCCAGTACAGGGACATGATGTTGACGGGGTCTTGCCAACTGTAATTTTCATTTTGTCAGTTTTCATTGTCTAGAGAAAGTATGGGGGGATTATGAGGGGTTCACTCACTAAGGTTCAAGCTGCGTCCAGTTGGCCCTGACCTCGGAGCAAGACTGCAAGTTGAATCCTTCCCCGTGGCAGGTCTGGGCCAGAGGAACACCGCGAATGAGTCTGCCGCCGATGGTTGTATTGAGTTTGTTCCACATTTCCTCTTTAGGATAGGCAGCGTCCCCAGGCATGACTCGACACTGGGGCGCCCCAGGGCCGGGCGGCGGCGGCGGGTGCCCGTGCCCAGGGGGTGGTGGCGGAGGAGGAGGGTTGCCGTGCCCAGGCGGAGGTGGCGGTGGGCCCCGGGGCCGGGAGGAGGGGGTGGCGGGCCGCCAGGTCCGGGAGGAGGCGGTGGACCCCCAGGTCCGCCAGGCCCACCGGGACCAGCAGGAGCTGCGTTGGCCAAAGGAACGGCAGCAGAGAAGAGTACGAGAGCCAAAGCCCTCAGTGTATTAGAGTGAAGCATTGTCGGTGATGTAAAATGAAATGAGCTATACGATGGAGTGTATGTTCAGGATGAAGGATCGACTTTGCTCTTTTGACTAGTATCGAGCTATACTGTCTATTGGCTTAAAGAATGAGGGATGATGGCTTGGAGTTTCAGGAATATCAACGCGAATGAGTCTCGTATTTAACACCCCCGATTTCACGAACGACACCAATATCCACGGAGTCACCTCCGTGAGAAACGCTCCAGGCTTCTCTAAGCTACGCCCGGTCAGCCTTGCTAGCATCTGACTCCTTCATCAAGGGTTACAGATAAGACGCAATCCTCGAAATAGTAATCCATGGGCCGAGAAGGGCCTCCCGTCTCTCTAGCACTGCGGATAGCTTCCTTCACGAGGTAAGAAAACGCTCGAGGGGGGAGGAATATGTCTCAGCTTCTGACAGCTACGGTGACAAATCTACAGTAACCCTCTACCTGATTGGGCGGTCCGACGAACTGGGATGCCAAGCCACACGATCCTTCGTCTAAGATCGGGAATCCTTTGGCTGAAGCCTCGTGGCATGAGATGGACGAATCGGAGAGGGCCATGGTACCCGCTTCTGGTAGCTGTTGTTGAGCCCCGTCGGTCGTAGGTGAGCTCAGGGGCAGTACGGCCACGCGACTCCGCCGCCCCCAGGCAGGAGAGGATTTTGATACTGATCTCAGCAAGGCACTATTTGGGGATTGTATGCCAAGGTTCAGCTCTCTGGCGGAGGAAGGCTTCGCAAGACATACTTCGTCCAGCTGGAGCAAAACAGTCAGAGCGAGGTAAACGGAGCTGAGCCCGAGGCGCGGTAAGCGCGCGTTCCTGCACGATGCAGGGCTCAGACACGTGGGACCAAGAGCTGCGAGAATAGCTTGGCTTTCGGCCCAGCCGGTGCAGCTGCCTAGAGACACAAGCAAAAGGGGGGTGGGTGGGTGTGGGGGGAAGTGGCCGCCCCATAAAACGGTTCCGTGTGGTCAGCAGCTAATACAATGGGCGCAGGTATCGGGGTACTCTCGTCGCTCATGTAATCAGGTCCAAAGCCAAAGCACCGGAGCAAATATCTAACCGGCTGGAGGATTCAGCCGCGATTATCTCTGCTGCTTTTGATTGGACAACACTTGGTTTACTAATGCGAAATTCGACAATATGTCCCCGAACAGGCAGGAACGGTTTCTGACTCCGCTCGTCGGGACTGCCTACTTAGCCAAGTAGGTACATGGTTTTCAACTATATGCCTGTTTGTCTCTAATTTCTAATAATAGCAAACCTAAGCATTATGCAGTCAGGTCCACGTGCCGCAACCGCACATAACAGTGTCTCGGCCTGCTGGTCATGACCATGAGGGAGCCGTACCTCGACAGCGCCTCGGGGCAGGCCAGCAGCTCAAAGTTCCAGACGAGCAGGGTCAGCACGAGGCGCATCTCCAGATAGGCGAGCCGCGGCCCAAAGCAGCGGCGGGCGCCCGCGCTGAAGGCCAAGTGGGGCCCGGCGCTCGCGTTGTACTCTTCCTTTCCCTTTTCGTTTCCTTCCCCTCCTACTCTGGTAAGCCAGCGTTCCGGCGCGAACGAGGCAATGTCGTGGTCGTCCCAGGCCATCTCGGCAGTGTCCAGCGTCTTGGACGAAGGAGTGGCGGGCAGCTTGGTGCGCCGCGCCTCGTCAACAACAAAACCCGGGCTCACGAAGCTGGGGCCCTCGCGCAGGCACAGGACCTGGGTGCCCTTGGGGATGGGGTGGCCCAGCACCTGCGTGTCGACGACGGCCTCGCGGTCGATCATGGGGATCGGGCCGCCCATACGGAGCGACTCCTCGATCCACGCGTCCAGGTACGGCACCGTGGTCCCCGTGATCTCCTGGACGGTCGGGTGGCGCCGCTCCGCCTTGGCCTGCGCGAACCCCGCCTGCAGGGCGGCGCGCAGCTTCGTCTGGGCCGCGGGGTGGTCGGCCAGGAGCTTGACGCCCCAGGACAGCGTGGTGGAGGTGGTGTCGGCACCTGCAATGATGAAGCCGAACGCCTGTAGGATAATTTATGTAAGTGAGAGCTCTTTTGCGCGAGTGTGTGTGTGGGTTGATAAGAGGGGGGAAGGGGGGAAGGGGGAGGGTATACCTCGTCTTTCATGACCTTGGAACAGTAATCCGGTTCCTTGCCCTCCTTTTGCGCCGCCTCCTTGCACCGACGCACCATGAGGTCCACCGCCGACTTCTCCGTCTGGCCCGTCGCCTCCTCCATCCTTCTCGCCGCCTCGCGGAGCTCTTTCGTGATGAACTCGTCGCGGATGCGCCGCGCCTTGCGCATGTACGGCTGGCGGATCACGTACTCCCAGCGCAGGGCGGGCCAGATGCTGCCCTGCACGTGCTTGATGGACTGCGTGAAGTCCATGGACGCGCGAATCACCTCCTCCATCTGCCCTCGGGGGAACTCCACGACCTGCTCCGGCGCCGCGGCGGCGCGCCGGCGGATCGTCTGGATCGCCGCCGCGTCGAGACCCTGCACGGCGTTCAGGGCCGGCCGCAGCGCGCTGTGCGGGAAGTTGGGCCCGTAGGCGAAGCCGTTGACGGCGTCGAGGACGGCGTGGTCGAGGTCCTCGGTCGCGGACCAGGGCCGGCCCTCGGCGATGTCGCACTTGGCCCGCCACAGCTCGACCAGCTTGACGGCGCCGCGGTGGATGGTGGGCCCCGCCACGCCGTTCAGGAAGGCCGGCGACATGGAGTCCTGGATCAGGCGGCGCTGCGCCTTGTGCCGGGCGTTGGTCTTTTGGCGGATGTGGTGGTCGGGCCCCAGGTACTTGAGCAGCTCGATCGACTTGCCGGAGCGGTCAAACTCCTTGCGCCGCAGCAGGGCGTTGGTCTCCTGGTAGTCGGCCAGGATCACTAGGGGCGCCCGGAAGGGGCTGTAGAACATCTGCGCGATGGGCGTGTCGAGCTCCTTGACCGTCGCCAGCAGGAACGTGATGAAGCTGCCCTCGCTGGCGTCGATGTGCTGCAGCATGTCGGGCACGTCACCGAGCAGCCGGCCCGCCGACCGCCCCTGGTAGGGGATGCCCGGGATGGGCTTCGGGAGGGCCAGGTAGTACAGCCCGCTGAGCAGCAGGGCGGGCACGCCGAAAAGCAAGAATAGGGTGGTGAGACCCCCAGGGGTACCCAGTAACCCTTGACGGATCTGGTCCATGGTCAGGGTCTCGAAAAGCCCCATCCTGGAAGTGCGTGATATGGTCTGAAGGATCTGTGGTGGAAGCCGCGGCGGAGCAATACGCACACGAGAGACAGAGGGAGAAGGAGAGGCTAATTTCGCTATTCTTAGTCTTACACGTGAGCCGTTCCTGGGTGCCTCGGCCGTTGGTTGCGAGTAATTGTGCTCATTTCTATAGCCAATCTCGCCGTGTAATGTAATCCATACCAGCAAAGCTGCACCATCAGCGAGGTGGGTGCAATGGCGTGCTTCAATATGGTCAGCACCACGCTCCGGTCCTGCAGAGTGTGACTGGCCAGCGCCCCCACACCGATGGGGAATGGCTAGTGTATTGTATTACGGGCGGTATGGGGTGTGGCCGGCGGACTTATGCTGACAGGCGCGCATGTCAGGGTGCTGACACTGCAGCACTCTGGTCATGTGGGGCGGGCCAACTCTGGTCCGCGTCGGACTCAGGGGGTCTCGACTCCATATCCAGCCAACCACAATTAACCATATTTTCTCAACACTTGACTCTTACATGTAAAGCCACTACTTCCAGGAGTCCGCCAATGTTTGTGATGACATGCATCTCAACCTGTGCACCATATGTCCTGTAATCCCGCAGTGAAGAATGGACCATGTGTATATAGTTAGTGCATTAGATGAAGTGATGATTAGTACAAGGCACGAAGGAGTGCGGATGCTTTAGGATACAACGGTCTTTAAAATATCTAGAGCAAAACGTATCTTACTTGGCACAGCCTGGAACAATTCCCGTCATCACCATAGCCACATCCTAGTCGCCATGGACTTCAGCCCCGAGTTGCAAGCCTCAGCATCGGCGCATGATCCAGTACGTACTGACTCGGCCGGTCAAGGGCTAAGGTACCTTCAGCTGGCCTCCACCCATGCGTCTACCACTTTCGGCAGGCTTGTCATAGGCGCTTTGCTGCTCCCGTTCCTTTACTGGCTACTCCTACCCAAGCCGCTAAGGGGCATCCCCTACAATCGGCTGTCTGTGCGAAAGGTTCTCGGAGACATCCCGGCTCTGGTATCCCACGTATCGCAGGAAAAGGGCACCTTCACGACATATCTCCTTAAAACAGTTGAAGCGCTAGATTCGCCCGTGGTGCAAGTCTTCATCAAACCCTTGGGGCGGCCCCAGGTGGTTCTCGCCGACTTCCAGGAGGCCCAGAAGGTGCTGGGACACCGCGGCAAGGAGTTCGACCGGTCCAGCTCGCTGGGCGACTTGGTCAGCGGTATTGGCCCCGACCACCATGTGCTACTGAAGACCAACAACGCCTGGCGGGCGCAGCGCCGACTTATCCAGGACCTCATGACCACGTCTTTTCTGAACAGCGTCGCCGGGCCGGTGATGCACGGGAGCATGGTCGTCCTGCTCGACATCTGGCGCGAGAAGGCGCGCATCGCCAACGGCCGGCCGTGGGACGCCCGCGACGACATCAACTGGGAGACGCTGGACGCCGTCCACGCCTTCTCGTATGGCGCGGACTTCGGCCACAGCAGCTCCCAGCCCATGCTGGAATTGCTGAAATCTCTCGACAGCAAAGCAGTCGAAAAACTCCGAGGCACAGGCTCAATCGACGACCCCATCGCTTTTCCGAGCGTGTCCGTAGACGATCTCTGCCAAGCCACCATCACGCTGTCGCATACGACCATGGAGGTGCACGGCAGCCCGATGCCGAGCTTGCACTGGGCCTACATCATGCGGAAGCCGCGCGTGAAGAGGGCGACCAGGATCAAGGAGGCCGCGCTCGAAAAGGAGGTTACTGCGGCTGTGTCCAGACTCGCGGAGCACAAGGGCGGCAAGGTCAAGTCCGCTGTGGACCACATGGTGATACGGGAAAAGGCGCTCGCGGAGAAAGAGGGGCGCAAGCCGAATTACTATTCCCGAGTCATGATGGATGAAGTAGGTCTCATTAATTGGTCTAGTATGTTTATCCTTTACTAATAGAGCCATCCCTAGGTATTTGGCTTTGTGGTAGCAGGCCACGATACCACCAGCACCACCATGTGCTGGGCCGTCAAGCATTTGGCGGATAACCAAGACGCCCAAGCCCGACTACGCGAGGTGCTCACCGCCTCCTATCCCGCCGCAGCCACAGAAGGGCGCAGTCCAGACATCGGAGAAATCACGGGCGTCCAGATCCCCTACCTAGACGCATTCCTGGAAGAGGTGATGCGCTGCGCCAACACGGTGCCCGTCGTGGACCGACAGGCCATCGTCGACACCCAGCTCCTGGGCCACCGGATCCCCAAGGGCACCGTAGTCAGCTGTCTCGTGACGGGCCCGAGCATGACGACGGCGCCGTTCGAGATCGACGAGGCCCGGCGATACGCGGGAAATACGAACACTACCAAGTCTAATAATAACAACGCGCAGCAGCAGCAGCAGCAGCAGGAGGCCCGGCTCAGCTGGGACCCCTACGACATGGCCGCCTTCAAGCCCGAGCGCTGGCTCGTCGATGACGGCCGGTTCGACGCGCAGGCCGGGCCGCAGCTGGCGTTTGGGCTGGGGACGCGGCAGTGCTACGGGAAGCGGCTGGCGTACCTGAAGCTGCGGATTGGCATTGTGCTTTTGGTTTGGCACTTCAAGACGCGGCCGGTCCCGGCGGCGCTGGGCGGGCAGGAGTCGGTCATGGTCATGTCCAACGAGCCGCGCAATTGCTTCATGCGCCTCGAGGAGATCCCACGGGTCTCGAAATAGCATTTTAGGCAAAAATGTCTGAAGATCCATGTAATATGGACAAATGGGATGGGGTGTCTGCTTATTAGCTTAGGGGGTGTGGCTATCCACTCCGTCGGCAAATGATGACCCGTCTCTGCATGGTAATTTATGATTATGTATCCGACTCGGTTTGCTTCTTCGACTCTCCCTTGATTCGTTTTACGTCCGATGCACCCCCTTCGGGCTTATATCGGTACTCCCCCTAGTCCACCTCTACCAGATGCAACCTATTCAATCTCGTACTCTCCAACCCTTCCTTGGGATCTGTCGACTGTCTGTTCATCTGAGCCACTTCTATATTACATCAGGAGCTCTGTCTGAACCGCCTTATTTCTAGCCCTGTGAATCAGTGCGTTAGTTATGTACCTTACCAGTGTACTGCGACGAACGACATAGCACAATGCAAGAGAAGTCCCCGACCAACAGCGGTCGCCCACATGATGGGGCCGTTGAAACCCGCTCCTACCCCGGCACTCTGCGCCTCTCACTGATTCTTGCCGCGCTTTTCATGACCACCTTTCTGGTAATACTGCCACCCACAATCGCTTTCAATCAAAGTGCATGAACACTAACTCCCAGGCGTCTAGGCTGCTCTCGACTTGGTATGACCCTGTTCTAATTGGTCCCCGCCCATTAATTCCCACACACACCCCTAACCAAGTGCACCCCCAGGGCATCGTCGCCACCGCCATCCCCAGCATCACCAACGAATTCAAGGCCCTCGACGAGATCGGCTGGTACGGCGGCGCCTACTTCCTGACCATCGGCGTCTTCTCGGGCTTCTGGGGCAACCTCTACAAGTACTACGACGCCCGCAACGTGTTTTTGGTGACCACGGTCCTCTTCCTCGTCGGCAGCGTCGTCGCCGCCGCCGCCCCCAACAGCATCGCCCTCATCGTCGGCCGCGCCGTCGCCGGCTGGGGCGGCGCGGGGATTGTGGGTGGGAGTTATGTGATCTCGCACCAGATCGCGCGGCCCGAGAGGAGGCCCGCCATCACGGGGCTCATTGGCGCGGTGTTTATCTTTTCGTCTATCTTGGGGCCTATCGTGGGAGGGGCGTTTACGTACCAGGTCTCGTGGCGGTGGTGGTAAGTTGTCTCCCGTCCTCGATCTCCCCTTTCTCTTCTTTGATATGGCAATGTCTCACGTGGCGGTTGCGCTAATGTCACAATGCCAGTTTCTACATCAACTTGCCCATCGGCGGGGCTGCTCTGATCCTGGTCTTCTTCCTGGTGCGGCTGCCGAAAGATTCCGTCGCCCAGCACGCCTCGGTCCGCGACGTGGCGCTCCAGCTCGACTTCCCGGGCCTGGTTGTCATCATCGGGTCCCTCGTCAGCCTCACGCTGGCCCTGGAGTGGGGCGGCACGGTGAAGCCCTGGAGCGACGGCTCCGTCATCGCCTGCCTGGTCGTCTGGGTCGTGCTCACGGCCGTCTTCGTGGCCCTGCAGATCTGGCAGGGCAGCCGTGCCATGATTCCTATCCACATCATCAAGAAACGGGTGGTCTGGACTAATTGCTTATACGTGTTCTTGTAAGTCCCTCACATCCCGAGCCCCCATGATACGCACACGAGAAACTGAGCGGGGATGTTGCATAGGATCAACGGCCCCAATTTCCTCGTCATTTACTACCTGCCCATCTACTTCCAGTCCATCCGGGGGCAAAACGCGATTGAGTCCGGCGTCAACATCCTGCCGGCCGTCTGCTTCTTCGCCCTCGGGTGCCTCTGTGCGGGTGGGCTGATCGGCAGGATCGGTTACTGGCAGCCGTTCCTGCCCGCCGGCGCGCTCCTATCCGTCGTCGGATCCGCCTTGATCTACAGCCTCGACGTCGACAGCTCGCCTGCGTGGTACTTGGGGAGCCAGGTCATCTTCGGCTTTGGGGCCGGAGGGAGTAGCCAGGTGCCGATGATTGCCGTTCAGGGCTTTTCAGACACGAAGGACCTGTCTCGCGCCACTGGTGTTGTCCTCTGTAAGTTGTGTGACTTATCTCTAACTCGCAGGGTACTAACACCGATCACAGTCTTCCAGTTGGTGAACGGCGCCTACTTCATCACGGCCGGACAATCCATCTTCGCCAACCAGCTGCTGCAGTCGCTGCCCAGGCTCGCTCCCGATGTCGACCCGGCTCAGGTTCTCGGCACAGGTGCCGGAGACATTCATAACGCCTTCGCTGGCGCAGCGCTCCCAGGGGTCCTGGACGCATACATGGTAGGGTTGAAGGGGGCGTTTGCCCTGGGTCTGGCGGCGGCGGCCGTTTGTGTACCGATCGGGCTGTTGGCGCCGATGAAGAAGTTGCCGGTGCACAAGGACAGGGACGAAGGGGCGGCTTTCATGTAGACGTGTAAGACATGTATTTGGGTAACGCATCGTTGGCGCCGAATACTATTTTTAGTGCTCTTAGGGCAGGTGATGGTAACATTGATGAATCTTGGTTAGATACATATGGTCAGACTACATGTCTATGGGCATTGAAGTAGGGTTGTCAGAGATTCAGTGTGTTACTGTTCGATTGCGCGCATCTCGCGTAATTCTTCCAAAACGACACAGGAAAATAATTCTCTTGTGGAAATAATGTATGACTAGGAAGGATACGCGAGTAAACAGAGAGAATGCTGAAGCTAAGTCGACCTCATAATTCCTAATTGTCCAACCAAAGTTCTCTCCTGTATCTGTATCTATAATGCCTAATTTCTAATCTTGACTCGCAGGCCCTTGCTCCCAGGGGCCGAGACAGGAATCACCTTATCGCTATACGGGTCAATGTCCCGAGCACGCTCGGTGTCGTACAGCTCCAGGGTCGGACCTTCCTGTCCACGGTAGAGATCATACTTTCGGAAAAGCGATGCCAGAACGATGGCCATCTCCTTCCGGGCGAGGTTCATGCTAAAGGACGTCAGTTCGACTGCGGGTTTCATAATTAAGCATAATGCAAGAGGCAAAGAGAAGTACTGACCCGAGACAGCTTCGCGAACCGCGCGAGAACCCCAAGAACGACCGCGCGATGGTGGGGTTGTCGATCCAGCGCTGGGGGCGGAACTCGTAGGGATCCGCAAACACCTCGGGGTTCATGTGGGTCGTGAGCGGGGACATGGTAGTCAAGGTGCCGGGCGGAAGCGTGTAGTCCTTGCCGGTTTTACGGTCGTGGTAGGCGATGGGCAGGTCGGGCGAGATGCGCGGCTGCCGGTTCATGACGCCCGGGTGCAGGCGGATGACCTCCTGGACGATGGCGTTGAAGTAGGGAAGGCCGTCGACCTGAGAGAACGAGGGGACCTCGTCGGCGTTGGGGATGGCCCGAATCAGCTCGGCTCGCAGCTTTTGCAGTTCCTCTGGGTGGGCGAGGAGTTCGTAGACTGCGGAGCTGAGAGTGTAGGCTAAACATAGTTCGATGAGTGCCATGTTCAAAGCAAGTTTATAGGTATAGCAGAAACGGGCAACTTGCCAGTCGTCCCCTCTCCGGCAAAGATGATCAGCTGTGCCTCAGCCGCAAGCCGTTGGTCTGTCTTGTCTTCTTTGGGGAGATTGCTGCTCAAAATGCCCTCGAAGATGGTCGTCTTGATTCTCTCCGGGTTGGGCGAGTTTCGAATGTCTCGGACCCGGTCAATCCACCACTACGGAAAGTTAGAACACTTCCAACCCTATCAACATATATAACCAGACTCAAGACTTACATTCTGCTTCTCCCCCAGTTCCCTCAAAGATGGGGCAAAAGCGGCCACCACCGAAACGGGAACCATCTGAATCAAGTCGGCCAGCCACGTAAAGTGGCCAAAGACGTGGGTCAATCCGAAAAAGACGTCGACGGCCTCGAAGTAGGGGGCGCCGTAGTCGAGCCGGTCCAGGAAGCTGAAGGACTCCCCAAAGGCGTACATGTTGATGACGTCGCTCGTGCAGGCCTTGAACATGTGGTGCATCTGCACCACCTGCTCCCACCGGCCGTGCTCCCCCATGCGCGCCAGCAGCTTGCCCGTCTGCTCCTTCATGATGGGCTCCAGCCGCCGGATGCTGGCGGTGGAGAAGAAGGCGTTGACGGCGTTGCGGCGGCGGCGGTGGAAGTCGTGGTCCACCGTGGCTACCAGCGAGTTGGGCGCTGTCGAGACGACGTTAGACGAGATGATCCACTTAAAGAGACGGCCCCTGATTAGGATCCTGGGGATACCCACTTCCAGTCCTCTTCCCCACAACGGGCGGCTTGTTTGTTCTCCTGCCTGCCCCCGGGAAGATCACGTCAAGGATCTCGGGGTCATCGAGATGGACCTCGTCTGGGTTGATGCGGACGATGGGGCCTGCATGTTTCCAAATCAGATCAATGAGTTCAAGGATCCGCCCCACGGCGACGATGGGACACCCTTCTTACCATATTGCGCATGCATATCGTCAATGGCCCGGAAGAACTTGCCACCGCGGAACACATCATGATAAACCTCGGGAATGTAGGATATAGCTTGTATAGCACTGTTAGTCAAGGCTGCTTATCCATGGGCGCATCGTTCGCCTTGAGGAGTTGCATATTACCTGCTAAGCGTGGTCCGGGGATGTTTGAAAGGGGGTGAAAGAAGACTGCAGCCCATAAGTCAGTGACCAAGCTTCCGTAGCGTTATTTGGCGCTTCACAGGTACTCACGTCGGTAAATGGTAAGGGAGACGACATAGGCTAAGAAGACAGTAGTAGAGACCCAAATCGCTTGCCGCACCCACTGCTCAGTGTCGACATCGGCGGTGTTAGGGGGCCACTGAGGCCAAGCCACAGGCAAGTATGGCAGTGCAACGCTTTTCATGGCTGGCAGTGTATGTCTTAGGGGCACAATCGGGTGTTGGAGATTGCTGGTGGGGGGGTTCTAAATTCGAACCATATTCATTGGGAGCAGCAGGGGTGGCATTCATCTAGTCAGTGAAGGCATGTCTCTACTACTAACATGACATCCGACGGCTAATGCGGCCTCCATGACCTCCTCCATGCTTACCTGTAGGGGGGTGTACGTAGCAGGTAATGGCAGCAACGCAAGATAAGCAAGTCTATTATTGGATATTACGTCCGGCCGACGGGCGCTGTCATCGGCTTGTAATTGGCCAGCGGTAATGTCTCCACACACCCTGGAGTGTCGAGCGCGATGGGATGCTTTCTCGCATTAGCACAAGAGAAACTCGTGGCTGCTTGCTAAGTCATCTCTCGTCGTGGAGCATCACCCAGGCTACCTTCCCAGACGCACTACAGTAATAGAGGATATGCTGCATAATCACAGTCGCGGGAGCGCAGAAGTTTAAGACGCTACGACTATAGAGTCAATGGAGCATAGTTCTAGGTAGAGATGGTGGCCATATATATCGAATGAAGTGAATTCGCCTTCTATTACCAAAATTGCTAAGCACAGGAAAATGAAATAGGAAATGACCAGATCCTCGCCGCCCATGCCCATGCCCATGCCCACGCCCATGCCTAAATCACCGCCCCTGCTGGTGCGCCTTTTCCAAAACCTTCAAATCCTTGTCATTGTTCACAATGTGGATCAGCACGCTGGGCATCCAGGCCTGCAGGAACTTGATGAGCCCCGCGAAGCCGCCGCGCCAGATGACGGCCTTGCCGCGCACGATGTCGTTGTACATGTTCCGGGCCGTGACCTCGGGCTTCTCGGCGCCCGGCTTGTGCTCGCCCTGCCGCTGCTTGCTGATGGTCTCCTTGACCGCCGTGTAGTACGAGCCCGCGGGCAGGTTGAGCGCGCCCGCGTTGTCGTGGATCGGCGTCGCGACCGCCCCGAGCATGCCCGTCGTGACGGTCACGCCCAGCGGCGCCATCTCGATGCGCATCACCTCGGAGATGCGCTGCGAGGCGATTTTGGAGCTCTGGTAGATGCCTGCACCATGTCGAGTTCTGGTTAGCTCACATGCGCCCTTGCTGTTTCCCGTAGCACCCCCTGAGGAGCGTGATGGAGGATAAGAAGAAGATGGGACTACTTACCGGCATAGGCAAAAGGCATGCAAGCGGCAGTTGAGGAGACGTTGCAAATAGTCCCCTTGGACTTGATGAGCATCGGCGCAAAGACCTGGGTGACCCCGACGATGCTCCAGACGTTGACGTCGTACAGCCGCTTAGCCTCGTCGAGGTTGACGTCGAGCAGGGGCGTGACGAAGTCCTGCCCGGCGTTGTTGACGAGCACGTCGAGCGCGCCGCCGGTGCGCTTGGCGACGGCGTCGGCCGCCGCCTGGATCGACTCGGCCGAGGTGACCTCGAGGGGCACCACCTCGAGGTGCTCGAGCTGGGCCAGCGACCCGGCCTTGGCGGGGTTGCGCAGCGTCGCGAAGACGTACCAGCCCTTTTCGTGGAAGACGCGGCACAGGGCCTCGCCGACGCCGCCTTGGCTGCACCCGGTGATGAGGACCGTCTTCTTCGCGGAGGACATGTTGTTGTTGGAGGGCGAGGGACTGGGACGGGGACAGTGGTGACGGCAATGACGACAGACAAGGACAGTGACGACAATGAGGTGGAGGGTTAGAGAGTGAGTGTGTGTGTATGGTTATGCGGGGCGACAAATGAGCGATGCATGCTCCATCGGCAAAGCAGTAACTGCACGGAATTTCATTTTATGAGAATGTCTTGCGCTCGTCGCGGCGACATGACGCCGGCCAATCGGAGGGCCGCAAAGTAAGCCCATGCTGGTTGACCCGCAGCCGAAGCCAGATCTGGGTGCGAGGATCAGGGCTGCGGATGGCGCCTTGGCGTTTCTGGAACATGCAGGGTCCAAAAAGATGCAGCCGTCTGGATTATGTGATGGGTGACAAATGAGAAACGCGTTGGAGGGCGGCCCGTCTTGGCCAGTGGCGCCAGGCTGCACCCCTAGATGCCGGCCTGAATGTTAGCCCGCCTCTCCCGCCTGTACGGTCAGCGGCGCTAATGCAGTGTCAGCAAAGGCAGGGGGCTGTACCCTCGACCGGGCCTGCAAGTACCAAATTGATGTGTCTCATGGGCTCGAATCCTACGTGAGCCACGTGCCAAACAGCTTTTGCGATTTATGTAAGCCGGAATCTGACTACCTAAAACGTATCTAAAAACGAAGCGATTACACTGCATGGGGTGTGTGCATAGGGCCATTTCGCCCCGCGCATCAGCAAACGGCAGTGGCCCCTATTTTCGTGCACTCGGCGTATTGGGTAATTATGACCCGATTCACGTTTTTGGCGTGTCTGATATCTTAGTCACGTTAGACTTTCAAAAAGCTGGCACGTTTGGGTAAATGCATGTCTCTTTGCTAAGTATACGTAGTAAGCTAGAACTCGTCCGCACTGCTGTCCAGTGCCGAGGTGAAAAACGTCTCCATGGCTTCCAGAATCTTCTCGGACCCTTTCCCGTTCATGATGGAGAGGTGGCCTTGGCCCTCGGCCCAGTACATGGTCTTGGGCGACTTGAGCGAGTCAAACACCTCCTTCTGCTCCTCGGGGCTGGAGATGTCGTCCAGCTCCGGGATCACCATCAAGACGGGCATGTCCTCCAACATCTTCAGCAGCTCCTTGGGCTGTGCGATGGCCATTTTGTAATAGGTCTGCAGGGTGATGCGGTTGCGGAAGTCTGGGTGGCCCAGCTCCGTCGCCGACTGCATCAGATTGTAGGCTTCGATGCCACCGGGGCCCCCCGATCCGCCCATGCCCGCGGGGTTCTCGCCTTTGGCGTTGAACGGCGTCAGCGTGAAGGGCTGGTTGCCGCGCAGCTGCGAGACCCGGTCGCGGATGAGCTGTGGGAACAGTGTCTTTCTCTTGTCGGGTCGGACGAAGCTGAACAGAGGGCAGACCATGACCAGCCCTTTGGCTCTCCGGTCGATGGAGGCACAGCACCCGCTGACCATGGCACCGAACGACATACCCCAGAGTAGGATCTGACGGCTGTCTACACTGGATAGTCCGGTTGCATAGGTGATGATGTCTAAACCCCCATAAGTAAGCAAGAGTATATCGTTTTGGAGAGTACTAGTGGCTCTGCTCACCAGTTAAGTCTTGAGCCATTTGCATCGGGTCCAGCTCATTTCGCGGCATTCCACCGCTTGCACCGACGTTTCGTGCGTCGTACAGGAGGACATTGTATCCCTTAGACTGGAATCGCTCAGCAACTTCAGGGAGTGTCATTTCCTTGACACAATTGAACTGTATGCATTAAACTGTAAGCGACGTCCAAAGCGGCGCAAGCAATATGCGAGAAACAACTGTGATGAGGGCAGAGACGTACGCCATGGGACATGATGATGGCCGGTGCCGGGCCAGGAACGGGGAAGAAGAAGCCGCGGATGATGGTTCCATCGATAGTCTTGCATTCCACCGTCTCGCAGCGCGATATGGACCCCATGTTGGGAATTAGGATGGTAGAACCAGTTGAAAAAGACTAGAGGACCAGGGGATTCGATAAGACCCGAGACTCGCGCAACGCAGGTGTGACGATTCTTGAGTTTGCCACAGATTGAGAGATTCAAACGACTGGGCGTCATTCAGATCATAACAGAAAGGTGGCGAAGATAGCGACGCATTAGAGATGACCATGACAGATAGACTAGGGCTCTAGGCGAGTATAATCGTCGGTCTAGGCATCTAGGCTTACTTGGGTGGATTACTGCCGACAAATGTGGTTGGCGGCACGGTAATCATGACTGCAGGACGGGCCTCATCCGCGATACGCCTTCCTGCAACCTGCCTCATTCGGCAACAACACCTGGATGACAATGCTTTCCATTCTGGTCTCGATCCAATCGTCGTCATCCAGCTTATCCAAGAGGGCATATCGAAGCCCTGTGCCACTCCTGAAGATAGGATCGTGATATATATTGTTTGTAGCCGTCGACAGTGTCAGTAGTCAACCAGCCAACCAGCCCATCAACGTCTGAGGAATTATTCTTTACCACTTGGGTCTCCCAGCTACCGACACAAACAGCTTCCGAGTGGTTTATATCTTTTTATATAGATTAAGGAATCAAGGCATTGAGCACTTGAAGTCTCCCCATCTTCCTCTTCCACATCCCGCCCAAAATGTCGGCCCATCAAGAGCCCGTAGCCATCGTGGGCTTCGCCTGCCGCCTGCCCGGCGGCAACCACTCCCCCAGCAAGCTCTGGGAGTTCCTGGAGCAGGGCAAGGTGGCCTCCAACGAGGTGCCCGCCTCGCGGTTCAACATCAAGGGCCACTGGGACGGCTCGCACAAGCCGGGCACGATGCGCCCGCCGGGAGGCATGTTCCTCGACGACGTGGACCTGGCCGACTTCGACGCCTCCTTCTTCGAGATCTCGGGCACCGAGGCCGTGGCCATGGACCCCAACCAGCGGCAGATGCTCGAGGTGGTGTACGAGGGCCTCGAGAACGCGGGGCTCCCGCTCGAGCGGCTCAGCGGCCGGCCCGTCGCCTGCTTCGTCGGCGCCTACTCGTCCGACTACGGCGACATGCAGAACCGCGACCCCGAGGACCGCCCCGCCAACAACGCCATCGGCGTCGGCCGCGCCATCATGGCCAACCGCATCAGCTACTTCCTCAACATCAAGGGGCCCAGCATCACCATCGACACCGCCTGCTCCGGGAGTCTGGTGGGGCTGGACCTGGCCTGCCGCGAGCTGCAGTCCAACCAGGTCGAGGCGGCCATCGTGGCGACGAGCAACCTGTACTTCAACCCCGACCACGTCATTGACGCTGGAAACGTCGGGCAGGCCCATTCGCCCTCCGGATATTGCCACACCTTCGACGTATCAGCCGACGGATACGTCAAAGCCGAAGCCGTAAGCTGTGTCATTGTGAAGCGCCTTGCGGACGCGATCCGGGATCGCGATCCCATCCGAGGCATTATCCGTGGGCTGGCCTCAAACAGGTATATTAAAGTTCCATTTCTCTCTCGCTAGTGACTAGAGACACCGTTCGCTAATACGTTCCCACCAGCAATGGTCGAACGGGAGGTATCGCCAGCCCAAGCGCCGAGGCGCAGGCAGCCGCCATCCGGGCAGCGTATCAGAATGCCGGCATCAGCAACCTGAACGATACCCAGTACCTCGAATGCCACGGTACGGGTACGCAGGCCGGTGACCCCACCGAAGTCAGAGGCGCTGGGTACGCCTTTGCCGCGACTCGGGACCCTAGCAAACCACTCATAATAGGCTCGGTAAGTCTTCCACGTCTCCTCCGACAAGTTCATTGAATCAATAACTGACTGAAGCGTCTCCATAGATTAAGAGCAACGTCGGTCACTCCGAGCCGGCGGCTGGTATCTCCGGGCTGATCAAGACGGTCTTGAGTATTGAAAATGGCTTCATTCCGGGCACTCCTCTCTTCCACAACCCCAGCCCCAAGAGTAAGTTCTAACCCGGACACACATCGCCTCGCATCCAACATCTTCTAACATCCCATGGCAGTCGACTTCGTCGGCAACAACGTCAAAGCCTCGCGAACCATGCTCCCCTGGCCCGCCGTCGAAGGCAAGCCCAAGCGCGCCAGCATCAACTCCTTCGGCTACGGCGGCGCCAACGCCCACGCCATCATCGAGGAAGCCCCGACCCAAGACCGCGCCCGCCACGTCTCCTCCTACATCTCGTCCGACGACGACGCCCTCTCCCTCGAGGCGTACGAGGATGCCGAGGACGGCGAGCAGCCCGCCCGCCCCTACACGCTCATCGTCTCCGCCAACGACGCCGCCTCCCTCAACGCCAACATCCAGGCCCTGTGCGACCACCTCGTCAACCCGCGCGTCCGGGTCAGCCTGGCCGACCTGTCCTACACGCTGGCGGAGCGGCGCTCGCGGCTCTGGCACTCGGCCTTCGTGACGACGACGCGCGGCGCCGCCGAGCTCGACGCCAAGGACTTCGTCGTCGCCAAGAAGGGCGCCGACGCGCCGCGGATCGGCTTCGTCTTCACGGGCCAGGGCGCGCAGTGGCCGCAGATGGGCAAGCAGCTGCTGCAGTACTTCCCCTGGACCCGCGCCGTCCTCGAGGAGCTCGACGCCGTCCTGCAGACCGTCCGGGACCCGCCGCGCTGGTCGCTGGTCGAGGAGCTGGCCGAGCCGCGCTCCAACGAGCACATGCGCCAGCCCGAGTTCTCGCAGCCCCTCGTCACGGCCATGCAGCTCTGCATCATCGCCGTGCTGGAGTCGTGGGGCGTCAAGCCCACCAGCGTCGTCGGCCACTCGTCGGGCGAGATTGCCGCCGCCTACACGGCCGGTTTCATCGATCGCGCCAGCGCCATCAAGGCGGCCTTCTACCGTGGGCGCGCCGCCGTCAACTGCCAGGACAAGTCCCAGGCCGAGTCGCAGGTCGGCATGCTGGCCGTGGGTCTTGGGACCGAAGCCGTGGCGCCGTATCTGGAAAGGTACGAGGGCCACGCCTGGATTGCCTGCTTCAACAGCCCCAGCAGTCTGACCATCTCGGGAAAGAAGTCGGAGCTGGAGAAGCTGGCCGAGGACATCAAAGCCGACGGACACTTTGCCAGACTGCTGCAGGTAGACCTGGCATACCACTCGGTTCTGATGGACGATATTGGCGACGAGTACGAGGACCTGCTTTCGAAGGACGCAGGATATACAGTCAAGGATCAGTCCGAGCCGTCGGGCGTCACCATGTTCTCGTCGGCCGTCAGTGCCCGCTTGGACGAGAACACGCCGACGGACGCGATGTACTGGAAGCGAAACATGGTGTCTCCGGTCCGCTTCCACGAGGCGCTGGAGCAGATGGTCACTCAGCCCAACAACGAGGCGCCCAACATGCTCATTGAAATCGGACCTTCGGGAGCTCTGGCCGGCCCCGTGTCCCAGATCCTCAAATCTCTCCCCAGAGGCGGCGACGTCTCGTACACCGCCGCCTGGGCCCGCGGGGCGACCGCCTCCAAGTCCCTCTTCGACGTCGCCGGCCGGCTGAAAGTGGCGGGAGCCCCCGTCGACATGGCCGTCGTCAACGGCTACAAGGACCAGCCCGTGCGGACCATCATCGACCTGCCCAACTATGGCTGGAACCACTCGGTCCGGTACTGGCACGAAAACGCCGCGAGCAAGGACTGGCGCTTCCGGCAGTTCATCAACCACGACCTCATCGGCAGCAAGATCTTCGGCACCTCGTGGCACAACCCCACCTGGCGCAAGCACCTCATGCTCGACGACGTCCCCTGGCTGCGCGACCATAAGATGGGGCCCGACGTCCTGATCCCTGGAGCTGGACTGGCCACCATGGCGGTCGAGGCCATGTACCAGAAGTACGCCGCCCTGAACCCGGACAAGGAGATCGAGTCCAGCAACGACCTGGCCTACCACCTGCGCAACGTGCGCTTCGACCGCGCCCTCGTCGTCGAGGAGAACAAGGAATCCACCATCCTGCTGACCCTGATCCGGGTCCCCGGCAAGAAAGACTGGCACGAGTTCCGCATCTCGACCTCGGCGGACGACGTCGTCATCGACCACTGCTTCGGCCTGATCCGCGTGCAGCCGCCCGTCGAGGAGAAGCTCTCGGGCGCCGACCTGGCGCCCCTGCGGCACCCGCAGCCCTTCACGCTCTGGTACAAGGCGCAGCGGGACGCGGGCATGGGCTTCGGCCCCTCGTTCAAGAAGGTGACGAGCCTCGAGGCGACGAGCGGGCAGCGCCGCTGCCGCGCCCTCGTCGACCTGACGGCGCCCCCGTCCAAGTGGGACCCGCAGTCCTACTACCCCTTCCACCCGGCCGTGCTCGACGCCTGCCTGCAGGTCGCCATGCCGGCCAACGCCTCCAACGAGCGCAGCCTGGTCAAGGACATCATCGTGCCGGGCATCGTCAACGAGGCCATCATCAACCGGGTGCCCCGTAACATGCGCGAGGGTCTCGCCATCGCCAAGTCCGGGTACACCGGCCGCGGCCGCCCCGACCAGGCCAAGAGCATCATCTCCGACATCTCCGTCTACGACCCCGAGACGGGCGCCATGCTGATGGAGGTCAAGGGGCTCAACTACGTCAAGATCGACGTGCCGCCCAAGCCCGACCCCCACACCTTCGACCGCATCTCCTGGAAGCCCGACGTTTCGCTTCTCAGCCAAGACCAGCTGGCCTATCTCGAGGCGGAGGAACACGAAGCTCCATCTGAGGTTGAACCCAGCAAGCTCCACGCCGTCATCGACCTCATCGCCCACAAGAAGCCCATGCTCAAAGTGCTCGAGGTCAATCTCGACGAGGCCGATACCACTTCCGTGTGGTTTGGAACCGACGACATGGCTGCCAGGCTGGCCTACATCCAGTACGACTTCGCCACCGTCAACGCCAAAACGCTCGTGTCCGTCCAGTCCGAGCTCGAGGAGAACAGGCACTCGGCCTTCCACCTCGTCACCCCGGACAAGTCTAGCCTGGGCCTAGACCAGGCTTCCTCCTATAACCTCGTCATTCTCAAGGCCCCGAAGAAGCCAAAGGTAGGCCTGGACAGTGTCATCGCCAACATGAAGCCTCTGCTGGCCGACGGCGCCTACCTCCTCCTGGCGCCGGCTGCACCCGGGTCCGCAATGGCCCGGGCTGTGACCGAGCCAGCCAGCGAAAGCGACGAGGAATCCGACTCGTTCCAGATGTCCGAGTCCAGCACGCCCAGCACCATGTCTGTCCACTCCGATGATTCATTGGACTTGAACAGCAAGGGCATTTCCAGCTCCGTCTCCTCGGCGCCCATGACTCTGGTCATGACCAAGGACTCCATGAGATCTGCCGATTCCAGCTTCTGGAATGCCCGCAAGATCCACCACCTCGAGAATACACCCGACTTCGACTCTGTCCTGGACTTCACCGACAGCGATGGTCAAAGCCACTATTTGCTGCACAAAGCCGCCCGAGGTGACCTCGAAACAACTGGCCCGACGGCCAAGAACCTTGTCGTCGTCCAGCTGACCGACAAAGCGCCCGGCCTGGTCAAGGGCATGAAGCACATCCTAGGCAGCGCCGGCTGGACCGTGACCCAGCAGCAGCTCTCCTCGGCGGACCACCCGCTCAACCTCCCGACCGACGCCGTCGTGCTCGTGCTGGACGAGCTCTTCACGCCGCTGCTCGTCCACGCGTCGGCCGGCCAGTGGGACGCCCTGAAGCAGCTGCTCAGCGCCGGCCGCCCGGTCCTGTGGGTGACCAAGGGCTCGCAGGCCGTCGTGACCAACCCCAACAACGCCCTGGTCCACGGCCTCTTCCGCACCGTGCGCCACGAGGACACGACGGCCCGGCTGACGACGCTCGACGTGCAGTCCAGCACGAGCGCCGCCACGCTCTTTGCCATCGAGAAGATCCTCGGGCTGGTGCAGGCGCAGGTCGCCGAGGAGGAGTATGCCGAGAGGGACGGCGTGCTGCGGGTCCAGAGGGTCATCCCGGACGCCAAGGTGAACCTCTTCAAGCAGAGCGAGGTCGAGGGGGCGGGCACCGTCGTCAAGAGCCTGCACGGTAACGAGTCCACGGTCCAGATCCGCGCCGATCGCGTCGGGTCCCTGGAGCTCACTTGGACTGAGAACCACGCCGGGCCGATCCCGGTTGACCCCGGCTTTGTCGAGGTGGAGGTCTGGGCCGTTGGTGTCAACTTCAAGGTGCGTGGACATATATATGATGATTGCAGTGGTTTCCAATACTAACCTTCCAATAGGACGTGGCGACAACCATGGGTATTGTCCCCGAAAACGAGTGGATGATTGGCTGCGAGTGCGCCGGTGTCGTCAAGCGCCTCGGAGCGGGTGTCAGCAAGTTCCAAGTGGGCGACCGCGTGGCTGTCATGCGCAGCGGCACTTACATCAACCGCATCCAAGCCCCTGTTGAACGCGTCCAGATAATTCCCTCGTGGATGAGCTTCGAGGAGGCGTCGACCATTCCGCTGGTATACATGACGGCGCTCTACTCGCTGTACTACCTCGCGAACCTGCGGGAAGGCCAGGTAAGTCAGCATGAATGTCTGAGCGAAACCACTATCAAGCATTGCTAACGGTTTTACCAAAATGTAGTCTGTCTTGATCCACTCTGCTGCTGGCGGTGTCGGGCTCGCGGCGATCCAGCTTGCCCAATACAAGAAAGCCGATGTCTTCATCACCGTCGGAACCGAAGACAAGCGCAAGTTCCTCTCGGCCAACTTTGGGATCCCGGCCAACCGGATGTTCTCCTCGCGCTCCACCCAGTTCGCGCAGGAAATCATGGCCGAGACCGACGGCCGCGGAGTCGATGTCATCTTGAACTCTCTGACGGGCGAGCTGCTAGATGCTTCATGGAGAATCATGGCAGACGGCGGAAACATGATTGAGATCGGCAAGAGAGACATCGTCGACCGCAACACGCTGGCTATGGAGCCCTTTGACAGGAACTGCTCGTTCCGCGCCATCGACTTGTCGTACACGAAGCAATTCAAGGACGCCTTGGTTGAGAAGCTGCTGAAGGAGATCTTTGACCTGGTCGAGGCGCGTCACATCAGCTCGATCAAGCCCATTGTGACGTACGGCTTCGAGGACGTCCCGGCGGCCCTTGCCTACATCCGAAGAGGCCAGCACATGGGCAAGATTGTCATCACCAACCACGGCGAGGACGTCAAGGTGCCCACGCGACCCGCGCTGCGCACCCTCGAGCTTAAGCCCGATGTCTCCTACCTGATCGTGGGCGGCCTCAAGGGGCTCTGCGGCAGCGTCGCCATTCACCTCGCGAGGTCGGGCGCTAAGCACATCATCGCCTGCAGCCGAAGCGGCACCAACGACGACGCGTCGGCCCGCATCATCCAGGGCTGCGCGACATATGGTTGCCGCATCAGCGAGGCCAGAGGCGACATTGCCGACCCGGCCTTTGTCAAGAGCATGTTCGACTCGGCGCGTGGACACCGTATTGCAGGAATCATTCAGGGAGCCATGGTGCTGAGGGTAAGTACCTACCAATCCAACCAACCCACCTACCTTGGTGCAGCGTGCGCAGGAATACTAACCAGACGATAAAACACAGGACAAGCCCTACGAGACCATGTCGCACCAAGACTACTGCGAATCCATCGAGGCCAAGGTGCGCGGCACCTGGAATCTGCACGAGGCCTGCCAGAACAAGCCGGTCGAGTTCTTCACCATGCTCTCCAGTATCTCGGGCGTGGTGGGCAACAAGGGCCAGGCCAACTACGCGGCCGCCAACGCGTTCCTGGACGCCTTCGCCCACTTCCGGCGCGGGCAGGGGCTGGCGGCCAACGCCGTCGACCTCGGCGCCATCGAGGACGTGGGCTACATCGCCGAGCAGGGCGCCAGCTACGAGGCCCGCTTCGACAAGAAGCAGTGGACGCCCATCAACGAGGGGGTCCTGCGCCGCATCCTCACCTACTCGATCCTGCAGCAGGACGTCTCGAACCCGCTCAACGCCGCCAGCCAGGCCCAGCTCATCACGGGCCTGACCTTCCCGCTGCCCAACGACGGGTCGTCGGACCTGGCGGGCGAGGACCGGTTCGGCTACCTGTTCAACGCGGGCAGCAACGCCGTCGTCGACGATGGCGAGAATGCGGGCGGCAACAGCGCCGACGACGTCGCCGTCAAGGCGTTCCGGACGATGCAGGCGTCGGGGGCGGACGGGGCGACGCTGGCGGCGGCGTGCGTCGAGCTCATGCTCAAGCAGATCACCAAGGTGCTGCGGCTCGAGACGGAGATCGAGCCCGGCAAGCCGCTGATGGCGTACGGGCTCGACTCGCTGTCGGCCGTCGAGCTGCGCGGGTGGATCCGCGGCAAGCTGGGCGCCGAGCTGAGCACGCTCGACATCACCAACGCGCGATCGCTGAACGAGATGTGCGACAAGATCGTAAGCAAGCTGCCCGCACCGGCGAGTTGAGAGGTTGGGTTGGGCTGGGCTAAGGATTGCGGGGGTGGGGTCGGTGTCTTCATTGCCTTTACGTTTCTTCTTTTCGTTAGTGTATGTCCTGTCTTTTCAAGTGCTTGGCCACTCGGGCCCCAAACATTATAGATTTATCATGCGGTTACACCGCGGCACACGTCAAGACTGCAGATATATTGAGTCCATGATTATCAATTGCAGATATATCGAGTGCATAGTCTTTATTTTGACTGGCTATGCGTATTGCAATCTCATGTCCCATCCGTATGGGCTGCCGCACGAATAAGCATGCACATCGTAGCACCACCAATCGGCAAGTCGGCGGAGCAGTAGGTAGTAGCGCTGCAACAGTATGATTAGGCTACTTGGCTACTTGAGTATTTAGTGGGCGAGAGCCAACGGTAGACGGGCCGCCCCCGCCAATACGCTATACGACGGGCAAGTGTGGGCAGACAAGAATGTGGGGGACACGCTATCTGTCCGATCGTTGAAGATAAGTCGTTAGGTTAATGACTGGGGAAAAAAGGTTATATTGTCTGGGTATATAGAAGTTATACCAAGTTGCAAGCATCCATGATTCCACATTTCGAAACGTGGCCAGGATTCTCAAAGGATTCACCTAGATAGATCCGTGGCGCGATACCTTGATGCAGTGAGAGGCTGAGAGCAGTAAGTCTGTTCAGGTCCAAAACTAAGTTTCGTGACCCTTCCACGAGGTCAAATCAATCCTCCTACCACGGCATTTTCACGACGCCACCTGCGTTGGTGTTACACCCCCAAACTGCGTTATCCCGAAACTAGATGATGCAATAGTCGATTGGATGCTTGCCCAGACCACCCTGGGCCAGGGTAGGACGAGAGGAGGGCCATACGAACCGTCGCGGCGGTGGTGCTTATCTCCAGCCCATGCCAGCCCACTTCTCCTTCTCACGTCAGCTCTGCGGCACCCAGCCCAGGATCGCAATCCTGCTCCAGCATGCCCCTCGGCCGTCCCTCGCCGCCGCCACGGCTCGTCTAGACCCTAGAAATCCTTTAGTGCAAGTACTTAGGCTTGCTCGACCCTGGCTGGCAAGCCCTGGCTGGTTGTTCCCGATATTCCATCTCATGCTAGCTAATGTTATCGTCCCACCTTTGAAGTTGAGGTGCCAGTGCCTGCCCCCCAAACTCAAGTGCTACGACGTGTGCCAAAGCTAGCAGCTACCTGGTAACCGGTCAGCCACTAAAAATAACGATGGACCCGCGAAGTAGCAGAGAAGAGGCGATTGCCCGTCGTCGCGAGCAGAACCGACTGGCCCAGCGACGCTTTCGCTGTAAGTATGCCCTCAATTGAACCCAGCCTGTCCCAGTCGAAGCTAAAGGGGCACCCACCGCAGGGAAGCAAAGCCAGCAGAATGGCCAGTCCACAGAAATGGCGACGGAGAAGCCCGCGCTCCCGCCGCCGCCGCCAACCAAATCGATGGCCACGATAGACCCGAAGCCAGTTTACATCGCCCCGACCCATCCCCCATCTCCACCGACGACCGTGACGGGCGCGATCCACTCGGTCAATTCCATGTCGCCCGCCTCTTCCACCAGGACCGTGTCGACAGCCTCGGCCGCCGGGACTCCGCCGAGCAACGTGTGGAACTATCTGGGGCCCGAGAAGGTCCCGGACAGCAATCCCGTCAACCGATGCCAATTCAGCCTCTTTGGCCTCCCCTCGATGCTGGGGTCGTCGTGGGATGACGGCCACGATGCGGTCCGTGACATACCATCGCCACAGCCCAGCGAGCAGCTCGCCACCGAGCGACACACAGAGCAGAATCACATCTCGGTGCCTGTGGACCACACCTTCTCCGCCGACGACTTGGAGACCATCGACTTCCTGCTTTCGGACCCCGAGTTCCTCCAGGCCATGCACCACAAGAGCCCGGCCGATCTGCCAGCATCGACGCCTCACCAAGACGCGCCCCGGCTGGGCGTGAACCCCCCCGTCGATATCCCAACTCCCGCCGTAACCGTGACGCATCAGTCCACCACGCACACACCCACCCAAGTCGCCGACTCCGAGGGAAAGGCGTGGCGTGGGCCTCTCCATATCGCGGTGCAAAAGGGCAACGACCGGATCGTGCGCCTGCTAATATGCCACACCAAGGACTGCAACGAGCGGGACAGCAGCGGGGCGACGCCGCTATACTACGCGGTGATGGGCGGGTTCGAGACCGTCGTCAAGACGCTGGTGTCGCACGGGGCCCGGATCGGGGATGTGGACGAGGGCGAGCGCAATGCCCTGCACTGGGCCGTGTCGGAGCGCCGCGAGGGCGTCTTGCGCGCCCTGCTCGAGCTCTGCTGCGCGAACACGGCGCTGATTAACAGCTACGACACGGGCGGCATGACGCCCTTGCACATGGCGATTGATAACGGCTTCGAGGCCGGGGTGGATTTATTACTACAGTACGGGGCCGACATAAACTACAGGGCCCGCGTGCCGTGAAGGGCCTACTTTACTTAGCGCAGCAGAACATCATACATAGATCATCAGTATTTGCTTCTTCTTCGTCTTCACGTTCTGGCATACCGTTCTTAGGGTCCAATCTCATCGTAGCATTGTCCGTTGACCAGGACCAGGCTGGGGCCCCACCGTCAAGTGTGGCCCGGATGCCATTGCCGGCTGCCAATTCGGACAAGAAAGCTTAGGATGACGTGAGCCACCACATCTCTTGACCTCGCTTCCGGAAATGACGAAACGGAGGAGAAGTGATTATGGCGCCGGAGGAATTCGCGTTCCAGATCTCCTATCGCCGAGCGACGGAGACCAACTTCCAAGCCTGGAAACTGGCCCGCCAAGGCACGGCCATCATGGGCGTCATCGGAATCCCACGCTAACCTCGAAGTCCGCTTCGTTACGCCAGGCCCCAGCTGCCGTGTGGCTTACCCTGCATGCTTATTCTGCAGTGTCAAAGCGACGAGTGGGCACGGTTTATCAGTCGGCACAACTGGTCAGCATGCAGCCGGCTGTATATAGATAGGATCAATGGGACAACGCCAAATAAGGAACGGCCCGCAGGCAAAACCCCTTGGTTAGTCAGCAGTCTGGGAATCCCTGTCGCGTACCCCCCTATCTACAATCCCACTCGGGGTTTTGAAACGCTCCGCGAATCGTTGATATGGGTTGTTTGCAGTCGAAGCCCTCGCCCACGCCCAAGCCGGCCGCGCCGCCCGCAGCCTCGGCCTCGGCCTCGGCCTCGCCTCTGGCCGTGGCCGGGGCGAAGTTCACCGCGGCCGGCCTCGAGGTCCTGCACCCCGCCGACGCCGCCTACACGGAGCGTCAAGCCACGTACTGGTCCGACAGCGCCAAGCTGGCGCCGGCCTGCATCGTCCGGCCCCGGAGCGCGGACGAGGTCGCCAGCGCCGTGCGGATCCTGGCCGCGACCAAGACGCGCTTCGCCGTGCGCAGCGGGGGCCACACGCAGTGGGCCGGCGCCAACAACATCCAGGGGGGCGTGACGCTGGACCTGGGCCTCCTGGCCTGGACGCGGCCGAGCGGTGACGAGACGGCCGACATCGGGCCCGGCGGGCTCTGGGGCGACGTCTACCGCGAGCTGCACCGGCACGGCCGCGTCGTCGCGGGCGGGCGCGAGGGCAACGTCGGCGTCGCGGGGCTGATCCTGGGGGGCGGCAACACCTTCTACACCCCCCGAAGAGGGTTCGCGTGCGACAACGTCGAGGCGTTCGAGGTCGTCCTGGCCGACGGGACGGTCGTGACGGCGGACCGGGACGGCGGCTGTGCGGATCTCTACTGGGCCCTCAAGGGCGGGTCCAACAACTTCGGCATCGTCACCAACTTCCGCATGAGGACGCTGCCCGGCAGCGGGCCCGTCTGGGGCGGCTTGACCTTCTTCCCCAAGCAGCTGACGGAGTCGGCGATCGATGCGTTGGCGGACTTTACAGAGAATATGCATAAGGATCCGGATAGCAATCTGCTTTGCTTCTTTGCTTATACTGGTAAGTCAACACTATACAATTCATGTGGTCAAAGTTATGAAAGCTGACTGCGTGATGTAGTGAGTGACCTGATACATGTGAATATACTTACCCTCTGCACGATCCTGACTGTCCCGGATAGCCCCTATTTAAAGACGTCGGGATCGCCACCATGTCAGTCCAGGTAGCCGGCGTGGAGAACGCAGCCGCCTACCAGAAGTGGCAGGCAATGACGTCCATCCAGAACACCTGCAAGTTCACGACCGTACCGGAGCTGGTCTCCGACCCAGCACACAATCTTCCGAAGGGATACCGGTAAGTTCCCTTCCACCACATGAATACAGCATGCCACAGCCTTTACTGACCCGCGCGGGGTAGCAACATCTGGTTCACCGCCACCCTGAAAAACGACCGGCGGATCACCGCCAAAGCCGCCGAGCTGCACGAAGGCCTCGTGGAGGAGCTGAAGTCCCACGTCCCCGACGGCGACTTCTGGACCCAGTGCCTCTTCCAGCCGCTGCCGGTCATCTTCGGGCAGCACTCGCTCGCGACGGGGGGCAACGCCCTGGGCGTCGACCGGCAGGAGCACGACGGCGTGCTGTTCCTGGCCGCGGCCATGCTGAAGACGGCGGAGCAGGAGGCGTTTGCGTACCCGCGGGTCAAGACGTGGGTCCAGGCGGTCCAGGACTTTGCCCGGACCGTCGAGCACGGGAACCTGGGGTGGACGTACCTGAACTACGCGGACCCCAGCCAGGACCCGCTGGGGAGCTACGGGAAGGCGAATGTGCAGCGGTTGAGGGAGGTGGCGGCCAAGTATGATCCGGGGCGGGTGTTTCAGGATCTTTGTCCTGGCGGGTTCAAGCTTTCGTCTGTTCGTACTTGATTGGATATTGACCTAATTCGAATGCGCTTTCTTACTTGTTGTTACGTATAAGTTATACTATACCGGTTTTAACCTATTTTAAGCTTGTGAGATGTGCAAGACTGAGAATAATAAATCTCATGGCAGTTGCTTCATTATACTAATAATAGTATTTACAAATATAAATTTAACGACTAAGACGTCACTAAAATAAAGATATAATATGGGCTATACATCCATACAGCATACTAGACAGCCCCCTTTAGGCATTAACTATTCTTGCCCCTAGAGTAAGGTGACTAGCGGGAACCACTTTTAAAAACGAAAAAGAAATATCAGAAGCTTAGCACATTGAATGAATCCAAAAGTATTTTATGATTTGCTCACAATGTCTTTGTCACATTATCCATTCTTTATCTGGAAACAAGGACTTCCAGTACACCAAATTATGTGGTTCTAGTGATATTAATAGCGTAGCCTTTGACTAACAATGCAATGGTCCTCGCTATGATCCCTACTATCCTAAAGATACAAACAGACCAGACAGTAGCAAGCAAGGGTCAGCTGTAGTCGGCCAAAGGGTAGAGCGGAACTACCCACGCTACCATCTCAGGATCCAACAACGATGGCCCCTCTACCGAAACAGACAGTTGAAGAAAGTGCCAGGGCCAGGAAGACGAGATTGGAGAGAGCCCGGCATAATGCCCGGAAAGAACAGGGAGTGTGTGTTAAATGTGTTTCCGCGCCGGCGCGAGACGGGAGAGTCGACTGCGAAACGTGCGCGGCCAAGGTCTCCGCGGCTAGAAGGGGCACATCTTCTGTCAACCGACGCGCGGCATGGAAAGCGCGCGGGATGTGTGCGCGCTGTGGGACGAGGCCGGCGCGGACGGGGCTGACCAAGTGCGACGCGTGTGCTGAACGTATTCGTATGCAGTACTATCGGAAAAAGGAGCGCCGCCTCAACTCTTCCTCCCACGGGGGGCAGATTGCACCTCGGCGCGACTCGGTAAAGCCGCCGCAGGAGATATGTACACATTGTGGAGAATCGCCTGTGGCGACGGGGAGGAGCAAATGCGACGACTGTGCTAAGAAGTGGAAGGCAAAGTACCGATTGCGGCGTCGCACCCGTTCCTCAAACGTCGACAATGCCGCGCAAGTCCCGGATGAACCAATTCAGGATGAGCCAATGCAGGATGAGCACCATGACAATGAGCAAGAGCTCATGGATTCGGTTTCTGAGAAGATCGACTGAATGGCTATTGATTACCTCTTATGCTAATCAGCGGAACCTTACGATTGTATACCTATTGCTCGAAGATCAGGTACGTAGCATTTTCCTTTCATATATCCTTACATATCAGGTAAGTGATGGGTAGTCTTAGAGATTCTGAGAATAAAAAGCCGGTAAGGCAAAGAAATCGTATGTTCCTCCTAACTCTACAGCCTCTCCGTTCCCCTCTTAACCTCCCGCAGCCGCACGTAGCAATCCTTAGGCCTGTTCGTCATGATCAGGATCGGCTTCGAACCGGACAGGGCCGGCGGGCAGGGCAGAAGCTCAAAGTTCCAGACCACCAGAGTAATAAGGGTCCTCATCTCCAGATACGCCAGCCGCTTCCCGTAGCATTGACGGGTACCCAGACCGAAGGCCAGCTGTGGCCCCGCCAAGGGGTCAAAGGCACCATCCTGACCCACGAGCCAGCGCTCGGGCTGGAATAGGGCCATTCCGTCGGGGTCCCAGGCCCGGACTGGCCGGTCGGGCTTAGACGCATCGACAGTGCGGCGCTTCTCGTCGATCTCGAATGCCGGGCTCATCATGCTGGGGCCAGTTACCAGGCACTAATTACGATGTACAAGTTAGCCAAGAATACCTCGAGCGCATACAGAGCCCAGGAAGGGTCTTGAACTTGTTTCTGCTTACCGTGACGACGCTACCCTTTGGCACACGATGGCCGAGAAGTTCAGTATCCGTGGAAGCCTGACGGTCAACCACTGGGACCGTAGCGGAGCACCGCAGAGTCTCCTCAATGACGGCGTCAAGATAGGGGATTTGGGACTCGGTGATGTCTTGGATCGTAGGTTGGCCGCCCGCCGCCGCAGCTCGTCCAAAGGCGGCCTCCAAGGCCTTGCGTAGCTTGAACTGCGCCGTGGCATTGTCGGCCAAGTACTTCAGGCCCCAGCTGAGAGACGTGCTGGAGGTGTCGTTGCCGGCCACGATGAAACCAAACACCTGTGTCATATACCCGGTTAGCTTGTCCCTTCCCTACACTAATGGTTAAATGTGGTAGGTAATGTAGAGCAAACTCACCTCGTCCATCACCACGCGAGAAAAGAAGTCGGGCTTCCTCGCCTCCTTCTCCGCTATCTTGCTCTCGCGAAATACCATGTGGTCGACGGCAGACTTCACAAACTCCTCTCCCGTCGAGGACTTGAGGCGCCTCACGGCGTCCGCGACCTCGTCTCGGATGTATTTCTCCTTGACTTGCGTGGCCCGCTTGATGCGTGGCTTGTTGTTCACCCACCACCACTTCAGGTCGGGGAACGGACTGCCTTGGACGTCTTCGACGGCGGCCACCAGCTCCAAAGAAGCATTGACGACATCGTCGGCTGGGACAGTTTCGAAGGCAACGGGCTCGTCCATGCCACTTGATCTGTTAGAGGACTGCACGCCTGTGGAACTGTTGGCCGTAACGACATCGAGCGATCCTCTGGTAGCGCTGTGACGCCGACCAAAGTCCTCGCCAAACGCAAACGAAAGGACCGAGTCCAGAGCGACATGGTCGACATCCTCGGACGCAGCCCACGGGCGACCGCCCGCCAACCGACTCTTGATCCTCCACAGATCGACCATCAAGAGCACATTCTGGTACATGACGGGCCCGGCGACGTAGTGCAGGAATCCGGCGCTCATGAGGTCCTGGATCAGCCGCCGCTGGGCGCGCCAGGCCGGGGACGTCTTGAGGTGGATGTGGTGGCTCGGCCCCAGCCCCCGCACGAGGTCCCCGGACGACGTCGAGCGGTCGAACTCGGCGGTGCGGCGCATCATGATGTCGCGGGCCTCGCGGAAGTCGCCGAGGATCAGCAGGGGGCGGCTCCAGGGTTTGATGAAGACCTGGACCATGGGCGCGTTGAGCGTCTGCAGCGTCTGCTCGAGGTAGGTGATGAAGGTGCCGTCTTCATTTCGGATGTGCGCCATCATGGCCGGCACGTCGCCGAAGAGGCGGCGCGACGAGGACGCATGGTAGGGGATCCCGGGTATCGGTTTCGGGAGTGCAGTATAGTATAGTAGGTAAAGGACAGCGAAGGAGGCAAACGCGGCAACAACCACCAGGAGAGATGGCCGGGAAGCCCCCAGGTCAAGAAATGGAAGCTCCATTGTTGTCTCCTGAGACATTGTGTCTGATCGGGTATCTCTACAGAATACGGCAATGCGCTCGATTGGTGGGGCGAAGCTGCTCAGCCGGTGATGCGATATAAAACCATATACAAGCAATCAATTGAAGTCGAGTCTGCTTATGATGATCTATCTCTTCACGCCCATTTCTAGACGTAAGGCGAGTCACGATACCCTGTCACATTATGTTTCTGCCAGGGGCATAATCTAGCACAGGAAATAGGTGACAGGACTAGACGCTAGCACCTGCGGCGGTAATACTGCCAAGAGCGGAAACGGCACAGAAAGCCGTACTAGGTTGTGGTGGTGGGTAAGCCGTGGAGATGTCCCGGTCCGTTGGAGATTCTCGTTTAATTCTACAGCGGGCTTACCGCCATTCGTTTCCATTGGTGGATCTAGCGAGCCGTTGCCTTCGATGCATGCTCCCAAAAGAGGCTGATGACGGAGCAGGGTAAGCATTGGTGCATCGCTCCGCCTTACTGCATTTGGGCTGACGCACCGTAAGCCAGTCGTCCAACCATTGGTCTGATACCGTATACTATACCGTCTAGATCTATTGCGTGATCTGGGCGTCTCAGGCCAGCTGTTAAAACTCCTTTCGCTTTTCCGCAACGACCAGGTTCGCGTATCTTGGTTCTGACAAGCCAGAGCTGTTTGGACGGACGTACCCACACAATGTTTCTCAATTTCCAGCAATCTTCTTTCTTTGAGGGTGGCCTCCTTACTTGGAGCTCAGTCGGGGCGCTCGGAGCCTTGTATCTGACCTACTTGGCCGGGCTTGTTGTGTACCGCCTTACACTGCATCCGCTTGCCCGATTCCCCGGGCCGTTCCTTTGCCGGGTCAGTTTCCTCCCGCAGGCATACTATGAAGCCTACTTGCAAGGAAGATATATCTACCAGATCCCAAAATACCATGAGAAATATGGTAAGCTTTGACGGTTGTAATATTGATTAGATTCTATCCAGATTTCTAAATTGTGAAATAGGACCTGTGGTGAGACTCAACCCAAATGAGGTCCATATCAACGACATTTCTGTTTTCCATGAGTGAGCTGCCCCCTTGCACGCAAAGAGTCCAAGTTTGGTATTCTGACAGTAATCACAGGATCTTCGATCGTACCAAACGATTTACCAAGGACCCAGCCACCTACTCGGTGGGCGTCTCCAATGCCATGACCATGACCATTCCCGTCGAGGCGCACAGGGCGAAGCGCCAGGTCCTGGATCCTGTCTTCTCGAAACGTCGCGTCAACATGATGGAAGACTACATCTATGACGAAATAGATCGCATATTCCACAAGATTGACGAGTGCAGAGATAAGGGGGAAGAAGTACCCCTGCATGAGATGTTCTATTGCTACACGGTAAGTCTTTCATCCCCCCTTTTTGGGTAACGCAGACCGACTGATACCGGGGCTCTAGAGCGATGTGGTGTCTGAGCTACTGTTCGGAAAGAGTCTGGACATGATCTCGATGCCCGACTTCAGGCAGAGGGTGAAGGACATGCAGTTCTTTACCAGTGGCGTCTGGACCGCACTCCACTTGCCGCTTCTGCGGAAGGTCGTGACCGATGGTCCACGATGGCTAGCCGCCAAGCTCAGCGCCACCTATATCAAGATGGTCACGGTAAGTGGAACAGTCTCGGACTCTCCCCGTTTCCGTCACTAATCTGATCGTATCCCCCTACAGTACTTCGAGACGCTGGCTCAGGACGCCATGCAGCGGTACAACCCAGACGAAGCATCCAAAAAGAGCCCTCACGAAGAAACCATTTTCGATCGCATGATTACTAACAACCTTCGGAAACGGGAGGAAGCGGCGAAAGAAGGGAGACACCTCGAATCTTTGAGTTTCGAGGATCTGGCCGACGAGAGCGCCATGATTCTCAACGGTGGTACGGAGCCTCCGGCGAACCAGATGGCCTATGCAACCTACTACTTCCTCAAATACCCAGAGGTACGGCGGAAGGTCTTGTCGGAGCTTGACGCGGTGGAGACCAACGACCACGGCAGAATGCCACTGCAGAAGCTCGAGAACCTGCCTTACTTCGTGAGTTGACCCTACTTATATGGAAATCGTCCTACGCTGACCACATGCTTACATCTTCATAGACCAGCTTCGTAAAGGAGAGTCTACGCATGGCGACCCTGATACCTGGCCGTCTTCCGCGAACGGTGCCAAAGGGCGGCCTTTACGTCCCGGCCATCAAAGACACCATCCCTGAAGGTTATGCGGTAAGTCCCATTGTCACTGGATCAGTTTGACTGAATCGGATGAGCTGATACTCCATCAACTAGGTCGGAGTCTCTCATGATCTGATCCACAAGGACCCGCAACTTTTCCCCGAGCCCTACGAGTTCCGACCCGAGCGCTGGCTGGGACCAGGAGGCAAAGAGCTTTTGCACTGGCTCGTGTCGTTCTCGTGGGGAAGGACAGACTGCGTAGGGAAGAAGTAAGAAGACACCACCCCCTTTCTTTGCTACCGAACCGGGCGTTGTAGGGTGGTTTCGATTTTTCATTGCTGACCAGAATTTAGTCTTGCGTACGCGGAGATGTATCTGATGCTGGGTAACTTGTTCAGTCGTTACGACATGGAAATGATGCCTGGTACTGATGAGGCAATGGAATGGTCCGACCGGGTGATTATGCACCCTCACGGGTTCCTACATGTGGAAGCCAAGACGAGGAAAGCTCTCAAGTCTTGATCAGATAGTTCACACGGGCATTCTTGATTCTTTTACCAGAAAGAGTGTCGACCAGGCACAGGGAAGTAAGACATGCACAAGCACAAAAGATAGCTTTGATACACAATCGCAAACACAAAGGGATTGTATTATGACAATGTAGTTGCTGGAGACCCAACAAAGACGTGGCTGTGTCTGACAGTTTTGATTATCTATGTATATAGAATGGTTGGAATACAGTGGAAAATGAATATGACAGGAAACCGATGTCCAGGGTCGTTCCACAATGGCTACTGACAACCCTATAGCGCCACTTTTACACCAGCCCAAGGCCTTAGAGCCCGGTAAGGAGTATAACAAGTGCTATGAATGCAAAACAAACTTCTGTGAGAAGCCCATGCGGAAGTGTGATGACTGCAAAGCGGTTACGATCCAGCGCAGGGTAGCAAAGCTGGGTGGCAGCTCGCAAACGAAGGGCCCGGACTCTAGTATCTGCAGAGACTGCGGCAAGCGCCCAGCTCTCGGGGCGGGCGTGACTTGCTGCGCTGCTTGTCAGGTTGTCCGGGAAAACCATGACACTCAGACAGCGATCGAGAAACGGGAAGGGTGGGAATCCCAGGGGCTTTGCAAGAGGTGCGGACGCGCGCCGCCGGACGCCAACTCCAAGCGCTGCAAGGAATGCAAGGAAAGGAACGACGAGTTATGGCGAACGAGGTGGAGCAGCAAACGCGATGGCAACTGCAAAATATGTGGCGTGGTTATGGCCGAAGGGGATACGAAAGTCTATTGTGCGGACTGCAGAGTTCGAAACGCTCGAAGGGTGAAAGCGCGAAGTGACATTGCTCGGAAGGCTGGCATGTGTGTTCGCTGTACCTGGCGCCCCATGGCGCCGGGACGGGTTACATGCGATCCCTGTAACGAAGCCAATGGACGTCACCAGCTAACCAGAAGCAAGAAACGAGCAAGGGAAAGGGAAAGGAAGCAGACTGCTGATGCCCAAATCCCCGATCCGGCGTTGCCAGAAGTAGACCCGGAGGGTGGCGAAGAAGAAGTGGAGGACAGCGAGGATCAGGATCACATGGAGACGGGCCTGGGAGACACTGACATGGTTGATGAGATTGTATCGGGCACTGGATTGGACCGCATGACGATTGATTATATAATAAACTGATGTAACAGTCTCAGGGCAGATGGCTTCATGCATTAGTCCCCAGGCGTTCAAGTACTAATGGGGTATTCATATGTCGCTGTATTCGGGTCCAATCTATCACTGCCCAAGTCTGTCCATCTCCTCCGCCGCAGCCGCCGCCCCGCTAGCCACCTCCGGACTAATCCCCTCGAGCCCAGCCACGCGACGGAGCGCAGCCTTCCAAAATTCCCAGCGCTCCATGTGAAACCCATCGTCGCCCACGAAGGCGTAGTCGACGACGCCGTCATCCAACCACGGCGGGCAGAAAACCTTCTTGGCCCCATCACGCCCATACTCGTCCCGGCAAAGCCGGAGCAGCGCGGCGCCGGCCTCGGAGAACCACGGCAGGATCCCCGCGACGTAGAGCTCGGTGCGCCGGCGACCCAGGGGCGTGTCTTCCATGTTCGTCTCCAGGGCTTCGCGCAGGTGCTCGCGCGCTATCACGGTGGCGTAGTTGTAGAAGCGATGGGGCCCGCCTGTCTGGCCGATCTGCGCCAGCCAATGGGCTTGGAACAGGTTGCCGTTGTGGAAGCGCCGTGCCCACGCGTTGATGTAGTCGCTGTGGTCCTCGTAGCTTCCCCTATCGGCTACACCTATTGAATAATCAGAGAACGCCATGGTCAGCTGGAGCAATTCATTCGACGAGTCAAAGGGTCAATCGTTCGTCGATGCGCTACTAACCTGTCATATTGTCGCGCCACCCGAGAATCCAGCCCGGCAGCTCCGACCAAAATGCCTCCCGACCCTCATCCGTCTTGACCGGATTGCCGCTAGCATCGCGGACGTCGATCTTGGAGAGCGCGACGAGAAGGCTCGCGAGTTTCGTGCGGCTCGCCGTGTCGTCGGCAAAGTGTTCAATGGCCCTGCAGAGGACCAGATGCGGGCCTTGGGGCGATTGCACGTCCTGGTTCGGCACCAGGCGAGGTTCGCACATCTGGGCGATCTCTGATGCAGCAGCTGATGCGTCGATCTCGTCTTGGAGGAGCCTTCGGACAATTGGGATGGTCTGCTTGCTCTCCTTCGTGTGTAGCTCTATCTGCCAATCGAACATGCAGTCGGGGTCGTTGAAGTGGGCGGCCGTTGCGGCATACTGTTCGGTCGCCCACTGTTCTAATGCTGAAGGGGAAGACATTGTGTGTGAAGATGTGATTGGTGTAATTGCGCCTTTGTTGTCGCCAGGCGAGGTTCAGAGGTGTAGCTATTGTAGTTGTATGCCCTGGTGTTCCTGGAGAATCCGCAAAGAAAATATATTTCCATATACTGATGTATATTAAGCCTGTATCTCGTTGGTTATTGTCTTCCTTACGGCTGTCTAAGTAGGAAGCTGTTCGGTGTTCTATTTTGGGTTCTGGGTCCCAAGTGACGTAAATTGGCTGCTACGGGGGCATTGCTGCAGCCAGACGCGCAATGGAAATGTTCAGCTGCCCCATCCCGCCATCACTGCCCCGGCGATGCTGACCGTCAAATGCCAGGGCAATATATCGCAGACCTGCCCATGAACTATCGGGTAAGTCAACATAATAAGGAATCTGGGGTAAACAATGTGACCAGGAAGCATTCACTACCAGGCAATAGGGACGCCGAGTTACAGTAAGTACTGGATTAACCGTGCGCACCTCTTAAACGAATATACCCCTATTAAAACACTAAATTAAACCACTTTCAAAAGTAAATAATAATATTACGAAAATACTTTATAAATTTATAATAAATTAATAATAATATTAATATAATTTAAAATTAATAATTTTAAAGTTAAATATAAAAGCCGCGTTAATAATATAATTTTCGCATTTAATAAAAATACCGGACTTTATAAGGCCGTTTACGAATACGATATAATACCCTTAACGCTCCGTTAACGCGCCGGCGACGCTTTAAATAAATCGGAAATAAAAATAAATCGATAAAAACTTATAAAAAAAAAAAAAATTCCTAATTACTTAAATATTAAAAAAAGAAACTAACGATAAAGCTTTTATTAAAAAATACACCTTTAAATTTATTAAATCTATTCTTTAAATTAAAGCCCTTTTAAAAATTATTAAAAAGAATTAAATTAACGCCTTTATATACCGCTATTTAATAATTTATAATAAAATCGGTTAAGCCGTTTATCTTATTAAAACTAATTTAATTAAATCCGATAATATTACCGAGTTCTACTAATAATATAAAGCGATAAAGAAAGAGAAAAATATTAAACCGGTTAATATTACTAATATAAACGAAGTAAACGTTTAAAAGAAAAAAAAAAACCTTATATATTTTAAAAACCTTTAAAATTAAAAAGGTATATTAAAAAACCGGTTATTTAATTAATTAAATAACGATACTAAAATTTATTATAACTCTTAATAAAAAATTTACATTAATAATTATATACATTAATAAAAACCTTTAAATTTAATAGTTTAATTAATATATAATAAAATAGAAATATATTAATATTAATTTTAATTAAAATAATATTATAATTATTTAATAATAATTAAAAAAAGTATATTTATTAAAAATTAAATTAAATAAAAAGAATAAATAATAATTATTTATATTAAATAATTATAAAATTTATATTAATTTAAAGTTTATATAAAAAGTTTATATTAATAATATATAATTTTTATATTTATTAATTTATACCTTAAATAAACTTTAACTTTATAAAATTAACCTTTTTAACTCCTTTAAAATTTATTATTTAAAAGAAATTAAAAATATTATAAATATATTAATATCGATATTAATATATAAAAGGATATTTTTAAAATATTATAATAAAGCTTTTTAAAAAGCTTTTTATTAATATAATATCGAAATTAATTAGTTTATAATTATTTTATAAAAAATATTAATTTATTAATTATATTAAAAAAAAATTTATATAAAACTTATTATTTTTATATAATAAATTAAATTAAATAAATATATAAATTAATTAATTATATAATAATTAATTAATAATAAATCGATAATAATATATTTATTATTAAAAAATTATTTATTAATTTCGTTTTATTTCTTATTTATTAATACTTTAACGTTATTTATTTCGCTATTTTATTTTAATAAATCTTTAAATAACGATTAAAAATTAACGTAGTTTTTTATTTTATATTTATATAACCTTTCTTTAACCTTATAAAAACGCGGTATTCGTTATCGAAATCGCGAAATAATTAATCGTCGTTTTTCCCGATTTTCTTTTTTGCTTTTATTTTTTATTAAATAATAAAAAAAAAATATAAATATAAAACTATTTTTTATTTCGATTTTTAAGGTATCGTATTATCGACGGTTTTAATAATATCGAAATATATTAACTTTAACCGATTAATAGATTTAACGAAATATTTTAGTTTTAAAATATTATAATATATAATTAATAAAATAACTTTTTTAAAATTATTAAAAGTATTTTTTATAAATATATAATATAATATCGTTATTAATATTAATATTTATTATATATATAAATAAATATTAAAACTTAAATAATTATATATATATTTAATAATATATAAAGGATTAAAAATAATAATATATATATATATATAATAAAAAAAAATTATAAGTTTTAAAAAATAAACGTTTATTATAAGAATTTATACCTATTTTCGAAAGTTTTTTTTAAAAACTTATATAAAACCGGTATTTATATACGCTAATTTTAAAAACTTTATTATTCGATACGAATAATTTTTAATAAATCTTAAATTTATATAATATAAACGAGTATAATAATTTTTTTTTAATAATTAAATATAATATTATCGCGAACTCCGAATTTATTTTAAACTTTATATTATAAGGGATAATAAATAATTATAATCGAAAATTATAATAAAAAAAGATTTAAAATTTATTATTTATTATTATTAAAAGCTTAATTTTTTTAATTTTATTATTTAAAATATTTATTTATTTTAATATAAAATTATTATTGATTTATATTATTATTTATTTATTTTTATTATTTATATTAATTATATATATATATTAAAAAAAATTTAAATAAATTAATTTATAATTAATATTTATTTTTTTTAATTTAAAAATTATATTAAATAATAAATCGAAGCTTTTAAAATTATTATAATTAAAAAAAAAGTTTAAATTAAAAAATAAGAGGTTATTATAAATATAAAAAATATTAAAAAAATCTATAAATTTAAAAAAATAAATATTATTAATTTAATAATAAAATAACGTTTAATTTAATAAATCGGCTTATAATTTATTTATTAAAGCTAATTATATAATCGATTAAAATATTACGAAAATAGCTAATTTAAAATAAAAATAATATTAAATAAAACGTTAATTAAAATTTTTAAGGCTTAATATAAAGAAATAGGTTAAACTTAATCTTAATAAGGTATTTCGCGACTTATTAAATATTAAAAAGGCTTAAAAGGAGTTTATAAAGGTAAAAAAGGTATAAGAGAATAAAATAGGCATTTTATATATAAAATAACGCTGGAAATAAAAAATATTATTTTTAAAAATATATAGTATAAATTCCAGCTTTAATTAATTAAATATACCGCGTTATTATTATTAAATTAATTAATTAAATGTATATATATTAATACGATACTGCTTTAAAACGGCTTAAAATAATTATTTTACGGGGGGTGTATTCAATTAAAGGGTGCGCACGGTTAATTGTTTCACCAATTTGAAAACGGCAGAGCGCATCAGGCCTAATAAATGATCGGGTGCGGCTAGCACGTAGCGTAGAGTGAGCTGTGCGACCAATCAGAAGCTCTGCGTACGGGCTTGTCCCATCTTTATTCGCATCTCGTACTCCGTACTGAGCTCTCAAATTAGAGAACAAAAGACAAAAGGCCAGAAACAAGGTGCCTGTAACAACAACGACATGTACAGCAAATTGTGAGTGCAAAGGGTGGTCACGGATACGGAGAAGTGACATAGTTCAGTCTCATTTGTTCTTATTGGGGACGGTCTCCGAGCCATATCAAGGCCAGCACCATGCCAGAATACCTACCCTGCCATTCCGAGGTTGTTAAATTGATCATGGCAAAAGATCAACATGAATCTGCAAAGGCTTACTCAGACTTGTCTGCCTATTCTACCCCACGAATGCGGCACGGAAACTGGGGTTGGTAGAAGCTGCCCATTAAGCTAATAATAGACTTGCGTATACGCATTGCGGATTACTGGTTCATTAAGGACACAGTGATCTTCATGCAGATCGTAAGAGAGTTACGAAGGCACCATCAGCTCCTACACAGGGTATCCAACAATGCCATGTTACAGCCCATCAACCCAAGAATGGCCGAGGCCACGATGGACGGTGAAGGAATAACGTGCATCTATCAGGGCGATCGATGGAAGACTCTTACTACACTTGTACATAGATTCGCTCGGCTGAACATAGCCATCAATGATGGCTTCGTGGACTTATAAAGAGGTAGCGAAACCGCCGTCTACCTATCTTCTACCATCACCACAACAATAAAATCACATCTACCAAGCTATACTTCCAGAATCTCTTGTTCCCCTTCAACCCATCAAAACCGCCATCATGCAGCTAACCAAGACCCTCTTCACCCTCTTCCTGGCCTCGTCCGCTCTGGCCGCCCCTATTGAAAACGACGTGGACGTGACTGCCCGCGATGAGTTTTCCATGCTCGAGGCTCGTGCCACTATCGCTGATGTCACCTGCAAGGGCGGTACGTACATAATGACCGCGAAGCATTTCGGTCCCAAGTGACTAACAATACTGCGTAACAGTGGAGGCGAACGATCAGAAGGATTGGAAGGCGGACGAAATCAAGAGCTCGTACAACGCAGGCAAGAAGAATGTCGACTCCAAGACTGGCAAGAAGAAGGATAACGGTAAGTGTCATCCATTCCCGTACGAGGGGGTTAATAACATCCAAAATGCATATTTGCTCTTGCTAACTATTTGCCTAGCCCCGTCCCATCTCAAGGAGTTCCGCGGCAACGCCGGAATCCTGGACAAGCTCCCCAGCGACTGCAAGAACATCGCCAAAAAGGACGGCCACCTCTTCGAGTACCGTCTCAAGGGTAGCAACACGGACCGCGTCATCTGGAAGTGGACCAAGGCCTCCGCGAGCCAGAGTTACTGGTTAGTTCATCAACTATGCTCGCCCATCTGCTACAGCCGTATGGTTACGTGCAATAAGCTGACCTCGAATGTCTTAGCATGACCATCACCCACAGAGGCAAGTCCGAAAATGACTTCAGAGCTTGTGCCTAGACGGAAAACAGAGTAGCAGCAAAAACTACGTTTCTCTCGTTATTTGTTATCTGGGTATTGGGGGGGTTCAGACACGGTGACGCCACGCTGGTATTGAGCGAATTTTCATTATATTGGGGCATAATGTACCGTATGATCCAGTGTAGAGGTTTTGTATTGATTTGGCATAAGTTGTACGAGACTTCATGGTTAGTGCATAGAACGTATAACGCTCTTGCGAAAACTTGGATATAGCAATGACATGGCATCAACAGTCCTGTCATAGGAGCCACACAATGCCTTTGTCGTTTCTTTTTGTCCGTAACACTAGGCCAAGAGCTTTTGAAAGGTGAACCGGATCTGAAAGCATTAGTAACCAGGACAGGTTGTTTTCTCTTACAACAATACGGGTTCACTGATCAAGTCACAATGCTATTGTTATGCGATTACTCTCCAGATGATCGTATACATAAGAAGAGCAGAGGGCGACAGATAAGAATCGTCTAATATAGGCTATCCAAGACTCATATCCACAGCAGGCACCATGGATTCTAATGAGGGAACACCCCAAGACGTCCGGGAATCCGGTCAGTTATCAGGCCCATCCACAGGCGGGGAGTACCTACCGGCGCAGCCCTTTCGAGATCGAGATCAATCGCTTACTCTGCAAAGGCAGACAGTTGAAGAGGAGACGCCACGTCTCGCTCTTGCTACCAAGAAATGTATGAGATGTCAGGAAGTCCCGGTTTCTGGACGTAAGAGAGTATGTGACGAATGCCGGATGGCGGAGCCGGGGCTGTGCATCGTTTGCAAACGGAGGCCGCGAAGGGATGGGCTGCTGTCCTGCGAGACCTGCTCTCTGGTCAGATCAAAGAGGGAGAAAGAATTATTAAACTCAAGGCCGGGAAGAAGGGAAAGGATTACCCAGATGGCGAAGCAGGCATCCGAGAGGGCCCTGGAGAACGGTCTTTGTCGCTTCTGCAGGGCCAGACAGTTAAGGCCCGGGAAGACTTCTTGTGAGCCATGCGGCTTGAAACACGCACAGTCGGGCAAAGAGAGGAGGGACAGGAATGCCGATTCATCCCAAGCCAAAGATGCTGCAAAGAAGGCGGCAGAACGTAAGAGGTTGATATACAACTCTCGAAAGTCGCAAGGGCTGTGCCCTAGATGTGGTGATAAGGCTTCGGACGGGAGGACCCAGTGCGAAAGATGCCGTCAGAAAGAAGCCGCGAAACCACGCAAAGCCGAGACGAGAGAAAAACAGCACCTACAAGCAAAACGGCGTTACGCGGAGGCCTTGGAGAAGGGGATGTGCAGGGTTTGCAAGCACAGGCCATCCCCGCCGGGAACGACAATTTGTGAGCTCTGCGCCCCGAAAACGGCACGCTACCAAGCAAGATCGGGGGAATCTAAAAAGCAGAAGGTGGCAGAGGCCCTCGGCAAGGGATTGTGCAGTCGTTGCAAGCAACGGCCGTTGATGGCCGGGAAGAAAACCTGCGAGCCCTGCGCCTTGGAGCAGGCACCCCGGGAAGCCAAAGCGTCGGCGTATAGAAAGCGACGGTACGCAGAGGCTATAAGCAAGGGATTGTGCGGTGTTTGCAAGTGTAGACCTTCCAGGGTCGGGAAGGTCACCTGCGAGCTTTGCGGCTCGGCATGTACGCGCTCGACTCAAGCCCGCCGGAAGGCAAAGCGCCGTGATCCGACCTCCTCACCCTCCGACGACGAAAGCGGTGATGAGCAGGTGGACGACGAGCCAATGGTGGATGCAAGTGAGGATGATAGCGACTGGGAATACCATGACGAAGCAATGGAAGGGATACAGGCAACCAACGGACAAAAACTTCTGGATACTTCCTTGGAGGATGCTGATCGTATGGCAATCGATGACATTATGGGCTAGCATTTCGTCACAGCTGTTCGAAAACTGAAGCAGCTTCTTGCTGGTTAGGGAAGTTCCTGCAAATGAAGCATCTGAGGCATTCCGTTTTATCCACCTACCAAAGGTGTTTCTTGGCAAAAGTTGAAGGTAACAGATATAGCAGTATAGAAATAAAACACATTCGTTTTCGGTCAAATTCGATAAGCCTAGCATGCCTACTTTCAGTGTCACTGTAAACATATGTATTATATGGTTGTGTATATTAGCCCACGACGAAACCAACATAATAGACACCTTTCTATTTTCTTTTTTGTTATATGTCTTATTCCAATTTATAGTGATTTAGCTTATTAGGAAATAAAGTTTTAAAGCGGAATTACAAAGCCATATCTAGACTCTTGTCTTCACCACTACACAACTCACGCCATCCGGCTTCTTAGCAGCATCACACCTCCTTCGGCCTAATATTATCTGTCATGGTACGGAAATCGTATATGTAAGCTCAGACATACGCGGTCGGACAGTATTGCTTCGAACGCACATGTCTCAAAATAGCTACTCTGCCTAATGAGAGCCCGGTATCATGTAATGTCGAAGGTTGGGATTGTTTCACTGCTTATCTTGGAATGATCTATGAGCAAAGCTATGGTGTACTGCTTTTCTTTGCAATATGATATTCTCGCTATCCAGTAGAATGAGACTGCTCTACAAGTTGAATTCATAAAAACGATCAAACGTTTGAGAATCTGAGAGTCCACCCAGTCTTTGTCCTTTAATACCCTTTGTCTGCCAGCTTGTGCGTGGTTCTTTCAATGAAAAGCACAGGTATCTAAGTTACCAGATAGGCGACAGCTACCAAAACAATACTATTGTTAGGCACCATCATACAACAAAGGCATTGTTTTATTCTATTCCATATTTGTGCGATAGTTATTAGATATAAAGAAGCTGGGGAGGGAAAATCGTTTGGTAGACTAGAAAGGCGCAATCAACTACGCTCGAGTGAGGATGGCTACTGCTGACTCTACACCACTGCTGACGTCACGTCCGTCATCAGAGCCTGAGAGGAAAGGCAGGCTATGCTACAAATGCCGAGAGAACGTATGCGAGGACGGCCGCAGAGTCTGTAATGCATGTAAAAAGACCAGGAAAGTCAAGCTATCAGAAGCGCAGAAACGGTACTACGATGCCCGGAAGGCACAAGGGATGTGTGTGGACTGTGGGACCAGACTGGCAGAAGGCGATCGAGCAAATTGCAAGACATGCAAAGAAGAAAGGGCGAAAGCCAGTAGGGAGAAGTACAGCGAATTGATTGCCTCTTCGCGCTGCCCTCGCTGTGGTACAGAATTGCCCGCAGACAGCAAAAGAACTTTTTGCGAGTCGTGTATGGTCGCACATAATGCCGGGCAGAGAAGGAGGCGAGACAAGGCTCGAGAGGACGGGAAGTGCACTCAGTGCCGTAAACGACCACCAAGAGCCGGACAAGCACGGTGCCAGGATTGCTACGATTATACGAACAAGTGGAAAGAGAGGAACGACAAAAGGGCGCAGAAAGACGAGACAACGCTGGTCATCCCCCAGGAGAGCGGTGGGAATACGCACATCGAGACGGAGCCCGTGGGCGATGAAGCGGCGGCTGATGATCCGGAAACCGATAAAATGGTGGTGAATGCCTCGGGGGCCAGTGACGATGACATTGAGGTGAATGATATCGTGTCAGGCCACGGCATTGATCGCATGGCGATTGATTTCATCGTAAACTGAAGCTGACTGGGTTATTTCCAGCAGCTGCGGAAAAGCGAACACATGGGACTATCTATATGGTATATGGTAAGTAAGTAACAATTGACAAAAAGGGGAGAGTTCAAGGGTTTGAATACAGGGGTCGAAGTCTGAATGCCTTTGTCTTGCCTATCTTATCAGATCCGACAGGGATTCCTTGGAAGATGGCCCGCCCAGGTCCGATCCAGTGCCGAAATATCGTTCGTGTTCAGGCTGCACCAGTAATCTGGCAATCACACATGCGCAATTGCTTAGTGGTATGTAATTTTCGTACGGATTTCGTTAAATTGCCGGGGTTCCTTCCCACCGGATCGCTGTACTACAGGTGAGCCCCATCAACCGTAGACCGAGACAGCTTGACATGTGAAGAACCCGAAGATGCAGATGAACCAAGACAAGGAAACCGGCAAATTGTCTATGCGACCAGGTCTTCTAGTAGTTCGCCGATCACTATGACTAGTCGATTGAACGGATATGCAATTTCAACGTAAAGATGTCAACAAAGCATCCATTGCCAAGCACCAAGTCCTGTTTCCCCCGAAGCGCCCATCGATGCCCCTCCCAGGAACCCGGCCCCTCCAGGCCCAAAGCAGACCTAGCGCCGCACCCAAGCCAGGACCTTGGCTGCTTGGTGCAGAACTTGGTGCCCGCCCTCGCCAAAATTTTATCAGATCCTTCTTTTAAGTTATCTGATCCGCCGATGGTGGGGTCGTCGCACCACCCTACAGCTTCCCATGTGGTGCTTTTACGACATCAACGACCGCCGAGGTCCAATCGCCGTCCGTCGCGCGAAATAGCGCAACCCAGCCGATGGGGTCGCGTTCGTCGTCATGCGCCTGTATCGGCCGTTTTACCATGTCAATGTCACCCTTCCCAGTGCCATGGCCCGGTAAAGCGGGGAGAGGGCAGAGTGTGACGCCCAAGTCGAACCAGGTCGAGCTGGGTGGGCGTCGCGTGTCGTCGCCGGGTCGGGTCGCAGGAAAATGTTGCCTCTAATGTATGCACGAATGTTACTTCAACTCACCTTTTCCCACTGTATCCTTGGGTTTTCTCTTCATTATTGGTTGCCCGGTTTCCCTTTCCTATATTTTGTGAGATCGTTCCTGCTTGACGACACGTGATACCCCCAATGCATACAGCAACCGACACCTTAGGGGCCGAGGTGCCTTCTAAGGCGGACAAGTCTATCGAGGAAAAGCAAGCCGCCCAGTCAAATGGCAACAGTAATGAACATGCCAGCGTGGAAGATCTTGTCAAGATCTGGCAATGGAACACGCCGGTGCCGCCCGCCTTACAGACCTGCATGCAGGACTTCATAACCGAGCAGGCCCAGCGAGACCCCGAACGAGCCGCCGTCAATTCCTGGGACGGCGACTTCACCTACGGCGAGGTTGAGCGGCTGTCCACAAGCCTGGCCCGCTACCTGGTTTCTATTGGCGTGGGTGCGGGGGTCAATGTCCCCCTGTGTTTCGAGAAGTCGCGATGGACAATCATCGGTGTCCTGGCCATCATGAAAGCAGGCGGTACATTCGCCCTGACCGATCCCAGCCAGCCCGAGGGCCGACTGCGCCAGATCGTCGAGCAGACCGGAGCGGCGCACATCCTCACATCGGCGTCCCAGAAGGACCTCGGGCAGCGCATTGCGCCGCAGGCCCACCACGTAGTAGTCTCCGCCGAAGAAATGAGCTCCTACGATTCGGCCGCGGCGACACCGCTGCCCGTGGTAGCGCCAGCCACGAACCTATATATTCAGTTTACGTCAGGGTCTACGGGCAAGCCCAAGGGCGTCCTCGTCACGCACGAAAACTACACGAGCGGTGCGGTGCCCCGAGCTGACCTGGTGGGGTACCGCCCGCACTCGCGCGTCCTCGACTTCGCGTCGTACGCCTTCGATGTATGCATCGACTGCATGCTTTGCACATTAGCTAACGGGGGCTGCCTCTGTATCCCCTCCGAGGCGGACCGCGTCAACGACCTGAGCGGGGCCATCCGCAAAATGAAGGTTAACATGGCGCACATGACGCCGTCGGTCGCCCGGGTCTTGGACGCCGACGTCATCCCCTCGCTCGAGGTCCTGGGTCTCGGCGGCGAGGCCATCTCCAACGGCGACGGCGCCCGGTGGAGCAAGAGCACAACGGTCGTGAATGCGTACGGGCCCTCAGAGTGCACGGTGGGCTGCACCATCAACAACCAGGTGGGCAGGGATGGGAAAGAACAAGTGACTATCGGAAAAGGTGTTGGTGGCAGCACTTGGATCGTCGATCCGGAAGATCATGATCGTCTTGTGCCTGTGGGTGCTGTAGGCGAGCTCCTGATCGAGGGGCCAATCGTGGGTCCCGGGTACCTTGGTGACACGGAGAAAACATCAGTTGTTTTCATCAACGACCCGAAATTCCTATCAGATGGGTGTCAAGGAGCCTTTCCCGGGCGGAGCGGGCGTCTGTATAAGACGGGTGATTTGGTGAAATACGATGTGGACGGATCTATCATCTTCGTTGGTCGAGGAGACCAGCAGGTCAAGCTCCGCGGGCAGCGGATCGAACTGGCGGAGATCGAACACCACATGCGTGATCAGCTGCCAGCGGGCACGCGCGTCGCCGCCGAGGTGATCAAGCCGGGCGGCTCGGCGGGAGAGCCGACATTGGTGGCTTTCATCTCCGACAAGGCCGGGCTTGTCCCCGCGACAGAGGAACTTCTGGGCTCGCTCAACTCGGATGTACAGAAGTGCCTGGCGGGCATGAACAGTCTTCTCTCCGAGTACCTGCCGATCTACATGGTGCCGGCCGCCTACCTGCCGCTACAGACCATGCCCCTTTTAGTTTCGGCCAAGACGGACCGCAAGCGACTGCGCGAGCTGGGCGCGTCCATGAGCAGAAGAGACATATCGGCTTTTGCGGCGGCGGTGGTCCCCCGGAAGGCCCCTAGCACGGAGATGGAAAAGCAGTTGGCGCGCTTATGGGGTGAAGTCTTGGGTCCCGACGTAGACATCGGCGCCGCCGACAACTTCTTCAGTCTCGGCGGCGACTCCTTGCGGGCTATGAAACTGGTGGCCGCGGCTCGGAAAGACCGCGTCTCCCTATCTGTCGCCGACATCTTCGGAAACCCCGTACTGTCGGAGATGGCTGCCGCGGCGAAGATCTGCGACGCCGAAGAGAACTTGACTGTCCCGCCCTTCTCTCTGCTCCCCGGTACATGGGCACCCGATGTCGCGAATGGCGAAACCTCGGCGGTGTGCGGCATCAGCCCCGAGGACGTGCAAGATATCTACCCTTGCTCGCCTCTGCAAGAAGGTTTGATGGCTCTCTCCGCCAAGGTCAGCGAGGCTTATGTAGCCCAGCGCGTCGTCGAGATGCAAGATCTGGAGTCGGCACAGCGCCTCGCAAAAGCCTTCGAGGTGGCCGCAGCCGATTGCGCCATTCTTCGCACGCGAATTGTGCAGATATCGGGCCAAGGTCTGATGCAAGTCGTGGTGCGAGAGGCGTTCTCGTGCCCGGTCAAGAACGGGTGCACCCTGGGCGACTACCTGGCTGCGGATAGGAACGACCCTATTCAGTTGGGCGGCAGTCTGGTCCGATATGCGATTGTTACCGACGAAAAGAGACGGGCAAGACGTACTTCGTCCTTACTATGCACCATGCGCTGTATGACGGCTGGGCCATGCCCCTGATCGTCGAACGCGTCAACAAAGCTTATCAGGGCATGGCAGTCGAGCGGCCAGCAAACTTCAACAATTTCATCAAATTCCTATTCGAAAACAGCCGCCAAGAGTCCGAGGATTACTGGAAGGAGCGCCTGGATGGAGCGGGTGGCGAGCAGTTCCCACCTCTGCCATATCAGGGGTACCAGCAAAAAGCCGACTCCCTGCTCGAGCACTACGTCGGAGTCGAGAGCCGACTAAACGGAACAACGATTGCGACGGCCATTCGCGGCGCCTGGGCCCTCTTGGTGGCTTCCTACACCGCCTCAAACGACGTGGTGTTCGGCGAGACCCTGACCGGCCGGAACGCCCCGATCGCCGGCGTCGAGCAGATCGAGGGCCCCATGATCGCCACGATCCCGGTCCGCGTCTCCATCGACCGCGACACGACAGTGTCGGAGTACCTCCAATACATCCACCAGGACTCGGTGCGCGGGATCCCGCACGAGCACTTCGGCCTCCAGCACATCCGCCGCCTGAGCCCCGACGCGCGGGAGGCGTGCGAGCTCCGGACGGGGCTGGTGCTGCACCCGAGCGCCGATGCGGCCGAGGAGGCGGCGGCGGCGAACAAGGAGGCCGAGCCCGCCAACGCCTTCGTCCCGGCGAGCGACGAGGAGGCGGCGCAGGAGGCGTTGAAGTTTAACACGTACGCGCTCATGCTCGTCTGCTCGCTCGACCCCAAGGGCTTCCTCATCATGGCGAGCTTCGACTCGCAGACGGTGCAGAGCGGGCAGATGCAGCGGATGTTGGCGCAGCTTGGTCGTCTGGTCCAGCAGTTCTGCGAGGCTCCCGGCAAGCGTATATCTGAGATTAAGGTCAATGACGACGGGGAGTTCGAGGAGCTTCAGCGACTGAGCCAAGCGAGCGTCGAAAGTCTCGGTCAACTTTCGCAGTTTGCAGACACTAAGGCTACCGAAGTATGGCTTGCCGATCCTCTAAACCCCGAGCAACTGGTACCTCTAGGGGCTACCGGTGAGCTTATACTCGGTTCCACGGAAGCCACCATGCCTTTCGAAGCTATTGAGGTCCCATATTGGATTTCAACCAAGACGGGCCAGGCGTACTACCGCACTCAAGCGTTGGCCAAGTTCAAGCCCGATGGCTCGCTCCAGCTGGTCGAGCGCACCAAGGCAGCAGCGGTGAACAAGGCGCAATCTTCGGCTGTACGGACAACAAGGGTGTCAGCGTCATCCGACAAGCAACGGAAGCTAAGCAAAGCCTGGAGCCGCATCTTGGGGGTCCCCGAGGAAGAGATTGGACTTGAAGACAGCTTCTTCTTGCTGGGCGGCGATTCCATTGGCGCGATGAAGCTCGTCGCCGAAGCCAGGGCGGAAGGCTTTGAACTAACCGTGGCCAACGTCTTCAAGTACCGCACGCTCTACGACATGGCGGGCGCTATGAAAGAGACCAAGGCCAAAGCGAAGAGCAGCGAGGAGCATTCCATTAAGCCCTTGTCGCTTCTCAAGAAGGCTGACCCCTCGAGCTTTGTGGCCCAGTCCATTCAGCCACTTCTTGCCAACCCAGATTGGGTGATCAAGGACGTATATCCTACAAGGCCCCTCCAGCACGTGGCCGTCAATGGCACGGTCAAATTCCCTCGCTACTCGGCCCGTTACGAACTCCTTCACATGGAAGGAGGCATTGACAAGCACCGCCTGGTGGAAAGCTGCCAAGAGCTCATCCAACGCAACGAGATCTTGCGCACCGTATTCGTGGAGACCGATGGCCAATGCTTCGGCGTCGTCCTCGAGTCCATGACGGCCGAGGTCGAGCACCACGTGGTCGAGGACGGCGGCGACATGGCCTCTTTCACCAAGGAGCTCTGCGACCGCGACATCCAAACCGAGATGCCGCACGGCTCCGCCTTCGTCAAGTTCCTGACCGTGCAGCACGGGGACGCCACCTGCCTGGCCCTCCGCATCTCCCACTCCCAGTACGACGAAATCTGCCTCGTGGCCCTGCTGCGCCAGCTCAACGCCATCTACGACGGGCGCCCGACCGGAGACACGGTGCCCTTCTCCAATTTCGTGTACCACACCGTCGAGACGGCGATCCCGCAGAGCGTGCCCTACTGGAGGGAGCTCCTCAAGGGGTCCAAAGGCCTCTCGGTCCTGCGCCCCGACATCCCGCTCACGGGTGCCGGCGTACCCGACGCCGTGACGCGCACCGTCAGCATCGCGGCAAGGCAGCGCGACATCACGGTCGCGACGCTGCCGACGGCGGCGTGGGCGCTGTGCCTGGCGCGCCGGCTGAAGACGCGCGACGTCGTCTTTGGCGAGGTCGTCAGCGGGCGCCACGTCGACCTGCCCGGCGGCGGCGGCGCCGACGCCGTCATGGGTCCCACCTGGCAGTACGTGCCCATGCGCGTGCAATTCGGCGGCGGCGGCCCTGAAGAAAACGCCAGCTGGACGGGGCTCGACCTGCTCCGCTACGTGCAGCACCAGCACATCGCGGGCGCCTCGCACGAGGGCATGGGCCTGCGCGAGATCGTCCCCCTCTGCACCGACTGGCCCGCCCCGGCCTCGTCGGACATCCGGGACGAGTACTGGTTCGACTCGGTCGTGCACCAGGACGTCTACCACGTCGAGACGATGCGCATGGGCGGCGTGCCGTGCCGGCTCGAGACCGTCTACCCGCACTACGAGCCGCTGCGCGAGTGGAAGATCCAGGCGTTCGTCCAGGGCGACGAGCTCATGTTCGAGGTCGTCACGTTCAAGGAGTGGATCGGCGTGGCCGAGGAGCTGCTGGATGAGCTCGAGGGGATCATGGAGGGGTTGGTGAGGCGGCCGGAGGAGGTTGTTTTCCCTTAGGTGTTGCTACTTTTTCCTTTCTTTCTTTTTGATTTGGTCTTTTAAAGGGGGTTCAATATAGGTCGATAGAGATTACTTGAAATGTACTTTGTTATGTGTTCCACCGTCACTCGACGCAGCATTCCGCGACTTCGAGGTAAATGCATTTTTTATCAAATCACACGTTCAGCAGGAAAAATATCGCGAAGCATGGTCAAATGAAGTTGGAAAGCATAGTAGCATGACGTGCATGTAAATCAGAAGATGCTGGTTGCTTAAAAGACCGAACGAACTTCAGGCGTGATATCATTTGCAATAATAAACAGAGAGCATCGCCATCAACGATGGTACCAATAGCAATAGCAATAGCAATAGCACTAATAATAACAATAAGAACCGCCAAATCACAATGAACTCCGCCGCGGACTACTCCCGCGTAGTCATAACTCCCAATTCACCGACCTCGGCTTCCGCGCCGAGCGACTTCTCCTCAAGTCATCGTCATGCCAGCTCCCCACCGGCGCCGGCGGCCCCTCCTCGCGATGCTCCTCCAGTAGCTTCTCCCCCCGCCGCAGCCGCTGCCGCCAGCCCTGGACGAACATCCAGGCCAGGCGCATGTCGCCGTCGACCACCTCGTTGGCCGGGTTGACCGACGTCATGGCCCGCTTCCTCGCTTGTTCGTGACCTGGCGGTTTCTCCACCGCCGGTCCTCCTCCTCCTTCGCTGGCGCTTTCCGGTATCCGTCCCAGTCCTAACCCCTTGGTCCCCATGCCCAGCGCCTCATTCAGTGCGTAATGTCTTCGTTGCACGCTGCCACGGTTGTGGCCCTTCGTATAATCATGCTGTGATAGTTGTGGTTTGATGTTATCATTCGGTATCTTTTCGGGTGGTAATGATGTTGTTGCCGTTAATAGATGTTGTTGTGGTTGTGGATAAGTATGTTTAGTCTGCTCCTCTGAGCGTGGTCAAGTCCGGCCGGGCACCTTGTTGTTGTTGTCGCCGTCCGTCAGGAGCGACGTCTTCTCGTGCATCAGCTCCGCCTCGTCGTCCTCCTGCGGCACCCGGTCGTAGACGCTGCTGCTGCTGCTGTTGTTGGCCATGTTGAACAGGTCGGCCGCGTTGAGCGACTTGCGCAGCGACGAGCTGCGGTCCCGCGGCGTCGGCTGGAACATGGTCGACGACGTGGACCGCGAGCGCGCGGGCGACGAAGTGCCGCTGGCGCCACCCATGTCGGATGAGGTGGGGGCACTTTGCTGCTGGCTCCCTCCGCTCGCCGGCTCGAACATACTCCGCAGCTTGGCGAACATGGGCGAGCTCGCGGGACCGTTGCCGGCCGAGACCGAATTGCGGGCCGACGAGGTCGAGGACGGTGCCTTCTCCTGGGGAGGCGGCGTCACCGAATCGTACCGGTTCGAAGCCGGCGGGGTCGGGATGCTGTTGTTACCGCCTCCGTTGACACCGGCGGCCCAGCTTGTGGGCGCAGGCGATGCCGGCTTGCCGCTGGAGTTAACATCGTAGCGGAAGGGGTCGAACTCCTCGTGGACGCCCGAGCCACCGCCGGCGCTGGAGTCTGTCAGCTGCGAGATGCCGCGAGTCCGCCCGACGCCGTAGGGCATGGACGGCCACGAGTCTCGGATGACGGGTTCGTGGCGGTCAGCCAGCAGGGCCGAGTGGACAGGCGACGAGGCGACTGAGTCGAGCGTGCTGAAGCTGCGCATCGACTGGGGCACCGAGTCATTGCGTGCATGCCAGGGGAGGTTGGTAACATCCCGCGGCATCATGAACGAGGCATCATCATCATCGTCCTCCGGTGAAGGGGTGACGACGGCCTGCTCTCGGGAGTCGTTAGTGCTGCTGCTGTTGCTGGGCGCGTGGACGCTGTCGGCCAGGCCTCCGTTGGGGGTGCCAGGGGTCGGTTGCGGGTGGTGTAGTTCCATCGGGCTCACGTCTGCCGTGGTTGCCTGAGAGACGGGCGCGAGACTGGGGGTCTTGAGCTGGTCCTCTGACTTCTGTTGTGGGAACTGGGCCACAGTGGGAGTTGCTAGGTTCTGGTCATATCCTTCCTCGTCGCTGTCGTTATAATCACCCCCCAACTCCGAGTCAAGACTCTTCGTGTTGTTGTTCGGCTGTGCTCCAGGGCTCAGCTTCGCGGTGGGCGGGCCTTGGTCATGCTCATCAGGAGAGTAGTCAAGTGTCGATTGCTTCACGTTATCGGACTCGGCTTGCTTTTCGTGTCCAGCATCGTCATGCTCATCAGCGGAGGTGTCATCGTCGTCAAACAGGTCGGGAGGCTTGCCGGGGTGGCGGCTCGACAACCAGGTGGTCATCGTGTTCAGGCGCAACCTTCTCCTCAGCGGGTGCCGCTGGCGCATCCTGGGTGGCGGCATTTAGTAGTCAAGTGTCGATTGCTTCACGTTATCGGACTCGGCTTGCTTTTCGTGTCCAGCATCGTCATGCTCATCAGCGGAGGTGTCATCGTCGTCAAACAGGTCTTCGTGGCCGTGCATAGTATCCGTCTCTACAGGCAGGGGCGAGCGGGAGGCTTGCCGGGGTGGCGGCTCGACAACCAGGTGGTCATCGTGTTCAGGCGCAACCTCTCCTCAGCGGGTGCCGCTGGCGCATGGGTGGCGGCATTTACGCTGCTGGCCTCTTCTTCAGATGGATGCGCATGCGATTGCCGTCTTGCTCCACTCCGTGGTCATGGCCGGCGTCTGGCTTTGATGGCTCTGGTTCAGATGCAGCCGGATGGGCCTCGGCGGTTTTGCTCCTTTACTTTGTCCGAGTTCGGAATCTGGTAGATGGTCAGAGCCATCATCTGCATGTTTCACATCCGAGCCCATCGGTACCAACATGTTCAGCTTTTCCGTCATCGTCAGCTTCCTTCTGGGGGCCTTCAAGAGCGGCGTCGAGTGTGAGGGGGATATCTGGCGTACTTGGTGCCTCCAAGATTGACTCGGGCTGAGGGGCTGCGGTGTTCTCCATAGGAGCCTCTGTGGGTGCGGACTTCTCGGCTTCAGGCGAGCCTCCTTCGGGGTGTCCTTATCTTGCTCTGGGGAGGCGGCTTCAGGAATCGAGCGGTCTGCTTCCTCGCCGACAGTAGCGGGCTCCGCTTGCTCAACCTCCTTTTCACTTGGCAACTCGTCGCTCTTCGTCGCAGCTGCGTGGACCTCTTCCGGGGCTGCAGGCTCAGATTGGCTTACAGACTCCTCGGTAGGGTGCTTGGCATCCGCCGACTCGTCTGCGGCGGGCAGACCACGGGCGGGCTCGGCCTCGGCCGAGTCGGACTCAGCCTTGTCAGCTTCGACTGGTGTGGCTACCTTGTCCACATCGGCGTGCTCCGATGCCGGCGTTGCCTGGGGCTCTTCCGGTACAGGAGATGGCTCTACAGTGTCCTCAGGGGCGTCGACGACGATAGTCGGGCCTTCTTTCGGCTGAATGAACTGTTCCTCGTCCGAATACACCGTCGGCTGCAACAGCTCCAGCTCGGATTCAGTGGGGCTGTGCTGCGGCTTTTCTGTGACATCAGGTTTGGCATCCGAGCTTGCAGGAAGCTTCTCTTCTTTCTGGTCAGCAAACGGGGCGTCGTCATCTTTTACAGCGCTCTCCGGCTCGGGAGTCTCCTTGTCCGCATTCGTAGCGGCCGGGGCAGCATTGTCAGAGGCTTCCTCAACTACAGGCGTAGCTTCAGCAGCAGGTTCCTCGACAGCGGGAGCCTTCTCAGAAACAACATCATCGGAAGTAGGGATGACAGCAGGAGATTCTTCGGCAGTTTCATCATGAGCTGCAGGAAATTCGCCAGCAGCAGAAGCCTCCTCAGCAGGTGTTGCTGCAGAAGTAGTCTCCGTAGCAGTAGCATCAGGAGCGGATGTCTCTCCAGCAGTCGCATCCGCAACACTCAGCGGCTGCTTCGACAACTGGCTTCTCCTCGACTGCGGGAGTAGCATCGGCAGGTGTCTCCTCTGTAGGAACAGCCTGCAACAGCCTCAGCGGGGTCGGCAGCCTCCTTGGCTTCGGCATGAGCGGCTGGAGCCTCAGCCTCGTGGGCGACAGGCTTCTCTTCTGATGGTTCTGCCTTCTTCGCATCCAGATCTTGCGCCACGGGTACGTCTGCCGACTCTTCTACAGGTGCAGATTTAGCCTCGACTTCGTTGTCGGCAGGCTGTGGCGTCGGCCTCAACCGGCTTCTCCTCCGGGCCATCAACTACAGCCTTCGCCTGGACCTCAGGTTCAGATCCAGCGGCATCAGATCCAGTGGGCTCAGCTGCGACAGGCTCAGTTGCAGCGGGCTCAGCTGCGACGGGCTCATTTTTAGGGGGCTCAGCTGAGGCGGACTCAGTTGTAGCGGGCTCAGCTGCGGTGGGCTCAGGACCAGCGGACTCAGCTGAAGTGGGCTCAGTTTTAGCTTCTTCAACTTTTGCAGGCTCGGCCGGGGCCGACTCGGTTTTGGCTGGCTCATCCGCGGCAGGCTTCTCTGCGGCAGGCTCTTCCGCAGGAGCTTCGTCCTTTTCGGTGGGGGGCCAGAGGCGATTCCTCGTGCTGCTCCACCGGCGATGACGGTGGGTCAGAAACATCAGCCGCGGCTGCTGCAGGCGCTTCCGAGACCTCAGGGGAAGCTTCCTTAGCAATCTCAGTAGCATCGGGCTTGACATCCTCGCCAGTAGAAGCGACATCAGCGGCAGCGGGCTTTTCGACCGCGGCTTCTTCAGGTGCAGCTGCGTCGATGGACTTCTCCTTGACCTCCTCTGCGGGAGCAATATGGGCAGGAGCCGAAGAAGAGTCAGGCTCTGCGACAGACGTTTCCGTCGCGCTCGGCTTCTCCTCAGTAGTGGTATCGCCATGCTCAGGTCCCTCGGAAATGGTGTCGAGCATCTCGGACTTGTCCTCGGGATCGAGGCCCTTGTCCATGTCCGCAACAGCAGCCGCAGCGGCGTCATCTGCCACCGTGGTCGTCTCACCGTCCTGGTTAGCGGTGACAGCGCCACCTTCGTCGAGGATCTTTTTGACGAAAGCCTCCGCCTCCCTCTCCATCTCCTCCTCCTCTCGACTCGGCGTCGGCGGCGGCCTTGTCCTCGGCAGGTTCACTGGCCTTCATTTCCGGCGAAGCTGCTTCAGCGGCGGCGGGGACCTCACGGTCATCGCCACGCACGGAGCTCAGCTCGTCGCCCTGCGTGGAGGTGTCCTCCTCGCCGTGGCTAGTGCTGTTGTTCTCGTGCGAGTCGCTGCCAGAAGGCGAGAGTGGTCCGGAATGCTCCTTGGTCTCCTCCGCTGCCGCGTCTTGGCTCATCTCGCGCCGCGTGGGGGGCCTGGGTATACTTAACTCCTCGTGACTTGGTCCTTCCGCTTCCCCCTCGGTGGGTTCCTCGTCCTGGGGCTCTTCTGGGATGGCAGCGAGAGTAGGCTCGTGCAGAGGCGAACCGGCACTTTGGGCGACTTCCTCGTCGGCATCGGCCGGGACTTGGAGGTCTTCGGTTGGCTTCTCCTCTACGTGCTCGGGATCAACTTCCTTGGCGGAAGCTTCTAGTGATGCTTCCTGAGCCGGGGCCTCCCTTTTAGGGAATTCCTCCGGCTCATCATCGTGTGCCTCCGGAGTATCAGCCTTCGCCACGCTCAGGGCCTTCACGTCGCCCTGCTAGGCTCGGCGGGCTCAGGCGCATCCTCAGCCTGTGCGGGTTCCGTCGCATCTGCAGTGGGAGGAGTGACTTCCTCCTTGTCATCAACGGCCTTGATCGAGACCTCCTCCGCCGCGGCGCCTCTGGGGCAGGGCTATCATGAGAGGCGGCATCGGGTTCAGTGGGGGCATCCTTGTGGTCTTCTGTAGTGTGGTCTGGCGAATCCTCAGTCTGGGGTTCCGAAGCCGGTGCGCTTTCTTCAGCTTTGGCCTCGACATCCTTGACGTCATGGTGGTCCTCGTGCGCAGCCGCCTCGCTAGGCTCTTCAGCCTTGGCGGCATCGTCCACCTTGGCCTCAGGCTCATTCTGGATTTCCTTAGGCTGGGGGGTCTCATAGTCATGGGTAGCGGCTTCCGGGACAGGGGCTTCATCCTGTGCTGCGGGCGTATCGGCTGCCTTAGACTCTTCCTCTTCGGGAAGCTCACTCAAAGCCTTGACAACTTGCTCATCCGGGATCACCTGCTCCGCATCACTGTGTGCAGGCTCCTCCGACTTCGTCGACTCGACATCGGCAGCTTGCGGAGCTTCTTTAGAGTTTTCAGGCTCAGCCTCCTTGGGATTCCTCCCCCACTGGTGGGTCCGAAGCAGCAGCAGCAGCTGGTTCAGGTGTCTCTGACTCGGGCTTCTCCTCAGGCACTTCGTCTTTCTGCGCGTCTCCGCTGGCTGACTGGGCTCTGCGGGTAATTCGCGTGATGCAGGTGCCTCCTCCTCAGGTTGCACCCTCAGCAGCTTGTACAGACATAGTTTGGGGCTCGTCGGCTGCGGTATCATCAGCAGGGGCCACCTCCTGCTCTTTCGGTTCTGTCGTGGGTGTCTCATCTGCCTGGGCAGGTTCTTCGGGTTGTGTGGGTTCGGGCCCTTCGCTTCTTCATTGGGGGCTTGCATCGCAGTCGGCTCTGCAACAGATTCGCTGGCGACAGGCGCTTCTTCGGGTTTGGGGGCCTCTTCCTGAGCTTCTGGCTCCTTGGACTCTTCAGGTGGAGAAGCCTCAGCAGGCACCTCCTTGCTTTCGGGCTCCTCAACCGCCTTCGCAGCGTCGGCTTCGTCCGGGGACGAGGACTCTGCACTCGGAGGCGAGGGTGCGGCGGCAGCCTCGGCCTCAGGGGCCTTTTCACTGTTATTCACAGGTTCTTCGGGGCGGCGGCACTGAGGGCTCGCGTACTGCTAGGCTCCGAGCCTTCCGGCCCTGCACCTCTGACAGCCCTGTTCCGCCGCGTCCTCTCTCGTTTGCGCGTGGGTACCGGCGGCAGCGGCATGCTCTTCTCGTCGATCATGCGATTGATTTTCCTGGAAAAGAGAGCGTAAATGTTAGTATAGCGTATTCAGGCGCCAACAATAAGAAACACATAGGGTAAGGGAGATACTCACTCGTCGCTTCTCTTCGAGCTCGCGGATCCGCTTCTCGCCGTCCTCGATATTCCTCCGCGCCTGGTCCGACGGCGTCCATCTCAAGCTCGGTCTCGTCTTCGGCGGCGTCCATGTCGCCGTCGAGCTTCCGCTGCCGCTCCTCGTCCTCCCGGGACCGGCTCGCCTGGAGCTCTTCATCTTCCTGGCGCCGGCGCCGGTCGCGCTCCTCGTCCTCGATCCGCCGCGCCTCGATGATGCCGTCGCTCTCCTTGCGCTTCCCGTCCAGCGGTCCGCTCCCGCTCGTACGCCGCCCGCAGGTCCGCGAGCAGCGAGTCCCGCTTCTGCTCCAGCTCGTCGAGGCGGGCGTCGTGCTCCTCTACTGATAGGAAAGAGGCGACGGTCTTGTGGATCTCCGACAGGTTGTCGTGCATCTGCTGCACTAACGAAGCGACGTCCATCTTGAAGGAATATATGTGGGTACCTCGTCTTCGACGGTGGCGGCAGGTGCGGCTTGCACTTTTATAGCCAATTAAGTACAGGGAGGGAGGGAGAAGGAATTGGGTATATAGTACAGCAACCAAAAAAAGATTATGAGAAATAAAAAAGTGAAGTTTGTTGACAAAGTTGCCTTACCTACGAGAGACTGACTGCCTCGGCTTTCTGACGATTAGCTAACAGGAAGTTCGGACTGAAACCAAAAGTGGGTGAAACGTTCAGGATACATATATATATTTGTCGTCTTCTGTCTGATCCGCAACCCCCGGAGCGTGCAAATACCATTTGTGACGATCCGATGTAGGGTGCCAGTGTCAAGTGGCCCTCTTTCCTCTCCTCTCTTACCTTGGAAGTAACCAACCTGGCCCAGCTAGCTGCTTCTTGCTGGGCCGAGAAGGGGACGACGACGCGCGCACAACGGCGCATCCGGCTTTGGGACTTCATGCGCTCATACCACTAACCGGCTGCTAGTGGTCACAGAATGCGAGGGAAAGCCAAGCGACAGCCTTTCTTTCCATGACACGTCAAGACTCGTATATTGGCTGCGGGCCAAGCGCCGGGCAAGTATAGCTGCCTCACGACAACTATATCGTCGGCATCCCTGCCATGGTTTGGTATAGTAAGACGACGCAAGCTACGTCGTGGTGGGTGGTATAGCAGGGCCGTGGCGAGCTCGCTTCTTGCGTTTTGCGGGAGATGAAGTGGCGCGCTATGTCACCCAACATGACACGGGCCGGGTCAGGGAACGAACTCCAATGGGGGCACCGACAGAGTTCGCGAGGTCGTCGTGTTCCCGGGCAGTGGATTGGCCCTACCGTGTGTGTCTACGACGTAAGTATGCAAGTATGGCACGCCACAAGGCCAGCACGCATATTACAGTGTGCCTGGGAGTCCCGGATGGCCGTCTTGGGACAAGAATTTTGTCAAGCAATAGCCTTGTTCGAAACACCGACGAGCGCAAGGCCCCACCATGCTCGACCAAATGTTTCTTATGCGGGCTTGCATATGTAAAACGGCCCTAGGCTGCGACGGCAGAGTACGGGGGAAGCCAAAAAGCGACGTGGGTGGGTGCCGTTGGTCCTGGATGGCAGCGAGCTATCAAAGAACAAACCACGAGTTGCGTAATGTTATTCGAATGTTGACGGAAATTGCCAAAAGGGACCTCGGGCAGCGGCCATGTTGTATCTTATGCCACCCTGCGGTGCTAGCAGCTGCCAGCACGTCGCCTGGATTGGTGCGCTGCTAAATTTAGGGACTGCTTATATCGCTAGCCTCTGCAGCTCTTGCTCCAACCGGCGCGCTAAATGGACCCCAACAACTTCCCGCGTCCATCTGCATGACGACCTAAAGAGACGAGGCAAACCAAGGAAAGAGCTGCTGTGAGTGTTTCAGGCTTGCTGGCACCAATGAAGGCCGGAAGACGGGACCGTGGAATTTGATGCATAACCTTCTAGTGTTCGGGAGCGCTGATCTCGGAAATAAGAATGGCAGCTTGCAGCTTTTGCGGGATGGGGTTCCCTTTTCAAGCGTACAGCGTGTCGTGTCAAGCATGGACATTTGCGGATTCGTCCCATCTCAATCTCAATCCTAATCTCACACACGATAGCATGGGCCATGACTGACTGATAGCGACCGTCATATTTCATACGCGATTGACTCTTGGATATAATACAAATTTTGCTAGATACAACTTCTATATATGGTTTGATTAGAAGGGAGGAACACATCTATTGCCGTCCAATAGCTAGGTAGGTAGGTAGAGGGTGTAAAAAAAAGACTAGGCTGAATGAACATCATATAAAACACCACATTGATCGACCACGGAGGGCCGATGGGGAACGAGGGAGCAACGTGAGCTCATAGTGCCAGGCGAAACCGGTACAAAATGCGTAGGCTTCAGGAGCAGTTGATCGACTATTGTCTTCCCCATATTGCTTGCTGCTTTACGGCATGACCGTTTAGAAGGTTGCCAGGCCGCCCTTGCCCTCACGCAATTTCCTCGTTCGGAAAGTGTGACGGTGGTTGATTCGCTCAAAGGTGCCGAGACCGTAGATGGCGAAGCCCACAAGCATCCAGGTGCCCGTGATGATGAGACCGACGGGGAAAATCAGAAGCTCGACTCCAGGGAGAATGAAGGCAACGGTTCCATTCGCCAGGCCGGCCACCATGTCGTTCACGGCCAGCTGGGCACGGGCAATGTCCGACATGATGACTTCCCTGGAGAAGACACCGTTCACGAAGACGGCCTCGTTGGAGGAGACGTTGGTGTTGACAGATGCGCCCGCGGCATTGGTGGCGCTAAGAGTGACCTGTGGCAACACTAGAGCCTCCAGCACACCCCTAAATTCGCGTCATCAGTATTGGTTGGTCCCTAGCGTTTGGAGATTGCTTCTACCAAAAAAACTTACATAGTCATGGGTTGCGCCATCGCCGCCTGATCGATCTGCCCAACAAACATGTACGTCTGCAGAGGCTGGCCACCATTGGCTCTTCCCACAAGGTCAGGCGTATCGTCAATCGAACGGGCTTGGTTCGACTGCAGAGGCGAGACCGAGGCACCGCGGTATTGCAATCCCACCTGGATTCTCTCTGCCGGGATGCCGGTGAATTCGCCATTGGGCTGCGAGATCTGGAAGAGCCTCAGGTCGGCCATGAAGGCGCCCGTCTTGGTGTCCAACGTCGGCAGGTTGTAGCATACGGCCGTTCCCGAAGGGTTGGTAGCCGTGGTGAGCGGCGCCAGCGCGTCCTGGCAGGCCTTGAGAGTCTCCGTGTTCCACTGCTGCATGTTCATACCGGTGGTAGGGTTGGTGGCGGTTTGGTTGGATGGGTTCAGGTTGAGGTTGGAGTCCTGTCTCTCTTCCAATACCGGCAAAGGAACGCCTGCGCTTGCCATTCTAGCCTCGACGGGTGCCATTCCCCCCATAGCTGCGTCAACGCTGGCACGCGCGCCGGCGGCCAATATCGATGTGGCCAAAGCCGTTCCCCAAAGCATCTTGGTCATATTGATCTGTCGTTGAAGAGTATTATATCGAGAAGTCGTCGAAAGCGTTGCGCGACAGCAAAGAATCGAGCAGCGAATTTTTAGTTTTAGCCGACCGGCGGTTAGGAGAATCGAAAAGGAGAGCGAAAGAGCGTGTATGGATCGGAATCGGAGCGGCGGCGAGGTGGTTGCGAACCGTTTGTCGTCAGGTCGTCGTCGTCAAGAGGCCGAGAGAGAGAGGAATAGAAGAAAAAAGGGACCTGCCCACTAGATAGAGGGACAATGCTGTTTAGTTTCGAAATGAAGCTTCGGGACAAGGCGCAGTTCGAAGGATCGGTGAAGAGGGAGAAGGAGGAGTCGAGACTCGAACAGTCGAGGCGCCCGAGATCCACTGAGCCAAGGCACCAGATCCGTATGCCGTGACAGATACCCTAGTCCAGCGGTGGAGATGCAAATCACGATACTCGGCCTTTGCGCAGTGACAGTAACGAGAGCCACAGCGGCTGCAACACACACAACAAGGGATGCCGTGGAAGCGAAGAAATGCAATGTGCCAGTTCAAATGGGCAAATGGTTCATTAGAGGAGAGTCACAGACAGACAAAAGGTGCGCGTTAGGATATAATGGCCGCGGGATCATGAACATCAATTGGCCAGCAATTCGTAACTGGGGCGGATGCAGGCAGATGCAGATGCAGTGGTGTTGAAGACGCAAAAGACGGCAGATGCATGGCTCCATCTCGACAGATGATCCGGCGCACCGGCGCGACGTTTGCAGTCAACCCAGGCAAAGAGGCGCATAGGCAAGACCAATTATCGAACGGTCTGATACGAAGCAGGGCCGCCCCTTCGCATCGATCAGACAACCCATCATCATGGAAGAGCTTGTTGTGGGCGGTTTGGGGGTGGCCATTTGTCGCATCGGGGAAGCGCTGTAACGAGCAGTGTCGCAGGAGGACCAAACAAGTTAGAAGGAGGCTCGGTGGCACCCGGGGGTTGAAGCGCCCTGTGCCTCATCGTCTTTTTCTCTCTCGCCCAATCGGCTTTCCTCTCCCGCTAGCCTTTCAACTTGCCCCCACTGCGTAGCGCCTTCCCGGTTAGGCGGCGCTCTTTCTTTCTTTCCCTTCTCTTCCTCCCATCCTGTCAAGAGGGCACCTTCGTTTGATGTTGTCTCGTTTCGCCAAGCCTGAATCGGTGAATCCCAAGTCTTTTCTCGATAATCTCGAGATAGTCTGTCTTTGACAACCAGTAGTCTGTATGAATAAGCTGTAAAAGGTCGATCTGATGTGAATGCCACGCAATTGGCACACGTTATCATCGGGCTTGAAAAGATAAATTGACTCGGGAACACAGTTCGGATGGGTGATTGAGATATTCTACGAACATCATCGTGCATTTCTCACTGCGACCTAGAAAGTATGTGAAGGATATATCCGTCAGCCAGAGCCGCTTTATCCGTTGATGACAAGAGTTGCTGTTCTGCAGTGAATTGACACCATTAAAACATGAAATACAACGGGCATTGCAATGCCTGTGAGTGTGATAGTGTGCAACACAGATACCAAGCAATCTCGCATAGAAAGAGGGAGGATTAGCAAATGAAGGTCGATGCTATCCATGCCCATTTAGGCATGGGATATATAAAAATTGTAGCTATGAAGTCTTGCGATGTGTAAGGGGTTGTTTTCCTTCGCCGGGATCCCTATCCGCCAGTAGAACTTAGAAGTTGGGCAATTGATGCTATGGGATGATGCCTCCCGCAAAGTTCGCATTCACCTGCTGATCATCGCTGATCTTACACACGTAACTCTCCCGAAGGAATCCCATTCCCAAAAGAGGTAAAAGAGCAAACGAAGGAGGAGGAGAAAAGAAAGAAACGGGTATTTCCGGAAATCGCAATCCTGCTAAGTTCAGCCAGGCATGGCACCAAGAAATGCTTAAGGGTCATCAAGTATATGAAAGATCACGCCGAGCCGTCAACGACAACTCAATCAGAGATGCTTCAATGGATGTTTACGGCGGAGAAGGATCGAGAGGTTGTTCCTTGTGTGGAGGACACCAAACACATTGTCCATCCTGTGGGCCGGAGTTCTTGTTCAAAGTCGGACCTCATCGAAGTCCACAAGGTGGCCTACACAGGACTATGATGGATGCAAGAGAAGGTTCCAATCCCTTGTGTTGAGACTTGAGTCGATATTCAAAACCAATATTCTGAAAAGGAATATTCGGTATCAAATAAGAAAGGACACAGTGAGGACCTGTCGCCGCGTAGAGTATGCCCGAGCCTTGGAGCAGCTGGTGACCTCCTTTCCTAGAGCCAAACACCCGGGATACATAACCAATATCCTTAACATGAGGCACTTTCTTCCCACCAGAAATTGTTTCAACAAAGCATAATACATATGTATCTCAAGGTTATCGATGTACATACCCCCGACCACCCAAGAAACAAGTGACCCAAGCAAGCCACAGCCCTGTCCATCTACCTCCGCAAAATAAACCTAACCGCAGAGTATACCCCCGGAGCCCGGTCCTTGACAAAGTGCGTCACCTTGGTAAAGGCGAGATAGACGCTCACACACGCCCAGAACCCGACGACCACCAACAGCCCCCCAGCGAGCCGGGCATCAACGACGCGTGCCGCAACGAGCCGGCGCAGCGCCGTGCTGAGGAGCAACCAAGCATACAACGGCGGCGTCCTCTGTCTCATCGCGCTCATCGCGTTCGCGGCCTGGAGCTGGTAGCCGGCCTGCTCCGCCTCGCGCGCCTCGATGGCGTCGGCCATCTTCCAGGCGACCTTGTTGTTGATCTTTTCCCACGTGGCCTCGCAGGCGTGACTACGCGCCGCTTCACTAAACCGCTCGCGGAGGTTGGTATCGGTGCCGAGCCGTAGCACTTTCTCGACGAACCCGTCCACGTCCGCCGGCGGCACCAGGTACCCCGTGGTGCCGTGCTCGATGATATCCGAGGGTCCGCCCTCGTCGCGCGCGACGACGGGCACGCCGCTGGCCATGGCCTCGAGGACGACGAGCCCGAACGTCTCGGTGATGGAGCAGTGTAAGAACAAATCTGCCGAGGCGTAGGCCTCCATGAGATCCTCGCCGACCTTGAAGCCGGTAAAGACGACCTTATTCTTTTCTGCGAGAGGTCGGAAGTAGTCCTTGACCTCTTGCTCGACCACGGCGTTGCGATTGCCGCCCACCACTACCAGCCTGAAGTCGAGCCCCCGCCTGTCCAGCTCGGCGGCCGCGTCCGCGAGGAAGCCGAAGCCTTTCTCGCCGGCCAACCGCGCGCAAGTGAAGAGGATGACCTCTCCGTTAGGCGCCCAGGCCTTGCGGAGCGCCTCGCTCCGCTTCGAGGGGTTGAAGCCATCCGTGTTGACGCCTCGCCGTAGGACCTCGAGCTTGTTGCTCTGGACGCCAGCGGCCGTCTCCAAGTACCTCCGGACGAAAGTGCTGGGGTAGAATAGCGTCTTAACCGAGGCGTGCTGGAACAAGTAGCCTTGCACCTTAGAGAAGGTCCAACTCGCGATGGCGCCCAGGGGCTGTGGAAATAGAATCTCGCAGTAACCCGCGAGGTCGGTCTGGAAGTTGCAGATGACGGGCACTTGGGCCTCGTCGGGCTGCTGGCGCAGTTGCAGCATGAGCTGAAACCCGAGCGACGCGGGGCTCCCCAGGTAGATCAGATCTGGCGGGCCCCCGAAGGTCCGCTCGTAGAGCTTCAGTAGCCGGACCGGGTAGACGATAGAGAGCTCCGGGTTGAACGGTACGGGGTATCCCGCCAGCCGCACCTCCTGGCTGCGGAGGGCTTTGGTGTCCAGGTTGTCGATGGCCTGAAAGGTGTTCACCTTGGTGTGATTATCGGGGGCCACGACGGCCACCAATGCGCCCCGGGAGCGCAGATGGTTCACCAGGTTTAGATTCGTGCGACTGACACCGTTGATGGGACCGAATGACTCCACGCACAAAAGTATGCGCCGGCCTTCCAAGGCGCTGGGAAACGTGCTGAGATCATGGGCTGAAGACATGATAGAGTCTGTAGTTCGTATCACAGAAAACAAGCCAAATTTGCAAATGAATCCCGAGAGGTTTCTCTATGCAGATGTCGATGCTAGGCGACTTTTGACCCCTGACAAGTGTTTGTTCTCCAGGATGAGCCTATGAAAAGGCCGCTACCGGTACTCTGTTGGAGATTGATGGACGGTATTAGTCCAGTTGTCCGCAAAGTATCCGAATCTACGCACCAACAACAGAGTCGGGGACCAAAACTATACCAAATCCTTTCACCGCTTACCCGTCGTTCATTGATGGTAGCTTTGGTCTCTGCAGCATGGTCAGAAATAACTGCCTATCTGGTCATGCAGAGTATTGAAGAAGGCCAGCGACATCAGATGAATGATGAGTGGCAAGAGAGCAAGTCAGGTGTGCGGATCTCTGGTGACCATGAAAGGAACTCGCGTGCCCTATAATACCGCAACTTGTGTCCACTGCTGCTTTGGAATTCCCAGAAGTCAGTATCAAGCGGTACAAGATGCTGGCTGCTGGCGGTGCAAGAGCTGCCTGTCAAGTTAGCGCTCGCAGAAGCGCGTACCCCGTCTCTAATCTAGCCGCTCTGTAGTGGGGGAATGAGTCTATTCAGTGGGACGAGCAGCGTCGGTACCTCGTCCTTGCAGGTTGGTTGCAGAACCACTGTCAACCAATCTATTGTGGCACGTTTCTCTTTCGTTCGTCTATCCGAGTCTCTCGAGTCCACCATGCTAAACACTCATAGCTATCCTACATATGGCAGAGGCGACATCGGGATTCTTGTTCGATGTACAAAATAGTGTCGCATGAACTCCCCACCATATTGCAGTTTGAGGAGGGTAACGTGCTTTGTTGCTGTGAGCCAGACCGTCACATCCTTAGCCTGGTCTGATGGAGAGGGGTGGTAAAGTCGTACTAGGTAACATGTATTCAACATATGCCGCATTTGGACAACGTTGAAGGACGAAAACATTTGGATCAAGTATCAGGATCTAAAGCGACAATGGCGCCCCCAGGCATGCATTGTATTGATAGTATCAGGTATCCAGGAAACCATACTTGGGTGATCTTGCAGCCCATCAAACTTGAAAATCTGGCGGGGAGTTTGACCGGCATGTAATCAAGCCTATCCCATTAGATAACAAGTGGATCAATCATGAAGGCAGGTTTCTTGCTTCCATAGACGACAGCCAATGGGATCCGGAGATGGATGCACATTGCAGGAGGCCATCCAATAGATAAGCCAGCTGAGTCCTCATGCATGCACTTAGGGGCTGGGGAAGTAGCACCCATGAGTTCCTCGGTGCTAACAGAAGGTGCGAGTTGACTACTTCTGTAGCACCTGCACCAGAGACTTGGACGTTTAGCAAGAAACCCCACTATTACCCATGATCTGCTTAGTCGGTCGGCTTGGCCCGACGAATGAGCTTTGGCCTTTGCACCCCCGTGTAAGGCTTGGGCGAACCGGTTGGATCAAGGGTTCCACCAACTTGAGCTATCTCCTTCCTGCCTTTGCCTTACATATCCAATGCCCTGCTCAGCTCCATCTCCGTGGTATGCTATTTCAAGGCAGTCTTGACGCCGTCCGTGAAAGGTTTGCCGCGGCGATCATCCACCAGTGAGAGCTATGGGATGGGAGCACATGAGCATGGCGCACTAGAGTGATCACAGCTTCACGCTGTTTATGCCATTTCCCAATGTCTGTTATCCAGCCTGGTATTGGGGACACCAGAACCTTATCGCGAAAAAGCTACGATCAGCCTCTCCGGCAAACACCTCCAGAAAAGAATTCAGTGAATCTGCATGGGAATCGCAAGTCGGCGACAAGCATTGCTCTGATCAGACATCTTGTGCCAGACTATGGGGTAGGCAGTAATACCCGAGAGGCGGATATACCAGGTGAATGCGGCTCTATCGGAAGCCACCACTAGAAACTACTTAACATACATACCTTGGACAGGATGTACCTTCCACCTGTTTTCCCCATACCGGTGCACTTGCATGTCAGCATCAAATGTGGTGCCAAGCAAGGGTCGATGGTGGGCAGTCATCTATCTCTACCCCTCCATCAAATCAACCTACACACACGTTGCCATGGCCTGCTGGTATTGGCTATCGTCAAAGAGTGGCACCGATTGATCCTCTGCCGTTGGATTTGTCTAGCCCGAGGAGAAAAGATGACGCCTCTATGACCTCTGATGCCCGAATCTAATTCGCCAACAGTCGCCGTCGAGGAAGGTACCGTGACTTTTGACCGGCCGATGTCGTTTCACTTTGCTATCTTACCCTACCTATCCTGCGACTTGAACCTGCAGTTCCGTCGTTGAAGCATTCTTTCCTCCTTCCCGGCTGGCTGAGACCCTCGTGCCAACTTACACACGTAGACTCACACACCCACACTTGCCATTCGCCACTTACAAGTCGAAAAGGTCGCGAGCCCTACGGAATTTGTCTCACAGAGTATGTTATTCTCCCTATTTATTCCCTTCGCGACATCCTCTTATGCGACCGCCACCACCTCACGACGTCGGCTGTGAAGTATCGCGCGTAAATCCTATACACTGCGCCTAATACACTTGTTGCGGCTTGCTATTGAACCCTCGGGTCCAACTTACAAAGAACACTCAAGCTCACGCGACCAATTTCAGGAATCACCTCTCGTTATTTGGTCAACTTGATACAGTACCGCACCAGGTGTGAGCCTGAATCACACAGAGCCATCTCCAAAGCACCGTGTCGTGTGCCCCTCGAGATGCAGGAGATGACGACAGTCCCGGGCGACCCGGAAGAGGTCGCCTACTTTGAGAATACTGCTTCCACCGCTCCTACAACACCAGAAGGGAGCCTGACCTTCAGTCCGGTCCTCCGCGCCGCAGCAGATGGCGCGCTAGATATCGAATACGCTTCTCTGGCGGCTCGCGCAAACAACATGACGCTGTCTCCAACCCAGCTAGCGACTAGGATACCAATGGTGCGCAACATCTGCTGCGTGGGTGCCGGTTATGTTGGTAAGTGACTATGCCGGGCCAAAGCTTGCCGAGACGGGCAGTCCGTCTTAGGGAAACGACGGTATGATATTGATGGCTGACCATATTCTCTTAGGTGGTCCTACTGCCGCGGTGATAGCATACCAAAACCCTCATATACGAGTCACAGTCGTAGATCGAGATGCGCAACGGATCCGAAGGTGGAACTCAAAGCATCTTCCGATCTATGAACCCGGCTTGGGCGACATTGTCCGCATCGCCCGCGACGGATCCAGGGAATGCGCCTTCCACAATGAGGCGGATAAGTTGGACTGCTCCGATGTTGGCTCGGACGACACAGCTTCCTCGTCGGAGTGCGAGAGTCAGTGCGAAGCGCACCGGGCGGGTGTGACGGTTGTTGCCGCAAGGCAGCCGAATCTCTTCTTTACGACGCAAGTGGCCAAGTGTATCGGAGAAGCTGACATTGTACTGGTCGCGGTCAACACCCCAACGAAGTCGCGCGGAGTTGGTGCGGGTAGCGCGACGGATATGACCTCTTTCGAAGCCGTGACGGGTGTAGTCGCGCAACACGCTCGCCCAGGCGCAATCATTGTGGAGAAGTCGACTGTCCCGTGTAGGACAGCTCAACTAGTTCAAGAGACTGTGAGTTACCCCTGGCTTCTTACTTTCGTACTTCGAAGCTCTCCACTTACACAGCGTAAAGATGGCGGTTCATCGACCAGGCGTCCACTTCGAGATCCTTTCCAACCCAGAGTTTTTGGCGGCGGGTACGGCGATGAAGGACCTCATGCAACCCGATCGCGTCCTGATTGGTTCTTCAACGACGGCCTCTGGACGACGGGCAGCCGACGCGCTGGCAAGCGTCTATGCTGCATGGGTCCCGCGGTCCCGCATCGTGACAACCAACGTGTGGTCTTCCGAGCTCTCGAAGCTGGTCGCAAACTCAATGCTAGCACAGCGCATCAGTTCGATAAACTCCATATCCGCCATCTGTGAAAAGACGGGGGCTGATGTAGACGAAATCGCGCTTTCGATAGGGTACGACCCTCGAATCGGGGATAAGTTCCTAAAAGCGGGCATCGGTTTCGGGGGCAGCTGTTTCAAGAAAGACATCCTCAGTCTAGTATACTTGGCCGAGTCTCTCGGACTCGACGAGGTCGGTGAATACTGGCGCCAGGTGGTGAAGATGAACGAGTACCAGCGAGATCGGTTCAGCCGGCGCGTCATCAAGTGTCTGAACAACACGCTGGTCGGCAAGAAGGTCACGCTTCTGGGGTACGCGTTCAAGGCCAATACCTCGGACACGCGCGAGTCCCCTGCCCTGGAGATTATCAAGTCCCTTCTCGAAGAGGGTCCCTCAGAAATTGCCATCTTCGATCCATGCTGTAACGTGGCAGTGGTGCGCGATGAGATCCGGACGCTTTTGAGGGGTCAAGCAGCTCTGAAAGAAGATGAGGGCCCAATCGTTGTTTACAGCAACGCGTACGAGGCCTGCGCGGCAAGCAACGCAGTATTGATTACTACCGAGTTCGACGAGTTCCGCAACACAGCAGCTGTCCCGGCTTTGCCGTCCATGCCGAGCAGCTCGACGATCCGGCCCAGATTCAAGTCCATCAAGGCGCTCGACCCCCGACCCTTTGAGCGACTCGACCCAACGGAGTCGGAGATCTTGTCTCTGCACAAGTACCTGCTCCGAGCGGCGCCTTTGGCCAGCTTGGGCGACAGCGACCCGCTGCAGAGATATAACCCGGAGCCATCGTGTGCCGGGGACTGTCCCGACTGCGGCCTGGTGAAGAGCGGCTACTCCACGGCGGGCAACTCGGATGAATACAAGCCGAAGGAGAAGCTGGACTGGAATAAGATTTCGTACCACATGAAGAGCCCGAAGTGGGTGTTTGACGGCAAAGGCATTATTGACGGCAAAGGGTTGAGTAAGCTCGGCATCAGGGTCGAGAGTGTCGGACGTCAAGGCAGGAGTTGAGTTCACGTTTCATAGATCGACATACATTGCGAATGCACCTCTCTTGGATCGGTTAAAGGGGGTATCCGGACGCTCATAGGATAAGGGGCTATACGGCCTGGTTCGTAATTTGGTTGGCCGACAGTTTTGTTTGGATTTTATTTACATACGGGGCGACATAGATTATGATGACATTAAGTAGGTACTTGTTTAGAGCGATGCATCTGTTTTCTTTCCTACTTCAAATGGCACATGGTGGCGCATCATGAACATGGTACACTGTTGAGTATGGATTTATTTCAAAAGACGAGTATAGAACATCATCACATTAATGGATGTCTGGATCTCTTGATAAGGGGCAGATTAGAGTGCGATGAGATGGCATGCCTTGACGACAAACCTCGTAAACTACGAAGAAGCCGGCAGCCGGGATGGTATGAATGACGCTGCGACACCCCACTTGGGCCCGGCGCTGAGTCCGCACCTCCACTCATTGTCCAGGCACATACTTGTACTGTTAGGTAGGTAGGTAATAGATTGACGCATCTTGCCAACGATCACGAGCTCCAATTCGTTCTTTCGGAACAAATCCAGCGGGAAAATATCAAAGGCCGCAGTAACTGCAAAGAGTGAGAAGTAGATGCTCGGAAAGTGAGACGACTGTGTAAGTAATAGTTGTGTAAAGGAAGCATTCAATTCGGGTTAGCGATTAGCGACAGGCCAGTTTCATATGATCGGACCCGCCGGCCCTTTAAAAATGCCCGAATCAGCAAGTCAGGTACTCCATAACGAGCATTCATACATGCACTTACCGAGGATAGGCCATGACGTCTAAGCAAGCAAGTTTGCGAAACAACACTTGACTCTCTCGTCACTTCAGACCGAGGCGCAAAATAAATACTTGCGCCTTTCCCAGCCCTCAACACGTATTTTAATTTTGTTCCTCTACCCACCCATATGCACTGCGCGCCACTCATCGGAAGGGAGAGAGCGTTGCAATAAGGACGTCGACAAGGGACGGACAACCTCGCCTACTGGGAGCGAGAAGAAGAAGAAGAGGAAGCGACAGCAATCATGGTGCGACCACAGACGGCAGTGTTCCTGCGCGCATCGCTACAGTTTAGCTATCGCTGGGCCACCCCGAGCGCCAAGCAGTATGCGCCGCTGGTTCAGAAATGGAGGAGATGCTACTCGACGGACAAGCCCGGACCGGTCAAGAAGAAGCGCGGAGGCTCCAAGGTCTTCAAGTCGGCCGACGAGGCGATTGCCGATATCCAAAACGGATCCGTCATCTTAAGTGCCGGATTCGGTCTGTGTGGTGTAGCCGGTAAGTGCTCCTACTTATTATAATGAAGAATTGTTAGTGCTAATAAGTAAAACCCATGAAAAGAAACGCTCATCCAGGCGATCCACAAGAAGGGCCTCAAGGACCTGACGGCCGTGTCCAACAACGCCGGCGCCAACGACAAGGGCCTGGCCCTGCTCACCAAGGATGGGCGGGTCACGCGCATGATGCTGTCGTACCTGGGCGCCAACAAGGAGCTCGAGCGCCAGTACCTCTCGGGCGCGATCGCGCTCGAGCTGTGCCCCCAGGGCACGCTGGCCGAGAAGCTGCGCGCGGCGGGCGCGGGCATCCCGGCCTTCTACACCGCGACGGGCGGGCAGACGTTCATCGAGACGGGCGAGATCCCCACGCGCTTCACGCCCGAGGGGGTGCTGGAGGCGGGCAAGCCCAAGGAGACGCGCGTGTTTAATGGGAAGTCGTATATCATGGAGACGGCGCTGCCGGGCGATGTGGCGATTCTGCGCGCTTGGAAGGTGGACGAGGCGGGTAACTGCGTGTTCAAGTAAGTCTCCAGCGGACAAAGCAAATCCCCAATTGATATTAATCTGCGTTACAGGTACACGACCAAGACATACGCCGGACTTATGGCCAAGGCGGCCACCATCGCCATCGTCGAGGCCGAGAACATCGTGCCCATCGGCTCCATCGACCCCGAGAGCGTGGACCTGCCGGGCATCTTCATCGACCGCATCGTCCCGGCCACGGCGCCCAAGAACTTTGAGAACCTCAAGATCGCCGCGCCCGAAGAAGAGTCGTCATCATCCGGAAAGGAGGCGGCGACGTCCGGCAAGACGAGGACGCTGGACTCGCGCAACCGCATCGCCAAGCGCGCGGCGCAGGAGCTGCAGGACGGCTACTACGTCAACCTCGGTGTGGGCATCCCGACGCTGGCGGCGTCGTACGTGCCCGAGGGCGTCAAGGTCTGGCTGCAGTCCGAGAACGGCATCCTGGGCATGGGCCCCTACCCCGCCACCGAGGCCGACGCGGACCCGGACCTGATCAACGCGGGCAAGGAGACCACGACCCTGCTCCCCGGCGCGGCGACCTTCGACTCGGCCGAGTCGTTCGCCATGATCCGCGGGGGCCACGTCGACGTCTCCATCCTGGGCGCGTTCCAGGTCTCGGCCAGCGGCGACCTGGCCAACTACATGATCCCCGGCAAGGTCTTCAAGGGCATGGGCGGCGCCATGGACCTCGTCTCCAACCCCGAGCAGACCAAGATCGTCGTCGCGACCGAGCACGTCGACAAGAAGGGCCGCTCCAAGATCGTCCAGGACTGCGCCCTGCCCCTCACCGGCAAGGGGGTCGTCAGCACCGTCATCACCGACATGGCCGTCTTCCAGGTCGACCGCGCCCACGGCGGCGGGCTCACGTTGACCGAGGTCGCCGAGGGGGTTGATGTGGAGACGGTGCGCCAGAACACGGATGCGGAGTTTGCGGTCGCTGAGAATCTGGGCACGTTTTGAGAGCATGGCATATGTACGGTCTTGGGTGGGGCGCATGGGAAGGACTTGATTGAGGCGTTATCTGATTTTCTCGGCTGGGTCGAGCCGAAGAGCCGAACTGCAAGAGTGAACTAACTTGGCCAGCATTTGTCAATGTTTTTGTATATAGTTCGGCCTCGTGATGACATGAGCATGACCACTTAGATGGTACGTCGATTGCACAGCAATGTATTTGATGCAAACGTACGCTATTATGCAAGTGTTGAGAGCAATACCAGACCCTATTCCTCCAAAGTGAATCATCGCATCGTTTAAACCGTTTCTCTTTTCTCGTATTACTTCTTACCCCCTTTTCGCGAGTGCTAGAAGTGGTGTTTTCTTCCTCTTCTTTCATTTCCCCATTTACACAGAATACTCTCGACTCAACTCGTTACCCCTCTTGAAACACCGTACAGCTCCTGAGGCTCGTGGCCGTTGAGCTCCGAGGGGTATACATATGGTTGCTGCTTCTGCTGCTGCGAAATTATAGTAGTCACGTCCCTTTCCTTGACATTCTGGGAAATGATGCGGCTGCTGTCGTCGGTCGGTGCATTCGCTTGTTGGGCCGCGGCAGTCCATTTCCGCAGCTGGAGGCCGAGAAAGGTGATGCCGCCGAGGAGGGCCAGGCCCATGGGGATGCCGACACCCAGGCCAATCGCGAGCGCGTGTGAATTGTCGCTGCTGCCGCTCTTATCGTTATTGTTACTGTCGTTCGCGGGCTCGGTAGGACCGCCGCTCGAATCGGAAGCCGAAGTCGAAGCGGCTGCCGCACCCGGCGGCCTGAACACGGCCGTGGCTATGATTATCGAGTGCAGGTCGGGCTGCTTGCAGCAGTCGGCGTTTGGTCCGCAGCAGTACTTGACCGAACCCGCAATATCGGCGTCGCTGCAGAACCACACGCGCCCGTTGCCATTTACGCCTACACGTATCGCATGAAAAGGTGAGTAAAGCAATGAGGAGTCCAATCCCCGTGGTTCTTCCCATCCCCTTGCTTTCCCAATTGTTTCTGCTTACCTCGTATGGTGGCGTTGCAGATCTCATTGCAGCCTTCGAACTTGGAATTCGTACAGCCCTGCGCCGAGAAATACTGGTTGCCGATCGCGTTGAGGCAGAGGCCGTTGTTCATGCAGAAGTCGCCCTCGTTGCAGCAGTGGCTCACCCTGGCCTCCGGGCTGCACGGCAGCCATGTCTTCTCCTGCTGGAGCGTTCCGTCGCGCTTGAAGCACGACTTGCTGTCGGCGGCGGCGACTGCGAACAGCGGCAGGGAGATTCCAAGCGAGAGTAGAAATATAGTCATGATGTTGCTGCTCATCATCATCGTCACTGGGGTCTATGGTTCGGTCGAGAAGGGGCCGACGCCGGAATTTACTGGTATCCCACAAGAAGGGGGAGCCTCACGGCGGGGATTGTAGCAAAGGCATGATGAATCTTGGAAACATTGACAAGATTTGAGAAGAATTGGGGGCAAACAGTGAATACGATATTCGTCCTACTGCACAGCCTTCCTAGTCTTAGTGTAAGCGATATCAACATGTTGTCAAGACCGAAGCCCGTATGTGCACTGCATACCTCATCACCAATGAGCTATCGATGCTCGGCTGGCTGACCCACTATCTCACCATATGCCGCCCTTTGCATGCTCCTAGCTGGGGTCTACTACACGGCCATTGGGCGAGCAATATCAAACATTCAACGCCATCTCTTGGCGGCTTTCAGCTAGATGTGTGGAGGAAATGGGAATAGGAAAAACAAGCAGAGGAAATACCTAGGTGTAGCATTCAAGGTGAGGGCAGCATTTCCCCCCCTTGAAAAAGGGAAGGGTGCTCCGTGGTCGTTCGGCAAGCTGTCAACCGAGCCTGGTCGCGTCGTTCAACGGCCTCGGCCCTCGAAAGTCATCTTAACAATACAGACGATTTACCCTTGGTGTTCTAGAATCCTCTACTACTAGAAAGTGATTCCTATCGAGACGAGACTCGGATTCACCTGATCTCGACTCGTCGCAGTACAAGTTCTTCGCGGTCGATTTGACTGTATTTGCCGAACCGCAACAATGAATGTGGCTCGGCACCAGCCTGCCACAACTCAAATTGCCGAACTACACATGACCTCATGAAACCGCCAATAAAGTCAGCGCGGCTCGGAAGGGCTAGGGTGCTCTGTTGAGTTGGGGGCTAAACGGGGCAGGTTTCGCAATCTGGACGCTTGTGTGCAAAGGGCAGTAAGTCATCCGAACTCAGCCTTCCCTCAAGTTCTCTTTGCCGTTCGGCTGCCGGGCATCCTCCGTGTGACGGCTCGGATACTACCGCCTTAACACAAATATGCCCCTCATCCAAGTCCGCGCGACTCGCTCGGGGTTTCTTGTATTGAGCGGCAGCACTGCCGCAAATCGTGGGGTTGGAGATAAACATTGGCCGTACCTGATCTCCTCCTCGGGTCGCTGATGGCAACTTGAGGAGGTATTCTGAGCGGTGCAGTTGTATACTATCGCAATTGCAATAAAGTGGCAGGAGGCGTATCATCGGTTGTTGTCGCTTGTGTAAGTGTGTAAGTGTGTGTATGCATGTGTGAGTGTGTCGAGTTTTAATTGCGCAGCTGTATTTCACATCAACGGATGAAATAGTTATCGGGCCCGTATGAAGATGTTTTGTTTGCAACAATACAAATCAGAAGAGCCATTAGGAATACGTGGTAAACAAAACCTCTCAGGTGAATATATAAAACGCCGTGTCCCTCGTAACAGGCTCCTTTCCACCACCATCAATCAACCGCACCAACTCCAATCCAGAAAGATCTCCCTTTCTTTCTTCTCATTCGCTTAGGTGCCTCTTACCAGTACATTCACTTTGACGTCTCATCCGAGACCAACAGTACCAATCTACCACTCTCATCTGACACCAACACTACCCAACTTTCACACTCATCATCACCGCGTCACAATGCAATACGCCACCATCCTCCTCTGCTTCCTCGCCACGGCGACAGCCATGAAAATGCCCCTCAACCTGCCCCTCATAGGGAAGCGGGCCACCGCCGCCGCCCCCGCCGCCGTCGTCGAGAAGCGCGCCAACGGCCCCCTCCGCGTCTCGCTGGACACGGAGTTCTTCGACAACCTGCTGGCCGACTTCTTCGGCGGCGTGGCGGCCGAGCTGCTGGCCACCGACCTGGGCGAGCTGGACACCAAGTTCCCGGGCTTCCAGGGCCCCTACAAGGCCGTCACCCTCGCCACCGGCAACGGCACCGCGGCGGCCCGCTGCCAGCTCATCGACACCCGGGGCCAGATCGTCACCCTCGTCCGCGGGCCCAACGTCGACACCACCTTTGGCGACGGCGGAAACGGCCCCTGGCGGGCCCAGAACGGCGGCGCCTTCTTCGTCCGCGAGATCAAGTGCGACCCCACCTTCCGGAGCGCCAACAGCGCCAACAACAACAATGGCAACAACAACAACAACAACACCATCATCGCCAACAGCACCATCAGCTAAGCGACGAAAGACCAAGACCCTGTTTTCTTCCATATGGGCGTAATACGGTTTCGCTTCTATCCGGGTGGCTGGCTGGTGCACATCGTCAGAGGGGCCGCAAAAATATATCTTGCATATATATATGGATTTGACGATGAAAGAAGAGAGGAGGGACCAGTAGAAGGCTGGCCAGACCTGACTACTCCGATCTATCTACCGACACCAAGCACATTTGGTGTGCTCGCGCATCAGCCAGCCTACAGGAGGTGTATTACTATTGTACCAATTATCACGGTGGCATATCTGTTATTTGCTTAGAATGCCGGGCGCTTTGGGGGGGGCTTGTATTTTTTTTCTTTATACACTTGTACACTTATTACTTATTAACGTCTATTCTTTCTTACCCACCACATTAGGAGGAAGGGAATTCATTATTATTATCCTCCTGAAAGAGAACCTTTAGATCTGATCTTCACTGATTAAAAGCCAGCATGCTTGTGTGGCATAGCTGTTGAGGTTGCTGTCGCAGCGGCTATCTGATCAATACAAATTGTGTTATGCTGCGCCCCCTTTCTTATATCATATGGCTTTCTGTAAGACGGCTCTCTGCTGCTTATACACTGGAGAGCGGACGGGATCCCTGGCATTCAGCAGCGTATGATCGGATGTGACAGGCTTGGCAGAGGCCAGGGTCTGTATCTCCGGTACCTTGAGTATCCGGCACAGGGTAACCTAGTATGACTCAGGACAGTGAAAAGGAGTCGGATTTGGGGACAGGTTGCTAGTCCAGCACACGAGTAGATGACAGAATCATCCTATTATTCTTATGAGCTACGAGCTCCTACTAGAGCACCACTCTCGATGCAGGTTTGTATATACACTATCATGCAACTTCGTTGTCCAATTACCGCACGCCTTCCCTCCCTACCCTCAAGTAAGGAGACAGGAGACCTATTATAACTTTGCCTTAAGACCAGGCGCAAACGTCGTCCCCTGTCCCGCGCCGCCAATCGCCTCGACAAGCCGGTCGACGTGCCCCAGCAGCCAGAGGTTCCCCTCGTCGGACGCCAGCCACTCGCCGCCCCGGACCTCGACCTCGCCCGGCGCGCGCGCGTCCCCCTGCTCGTACGCCTTGCGCAGGCCGAAGATGTGCGACACGACCTGCGGCCCCACGCCCGTCTGCGCCCGCAGGCAGGAAATGGCCACCAGGCTCGTCAGCACGCGCCCCACCACCGTCACGTTGTTTTTGCTATACTGTTCGGCCAGCACCTCGTCGCGCGGCGGGTTCGACAGCAGATTCGAGTAGTGGCCGTTGAGGATGTGCACGGGCAGGTCCGGGTGGCTGCGGCCCAGCTTGTCGAGCAGCTTGCGCTCGAAGCCCGTGTAGACGGAATCCCAGAGGGCGAGCCCGCCGGCCTTGCGCGCCTCGACGTTGCGCGGCGTGAGCTCGCGCGAGGGCGGTCTTGCTTGTAGGGACTTGGCGACGTCTTCGGGGAGGCTGCCGTAGAAGGCGTTGAGGCAGTTGATGGAGCGCGGGATGCCGTTGAAGGAGATGCACTTGAGGCCGACTTCGCGGATCAGCTCGGCGTTCTGCGTCGGCGTCGCGTTGTCGGTGTTGGACTTTTCGTTGGCGAGGTGGAAGACCGAGGTCATGGCTTCGGGGCAGTTCATGGTCGCGCTCACGGCCGTCTGTTGGCGCGCGTGTCAGTAAAGCTGGGTACAGTAAATCGGGCAAGCAGCCATGCAAGCTGCCAGGTCCAATTGACTTGCGTATATGCAAAAGGGGACAATAAATCAATGTAGCTTACCGAGACTGTGACCCATGACGGGAGCCCGACCTGCTTCGTGTGCGCATCCTCTGCGAATCTCTTCAAGGCCGGCTGGACCTGCGGCGAGGCCTTGGTGATGCCCGGCGCCGCATGAGAAGCATTGATGAGGGCCTTGACGGCGTCGGAGAGTTTCGACATTTTCGGGATAAAGCAGTCCGTCCTTTTCTCTTCGGTTACCAGAGCTCAGAAGTGCTGTATGGTGGGAATTGTTGTTGCGGCGTCATGTCGCGAAGGGGGAAGGCAGGCCATCGAGTCGCGGGAGCGAGTGTTATTGCCATCATTGACGTAGCCGAGGGAAAATCGATCGGCTATTGTTCAAGCTCCGACACAGCATGTGTTTAGTGGGTTGACAATTCGAAGATCGATGGAAACAAGCTTCTTGTCAGTGGCTCAGTGGGGGCGTTCGGATTGTCGGCTCCAAGTCTAGCGGGTTTCTAGGCCTTTGTCTTGGGGGTTCCTTAGCTTCAGCGGGTCTGGACTTGTCCGGGTCACAATGGCGTCAGATTCGGTAGTTGGGCCGGCTGGGCTGCGTCTCGCCTGCACTTCATCTGCGACTTAATCACGCATTTGTGTTTTTAAGGTTAATTGGATTTCGGACGACATGCCAAATGCCTAGATACTTGTAGTGTTACTGGTTTATGTTTCCGACTCGAGCCTCCTGACCTACAGGCTTCGGCAAGACTGTAACTAGCGACGAAGATATAACAATCTATGTCTCGAAACCCGGGTAAAAGTAACATATACTATTTAGAAATTGGCAAACCCTTGTTAGAGAATGCATCACTTGGAGTGTATATGCCATGATGGGTGGTCTATAAGACATTCCGCTTGCCCCTCTACATAACCAGCTTGAATGTTGGGTCCCTGTCGTCGCCAGATCCGATGAACTTGTCATATTTGCCACGCGCCTTGTCCCTGTTGACCTTCCAACAGTAGAGGACACTAGCGAGAATGCTGAACGCGTGTATATTAGCCCACTGCACCATCCATAACGGCAAGAAGAAGGTATGACTTACAGGAACCACCCGGCGACCAGCAGTCCCAAGATAATGGTGTGGCCTTCGTGGTACTGTGGCCCTTGGCTTTTGGGATAGACAAACACAGTCACGAAACCGCCCGCATTAGCGATGGCTGCGATTCGGCGTTAGTATGTGTCTAACAAAAGTCTTCTAGAGCTTCGCACTTACCAAGCTGCAATGCGCTCGTCGTCGCTCGCTTGTAGTGGCCCGCAGAGTTGTTCGACAGCCAGCCGAGAACCGGTGGAACGCTTGAGTAGAGACCAATGGCCATGAGGAACGTCATGCCGTATTTGACGCGCGCATTGGTCGTGTTGGCAATGGCCGCATATCCAATGATGGCGATTGGAAGTGTGAACAGCATGATGATGCCTCGCACTCGCAACCTGTCAGACAGGAAGGCGACAATGACTAAATCCGAATATCAGATACTTGCTGGCCTGGTGACAGTAGATTGGGGGTTCATATGAACTCACCAGTGACAACAGCAGCCGCCGCATAGGGTATGACGGACCAGAGCTGAGCTTCGTTGGACGTGTATCCGAGCGCAGCGATAATAGTTGGTAGCTGACCATCTGTTAGGAGGATTTGAGCGCACTTCGGTAAGGATCAGAATATCTTACGAAGAGTCCAAAAGAGTACAGCCCAGCGAGAATACCGAAGTATGCTAGAGCCGTGCTCCATGTCAAGAAGCTGAATATGCCACGACGAACCTCCGACCACGAGAACTTCTCATTAGCCTCCCTAGATGCGAAAGTTTATGTCAGCCTACTGATTACCATATCTAATTTGATGAATGTGGAAAGCACCTTTCGTGAAGACTGTCGCCACGACCCGAGCCATGCACGCGACGCATGGCAAACTCCCTCTCTTCGGGGGTGAGAAACTTGGCATCACCGAGACCATTGGGCAAGATGAAGTAGACTGCGATGGCGACGACGATAGTCTGCAGAACAGATTTAGCAAGTCTGGCGATTTTATGTGCGGAAGACACGGGATAAGGAAAAGAGCGGTCTTACAAGAAGCCCTTCAATGACAAAGATCCAACGCCAGGAGCTCAAGCCGCCTCGGGTGCCGATTTCAGCGAGCCCGCGTGCAAGAAGACCTAAACATGGGGTCAGTGAGTTGTTGGTCAAATGGCTTATAATACCGAAGATGGATACCAACCTCCAAATGCGCCGGACAGGGACGCTGCTGTGTAGAACAGGCCGATACGAAGTGCGAGCTCTTCCCTCCTGTAGATACCAGATAGGTAGAGAATCATGCCGGGCAGCAACCCGCCCTCCGTCAGCCCCAGGATAGCGCGGACCGCAACAAAACCGGCAAAGTTCTGCACAAAGCCTAGACACATTGCCACAAGTCCCCATCTGCCAAAATATCAGCCAACAAAACTCGAATACCAGACATCGTCGCCCATGTCTTGTGCCCTAGATTTCTATGGATTATGCGCGGGCGGGAACACTTACGCGAAGGTTAGGAACGGTAACCATTTCTTCGGGCTCACGCGTTTCATAATCAAATTGCTGGGAATCTCGCTAATATCCCGCAGGCGACCGCATTAGTGCACTGTATCGCGACCGAGATACACAGGGTCTAAGGGTGTCAAAACGAACCTGGCAATGTAAGTGGCATAATAGACGGCCAGGCCTTGGTCGTACTGGTGATCTGTCATGTGAGTGTCCTCCTCGAGACGGTACCTATACGCCAATGTGTGAGCAAAGACGCGCAATGGGCATGGGCAACATGTGCTGCCAAATATAATAGCATCCATGGTAGTTGACAACTCACAGTCTGGCATTTCCGACATTGGTTCGGTCAAGGAAGGAGCAGAGGAACAAGACGGCAAGTACCGGCAAAATTCTGTTGTTCGGGTCGGCGAGGTGTATGATCAGCTTCTATCCCAAGTAAAAGCATGTCTCAATCAAATCCATGGCGGCGGTAGCCGTCTGCTTCCAAGAAAGAAAGAACAACATACCTCGTGTCGAGCTTCCAGAGGATCTTGCGCGTCATGTGGTGGTCATCCATGTCGACAGAGCCAGCGCTGAGATCGCGCTTCTCGACCTCGTCAACGTGGGACTTGTCGACATCGTTCCCGATTATGGGCGACATCATGTAGCGGGGGGCCTAGTGGTTTGTCGTCTTGTGTTGCGTCAATCAGTCAGTCCATGGGAGGCCGATGATGTGTGTTGAGTCTTCCTGAGCTGTCTTTCTCCAAAAACGGCAAGATAGTTTTTTGCGGTTGGGGCGCCGAGAGAAAGCTTGAACACGACAAGAGTTCCTTCTGCTCAGCTCTGCCCTAAATACACAACATATTAACCTACCGCCCCAGCGTACGGGCCGATACTGGGCAATCTTTCCCTTTTCATTACGCAGCAAGCCTCTCGCAGCCAACAGCGTTGCGGGGTGGCTTGAAACTAGTCAGAGTCAGGTAGGTGTTAAGCAGGTAAGCGGCAAGATGAGAGCAGAGCGAAGGGCGATGCAGGGGTATCTTCCGACCTTCCGGCTATCTGGGTGCAACACGTTAGGGGACCAGGGCCAAGATGCAGCAAGGGGAGAGCTTGGGTTGGGGAAATTGCGGGGGCAGGGGGGGTCAAGCTCCTCCCTGGTCTAGGGGCTAGCCACCTACTGTAGACCGCTAGTGGGAGGCAAGTCTGGGGTAATGAGGGAGCTGACGGGCGTTCATTAATATCCGAGAGCTCAACCATGACGACGATAGCAGTGAGTTGGAGAAGATCACGGCGAAAGTACCATGTCGGTTCAAGGTCTTGTTGTTAAGGTGGGCAAACGACTGGGTGGTATTGAGGTGACTAATATCTACCATATTTTGGCGGGCACGATTCCGGATTCGCTTTGGCAGAGATTCGTGGCTGTATCACCCTACCTCGTATTGGTGCATGCATTGCCTCAAGTGCTGGAGGAGTACATGTCTTGAATCCAGCCTCCGGGTATATACATAAAGTACATTAAACTATCAGTTCGGTTGCTTTGGTCTAGAATGCTTCTTTAGCACTGTGGCGTTGCGTATCTCCAGCGGCTAACATAAAAAGGATCAGCCAGCAGGCGAGCGGCGGGGCATCTCGTATAAAGACTTCGTCTTCGCGACAAGTATATTGGAACCCTGTGTCGTTAAGATGATATCCTATCTTCAACCACAAGCAATCAATGTGGACTTGGAAGAACAATAGGCAATACATAATGATTTTGGTGTTTATCTCTTAATGGCAAGCGTGGTTCAGGAAAAGCTTCACAACTATACTTGTGCGGTTGTTCGATGTTCTAGAACATCTCAACAGCCCGAAAGCTGGACCAGCCCTAAAAGTCTAATCTTGTCGCTGGCCAGTTAAGGGGCAGCACTAAACACGCCCACCCGCATCCCTAGTGTAGACTGCATATTAATCGGAACCTTGTTATGAGACATCGTGTTCCTCCTGCATGCACAAAATACCGTGTTGCGCCTCGCATCACACGACATTGGAACGTCGAAGTATTAACTTCCCTACCGGCCCAGCCTAGGCCGTTCGATGGAAAACTACGCAAATGTTTTCCAGTCCATCCAGTCCAGATCCGAGTTATGAAACTGAAAGTCATCCCACAGAGTTTCCATACCCACATCGGTGTTGATAATCACTTCGTCCAGCTCGTTGTTCGACATAGTCGAGAACATGAGATAATCCGGAGGCATACTCGGCCCCCCACCAGCCGCCGCTGCCGCCATATCCATGGCGGGTCCGGCTGCCGTGCCGTTGTTGTTTGCCATCGAAACACCACCGCCACCCGTGTCGTTCTTTATATTCGCGGGCAATACATCAGACTCCCTCGCCGTCGCCACAGTAGATGACGATGTTGCCATCTCGGGATGCCGAGAGTGGTCCGAGGATGACCTCGCTGCGAGCTTCAGGATGTGCTGAAGCTGGCGCGCAAAGAGGCACGACAGCCCCTTCCGCTGCACGGGCGTCGACCCAATACGCTCGAGTGTCTCAGTGGTCTCGGCTATTAGCGTGCGGATGCTTGGGGCCAGGGTCGAGTCGCGACCGGCATCCGCCGTAGTACTGATGTGCAGCGCGAAGCACGCCGCGAACGAAATCATGATGGCCGTGTTGTTAGGCATCGTCTTGAGCTGACCTTCGCCCTGGACCGCCACACGCAGCACGTTCAGGGCCGCTGAGAGGCCGGCCGCCCGGAAGAACTGGCGGGCAGCGGCAGGCGCGGTGCCGTGATTGATGACGCTGCTGTACATGGAGAGTCGCGTATGCGAGGCCAGTATTTCCACATAAGGCGGTAAGGCCAACTCTATATTATAACCAGTGTTAATGAGCTGCCACCAGTGTGTGAGCGCACATGCAGGTTAAGATATCCTTACGTTCTCGGTCACCAATCTGGAATGGCCATGTTTGATACCATCTGTCAAAGAAAATAGTAATCTCGGCTTTCAACCTGGCAGCGAGTTAGTTGTGCTTGAACGGTAATCCTCTGGTTGGTCTTCCTGCCTACCTCTCTACGATGGCCGAATCGAAGCTGACCTCATCGCTTCCTTCATGGGCGTCGCATATGCTGCGTACACGAGAGATCAAGTTGGTCTGCGGGCTTCAAGTCAGTACAATGTATTCCAATACACCAGCACCAACATCCGCTGTTGTCTGCCCCGAACAATGATTGCCTACCAGATCTCGTCGTAAAACCGCGACAGACACGATAGAGCCGTCCCATCGATCGGCGAGGTCGGACAGGTGCCACTGGTCGCATGTCATGATAAGAGGCGACATGGGAAGGATCGGATCCCGGCCTCGAGCAAGGCAAATACTGTATACTGCATTAGCCATATGATCAATCAAGTCGCATATTCGGCACGAATTACCCTCGCTCGAGAACATATAGTGACAACCAGGTGCGCTCCCGCCTTCTCAGCAGTCTCCTTCCTGTCAGCGAGTCCGCGTCGACATCGGGAAATCCATCGATTGTAAGGGCCCTTCTGGCCGATATGCAGTCCGAGGAAGCAATTGAGTCCAACATTCGAATATCGGGTGTCTCCGGAAGAATGACCTTGTTGAGCGACAGGTCAAGAGCTACGGTCAAAGCCATAGAAATATACGTGGACGTTTCGTCGTCGGCCCAATGCTCGCCGGCCGAGATCCAGGGGATGTTGACCATGAATGCCAAGATGATCTCCACGGATTTGTACCGATTGGTCATGATCCGCCCGGCCAGTTTCTGACGATGATTGGACAGTCTCTTGTATAATGCTTCCAATGATGGGGAGAAGAGCGCCGAAGCAGCGGCTATGGACGTGAACAAGAATGCCGAACGGCTTCGAACAAAGCCGACAGTATGTATGATAGGGTCGATTCCCCATCTCGTATGCGCCAACTTTTCATAGAAACTGCAAGACGTCAGCGTTTCCTCGACCATAGTAAGCGGAACACAGACGGCATACTATGCGAAGAGTGCCTCGGCCTCCGCCAGAGTCAAGAGGCCAAGATCGATGGGATCCAGGTCATCGCCAACATCCAGACGTGCCTGAAAGCGACCGAAGAACTTTTGTAGATCATTGTCGCTCGGTGCGGCGCGGTTGGCATTGGTCCCGGACGGGAAACGGCTTGGTCCCGAACCTTGTGGTTGGGCGGTTATGGAGGAAAGCAGCTCTGATGTCCTCGCCAGAAGCTGCAATGGGTTCTCGGCATCGTCGAGGTTGAGCTGGTCGTCCTCGACCTTGCGAGAGGAACCTTGGTCGGTATGAGACCTAGGGGTCTCGAGCGAAGAAGTGCTACTTTGATGAGGAGACGGACCAAGGTCTTGTTCACTACTAGTAGCCTGCTGATGCTGACTATTGGCATGGGATGGTCCAGAAGGGGCACGGTTCCCGAGAAGCTCACGGCTCCGGTCTAGTAAGTAGCGCAGCTCTGTGGCCTGTTCAGCATTCTGGATCTGATCGGAGGCGGAGCTTGACCTCCGCAAGGCCTGCTCGATCTGGTAGACTGCTTTTTCAAGGCCAGAATGCTTACTGGACAGAGGAAAATGGTTTCGGTCAGCAGAGCAGACGTATCATCATGCATCAATCACGACTTGTAGGTATTGAAGGCATGAAGTCGATGGATCAATGACAGGACGGACTGGGAATGGTCGGGGGCTCCACTCAAAACGCAACTCGACCGAAGGGAAGACAGGAGAAAGGCAGATAAGGTTTGGGGGGAAAAAGAAACGTACTTCTTGACTCCCTTGTGCCTTCCGACATGGTAAGCGGGAGCAGCGCAGTCAATCCTTCGCTGTCGACAACGGGTGCAGGTCGCGCTGCCACCGTGTCGCACGCACTTCAACTTGGAACGTTTGCAATTGAAACAGGCGGCTAGGCGTTCGTCGGCCTGGCCATCGGAGCCCGAGGTGGAAGGCGCAATTTCTGTCATGACGCCAAATCCAGACCATGCGAAGCCATGGGGCGCGGCGGGTCGGGGGGCTTGCTGGAGCGGCTTGTGCCGGATCTTCAATCTTACCTTCTCTTCTCAATCAAATCGTGGGCATGGGGAAAAAGATGGAGAGGGAGAATGTTGGCGTTTCCCCAGGATCTCGCTCAATGGCCTCCAGGTTTCTTTAGCAAGTGCTGCTTTTCAGCTTTCCTCTGGGAAATCCGGTCTGGGGTGGATTGCCTGTTAGATGACCCTCCTGCTTAGTCTGCTGCTACCTCATTAGACTGTTGCTACTACGGTGGTCCCATTGCCCCCATCTATTCCCCGCACGAAATGCTCTTTGCCCTCTCCTTTCCCTCACTGTCTCCCTCCGCATTCCGCCGTGGCCTCTCCCCAACATATCCCCACGATTTGCCCCCCTGCTCACCCTCCTCTTCCTGGTCGATGGTCGGCTGCTGTGGCCTGATTTCTAGGTCTCATGGTCGTCAGCAAACGTCAACGGGGAATTACATCAGACTGGATTGAAACGAGCAGATGGACCATCACGTGATACGTCAAAAATGAGGTTGCATTGTACTACGCACCAATATTAACGACTTACATTCAGCCAGAGTCCGCGACCCGGCACCAAATGCATAACGGAGCAACTTCGTTCCTGTCCAGCTGCCCTGCGGCTCGGTAGCGAGCAGTATGGTAATATACCACGGAATGATCTGTAGACGAGTTGCCCAAAACACGACGTCTCGTCCCCGCGTTAAAGCAAACACCTGCAGGTCATGGGTAGCCTGCTAAGTCTTTGATGCGATGCGAATCATGTTCTCCCCTGGACGGATTCCCCAGTCTCCCAGGATTGTATGGGGATCCTGCTTCTTGGCACCTAGAAATCCTGCTCGATGAATCTCGGCGCCGAACTCGCAACATGGTCCACGAGGAGTGGGTTTGCAAACTCACCCCCATGGGGAGCTGGGACATCTCGGCCCTTCTCATCGGGAGGAGTCCCAACTACTAGCATAAGGAGATGGCGCAGCTCACAGTCGAGTCCCCCACGTTCTATTTTTTTTTTTTTTCTCTTTCTCTTCCACCTACGGAGTAGTGCAAGATCAATCTTACTATTGGATTGGAGCCGCACTTGCCTTCGACATCGCACCATCCCGAGACTGACAGTCTACTGTACAGTATCCAAGTCGACTGGCGTGCTTCCTAGTCGCTTGCCCAATTGGACAACATGATGGCTAGCAGTTACCCGACTCGGCCAGACTGTGGATACTGTTTAGGAATAAACCCCAACACCAAGGGCTGGGCAAACTATAATAGTCGGTCGCCGTTTCTCGTGGCCCAGACCAACCAGCCCAGCGGACGTTCCAGAGGCCTGGGTCCGGGGGAAAAATGTTCATCATGCTAGCAATCGATAGCGCCCAGGCGCAGAACACTACATAGAGCCAGGCACCCAACAGTCCGGTTCAATGCTCATCCTCGCGGAGCCAGTCTCATGGTTGCTTTACCACAGGTCACGAGTCGTCGCCTTCGAGAAAATTTCCATAGCGGTTCTAGGGGCTTCCCCGTTGCAGCATAGTTCGTCCGTCAGCCAGTTCGTCTTCTCCCAAGAGCGGCCCAGCAGTGCGCATACCCAATCCTTAGCTGTGACACTTGTCTCCCATGACCCGACTAGCATATCCAAGAATGTCGAACGCTTAAGCATGAAGTTGCACGCTTGAAACCATCATGGACTAGACCGCCTCCGTAGATTCGGTGTCTTCTCGGTGAGTTGCCCCCTACTGGCCTCGCCAAGCGCACGCCCAGAGCCCATGCCAAGCTTTGTTCCCGCACTATCATGACGACAATGCAGCTGAACTACGACCTGTCTGTATAGCGAGATCTGAAGCGCCATCTGGCGGCGACTTCCAGACGACGCTTGACAGTGGAGAACGGGGCAGCCTAGCCTTGGCTCACTTTCCTTCCCCATGATGGAGTCTGGGGTTGGTCCAGACTCCTGCGCGTTGAGAAACGCGATACCCCAAGTTTCTTCATGGGTTAGGACAGTGAAGGCATCACTAGCCGTCTCCGGGGCTCTGGGAGGAGGCACGAGACGGCCATATAAGGCGCCATGAATCCTCGTCAACTTCATCTCTTCTCATCATCATCACAATCATCCAACCATCCTCAGCCAACCGGTGTCTGAAGCCATTCATATCTCAGAAGGCCGACATCCAGGAACCCACATCTTCAACTGTCACTTCATCCACAATGGCTGGAGGAGGTCTTACTACTGCGCCTGCCCAGGTCACTGGGGGGTACCTGACGGGAAAGGCGCTGATCTACCCGCTGTCGCTCGTCATCTCGCTCTTCTTCCTGTGGGGATTCAGTTACGGTCTTCTTGATGTAAGTCGCCCTTTGACAGACATGATATTAGCCTTACGATGACTAACAAAGCATGATTTCAGGTCTTGAACAAGCATTTCCAAACGGTGTTGGGTATTACAAAGCTCGAGTCGACTGGGCTGCAGGTGGTCTACTTCGGTGGTGGTTACCTGCTGTTCTCTCCCGTCGCCGCGGAGGTCATGAAGCGATGGGGCTACAAGACCACCATCCTGATGGGCCTGTCTCTCTACTCCATCGGTGCCATCATGTTCTGGCCTACCGCCCATTTCTCCAACCCCGCCAACCCCACCGCCGCCTTCGGTGGCTTCGTCGCCTGCACCTTCATCATCGCCTGTGGTCTTGCCACTCTCGAGACGTCGGCCAACTCGTACGCCGTCGTCATCGGTAACCCGGCCAGTGCCAGCGCCCGCCTGCAGTTCTGCCAGTCCTGGAACGGTGTGGCTTCGTTCATCGGCCCGCTCATCGCCTCCAAGTTCTTCTTCTCGGGCGAGAACGCCAACAGCCTGACCAACGTCCAGTTCGTCTACCTGGCCGTTGCCTGTGCCGGTGCCGCCATTGGTGTCCTGTTCTTCTTCGCCAAGCTGCCCGAGGTCAGCAAGGAGGCTCTTGCCACCCAGACCACCGCCGACAACCCGGCGATCGATGAGTTCGCCCCCGAGGTCGGTGCCGGTCCCCTGTACAAGCAGTACAACATGATCTTCGCCTTCATTGCCCAGTTCTGCTACGTCGGTGCCCAGGTCACCATCGCCTCTTTCTTCATCAACTACGCTTCCGAGTCTGGTGGCTTCAGCGATGCCGAGGGCTCCAACATGCTGTCCTACGCTCTCATCACCTTCACCGTCGGTCGCTTCGCCGCCACCGCCCTGGCCACCGTCTTCCAGGCCGACTTCATGCTCATGGTCTACGCCTGCGTCGCCATCGCCATGAACGCCTACGTCGCCAGCGCGCACGGCAAGGGCGGTGTCGGTGTCCTGATCGCCATCTTCTTCTTCGAGGCCCCCATGTACCCCACCATCTTCACCCTCGGAACCGCCAACCTTGGTCGCCACACTGCCCGCGCCGCCGGTATCCTGGTCATGGGTGTCTCGGGTGGTGCCGTCTTCACTCCCATCCAGGGCGCCATCGCCGACCAGTTCGGCACCCGCATCTCCTACCTCGTGCCCCTCTTCGGCTTCCTCTACGTCCTCGGCTACGTCACCGTCCACTGGCTCCGCCACGGCCGCCACATCTTCCGCGTCAAGGAGGTCGTCCACACCCACCCTACCGGCCACGCCGACCACACTTCGGAGGACGAGAAGAAGGCTGAGGCCGTCGCCGTCGAGCGCCGCCTGTAAAGAAGTGAATTGGAAGTTCAACCTACCTATTTCATAATATTCAAATGTAGACGGCAAACGAATCTACTATTTTATATAAGTACCTACTGCTTAGTAGGCGGTGTGGAGAGAGAGAAAGAGGAGTCGAGATACTTGAGATACCCTAATGAGAAAGACTACTTTCCTCTTTAGACACCAATTCAAATCCAAATTCAAATACATTTTCAGATCCAACTCGTACTTGTTCTATTTGCTGTTGACTGTATTGATTCTAAGTGACATGTGTACCACCACTTCTGATTCGTGGGGTTTTGAGTACCGTCGCAGCGACGTGCATGACTCGGAAGTTTCCCACCAGTACGGGGCAATAGATCCATTCACACATGCTAAGCTCCGAAGCAGCATCTCCAACCCACCCCAAGCGACGATCCTTATCAGAACGCAACTGCCGAGGTGTGTGGGGAAGCGGGGTGGCATTTGCTTGGCAACAAGAACAAGAAGAAGAAGCGTCTCTCTCTCCGTGTTCTGTGATACTGCAGTGTCTCAACGATGCTACGCTTACGCACATGCTTTTCCCCCGACGCACCGCCAATCCCTCCATCTGCCTGCCACACATGCATACGCCTTTCTTTCGCTGGATACTGTCGCACGTGAGCCGTAAGCGCCGGAAAGACGCCGGTCGCGCGGCCGCGCGCACCGGGAACGGCAGGTGGCATCACGGCTTGGCGCAGGTCCGCAGGCGACTGGCCCCGGCAGCACGACCAGAAACGGAAAGCAGGCCCGGGGCGACGGGGTCCCGGGGTGGGCGATTCGGCAGTGCTGGCGGCATCATGACTCTGTTCTGCCCATTATATCAGGTCCATTATGGCGTCCCCGCCTTTTTCTGCTTGACAGAATCTGGGGTATTAATCCGGGGTTTATTATGGACTAGGACCGTTGCGGTGACCATGTCGTCGGGCTCGGTGGATATTTGTCATGTTTGGGTGGTGCATTTGCCTGTCACCTGCCTGACCGTGCGTGGTTGGGAAAGGAGAAGGGGGGAGTCGGAGTAAACGGCGGAGGCGGAGGGCATGATCTGTGTAGATATCTATCTGCCTCTCAACTTGTATATAAGATGGGAAATCTCCGTGCCCTAGGAGAAAAAGCAGCTACTCATCCCTCAAGGCCCAGGAAACCAGCATCTTCCAACTTCAGAGCAGTAAATTGAACCTCATCCAACCCCTGCACAGTCTTCTCCAAGAGCCACCATGCTGGTCAAGAACCTCCTCGCCGCGACCGCCCTCGCCCAAGCGGCCGTCGCCGCCCCCGCCCCCGCCTCCTCCATCCTCGAGGACCGCCAGGCCGCCTGCCAGGCCGTCCACGTCTTCATCGCGCGGGGCTCGACGGAGCCCTACCCGGGCCGGCAGGGCGCGCTCGCCGACGCCATCTGCTCCGGGGTGTCGGGCGGCTGCGGATACGAGGACATCCAGTACCCGGCCACGTTCGAGAACTACTGCGCCTCGGCGGGCGCGGGGGTCAAGAACGGCATCTCGCAGCTCACGGCGTACGCGCAGCGCTGCCCCAACGCCAAGTTGGTGCTTACGGGATACTCCCAGGGCGGCCACGTCGTCGGTGACATCTTGGGAGGCGGCGGCGGTAACTTCCAGGGGTGCACGCAGGGGACTACGGGGGCGCTGTCGCCGTCGACGTCGCCGGGGAACAAGAGTACGTGCGCCAATGAGAGACAGATTGCTGTTATGATGAAATGGAAATACTGACTCAGTTTGACGTGCAGTCGCCGCGGCGCTCTTCTTCGGGGATGTGCGACACACGCCTAGCCAGTCGTACAACACGGGCACCGCCCCGTCGTCGGCCAGAGGAGTAAGTCCAACCCCTCTCACGGCTCATCTAAGCAAATCCTGTCGTCACTGGACCAAAACCTTTTCGTCTCGTTATCCGATAACTGACCGTCAATATCAATAGATCTGGCCTCGTACCGGCTCCGGCCTCTCGGCCCTCAACGCCTTCTCCAGCAAGCTGCGGTCCTGGTGCGACGCCGGCGACCCCGCCTGCGCCAGCGGCAACGACGGGCAGGTGCACACCGGCTACTTCCAGAAGTACGTCCCGGAGGCCGCGGCCTGGGCCAAGACCAAGCTTTGAAAGCTGCTGCCTACATTATGTAGTTGGAAACAACTTGGAGTTTTCGCGCAGTAACCGCTTTTACCAAATAGCACAAATTGGAAGGTTTTCCCTTGGGTTTTCACAAGCAGCGCATGTGTTCATTCAACTGCTTCTTTTCTGATAGGATCCTCCGTACCACGGGTTATAGGGAGATGGGGTATTATATTGATACTTGAAATGATTATTGATTTGAATACGGTTTGGCTTTTCTCATATGAGATTGCCGTGGAGCAAGAGTGTGACGAGACACATAATACGCCGCAATGTCAAGGGGTCTTTTCTTGGCGCTGCAACTGCTTACAACTCTATTTCTAGGGCAGGTGCAATATGCTCGACTTGGACAGTTACACGAACGTGCCTGAGCCATTCCACCTACTGTAGAGATATCAGCCCCGTCAAGTCACCATTTAGAGGAAGGCGCCCGCGGCCTTGATGCACAATCGCGGGTTTAGCTGCAATTTAGTTGGAATTTGGCAGTCTTCGGGTCAATGGCAGGTAGGATGATTGGAAACCGCGACTGCGTCGCTACCTAATCCCTTCTCTAAGATGGCCACCCGGATTGTCTAAAGAGGTATGTATGCCAATGCACATCTCGAGACTGACATCTCGTCAAGTCATCATTCTGGAAACACATTCTAGGTATTCTTGGACGCCTCTTCTGCAAAGCTACAACATACTTGGCCATGCATCTTATTCTCACAGGGGCCACAGGCCTCATTGGCTCAGCCGTCTTGGACGCGATGATCAAGATGAAGGAAGTGACCAAGATCAGCATCCTCAGCCGCCGCCGAGTCGCCATGGCCGAGGCCGCCAACGACCAGCGCATCAACGTCATCATCATCAAGGACTTTGAGAAGTACGACCCGGCCGTCCTCTCGCAACTGGAAGGGGCTCAAGGCTGCGTCTGGGCGCTCGGCACACACTCGTATTATGTTGGACAAGAGTAGGCGACGGACCTTCCCTTCCCTCCACGCTCTTCAGCCTGACCACATCTAACATGACTTGATTAGGGACTGCTTCAAGATCAACAAGACCTTCGCTATCGAAGCCGCCAAAGCCATCCGAGGTCTGCTCATCAAGGTCGACAAGACCTTCGTTATCGAAGCCGCCAAAACCTCCCAAAATCTGCCCCCCTCGCCCGTGGAACCCTTCCGTTTCATCTACGTCTCTTGCCTTGACGCGGGGACGGACGCCCCCAACCCCTTCCCCGACCACGTCAGGTGGGTGAAAGTCAGGGCCGAGTACGAGGTCGAGTGCGAGCTGGCGGAGATGACCAATAAAGATGCCAAGGGGTTCCACGCCATGTCGGTTCGCCCCGGGTTGGTGGATGGCAGCGCGCACGAGGCGATTCAGTCCTACATCCCGACGGAGTCGCTAATGGAGTCCATGTTAAGGTCGGGCATGAGCCTGTGTCGTTCGATCCTCAGTCCCACGAGGCCGCTCGGGATCTTTCTGACCGAGCTGGCCATGGGTCGGTACGATAAGCTGCTGCAGGTCGGGGGGGACGGGGTGCAGACGATTGGGGGGTTTCGGATACTAAATAACTCGGCTTTTGGACGCATGACCATGCTGGATCCGATCTGATGCTGATGCTGGCCATTACGACGATTATGAGCAGGAGTGGCTTTAGAGCTTGGCGGCGGACATAAGATATGATGGAGGATGGAGGATGGAGCTCGAACAACCCCTGGAGGAGACTATGCTCGTGTAACACTAACCACTTAGACATAGAAGGAAATCCAAAAAGTGATACCCTACTAATCTGGTAATCAACACTAGATAGCTTTCTTCAGGTTTCCCTCTCAGGAAGCTACAGTTCCACACTTGGATGACGTGCTGACATGTCGGTACCGCAAGCAAGCCCAGCAGCGCCCGCACCGGGATCCCTCGCGATCGGGGGTGAGCTCCTACAAACCCCCACCTATTGCTATGCATCCTTGCAGTTGCTAAGTCACATAGTGAAAACACTATACGAAATCTAGTATTACTTGGCCGCGGAGAGTAGATCGCGTAATCGCTCGTTACCGAATTAGCGGGGACCAGAAACATGTCGTGAACCATTGGTGATAAGGCGTGCTCGACACGTGAGCCAATCAGATCATCCGGATTTCCGTGAGCACCATATGGTCGACACTCACGTATCTTGGATTTCATCATCAACTGGGGGTCCCTTGTAGAGATTACCGACAGAATTAAGATGACGGGATTGAACCTGTTGCATTTATAGAATAGATTAAAGCCTTCCTCACATTTTGAGAAAGGTGCCGTATAATTGACCATTTTGGCCTGTCTTCCCACGTATATGTTCTACAAGGGCAGACTGTATCATGGCAACAGCGAAAATGGCTGACTCGGACGAGAGAAAGAGTCCGATCATTGACACCCCAGCGGACTCGGATACCGAAGTCAATGGCGGCGGCGGCGCACCTGTCAACGAGAAGAAGCTCCTGCGGAAGCTCGACTACAACCTCTTGCCCGCCGTCGGGGTCTTGTACCTCCTTTCGTTTCTGGACCGAAGCAATGGTAAACAAAACTCCAATTGAGTACAGCTGAATGAACAATAAGAAACTATGCTGATATGGAGTCTCATGATCAGTGGGCAATGCGCGAATCGAAGGCATGCTGGACGATCTTCACATGAGTACGTACATCTTCCCAAAACCTCTCTTGGATACGAATGTCTCAAAGCTGACGTCTCCGTCTCATCTTCCTCAAATAGCCGGAAACCAGTATCTAACAGGCTTGACACTGTATTTCGTCGCATACGTGATATTCGAGGTACGGGCTTCATCCCCAGTCGCGAAGCCACAGCCCCCTAATAACGATACCTGACAACAGATCCCCTGCAACATCATCCTCAAAAGGACGAGCCCGCGGGTATGGCTGCCGACCCTGACCATCGCCTGGGGCATCGTGGCGACGCTTCTCGGTATCGTGCAAGATATGCCTGGCTTCTTTGTCGCGCGGTTCTTCCTGGGCATCACCGAATCGGGTCTCTTCCCGGGTGTCGTGTACTACTTCTCGATGTGGTACGTTTCGCGACTGTGATCGTAAAACAATATGTGCTCTACGGACAACGTGACTAATTTCCATCGACTAGGTATAAACGCCGAGAGCGCCAGTATCGCATATCGCTCTTCTTCAGTGCGGCTTCGCTGGCCGGCGCTTTTGGAGGAGTCCTAGCTTATGTATGTGGGATAACGTTTACCTACACGTTCCACACAAGTTTCCTTCTCTGAACGATGTTGACAATGTCTCGCTGTAGGGAATTGGGCGGATGGCCGGCGTAGTATGGGAAAACGGATGGCGTTGGATCTTCATTCTTGTGAGTCTAATAAGAGTCTGAAGCCGACAGCAACAAAAGCGCATACTGACCAGAGTCTGCGACAACAGGAAGGTATCTTGACGGTGCTGGTCGCCTTCGCAGCATACTGGTTCATCCACAACTACCCCAAGACGGCCAAGTTTCTAACGGAGGACGAGCGGCGCTACATCCACCAGCGCCTCGCCGCCGACAGCGACGCGACCAACGACGAAAAGTTCACCTGGTCGGCCGTGTCCGACGCGCTGAAGGATGGGAACTGTTGGCTGTATGGGCTCGGATTCCACACCATGAGCTTGCCACTATACACCCTGTCCCTATTCCTGGTAAGTCGACCTTAATCTCAATCAATGGGGTTTTCTTTATTTTGTTCTTCTTGCATAGAACTTGTTATTCGTGGAAGAGACCTCATAACTGATTTGTTACCCCCAGCCCACCATCATCTCCAGCCTAGGCTACACCGCCGCCAAAGCCCAACTCCTCACCGTCCCGCCATACGCCTTCGCCTTCCTGACCACCCTCGCCGCCGCCGTCCTCTCGGAGCGCACGGGCCAGCGCGCCCTCTTCATCGCCGGCTCCTCCCTCTTCGGCGCCATTGGCTACGCCATCCTGCTGGGCAACACGACCCCGCGCGAGCGGCCCGGCGTTTCGTATCTGGGCACCTTCTTCGCCGCCGGCGGCATCTACCCGGCCGTCGCCCTCGTGCTGTCGTGGCCCGCCATCAACGTGTCCGGCCAGACCAAGCGCGCCGTCGCCAACGCCATGCAGATCAGCATCGGCAACCTGGGCGCCGTGCTGGGGACGCAGCTCTACCGGTCCGCCGACGGCCCGCGGTTCGTCGTGGGCCATTCTATGGCGCTGGCGTACCTTCTGGCCAATGTCGTTGTCGTCTCGATTCTCTGGTGGCGTCTGAGGCGGGAGAACAGGAGAAGGGATGAGGTGGCGGCGCAGGTGTCGGGCGGTGCAGCCGCACCCGTCGCAGAGGGGTTCTCCGACTGGAAGGGTGACTCGGATCCGCGATGGAGATTCGAGTATTAGTAGCTACTGGTCTGTTGGGTTGAAGTTGGGAAACGGAGCAGTCTTTTTTGGTTGTGGATATAGGTTGGTATAGATATGCAAGGACAGCTTTCATGTCACATCTCAAAATACTGTTATTCTAGAAAGTTCCGAAGAGAGAAAGCCCAGGGATTTCACTGAAGAACTAGGTACCCCTCTGCATTAATTGAGAAATTGCTGTCGTATCGGCATATCTTCAAATTGAAACCGCAACCTTGCGGGGGTTCGAATGTAACCCCTATTTCGGCCTTTTGGGCGACTGCAGAATAGCCGACCTCATATACCTCTCCCGCACATCCGACTTCTCAGGCCCCAGCTTAATGAGCGTCCTCGCCGTAAGCGTCGGCCAAACGATGGACTCGATAGGAAAGTAATCATCGTCATGCGTAGCCACCTCCGTGTACCGGTCGTCCCAACGATCCCGATAGGCCACCGTGAACGGTCGTATCCTCCGGTGGGTCGGCTTGGGCCGCCCGACGAAGTCGCACGAGTCCTCAAACACGGCCAAGCTCGACTCCTGGGCCTGGAAGATCTCGTCAAACACGGCGACGTGGGCCTCCATGGCGGGGAAGGAGTCGTCGGTAAGCAGCCGCGCGGCCTCGGGGGACTGCAGCATCGGCACGATCGGGTCCCAGCCAGTCACGGCGCACCAGATGGCCATGTAAGCCTCCTGCAGCGCCGAGACGGTGCTGTCGTTTGGGGGCCGGGCTAGACCGATGCAGAACTTAGACGCCGGAATGCCCAGGAAACGACTTCCACGGCGGCCCACCCCGCAAGGCCGGAACTCGGGGTCGAAAGACCAGCCCATAGAGTCGTCATCGTCGTCATCGTCATCCTCGCCCCTCAGGGCTGGGCTCTCTTCAAAGGGCAGATTGAAGCTGCAGTTCTCGACCGAGAGCACGAACAGCTCGTCTGCGGACACATCGACGACGCGGTGCACGACCGACTCAGTCTCGGGGAGATCTGCCGGTGGCTCCTCGTCATCGCTGTTTCTGCGGCGCGGGGCTTCTAGCGGCATCATGGACCGGAGCAGGCCGTCCCCAGCGCGGACGAATAAGCCGCGTTTGGGAACAGTCAGCGTGATGGGGATGCGCTTGTCCTCGGGGATGGCGCAGACGGATCTGGCCTCACGGCAAGTCTGGCGCAGGGCGTGGCGAGCCTGCCAACAGGAGGGATCGTACTCGGCGACATCCTCATCGTCGTCCTCTATGGCCATGCGGCGCATGTCCAGATAGAGGGAGGGAGGCGAGGTGCTCCGGTTAGCGCCCGGGTGGTCATTTGGGAAAGTGTGGAGATTGAAGAAGTTGATGCCGGGCTTTGGTATGGCGGCAGAGAAGATGTGATGGCGGATCTCGGGCGGGAGTTGGGCGAATTTGTGAAATACTTGAGACTCTTCAAGAGACGCCGAGGCAGTGTCTGGATCCTGCTCTGTTGTTGGCGAACTCATTGTGTTGACGAACAGCAAGCAAGCAGTCTTTATGTACTTAGTCAGATGCTTGTGTTCACTAAAGAAGACACAAAGGTACTATCTCAATCTGATACTCGAGTCGGTGATGTTGTAGGATCAGGATGCATCGAGATTAATGCATTGTTCTCATGAAGTTGTCAGTGGCTGAGTGGTTCACTCAGGGAAGTATACAAGACAGACGACCCACGGGATGAAACAAGACGTCACAAAAATAGCGGGCATGATGTGCCTAAAGTTCTAGCGTGGGCGACCCCACTGCAGCGCCGTAGTAGCACCCTGGGGGGCCTAGAGCGTCAAGGAGCTGCAGCCAAGCCCTTCACTCTAGCGCGTGCGTATCAACAGATGCTGGTCAACGTCCAATGAATTAGACGTGTTTCTCAAACATCAACGAGAAAAGGTCGTCCAATTGACCCAGAACCACAAAAGTCTGGACGCGACGACCGGTATATACTGCCTGAGAATAATCTACTATACAGCCCCCGCCGCGAACCAACTCGCTCCAGGACCCTTGTCCCGATTCCCGACGCGTTTACTTGGACTGAACCCTGAACAAGAGCTGTGCAAGTTGCGCAAGGGAGGGGTGACAGCTTCCCGCATACCACACAACCCCAAAGCGCCAACCAGCTTCGGGCAGCAGCGCGACCCAGCACATCTTCTTTCGCGGAAAGAAACACACACAAGATGCCGCCCAAACGAAAGCGTGTCGCCCCTCCACCACCTTCTCCACCACCAGAGCCCCGCGCCTCGTCGTCGTCTCCTGCTCCTGCCGCTTCTGACGACCAAGATGAAGAAGACGCCGGCGACCACCATGACGACCACCCGCTCCCGACCCTCTTCAACACCACCTTCGCTCTCTATCGCGCATCCCCACTCTACCTGGGCCCGGAGCGCTTGAACAAGGCCCGACTGCAGACCCTGTCGAAGCGCCTACGCGACACCCTCGTCGGCGATGTAGTGCGTGGTGTCCAGGTTGGTCTCACATCCTCGTCATCCGAGGACGCGACGCTAGGCCGGGCGGGCGCACTGGAGAGCGTGGACTGGCGCTGGGTGCCCCTCCGCAAGCTGCTACCGCGGCGTGCTAAGGGCAGTCGTCAAGCAGCACAACGGCGGCGCCGGCAACAACAACAACGGGAAGGGAGTGCCGAACTGGGCAGTCGGGAAGAGGACGCCGACGCCGACGACGACGAGAACCCCGAAAGCGAAGACGACCGAGACCGAAACGTCGATGCCCGGGCGCTGAGCGTAGAGCTGCGCTACGAGAACAACACCTTCGCCGCCTGCCTCTTGCCGCGGCTCTACCAGAATAGCGACGGCACCGAGGACGGAGGAGAAAACACAGCAGCTGCCTCTCAATGGACATCTCACGATAACGCCTCCGACCTCGTCGCGGACCGGAGGCAGTTCATGCACCTGCCACTCTTGCTTCTCCGCATGCCCGCGCCCCTGCGGACCGTCCTCAACGACTTCCTCGCCCGCACCTTCGACGTGCGCATCCGGCCCCTGCGCCTGGGCACGCGCAGTGTGGTCTCGAGCTGGGCCGCCTGGCATGCGAACTCGGGCGTGAGCGGAAACGACGACAATCGACGCCGCGGCCTGGTCAAAGACGTCGTACTCTCGCTAGGCTTCCATGTTCTCGACGAGTCTCTTACTTCGGAAGCGGAAAAGAGAGAACAACAGCAGCAACAGCAAGGAGACTCAGCAGATGCAGTGGCCGATACGAAGAAGAACGGCGACACCAATACCAACGATAGTCATCCAAAGACACTGGGCCTGAAGGCGATCGACATCATCGTGCCCGCCGAGGAAGTGCGCCGCTTCATCCGCGCCGGCCAGCAAGCCGTTCAAGACCGCGACGAAGAGGCATCCGGGAACACCAAGCGCAAAGGCAAACGGAAAGCCGGCGAACAGTCCTCGAACACCGGGGGTGCCGATAAGCTAACGATGATGTCGCCATCGCGCCGACGCAAGCTAGCCGGCGGCCGAGACGACGAGGGCTGGACCTGGCGGAGCCCGGAAGGTGATGAAGACGATCAAGCAACACCTGCAACGCTGAAGGAGCCCTTCACAGAAGCCTTGGGGATGTATCTGGACCGGCACCTCGCCCTCAACATGTTCCACCCCGGCGTCCGGATCCTGCGCATCGCCTGCGAGGGCTTCGTGCTGTCCGAGGGCCGCATCAAGGTCTTCAGGCCGCCGCCCGAGGACGGCAGTCGGTCGGCGTGGAGGCTCCTGGATGGGCTGGTCGAGAGGGCGAGGGGTCGGGACTGGGGATCTTTGCCTGCTATTCCTGGTCTTTGAGTTTTGTCTTGGGAGAAAGAAAGAGGTCAAGAACGTATGCCCGCGCATGGCGGTCAATCAATTACTCACGTTTGTTGTATGTATATAAGCACATGTCGGAGTTACTGGATAAGGAGTACAGCCAGGCTTTGGGTTGGGCTGTTTGGAATTGAGATACCCCCGAGTAGGACTCCTGTAAAACAATTGGCCGTTCATCGAATGCATTTGGTCCCCCACACTGCATAGTGATTCTACATGTGATTCACATACCAGGTGAGCTACACTGTGAGGAAGGCGCGACGAGATGAATTTGGATGCATGCAGGTTGACTGTTTGTCTTTATTCGTTCGTTTTGGGGGGGTATGTATGCACAACCCAAGTCATGTATATACTCATACATAGACAAACACAAGTCTACACTCTGGCAAACGGCAGTATGCCGCCGAAAAAATTCAAACAACGATCAGAAAGGGGCGGGCCTTGGTATCTCTCTCTCTTCAACTGAAACCCCTTTGTTCTCCATGTTCTCGGCCAGAGAAAATTCACGCCCAACGCATCAACTCGCTCCCCTTGGTCCCTCTATACCGCAGGAAACAGCAGGCACACACACAATAGTGTGTATCCTGAGGAAAAAGTATGCAACTTGGTGCTTTCCATATCACCAAACCAGAAAAGAAGTCAAGTCGAAATCTCCTCCCCAAAATCCATCGCAGAATTCATCAGTTCCTTCCTGTATGCTTCCCCCAGAACGCCATTCATTGCAGCCAAAGTCGAATGAAAAAACACATGCCCATTCAAGAAGGTCGAATAGATCCTTAGGCCACACCATCTACACCGCCGAGAAACCGACGCACACGTCCGATTTCTAGACTGTCCCCCTCACTTTCAACGGCCCGTAACAGCCCATCGATGACGTCGTCAACATGCTCTTCAGGTACTGAAGAGCAGAGGGACACCACTCGCCGATATTTAACTTCCACGTCTTTGCTACGGCCCTTTAGTGTGCCCACAGCCTTGCGTGTCATGTCGGTCCGTACTTTGAGAGCTTGTATCCTTGCGCGCAACAAAGCTGCGCTAGGGAGGCTCGCATCATCCACTGTTTGTGCGGCCAGCTCGGTCTCCCAGGCACTACTGCTGGGATCCATGGGCCCCTGAGTCTGTTCTAGGCGGAGCAGACGGCTTTGCTCCTCGTCTCTGCCTCGAGAAAGGTTGTAAATCTTCTGTCGTGTGAGCGACTGTGATTTAGCCGCTGTTTGAAGAGACTCCAGAGTCCGTTTGGCGTCATTTAGTGTTGTCGAAGTGGTTCTGAGCGAAGCATGAAGCGTATCGAGATCCACTTGCTTCTTCTTCAGCTCTGTTTGAAAGCTTGTGGATGTCTCGTTCAGAAGGTGCGTTATCGCTGTGAGTGTCAGTCAATTTTCCAAATACTATAGCGATGCAAGACTTACAGGTGATGATTTCATCGCTGCTCTCGCGGCTCTTCTGGTTGTTGGCAATGACACCATTGGCGTCGACAAGGTCACCGTTGAGACCATCTTCGCCCACATTACCACCGACGCCAAAGTCTTGCGGCCGTAACCCAGCTTTGTTCGAAATGCCGGGATCTGCTCCTACCTCAAGCAACTGGGATATTATGCTCCTGTTTCCGATCCGGGCAGCAATATTAAGGGCTGTGTCACCAGCCTTGTCTTGGGCATTAACAATCTCGCTCATGAACCGGCCGAGATTTATCCTTGGACCAGCGTTACCGTTTCCGTTGGCGGTGGCCTGACTGCTCGGCGCGCTGCCTTGTCGCACAACCCATTCCAGCAAGCTTTCAAGATAGTACCGACTTGAGTGACTCCGACCCTTCACGGCACTCGTCACAGCAATGTGGTGCAACAAGGTCCTACCTTTGCTATCCCTGATTTCGATTGTACTGCCGATCACGTCAAGCAAATCTGGGAACGAGACTTGGTCCGAATTGTTGGTAACGCAACAAGCTCTCATCAGGGCAGTCTCGCCACCTCCATTGACACGGCATGGGTCTGCGCCAGCTGATATCAGCGCTCTCAGCAAGGGCAGCCGCGCCAGTGTTGCCGCCCAATGAAGAGCGGTATTACTAGCCGAGTCGATGGGGGCATCGAGGTCAAGGGGCGTGAGTGTCTGCAAGGCCTCACTCTTAGAGAAGTCCTTAGCACTGGCATCCAAGAAGAGGGCCATCAGCATATTTCGCTTCTGCTCAGCCTCAGAAGATACCTCATAAGCTAGAGGCGGCAGAGGGACGCCGTCATCTGCTGCGTGCATATTGTATCCGGCGGCAGAATAGATGAAAGACTCATTGGGCTCGGTGGGTGAGCCGGGATACGTATTGGCGTACATTTCCATAGATTGCGATGCGTAGCCGAAACTGTCTGCCGGCGTAATGACTCTCTGGCGCTTCCGGGCAGGCTCATCGCCGCCTTGGAAGATGTTTGTGTTTTGGGTGGAATAAGCCGAGTCCACATTGCCGTAGTCTGACGCAAAGCTCTGTTGCGAGTTACCGGGGAAATCGTCGGCGTTTTGCATCGATGATTGGCGACTGAAACTGGGTGGCCTGGCTGATCCATGACGTCCCCTCGGGCCCGGCGAATCAAGGCGAGCCTTGCTGATAGCTGCGACTGCATTGGAAGCCGAACTCGAGATGTTCTTGAAAAAGGTTCCAGAGAGGCCGTTGGTCCGAGAATCCGTAACGTTGTTCTGGTTGTTGTACATTCGCTTTCTCTGCGCCGCCATGGCCTGCTCCTTGGTCGGGGTATTGAAGTCGCCCCTGCCGGCGATACCTCCATCTTGACCCATGTCGTACGTTAACAGAGGACGCAGGAGTTCCTCGACGCCGTACTGGCGGCAGACTTCGACACCACGCTCGAATTTTATCCAAGTCCCTTGGTACTTTCCATAGCCGCCTTGGACCTTTTCGTGCTCCCCCGTCTGGATCTCCTTCTCGAGTATCTTCGTGCGCTTGCCTTTATCGACACCGGCCACTTTGAGGATTTGAGTCGCATTAAGCCAGCTGTCGTTTCTCCGGCGCATGACTGCTATCCCGTTCACTTCCATCTCGTATACGTCTACGCCCGAGTACACGGCCTAGATTCAGGATCAGCAAATGTTAGTGGGAACCCTATAGAAGCGACAAGCATGGCTTGATATTTCAAGGCGCAGAACAGGGGGAGAAAAAAGAGACTAACCGAGTAGATGTTGAAGCCATCATTAGGCGGCTGTTGGCTGTTGCTATGCGACAGGCGTGATTGGGAATCTGAGAATTGACGGTAGATCTGCTGTGAGGAGGGCTGGGTCATCGTCAAGGACTGCTGCGACGAAGGTTGAGGTTGCGACATCTTGAAGTCTGGATGCGCAGGGGCAGCATTCAAGGTACTGCTGGACGAAGTTGCCAACGGCTGGGATGCCGAAGCAGAAGAGGGCGCACGAGGCGCCTGGGTAAAAATGGTCGACGAATTGGTGGTCGCCGAGAGGTTCCGATTGTGAGTGGTGGGAGTTGAGGTTGTCGAAGGCGAGGCCAGGGTCGTGGAAGCGCCGGTGGGGATTGTGGTCGGATTGGTGCTGATGCTAGTCGAGGCCATTCATTCAACCATGGAAGTCTCTCCTTTAGTGACAGGTATAGGTGTGTGTGCGTGTCTGGGCGCTCAATTTCGGGATGGAGTGTGAAAAAGAAACCCGGATGCCAGCAGTAACAAGGACCAGGCCGTCAATGGTTCAGGAGGCCGATGCTGTTGCTTTTCTTATATTCTTGCTTATCCTGTGCATGTGGTGTGGACATGAACCTGCCAAGCGGAACGACATGCACTTGCGCCGAGGTTGGGGGAGTTTTGTGCAAATGCCGACCGTCTTGCACGGAATCAAGCCGACAACAGGCGTACGGAGTATACAAGCAAGAATGGGATTGTGATATACTGCAGGAAGATCAAAGACGTTGTCGAGGTTCCAAGTCGATTGTCGCAACGCAAGTGTGCAGAGTGAGGGATAAGCGACAAAAGATGGTTGGTTGGCTGGCCAGACCAGGGCAAAAAGGTGCAGTTGTGAGTGAGGATACTCAGTACGGAGTAGGCAGGATGACTTATGGCAACACCCACCGGTTCAACAAAGCCTGCGCTATGGATGGAGCAAAACGGATCGACCAATTCTCACAGGCCCCGTTGGATATATGGACAAACAGCAGCTAGAGCTACCCTTGAGCTGGAAAATTCAAGCCTATGTCCAAAAGGAGGAATTCAATTAAAGTGGTGAACGTGGAAGAGCGTGTCAATCTCGTGAGACCGTGACGGGAGACGGGACGTGTTCTGGTCGTGTAGAGGCACGGGAAATTGGGGGTTTGGGGGGAATTGAGGAACAGGCTGGGCACGCGAAAGAGACGCGCGCACACACTACGCCGGGAGAATTGCTGCACGCACTACTGACGCACTGATGCAAAAATCACCAGCTGCCAGCCAAGGTTGCTGTTGCTGGGGGGAAGCAGGAAGGTCGTCCGAGGTGCACGGTCCGTTGCTTAACAGATTTGCTCAGGCAGGCAAGGAGCGGGGTTATTGGCTGTTTGCTAGGAGCGGGGCACGGAGAGAGGTGAGCTCATGGATCTAACGCGATTGCGACTAGCGTCACTTGCACCTGCAGCTCATACCTCGTTATCTCACCTTGGCTCACCGAGAAGGACTTTGAAGCTCTCTTGGGCGAAAGTGGAAAGTCAAGCCAAGAGCCTGCCTACGTGAATTTGTTCAAGTCGCCAACCTCATCTTTCTATACTATACCTGCCCCTTTTCGACAGCGGCGAATTACTGCTGTCCATTCTTGTATGCTAAAGATTGGGGCTATCATACTCTTGATGCACCGCTGCGCCCAGCCGACTCTTCTTTGTCCAGTCAATGTTTGGCAAAATATAGACCTTGGGGTGCTACACCAACTCCTTCCGACCCCTAAATCCATACCACGATGCCGTCTCGACTACCCCATCCCGACTCTGCCATACACCTGTATCGGCATCTCCTTCGCGAAGCTACATACGTCCCACCTTATTGCCGCCCGTGGGTGACCGAAGTAATTCGATCCAAGTTTCGCGACGAGCGTCGGCCCAACATCCACAAAGCCCATCAATCTTTACGCTACCTACGCTCTGCCAACTCGGGACATCTTGAACGCACGCGTCGTCTCTGCTTTCTTGCGTCTGGTAGATTGGGGAAAAGAAGACGCCTGCTAGCATCCTCCTCCTTGGCCAAAGGGCCTGCAGAAGATTCGGAGGCCCTAGAGCTGAAACCCCTATTCCCACCAGCAACAGCAAACGGGAAAGGAACAACCGCCGCAGCGAGTGGTTCGAATCGCAAGCCTCAGCCCGATGATACTCTTGCTGAAAGCTGGTTAGATAACTGGGACGTCGAAAAGATCAAGGCTATCGCAGGAGCCCAGGTTCGGAGCCCCAATACCAGCTGGCCAAAGCAAATGCGCAAGACATATGATCCTGCCTCGGCCCTGCCCAAACAGAACGCCTGGGGTAAACCGTTCAAGCCCCAAGCAATCAAGCGGAAAGAGCAGAAACACTACGCAAGGGTATTGGCCGACTTGATGCCTCCGGTGCCACAAGGCGAATGGGACCTGCTGCAAGCCCTGAGTATGGGGCAAGCAGAAGCCAACATGTTCGACGTGCCAACAAGACGACCGATCGCCACTATGCCCGTGGCTGTACCGAACTCCTCGGCAAACACGGCCCACGAATGGGATTGGGAGGCATACGCCACGAAACCCGTACGAGCGGTGGAACGCGGCAACTCTCGAGTGTACAAGTCATTATCCGGTGCTCACGATACGGACCCTCGTGGCCAAGGCAGACCTATAGGAGTGAAGTCGTTTAAGCCCAGAAGGCTTCGACGGAGCATATACAGCCGCGTATGGGAGGCAACCCCAATCCTGCAAAAGACTAAAGGGAAAGGGAAATTCCAGGTCACCTTCGGAGCAGCACGCCGAGAACTATCACCTGCGACAACTTCGGATCTGCAATTCTTCTCGGGCGTTGACGTACAAGGGGCTCGCCCAGGCGGTACAAAGGCCCACAAGGGAAAGGGTTGAAGCCTGCGAACTAGCATGTTCTCTCATATCTATATCGCGGAGCTTCAGGGCAGACAGGGCAAGGCGAAAGGCCTGTTTCAGTCCAGCAAGCTTGCCAGCTTTGTCAAGCCCTCCCTTTCGACCCGCATGCCGACCCATTCGCTCTGCGGTATCGCGCCTATGGACTCGTAGAACTTGATGCTGGGCTCGTTCCACTTGAGAACCGACCAATCAAGCCGGCCACCTTTCATCGCCTCCACCTCCTTGGCCAGCTCGACAAGCAACCGCTTGCCGTAGCCCTTCTTCCGCTCCGTCTCGCGGACGTACAGGTCCTCGAGGTAGATGCCGGCTTTGGCCCGCCACGTGCTATAGTTGTAAAAGTACAGGGCCATGCCTACGGGCTTGTCTTCTTCGTTGAAGAGGATCAGGCAGCGCGTCGGTCGCGAAGGGGTGATGGCCTCGGTGTTGGGGGCGGTCGACGTCGAGCTCACGCCGTCAGGGGCAAGGGCGATGGTGTCGAGGAGCGTGGCCTCGGTCGCCTCGACCGAGTGGAGCTCGTGCTCGTAGTCTGCTAGTTCGCGGATCATGTCCAGGATCGCAGGTACGTCTAATTTAGATGGTTAGTCTACAAGGATTTCGTAACCGTTTGAGGACTGTGTGATACTTACCCTCGCGTCGCGCATGGCGCACTGTACAAGGTGCTGGGGCCATTGTTACTGTAAGTGATGCTACTGATTTGTTGGAACTATCCAGCTGTAAGTAGGACAAGGCTTGGGCGAAGAAGGGTGGTAAGTAAAGAAACAATTGAGCTCAAGCTCTAGCAGAAGTGAATATCCCACCCAGCTAGGTAGTATGCACTCACTGCATTATGTACGACACATCTGTACGTACGCCCTTCCAAGCTCATCTCGCTGGTCAAGCTGAACTCGTGGTGGGGGTGGCATGCGACGCAACAACGGCAGAAAACCAATCCCATCTAACCTTTGAGGCCTAGCATGCCTGTTTCCCCCGCAAACTGGCACTGCGAATCGCCTGTTCCCGTTCTTTTAGCGTCACCGCCTTTCCCATGCGCCTAAACTCTGTATTACTTCATTCTTGATCTTGCCCCGAAGTCGGCATCCAAGGCCCATTTCGCTTACATTGTGGACCGTGAGGGATATAATGATTTCCAAGAGATTCATGCTTCTACACGAGTCATTTTTCCATGTTTGACATGTTTGAAAAAGCTACAGCTGCTTTCTCTGCTGATAGCTCACTATTCGCGAGACGCGAGATCTCGGTTCGATGTAGATGATTCTTCTTAGCTACTGGTGTCAATCCGAATAAATTCCTATATATATACCTGCCCAATCGCTCACTACGCATTGATCATATTATTAACTGATGAGTTGTGATTGTGGTTCATCCGTGACTCTTTGTGCTTGTAGACACCGTCCGTACTTGTCGAGTCACCTTCAGTGTCCCTCCTGATTCGGTATGCATTCATGTAGAGATCAAGCAATCCAATATGAGCATTTTGCTGCAAGGCAAATAAACTCGCAATGTGTGTAATTGAGAGAGCCCAAAGATAATTATCTCATAGGGTGAAGCCGGGATAGCTGTTTAAGAGAAAACAAAACAGCCCCTTAGATCGGTCCATCTACCAACCTCTTCGCCGACCCGAGCCAGGTGTCGTAGTCCTCCAGCTAGGCCGAAGCCACGACCCATCGCAGGTCAGACACCTCCGACGATGCCCGGGCTCCGGCGAGGGCACCACATACCATCGGGCGCCGTGACCTCCACCTCTTTAACCCGCGGGAAGACGCGTGTCTCTCGAGTCCGCCTGCTTCCTAACGTTAACCAGGGTGTCATGACTCGGAAACCCGAACGTGCTGCACCGCGGCTCGGCCGTCGAGGGGTGGTAGCTATTCAAGGTAGTGCTGCTGTCGCTATCGAGGCTGGAGCGGTGGGCCGCCATGCTCTTGTCGGTCAGCAGCACATGGTCCGCCCTCGCCTGCGTCCACTTCGAGCGCGCCAGGTTCGACATATAGGCCAGTTGCGTGTTGGCTTCCAGCCAGTGGGTGGGTTTGGCAGATGTACCGTCGGGGTACGTTTACATGATGCGCGCGGCAGCGGTAGGATCGGGTCGTCGGAGATGTAGTCACTGCTGAAGCGCGAGTGAGGAAGGCCCGATGTACAGTGCGCACGGCGTGTCGTCATTCATAGAGGCGGTCTTAATGTAGCCGCCAGATACGGGCATGTTCAACGGCACAGTGCCTGTGGACGGGGAGATAGCGAAGCGGACCATGCTGAAAACCCCCGCCCCGAGTTTCACTGTTTGTGTCGGGGGCGTGGCGGAGCCGTACTTGCTCCACGTAAGGCGAGACTTCAACCGCCATAGGCTACTCCTACATGTGACAGGACATACGTTTTGGGTCTGGAGAGGGATTGGCCATGGTCAGGACGGCCACTTGGCTCGGACTGATATGTGTGCGCGGCATGATGGCGTCTTGAGGATTTGTCAACCCGGCGGCCCTGCTGAATCGTACTTGCGAGCGTCGTCTTATTACAGACCCATGGGATGGGCTAAGCTACAAGAGCCCAAAGGCCGAGTAGCAATCGACCATGCCACACACAGTCTGCGGTGGGCTGGAGATGGTGTTGTCGTCGAAGACAAGCTGGTACTTGCCAGTATCCTCGGCGGAGTCGTGGTCTCTCGTCAGCGACTTTCTCATGTAAGTGTCGACTACGGTGCAATCCGCCGCCCCGAAATAACCAGCCGACGGCACGTCATAGTCCACGAAGTACAGGTTCGATGTACCCTGGTAGAACCCCATCATATACTTGGCTTCGTAGTTTTGGGCGCATGCCGTAGTGTCGGTCACGCGGTAATCGTCTGTGACTTGGAATGCGATGACGGTCGTTGCTGAGTTTCCCCTGGCTCTCAAGCAGATGGATGGCTTCTTGCTAGTCATTTCTCCAACAACTCTCTTCTATGGTGTGCAGACCTAGCCCCTCGTACTCCTCCAGTGGCTAGAGAGAAGTATACCGGACATCAGTCGCTTCCGAATCCTTCGCGTTCCATACCAAGGGGACGTTCTTGGCCACGGCGTCGACACTTAGGATAATACCCGGTGGCTTGCTGATCTGGCTCGCATTCCAGAGCGTCGAGTTGCGCTTGCCCAACCCGCTAGGACTTCCAGCCGCGACAATGACAGGGGTCTCCGCCCTTTCGAGCTACGCGGTCACGTCGGCGAAACGGTCATTTCCATACGGTGACTGTAGGCAGAAGTTGATGGGCAAGCTGAGCACACCCACGTCGTCCCTTTGCGCCTTCAGGACAGCGGCAATGGCGTTGTCGTTCCCGCCAGTGGTCCAACAACCAAGCAAGCTGTGAACATGAGGCTCCGCTTCAGGGGCTACCCCAATGATGTTGTAACTTTGGATGGACTTTGATGGACTCAGTCCCATACTACTTGGGTCAAGATTAGCTAATTGCCCCTGATCTATCTTCCAGAAGGGATAATACCAGCCACATCTATGACATGGCCAGCGCCGTAACAGATACCCAATGGGTCGGAGCTCTCTTAGCTCTTGTCGTCGTCTGTTTCTGATGAATATCCATTGACGCTCCTGTGACCGGGTCCATCTCCCGAACCGAGTGCTGGATTCGATAGCCATCGCCGGTATCAATGACACCAATCCTGACTTCTTTCCCTCTGATACCAAAGGCGTGGAGTTATCTACCCATCCCATCGGAAGGACAGAAACGAGGTTCCCCCTTGAGCATGCGGCAATAGGCGTAGACAACCTTTCTGGCTTGGGCTTTGCGCCATATGCACTCATGGGAGAGTTTGATACCGCAGGACTTCCTAGGTTTGAATTGGGGATGTACGCAGTAACACCTGGCCCAGTATGAATAACACCCGCCGGTATTGCTTCAAGCCTTGCCCTCATTTCGGCGGTTGTACCCTCAGTTTGTACATTTATCAAGATACCGGTAAAGGTACCGGGTGTGCCAACACTTGTGGTGGACATCATGCTTCAAGGCAGTACTCGCAGCTCTCTGAAAGAAGACTGAGCAATGATCGACCGAGCGACTGGTTAATGGATCCCCGGCAGTGGAATTGACAATGCAGGCCTTGTAGTGTCGGCTATGAGCCGAAGCAAACAAGACTGTAACAATATATACGACAGATAAGGGGAGTATGTTGGATTACATCTGTGAACAGACTTCAAGACGGTATATATCACGGGCAAATTGCGGTTACTCTGAGTTGACGTGGACATACCTCAAGCCACATTCAGAAATGGTTCTTGGAACTGTAGACAAAGCTGTTTTTGGCTGACCGCCCCTTTTCACGGCTCTTTCGGCCACATTTGTCCTAGGTTTCAACTTGACGCAGTGCAGGGGGGAGGTGTATACGAATCGAGCCGAGTGAGAGGGAAGGTCACTGCAAAGAAAGGATCGTATGGGACCAAAAGATTGGAATCCTGTTATGTACGTGTGACCTTGGGGCTTGTTAAAGGGCAATTACTAGATCACCATCAGGTGCGTGCCCAACCTAAGCCAGCCAAGTAAGGAGACTTCCTATCTCGATACGAATGTCAGTCTGTCGAGTATTTTGTCCTGGGGCAGCTAAAACAAGCAAACCAGGCAAAGCCGCATATCTAACAAGCGAGCTACTGTGCCAGTTCTGGCATTCCGTGATTGGAATCGCAGCACTTCTCCTACGATCGTGAACCCGTCTCACAGAGCGTTCGTGCTTACGCGGTATGTGCGTTGGTCATCTATCAGACATCACAGCCATGTTGATGATAAGATGAGCTTACGGCTCTTCATACTGGGGCTCGACACTTTGCAGGTGGGTATCGCGATTCAGAGTCCAAGGCGTATCTAGAGGAATGTGTTCCTCCCTCGTGCAGGACCTTTGCAAGCTGACTGGGTAGATGTCACATTCCACCTCAAATACTGATAATATAGGAACCGGTTGCTCTACGAAGACCTTATGCCAGTAAGGCCTTGATATACTCGACTGAAAGACCTCGTACTATGAACAATTATGGTTGGTTTGCTTCAGGTTTCGGTGGGAAGCAAGAGTTGCGACATGAATCGGCTGTGGAACTGAGATACAGATGGCTATTGGTCTTCTAGAGTAAAGTCAAGTATTCCTATACGCATATATGACAGCAAGATCATATATTGATGTGACTAAATGCCCAGGATATGTCCCACCCCCAGTATCGATATTACAACGACGCAACACCCGTACTAGTTTGATTGGATGTCATCAGATAAGGGGCGTCCTATCACTGAACCTGACAATACACTGATATCACGAGGTCTCTAGAATGTATCTATTGATCAGAAGCCATGCCATAACTGACTTAGTCTCTTGTATCCATGGTAGATGTGCTGTACGAGGTTGATAGTACCTAGAGAAGTCTACATACACAGAGTTAGGATAGGAAACTCTCATATGGAATTATCAGCACTATTATTGCTCCAAGCACTGCTTGCCTCCATGTTTATTAGACCACAAAGAGGTCCTTCAGTTACAGGATAGCCCTCACGGTGCATGCGCAGGATAGTTGGGATCAAGCCAAGAATAGGGATGGGATACTTAATTCGACTGCGTGTGTGCAACCTTCCAGAGCCTTCAGCTGTGATATATCAAGAAATCTCCAGATATAACTCTTCCCACATCAATACACCGGAAAGAAGTATCTCATTTACCATTTGGTCCGTCGATCAATGCAAAGTCATCCAGAAACCCCGTCATCACAAGCAAGGAAATGCTGACCATGCATCGTATACGAAGACTGGCCAATAACAGCACCGGCCAACACATGATATGACATTGCTGCGGCAGTGCTTTGACGACTGTCACACTATTCGAAATTGACTTCGCCTACTACTGCCTACCTGCGTAAAGAGGGGGAATCTGCTTGCTTCAGGCCGGGAATAGTATCAGCACGTATTCCCTGTCGCTTACTGTCCCTGTGCTGTGCTGTGCTGTGCTGTGCTGTGCTGCCGGTCGAAGCGGCTTGGCAATGTGGGAAGGTCTTTTTTTTTTCTTTCGGTGATCACCACCGTGACGGCCCCCAATATACATACAATGATACACACCCTGCCCTCCTCTCGACGAATGAGGTGTGCTACGTTTCACGCTCATATTCACGTCATCACTCAACCGGGATGGGCGGTATCGATCTGCTAGTCTACTCTGGTAAGTAAGGTAGTTCTAGGTAGGGTCCAAAGTCGACGAAAGAAAAAAAAGAAGACGGTTATGTGCTATGTGTGAATTGACCCACTAGCCTCAAGCCACCGTATATTGGGATGTGCGGTTGCCACGTGGATGAAGAGGGCCAGTGAGTGTCGGCCCCGAAAGCCCTGCTGCTGCTGCTCATCCCTAGGGCCAACGTCTGATAGCTAGCTAGTCGAGGGCCGAGAAAGGATCAGCTCTCCACACAAACGATCGACCCGGATCGTCCTACTCGGGCCTGGTGGCTTTACCTGACAGTTTCATCGCAAGAATGATCAGAGTCAGCGATTCACCATGGCTAAAGTAGGTAGATTTGGTTGCTGGGAGAGAAAGAAAGGGCCTTCTGGAACAGGCTATACGGCTCTCGGCGGTCAGACTTCATTACCGCATCCAGATACGCCTGTCAATATTCCAGAACACCATGCGAAATAGAGTTTCAATCAATAATATATTAGTGCCAGTCATCGTATCATGGTGGAGCAGGGCCTCCAAAGAGGACGATCCGGGATCACGCGATTGATGATGGGCATGCCCGTTTTCTCCTCCGTTGTCCGCATCTAGCATCGAGGCTAGGCTAGGATGGCTCGAGACAAGCCTATCTCCCTTCTCTCTCTCTCGCTCAGCTCTCCGTTCACGCCCCCTTCACCTTCTTTTGTTCTGGCAGTTGGGCGGCCTCGGTGAGGTGGGTCCTGCCTACTCCTTTTTGGACCTGGGCTGCCTGCCCCATCCTTTCCGCCTATCAGTGAGTTGATGGAGCCGGCTCCTACCCATGTCCGAAAAGCTATGAACTTTTTTTTGTCTTTTTGGCTTGGGGGGGAACGGGCAGGGGGGGTGGAAGGGGACACAGAGAAAAAGCAACGAGATGTGGCTGACAAAAGGATCAACCACGCATGGAACTACCTGGGATCGGCGGACAAGGGCTGGCGGCCGTCCAGTGGCATGTCACCAATAGCGGTTCTTGTGGAGCGAAGGGCCTATGCGTGTAGCCGTAGTGAAAGTGAATGGGCTGTAGTGTGCGCACCACCCCTGCCCACCCCCTTCTTCTTAAGACTTCTTCTTCTTCTTCTTTTGCTGCTACTGCTACCTACTACTACCACCACTTCCACCAGACAAGACCGGGCCAGGGGGAAGCCGATAACACTATGTCATGGTGGTTGCTGGCCCTTGCTCCTTTGCTCCCGGAGACACATCCGAACTTTGTTTTCTCCCTCGCAACTAAGCAAACTAGGCTATCGCTCTCCCACCAATCTGCCAATCTCCATCCCATTGTGAGTCAATTGAAGTTTGTTTCCCTCGAATGCACCATGCAAGTCAATGCCACTTTGCTGTCAGAGAGCTTTGCACGTCGTATCGTGAAACCTATCTTCTGGAGCTCATAAGACATCCGGGGTCATTAGCCTCTTCATGGGGGCCTTCTCTCGTCCTTCCTTCTCTGTAATAGTAAGCGAGAGAGAGAGAGAGGTTTTCGGCGTCGGAAGTACAGACCGATGATGTTCGGTGATTTGGTGTAATCTAGAAAGAAAGAAACCAGAGAGGGCTTATGGCTATCGGGTGCGTCATTTAAGATCAAGCACTGCGTGATCTAGATCCAGCGAGCCCAAGGGCCCACGGCGACGGGAGCTTGCATCGGTAGCTTGGGAAACGTGCTGTTCGCTCGTCTTGGGAGTCAGGGATAGCCCTCTCGTCGAATCTCCCCATTGGCTGCCTCCCTTTTGCGCAATTGATCGGTAGCACACAGTTCGCCAATACCGTGTCGCCTGAGGCTTGTCAAAGTCCTGGAGGGAGAGCGGGCGGGATAGGGGGAGGAACATCGTTGGTGGTTACAGACCACGGTTGTTCAGTGAGCACAACACCCACGTGCGGTCCGTCGGTCGGTCGCGGAACGCTAAGACATGGCTGCGCTTGCCATGTCGGGTTCCAGATTGACCTCGTAACGAGATCGAGAGTTCATGTAGATTGCATTAGGATATTTGCTTATAGAGTTTAAAGCCATTCACACTGTCCAAATCTCCCAGAGTCAGCCCATTCCTGGAATGTCGGCCCACGCCACTTGGAGTTTGGAGGGGTGGAGGGGGGCAGAGAAAAGAGCAAAACGATGACCGAAGCAGTGACGGTAAACTCCGTGGTCGACTGACTGCAATTGGGGAAAAGTAATATAACGTCAGCTAGTTTCTGTGGGGGAGCAGAAGGAAGCATGGAAGATGGATCTGATCTGATCTGTTTGTAAGTATGTATGTACATAGCGTATCTTGCTGGATGACGGGATGCTTGGCCACTGGCTGGATGGACCCCACCCACTGGCCACCACCGACCCATGTCGCGTTGCGTTGCAGTCCTGGGAGCGGGTAGCCGCATACGTTGGACATCGGGTGCGATGGCGGCCGTTGGCCTCTGTCTGCCCATCCTGGAGCCTGCCCAACCTGCCCTGGGCCCCCTGTCCTACTCTATTTCCCCTCGGCCCTGTCCTTGCCCTGGCACCTGGCCCTGGTCCTGTAGCCCTGGCCCTGTATTAGCCCTCCCTGGTTTTTGCACCCTGGATTCGCAGACCCTGGCTGGCAACTGACTGCTGCTCAATTTCCCATAGATTCGGTAACAGCTGAACGGCCAATCGCAGGCGCGTCGCAGCATGGAATTTGCCCCGATTCCTGTAACATCGCGCTCCCACGGAACTTGCATCTTGCGTCCGTAACCCCCCTGTTATATGCACACACGTCACAGCTCTCACAGCTCTTCTTTCTTTCGCCTTCTCGCCTCGCCTCACCTCGCTCGTCTCGATTCTTCGATATATCGTGACAGGCATCATGCCGTACCTCGTTAGCTAAACCATCTGAGCCACTTTTCGCCTATTGTGTTGACGATGCATTGCGGTTACGGCGTACGATGCATGCTCGGTGCTGCATCGGCGGCGGCCTACATTGATCTGATGTGACTTCCGGCCGATCCTGCTGCCCCTGACTTGGGGGAATGTATAGTCGAGCGAATTAGAGTTAGAGTTTCAGGTCCTGGTTCGAGTATATACTATTAGCAGTGAAGCGTATTTTTGGGGTGTGTTAATTATGCAATAGCCTCGTCATGGCCGATCCGAGTCCGCATCCGGCTCTCGGGATGGAATATCACGCTATCCCAGCTGCGTCGAGTCCCAATGGAAGGGCAGGCAGGTAACAAACTGACATGCGTGGACCGACGGAGATAGCATGGCCTGCAATGGGAAAGGTCCGGACCCAGGTAACCTCTTGAAACAAGCCATCGTTGATGCCCCGTTCCACCGGGTTGTACACGCGCAGCAGCGATTTTTGATGAAAATGCACTTTTCGATTTGTTCTTGACCCCTCACACGCTCTTTTTTTTCCCTCCCCCGTCCGAAAGCCGGGTAGGTAAACTGTGACAAGAGGGAGGGGGAGACGGGGGGGGAGGGGAGGACGGACCCGTAAGCTTGTCTGAGGGTCGCACCGCATGTCATGCATGTTCTTGCTACGGACGTAGGTAAAAAAGAGCCTTTGTGTGGGCTGAGATTGGGCAACACGCGCATTGCTGCAGGATCGAGGAACCTACCGAGATGAGGTACCCAAGCACCGGCTACCTGCTCGATTGGGAACCTCGTCCGTGGTACAGGGCCATTGTCATGTCCAGATCTGGCATCCGGACGAAAAGAGGACCAGCATCGCGGCCTGACCTCAGCCCCAAAAGCGAAAAAAGTGGTGTTTGAGAAACGCTGGTAACAAGAGCGAGTGGTGCACATGGCCCGTGTCGACGAGCTCACGAGTGAGTATCTACTACTACCTACTTACTTAGATAGTGAAAAGGCGTCCACGGTCTGAGATCTGTACGCTAGTAATGCGGCTATATCTGAACGTTAGTATACTACTCCCCAAACAGGGTTGTTTGTGATTCATGCCCAAACCAGGCTATACCGCTCTTTGCTTTGCATTTCTGGACCCGGCCTCGAGGACTCGCGCCGGATAGCGGCATAGCAGATCAAGATCGCGTATGTAGGCCGTCGAGTAAAGATCCCCCTAGCATGGGTTGTCTATGAGCTGCATCGAGTTGTTTTTCAGCGAATAATATACTGCCAGACAACAACCAATGAAAACTTTGCTGGACGGAATGTGTCATGCTAGGAATCATGCATCGTTGTTGAAGAGATCGGGTTAAGGGCCACCGAGACAAAAATGCGGTCTGATAACGGGTGTACGTAAGCCCCCAGTGCTTACTATCGTTCACTGGAGTGAGGCCGCCTGACTAAGCCCCAGGGGGTGCAGCATCCTTAACAAGGACGAACCTGTTCCTCGCTTACTATAGTGTCTACTTGATATAGTGTTCCCGGAAGGGAGAGACGTGGCGAGCTGCTGGATCATGCATTGCAAATCCATGTCGCTCGTTGCAGATGTCTTTTATTATATCGCGGAGGGAGGAAAAGAATAAACGCCCCGGAGGTGGTTGGGCTTGTTATGCACAACAGCAGAAACCAGCATATACTTATGACGCAAACCCATAATAACAGGGCTGCTTCTGCTTCTGCTTGGGCTAATGCTGCTGCTGCTGCTGCTGGCTAAGGCTTGGGCAGGCAAGGAAAAACACGGGACGACGCGTGTCTGCAGGTAAGATATCTCACCTTTGTCCATCGGCCATGCTTCTAGGTGCAGCAAGCATGTAGGGGGTGGGCTGTGGCTATCCAAGCCCTACGAAAACAAAACCAAGATTCTGGGTTCACCCTCGTGGGTGGCGTACATATGGGCTGTTCCCATACGAGGAGGGGACGGTGATATAAGAGGAGAGTAACATAAATAGGTGTTCGGCACCTGTCCATGGCGTAGCTGTCGTGGATCAGTCGCACAGCGTGAGATCCAAGGGAGCGTATGCCGGCGCCGACCCAAATGCCAGGATGGATGGGTCTCAAGGGAGACCGCGAGATCTCGAGGACTTTAATATCCACCTGCATGATCTCAAAGCAAGCAAGCGATGTCTTTCGTTTCTGGTTACCAATCTGGGCCAAGGTACACGTTCGCCTAAATAGATTAAGGGGAAACAACAGAGAGCGTGAGCGAGGGTAAGGTGAATCTGAATAGGACGAAAGAGAGAGAAAAAAGAGCAAAGCGACATAGAAGGAACCTGATCGCAGGCAACCCATACGGCGGCGCTATAGTATCATCACACCGCATCGCGTCAAGGAAGCGGAACAGCCATCCACGCATCCGATTCCATGGACTTTGCATGTCTTCGCTGCAACGTGGCTGGGCGGCGCGAATCGTGCCTTGAAAGGCTATACTTTCCCACACCACCAGCGCGGGACTCTCAGGGTATGTAATATGGGAATACCATCGGAGCAGGAAACAATTAGCCCGGGATCTCCTGGCAAAGAAAACATTCAATCAAGTAGCACTTTCTGCCACCCTCTATTGCGTATATGGGACCACTGTTGCGTTAGTTTTTGCGCCCAACGGCTACTTGCAGCTCCTTTTTTGCCTCGCTTTCTGGCTTTGCTTGTGTGGAGGATGGAGAAAACAGCAGCAGAGCCCGCAGCCCATATTACACACCATCGGAGGGCCGTTGCCGGCCTCCCTCGTATGCTTCCCGTATTGCCTCGTCCTGCATGCCTCGAAGAATAGCAATGACAAACTCCTGAGCTAGACCTCCAGTACGAAAGAAAGAAAGAAAGAAAACAGTTTGTACTCCAGCCAATCGATCGGACACATTCTCGGCCTGATCCGAAGCCAGCTTGTTTATTGTGGCGGCAGCTGGGTGGTTTGCTTTTGGGGGGAGTGTGGGTGGACGAGAACCAGTAAACATCACCCACCATGAACTGGCTAGTGCATTCATAAGAAATGAAATAAAAATTGTTGCGCGTAACGCCATTGTTCAATCAGATGACGAGGTTTTGTTCTTTGGCATCTTTCCTCGAAAATTTGCATGGCTTTGCTAGTGAACGAACGTTGTGAACGTTGGGATTACGTCTCATTCGTCCCTCACCAACGGCCTCGTTGCGCGCGCAGGCGGGACGGCCATTCGTCATGTAGCGTAGCTAGCGATGTAGCTAGCTAACCCGTACCGCACGCACATAACATGACGCATATGTTTGAACGGGCGGGAGAGCTGCAGAAACCCCGGTAGCTGCAGCAAGTAGCAGCCGTCGCAGTTGGGGAGGAGCCGACGACGGAGGCAGGTTGCTCGATGGACCCTCCGTTCCCCAGCCTACAGTCGGCGAAGGGAATGGGTCGATCCAGCACGGATGATGGCCGACGGAGACTGCTGTATGGTGCGCGCGCGCAAGGGCGAGGGGAGGTGTGCCCAGGCGCGCGCAGCGGACGGAAAGCAAGTAGGGGTTGGAGCAAGGGCCGTTGCAGCCTTGGCGACATATGCTGCGACGGGACTATAGGTGAGCCGCGTTATAACAAGCAACGATACTGCCGCCGCTTAGTAGTATGCTGCAAGCAGACGCTGGTCTCTCTGACCGCTTGGGGTGAGGCTTCGGCGGCCTGCAATGGGGAAGACTACATAAGGTTTGTGGCATACATGAAGAATGGGCGAACTACTGCTGCTTCATGCGCTGGCGAGTGGCCTGCCCCTTTAGTGACAGGCGGATGACGATAGCGAAGGGCGATAGTGATGATGTTTACTGGGCGAAAAACAAACCAACCGGGGCTCCATTGACCAGTGAATGTGCAATTTGACTTTGGCTCTAGTCATGGCGCTATCGCCGGCCAGCCTCAAAGCAGCACCACCACAAAGTGGATTCTGGGGGAGGATCGCAAAGTCGCGCCCCCTCGAATGGGCGAGCGAGCCGTTGCGGATCTGCGCTTTGACACTTCCACTTCCACCCTCCCAAAAATGGTGCCAATTGCGCCAGCCAGACCAAATGGCGGGGCCGGCGACCGGTGGGAAAAGGGAGCAGGGAGCGTTGGGGTGTTGTGCTGGCTACCGCCGCGGCAAGTAATGCACTGGCGGCTCTCTGGGATCAATCCCTGACCTTGGACGGACGGCACACGGATCGGAGACTGGACAGGTCGTCAGATGCAACCAAGCATCAATACATGGCTGCTAGATCTACCACTATGTGCGGGAAGGGGTGGATGTACCGCCGCCACTGCACGCACGAGAAGCAAGTACCTACCTACCTACCTACCACTACTCCATCAATATCGTGTAATACACACGCATTTCTGCACGATACGGATGGCAAACAATGGTCGCACAATTAGGCAATCGATAATGAGCTTATTCTTAGCTAAGAGAGAGAGCGGGCGGGTACAAGGCCATCATGGGATACATCCCATGTAACTTGCCTGCGGCTGCCCTGGCCCCCATTGGCTGCGGTCGCATCGTGTCTGTCTCTGTGCAGTGCAGTCGAAACAGCATAATCCCCCCTAAGCCCTACCACAGACAGAAAGTAGGTACCTGCCTACTCGTCTGGTCGGCCGCTTGCCATTGTCAATCGCTTTGCGCACGCAGAACGGCCTCCCAAGATTGAAAGAGGACGCGATTTGGTTTTGGTCGCCTCGGCTTCTCTCGGTTGGATTGTCAATATCTACGGCCGTACGGACCGGGCTTTGGGATTCGTGCAACGGCATGCGACGGTGAGAGAGAGGCAATGGGGGAAAGAAAATGGACGTGTGCGAGGGTCGCCTTTTGAGACGTCATGGGGGTGCAAGAGAGAGGGAGTAGTATCCAAGCTGCAACTTTTAGAGAACACCAGTAGCGACTACACACTTCGAATATACTTACCCTTTCTTCGTCGCTGGACCTACATAGAAAGGCGACGACTCGATCGCTTGCTGCTGTCGTCCAAGTCAGTCGAGGCAGCATGCTACCTAAGCGCCTAGCAGACGGGAAGGTACAGGATCGAGTGTGTAAACATAGAAAACCGCGAAGAGTTGAAGATCTGCTTGTCTCAACCGCAGACAAAGTCCCAACCTATTCTCAGGGGGCCGGTTTCAATCAGCGCATATGCCCATGGCCGAGGGGATGAAGTCGAAATTAGAACAATAACCTTTCCAGGGTCGAAAGTCAATGCCGTCCAGAGTTTCTGCTAGCTGGTGTCGCTGGCCCGCAACCTAACCTTCAATTCCTGCCAGTCTGCCTTTTGGCTTCTGGCATTTGCGGAGGCTACTGTAGGTTAGAAGGAAAGAACGGATTCAATCAATCGGGATGGTCGCGATTCGGACGTTAGTGGACAGCTTCTAGCAGGGTTGACCCCTAGAGATTAGACGAGATTGGTGGTGTACAAAAGTCTCCGAGGCCCGATCGCGCAAATTGGCTGCTAATAAGCCTCTAGCCCAGGATGACCCCTCCGCACTGGTTGGGGTCGGATCGCATCAATCTCAGATCTTGACTTGGCACCCTGGCCTGTCAACGACCCTGCAACTTGCCAATGGAAACTAGTAGGGGAAAAAAAGCGCGAAAAACCTGACAGCTTATACTCTGGTAGCAATATAGGTAGTCGGTCCAATATATTTGGAATCCGGGATGTCACCTTGCTAAGCTTCTAGTTCGCCAAGTAGCGAATGAACACCCAAGCGATGGAACGCCGAGGCAAGTGACGAACTCGTAGATGTGCAGGCAACGTCCCGGAGAACAAACCAAAACCACCCAATTCCACCTCGTCGTCACCGTAGGCAGGAACCTGGTGGGTGGCGTATCTTATTTAGCCCCCGTCCTACCGACATGTAAGCATATCACCACCGTATGCAAAGAGCTGTATGCTAGGTAGATTTGAGGAGGCCGCTTTGCAAGAGGCACGTCTATTTCGAGGTGGTCTGCTACGTAACGGAAGGTATGCGAGGCCAGGTGTGGATTGAGGGCGCCGCCGTCTTGTGCCCTGGCTGTCGCTCCTTCCTCTGTCTGAAGTGGTCTCCTTTAATGGGATGCAGTTGCCTTATTTATTGCCGTCGCCCTGTTCCTTCCTCTGGAAACAAGAACGGGCTCAGTATCGCCGTAAAAGTTAACTTCATCTTGCTTACAATTTGGATCCTTTCTCATCGTTTTCGATCTTTCGCAACATAGCAAGCGGATTGGCCTCGCGTTCGTCGTCGATTTCGACTTTTGGACATATTTCCCGACCCGAATCCTTGACCGGACCGCAGGCATACCTAGGCTATCGTTGCCCACGTACCTAGAAGGATTCCAGCTTCTTTCTTGTCGTTACGAACGTTGCGCTACCAGGTACAAGGAGGACTCCCTCGAGGAACGCACCCTAGCGGCGACACGACGGAAAACGCCCAGGGAAACCAAGGTGTGCATATGTCGCCGCATAGGTGCTCCACTGATGCGCTCCAGAAGCCACGGAGGGAAAACAAAGAACATCGCTACTAGGTGATCAGGTCAATTCAACCCACCGCCAAACGCTCTGGAGTAGAGCCAATCATTCCATACCAGTCGGTCAGTTTGGAATCCCCCCTTCGTCTTCTTCTTCGTCTCCTTCCTCTCCTGTTGGCCTGCCTTGCTTGCGCCGCCCGCCCCGCTATCATTCGGCGTTCCTACATGCGCCACCTTTTCTTTTTTTCCTCTCCTCGACTCTGGCTCTTCCCTTTTGGCAATAGCCTTCATCACTTGCATTCCCAAGTGCGAACAAGAGGCGTCGAGGCAACTGTTTCTTAGCCAGCCAGCCCCGAGTGGGGAGAGAGCATTGAGCTTGGACGGGGAAACAAGATTGCATTGCGTTGTTACACCCCCCTTACAACTCTGCTCAATTACCAGAGTCTCGCTGCCATTTTACGACCTGGGGTTTCACTCTGGCGGCTTCATCCGCGGTTGACTTCACTCATCTCATAACCGTGAACCTCGATCCATGGTAGGGGCTGGTGGTAGTAGGCACGCACAGACAAACAGATGCCTTCTCGAGATGAGATGAGATGAGATGAGATGAGCAAGCAAGCAAGCATCATACAGAATCTGGACAAGCTCCAAGGAAGATGCAGTGTACGCACACACATCCATACCTACATACATACATACGCACGCATGCAAGTGCGCACTACGTTACCTACTCCTTGTTTCCCCCAAATAGGTACTCGGGCGTATTTAGGGTACAACCGGCCTGCACGGGTACGATGGGGGTACATGGGTATGTACCCTCCTCCCCATCCCATCATCCCATCACCCATCATGCCGACCCTAGCTAGTCCTGCCCCACGCTACAAGGGTACTGGGCTGCAAGCTGCATCGCAGATCCTCCAATAGCTACCACCTAGCCTCTTTCCACCCTGGCCAATGACAGATGCAATCCTCCCATCAATCCCAAGGTTATTCGCAAGATGCACACCCACCACGCTGCAAGATCACAGACGAAAGGCAACCCCAGTGCCTCTATATCCAGTCACCTGCTCATTCCTCTTTGCGGACTCACAATTTAAACCATCTTCCGATGCAAGCCTGCTGATTTCCAATACCGGGGCACCGCCCGTCATACCCTTGCGCTTTTGATGGCATGACAGACTGACTGACTTAAGCTGGGTTAGGTATAAACAGGTTTGCTCTGTTCACCAGCCTCCAACGTGAGATTGCCCAGACCCCCCGCGAAGAAAGTACCGGTAGTCGCGGCACTAGCTTGCAGCACGCGATATACTTGTAGTGTCGTTTGGCTGTCCAGCAAGTACATGCCCTCAGCAGCTAGGTACGTCTAGGATCCCCACTATAGTCACCCCGAGGGGCGGCCTGGCAGGTACCCGCTCAGCGGCACTTACACAAGAACTGGATTCTTAGCACACACCCCTAGTACATATCTCATGCCTAAAAGGTGTAAGTCCCATCTATCATTCTAGTCTTGTTACATGCCTTGGCATTTTCCGGCCGTTCGAAGCATCTTGTATCCTGTGTACACTCTCCCGCATCAGACAGACCACGTCGTCCGAAGTTATACATATCCACCTATGAGAGAGCCTTTGGATGAACCTCCCGTGGCTGGTTTCCTTGCTCCCAAGCACGCATCCCATCAAATGTTGGGAACTTCATAATATACCCAGCCATTACCCCCATAACGTCAAACCCCCTGTACTTGATATACCAGTCCCCCAAGACACCGGAAATCGCGTTTCAACGGCTGCCGGCTCATACTGTACATCCCTGCCTGCGTCTGCCTTTCCCCACCATATTAACGCCACTTGGAGCGATCTCTCTCACTACCGCAATATTGGAATCACGCTGTCCCGAGCCTCGACCTCCGCATGCGCATAGTTCCCCAGCCAAAAGAAGGGGTGTCTTGTCCACAGGGGATTAACCAACAGGTTACCAGCAGCCGCATCCTACCTGTGACCTACTACCGGGGCCCCTGAGCAGAGGAGAAGCGCGCCCGCGCCAGCTGCCAGAAAAAGAAAGACAGTGTACACGACGGTATCCAGCAAACCAGGTAATCGAAAGGTACTTTCCAAAATAGATGTCTGTGTAATGCATGGATGAAGTCTCTCTCGACCTACCACAGATTTGCTCCATTTGAAGACAGGACTGTCTATTACTTCAGTCGGATCAACACCGCATTTGAAGACTATGTTTCTGTCCCCCTTTTGTCTCTTCTTTTTCCTCTACCCCTCTCACTCTTCGATATTCCATCTCTCTCTCAGTTGTTCCAAGTTGATAGGGGAAACGTCTCAGTTCTCCTTTACATCCTGAGTCGCAAGCGTTTGCTGACACTTTCCCGACCTTTGCAGAGCCTGGTTCCCCGTTTACATACCAACTTTGCCAAAATTGTCAGTGCTCCCTTTTTTCTCCCTCTGCTTGGTGAAGCTTGGTTAGGTATTGGTTCAGTAATTTACGACACGAACCACGCATGCCACGCGAACCATTCGGCTGCCCGCGTTTGGTGATTGCAGCTCCTTCTTTGCTGACCCTACTCATGCGAACAGGTTCGGGCTGCCTGCATCACCAACGAACACCCAGTCTCCACAACCAGCCAGGCGCCAATTGACCAAGTTTTGGCCCATGATTCTTGTATCCGGCACCAGGAGACAGTCCCCTTTGTTGGTCTACAGCGATTAGGTGAGTTGTCACATCCCGCGTCTTGGTACCGCTTCGAGCAGGGCATAGATTACAATGTTTCTATGGCCCAGCAGATTCTGACACAGCTGCTTGAAAGAAAAAGCACGGTCCAGACTGACAGGGTCTTGTATAGGCATATCCGTGAGAGGTCTGATGAGCGGGGAATAAGAGTTTTGAAGACTTCAGCTTCCCGAGACTCGACTCAGGCTAGGCTGCAAACACTTTGCCCAGCCAATTACTGCTGCCAAGGGTTGTAGAAACCCATGCGACTCTGGGCCGTGAGATCTCTATCAAAGAAACGCCAAAGTTGAAGCCATTCCTATTAATCGCCTGGCCGAGCACGTATAGCAGCATTGCTGGAGTTGCCTGGATCCTTTTCGCCAAGTTGTTGAAAAAAAAAGAATAGCCACGGCCAACTCAACAGTCTCTCTAACCCACATCCCCACCAGCCCTTGGGAAAACGACGCCATCTGTCCAGATTGGGGTCTCATTGTTTCACTTCCAGCCCTCCCGCAGAAGCAATTTTGAGATTACCGACTTACTCGGCCAGAAAATCACACGGCAATTCGAGACAGCCGAACACTAATAAAGTTTAGTACGAAATCTCTCCCAAGTGCCCTGAGAGACGTCCTTCAAGACCTCGCATCCCTCAGGAATCTTTGCCATTTCCTCTGCAACATTGTTCCCGAAACAGGTCTCTCTTCATCTCTTCTCATCCCATCCTCCCTTGGATCAGACCCCTTCTTCACATTCACTTTGACATATCGTCCATCAACAAAAAAAGTCAGCTTGAATGTCTGCTGTCAAGTTTGCCTACCAGCCCTATAAGCTTTTCGAGGTGAGTCAACGACATCCGGAATGTGTTGCACAGCACAATGCCCCTTGCCGAGAACAAGCTGTGCCATCGGGAAAACAACAAGAAATCTGACGAGAACAACAGCCTCAATTCCATCCAGAGAGGCCAATAATAGTCGATTCTGACGTCGAGTCTCCCGAGACGGTGACTCTGAGGTACGAGGAGGAGGCGGCTAGAGCCAACGGAGGAGGCCTTCGTGGGGACTCCCCGCCTGGTCTCCTGTCCATGTCTACCGCGTATTCCAAATCGCAACCGCCCCAGATGCATGGTATGTTTGCACCCTCCCCATCCTGCCTGCAAACGCTGCCCCGGCTCCGTGGCTGCAGCGTTGTGGCTCCGAATGGCATGAGACTAAGTGCAAGATTTTGCAACCCCAGACTTCGAATCGCCAAGATCGTACCAGACTCCCCAGTATCAATACCCGGTGCAATCCTTCTCGGCTCACCAGTCACAAAATGCTGCGGCGGCTCAGCTCAACCAGATGGCCTTTGCGGCCAACGGGTCGAGCCAGTATATGCCGACGGGGCCCGTGGTCCCCAGCATTTTGTCCTATGAGCCGAACTCGGGCGTCCCAGGGGCACCAGTGACTATTCGGCTCTCGGCCCCGTACGACTTGCTGGCCGTTGCGAACCGGTTTTGTCTGGAGTTTGGTGGCTTCAAGTGCTCGGCTCACGCTGCGAAGGACATTCATGATACCAGCGGCTATACCTACGTGGTCAGCGCAAACGCACCGCAGTTTGAAGACACGAGATGCAACCAGGCGAGCGTGCCTTTGAATTTGTCGATTGAAGGACCAGATGGAAATTTGCTGGGGAATCTCATGATAGAGGTTGGCACGTTTACTTATCACGAAATTGATATTGGGTCTGCTGAGAGCCCACAAGGCCTCCCACAGGGCGATGTCACGCGCAGGGTAGCGAGCCAATCACCAGATCAACGCGAGAACACCCCCAAGCAGCAAAACGCAGAGCACATTGCTGACAGCGCTACAAATACATATGGATATCCTCCTGCCGACCAGCAAACCGCCGCGTCGTCGTACGATCCGACTTATGCAAGCAACAACACCACCAACAACAACATGATTGGCACATACCACCGCACGTCGTACGCCGACGGATTTCGACACATTCCGCCGCCCATCAAGGCCTCTGCGTCATGGTCGTACCCTTCGTCGCTCTCCTCGGTGCGAAGTCCCGGACTGCTGCAGCCCATTCCTCACACAACAATCACCCGCCCGAGTTTGTCATCGCTACCAGCCCCAACATCCAGCGCCCCACAGCTCGTCCGCACCAGCACACTGCAAAGCTCGGGGTCTCCTGGGTCCAGCCAGTTTAACCCATATGCTTTGTACTCAACCAAGGCCGTCTTGAAGATTGCGGGAGATCTTGACTCGATGGCCACTGGCTGGAACAAGGAAGAATGGGAGAACCGGAGGAGGATCGTCATGTTCAAGAAGTCGCAGACAGGATCAACACTGACGGCCACTTTTAAGCCCGTGGGAGTGAATGAGCGCCCGACAAACAGCATTTGCATCAGTTGCATCTACTACGCGGAGAAGAACGAGTGTTTTGTCACCAGTGTTGATACTATCTACTTGTTGGAGCAACTGGTCGCCGCGCCCGCCCGCTTCACGGTTGAGGAGAAGAACCGGATTCGCCGCAACTTGGAGGGTTTCCGCCCGCAGACTGTCAGCAAGGCCAAAGCCGAGAGTGAAGAGTTCTTCAAGATCATCATGGCCTTCCCGAACCCCAAGCCTCGCAACATCGAGAAGGATGTCAAGGTGTTCCCCTGGAAGATCCTGTCGCAGGCTCTCAAGAAGATCATTTCCAAATACGTGAGTTATGAGAATGGACCGGTGACACAGAGACTTCTCTTCCTTTGCTAACTTAACTTGAACGCAGTCGGCATCGCCATCGTCAACCATGCCCCCTGGACCGGGATCGGCTCTCCTCACCCCTGTCAGCAGCACCAGCCCAGGGCTGTACCCGCCGCCACACACCCCGAGAGGGACGGATACAGGGGCGTACCCCCGTTCAGGTCATCATATCTACGGATCTGCACTGGAAGAATATGAGCAATCTCGAACACAGGGTGCATTGGGAGCCGCGACAAGCTGGGCCCCCTATCCGACGCGTGCGCCCGAATCCCCGCCACTGAAGTCCTTGTCACACTCGGCGGCGGCAGGCGGCATGCGCATGCCAAGCTTGTCCTCATACGGCAGTGCAGACACCAGGCATTCTGTAACGACAGCGTCCAGCTACGACATGGCGCCGCAGCCGCAGACGAGATGGGATCCGGCAGTGACAAATGGTTACCTCGACACGACTTCTTATGGCAACCACCATCACCAGAGTCAGCTATATGGGACTGCCGGGTACGCAGACGGTGGCCAGCGGGCTTGATTTCTAGAAGGCCATGCACACAGGGTCCACCATTCGCAGTCTGAAACCTGTTGAAGAAAGTGCAAAGGCAGGGCCCTGGACAGGTTCAGAGGGGAGGGGGGTCATGCTTACTCGACAAGGTGACTGGCTGGCTGGAAGAAAGCGGAAGGTGTGTGTGTCAATATCGCGGGTGACTGATCAGTTGGCTTGTCTTGTGGGTCGAGCGCAACGGCGCGACCAGCCCGTCGCCACACCCACACCTCCCCACTCACTCTACAGCACACTACAATGGGGAAAGGGAAGGAGTCGAGCTTCAGCCTGTGTCTATGCCGCACCCGGGCCGTAGGTGTGCCTGGGTCGTGTGGCGCTGGCCTTTTTGCGATAGCCGTCACCTCTTTTGGATGCCCTCGGTCGAGGGGGTATCCTTCCTGGATTGAGGTCAGGTGTCGCAGCCCGGAGCCAATCAGGTGCCCCCACCTTACTCCATCTCCATCCTATCAGACGGAACCCTTCCTAACCTCCAGACCAAGAGTCTACCCCCCACCCCACCCATCAGCAAATCACAGCCATCTTGGACCTTGGAGACGGGCGCCCGGCATGTTTCTTGTTTCCTCGAACCCTTCTTCTCTCTCTTGTCTCTCATCGCGTCATACACGTTTGTTGCCGCGTTCCTTCGTATGCCCTCATCGTCATGATCACCACTACCCACCTTCCTCATAGACCGACGCACAGCCAGGGAGCTTGTTGTCGCTGCGACGCATGCGGGGTTCGACATCAGTCGACTTGACCTCGCGGTACTCTTTTGTTTCCTCTCACTTCTCTCTTTCTTTCCCCCTTACCTGTTTCGTCAACTCACAGGGCTGGGTGGAGTCCCTGACCACGATCTTCCATGCACGTGCGATGATTGGCTGTCAGGGCTCTGCTCTGGATGCCTGCAGCTCGTTTGGACACCTTGGCATATGCACAATCTGGTCGTCAACATCGGAAGCGCGCCGCAGCCTGCATACATCTGGTGCTGCAGCAAGGGTTAGCTACCAATCCTTTGGTCGTCTCTGTACCAGCTGTCTCTCGGATCTGGTTCTTCCTCTGTGCCGCCTGCGCTGGCGGCGACTGCGTCTCGTTTCAAATAATAGCTCCCGGTGCTAAGGAACAGATCCACAGCAACTTTGAAACGAAACTCGGCTCACGACGACAATTGGGCGTTGCTTCAGGTTGCCTGCGACGGTGCACAGCACGAGCGCACCTATCGAGAGGCCTGGGCTCACCGAAATGAAGCTCGATCATCAGGTCTCGAGGTCGCTACCCCAAAGATAACAGACGGAATCAGGTGCTCGTATTCGCGGAACTCGATGCACACAAGCTATCAACCCTCACGCCCACCCACATACGCCCACCCACACACCCACGCGAGGGTTCGCATACCTACACCCACCACTTGTCCCAACCATGCGAGATAGTGGGCGTAAGAGTCATCGCTTTTTCCGACTCCGCCGCTATCCTCGCGTTGCCGCCTGCTCACAAAGGGAGAAGTGGTGTCATCTGCCCATGCTGCCATCCAGCCTAGACGAATGGAGGGTCGCATGCATCTCACGGGACTTTCTAGGCCCTACACACGACTCCATCCCTTGCATCATTTTGCATGTATCTCTTTTGTCCCTTTTTCTTTGTTTTGGGTATGTCAAGCTCGGGATAGACATGGGTTACGGCAATGGGGGTTACCGCACAGTCGGTCGGTCGGCGGGGCGACACATACACGGGGAGTGCTCTTCATCGTTTGTTTACATTGCTTGTTTTGCTTTCCTCCTCTCATTCCAACGTCATTTTCCTTTTCCCTTGTCTCTCCTGGCCATCGACGCTCTCTCTCTGTCAGGGCTACACTCTGTGGGGAAGTCTAATGTACTGTATGTGATGGACAATCGACCGTGTGTTTGGGACATTTTTCTTACTCTGGGACACTCTCTGTCGGCTGGGGGTACCTGCATGAGCGACGGAAGAGTGTGAGACACAGCTTGGAAGCTCCATGGAAACGCGTCAGACGCGGTCGTAGCTAGCATTATACCCTTACCCTACCCAAGCTGCCTTACTACTACTACACATTCTGGGACTTGAGAAAAAAAAAGTTTATTTGGTTTGCATCATCGGCTTAGAATAATAGAAGGGGGGCGGACAGGGAGGATGATACCTTGCACGCTAGGTGGAGTTTTGGCAGGTGTCAGTTATCAGGTTTTGGCTTGGGCGTTTCTCTACCTCCCGTTATAGGAACGGCATGTACTATAGAAGGAATATGTAACTTTCAACTTAATTATAATCCAATCAGATCGCACTTATTACCAAATCACTGAGTTGTCAAGCCTCCCGCTACAGCGTCCGTCGTGTCTACCTGCCCTATCTGGGCAATAAGTTACGTCCCTCTGAATCTAAGGCCCATTGACAAAGTCGAAGATCTTCATATCGCCAGTGATAGGTGGACAGACTTTGGTCCCTTGTTGCGGCCTCTCTCGATAGAACAGCAGCAGAGCAAGCATGTTTTTTGGGGTTGAGGGAGGGGATGGCGGAGGCCTATATAGTTGCGACTGATATAGCCCCTGTGTCTTAGTCCGCTCGTTACTGCGGCCCTCAGACCACCTCGACCGAATTAACCTTTGCGACACCACCGTGGCATCCAAAGGGGCCCGAACGCAAGAACGCAATACAACGTCAACGCGCCATGGTCGATTCAGACCCACGGGCGAGCCGGCGGCCCAGCCCGACAGACGCGTCTCTTTTTCGTTCGATCCCTTTCCAGAATGCTGACATTTCCACTGGACATGACATGCAAGCGATTGCTACTCAGCTAGGTTGTCTTTGATCTGGCAATGCAACGATGGTCGAGTGCGTACCACAATATCTGTGTCTTGTTCGGATTTGAGACTTTTCGTTGAGCGTGAATAGTTCATCTTGCTAACGCTCGGAGCAGGGTGGCTAATAATAAAGCCAAAACCGCGTCTCGATGAGACGGATGACTTGAACCTTGTGGCCTCGCGTCGTGGCTCAGAGTCAGAGTCAGAGTCAGCGCCCCGATGCAGCAACGGGAAGTCAGCTGTACAGGGCCTGATGCTTCTGCTGCCCGCGGCCTCTTCGCTGTCAGTCACGGGACGACGCGTCTGCGCCGTGGTCTGTGTGAAGGAGCGAGCGAGCGAGCCAATGCGGGCTGGGCCCCTGATTTGCCCAGCCCAGCCTGCCAGCCCCCCTTTACGACGAACGAGACGACTCGGGCGGTATGCAAGGTCCGTACGGCTCCACTGTACAGCGCATCTTGGGATGCATTGTCCCGTTACAGATCTGGATACGACTCTGGGAGCTGCAGGCTTGGGCGATCAACGTGTCAAAAAAAGGGGGGTCCAGGTCTGTAACCTACCGGGTAGCCTGGCTATCAGACACGGGACGGCGGGATCAAGAGGAAAGACCAGCAGACGACGTCGCACGGATCCCAAGGTTTCACGTTTCCCCAGGTGACGACGGCCACGAAGGAAGGAAGAAAAGTCTGTCTACTGCTAGCTGGTGAAAGTGAGTCAGCTGAAGGCTGGCTGACTGACACTCATGTCAGTCACTCAGCTGCTTGGGGGGAACGCAAAACGTTGGTCGGGCGAGAACCGTCCTGCTGCTGCTTGCTGCCTTGGTGTGATGATCCAGATGACTGGCGCGTCTGAATCCCTTCAACCATCAGCCCGTGCCAGCCGCGTCCCTTTTTCCCTGAGCTTCTACCACCCCCTCCCCCTCTCCCTCTTCTACTGTAGTAGTCATTCCTGTCCTGAACCAGAAACCGGGTTGACTCCCGGGTGGCCAGAGCTGTCATAACCGCTTGTTGTCTGACATTTTCTTTACTTTCTCTTTATGCATCGTCGATCAGTGAATCTGTGTACCACCAGGACGCAACCGAGATTGCCCTTATGCAAATGTCTGTGTGCCCCGATCCGTACGCCCCTACGTCCTGCCGGCCCCTCTGATCATATCATGCTCGCAGCACGCGGGTTGGACGGGCTCGAAGCCGCCAGACATGGATCGCGATCTCCTTTCCCTTCGCAGGCGACCTGCTGCGACAGCCTGTTCCGGTTCTCGCCTTTTTCACGAATGCGGTTTGGCATGTCTCTCTGTCCTCCACCCACCCCCTTCCACCTTTGCTCCTTCTCCACCTGTCCTGTTCAGCAAAAAGCCAAATCACCTCGTGGTCGTGAGTGGACGCACACCCCCTGGATCTAGACCCAAAAGGATCGACATCAGTTCCCCTTTTTGGAAGCAACGAACCATAGTAGGGCGGTTGTATCCGACTACCACCTCAACGAATTTCAGAGACAGCATCATCTATCCGCATCAATCACGAGGGGAGGGGCGATGCGAGGGAACCGCAAGCAACGTGGAAATCAGCTGAAAAATTCCTGTACGTTACCCTGCCACGCGACTTGCCCCTCCAGCCAGCCAGCCGGCCTGCCTGCCTGCCTGCCTGCCTGCCTGCCCCCTGGAGGATGCGCATGCAGACGAACCTGGTGACAAAGCCGCAAGCTCCTGCCTCCTCCGGCTTCCTTGTTTCCTTTGGCCTTTCTTGCCTCAAACCGACCGATGCATGACCTCATCTTATTTGCTAATTTCTGCCACCGGCAGCCCTTTGTGGCGTTATCCTTATCCCGACGACGACGACGACGTGGTAACCGCGGTACACGCGCCCGCCCACTCACCTTGCTTCCTTCAACCTTCCTTTCTCTCCTCCCTACAGTAAATTCCCTCACTCGTCCGATGGCCCGGCCAGCATAATACCGCCCGCTGCATGTCTTATTAGCGAAGTGGCTTGCGGCCGGCGAACAGCGCACCAAAGGCAAATCAAAAAAAAAGCAGATACGCCATCTCGCTCCTCTCCCCCAACCAACCGCGGGCCTATGAGATGAGACGACGCTGCCTTTCCTTCCTCCTTGTCAACCACCTCGGGATCCTCTTCCGTGATTTCCCGCGCGAAAACAAGGAGTAAGTAACTAAATTTAACATCATCATCATCACAGCAGATGACTCTCCCCCCGCGGATGTATGTTTAGGCGTGTGATTAGCATCATGAGATGAGCGTCAATGCAGTGCATATGGTCATGTAGGTACAGCGAATACCTAAGAAGGAATACAAACGTGCAGTTTGTCTCCTCGATGTACCTTTTTCGGCTCATGGCAAGTCGGTACTTTCGTCTACTTTGTCGGACAGAAGGAACAGGAGAAACCCCCCTGAGTAACGGACCGCGTTACCAAGTTACAACGACTTGATACCCGGAAAGGGGACAAGATGGGCTAGGCCTGCTGTTGTATCATCTTGCTCATGACTCTTTACCAGTTTGATAGCATTGGCGAGTTGGCTTTCGTGGACTGGAAGTTCTTGCCGTGATGTACCACTATCATTACTGCCTTACGACACAAAGCACTTCGCTCACTGTTCATTGCAATCAGGCCCTTTGGGTCCGAAGAATGCAATCATAATCAGTTTTAATACTTAATTATATTACATGGCAACATGTTTCGTATTTGAGTAAATCAATGCTGAGATTTGGTGTCTTGTATTGCACCCCTTTATTCATGGCGTTCTGAGCCCAAAGGTGTTGGGGTCAAGCGACGATCCTATTCCACCTAGCGAGGTGGGGTCAAGCGACGATCCTATTCCACCTAGCGACCTTGCTACATTAACGAACGTCTGTGTTGTAAATTTGACTTTGTTTCTCGGGAATCATATATGACACACATCATGACTTTTCAATATAGATATATATAAGTATGTACTAAGCATCGTTGTGTAACTAGTTCAAAAAGAGATCTAAGCAGATAATGGTATCACAAGTGTAACTCCATTCACCCTCTTTTCTCGGCATATCATGAGCCGCCGAGATACAGCAATGAGAGAAGTTATTTTACACAGCGTAATAGCAGAGCCATCCTCCACGAATCTGACCTGAACAAAAGAATAACGCCCCAAGTTTCCGTTTCATCGTTAGTCGTACTGCAGCCTAAGCAGTAGTATTGAACCCGTAGTTGAACAAGTTGAAGTCCGGATCGCCAGGCGAGGGAAACCCAGCATCGATACTGGTGAACTCGAACAGAGCGTTCTGTTTGACGAGGCAATACAAGTTAGCCATAACATCGAAGCATGAACCGGAAAGCGTAATCAACAGTGCAACTTACCGACATATCCAAGTCCCAATCAATCTCCACCCTCCATGCTCAACTCCCCTCCCACTTGCTGGCTGAGCATTATCACCCGCCCCCTCCTCCAACCCCGCCATCTCCCGCAGCGCCACGGACGTCTCGCGTGCCGCCGCGATCGCCTCCTCGATGCAAGGCCGGTAGAGGTCCCGGGCCTCGGCCCCCGCCACCAGGCCCTCGACGTACGTGACCATGGCCCGGCCCAGGTCGAGTTGGTGGCCAGGCGGTAGAGGTCGTCATGATGATGCGAAGTTGCGGCAGACAGTGAGGATGATGGAGTCCCGTTCTTGCTTCCCTGGACACCGGTTCCGCGGGCAATGGCCGATGAGAGGCGGTACTGCTGTTGCTGCCTACTGAATACCCGTACGACGAGGACTGCGACACGGCCGAGAATATCTTCATGATCTCGACCACAATCTTCCTCGAGAAGGCATAGGCCGGCTCCCGGAACGCCCGGAGCAGGTAGGGGAGGTGATGTGCTGGAAGTAATGATGGAAGATGAAATTGATGAGCTCCTTCTGGAATAGCGAAGGCTGTCGCGCCCGCCGGCACCATCGAACCTTTTCAGGGAGAGGGCGGCTGCTTTGTACGCAGTCTGAAGCTGGGCGCTGAGCTTGAGCGTATCTTCGTACTTGCCCACGGAGTTGATGTCATTGAGATACCGCACTATGGCCAGGCGTAGAGGGAAGCTCTTGCGGAGAGCCAGGGCAACGGTGGTGTCCGTGAATCGATTGGGGCTCGGAGGAGCAGAAAGAAGAAGAAGTCGGCTGGGCTCGTCTCTCATCGCCATCCACGAGGTCCCCATCATCGCAATCGCTCGGCGGGCCCGTGTCGACTCGTCCAGCGAGATCATAGGCGGGCCACCCGTTCAGGCTCGACTGCAGCGCCAGCTCGAGGGTCGTTTCCAGAGCCGGCGCCGGATCTCGGCGTCTGCCCGGCTCATGTTGGGCAGCCGCTTGGGGTCCCGATGGAGGCCCATGGCGACGGCGGACCGGTACACGGAGCCCATGGAGATCCAGGTTAGATCGCCGCTGACGCCGGCCACCTCGCGGGCGAAGTGGAGCAGCAGCATGTTCTGGATGCCCGTAATGGTCAGCTTGGACTTCATCGGCGGCGTGATGAGCCAGCACAGCGCTTCGTAGACCCAGGCGATCGCGGGCTTGCGCATGGAGTGGGCGTCGTCGTAGACGCCGGCGCCGGCCGCCATGACGAGCTGCAGCTGGATCACGAAGGATGGCTGACGGAGGCGGGCGACGTCCAGTACTTTTCGTACTCGGCCTTGAAGGAGGGGACATGCAGGATGCGATAGACGGTTTCGAAGGTGCGCAGGTATCCGTCCACCAGCTGATCCGCGACATCCCGGGGTGGGATCTTGAGACCGAACTTGAACGTCAATTCGGGCATTCGCTGCGCCTTGATGGTCTTGGCCAGCAGCTTGTTCTGGTGCAGCAGCATGACAATCTCAGACCTGGTCTCGGTCGGTTGATTATCGAAGATGCTCATGACTGGTTGTAGCTAGAGGTGTGCGAATGATTAGTCATGATGGGGCGGGTGGGAACCTAAAACGATAGGTAGACAGGAGGCTGGTTGCTCACGAAGGTGACGATGTTCATCCAATGGCTCTGTCCGAAGTACCTCGTCTTGGACATGACGCTCTTGTTCATGGTGTGGATATCGTCAGTCAGGTCGTCGGGTATGTCGTTACCCGTGCCTCGGATATATCTAGGACCTTTGGCACTTCAAATTGGGCATTGGATTGAGTGGCAACACGTGCAGCCTCCAATTGCCGCTCCAGTTCCTTGACCCGCCGCAGTAAAGAGTCGACATCATGAGCTCCAGCCACTTGCGGTCCGGCGCAATTGGACGTAGACTCATTACCCTCCTTGACTACCTCCAGGCTGTGGCCCGACGCGCCGTGCTCATCGAAGCTGGCAGTGGAGGCGTCTATGACCGAGGGCGCCTGGGAGGTAGCAGCAGGGGAGATGGGGAACCGGGACTCGCCGCCCACTTCTCCAGACGGGACTGGGCCCGGACCTGCTGGGTTTCTCAAATTGGCCTTGGTCGGGGCCGGCTCAAAGACACAGGTTTTATGCTTTGACCGAACGCAGGCGCCGCAGGGCATGTTTCGGTCGCATCGGACCTTGGACCGCCTGCATGCGACACAGGCCAGCGCTGGCCGACGCCGCCGCTTGTCGGGTTTCTTGTACTCGGAGCCGTCCATCATCTGACCCTTTTTTCGTGTAGATACGTAGGACCAAATGAAAATAAGAGGAATGCTTCAATTTCTCTCGAGAATTACGTGTCTCCGGCTTGGCTTTCGAAAGGAAAACATTACATCACATTTGCAGGCAGGCAAATGTCAGACGCCGATAAAGATCGGCCGAACTTTGGGCAATTCCCGAGTTTTGTCGGGGAATTCTGCTGCTTATATCCGGGTGGTCCAAAAGGCCCCAAGAGACCCAAAAGACCCCTAAAAGGGACCCCAAACCTGGCCCACTGAGCCCCAAATCCAGGCCGGCGGGCGCACAGCCAGCAACACCATCAGCTTACCAACATAAGCATATCGCGTTCTTGAGCAACAAACTCTTCAGGATTGCGAGGTTCCGTAGGAAAGGATGTCTATGATTACAGCAAATACCTTTACGATTTCAAGTTTGCATGCAGTCGATTTCCTGCTTGTCCCATCACGTTGACTCCCCTATGAGCATCGAAAATCTACAAGGATCAGGGGCTAACATAACAACAAAACAAAGCCAACCAGATCCACATTCGTATGGCGCGCCGTCGTTCTGTCACCAGCTGACATTGAACGTCGACGTCAATCTTCCATTAGTCGTTCATCAATGATTCATTACTTGCCTCATCTCTATATATATATCCAAAGGAAAGGAAAGAAAAGAAAAGAAAACACTCATCCGTGGCTTGCTTTCCAATTAAGCCGGCCGTGTATATATCCAATTCTCACCGTATCGTATCCGTCTCCATGCTTCACTTGAGCTCTCCCTTTTGCGCCAGCGAATTGATCTTGTCGAGATCTCTGCCGGCCCACTCCACGTTCCAAAACGTGAGCATGGCGTGCATCTTGATACCGGAATGTCTGTACGCGAACGCGATCTGGGCCGGAAGGTAGACAATGTCGGTCGGGTAGCGCCGCAGCCAAGGCACCAGCTTGATGACCTTGGAGAACAGGATCCAGAACACCAGCAAGCTCAGTCCCCACGCCCAGTAACGACCCTTCGCATCATGTCCCATCTGCCAGTAGAGGTAGACCTGCAGCGGGTCGTGGATGGCGGCAAAGTTGGTCAGCGTCGCCAGCTGGACGCCGTACATGCTCCAGGGGTGCTTCTGCCACGCGCGCCGGCTGAACAGCGTCCGCGGGTTGGACCGGAAGGTGGTGCGCGCCCACCGCAGGCACTGGTCGAGGTAGCGCGGGTACTTGCCCAGGTTGGCGATGCGCACGACGCAGTTGTCGTCGATGCCCGTGCCGGCGCTGTTGACGTTGGACTGAAACTTGACGCCGATGTCGTGGTCGACGCACCAGCGCAGGATGTAGTTGTCATCGTCGGCGATAATGGGGCCAATGTCCATCACCCCCGGTAGGAAAGGCGGCGAGAAAGAGATGTGCTCGTCGAGGTAGCCGCGCCGGAAGTCTTGGTTGCGGAGGATGTCGGAGCGGAGGCCGCAGGTCCGGCCGCTGATGATGAAGACGCCGCCGTCGAGGGTGTCGCTCGATTCCATCTCGTAGTTGTGTCGCTCGAGGTAGAATGCGCCGTTTCGGTTCCAGCAGTGTTCCCAGAAGGTACCGCTCTCGAGGCGTTCGACGAGCTTTCGAGTGCCTACGAGCCCTTTGCCGGGGTCCTCGAAGGGCGCCAGCGCTTGTGGCAGGAATCCGGGGGCCCAGATGGCGGTGCTGTCGACGAGGAAGGTGATGGGGGTGTTGATGAAGTCGATAACAGAGTCGATCTGGGCGCGCTTGTTCGCGACCGGATGGTTGTGCACCTGGATAGCGACGTGCGGATGATCTTTGCGGACGGCCTTCATCGCGTCCTCGGCCACTTGGCAGAAAGCGGCGCCCACGGTGACGACGAAAACGCGCGCCGGTGAGTTGGTGCAGATGGCGGATAGGCAGCGGTGGAACGTGGGATCACCGGGCTCGACGGTGGGAATGATGACGGTGACATCCCTGCCTGGGTCGAAGGTGGGCTTTTCCGCCATCGGGGAAGGCTTGTAATGACTGTGCGCCTTGATGTGCACGCATCTTCTCCAGTTACAGAAGACCAGTAAGGCAAAGAACGCCATACCGGCCGTCAAGGGCCACCCATCACAGTAAGACCTGACGCCCAAGAGGTAGGGACAGAGAACTGCGATGAACCCCAGTACGGATGCCATTCCCGAGAGCGACAGGAGCCAGATCAGCCATGGCGAAGCAGCCATGGTGATGGTGATGGTGATGGTGATGATAGCAACCAAAATTTCACTTACTTCTTCTGTTCCTGTATCAGGTATGTAAGTGATCTAGCAAGTTGTGTAAAAGCTCTTCAACTTCTGTGACGATTAGCCAGCACTGGCGAACAGATCTTGGGTGACCTATTACATTCAATGCAGAAGGTAGAACCGCGTGCTTGTGTTGTGCACAGAAGCTTCTTTTTATTTGTCAACTGCTGTTTGCTTTGCTCCCGGGTCCTCCCCTCCTCTATTACAAAGCCTTGACAACAAATTCACAAAAGTAGCGAGAAAACAATGGTGTTTTTCACAGGGTCTACACTTGTCGGGACTCGCTCCACCGTCAAGCGGTTGTGAAGCAAACCCGGCATCCTTTTGCTCGGAGTGTGCCGAACATGAGCGTTCACATTGCTATCACAACAAAAACTCTTCCGGCCTATAACATGCTACACATCGCAGGATAGATCAGGTCGCGGACTGGTGAGTGCCGTCCTCCGAGGGCATCAAACGGTCCCTGGAGGACTCGATTCCAAATGTTTGCTGGACCCGTCGATGATTCAGGGGCAACGCTGCAAAGGCACATATCTTTACCGACCGACAAACCTTGGCTTGATATAAATTACCATGCTCCCCCATGCTAACCTTGAACAAAATAAATCCACAATCGTAGAAACAATGGCTCCTTACCCGAGAAGCTCCTAATATGTTGACTTGAGACACTCGAAGGCGCAACCATGTATGCACAGGCAAGTCTACAGTGGTAAGCGAGCTCGGGTCCCAATGCATATAGAAAACGAACCGTCATGTTTTGGATGTCCACTTCATAGTGGGCCAGCCCAGTCAGTAAGTAAAACTCGGGCTATAATACTTTTCAGGTTGTACAGGGCTACACACATGATGATGTCCCAGTAAAGTACAAACATCAAAGAGCTGCAGACCCATATGTCCTGAGCTACTTCGAGTCACGGATGCGAAATCTGAGGAACTGTAATATGTTTCTTTTGAAATACCAAAACTCGCTAAATACAAAAAGCCAAACCCAAGAGCCGAAAAGATATAGGGGTATCAATTGCTCTCGGCCAGCCCAGTCAGTAAGTAAAACTCGGGCTATAATACTTTTCAGGTTGTACAGGGCTACACACATGATGATGTCCCAGTAAAGTACAAACATCAAAGAGCTGCAGACCCATATCCTGAGCTACTTCGAGTCACGGATGCGAAATCTGAGGAACTGTAAGAATATGTTTCTTTTGAAATACCAAAACTCGCTAAATACAAAAAGCCAAACCCAAGACCAAGAGCCGAAAATATAGGGGTATCAATTGCTCTCATCTATGGCGTCTAGGTGTCCACTGATTCATCTCGTGGCATCTAACATGGTTTATACATCTCGTATACAAATGGCAAACCTTTTCGCCGACTTGTCCAAGTCTAAGAATCGATCCAGATTATGCAATCCAGAACCACACCTTCTGTAACCAGTTCTTTGCGATCGGCTTCTCGTCCATGGCCTCAAGCGCATCCATCTCCTTGACTCCGGTGTACGTCGATATCCTCAATCTTCCTGCAGAGAGGTGTCCGGAACCACAACTTGTGTCCGAGATACAAGGCAAGGAAGATGGGAATGGTGATATAGGCGGCCAAGAAGTCTGATACGTTCCACTTGCTGGGGAAGAAGACTTGGAAGCCGTTGGTGAGAGTCAGGAGGATAATGAGGAACAGCACAACGTAAGTCGCATATGGCTGGAGTGGCGTTTTTGTACGGCAGGGTGTGCAACAGGTTGTTGAATGCCATGGCCTTTCGGAATCGGTACGGTAAGACAACTCCAGGCAATGAAACCGCTGATGGTGGAAATGTTGCTGAACCAAGCAAAGACTGTGGCACCGTTGCTGCTCACGTTGAGGTACGCCAGGCAGCCAATCAGCCAGGTAGCGAGGACAGCTCGGTATGGGACACCCTTCTTCGTTGTCACCGCAAAGAACTCGGGGGCCTGGTTGGACAGGGACAAGCTGTAGATACGGCTGCCCGAGTACAAGAAAGCGTTTCCAGCAGACCAGGCCGAGGTCAGGATGGAGAAGTTTGACATGGTTCAAGCCACCAATGCCAGCATTCTGAATGGCAATAACCCAAGGACTGGCTGAGGCGTCGCTGGTGGAGACAGGAGTCGGGGGTCATTGCTCGGCACGATGCAACCGATGATCAGACTGGACACTCCATAAACACGGCGAGTCGGTAGATGAAGCGCCGGGCTGCCTTGGGATGTTTTCCTTCGCGGAGCCACAGTCTCTCCGGCCGCCAGGGCAATAAGCTCGGGGCTTGTGATGAAGGCAAATCCAGCACGCACAAAGGCGGTCCAGTATGCCAGGAAGCGACCAGTATTTCCCTTCGCCATATATTCGTTAAAGGCACCTGGTCGCCCGGATACCAGTACTTGAAGCCGAGGGCGTCGTGCGACGGGCCTCCGCCGCACATAAGATTCCCAGGATAATGAGGCCGCAAATGGTGATAAGCTGATACTGGCGAACCAAAACTCGGCCTCGCCGAAAATCTCGACGGCAATGATGTTGAGAATCAAAGTAACGACCAGATAATGGTGATCCAGACGGCAATGGGGACAGGGGTCTCCCAGTCGAGAAGAATGGCGCCGGCCGTCGCCTCAGCTGCGATGAGGATGGCGTAGGCGTACCAGTAGTTCCAGCCGGCGGCGAAAGCCAGGGAGGGTTCAACAAAGCGATTGACGAAATAGGGGATCGATATACCCTTGAGAGGCAGGTATGTGGCCATCTCACCGAGATCGTTCATGACAACCCAGACAAGTAGCATCATGCTGAGATAGCCTAGCCATAAGGGCGCAGGGCCAACGAGGGCCAAAATAGCGCCAGATCCAACGAAAAGACCCGTGCCGATACTGTGAGGTAAGCAGTTTAGTCGCTATGCACGCTTGGGACGAGAAAAAAACCAGGTTGGAATTGGTGGCACTCACGCTCCGCCCAGGGCCATGAATTGAATGTGCCGGCTCTTCAGGCTTCGCGACAGCTGGTCGTGCTCCTCGAGCAGACTGCCGACGCCGGCCGACCGTGTGAGGGCATTTTCCCCGCCCTGCTCAGCGCTGCTGTACTCATCCTTGGTGGCCGACATGGTGGGCAACAAACAAGGAAAGTGAATGCAGCAAGGGATTGACAGATGACTGAACCCAGAGCCCGAGTGAGGAATGGCGAGAGAGCGAAAGGAAGAGAAAATATATACGTGATAAACGCGACCGCCCACAATTAATTCACCCCATCATTGTTTTGGGTCTAGAGCTGTCGACCCCGGACTATTTGATGCAACGTCGACCTCTCGAGTCATTGGCAAACGTAATGTGACAAGGCCGGGCTGGGGGAGATAGGCCAATTTTTGGTTAAGCCGAGCTCTTGGCACTGCTTCTGGCACCGACTGTCAGCGTTTGTTATAGAGGTCAATGGAGGCGGGCCTTGGCCAAGAAGTGGAGGAGCGGCCAGCTTCGGGGTTTTGAGGGTCGTGAGGGTCGTGCAAAGGTGGAGGTGGGGGCAGCTACCCTGACTTTATCTGGGTGCTCCCTGGCCAGATACCGGACGGCCCAGCAGACGGTCCTCACTAATCCCAGGTTATCAGTGATCCTGCAGATAACCTGCCAGCCAAAACGGATCCTTATCGCAGACGTAGGCCGCATCCGGCAAGGTCTGGGGCAAATCTTTACGTCACGCCTTTCCCAGCACTGCCAGACTGCTGCTTAGCCCATGGCCCTAAAATTGCTAGACTTCTCTAAATTCGCATGCACGACAGCGAGAACCGGCTTCGGACGTCTGGCATGCCGTGGGAGCGTGTGGCCCTGCGTTGCCTTGCCGTGCCTTACTCGACTCAGCTGGAGCAGCAAGCAGCCTCTGGCCAATCGACGCCCTTCACCGTCTGAAGTCGTATGCAGCTATGTGTCTTGGTAATTGTTTCGCTCCCTTGGTATTGCTAGAAAGACTATGGTGATTGGCCAGCCCTGAGTCCAGCTGCATGGCCAAATGGGTCTGCCGTGCAAGGCCAGGTGCTTGACTTTCGCCTCTCCAATATTTCCCCATGATGCGAATGCCAACAGCCATTGATCAATTGCCAGCCGCTCCTTGTTTCGGAGATATTGTAGGTTACGTCGTCTTGTCAACTGATGCAGCCAATTCACAGGCAATTTCGTCGCTAATAATGCCAATGGTGATAATGAATCAGCCAAAGTCGGACTTTTCTCTATCAATTGTGGTTTGCGACCAAGATAGGCACGCTGTAGGGCCGCAACACTGGCCCTCTGGCAGTCTGGGACTGCTGGATCTCGCTGGGCAGCGTCGCACTATGGCTAGCAGCATCCAGGTTTGACTCCAAGAGTGGAGCAACGTTATCAGATGCAGGTGGACTAGACAGCCACTTGGAATAAGCCCTGTTCAGGCCTTAGCCGTTGCTTTCCGAGCTGCACGATCCAGGCACAACCCAAACCATCCATCAGGTAGCATTAGCTCCTCCGATACGGATGCGCGTAGCCATAGGCAGTTAGGAGGTGCCCAATTGATCGACCGCTTCCCCATGAAAAAAGGAGTATCCTCATACATTTGCCCGTGTCTGCTATGCGATATGCTTCTCATGACGAAGTAGTGGCATGACATGTACATGCCGTCCAACTTTTCCCATAGCACCTACATATCACTGTGTCATCGACGTCACCTAGATGCTATCTTACCCCGTCTGCCCGTTTCGTAAGCCGTTCTTTTGGCGGGCATTCGAGCCGGACTAATAATCGGCTAACCCCCTGAGCCACGACATCACCCAGCGACGTCGGTGTTGGGGGTTTTGAAAATATCTTCTGTCGTGACATCTGTCAACCTCCTTGTGACTTCCGTCTGCTAGTCATACCGACCAATGCCTCGATTTGGTGAAGAAACCCATTATCAAGAGAGGCAACCCTTTGGACCTGATGTGGTAGTCACTGGGGTTTCATAGCATCACAACGAGTTCTTCTACTTATCCAAGGTCCATATGTTTACATTGACCAAGAAAGACGCTTGATCAGAGCCATCCGTGGTAAAGTTGGCCTTCTCTCCTTCTTTGGGCCAGAGATGCTTGAAAGCTGAAAGGATCGTTTGCAAAGGTGAGCCAGCTGGGTCTGACAGCCAGGAAAGTACGCCAGGTCTCTCCTTCCTCAAATCAATCAATTCGTCTTGCCGCCTTTTCTTTTCTCTCAATGGTTTCTTAGTCATCCATCAATAACCTTTACTGTGCTGGTCACAACGTCGCTTCGACACTTGGGACCTCTCATTATCATCTGGAGCCCCTGTCTTGTTTTGCAATTTTATTATCTGCGGATCACCGTTCCCAAATCTTACAAAGCACTTGGCCCTTCAACCTTGAAGTCACGCGGCATCCTTTGGGCATGAGCCAGGAACAAGCCTCTTGGCAATCCGAATTTGACAACCTCACACGCGATACCCCAGCTACCAAAATAGAACCACGACCCGAACCAGTGTATGACGATGGAGTACCCACAGTATCCCTATCAACGCCAGCCTTACACCTACCGTCAAGTTCCCTATCTCCCCGTCGCCCATTATGATGTCGGCTGGGGAAATGGTGCGACGGCAGCAGGATTCACTCCCTATCCAGACTACTACGTAGCTCCTGTGGTGGGTCCAATAAGATCCCCTAAGCCAAGAGGAAGGCCGGCGATACCACCGGAACAGAAGCTACGATATCTCAAGCACAGACTAATCAAAGCCGAACCCGCTGATCATCATCTTCGAGAATCCTCCGGGCCCGGACGACCGCCACACGCAAGGCCTGATTCGAAGACCCTCAGTCCAGCAGACGTCGCCCCCGAAGCCCTGCCAGCTGAGGCACTGCCACCTCCTCCACCACCACCGCCATCTGCGATACCCATCCCAAATAGCGAGCCTGAGGAAATCCCTTTGCCACAAGAAGAGACGGCGACCGAGATAACGCCTACGAAGGAACTACACTATCCAGCGAAGCTACACCGCGAGCGCGTCCAGAAGCTACACGCCTGGAATGACAAGTCCGCCCATTCTGCCTGGACTGTTTTTGTCATCGTCCACGAGTTCGATGGCTCTATCGTCAATGTGCAGGTCTCGAGTACCCTGAAGGATGCCATTGACGAGGTGCTGCGGATCATGGCAAGATATCATCCCCGTACCTTCAAGTCGACACCCCTGAGACGGGCTATTGAGGCCCCAGCTGCCGCAGTTCCTGACGAGAGCGCGGCGAAGAAAGACGGCGGTGAAGTCAAAGCCGAGGGTGAAGATGTTATCGACAACGCCGGGGTCGACGATAGCAACAAGGGAGAAGCAGAGGCCGAGGGGTCACCGGAGCGAGAGCGTCGCTTTGTGTACAAGGGCGACTGGAAGTTCACGCACGCCTCGACGTTGAAGCTGGAGGCTAGGCTTGGGAAGACCTTCATGCGGGTTTCGTGCTCCTTGAAGAACGTGCGTCACGAGAAGAAGGATCCCAAGAAAGGCAAGGAGAAGAAAGGTGGAGGGTTCACAGACGCATGATTGAGAGACAGGAGTTTCTTGAGGTTGACATATTTGCGTGGTCTTTTTCATTCACAAGGTATCGTATCGCATTGCGGTGAGTTCTAGCAAAGTTTCCATTTCTCTGTCTATAGTACACTAGCGTCTCCGTAGTCCATTTAACCAAAGTAACTGACGTTGGACGCTTTCCATTATGAATTCGTCAGTCCTTTTAACCGGATGCTTGTGGCATCGCCGATTTCCGGTCTCATCCATAACCATTGTCTCTTTGGTATCATCGTGTTATCGTCCTTGTAGCTCGTAGCTCATTGTCGTTTTCATCATTTCTTTTTATCCTTGAATCATAGTCTTCGTCGTCTCATGCCGTCGTGCTTGTCCGCTGTCCCATCGCCATAAACCAGAAACCAAACATGCTGGTAAGCACCTGCCACTGAAAGGCATGTCGAAAGCCATGTGAAAAGCAAGCCCGTCCCACTTCACAGGACCATCTTGGTTTTGATGACCTTGACAGTTGCTTGGAACTTGGTATTTGGCAGGGCCGCACTCAGAGTTACCAAGCCTTTGTGATCACCCTCGCGATCCACGAACCAGGCGAGCCGGGCAGTCTCGCGAATGTCGCCCGTCGACTTTGTCCAGACGTCCTTGGTCCAGTTCCGGTCCAGGCGCTCCTGCAGCTGGGCGAGCGACTCTTGCTCCTCCTCGTGGGCTAGGCCGATGCTCTCGCGCAGCTCCGGCAGGATCTTGGGCACCTCCTGGCGGAAAAGTCTCAGGGCCAGCATGTTGACGGTCTTCATGCCTTGCGCGGTGCCGAGGACGTTGAAGTGGGCCATGCAACGGTTCTGTTCGATGACCACGACGTAGACGGGCAGGCTGTGATAACCCTGCGCAACGTCGGCGCGGTTAAACTCGTCCTTCTTGGGTACGTCGAGGTCGTTGAGCTCCTCGAACAGCGCGGTCGGGAACTCGATGCCGGAGTCAGGGTCGCGGCTCTCGTTGATGTACGTGCAGCGTTCGAGGTCGAAGTCCCGGCTGTCTTTTCCAGACGAGGCTGAGGGCTTGTCGGTACCGGACGGGGCGGAGGGCTTCCACATGCTTGGGGGGGTCGGGGCGGGGCGCTTGCTTTTCTTGGCCTTCTTGGCTTTCTCGGCTCTCTCGAAAGGCAGCTCATCGTAGTCCACGCCCTCCTCGCGCTCCTCCTTGGCATTCTTGTACTTGCCCAGCTTGTGCTTCTTGTAATGCGCGTCCTGTCGCTTCTGGAAGTCCTCGATCGACTCGTCGGGTCTCTTCTTCTCGAAGGCGGGCGCGCTGCCGTGGGCCTTCTGTCGCTCGCGGAAGTCCGGAAGGGACTCGCCCTCGCGTCTGAGGGCGGGCATGCTGGGATCGGTAGAGCTGTTGCTGTTGTTTCGGTCATGAAACTCTCTAACCCGCTTGCAGTAGTCCTCGAAGAGTTCGTCCTTCCCTTTGACCGGTTGCTCCAGCGGGATGCCAGTAGGGGTACCGGTAGACTCACTCTGGGCAGCGACTGGTTTGTTGCTGACGCGGGCGCCGCCGTCCTCCTTATTGGTAGCTCGGTTGCCGGGGGTGGAGGTGGACGGCGTACGCTCCTGCTTCTTCGGGGCAGGTTTTGCGTAGCTGGGCTCCACGCCGTGTGCCTTCATAAAAGTGGTGGGCGACATTTTGTATACCTTACTGTGGTATTCGTTGAAGTCACGCATCCTTTTGTTGTAGTCCTGTTCCGATCCGTTCGGCATTGCGGGCCATAAATCTGACGATCGAGGACTGTCGCTGGCTACGGCCGGTCGGGGACTGTCGCTGCCGCTGCTGGCTGCTCGTGGTCGGGAACTACTGCTGCCGCTGGCTGCTTCTTCTGCTGGTCGAGCACTGCCGCTGCTACTGACCGCTCTCGGGCGGGCTGCGGCCTCAGGGCGGTCGGAGCGCGACGTTGCAGAACCCCTTGGCTTGACGACGGGAACCACGACGGGCGCTCGAGTGATGTGGGGTTCTTTGGCAGGTAACTGACTCCTGAAGTTGCCGCTGCCCCGCAGGATCGCAGGGCCACTCGACGAGCGAGGGGGTCCGTACTGGGAGACACCTGGAACACGAGGGGCCGACGAGGCAGGGGGGACAGACGGTTTACCGGAATCTTGCTTGCCACCATTCATGCCTTGAATAGCCCGAATCGCCAGAGACGGCGAAGGGCGGGCAGAGGAACCGCTGTCACGCTCAGGGGTGGCACGAGGGGGTTTCATAGAGCTGCCCGCGGGGTGCTGCCGCCGGCACGACTTGAAGCAGATGCGACCGCGGGGAGACCGGAACCATCCTTCAGTCGCTTTCGGGCCGGCTCATTAGCCTGGCTATCCTTCTTACCAGAACCGGAGCCGTCATCATGGGATCTCTTGGATCCTTGGTTGTTGTGATTGGCCATGGTCGGCAAACTCCAACGGTCTTGGAGTGAACAAAACCTGGAATGCGAAAGGCCACAGCTGAAGGGAGGACACAAGAATACGCTGGGCGACCACATCAGAATGGATATCTGGAGAATGTAGTGGGGAAAAAATGTGAAAGCGAGGAAATATGTGAAATGACTTACACCGTTGTCGAGGTCTGATCTTGACCGTCAGAGGTGGAATAGCACCAGAACTGGATGACCACATTAGAATGGACCTTTGGAGAACATTGTGAAAGAAAAGAAATAAGTGAAAGCAAGGAAATATGCAAAATAACTTACACTGTTGTCGCAGTCTGATCTCGACTGTCAGAGAGATGGAAAAGCACCAGAACTGAATGTCCGAACAGCACGAGATGATCGGGGTAAGAGGCGAATTCAGCAAGGCTGAAGCTCTTGAGAGGAGAGAAAAGGCAGTTAGAAAAGTGCAATGTTTCTGACCGGCGCGACAGCGACCGCGCGCGGTGATGAAAAAGCGGCGTTTATTGGGCGATGGGCAAATGTTTGTTCAGATGAAGAGATCGCGGTTGCACTCTTCAATATGAAATAACTCCCAAGACCACGAACTGTGAATAATGGAGAATTAAAAAAGCCACAAAAGGAAATCGAGCTTTTGCTTGTTGTTGCTGTGCCAAAAAGAAAAAGCTGGGTGTGAGGTGGTGCACGCCTAGCGCGTTCTCAAGCTTGAATTTTGATAAGAATTTATTTTATTGTGTGCCTGTAGCATTCAATTATTCGCCGACACTTTCAGCTCACTTGACTGTCAGCTCAGACTGAGGTGTGGTTTGCTACAGTCCTCGCGGTTAAGTTAATATCATACTTTTATACCGTTGACTGACTAGTGTCGCAACACAGTCAGTGGGTATAGATGTCTCTTGAGTATGATATCACCAGACATCAGTTCACCAGTAAGCCACGTTGGCAGTAATCAAATGAACTGGTAAGAACTACGAGCCATCACAGGAAGTACTTTGGGAATCTAACATGTCTTTTCTCTCTCCGGGCAGATCGACCTCCTATTTCAAACCGACGAGTATCATTCCAACCGACAACGCTTCATGCAGCACCGACGACGACAAGAAACAACGAAGAACAGGCAGGGAGTGACGGTCACCGATAACAATAACAAGAGGCTATTGTATTGAGACATAGCCAGTCCGGGCTTGATGCCGACGTTGCACAACGCTGACGCCATATACAACACCGTTATCCAACCAACAGGTATGAATTTTCAGAGGGGCCAGCGGCCACTCACTAAGCAACCAAGGGAACCACGATAAACACTAGGTGGAAGCGACCTAAAGGTACTAAACGACGTCCTGGGATGTGATGACGGATGGGAAAGGGTTCAAGAAGCATAACAGAGCCTCTCAACCGGCCATAAGGCTCGGTCGCAAAGGCATAAAACTTTTGGCACAATGGGACAGCTAAGTAATAGCATACACTATGATGAACTTAGACTACCTCTCGGTCGCCATGTTCGAGCTTGTCGAATTGTTTGTGTAGCTCTTCTCATCATGGAAGGTGAGAAACATAACATACATACAGAATGCCCTTTGCATGATACAGTACGGCGATGATGATATTTGTATTCTTTTGTTTCTGCCGGGAAACCTTGGTATGAATCGAAAAAAAAAAGAAAGAAGAAAGAAGTGTAACTGCATACTGTGACTTGGTGATCTCTCTCATCGGAGGGAGGAGGGAGACCCGCCTCTAGAAAGATGATGAAATGATGACTCGACAGCGATGGCCAGTCAGCACTAGTCCGACGGGCAGCACATCCTCTATCATTACCAGGACCCGGAACTCTGCGTATTCATATGTTAAAGCTAATCCGACGGTAACGGGTTTCCCCCAACAATGGACCAGTTCCCACGTCGGCTTCTCGCACAGCCTGGGATAGCATCACAGCCAAGCTTCCCATTTACCAAACAGTGAGAGATTCATGGATCTAGACGTCCATCCCTCTAGGCGGATGAGTGGGAAGAGAAATGGATTTTGTAGGAAGAATCAAGTGAACAAAAGATACAAAGCGACAGCATATATGAGTCACGAATGGTGACGCAAGGCCACAATCGACAAGCGCCCTCCAGAAATTTGGCTAGATCGAAAGAAAGGGACAATCATAGCCAGCTAGAAGCAAGCAATCTTGTTATCTCATGATCGAGATGTTGATCTATATATCCGTATAGTCAAAGCAATAAGAGCGCAATTGATTACCTAGCCAGTGTTTCTTAGAGGGAGGGTCTTCTTGTATGGTGTTTGCTCCCCTCATTGGGTTTTCCCTTCAGGACCCTGTGAAAAGGAGCAGAGAGAGGCGAAATCCGGCTTGAAGGGTCTACGGGCGCATTCAAGCACCGATACGTGCATACATTCCGACAGGCATGGTTAAGGGTCGACTAGTTCAATGCAACCTGTCATGGATGGCCATTATGGCATGGATACAATTAGTTGTCAATACGAAGGAGATTAATCAGCAATGACTTGGTAGATGGGCCGATTGACATTTGGTGTCAGGCCAGCTGCCATCCAATAACAAGCAAATCCCGACGTGCTGGTTCGCACCTCTCTGGAGAAGAACCAACCCCGCGCAAGCCACATAATCACGATGTGTTCGCAGGAACCTACGGGCAGACGACGCCAGGGTTTGGAGACAATAGCTTGGCAGAGGCGGCATTTGAAACGCAAAGATTGGTTGCCTTCTCGCATTTGTGCACTTCTTCTGCGTTTCTGCGCCGGCACGGAACTTTTGTCTTTTCACGATGTCCAGCCCCTTCTGCAGCCCCCAGCAGTTTCAGTCTAGTTTGGCATGGGCTCGGATAACAGTTGGTTGTTGGGTCACATTGGGGTTGCTTCCATTTACCGATATTGCGGACGGCCCCTCCCTTACATGAGCGTTCGCGGCCCGAACAACGTGGAAGCGAAGTTTGCAAAACTAATCACGCAAAGAACGCACCAGCAACTGATTAGTTGTGATGGGAGGATGGCGTTCCGATGACCGGTGACCGGCTTGATTCTGCACGGAATGCCTGCTATCGTGAAAGTGGTGAAAGTAAGGTCAATCATATCATGTGGCTACGAATGGCTTGACCGCCAGCCGCTATGCGATGATGATCGTCTTCCCCTCTTCCCTCTCGAAGCGAAGGCTGCCTCGATAACGCGAGCAAACAGAGCGCCTTGCTTGACGCCGTGCGACCGGGCTGCCTGCCGGCAAATGAAAAGCGACGCAAGGACGATTGGGGTCGCACGAGAAATGCCACGTTATTGCGCCAAGAAGCAAGCAAACAAGCCACTACCCGACGCCCGTGTTTGCTACGACCCTATCCCTAGCTCAGTCAAATCGGAGGCAGTTGGAGACGAGCAGCTTAAGTACCGTGGGAATCTCCAAACCCAACACATTTCCTGTCACCGTCACGCTCCTCGCTTTCCAGTTCTTCGAGGGATTGCATCGCTGTTCTTTGCAGCTGGAATATTATACACCTGCGACAAAGCCCCAAGACACAACAGCATAGCATCGCGTGCACACACTGCCACCATGGGTGACTACGACTGGTACCTGGACCACACCCCGGTAGGGAAAGCGCCTCCAGGTGTCGAGCCAAACTTCGACGATCCGGAGTCCCATTCATACCAACTGGTCATTGTGATTGCTGTCATGACTGCACTCATGGTACTTTTCACCGCAAGTAGAGTATACGTCCGCTTGAGGATAACCAAATCTTTCGGTGCCGAGGATTGTAAGTCATCATACTCATATCTTGCAGTGCAACCACTGTCCTCTTTACTCACAAAGTCTTTCTAGATCTCTGTATTCTTGCAGCCGTAAGACCCCCATCTGGAACTAACAATGATCATGTCAGCCTGACATGACGGATACCTAGCTATTTACTTTGGCATTGAACATCGAGAGTCTGATGAGTGAGTCTGCTTTTACACCACGTTTGTATCTCACTTATGTTTTCCGCTGACAAGACAATGACTTGCAGTGTTGGACAAGCCGGGCGGCGGTCCAGCTGGCACTCACATCTGGGATGTCACCCTCCGCAAGTGGATCTATTACTCGAAAGTACGTTTCTTTCATCGCCCTCAATGATGCTTGAAATTGCTAACTTACGTGCCAGCTGGCTATCGTGAACTCGCCGCTGGTCCGCTCAGCCAACACCACAATCAAGTGTGCATTCTTTGTGTTTTACTTGCGATTGTTTGGCCCCAAGGATCACATCCGGCCTATGGTCTGGGCGGGCATCGTAGTGGTGCTGACTTTCTACGTCGCATGGCTGATTGCATACCTGGTCTGCGCCATGCCAGGAGACGGAGGGTACCTCGATCCGGGGTACCAAGCACAGATGGCGGATAAGCCTAACAAGCTGGTCCTCGCTGCCTGCTACATGAGCGTGATTTCTGACATCTACATACTACTGATCCCCATGCATCAGGTACCCAAGCTTGCCCTTTCGTACAAACGGAAATGGGGTATCAGTCTCATCTTCGCTACCGGATTGCTGTAAGTATGCACTGCACAGAAGATGAATGTTCTCGTGCTGACAGTCTATGCAGAGCCACTGCAGCTGGTGTGATAAACATCATCTGCCGTCACAGCAAAACGATCTGGAATCAGAAAGACATGACTTGGTATGGGATATATATCATGATGACAAGGTGAGCAAGCTCCTCAAGGGAATCCAGTTCATGTTTCTTCACGACCAGTTTGGAGCAGACAATACTAAGATCGTGGAAATACAGTCTCATTGAATGCAACTTAGGCATGGTCTGTCTGTCCATGCCGGTCGTCCTTACATTATTCGTCGGCCGCGTCACAGCTTTCGGTCAATCCCTTGGCTCCTGGGTCAACGTCCGCAAAGCACAGCGACATGGTGCAGGCGACAGCGCCTCCGACCTGGCGCCTGATGGCAACGAGTCGGGCCCCGATTCGACACCCGAGATCCTCTCGAACCGAATTCCAGATCCCAGAGTTAGAGGCATGCGTAAGTTCATTCGCAATTTGAATCGCTCACGTCTTGATAATACTACTGTCGCATCTACCTTCAACGACCTAACATCGGCTGATCTCAGCTACCACCACCAACTAAAAGCCTTGCACCCGACCCAGCCCGCAAGCCTCCGGCGGAGGAACAGCGAGAATTTTGAAAAGCTGGAGAAGCTTGGCTAGTAAGGCTGTGTGTCTAGGCCGCAATGGACTTGGTGCTGTGGTTGGAAATGAAGGGTGGAAAGGCACAATGAAGGACAAATTGGGATCCTTGTGCAATCTGTAAGGAGTGTTATGAACGAGCGGATGTGTTGGTGACGGAAACAATTTGGAGGGCGTTTTGACAGCTCGATTATCAGACAATCGTTTGGATCAACACATTCTTTTACATAGCAGCTTACCAAGAACATATTGACGACCTCAATGAAATTTTCAGGGCATCATTCACATGTCTTGACACGATTGACTTGTTTATTTGTCCAGAATACTCTTTGTGACTTACAGAACTTCTTCTTCACATTGAAGACTGAGGGAATGTAAGATGCTATGCAACATTCTAGGACTCTTATGTAAGTTGAGCTTGCTGGTGCATCTTATCGGGTTTCACCGACGGTTTCCGGCTCAACGCAATGAGGGCCGAGGATGCACAAACGTCGGGACATGCCGACGGCCCCGCTCTTAACCTTATTACCCCCCGACTACAAAGATAAACTCAACGTCGAACATTGCTTACATAGCCCCTTAAACATCCTTCATTCAAGCTGAGTATCTCAAAAACGTTTATGCAGGATGGCAGAAACATACCTTATGTGGGTCAATGGCCAAGAACGACCCGGCCAGGCTGAACTGTAGGTTTGCTTGCAACACCTATCTTCGGACACGAGAGCACAGTACTGACACCCCACTAGCATCCCGATTGAAGACCCAGCCACGGGTGAAGTATTTGCACAGTAAATCACACCATCTCATCCAAACAGTAACAATGCCGCTGACTTTAAGCGTGCAGATGCCACGGCGCTAGCCCCGAAGACGTGGACGAAACCATCCAGCTAGCCCAAAAGGTCTTCCAATCCGGCATATGGTCCAGAGCCTCGCCCCACGCTCGGGCCGACGTCCTCGAAGCTGCGGCCACACTCCTCGCCAAGGAAGTACCCAACCTGATCCCGCTCGAGGTGCGCCAGACGGGCCGCGCCGTGCGCGAGATGCGGGCGCAGGTCCCTTCGTTGGTACGCTGGTTCAAATACTACGCCGCCCTCCTACGCACCGAGGAGCGGGCCGTGCTGCCGACGGTGGGCAAGCTGCACAACTGGGTGGACCGGGTCCCGCTCGGGGTCGTGGCGCAGATCACGCCCTTCAACCACCCGCTGCTGATCGCGGTCAAGAAGCTGGCCCCGGCTCTGGCGGCGGGGAACTGCGTCGTTGCTAAGCCGAGCGAGCTGACGCCTCTGACGACGTTGGCCCTGGGAAGACTGCTGAAGGAGGCGGGTTTGCCGGACGGGGTTTTCAACGTGCTTCCTGGCTACGGGGCCTCGACGGGTAAGGCGCTGGTGCAGCACCCGCTTATACGCAAGGTCGATGTCACGGGCGGTACGGTGGCGGGTAGAGCCATTGGAAGTATAGCGGGCGGCAACCTCGCTCGCTACACGGCCGAGCTGGGCGGGAAAGCCCCTCTGGTTGTCTTCGCGGCCGCGGATATCGACGTTGCCGTGAATGGTATTGCGTTCGGGTCGTTCATGGCTAGCGGGCAGACATGCATTGCGAGCACCCGCATCATCGTCGAGAATGCGGTTTTGGACCAGGTTCTGGAGAAGCTTAAGGCCAAGACGGAGTCCATTACTCGCCGGATGGGGTCGCCAAGCAACCCGGAATCGATGATGGGGCCCCTGATATCGGCGAAGCAGTTACAGAACGTCACGACGCTGGTGGACGAAGCCGTCGAAAGTGGCAATGCCACAGCCCTTGTTGGCGGCAAGAGAATGAGGGGTCAGAGTCAACTTGACGAGACCGATTTCACCAAGGGCTACTTCTTCGAGCCCACAGTGCTTGTATCAAGCCAGGGTAGCAACGACAGCATCCTACGGACCCGGATCTGGCGCGAAGAGGCCTTCGGTCCCGTCATTGCCGTCGTGGGCTTCGACACCGAGGACCAGGCGATCGCGCTGGCCAACGACAGCGAGTTCGGCCTGGGGGCGTCGGTCTGGACCAAGGACCTGGCGCAGGGGTTCCGGGTGTCGGAGCGGATCGACGCGGGCATCGTCTGGGTCAACACGCACCACCGCAACGACCCGAGCAGCCCCTGGGGCGGCGCCAAGTCGGCCAGTGGCATCGGCAGCGAGAACGGCGTCGATGCGCTGCGCGAGTACACGACTATGAAGAGCACCATTATCAACTACGCCTCGGCCGAAGAGTCGCTGGCAGCGGAGGATTGGTTTGGGGATAAGAGCGGGGGACCCGTGCGGTACGGTTGATAGTTATGGTTTAGGCAATGTTATATGAGCTATACACCAACATGACCACTACTGCGATGCAACTATACCATTAAGAGACAAGCGGGGCCGAAGTGTCGGGATTTCCCCATCGTGGTACCTCTGCGAGTTCGACACCAGATTGAGACGTAGAAAGTTTGACAGAACGACTTGCCTAATTACCCAGTAGGATATCGAGCTTGCCCTATTTCTGCTATAAGAATCCACCTACTGCGCTAGCAACCCCTGCCATCTGCGCTTATGGCACGATGCCCCGTCGGATAGGGCCGAACGTGGTGCTGGCATCTGAGGGTGGGCCGGTGAAAAGGGAAAGAAAATCTCGGGGTCAAGATCCAATCAAACAAGTTCGTCGACGAGAATGGGATCTAATCTCCGAAGTCCCCGTAGAAAGTGGGCTTTCTCTTGTACTAGTAGGCAACGGCCCGGCCAGGCTTCTGCCTGATCAGCACACCGACCATGACCTGGCCAAGAGATATATTCTGCTGGCCATTCCGTTTAGTCTGTTGGTTATGCGTTTACGGCTGTATCTTTCTAGTTCCAACAGTTGTGGCCCTCCCAATCACCCCATACGCCAAGCAGACCCCAGAAGTGGAAATATCTCAAGAACAGAATGCAGCAACTTGCCCGTGTCGTCGGTTGGTGCCTCTTATTGGCCCCCTTGGCATCAGCGGACACCCGCAAGCCTTATAACTGGGACGATGGCAACGGCGTGCCCGCCACTTCTGTTCGACGTCAGACCAGCGCTGCTGGGGAAAGCGACCAAACCGACCCTGGGGTGGTCAACTGCCGCTCTTGGGCCCGGACGACCAAAAAGGCCGACGACGGTTCCTGCGCCGAGGCGTCTGAACGTTATCAAATAACCCTCGACCTTTTCTTCCTCCTGAACCCCAGCCTCAGCCTCGATTGCAGCAATATCCAGCCACAAACAGACTACTGCATCGACGGATGTAAGTACATACTTTGACTTCTCCATGTGTGGCCTATGTTCTTCGCGTCAACACAACTATTGGAATGAGATAGTGCAACGAAGAGATGTTAATATCGCTTGCAGGGATCGAGAAAGAGACGACTGACGGCAAGTGTGGCTTCCTCCTCCATCACACGGCCATCACATGCGCCGGCGAGTGGGGTGACTGTTGTAGCCTTGATGGCAACTGCGGCACCGGCGAGGCTTTCTGCGGGAAGGACAACTGCATGTGGGGAGAGTGCGAGGACGACGTTAGTGAAACCACGTCGGCCCCAAAGTCATCGACCCGGACCGTCGGCTCGCCCACGGCGACTAACATACCACTGCCTCCTTTGCCCACCGCCTCCTCCGAGACCTCCCGTCACGGCTCCGCGGTCGCTGCGGTCCCTACTTCTACTTCTGCCACTGCCGCCGCTACTTCTGCTACGGAGGCTGGCACCGTTGCTTCTGAGGGGTCTGGCCCCGAGAAGAGCGATGTTGCGAGTGCCGCCGTCGGGCTTCGTGCCAGTTGCTTCGGCTTCGGTGGCCTTGCTATCGGTGCCTACATGGTCGCCGCCATGGGTGTTGGTGCCTAAAGCATACTCCACCAGATCCAGTTTTTGGCCCTTTCCCCTTTAATATCAGGTATATTTAAATATAGTCACTGGACCTGCCATCTAATATCAACTTCATATTCTTGACGCATCATGGACTGCTTGTCTGTTCTACATCTGTGCTTACTGGACCATTGCTTCGCAGCCGTCTTCGTTGCCTTGACTGCATACGTGCTCAACAGTCTTGACAGTTTACAGCAAACCTTCGCCAGCACTATGCATCCATTCCCATCATACGAAGAGGTGCGCACGTCGGACCCATCCGCGCGTTTCTTGCCCATTCGTCTCACCCCCGAAGCGCATCGGCTCTTCTGGACACTGCAAGGGCCTCTACCTTCCGCCATCTCAGTCATGCCCGAGAACTGGCGCGAAAAGGGGTCCGAGCCACGCGAGCCCTACATGCAAGCCAACACGCCAACCGACAATGGCACCCCCACCGCTCTCCACCCGATCGCGGCCGCGTCCCTGACGGAGCCCAAGATCAGCTCCATCACCGTCAGGGTCTACGCCCTCGACACATGGGAGCAGCAATGGCTCGAGTCCCACGAGGCCCACGCCTCGCCAACCCGAAAGGACTGCCAGTTCGGCGAGCTCCCGCCCGACTACGAGGGCGACGAACGCCGAGACGAGAGCGACGTGGACAGCGACGAGGAGGAGGAAGACCACGGGGAGCTGCTGCGCTGCTGCGGCAAGGACCGCCCCACCAAGAAGTGGAAGCTGACGGTCACGCCTTCTCCGTCGGACCCGGCCACGGCGGCGGGCTGCTTCGTCACGGTGCACGACTACGTCTCGGCGGTGCACCCCTGGCTGATGCGTCTGCGCGGCGAGATCGCCCGGGCCGACAACGTGTGGGACGGGAACCCGCCCGGGTACTACGACCGGATGTTTGTGGAGCACCAGGCGCCGGACGTCCTCATGACCACGAACGAGGCGTCCTATACCAGCGGTCGGCGCGCGGGGCGGCCACCGGCGAACGGCCCATCGTACCTGGAGCAGCTGGTGGCGAAAGCGGAGGCGGGCGACCTGGAGGCGGCGCAGAAGGCCCATTTCCAGGCCGTGACCGTGCAGCGGGTGCCCCACGGCCTCAGCCCCGGGATCATACAGGCCCTTCGGAACAAGAATGAACGGGCGGCGACGGCGGAGTGCGAGAAGGGGCTTCGGCAGGTCTTTGAGGCTTTCAAAAGGTCGATTCCTGATCGGAGTGACGAGGAGATTCACGAAGACATGGCGGAGATCAGAGAGGGGATGGAGGAGTCGTTGGCAAAGACGATAGAAAGTATAAGAGTACATCTCATATAACTAGTCTCTGAACTCAACGGCTCCTTTGTTCTTATTTCTCGCCGCTTTTTGAATCATGCGGCGTTGGGCGTTGAAGGCTACATGGTCTCTTCATCGCTAAACTGTGTAGACTGAGTAAGAACATTCATTACTGCTAATCTACAGCCAAATCCACACTGATGTGACAAGTTTGAGAAAAGTTGCCCCTGGTGTCGCATAGTACTATACTGTATACTTTTCAAGTGTGTTGCAGACTGGGCTCCCCGTGGGTAAGTAATCTAGTCTCGCTCACGCCGTCAACATGCTCACAATCTTCCAACAAAGGCAACACTTCTGTCCGGCTGATGCCTTATCGCCGCCTCCCTAAGCGCTGCGTGTTAAGGTCACAGCTCAGGCCCGGTGATACCAAAGTCCAGCCAGCCAAAACAGTGTAATATCTTGCCATAATAGCTGGTTAGTATCATCACCTTCGGTAACGACGATATAACAGGACCAAAGCAACACACTCAGTGCTGCAGAGCACCTGACCACCTGATTTGATCGGCCACTCAAAAGGATGAAAACGAAACCTCTGGCTCGGAGAGCAGGCCCCCTTTCCGACGGTGCTGTCGGCGGTGATAGCTGCGGGGGGTTGTTGGAGATGGCTGACATGGTGGGTCAAAAGGTCGTTATCTACTTTACTTGGAATTACTCATTGCTATGTCCTATATGAGTGATTGTGTCCATTCGCGAAAACAGACACGCAGGCCTGCATATTTAGCGTATTGCCGGGTGTGCAGTTTGACGTGTATAGTAACGCGCTCGATATGACGCATAGCAACACGCCTTTGCGCTGACATGTCTCCACCTCCCGTAGCGGCTGCAGCGAACGGCCATGGGGCTCATAGTGGGGTCCATCCAACTTGTCTCGCATTCCGAACTTCTTCATTTCCCTTTTGATATCCCTTACATGAGTCACTGCCAATTGCAAGCCGATGGCGGACTGAATTGCTCATAACGAGGCTATTCAACACACTTCTATAAAAGTGCCAGCGTCACTACTACTACTAGACCAGGTTTCACAGCAAGCATCATCCTGCTCTCATCAGTATCCTGAGCATCCAGTTATAAGCGGGAATATATCACATCTGATCACAATGGCGTCTTCCAACGATACACCTCAGCCCACCAATGAGGGCACAGTAGCCTTCGGGCACAGCTTACGCAAAGAGTTCCCGTTTGATGCGGACTATCGGAACTTCAACCAGGGTGAGTTGGCAGTCAATCATAACCACCCCCTTGAACAGTGTTCCCTTTCATCTATAAGCAGTTGAGACTACAAATTTGAGTCTAACAAGGGCAACACAGGATCCTTCGGAGCCTGGCCGACGGCCATCCACACCCGCCTCCGCGAGTACCAGGACCGCGCCAACCAGCGCCCAGACCCCTTCATCCGCTACGAGCTACCGCGCCTCCTGGACGCCTCCCGCGAGGCCGCGGCGGCCCTCCTGCGCGCGCCCGCCGAGACGGTGGTCCTGGTGCCCAACGCGACCATGGCCATCAACATCATCCTGCGGAACCTGACTTGGAACCCCGACGGCCGCGACGTCCTGCTCTACTTCAGCACCGTCTACGGCGGCTGCGGCAAGACCATCGACTACATCGTCGACTCGCACCAGCCCGCCTCGGGCCGCCCCCTCGTCTCGGCGCGCGAGATCCCCTGAAGTACCCCTTCGAAGACGCCGACGCCGTCTCCGCCTTCGAGGCGGCCGTAGCCCAATGCGTCGCCGACGGCCAGCGCCCCCGCCTCTGCGTCTTCGACACCGTCTCCAGCCTGCCGGGGATCCGGTTCCCCTTCGAGTCGCTCACCCAAGCCTGCCGCCAGCACGGGGTCCTGAGCCTCGTCGACGGCGCCCAGGGCATCGGGCAGATCGACCTGGACCTGGCCGCGCTGGACCCGGACTTCTTCCTGTCCAACTGCCACAAGTGGCTGTTCGTGCCGCGCGGCTGCGCCGTGCTCTACGTGCCGCGGCGGCACCAGGCGCTGATCCGGTCCTCGGTCCCGACCTCGCACGGCTACGTGACGGCGCAGACGGGCGGCTCCGCGCGCATCAACCCCCTGCCGCCGAGCGACAAGTCGCCCTTCGTCGCCAACTTCGAGTTCACCGGCACCATCGACTGCTCGCCCTATCTTTGTGTTACGGACGCGCTGTGGTGGCGGGCCGAGGTCTTGGGCGGGGAGGAGAGGATCTTGCAGTATGTCCAGACGCTGGCGCGCGAGGGTGGTAAGCGCACCGCCGAGATCCTGGGCACCGAGGTCCTGGAGAACAGCACGGGGACGCTGGGTAGGTGCTGCATGACCAACGTGGCGTTGCCCATTCAATTCACGGACGGCGGTGCTGGCGGTATATCGGCGGCCGAGGGGCCGGTCGCGATGCGGTGGATCTTGAAGAGGCTGATGGAAGACTACAATACCTTCATCCCTCTGTTCCAGGGGAACGGGAAGCTATGGGCGAGATTGAGCGCGCAGGTCTTCCTGGAGATGGAGGACTTTGAGTGGGCTGGGCGCGCCTTGTTGGAGATCTGCCAGCGCGTTGCGGGGGGCGAGCACAGGTGCGCTAACTGATTCATGGCTAGGCATTCTTAACCCGACAGTATGGCGGGACTTTCCACTGTATATCTCAGCTAAATGAGTCACCAAACCAGACCAATATTAATAGCGAGTTTTTCCAATATTCGAATGACGAGATACAATTTTTAAGCGAAAATGAACGAAATATGGGCAAATAGATGACGTGCAGTGCAGATCAAGATGCTGGCTGCAGTGGCCTTAATGATCCATATACAGGGGCAATTGCTGGACTCTGCATCATTGGGGGAAAAAGTGCTAGACCGCCTAGGCGTATTCCCCCAGAATGGGGAATTGGGGTAGGTAAGGAACGGGAACCAAGGCGCCGTTAGGGGCGGGGATCCCTGTGCTCGGAGTCGACTGCTCCGACAATCCTACTGGCCCACCCCCCGTTATAAGAAGAGACATTTGGCAAAGACAAGGGCTACGCGGGCCGGCTAATCCCATGCGTTTTTCTTGTCCTCGCCCAAAACCCCGTCATCCAGGCCATGGCGCATCGAACTCGAACCTTGTGACGCTGTTAGGTAACAAGACAAAAGTGCTCAAGGGCAGGGTCATCCCCCAAACGGGGTACCACTGCCGGCATGTTAGTTGCCATAAGAGGGGGGTACCCAAGCGCCATGCCAAGTGCCAATCTAACCTGCTCATGGCAAAATGCCGGGCCATGTGTGCATTCCTAGAGAGAAAACAGGCTCTCTTCCGAGCGTTGGGCTTCCGTGAACTGCCATACAAGGCAGCGTGATCTGACCATCTCCCACCGCCGTGGCTCCAGTCGCGATGGGCAGCAGCAGTGGAACCCCCGTTATATCGCCAAGTTCCGAGGTAACATCCTGACTGGTGCTGAGATTTCCCATGTGCCCCTCCTGTCATGTCAATACTCTTATGGTATATAAGTTCGGGGGTGTATTCAATTGCAAAGCCAGGCTTCGTCTTTCCCAGGCGCACCCTCCTGTCCACGGTTGACCATATCTAAGCTGCCCCATCTTTGAAAAGGCAAACAGCCAGCATCTGTTTAAAAAGAGAAAGGCTTCGAAAGATGCGTTTCCAAGATATAGCAGCCATACTGGCCTCGGCCGCCGCGGCCTCCAGCCAATCCACCGGCGACTGGGGCGCTGCCTACGACAAGGCCAACGCCGCCCTCGCCAAGCTGTCCTCGCAAGACAAGATCAACATCGTGACCGGCGTCGGCTGGAACAAGGGCCCCTGCGTCGGCAACACCCCGGCCATCAGCTCCATCGGCTACCCGCAGCTCTGCCTGCAGGACTCCCCGCTGGGCGTGCGCTACGGCAACGGCGTGACCGCCTTCACGCCCGGCATCCAGGCCGGCTCGACGTGGGACCGCGACCTGATGCGGCAGCGGGGCCAGTTCATGGGCGAGGAGGCCCGGGGCTGCGGCGTGCACGTGCTGCTGGGCCCCGTCGCGGGCCCCCTGGGCAAGATCGCGCAGGGCGGGCGCAACTGGGAAGGGTTCGCGGCCGATCCCTACCTGTCGGGCATCGCGACGGCCGAGACGGTCGAGGGCATGCAGGCCGCCGGGGTGCAGGCCAACGTGAAGCACTACATCGCCAACGAGCAGGAGCTGAACCGCGAGACCGTCAGCTCCAACGTCGACGACCGCACCATGCACGAGCTGTACCTGTGGCCCTTCGCCGACGCCGTGCGGGCCAACGTGGCGTCCGTCATGTGCGCCTACAACAAGCTGAACGGGACGTGGGCGTGCGAGGACGACAAGAGCCTCAACGGCCTGCTCAAGCAGGAGCTCGGCTTCCGGGGCTACGTCCTGACCGACTGGAACGCCCAGCACACGACCGAGCTGAGCGCCAACTCGGGCCTCGACATGACCATGCCGGGCTCCGACTACAACGGCGGCTCCGTGCTCTGGGGCCCGAAACTGCAGAGCGCCGTCAGCGCCGGCCGCGTGCCCCAGTCCCGCGTCGACGACATGGTCCGCCGCATCCTCGCCGCCTGGTACCTGACGGAGCAGAACAGCGGCTACCCGACCATCAACATCAACGCCAACGTCCAGGGCAACCACAAGACCAACGTGCGCGCCGTCGCGCGAGACGGCATCGTGCTGCTCAAGAACGAGGGCGGCATCCTGCCGCTCAAGAAGCCCTCGCGCCTGGCGCTTATCGGATCGGCCGCCGTCAACAACCCGCAAGGCATCAACGCCTGCGTCGATAGGGGCTGCAATACCGGCGCATTGGGAATGGGTTGGGGCTCAGGTACGTTTTTCCCCCTTTTGTCGATTCATACCAAGGCTCCCCGGCAGAAACATAAGACATAAGACTGACAAAGAACAGGTACCGCCAACTACCCCTACTTCGTCGCCCCCGCCGACGCCATCCGCACCCGCGCGCAAGCCGACGGCACCACCATCACCCTGCAAGCCAGCGACAGCACCTCGGCCGCCTCCGCCGCGCGCGACGCCGACGCCGCCGTCGTCTTCCTGACGTCCGACAGCGGCGAGGGCTACATCACGGTCGAGGGCCACGCCGGGGACCGCAACCACCTGGACCCGTGGCACTCGGGCAACCAGCTCGTGCAAGCCGTCGCGCAGGCCAACGACAACGTCGTCGTCGTCGTGCACAGCGTCGGGCCCGTCCTGCTCGAGACCATCCTGGCGCTGCCGAGCGTCAAGGCCGTCGTCTGGGCCGGCCTGCCCTCGCAGGAGAGCGGCAACGCCCTCGTCGACGTGCTCTACGGCGCCGTGGCGCCCTCGGGCAAGCTGCCCTACACCATCGCCAAGGCGGCCGCCGACTACGGCACCAGCGTCGTCCGCGGCGGCAGCGACGGCTTCGGCGAGGGGCTGTACATCGACTACCGCCACTTCGACCGGGCCAACATCGCCCCGCGCTACGAGTTCGGCTTCGGCTTGTGTAAGTCCCATCCTACCCCTTATACTCACATCATGTCTTCCCCTATCCGTACTGACATGTCGGTCGCGCGTATATAGCCTACACCAACTTCACCTACTCCGCCATCGCCGTCGAAGGCGCCCCCAAGTCCGGCCCCGCCACCGGCGACATCGTCCCCGGCGGCCGCGCCGACCTCTTCGAGACCGTCGCGACCGTGACCGTGACCGTAGCCAACTCGGGCGCCGTCGAGGGCGCCGAGGTCGCGCAGCTCTACGTCGGCTACCCTTCGTCCGTGACCGCGCCGCCCAAGCAGCTGCGCGGGTTCGAGAAGCTGCCCCTGGCCGCCGGCGCGTCCGGCACCGCCACCTTCGCGCTCCGGCGGCGCGACCTCAGCTACTGGGACGTGGCCCGGCAGAACTGGGTGGTGCCGACGGGCGCCTTCACCATCAGCGTCGGTGCCAGCAGTCGGGATATCCGACAGACTGCCACCTTGACTGTATCGTAGGCAGCAGGGAGTGGAAGAAGGCCTGGTCAAATGCACACGTAGCAGACATGTCACGTACAGAAGAAGAATAGCATATGCATACCAACCAATGCGATCAGATTCGTCATTTCATCAGCTATGAAGAGTCTTGGGGTGTAAGACGTTGACGACCTGAAACGTATCTGTTAGAAACCTAATGTTCTATCCGCAATCCGGCTCATCGCCGCCAGCAGTGATAGGTTGACCCGTACCAGGCTGAGTCCCGTAAGCTCCTCCGTTCAGAATCACCTCGGAATTGTCGTCCAGATTGTCCTGAACCCTTCTCCATTTCGTCTTGCGATCTTTCCGTCCCTCAAGCTCGGCGCCTTTGCCTTTGCCTTTGGGCTCGAAAACCGGCTTTATCAATCCTGCGAGAAGCGGGTTCTTGCTGAAGGCGCCACCCCCACCTCCAAGATTCCTGCCAGCATAGGCTGGTTCTGCAATATCTTTGACGACTTCAACAATGTCGTCATCCGTTGGGCTGGCTGGTCGCTCGACTGCGGCCATCTTCCGAACCACCTTGCCTCCCACCAAGTCGATACTGACCACTTGACGGCGCTTCTCGTACTCAGGTCGGGCATTCCACTCCATCTCTCGCAGGACCTTTTGCTGCCTCTTCAATTCCCGGGCGCGCTCCTCGGGCGTAGACCACATGCTTCCGCCCGTGCCAGCCATGGCGCCCGTCACATCAAAATCGGCAGCCTCATCTTTGACAGTTGTCCGGCGAGCATTTTGGTTCTGGAAGGCGAGCAGGCGATCACGGTGTTCTAAAGCCTTGGCCTCAGCCAAAGATGGGGCTTCGTTCGCCTCACGGGGCTTGGTGAAGGGGGCTGGCGTTCGGGACACATCGGCCCTTCTGTGGGCATCCCGGTCGGCTGCCTGCTTCTCCCGCCCACGCTCGGCCTTCAGCTCTTTGATCATGGACTGCACCTCGGACGAACTTAACAGCGGGGTACCACACGAAGTGCAGGGACCCAGTCCTTCCTTGACACAGATGACCTTGCCACAATTCAGGCAGTTAGGAGCAGCAACCAGCAGAGGATGCCTGGCGGCGACGCAATTGCATTTCCTCGAAGCATCGCTGTTCTTTTCCGGGTTTGTCGTCAATTCCAGGGCTCTGATGGCGGCATCCAAGTCGGACAAGGCCGAAGAGGCACCATGCATAGCCGTGCCACCCGAGATGTTGATCTTGGTCTTGGGTGCAGGGGTAGATGACCGAGAGGCAGGAGTGGACTTTGGCTTGGACTTGGGTAGATCCGAGATCAGGTGACCGGCGGCAGATGGAGGCGCCTTGGGCGGAGTCGGCGTTGCCGACTTGGCCGGTGGTTTCGCCGGCGAGGCAGCACGGCTCGATGCGCCCGACCGGTAGTCATCTTCGAGATTCCGCTTGTTGTAGGCAGTGCCTGGCGCAGGGCCGAGGTTGGTGACTTGACGTGGGGCGGGAGTGTGGAGGGGCGCCTTCTTTTTCTTGTTGTTGTTCCGCGCGGGTTTGGGGACGCCGCCCGAAGTAGCTTGTGAAGAGGATGATGCCTGAGGTGCAGGGGCGGATTTGGGGTCCTGGCGCCTGGAATTGAAGGATGATATGAAGTCGACGGCGTCGGGTGAATCACCAAGCAGATTCCGGAAATGCTCCACTGCCTCGGGCTTGGACAGTGTTGCGGCGTAGGTCAAAACTTGCTGGAGATCCTCGTCGGGCAGCGGCAGAAGCCGCGAAAGCTGGGAGATTGACATCGGAAGCTGTTGAATTTGAGACTGTGAGATAATTAGGTGTCGAATAAGAAATGACAGTGACGACAGAAAACAGAGTTGTGCTTGGCTGTTCGTTTGTGAGGTTGTCTCTCGAGCTGAGCAGCACTAGGAACAATTGATGACCTCAATCACTGAAAGCGCTGGATGGCCAGCCACAACGAGAGGGGCTTATCTCAGATCAAAGTTGTGGCCCAGGCGACTTTTTGGTCCTTTGAGGATTGGGGCTGAGTCTTGAGCCAACCATAAGACGTGCACCGCAGGCTCAGTTCCCACTAAACATCTCCGTTCGACCCCACTTCAACCGCCGTCAAGAGTCACACCGAAGCTCAGCACTATTTTTGGACTTCGCTCTTCCCCGACGCGCTCTCTCACCTGCCCTCCAGGTATTTCAAGTCCTCGTGGACCAAAACAGACGCAAATCAATTCGTGTCAAACATTGAAAAGTCATACTGTGTTGTTGCGGCATACTTGTCCAGTTTTCTTAGGCAATGCTTATTCGAAGCCACCGACGTAATATCCCTCGCAATTCGCTAGCAGAGACTTAAGCAAGTGCCGTGCTCAGGGGACCGCCCGACCGTACGAGACTTTCCCCTGAGAGAAGGTCTTAGTCCTTTCCCCCTAGCACCTGTCGTATCGCGCGCGGATCCCGCCCATTTATTGCCCGAGAATGTTCGTAAATACGGGAACGCGGCACCACAATGCGGGCGCACCAATGCAGTTTCCCATGTTGGTGCCACGCAATAGTTCCGTTAAGCTCCCAGCTCTAGCTCCCTGAGCCTTTTCTGATTGGCCCCAAAGCGTATCGTCGTGATAGCTGCCGTGCACCCGGAGGCCCACGTCAGCCAGCAGCCACCGCAGGACAAGCTTTTTCTAGGCTTCTTAGCCGCATGCATGTAACGGGCAATACATAAACACTTTATAATGGCCCGTATCCGTACAAACCACTGATCTACTTTTGCTGTCTTCTTCGCTTCGAACTATCCATCCGGGGCAACAAACTGGGGTCGCATTTGCATCATATCGATCACGTTCCTCCTGTTCGCCATCACCATGCATCTTACTTCTTACCTTAGCTGGGCGCTTGCCGTCTTGGCCATCTATCCATCAACTGTCGTTTGCATACCAGATGAGGGTGAGTGAGCTTGATGGGACCGGACATGAACAGCCTTGGGTCTCTAACAGTGAACATTACAGCAAAAGCAACCACGACGACCAGCGACATCACTGAGGGAAAGTCCGGGAAAGCCACAGCCACAAGTGAAGAGGGATCATCATCTCCCCACACACCCGGCCCTACCACCTCGGCCGAGAGCTCCTCCAATTCAACTGAGGCTGCTACGACTACGAAGGATCCACGACCAGTAACCACAGCAATCCAAGTGACTCCCACGACGTCGGTGCCGAATCTCGTGAATGGGGCTAGTGGCAAGGAAGTCGAGCTCATCGGCTCTTTACTAGGCCTTGCGGTTGCCTTTATCATTTGATACGGGCGGGGGAGGAAGGAGTCGGCGGTTTTCAGCGAGTCACTAATACTATCTATACCCTGTCAGTCATTGCAATTCAAAACAGTTTTTCTCGGGCGTTCAACAGCTTAGGTTAGCTCGGGCATAATCAACTTCGTTCGTCTGCTCTGTTTGAAAAATTGTTCTCTCAAGGCTTGACTGCGTATCATACCTATCGTAATCTCTCCACGATGTTTCGTGACACAGAGCCTTCGGTGATGTATCCGAGATATGGCGAAGTAAGACTGGGGGTCTTGCATCCAGGGAGCGAGGTAATACTGATAACGTTCCTGTCACTTGTAGTATGCTTATTCTATATCCATTCAACGGTGTTGTCATGAAACAGAACCAAGCTTGGCCTCGCTATGTCAATGAGTTATATTATAAATATTCACCTCTTTCAACTATGACGCATTAGCATCAAGGGTCTTGCAATTTCCGCTGAGCCAATGCGCATCTCGCCTTGATGGGACACTCCTTCGTTTTCATCGTGGCATAGGCCGTGCGGTTCATGATGATCCAGGAGCGGAATGTCAGTTTGTCCAATACCACGTGTATAACTCGATAGATAACTGGCAGTGGCGACGTTATCAAAGAGGTACAAATCGTAGATCATCTGGTTAGTGGTTAGGAGGAGATTGCATTCAGGAGCATTGATGGGATAAATGTACCTTGATATCATGCTCTGTCAGATTGTACATAAGACTGAGGTCATGATAAAAGGTCTGGAATTAAACAGTATGCAACATGAATCGATCCCTAATTTATAGAGCCCTTGCCTGGGGTGCCAGACTCGTTATCTACATTGTTTCACATCTAGCACCATGATCACATGTAATTCCCATTCGTTACTATATACGAGGGCTATTGTGCCAACATCTCATCCACCATGACCTGACAAGTCCCCATATAGTGCGTTGGATCGCAAAGCCGCTCCAACTCCTCATGACCGATATGCTTCGTCACCACCTCGATCTCCTGCAGCGTATCGAGCAGCGACTCCCCGCCCTCGAACGCGGCGACGCAGGCCTGGTAGACGACCTCGTGCGCCCCCTGGCGGCCCGTGTGCTTCGCGAGGGCCATCATGACGGCCTCGGCCACGATCAGGCCCCGCGTGCCCTGCAGGTTGGCGAGCATGGCGCCCTCGTTGACCTGGAGGCCCGCGAGCGCGAAGTCGGCCTGGTGCAGCGACCCCACGGCCGCGATGAAGGCCGTCGGGACCGCGGCCCACTCGAGGTGCCAGGGGCCCGAGGCGCGCTCAAAGTCGGTGATCATGGCGTCGAGCACGAGGCCCGCCTGCGCGCGCAGGATCTTGGACTGGGCCAGGATCACTTCGCTCGAGATGGGGTTGCGTTTCTGGGGCATGGTGGAGGAGGCGCCGCGGTGGGGGACGTAGGGCTCGGCTACCTGAACATAGCATTGCGTGAGTTATTCATCCAAGGTGATAAGTAATTGGACAGTATACTTACCTCGTTCAGCTCATTCGAACACATGATCATGAGATCAAGAGCAATCTTGCCAAGAGTACCCCCTACCAGCGCCAAGAAGTTCACGATCTCAGCAACCGTGTCCCTCGCCACATGCCAAGTAATGACGGGATCCCGCAGTCCGAGAATAGAGGCCAGGCGCTTCCGCACCCGAACCCCGTCGTCACCCAGCGAGGCCAGCGTGCCCGCGGCGCCGCCGAACTGCACCAGCAGGCAGCGCTCCTGGATCTGCGCCAGCCGCTCGACGTGGCGCTGCATGCCGGCCAGCCAGACGCCGCACTTGTACCCGAACGTGACGGGCAGGGCGTGCTGCAGATGGGTCCGGCCGGCCATGGGGGTGTCGCGGTACTTGGCCGCCATGGTCCGCAGCGTCTGGATCACGCGCTGGAGGAGGCGCTCCACGATGATCAGCCCGTTGCGCATCTGGAGGATCGACGCGATGTCCATGATGTCCTGGGTCGTGGCGCCCCAGTGGATGTAGCCCGCTGTATACCGATCCATAAGTTAGCCCCTGGTTAGAAGTCGAGTATTGCTGCCCTCTCGCGGAATTCAAATCGCCAGCAGATGCGCCGCCGGGGCTGAACGGTGCGTGCGCTCTACTTACCCTCATTCTCGGGACACCACGACGCCATCTGCTCGACCAAGGGGAAGACCGGATACCCCACAATCTCCGTCCGGGACCCCAGCAGCTCCCAGTCGATCTTGGACACATCGCTGTGCTGGCATATCACGTCCGCGACGCCGCCGGGAATAACCCCCTCGGCCTCCTCGGCTTTCGAGAGCGCGCATTCGGCCTCGATCATATGAGCGACGTAAGAACGCTCCGAGAAGCACTCGCGGACCTCCTCGGTGCCGAAGATGTTCCGGAAGAGGACCGAGTCGAAGACGGTGGCGGAAGTCATGATGGTAGTAGCGGATGGCTGTTGTGGGAGCACCGGGCTGGGCCTGAGGGGTAATTGAGCTAGGAGTGATCGCGTCTGGTATAAGAATGTCGTGTCTTGTATAAGAAAGAGATTGTTACTGGTGAAACACCCGTTCACTGCCCGCGGCGATGAGTCTCGGCGGATCGGAGGCGGAGGAGAGTGTTGAGCGGAATACCGTGCCAAGGGATGAGATGGTGGGTTGGGAGCAGCCCGGCGGGATTAAGGGGATCGCGGTTTGCCGGGTTAGGACCCCCCACAACTTCCCCACAAAGGATCGAACCATCGATTTAGCCCCCTCCTGCGCCCAAGACGCGACGAAACAATCTCAAACCATCTAAATTCGAACGAGACTCAGACGTCGGACGATGCGGTCTTAAATAGACCACAGCTAAGTAATGAATTGTAATTGATCCGTATCTGAGGAGCTTGCTATACGCGCAATCTACTCAGGCAAGGACGTAGTCTCTCCTTGCAATGTCTACTGGCCTCATTCTTCATCACCGGTCCACATAATCTGCCCATCCTCAATCGTAGCCCACAGGTTCCTAGGCGACAGCCCCATGCAGAGCTTAGGATACAGCTCCGAAAGCAGAGCCTCCCCCGCCACTCGAAAGAAGCCAGGGTACCCTTCCGGCGTCTCGTCCGCGACGAGTTCCGTGGTATCCACCGCAATCAGGTACGGCGCGGCGTTTCCATCGTCGCCAAGGACCGACGCGACTACGTCCTCATCCACGAGCAAGAACAGTTCCAAGTCCAGCCCAGCCCCGACGCCCCCCATGTCCCGGGCGATGTGGAAGTGTCGCCTGGCTTCGGCGCTACTGACACCCTGCAGTCGCGGGTCTTCGATCATCTTGAACTCCAGCGTGTCCTTGACGCGCTGCAGACCTGGCCCCGTTTCCTCGTCGAGCTGGGAGTCGCGCAGCGTGTCCAGTCTCTCCTGGAACGCCTGCCAACGCTCCTCGGAGGCGTAGTAAGTACGCACGATGACGAAGCCCCACGCGGGGTAATCCCTCCTCTGCAGCGTCTGGATAAGAGGTGACGGAAGTGAGTTAGTGCTGCTACTGGTGCCCCTGCTTAGCAACGGCCCGCTTGTAGTGGCTGGGGTGGACAACATCTGAGCCGTCACCTGTGCATTCCGAGCTTCCATGTACTTCGTGAGGTCCTGTACACGGTGTGATGGTCAGCATAGAAGACGCAAGTTGAAATGTAGTGGAAGTAGCTGGACATCCTCACCTGTTGTGGAAGCTGCGACAGGATGTCAAACGTGGGGGACACAGCTTGCTCGACGGACCATCCGGTGGGTATGTAAGCCGGAGGGTCTATCGCCTGCTGGCCGGTCTTGCGGGCCTGCCGAACGGCATCCGCACACTTGCCAGCCGCCCAGAGCCTCTTCTCCTGCTCGTTAGAAGTTCGGGTCAGCGTGGGAAACCATATGCATACTTCTATCTCTCATAATGCTCCACTTTCTTTTCGAAACCGCAGGCGCATACCTCTTCTGACAGCTTGCCCACGAGCGCTATGTCGACACCTTTTGCCTGCTCGGCAGTCCAACCGAAGGGCACATAGGACGGCGGCGTGGCTGGTCTCGCCGTGAGCGATGTCAATGCCTGGTTGAGCTTCTGCAGCACTGAATACTCTGGGGAGAAGGCATGTCTTCGAACCACCTGCTTCAGAGCCGCTCGTTCCTGGAGGCTTGGTCAGTAGAGAGGGCAAGACAGAGTGAGAGGGTATTTCCTAGCATAGCCAATTTGCTGGGTGGGCCATGCACTCACTTGTTCCGGCACTTGACTAAACTCTTCAATGGAAATGGTGTTGAGGCGGTGACTGCTCCAGCCTGCAGGAAAGTCTATGGCTGCCATGGCGGATCGAGGAACTGTTGTTTCGACTGTGAGGAGATAATCAATCTCGACAGAATGTTGCTAAGCGCCTGGAGAATGCTACGGGGTGCGTATGTAATATCGAACAATACCAGCTCACTTTCGAGTCAGGCCGCTGGAGAGTGCCTAAAGCATGCTGCAATAGCCGAGATTGACAGGGTTCTTTTGGGCGATGGCGGGGTTATGTCCGATTGGAGGTGTGGCAACCTGCAGTCAGCTGGAGAATATGTGACCTTAATCTTAACCCGATCTATTATTAGATCCCGATTGGAGATACTTTCTACGACTATGCTATAAAGGGGGCTTGCGTTTGTACATGTCTTGATCAACTCACAGCAGCTAACTAATACTAAGATCAACCCCCCCCTTACGCACCACCCCGGTCACGCACCGGCCATCACCACCAAAAACACCCGATTTTAACCACGTATATCTCAATACTTTTATATTAAAATAATATATTAAAAAATACTATTAAATTAAGAAAAATTCGGAGATTAAGATGTAAGTTGTAAAAAAATTCTAAAAATTCGGGATCCACTTTAAATTTTAATTTTAAATTTCTCCCGCAAAATTTCGCATTTTCTATTTTAATAGATATAAATATTTTTAAAAATTAAAAATTATAGAAAAATAAAGAAAAAATTAAAGAATATTATATTTAAATCCCGAGTTTAAAATATTAACGTAATATTTTTATATTTAGGTTTAAAATATTTTCTATAGAAAAATATTCTCCACTTTTCGTTTTTCTTAAATAACTTAACGAATAAATTTTTTTAAAGAAAACGGGTTATACATTCGAGTCCGGATTAAAAATGAAAATATTAAAGATATATAATTTAGTTAAACAATTAAATAATTCCCTTTATTTTTAAAAATTTATTTTTACTAGTATTTCTAATATATTTAAAAATTTTAAAATCTAACGTTGAAATTCTCCACTTTATAATTTTTTTAATTTTTTAAAAATTAAATTTCTTCGACGAATTTAAATCGCATTGTTAAAACATCTCTTATTTTATTTTTATTATTTTATTTCGATTTTCTACGAGTAGGCTGAAAATGCTGTTTTTGGTGGTGATGGCCGGTGCGTGACCGGGGTGGTGCGCAGTAGGGGGGTTGATCTTACACCATCATCAAGACTAAGATCAACACCAAATTACGAAATCTTCCTCTCGATCTCCTTCCAGCTCATGCCGATACAGTAGTAGTACCCAAGCCAGACGGAACAATCTGCACCGGTATTGGGATTCCATTTCTGGAAAGTAGCGACATCGATACCGGCATCGTTGGCGGCCAGCCAGCAATAGTCCCCATCTACGGCCAAGTGGAACGTGGTGCATCCCTTGACCATGTTGGCCGGGAAAGGCCTGGGTGTCACCACCGGCGCGGCGCTGGTCGTCTTGCCACCATGACGGCTAATTTGGTCAAGTATGTGCTGAGAAGGCTGCCCGGCATGATCACATTCTGGCAGAGCACGGCGGGCCAGAACCGGCACGGCACGCAGTACGCGGCGGCCATGGTGGCCGGGTTGCTCGATATGCAGCAGAACGCCGCCACGAAATTCGCCATCAGCACAGCCTTTATATAATATCGTCCCGTAATAAGTAATTTTACCTCTATTAACTGTTATGTATATAGTACTCTTGCCTCACATTTCCAACAACCACCCCCAAACCAACCTCTTACGTCGAGAAAAAGGGGGGCTTAGCGGGACTGATGCAAGAAATGAAAGTTGACATTGAAAGATCTTAAAACTCTGCTGCATGTCCGAACGGGAAACGAGTCCTATAGCCTCGATTTGACGGGCAAAAAGTCAAAAAGGAAAACATACAACACCGAGGATTCCCAGGTCGTCACCGACCCTAGTACTAATTCGGCTCTCTGCTGCTTATATATGGGAGAGCGGACGGGATCCCTAGTATTCAGCAGGATATGGTCGTATGTACCGGAGCTTCAATTCTGACGTCTTATATACCTTGCATTCTTGGTGAAGCTAGACATGGTCCGGGGCAGAGGTCACTAGCATGAATTCTGCACCAGCTGTCACTGCTGTCTGGTTGTCTGATGAACGCAGCCATGCAATAGTATGAATGCAGGATGCGAAATACGCGAATAGCAACAGCACAGTCCCAATTCGCTATCTTTGTGTCATTTACCAGCAGCATACCGTAACTACCGAGACCGCAATATTCACAGAATCATGTGGTAGAAGAGCCATCGATACAGTCATTTTCGTACTCGGATCCCTCGGAAACTTCGTCCTCCCACTCTGAGCTGTCGGGTGGCTCACCATGCAGTGGGTTGATGACAATATCGCCGCCAACCTCATCCACCAACTCCTCTGAAATCAGATGCGAACTGCATTCAATCATATCCTTGGGCCAGTGAGGAAATGATTCTGGATTGTCAATCATTCGAAGCCATAGCCTTATGCGTTCTGCTATTAAGGAGGGCGGATTATGCTCGAGGCAACGTGAAATGGCATCCTTTACGTCAGGTGGTTGGTTATAACTGCCGTACTGATTTGGTAGAGGTTAGTTCGTTATGAAATGGCCAATTCTCTCCAGAAAAAAAGAGATGTGCGTACTAATATGCCCAAGTTGTACCAGTGCTCCCAACGGTGAGGGTACAAGCGTATGGCCAGCGAGATGGCATCCAATGAATCTTGGTACTGATGTGAGACGTAATACAGTTTGCCGATCGCCACCCATATGGTCACAGACCGACCATTCCAGTATGCAGCGTGTGAAAGGGCATCGTAGGCCGGTCGAAAGTTCATCAATCTCAGATGGACGAGACCTAATAGATAAAAGGTGTCTGCCTCCGAGGATCCTAATTGAAAGAGCATTAGCTGTTGATACTTGGCTGAGATGAAGGAATATACTGGTCAGGAATAGTTACCTGCTTCAGCGGCTGTTTCCAAGTGTTGTTTCGCTTTCGCCCATCCAAGTCTAGCTGAGTTATCCGAAGGATCTCGATGACTGATCTCATCCGCAGCCTGCAGGTTCATCAAGGCCACGAGAGTCAATGCAGCGGGATTCCTCGGGTCGTTGTATAATATATCCTCGGCTTCCTGCAAAGTGTTGATTGGCTCCGTGGGCACCTTGAACTCTACTTTGCGAAACACTTGCCAGCTCGTTTCTTCGTCAATCTTGATGGGCTTGAATTCAGCTCGAGGTGGAAGAAGTTCTTCCATTCTCAGGTTACACCCGAAACCATTCGAGTTTGAAGTATCCATTTGCATGATTGGCCCGGCGGTTGTAGAAGCTTCTGTCCAGCGGCCACAGGTCAGACTGTTTTGGGAAGAGAGGTCAGCTATTGGTACCCGGTTTTGAAAAAGATCGAGTTCATGATACCAGTTCTTCCTTCGGAAACTATCTCCCCTTGTCAGAGATCCGTTGCAGCCGAGGTACGGGCATTGGTCGGTCAGCAACCCCGTGGATGGGGCTGACGTGGAGACGATCATCGATTGCTCAATATGTATTCCAGCTTTGATGAAATGTGTCCAGTTATAGTGATTGAGTCTAACCCCTTTGTTTGCCAGGATGATGGTGAACTGGCGTGTCTCGATGTGCTTTGAACCAGGCCTGTTGTTTGCGTATACGACGCTGAAGAGTATATCGCGGAAGCTCTGGTGCATTTTGTCAGGCTCTGAACTTGTTTACTTTTTGATATCGGAATAGAAACTTACACCGTACGTCTGGCAAGCTTGGAAAGGCAATGCCCAGCTTTCACCCAAAGCATCGTCTAAGCGAACAAGTTCGAGTGTTAGATGCAAGGGTAAAGCTTCGAGGAGATAAACGGATCTCTTCAATTGCCTGGCAATGTCTAGAAGTAACATACTAGGCTTGGTTTAGTGATAGTTTCGACGACAGAATAGTAATGTCACAAATCACTTCTTTTTCAAAGGTGGACGTACGTGTTCCGGGTAATAACTGCGAGCATCTTCGTTGAACATTTCGCCAGCCTGATCTCCGTTAGCACACAGTTTTGGATTTGAATCTATCAGTGGGCGTTATTTACTCAAGTAGGAAGTGCTTTATGCCCATAAGTAATTTGCAGAAAGTCTCGATCCTGCTCCCTAAATGGGTCACATATCGACGGATTGATGAGGATTCGGTTGTGGTAATGCATGTTACCTCATCCATGTGCGCCCGGATGTTTATGATCCCTTTTCTAAGGCAATTATCTGATTTGTATTCTTTTCTGAATGTGTTGTGGTTGCGGCCTGTAACTCCGCAATGGCTCGAGGAGTCATGGATACCAAGCTGAGGATCTTCGATGTTTCGCAAGAAATCGCGCTGCATTCTTTTCGCACGATCATTGAAGAACCGATGTGGCTCTCTGCAACCTGTTTGGCAAGTCTCTGGATTTGGTTCCTGTTGTAACACATCAGTCCGATAATTACAAAACATCGAAGGAAAACTGAAAAGCCGTAGATACATTTGACGCACACCCATGAGCAACATGATAGCCCCCATTTCGGACAAGATAGTCTTGCGCAACTCATCGACATCATTCTTCGCTATCATGGACCAGTGTATTCTCGTCCCGATGCTGCTGAGGCTCTTGGTGCTTCTGAAGTGCCCTAGGCTGGCTTCCTTGGATCTCATCTTGGCTGCCCAGGTTTGTAGGGGCTGTTGACAGTGCAATATGATTGCCCGGACCTGCTCTAGAGTTTCGCGCTCAGTGTCATCCTGGGGGTTCTGTTGGATAACTTGCTGAAGCGTGTTTCGAATGAGGTCAAGCTCGAGACTCAGGTTCTGGAAGTGGGCTGGTGCGTCCTTGTAATTACGCAGCTCAATCGCAATCCGCTCGAAAAGACCCAGCACTGCGATGATATCGCCCACGGCGTATCCGAATGACATAATTAGTGGAGGGTATGATATGTCGTGAAAAGGGGTGTTCTTTTTCGCATATGCTTCTCGAGGGAGGTCTGCCGCACGTAATGAGCTGGGCGCATCCAGGTAGGGGAGTAAGCGGTAAACCCCCGCCTAGAAAAGCAATGGCCTTGAGTGGCTTGCCTGCCTTAGGCCTCTATGCATAAACAAGGCAGAATCTCGAGTCTGCCTTGCGGAGAGCCTATGTTTTGGTGGCTGGAGTGTGTCCGGCATGTTGAGTTACTGTTTAACGAAAGAATACAATTCATAATACCTCTCGGACGCACGGAAACGGTCCCCGGGACCCTGTCGGTGTTCGCCTGTCCATCCCAAGTAGTGGCGTACATAAAAGTGAGGGCAGCCATGGACACCGATGATCATATTAGCGGGAGCAAAGCGCAGGCCACCACTGTGTCAAAGATCCTATCTACTGTTACACTCAGGACCATACGAGACACAGTTTGCTAGTTGGTACTGTGTTTCGTGAATTTTATTGGGCGCAGCCACCTCAGCAGGGCAGAACCAGTTGTCAACGTTGTACATAACCTAGTCGTCATCTTAATTAGCCATGGCCGCGGCAAGGCACCCACGCAGCGGGGGTACGTCAGCGGCTGACAGAACCCACAACACACCCGACAACGTCCAACGATTCGCTGGTTCCTTCAACTGCGAGAAGTATGTGTTGGTATTAGGCAATAAGGGCGGAAGCTCTATACATTACTCGCATACAAATTCCACCGCGTCATACTGCAGACAATCCTCTTTCTGTCTGCACTTGACATCAGTCTAGCCATTTCGTTTAGCTTCGAGATTCCTCTTTGGTTCACTACCTCTGTTTCATCCGATCAACTAAATTATCCTAACCCTATTTCAACTACAGTTCCTTGGTTTCCAGCAACAAGATACTTTGACTAAGAACCCCATAAAGTCTTTTTGGTGAATGCTGACAAAATGGACAATTCAGGCAGAAACAAGCCTTCCCCTGATACAGGCAAGACCACTACGAGCCCCTTTCAGGCAGTATTATACTCATCATCCCTGAAGATCGTGACTTCGAGGTTCATCTTGGATTCTGGGCTGAAAGAGTTGCACTAAGGCAACATAAATATCAACGGATTGATAACTGGAGCCCTGTCTGCATCTTGCTTTCCCTCTTGTGTCTGGCACAATAATCATTGTGAGTTCCATGTTTCACCACCAAAGCTTGCTCTACGTGTGAGTTGTACACCGCAAGCATGAGCTGTCTCGACGTCCCTGTTCCCGAATGCATCCGTGGCCTCCTCGCACAGGATGCATCGGTCTCCTGTGCCGAATCAGCCGACTACAAAACAAACCGTCTTATCAGAAACTTCTGCGAAAACAAAAAACATTACTCTCCGGCCGCAATCGACCACGCGTGCAACCTCGCCTCCGGTCCGTCAGATTTGATTGTTCTCGTGGAGTCCCTGCCTCAAGCGCTTGAGTATAACGTGGATTTCGCAACCTTCGTTCGAGAGTGCCCTATGCTGAAGGCGGTAGACGAGCTCATCCAGTTTGCCTCGAACGGCACGAGAAGTATAGAAACGGTGTCAGTGCTTCAGAATATTGCGTATCCCGGATATTATATTGGTCTCATACCCACGTTGTGGGCTGACAAGCTTGTGCGGGACATCATCGATCTCAAAAAGCCCAAGGTTGTTCTATGTTGCTGGCCCGCCGTGTTCTATGAACAAGAGTTTCCCTTCCTCGGCAAGCTCATGTCAAGAGGGGTTGGTACCTGGCCGCCATTCGAGCATGTTGAAGTAAGAGACTCGAAAATTCTCACGATTCGATCGTTCCGACCAGACATAACTCTACGTCGTCGTCGGAAATCGCCCAACACTCGGATGCTTCTTATCTACCACTTCGTGCTGGCTTTCCACCTCCTCGAGGATCCGGCCGGATCTCCAAGACAGGTTCCAGATTGGGCTAAATTGATGTCGGAGAGAGCCAGTGAGTAAGTAGACGACATGTCATTCACTCGCATACCAATGAATTTCCGACATGCTAACACACCACTCTAGAGAACAAGACAACGATGCCTCTGATCTGGGCAGCGAAGGTATTGTTTGGGGAATCGAGTGCATACCCGAGACACTCATAGAAGAGTTAGCTCTCAACCCGAGAAATCCTTCATTGCAAGGAATAATCAGCTGCTGGCAGCCAGAACAGCAAATCGCCTTTTTTCTAAAGGAACTCTGTCACTCCGATTACTCTGGTGGAGCTGCCCCTTTGGTGCGACTTTGCCTCGTGTTCCAGTCCTACGAGCATCCTGACAAAGAAGAAATAGTCAAAGGACTTCACAAGGCTGGTTGCCGCCAGAAGACCTTCGAGGTAGAACCCGGCATTGTCCTCAAGACTATGTCGGAAGCTGCCAGACTGTTGGATGGACGGCTGATCTCCATGCTGGAGGGTGAGGACTTTGTGGACGTCCAGGCAGAGTGGGAGGATATGGTTATTGTTGAATAGACCAACAATGCAGCGTCCTGCCTGGACTACATCTTGACTTAGGGTTTTTGCTGACATTGAAAGGCAACATAACCATTCATTATCAGATGTACATGCTGAGAAGGGACTGAGACAAATGTTCGCGAAGCTTGGAGCACAATTGCTGTTGTAGCTACTGACATGGATATTCTCGTCATCATCAGTTGCTGTCTACTGTCGGGTCCTATAAATGAATTTGTCTTGCATATGTCGCCTTTCCTGGATGTGGTAGGATGAAGAGAAGTCACCGTTATACTCATAATATTTGAATATTGGCTGCACGGTGGATATAGAACGTATTGATGGGAGGAATAATTAAATTAACTCTTCTGGTATGAGGCAAGAGTACCTATGTATGCTTCGAAGGCTAACCATATACGCTTTTACGAATTCTCCCAGCCCTCTCGAAGTGAAGTTTCCATGCGATCGAACGACTGAAAATCATCAATCCTCACATTGGAAAGACCCAACACTTCCCAACGCGGGAAATAAGGGTACGTATTTCGAGGCAGCTTTTGTCTAATTAGGGGTAGGACGACAACATATACTGAATCCCCCCGCCCAAACCTCCCCGCCGGCGAAGAAGGTGACGGTGGCGCTGCTCGAGGCCATGACGCCGTACATGACGCGGGCCCCGCTGGCGTCGGGCGGCAGCCAGAGCGGGCTGCCGGACTGGCCCCCGTTCGCGTCGGCGTTGGTGTTGAGCGGGCCGTACTGGTCGCACTTGAAGGAGCCCGCCTTGGCCACCGTGATGGCCTCCTGCCGGTACGGCTTGCTCACGTCCGTAGACTTGTCCGACGGGTACCCGTAGCTGTAGAAGATGGCCTGGTCCGCCTTCGACGGGCTCAGCACGTCGTAGCTCATGTAGCCCCGCGCGTCGCCCAGGCGGGTGTCGAGGACCACGACGGCCCAGTCGCTTTTGTAGTTGCACTGCAACATATGTTAGTCAACAGATGCCATGCTGAGCCTTTGATGAGGTAGAAGTGAGCGTGTGATTGCTTACCTGATCAGAGGCACCCGCCGCGGGGGCCAAAACGTCCGTGACGTAAGCGCTGGGAAAGCGGTCCTTCCCGTCGTAGGCGGGCTGGAACTTGATGCTGACCGAGCCGTCCGATGGGATGCAGTGCTTGGCCGTGGTGACGTGGCGCGGGCCGATCAGGGTGCCCGTACAGACGATGCCGTCCGACCGGTATAGTCTTCCCATGGCGGAATAGGGGTAGTCCGTGCTGGGCCAGTATACCCGGTTGTCCGCCCCGATGATGGCGCGCCCGGAAAGGGCAGAGGGAGAGGAAGACGATCGCCTCTCCTTTGGTGTAGAGACACCGGGGGAGGCGCGGTGTCCCGAGGTTACGTTGGCTACGGCCGCCGCGAGCTCTTCATGCGAGACTTGAAGGATTCTGGGCTTGGGGGCAGATGGGTTGAACGGCGGAGGGGCGGCATGGCCGACGCCTTGGATGGGCACATCATCCCGAGGCGTGTTACTGGTGGGAAGAGCCGTGACCGTGTAAGTCACGGCCAGGAAGAGAGCAAGTGTACGTTGAAGGAACGACATCATGATGAGTGTATTGGAGGGACTAGTAAGCAGGAAGGGATGGCTGTCGATCTGTGCCTGCTGATGAGACTTATTCTACTGGTCATCACGAGCAGTCTTCACGTCCCACGGGCTTTTATAAGTAGGATCCCGCACCACCCATCCGCCCATCCACCCATAGTCAGCTTAGTTAGACTTGTTTGTCCCGACGAGCTCATGACCTGCTGACTGACTGACTGTCAGGTCTCCCCCCTTCCCTAACTACCGGGCGGCGGTGCTGTGCCTTGGCTGGAGCCAAGTCCGCCATCGAACGAGTATTTCCTCCTATCCCATCCCGTCACAGGCAGCCGTTGCACGAGTCTATTGATTTGGGGGCCCTCTTATCACCTCGCCTGATGCCGCTTCATGATGTTGAGTGACTCGAGATGACGGTGGGACCAATGTTCTCGGGGCAAACACGGCGGACTGACCCTGGAGAGTGGTGGAAGGAAGCCGCTGACGGGAGTCTTTTGGTTATACGCGAGGGATTGAACAAGAGGGTCAGACGAAGAGAAGTTCCCGCCAATCGGGACCGTCCCAGGCAGAACAAACAGGCAGGCACGCATGGGGCATGGCAGGCAAACCGCAGATTCCTGATTTCCTTTGATAGAGAGAGCAAGCAAGCAAGCAAGCAAAGCAGTATCACCGACGTCGAGAAATAAAAAAGTACCGAGCGGTTGGTGGTGTGGAGGCGCAGCTCGACCTATTGGGCCGTCCCCATGGCCGTGGCAGCCGAGAAAGTAGGATGCCAGCAGGGATCCCGTTTCGGGAAGGCGATCTCCAAAAGGGTCTAGCACGAGCGCGCTGACTTGGAGAGAGAATCCACGGTTGACAGGTACGGTACCTCAGAACTACGCCTTAGCTGAGTCACTCACTGCCAGGGCCAAAGTGTGAGTGTGTGTGAATGCTGCCGGTTTTCACGTCGGACTGCAGGTCGTATCTCATTGACGGTTTAAAAAAGCAAGTCTCGGCGGTGTGGCTGAGCTGATCCCTCCTACCTGCTGCCTTGCCCACCACCCACAATTTTCCTGGCCCCAGGGGTCAGAAGTTAGCCAGGAACCAATTAGACCGGTCACGTATCCCATCGTCATCCAGCTAGTCGGAGGAACACTGTAGTCATGAGGATCCAGGGCTGTGGGTGCCAGGGGGCCGCTGCTAACATCAGACGAACAGTAAGCCATCCTACACCCTCGAGACTGTCAGAGCAGGCACGCGGCCAATGGGAGATGAGAGCAAGGCTAACTGATCAAGGGTGGGCGACGATTGTTGCCTATAGGCTCGCAATCCCGGAACGGAAGTAAGGAGTCGTGATGTGCGGGCGGTCCCGAATAATAGCAATGTTTGGTTCCTTGAAGGCCCCCCCTCCGACTGCTGCCCTAGGAACTTTTCGCTCAAACCCTGTTTGCTCGGGACGAGACGAGCCCGTGGCTCATCTGGCGGGAAGAGTCGAATCACGACGGGACGATAGCCCTGCATACAGAACGAGCCAACTGCTCGGATGAGCGACACGCCATTGGTCGGTCGAATGTGCTGAGTGCCAACAGAAAGCTAGGCGCCACAGCTCTGGGAAAAAGTGGGTGCGACTAGTTGTCCGTGATTGGCTACCGCAAGTCCAAACGGGGAATTGGATCACGATATAGAGTCCAGTGAGGTGTTGGGTGTGTGGCTGTTCGAGGGGGGCCGGATGCTCACAACCACCACTTGCGCCGAAGTAGGTTCTGGGCCCGAGTCGTAAGACGAGCCTTCTGGATGGATGGGGTCCATCTCGACTCTCTCACTTCAGCCCTGGCGTGTCATCTGCTGACCATGCATATACAGTCAGTCGCTGAGGGTTGTGGGCTTCTCGGACTATTGAAGTCTGGGATCATCGGTGTCGTGACCCTTGCGAGTATTGTCCACCTTCATACGCATCAGGTCAACAGCATCATCCGCGATCGATGGATCTGGAGCTGTTCCTGCTTTAGTCGGGCGACGACTGGTGCCTGGTTCGTATCCGTACTATCGAGATGGGAAACACACCGGTAAGGCGGCACAATAGCCGCTCTCTACACCGGCAATGCCAGTCAACGGCACTAGCTGGTGACTGTTTGGAACGATCACGATCCATTCTTTCACACAGGCAGGATGGGTCCGCCCTCGGCCAGGTACTTCAAGGATGTATCGTCCAAACGCAGGTGATGAGAACCGCACTTACACCAGACACCTGGGCTGTGATGTGATGGACACCTTGGATGCCTGGTCAAATGGTCGAGGTCTAGATCCGGCTTAATCACACAAGCTGTACGATGGCCTATGATGAGCCGGACCAGAATGTCTCGTGGTGTAGGACTCCGAATGACAACACTGCTTTGCCTCAGTAGTGTTGAAAACAGGTTTCGTTGGAGTTATCCATATTTCTGGTGTTTCTCACATGTGGTCCATAAACGCGCCGATACGGGCGACAATGATGTTGTTTTCACATTCAAACCAGACATGTCGCAGAATCGGCTGGTCACATGAGCGCCGCTGATCAAGACGATGCATAAGATATATATGCGAGCAGGATCAAATAAGTTCAGGGTTCATCGAATGTCGTTGCTTTTCCACATGGAAGACTTCGGACCATCCGGTTAAAAGTGGCCATAACGCAGATAGGATGACCGTCCCGGCGGCACATAAGGCTCGCACCGAGTACGGCTTCAATTTAGCCGCTCGCGAATCGAGGGAACGACAGGTCCCGCCTGACGGGTGGTCGGAAAGAGCACGTGGCATGGATATCAATTTCATTAGACGCCTTGAAGCATACATTTGGCACAGTAGTTGAACACGGCAAGACACTGACTGACCTTCGTCACGGCCCGACCTGCCAATGCAAATCCTCCGGCCCCCCTACGTACAGAACCAACTTCTTCCGGGGAAATTTTGCCCAAACGCTCTAGAAGATGACATCGTCGTCCTCGTTCTCGCCTAGAAGGTCCGAAGGGCCCTGGCCGCCTGCTCGTGCATTCTCCTTGTCCTCGGCTTCCATCTTCTTTTTCAGCTCGGCGTCCGAGGCAGCCGTGTCGCGTTGCTTCTTGTTGGCAACCTTCTTTAATCGGTAGAATTCCTCTCGGTCGAGTTCGTCGAGCTCGGAGTTGATGTCTTGCGCCATGTTAGTCACAAAAGTTTGCAAGGGAGGATACGTCGTCTGAGAGGTTTCTTACACTTGATGGTGTTTTCCGTCCTGGGAATAATGACATGCTCACTGGGGTGCTAAGTTAGTATGCACATAACAACGGTAAAAGGGAAGATAACCATACATGGCGTTTACTGTGGCGAAGTTAGCATTTCATCCGGGCAAACTGATCGTGTGAAGGTACTGGAGCTTGCTTACCTCTCCGGTTCACCACCTTGATGACTTCGTCCAGGATGACGAAGGCTGTTTGCAGACTGGCCAGCTCCACCAGGGTTTCCACGGCACGCGCATACGTCTCGCGGCATCGCTGTACTTGCTGGCCACCTTTACCCAGACCAGTGAGACCGAAGTCGTTGTTTCCTTCGGTTTGGTAGCTCTCGAAAGCGGGCAGCAGGACACCCGAGACGTTTTCCTGCTTCGTTCGCAGACGGAATCGGGCTTGGCGAGCCGACTCTTGAATTTGATATCCAATGTCACCTCCGACCGCATATGACACCTCAGCGAGCGAGAAAGCAGCAACCTGCATCACGCGGCCCATCTTGCGCTTCGCCTCATCGATTCGGCGTGTGATCTCTGCGGAAAAGGTTATTATCGAGCATGCAGGGAGATACTGGGTTTCGGGTCGCATTGGTATTACCTCGGAAACGTCTTTGCACAGCAAAAAGTTAGCTTGAAGGTCGAAGATGGTTTGAAGGCCATGGTCATGGGCATGGGGATGGGCTTACTTGGTGAGGGCTTCACTCTTTCGCTTGAGCAAGCTGTGACCGATCTCAGCTCCCTTGAGCTTCGACTTCATGAGACCCAGCGACTGTCTCGTCGGGAAGACAGCCTCGCGGTCCTAAAGAAAGCATTAATGCGACTGCCTTGGGTCGAGTGCAACAGCTTGGTACATACACCGGCTCCAGACATGTTGGACTAGCTTTCTGATGATGGATTCGAAGGGCGAGGGAAGGTGGGTTTGGCCGGCGGCCTCGACAACAGAAGCGAGAACAACGAAGCTGGCTCGTCGACTCGAGAAATGTCAGACTTTTGGAGATAAGGAATGTAGGGATGTAGCTGAGGGCGAGGAATCGTTGACTGCAACCGAGATGCTGCTGTGGATGGTGCGTAATGTCTTCGAAGTCGCGCACTTCACTAACGACTAACGGCAATTGAGCTTCTCGGGTCTCCAAATCAGGTGTCGCAGGTGCTTGCTTGCTGGGACTGGGATGCCTGTGCGGTGATGCAACAGCTTGGAGCTTGCATGGGCCTGCCATTACCTAAGGCCGCACTGTTTGGAGTCTTGGAGTGCACTGGCTTGGCCTTTGGTGGCTGGTTCTGGCTGGGCCCCATCGGCGGTTACAGAAGGTCAAGCCCCTAAGCCCGCACTAAGAAGAGACAGGCTGAGAGCCTGGTGGTGATCCAGTCTGGGACTGCTCCCAAGCTCGAAATGGCTCCTCCCTGAACACTCAGCACGAGGAAACAACCCTGCAGCTTCAGCGCCTAATAGTGGGGATATTAGACAGCGGGTGGAGTGCTTTTTTGCCGACCCAGACGGTCCAGCATTCTGCAAAGTAAAAAAATAACAGCAGTCAACGCTCATCTCGTCCCATCCCCAATGTCCACTGCTTGCGCTGCATTCGACCAGGTTGCTTACTTACTCCAAACGGGTTCAGTTTGCGACTTGCACGGGAGGAGGCGAAACGACTGACCGCACACGGCTGCCCAATTGCGATCCCACCCATTGCAGCAGTCGACCGACGACGCTACGCCTGGCAACTGGGACAAGACAGATTTGCAGGCTGCCCGGAGAAGGGAAAGAAAGAAGAAGCTTGAATCGAAGCAAGCGCGACGACACAACCATCGCCAGAACACAATCGGCGCCCTCGACAACATCGAATGCTCAACATGATCTGATCGAGCTTCATTCTCTTTCTTCAATACACCAAACCCCCAAGTCCGCGACCCCTGCATGCCGGCACGACGACTCAGCTAGGTAGACAAACATCCGCCTAGTATGGCGCCCATCGGGGTCCCCAACGGTTCGACTGTCGCCGCTCGACAGCCAGACCTCTACCTAGTCGTACGTCTCGAGCCGTCCGTCCGTACCAACCCGCTTTGGACTGGAGCTGACATGACCTCACAGAACGACGAAGATGCCGTCTACGAACAAGACATCCTGCGAGATCTCGGCAGTACGAAACCATGGCTGGCCTACATCGAGTTCAAGCTGCAGCATGGAACCATCCACGAACAAGCCTTCGTTATGGAACGCGCCTGTATTCAGCTCCCGCGATCCTACAAACTCTGGAAGCTGGTTCGTCAACCCCCCTTGCCCACCCGTACCCCATTTCCACTCTTGGTCGTGAAAGGCTACTGACACCCTACTTAGTATCTTCGATTCCGCACAAAGCACGTGGCCAAGCTTAATGCCGCCATCTTTGCTGACGAGTTCCGCAAAGTCAATGCGCTCTTCGAGCGAGCCTTGATCCTTCTCAACAAGATGCCCCGGATTTGGGAAATGTACCTCAAGTTCCTGCTGCAACAACCCCTCGTGACGCTCACGCGACATACCTTCGACCGAGCGCTTCGGGCACTGCCCATCACCCAACACAACAGGATATGGGCGCTGTACAGGCCGTTCGCGAACTCGGCTGCAGGAGATACAGGTGTCAAGATATGGCGTCGCTACATGCAGGTTCACCCCGAGGACGCCGAAGACTTCATCGAGCTGTTGATCCAAGTTGGGCTCTACACGGAGGCTGTCAAGCAGTACATCAGCATACTGAACAACCCCCGCTTCAACAGCAAGCAGGGCAAGGGTCACTACGAGCTATGGAGCGAGATGGTGGATCTTCTTGTCGAACACGCCAACGATGTCGAGACCGGCTACGAAACAGGCATCGATGTTGAGCGCATTATCAGAAGTGGTATCGACAGATTTGCCGACCAGAGGGGGAAGCTGTGGTGCGGTTTAGCCACATACTGGGTGAGGAGGGGAAGCTTTGAAAGAGCAAGGGATGTGTTCGAGGAGGGCATCACCACCGTCATGACCGTGCGCGACTTCACCCTGATTTTCGATACATATGCCGAGTTCGAGGAGTCCGTAATCGGTGCTTTGATGGAAATGGCTTCCAAACGAACGGAAGAGGGTGTGCAAGACGACGATGCCGACTTCGACCTGGATATCCGCATGATGCGCTTCGAGCAGCTCATGGATCGCCGTCCTTTCCTGCTCAACGACGTCCTACTACGACAGAACCCGAACATGGTACCCGAGTGGGAGAAGCGAGTCGCCTTATGGGGCGACAACCAGAACGAGGTCGTTCAGACCTACACCGATGCCATCGCGGCCATTCAACCCAAGAAGGCTGTCGGACCTTTCCACCAGCTTTGGGCAAACTACGCCAAATTCTACGAAAAAGGAGGCGATATCAGGAACGCACGGATTATCATGGAGAAGGCCGTCAAGGTCCCCTTCAAATCGGTTGCTGAACTGGCGGAAATGTGGATCGAGTGGGCGGAGATGGAACTGCGCAACGAGAACTTCGACGAGGCCGTGCGGATCATGGCCAAGGCTGTTCAGGCCCCGAAGCGCTCGACGGTAGACTACTTTGACGAGACCCTCTCGCCCCAACAAAGGGTGCACAAGAGCTGGAAACTCTGGAGTTTCTACGTCGACCTGGTGGAAAGTGTCGGTGGGCTTGAGGAAACCAAGAAGGTATACGAGCGCATCTTCGAGCTCCGGATCGCGACACCGCAGACGGTTGTCAACTACGCCAATATGCTGGAGGAGAACCAATACTACGAAGAGTCCTTCAAGATATTCGAACGCGGCCTGGACCTGTTCAGTTACCCGGTGGCATTCGAGTTATGGAACCTTTACCTCACCAAAGCTGTTGATCGTAAGATTGGCATAGAGCGCCTGCGCGATCTCTTTGAGCAGGCTGTCGAGGATGTGCCACCCAAGTTTGCAAAGGTACTTTACCTCATGTATGGCAACCTGGAGGAGGAGCGCGGACTTGCCCGCCATGCCATGCGCATCTACGACCGCGCCACACAGGCTGTGTCGGATGAGGATCGGGCCGACATGTTCAACTTCTACATCACCAAATCCGCCTCCAACTTTGGCCTACCCTCGACCCGAGGCATCTACGAGCGCGCCATCGCCGCGCTGCCCGACGAGGAGGCCCGAGACATGTGTCTCAAGTTTGCCGACATGGAGAAACGGCTGGGCGAAATCGACAGGGCCCGTGCCATTTACGGCCACGCATCCCAGTTCTGCGACCCGCGCACCAACCCGGCCTTCTGGACCAAGTGGGAGCAGTTCGAGGTGCAGCACGGCAACGAGGACACGTACCGCGAGATGCTGCGTATCAAGCGCTCCGTCCAGGCCCAGTACAACACCGACGTCAACTTCATTGCCTCGCAGGCCATTGCGCGCCAGCAACAAGGCGACACTATCACGAACGGAAATGGGGAAGAAGTGGACGAGGATGTGGCCGATGCGATGGAGCAGCTCGAGCGCCAAGCTCGAGCCCCCGTCGGCTTCGTGGCGTCCAGCACAGGCATCCAGGGAACGCTGGCCGCGGCCGAGAATGGAGCACCCCCGGCGGCACCTGTCAACCCCGATGCTATCGATATCGACGGCATGGACGACGATGACGATGATGTAGATTGAGATTTAGCGCTCTCACTCTCTCTACTTAGATTACGTACGATATTAGTAGCTAGTCGGCGTTTCGTTTCATAACTTGTGTATGTAGTTAGTTTAGTTTGCCAACCCCGCGGTTATGGAACGCAAGCAGCAGCAATTGGTAGGATATGGAAAGAGGAGGGAAGGGGGGCGGTGGAAAGAAAGAAAGAAAGGGTGGCAGACCAGGCTAGACGCCAGCAATATTTTTCCCTTTGCGACAAACTCGGAAAGCTTCCTAGTTTTTGTTTTCAATGTCTATACTACTACACCAAAATCTGGAACAACAACACGACCTGGAGGTTGTGGCTTCATCAACATACCTACATACCGAGGTTCTTCTTACCCCATACGCCCCTTACCGGCCATCACAATCCGTATCTACGCCGACCTTTGTCATATTTCTCGAGTTTCGCGATTTCCAAGGTGTATTGGCTATGGTGTTCTGTTTGGCATACTGATATGAGGTCCGGCGGTTACTCGTCTTTTAATACTCAACGGTTCTGTGCGAAGTAAGGGTGGCTTGGGGTTGATCGGCGAAATCAAAGAGGGCGCGCCGAAAGGGGGCACCAGTCATTATCTATTCGGCGGTTTTGTTTTATATGTACCTATAAACCAGCCTACCACGGAATTTCAAATAAGAGTTTCGCATATGTGCGACATACAGATACACTCTTGCACAGACATTGAAAGGTTAAGTCGAGGGATACATGTCTTCTTTTATTATATCATGTCTTGAATGTCAAACTAGGTATCGTGCAGAGGGTCGAAGTGAAAACCAAAAGCTACATTGATAATACAACAGGATCCCCTTCATCAAACCACTCAATACTCGACGCACCGCCGGCAGCAGCCAAACACGAAGAGGGGAATAACGAAGAAAGCTCCCAAGTTGCGCTAGTAATCATCCCCCACCATTCCCGTTTCCCTATATCTCGTCTTATGTGTATCCCTTCCTATCATTCATTACCTAAAACGTTATATCTTTTGGGGGATCCGCGAATACGGATGTAGAAGTAAAGAGGGTAGGTAGTAGGGGAACAATTATCCGGAGCTCGAGTGCCCCGCGCTACTACGCCGCCGGCGCGACTCGCTGCCCTCGCCGCCGCCGCCCATCATGTCGGTGGCCTGTCCTTGACCTTGGAGAAGCTGAAGCGCTTCGAGTGCTTCTTGTGGAACTCGGCGTCCTTCTCGAGGTTGCGGTCCACGTGGCCGTCGCGCGACGACGGGGTGGCGAAGATGGAGCCCTTTCGCTGCTGGAAGCGCGAGGGGAGCGTCTTGGAGGGTCTGGGGGTCTTATGTTAGCTGCATCCGACAGAGAGAGACTTGCCCCACAGAGCAAAGAGAGAAGCTTACCCCATTCGTCGGTCTGTGAGTAGTCCTTGGAGCTCTTGCGCTCGCGGCGCTGCATGCCGACGTCGTCGTGCTGGACTGCCTCTGGGAACTGGCCTACAGGGCGGTGCTCCGCGTTGCTGCTGCCGAAGCTGTCGTTGAACTGGATGCCGCCGCCTTCGTGTTGCTGCTCATGTTCATGCTCATGCTCGTGTTCATGATCCAGGGCGACGTTGTCTGCGGCATGGGGTTGGCGTGTGCGCCTTCCATGGGGCGGAAAGACCCTGAGATTGGATTACATGTTAGTATCAAGAGGCTTTGCTTTACTTGTGTGTCGAATTCGAAAAGGGCAATGAGAAGATGATGTCTCGGTGTCCATATGGCATAGATGACGTCAGTACTAACCGTTCTGAGCTTCCATGGTGGCCATTGTAAGTCTGTGTAAGTGGTTTCTAGTCGTTCCTTCTCCTCTACGATGGTATCGATGGTGTCGCGTACTCTAGGAGAAGATGAAGGAGGTTCTTTTCAATCTGGTCTTTGGAATATATAGGTGAAGCGGGTTGAAACTAGGTAAGGTTCCAGTGGTATGTAAGAGCAAGAGATAAAGGAAGAAATCCGGGGTAACAAAGCGCGATGAAGGTCATGTTCTACTATGGGGGGTCCTGCTCCGATATAAGGTTGGGTCTAGGCGATCTCTTGGACGGAGAGTGACGTCTGACAGAGCTTAAGGGGTGCTGGATCGGCGGCAGCTACGTACGAGGCCAAGCCTCGCTTGTATGCTGCAATATAATCTCTCATGTACGAGTATCCCATTCCAGCGCCGTCGCTGGACGAATGAGGAAGCCCGCACTCTCACGGGCGTGGCAGGCGCGGGTGGCTTCGCGGGTTGCTAGTGGTACCAAGACCGTACCACATGATCGCGCATTCGCCCCTTCCAAACGGTTTCTATATTTTGCTCTCCTTGCTAGGCCGTCATTCGGTCTGCGAATTCCTTCGCAAACTTGAATTGATACTGTAAGTAGATGCCACCTGGAGGTTTCATCCTGTCGACGACCACTACTAAGCGGATCGGCCGAGTCAGTATCCAATAGGCGCACCGTATCCATCAGGCAAACTAGAGCTGATGAATTGGTGGGAGTTGTGAGGATGACGATCACCTCCAGGCTCGCACAGCCAGCTGCCGCCTATGCAACCAATCGCGCGCGATGATGTATTGTCTAGCAGTGGGACAGAAGAGAGCTTGCAGTTTGCAGCCATCGCCCTTGCTAGCTGCCGGATGAGCCCTTTTCTACCCGCATGCAGACGGAAAGACTCCGGGAGAAAGGTCTGGGACTCGGTGAGGGGGCAGTCAATTACATAATTCTGCAGCCGCTCTCTGCGACTGTTGGTCAAACCTATCGCGCCAATTGTGTTCCTATTTCACGGTATTGATGACGGATCTGGTTCCTGTGCGTGGGTTTCTCGGCATAACATGTCACCTCTCGCCTTCTATTGCTATGATGAACCACTCCCCATGTGAAATTCAAAGAAATGATGGGGTGTCGTGGTAGAGTAACATCATGTCTGTCCCACGTTTGCTTTGCCCCGCCTTTCCCCCGGTTTCGATCTGCATGGCCATGCTGCCATGGGGTAGATTACTTAGGGGGGCTTGACTAATAGGTAGACCCATTTGCCGTTGCTCAATCGCAGCTCGTTGCTCGCTAGGCTACCCTTCCCAGACGAACCATGCCATAGCTTCAAGCAGCTGCAAGCAACGCTGCGAGCCTGCGACAGCTTAAAGGCGGGGGAAGCACGTCGTATGCGCTAATACTACAGTACAGTACATGCGCATGCCACTACCTAGGTCAACCTCTCAACCCACGCTATCCTATTTGTACAGCTTTCATATTCACCAATGAGGGAACTGCAACTCTCTTACGAGATGGTGTAGCTTACCTTATCTCTGCGCTTGTGGTAAAACGTGAGCTCTGAAGCCATTCACGGCCATCATGCCAAGGGAGGTAGCCCGGCAGCTGATAAGCAATAGCGTCGGTGGCTGAGTGGGAGTGAGGTTTCTCTTTCACCACACACCTGGAAGGAAGGCCGGACCAGAAGGTCTTTTTCTCTTTCACCCACACCTGGAAGGAAGGAAGGACCAGAAGGGCCGGTCGGTCGACCGGGATTGCGTAGATCCCTCGACCCATCTAGCAAACGTATCATAGTACTACTATCTGTTGTCTCTAGCAGTCAATGCTCTCTTTCTGCTCGTTTTTTTCGGCTCTGCGTGATGATGTACGTTTCGTGGCCCTTTTGACGTCATGGGCCAGCTACTCCGCAGTCCCGTGTCGATTGCAGACTAGCCCGCGTCAGCCCAAACCTTGGGGGAGGACCGCTTGTCCGGCTGTTAAATACCTACCTACTGTGGCTACGGCTTGGCTTGGTGCGTGTGCGAATGGTTCCTCAGCGGCTATGCATTACAGGTACAGGCGAGAATGCGGTCCATATTAAGCGGCGAAAGCGATGGGCAGGGGACGGAGTACGGACACGGATACGGCAAAGTATCGAGAGGAGATCACATTGGCGACATGGTGGTGGTGAAAGTAGCTCTCTTCTGGTGATATCGTCATCACCTATCGCGACCAGAGGTTAAGAGCAATCGTTCAGCCATCGTGTATTGCCTAGTGGTACCTCCTTTCAAAGCTGTATCTAGCCAGCTGGAACCTGACTGCGCCTCCTCCGTTGTCGTTAGATTTAACGTGAAGGTGGACTATCATTAGTGACCACGCCTAGAGATGCCTAGAGAGGACTGTCTAGCTAGAGCTGGTGGCTGATCTCGTGATCTCATTCAAACCCCACTTCCCCGCAATGTTTGTGTACGGCACAGTAGACCCCGCGAACGGGTGTTCGCCCACTATCCTTGTAAGGTTAGGGGTTTAAACAACAGACAACAGGACAGGGATTTACCTAAGGGCCTGGTCACTGCAATCGGACGGAAGAGCCTTTACTTTGCAAAAGCAGACGTAAATTGACAATAAGAAGTAAAGGATTGTATTATGTTCTTGGCCCGAGAGCCCGGCACAACCATCGAGGTCGTCCGCCGAAGGATCAGAAGAACTGTCGGATATCTACAAAAGGAGGTATAAACAGTTAAAGCCCCAAAGTAGTCGTATATATAAGTATGTTCGACTCATCATCCCGTTCGCCTCACCCAGACCGCTAGCTTCCGATCATCCAAAGTGTGAAGGATATCGTATCTTACTCCTCCTCTTCCTCTCTCGTCCTCCTCGTCGTACATGCCGGCAAGGTCCTCGGGCGTGAAGGTCTTGGCGCGCTTCTGCATCGACTTGAGCTCCTGGATGTCGCGCTTGATGGCCTGGGCGAGAGCCCGGCGGGCGGCCGCGGGGGTAGAAGTGCCAGCCACTTTAAAATGCAGTAATTAGTACGAGGTGGAAAACCAGTTTGGGATGCGGATTTCGGGTCAACTTACTCTGGACGGGAACGACACCACCGAAGGGACCGGCACGGCGGCATTCTGGCAGCGGATGAGGCACACGTTGTTCTGGCCGGCGACGGTGCCGGTGCAGGAGGCATCCTTGGGGATGGCGGCCTTGAGAGGGAAATCGGTCTTGGCGCCGTCGCGGTTGCGGGAGTTCTCGCCAGGAGGCGACTGGGTGACCTGGATGTCGGTCCACTTGGCGGCAGTGCCGTCGGCGTTCATCATGCAGGTGTAGGGGCCGCCGCCATCGGCGTTGACCTGGTGCAGAGTCATGTCGACCTCGCCGCCAGGGGTGACCTGGGGCAGCTGCGTGCCGGTCTCGGCCATGATGGCCTTGGTCCGGCCTCGAGGTCGTTGCTGCCCCCGCCGACGGTCTCGCCGACGGTCGCCTTCTGGTCGCCCTTGAAGCGGGTCGAGTCCTGCTGGAAGGGGTTGCGGCGGGTGCCGTCGCGGGGTGTGTCGGTGGATGCCGAGGGCCACTAGTATATATGCGTGAGTCTTCACGATCAAGCACCAGATGAGAGGATCATCAAGGAACCCTCGCCGGATTGGAAGGTTACTTACTGCCAGAGCCACCGGCGTTACCGACGGCCTTGGTGATGGCACCGTGACCAGCCACGAGCTGGGCGGTGGTCATGCCCGAGGGCGACAATTGCCTTGAATGATGACATGGTGATGATGGTATGGGGTTAATAGTAAACAGTAAAGGCTGGATGAAGTCGCGAGCACAAAGAACCTGACCGGCAGGAATAGAAGTAGAGAAAATGAAGAAAGGAAGCGAAGAAGGGAAAGCTGGAAGAGGCCGGTGTGGACGAAGAAGCTGATGATGATGATGATGGAAGGGGAAAAAGACATATCTACAGCCGGACCACATGCCTTCTTATACACATATTGATCAAGTGAGGTCTCCCGCGATGATACCCTTCCGGCATGCAAGTTCCGTCCCTCGAGCTCCCGCTCACGGTCCTCGTTGGTTCTACGATAGGCGAAAAGGCTTTGCCCAACCCCTCAAAATGGGCCACGCCAAACAGGCCTCCGACCATGAGTGACATTCAAGCTTCCAATCGGGGTCCAGGAGGTAGTCAGGAGGTGGATAGGAAACATAGATCATTCGTCCATGCTAAGGGTTTGAGCAATATCGGACGACGGTGAAGATGGCCCGGAGGAGATAGTTGCCACAATGATGGGCTTACCTTACCAGCTTCTAGCCAGGCCGCTCACTCATGGATGGCTCGTGTCCGAGCATCACCCGTCCAGTGATGGGAGGGACCCTGGTCTCATGGCGGCCCAGAACACTGAGATGAAGATGATGGGAGTGCCATATCACGGCCGAACAGCCGGACATTGCATTGGTTGCGGGGGAGGCTGCCTTGAGGCTCAGCAATAATGATATTGATGGTCACTTCTTAGGGTAGTAGCCAAACGGCCGCTGGACATCTGCTGGTTAGCCAATCGCATTCGAGACAGTGGGTTGTATACCACCAAGCTTTCCCATAATCGCCCGCTAGAGGGGAGGCAGGCTGTCGATCTCAACGGAGCCGAGTCGAGCTTGGAAGCTAAGGTCCAGCAGTGGATACGCCACAAGTCCATAGCACATGGAGACAGGCAGGAGGTTTCCTGCAAGGGGAAGTCAAGTCACGGAAGAGAGTGTCACCGTCGATAAGTTGATCCAAGCGCAGGCGCCACATGAATGCCACCACGGTTTGCGTGATCTCAGGCACCGGGGTTGTCAAAAGGCAAAGAGAGCTTAAGCTTAAAGAGAGTTGTCAAGCAAGGTTCGGGGTGGGTGTTTCCCGGCCGCTTCTAGTTGCGATTGGCCAAACAGAATAAAACCGGGCTTGTGGGTGTGAAACCGAACACCCCTAGAAGCCCATTAGCTCAGTCGACGCTGCACGCCACGGGCTGCCACCTGAACCGACGACAGGTCGCATGTTTTGTTCAAGTTTGCTAAACATCCTCCGGAGAGCCAATGGGACTGAAGTTTACAAGCGGGAGATCTGGACTTGCACCTGGGTTAGTCGTCTTGGCAGGTTTCATGGGATAATTGCCGACAGCCTTCCGGACCGTGTGGTGTGCTCGTAGGTAGTAGGTGCCACAGAGAGACTGAACACTTGATGCCTGATGTGACAGATGACAGGGGACCTCGAGAATTGGCCTACAGCCAACGGAATGCAAGCCGGAACGATAAAGATTGTCGAACATGTTTTCTCGTGTTACCCCTTCGACAGGGGTCGCTGCTGGGAAAGCATGAAACCGACATGGTGCAACAGCAGAACGAGCAACTCCAATCGACCTCTTTCCGCTAGTTGGCAGTGAGGTTGGTTTTGACAAGTTTGGAAGACCAGGATCTAAGCCATCGAAACGTGCACAGCCCGGCTGGACTTGTAATGCCAAATATTCGATGTTGTCGTGATATCTCCAGTCTTCAAACGATAAAGAACAGATGCGGTTGGCTTCTTCAATTGGGGTGGTCAAGCGTCAAAATTTGTCATTCTATTCCCTAGCAGCTTGATGCAGTGCAGGGTAAGGACCCAGAAAAAAGCGTGATGTTGAGAGCAAGTAAGCACTTCGGCTACAGATAAGTCCATCATGATTATCATTCAAGATCATGACGGGATGTTTGGGCATGACGAGCTTCCACGACCCTGCTGCTAAATGACCCGGCATCGACGCATCCTCCGACGCATTTACGCTTACAGCTTGACCTAGTGACTTCAAGCTTATTTTGCAGGTGGTCTGGTGGGAGACGATTTCGGGGGGCGGGGCTGGCTTTTTTTGGGGCGGAAGGAGCCTTGATTGGTCTGGTGGCAGTTGGCAATGACTTCACTCGGTCTCTGGCCAGCTTGGGCCAGCTGCTGTTTAGTGCCTACCTCCTACGAATTGAAGCTTGAAATGGAAGGCGCATCGACTCAACGGTAGACCGAAGGCAGTCGTGCAAGCCAGACCACATTCATATCTGAAGAGCAGCGCATACAATTCTGTTCTGCGACCCTCATTTTGATACCTAGGCAATCTAGTTATCATTGCTGCCTGAGATCTCGGTGCCCTGGATCTCATCTCAACTGCAGATTGCATGATTCCAATGATCTGAGTCATCTGAGAAACGCCAATGAGGCCTTCCTTGTTGCGATACCAATTCACCCAGTCTATTTCTGTCCATTTCTGGACGACGCCACTTATCCTTTCTCTCGCCTCTCTCATCACGTGTCCTCATGTCAAAGCGAAAGTCAGACGCTTCGGAAAAGGAACACTTCGCTAGCCGCCGCCTCAGATGCGGAAAATGACGGAACCCACGGCCACCACCACATCCAGTTGACGCCCCAGGAAGAGCGGCTCAAGTCCCTCCTTCTCGAAGTAGCTCGTCATGTGGACGAGAGGAAGGTAGGGACCCGGTAGTCCTGCGATGGGGGGGGGCTGGGTCCGAGACAAGCTACTGGGCATCCAGTCCCACGACATTGATACCGCTATCAATGTTATGACTGGCGCCCATTTCAGTGCCGAGATTGTGGCCCTATGCAAGATCCCCGAGATGGTTGAGAAGCATGGTGTATCGCCCACGGACATCGGCAACCTGCACAAGATTGCTGCGAATCCGGAAAAGTCAAAACATCTTGAGACTACGACCATCAAGCTGTTCGACTTCGACGTGGACTTCGTCAATCTGCGCAAGGAGACTTATAGCGAGGACAGCCGAAACCCCCAAGTGGAGTTTGGCACCGCCGAGGAAGATGCACTTCGCCGAGATGCGACAGTGAATGCCCTCTTCTACAACCTCAACACGGGCAAGGTCGAAGATTTCACTGGTGGTCTTGCCGATATGTCAAACAAACTGATCAAGACTCCGCTTGAACCCTTCCAGACCTTCATGGATGACCCCCTTCGGGTGTTGCGTCTGGTCAGATTTGCCAGCAGGCTCCAATTCACCATCGACCCCGCTGCTGAGAAGGTGATGGGCGACAGCAAAGTTATGCAGGCTCTGCATCTCAAGATCAGTCGCGAACGGGTGGGGGTAGAGGTAGAGAAAATGCTGAAAGGTAAACTTCCGTTTTGTCATGCCGTATACTTTGGACACTAACTCGTTTTGGTAGGCGAATACCCTAAAGACGCGCTGGAACGTATTAACACGCTTGGGCTCTACCACACCGTATTTACGGACCCGGCCAAGAAGGATGACCGCAGCCTGATATCTCCAACTGGCGAACAGTGTACGAGTGTCTTGACCGGCTGAGAGAAGCCCGGACCCCGGGTTCCATCTACGATGTGCTCGTCCACACCAAAGAGGCGGCCTACTTTAGTTGGGTACTGGCAGCCGTGGTGCCTTGGGCGCCCTTCACCCCAACGGGTCCCACGAAGGGCAAGCAGCCCCCTCCTCCCGCCACACTAGCCGCAGGGAGGGAATCAAGGCACCAAACAAGGTGTGCGAAGTGATCACGGCCGCCGAGAAGCACCGACTCTGGATCATGGAGCTGAAGAACGCCGTCTGCGACCAGGAGTCGTATATCAACGAGCGAGACCGGTTCGGGATGGCCATCCGACAGTGGGACGCCCGCGGAGGCCAGTGGAGACTGCAAGTGCTTTCGGCTTTCTTAGTCCAGGCCTCGGAGGTTCTCGGTGCCGAGAAGGGGGGCGCAGACGTTGAAGAGAATTTCTTGAAGGGGTGGCAGCAGTTCCTGGACCATCTGCAGGAGCTCGATGTGATGGAGGCGCCGCTTCTCAAGCGTATCATTGACGGACTCAGCTGGCGAAGGCGCTAGGAGTGAAGCCTGGCAGGTGGATGACGCAGGCCCTTGATGTCTGCGTGGCGTGGCAGCTGCGGAACCCGAGGCGACGGACCCGGCGGGCGCGGTCGAGGAGGTACGGAGTAAGGCGGAGGAGCTCGGGATCCCGATAGTGTAGCACGTTGTTGGTCGTGCGTTCATGGGTTCTTACGGTTAGATCAGGTATTCTTACGACATGGAACTTTAGACGGTCTTGGTGATAGGGCGAAAAAGCACTTACTCGATACCCATAGACTATGATAGGCTGGAATACACATATTTCTGGCTGCCCAGAATCAACTTTGACTGTTCATTCTCACGGTGATATGTTGAAGATGAGTGTCACTCCGACAAATCCTATTTTTGACGAAGTGGATGGGACAGATAGAACTAAATCATACGCTGTGTAACGTTAATGAGAGGTACATGCTCTAATCCCTTGAGATATATTTCATTGGTTTTCTGAAATCATCATTGTTGCAGAAGAGAAATGGGAGAGTTTTGCTGATGGTTCTTGTTGGGTTTGCAGTCGTTCACGCGGCCCCACATGGAAATGCCGTACTCAGTGACTTGACGTTGGCCTCCACATTCTCTCAGCACACCAAAACACACAAAGCAACAAGGCGGCTCGGATTCCATGTCTACCGTCTTTCACGGGTCGTTATAGCATTAATCACCTGTCGCTGCTACTTCTTTCTGCTATTGCAAAGGAGCGTCAGCCTGCCGTTTCCAAGTCGCTTGATTGAACTGCCGAGACATCATGGACCCGATTTTGGAGGCCGTCAAGCGCTGCGATGCGACTGGGCCACCAGCATCCCGCGCATGCCCGGAGCTTACAGAGCGTGCGCGACCGACCCCTTGCCTCATTTTCGTGAAATATGCTAACTTTGAGCTTGTTTAGACGTGCCTTCTCGCTTGAAGGTCGATGATATTGCAGAAGGATTGGACAAGCTGTCGTCTTTGTCGGTCAGTGAGCTCAAGTCAAAGCAGAGCGACCAACAGACGATGAAGCTGCTGACCCTTTCATCATAGGATACCGTCAAGTCTCCGCGTACAAGCCTGCCTCGACAGTCAAACTGGATGATGCGGATGAGTCGACCGAGGACATATCTTCATCACTATCAGAGATATGCGACTATGTCGGCCGCAGCATCCTCCCAGTTGTACCGGCATCAAAATGATGATGAGCATGACGGTACATATGCATCTCACCAAGATAATCTCCCGTTATCGAATAACATGCTGACCCTCATCCTAGATTCTGTTTCTGTCGCCAAAACCCATTTCCTGTTCAGAGGAGAGCTTGGACTGAACATCGTCCGCACCCTCACCAACCGCCACCCTTTCACACTGAGCCCCTCAGCCCTGCTCTCTACGGTAGCCTATACCAACCCCCGAGACCCCTGGACAAGCGACGCCGCGGCAGAGATAGCCCGGCATCTGCTGGAATCCCAGTTCTCCCAAGAAGTCACCTCCGGGAAGAAGTCGATGAGCAAGGCCGATTTCATCACCGACGCGCTCCTGACCCAGCACCTACGCCCGCTTTCTCCAAGTCCGCCCCCCCACGGTCAACCCCTCCGGCCGCAAAGCCGCCTTCGTCGAAGAGCAGCCCTCGACGGTCCTGGAAGACCGGGCCACCAAGCCGTGGAAGTACGCCCACGTGTACGCCGTGACCGTCTTCGAATGGGCCGTGACCAACGCCGCTACTACTACCACCACTTCCATCTAGTAGTAAACAAGCAGCCGGCGATGCAGCAGTGGTACCGCTCCTGTCCAAGACCTGGCACCTATTCACCCCCGTCCTCCTAACCCTCCTAGACGAGTCCGAGACCGCCCTCAAGATCCGCGCCCTGGGCATCTTCGGCACCTTTTGGTCAGGCTGCCCGCCGGGCCTCATGGACCAAGTCGGCCTCTCGGTCTTCGAGGACGCCGTCTTCCCCGCCGTACACTTCCTCCCCAACATCACGCCCGAGGACGAGTCCCGCCGCATCCTGGACGCGGCGTACCCGGCCCTGTTCCAGCTCGCTGGCCTGACGCGTCGGAAAGCGGGGAGTCGACAAATGTACTGACTACTCCGCAAAGGAAATTGCTCGACCGCGTCATTCGCGAAGGCATCCTGACGGGCTACTTTCACGCCAAAAACCATATACAGCTCACAGTCGTATTCTGCGACAATTTGAGTTATGCTGTGAACGGAATGGGTATATTGAGTGTGAAATATCTAAAGGTACGCGCTCGCTCTGCCTCTCTTTCTTCCCTCTTTTTCTCCTCTTTCCATCCATAAGTAGAAGCCACGCTATCTTTTGCAAACAAAAACGCCGATCTGCGATCAAGCATACATGGCAAGCGCCCTCTAACTGAAGACAAAATTGCAATACTGACAAAAAGGATTTCCTTTGCACGTACAGGCATCCTCCCCATGATATCCGAAATCATGACCAACCCTTCGGCACCAAGCATACCCTCTCTCTGCTGGCCTCTATCCATCTCCTCCAAGCGGTCCTGCGCTGCTGCTGGCCCCGCATATCCGGCTACCAGAACGAGATAATCCGGATTCTCACCGTGTGCTGGCTGAACATCGCCGATGAAGACACTTGGTCAGCCTCGGACAACAAAGCGCCGACGAAGGAGGATCTCGAAGCTCAGCTGACCAAAGCAGCCGCCATGCTAGCTTCCATCATCCGCAACAACTCACAGCAAAACCAAGACCAACCGGGCATCCTGTTCGACGACCTCGTGTCGCCCCTTGTCAAAAAGGAGCCCCTACTAGCCCCATTATTCGCGAGCCCACATCATTCTACATCATCCCCAGTAAACTAGGTAGGTAGGTATATGTCCTCAAACCAAAACAATGAAGCAATCAATGAATCAATCAATGTACTGCTGCGACTGCACCTTAAAGCCCCATGCCGCTCTCGCTCGGCAGCGGCTGCTGCTTGAACAAGCTCTTGCCGCGCAGCCACTTCCGATACGCCTTGTACCGCTTCTTGGGCAGGTCCTCCTCCGTGACCGTGAGCGGGTTGTCGCCCACGCGCAAGAGATCCCAATACGCCGCCAGATCCTGCTCCTTCCTCGACAAGGAGTCGGGGACATGTGAAGCAGCCGCAGCCGAAGCGCCAACACTTCCATCCATAGCAAAAGCAGAAGCATCATGGGTGGCCGCCGCCGTGTTGCTGTTAGCCCACGACGCCGACAGCCCGTCGACCTGCCAGCTCCCGTTCAGGTAGTCGCGGTACTCGGACGCATCCACATCGGCCGGCGCCTCGTTGGACGACACGACCAGGGCAGCGACTGCGCGTGCGAAATGTACCGCGCGTAGTCGTCCATGTCCTGCGCGTTGACCGACGGGTGCAGCGACTCGTGCACCACCTTGGGCGAAGATGAGCTGGGCCTGGGCCGACTTCTCGGCGGGCGTCTGCTTACGAGCGGCCGCGTCCAGGGTCCGGCCCACGCCTCCACCTCCGCCGCCGCCGTTGTTGGTGGTGCTGCTGTAGTAGTTGCTGCTGCGACTGTTGTTGTTTCCATTGCTGCTATAGTAGTTCCTTTGTCGGGTTTCCTTCATGATGCTGTGGGGCACGGCCGTAGCGGGCCCTTGTTGTTGTTGTCGGCCGCCACGTTGGGCTGTAGCCAGCGCTGAATAGAGATGCCTTTGCTGTTGCCCGTCCGCTCGCTCATGATCGACCGTCTCGTCCAAGTCTTCGTCGCCGCCGCGACGCCGTAGGCGCTCTTGGGTCTACGATCGTCACTCCTTTTTGGTCGTGGCTGAATTATTCTTCCTATTCTGAACGAGTTGTTGATTATTCATCTGGTGAAATGCTGCTTCTGCCGCGGGCTCGACTGAAGAGTATCCCCGCCGATGCCACCGCCACTGCTATTACCGCCACCGCCCCTTTCTCCGCCCTCGTTGCGGACTCGGAAGGGGCTGGATCATAGCGGCCCTCTTGGGTGGATTTGAAGGGTATGTACTTGATCGTGCTGTTCATCTTGTAGGGGAACATCTTGAGGAAGGACGACAGGGTTGACGGCCGGTAGTATTCGAGCCAGTAGTCGTCGAAGAAAGAGGCGGCTGCTTCTTCATCATTGCCATCTTCTTCTTGTTCTTCTTGTTGCTGTTATCGGCATCGTCGGTATTTTCGGCAGATGACACCAGCAGGGGGTGGTGTGTAAGGGGCTAGGCTGCGGCGCTCGAGAAAGCGCGGAGTGAACCAGCGTAGTAGTCGTGGTGGACCTGGTTCGACCAGGCGCGCGGGTCGGAGTGGTGCAGGTAGTAGTCGGTCGCGAGGTCCCAAAGCATAGGCTGGCCGAGAGCGAATTTGTAGTTGCCGAGAAAGAGGTTGTAGGCTTCCTGACGTTGGCTGTCCATAAAGGAGTTGTTGTAGTACCGCTTGAAGCTCTCAATCATGTCGCGGCTGTGCGAGGTCCACTGGTTGATTTTGCGATATGTCTCCATCGTATTGACAAGTTGGGAGCCGCCGTACTGCACCGCGATGGTGTCGCCGTGGTCGTGTAACATATGGGTGAACAGGTTCACAGCGTCGGTGTCGTAGTCGATATTCGTGTCGGCAAGAATCCCAAGCGCATGCAACTGGTGGCCGAGCGCTCGTTTCCCAATGATAAACTGGGCGGCATTGGTTCGGTCGAGGCAATCGATGCAATTGGTGCGCGCCACGCCATTCTGCACATGTGTAGGGGAGATATCGCCGTCGCCGTTCTGGAAGAAGCCCGTCGTGGTTACCACGGACTCGGCAATGCTTTCGAGTGTGCCAATGACATCCTGATCGCGGCTCTTAGCAGCTCGACTCATGTCCCGCCTTGTATATGATCTTGTTGTCGTCAGGCAGGAAACTGGTTCAGGTAATTGATGCAGTTGGTAAACTCGTCCAGCAACTTGCTCTCGCGCGGCGTGCTCGCGGGCCTTGACGAGATTGAGGACGTAGATGGGCGACCCGTAGCGCTCGAAAAGGTTGTTGAAGTGCTGGGCGGCCGCGGTGTAGAAGGGATCGACGAGATTGAGTTCGATGGGCGGCTTCGGCGTCACGCCAATGTTGTCCTGCGTCCAGTAGAGCGGAATGCTGCCTCGGTGCTGCACGTACGAGGTGAATTGGGGCGACGCGAACAGCTTGGGGCCGGGCGAGTGGAAGGAGGTGGTGAGAGATTCGGAGACGATCTGTTCGGTTTCGACATCGTTGGCGACGTAACCCAGGTCGTTGGCGCCGCGCTTGAGAAAGCGGGCTCCAGCAAAATACCGAGACCGTCGCGCAATAATGGTGATGTAGGCACTGCGGCCGTATATTGACAAAGCAGCTTGATCTATGTAGCCATGGATAATAGGACGGCACCAATCGAAGGGTTCGGGTATTGCCGCTTCAGCAGGCTGCATTAGGTGGCTGTTCCATACAAACATAGAATTGAAATCATCATTGATAGTTCCTGGCTGCCCATTTGCCAGCGCAGTTCGCTCGCGGGAGATTGTGCTGCAATGTGCGCGTGATGTCGTAGGAGTAGCTGTAGTAGAAGGACCTCGTCAGGTCGAGGTTGTTGAGAATAGCCAAGAAGCGAGGTTCTTCTGTGTTGCGCACATCGGGCCTGAACTTGGCCGGCGTCAAGGGAATGAGCTCGGTGCCGTCGACTTGGTAGACGTAGTGGCCGCCAATCATAGCGACAGTGCTTTTCTTGGTGATCAGCAGCATGTAGTAGGGGCCCGTGAACTTGATGAAGCCCAGCAGGCCCCAGGTAGTACAGCGCTGTTTTATGCCTCCAGTGCCCTTGTTGCCGTCGTCGATGGTGTCGAGCAGGGCGTTCATCTCCTTCTGGCTGTAGATGATCTTGTCGTCGGTGATGGTGAGCTCCGAGTCGGGCTCGTGCGTGTTGCGGTCGACCTTGAGGATGCGGAACCGCTTCTCGGTGACGTCGCCGCCCACAATGTAGTAGCGGCTCGCCGTCTCGTAGAGGGTGAAACTTGTGCATCCTGTAGAAGAGGCGCGTCAACGAGCGGCCGTCGTACTCGTCGTCGGCAGGGGTGTCTTCTTGTCGGGCGGCGGCGGGGTCGTCCGGGCTGCGCGTGCGCACGAAGGGTTCGGCCACGGCTGGCTCCTCGTCCGTGTCGTCGTCGGGTACCGCATTGCCGGCTTTGCGCTTCTGGGCGGGCGCAGTCTGCGAAAGCGTCTCTTGACTCGCGTTGTTCTGCAGCAGAGGGAAGACGGGCTCTGGGCTAGCACGGGCGGCGGCTGCTGGGAAGCTTCGGTCGGCGTCGCTGTTCCTGCTGTTTCGATGTCGTTATTGGCGGAGGGATCGAGGATGTTGCTGCTGGTCAAGCTGCCATTGTTGTTGCTGCTGTTGGACTTTGTGCAGGTGCCGGCTGAGACGGAGGCTGGGGTGGTGCTGGCGGCCATCAGACCTTCTGCTTCGAGCACATCCCATGTTGATCGACTTTCTTTTCCGTCGCCTAGAGAAGTACGTAGGTATGCACATGCGGGTAATCAATCTCCTTCCTGTCTAGCCTCCTGCCGCCTATTCCTTCACCGCCCCCTACAGAGAGGTTGGAGGGGGGTAAAGGTCCAGGCCTGTGTTACCCTGCCGAGCGTAAATACAGTCATTCCTCCGAGAATGGCGGAGTTTGGGGCTGAAGATCAGAGGAGTAAACCACGAGAAGGAGGCTCTTGGCGGCTCATCGGGTCATCGCCAACTGCAGCAGAGGGTGAAGGAGTGGGTGTGTAAGCGTGTTGCGGCTAATGTGGTGTATCCCTCGGTGCTGGGAACATGACGCACGATTGATTGCCGACGGAGGATGGTTGGCCGTGTGTCACAGGCGCAGAGGCGCTGGAATGGTGGTGGGGCACAGCACCCATCCGCCGTTCGAGTTGGTGGGGACTAAATCGGCCATGCAGCTATCATCGCGATGGCCCTCGATCGTTACTGAAACACGCAGAAATGCTTATTTGATGCGCCAACAGACCAAACAATGTTCTGTCGTCCTTAACTACAGAGCTTTTGGTCATTTTTACTCGTATTTTTAAAGACGTCAAATTAAGCAGTTAGTAACATACTTGAGCTTGAGCCTCGCGATGAAGTATACCTAGGTATATTTTTGCCATGCCCCGTAACAATTACTCTATAGAAACGAAGACTTATTAATGGACGTGAAGCTTATAAGATTATCGCGCTTCAGTTACAATAGAAACGAAAAACGTAGAGCAACTAAATGCAGGTATTCATGTTATTCATGTTCATTGAAAATTCTATCAAGACGTGCTATTCTATTTGTTTGATGCAATGTCTGGCTTCCATGGCCAAGTGAGTGGTAAAAGAAACGAAAAGACGATACAGCAACGAGTGACCAACGCTGCTGGGTTGCTGCCGGCAAGCCAAATACAGTCCTTATCAATTTGTTGGGTTTGAACGGTTCCAAGCCCTGGGGCACACGGCGGCCGTGGCCCCGCTCAGCTTCGAGGCCACCCAGCGCATGAGGCGCTCCCAGACGGCCAGGAAGCTCTGGAACATCTTGCGGACGACGCCCCACAGCCACTGGAAGACGGCCTCCCAGGGGACGAAGTAGGCGGCGGCGGCGGCGCCCACACCTAACATGGTGGCCGGGCCGGCGGCGAGGGTGATGGCCTGGGCAGGCCGGCGGCGCCGATGCTGAGGGCGGCGGCGCCGAAGTGGTACTCGACGAACATGCCGCCGGCGGTGGCGCGCATGGACTGGGCGTTCTTGGCGCCCGTCAGGATGCCGATGATGTGGCCGATGGGCTTCTCCCAGCGCCCACCAGGGCCGCTCCGGGCGCATGGCCAGCTGCGTGCCCCGCTCGTCGTAGCACAGGTGGTCCTCGTCCGGGACGTGGTGCAGGCTGTTGAACAGCTCGTACACCTCGTTCTTGTCCGAGTTGGACAGCGACAGCGTGTACGAGTCGCCCCAGCCGCCGCCCACCGGCACCATCTGCTTCCGGTCGGGCGCCGGCTGCTGCACCTGCATGTCGCGGCTCATGGGCCCGCCGTTGTTGAAGGCCGGGTCGTTGAGCACGTCGGTCTCGATCCGGATGCCGACGCCGCGGCCCAGGTAGACGGCGTGGCTCTGGTGCTGCTTGGCCTGCCACTGGTCCAGGCGCGTCTTGGCGTACGTCGAGGAGCCCGCAATGAGCAGAGTCCCCGCGGGCGGGCCCAGGCTTTGGTCCTCGTGCCGGAAGATGCTCAGGCTCTTCATGGAGGCGGCAACCTTGAACTCGATCGTGTCGAGATCCTGCCCCACAAGGATCGTGAGCTGGCGGGGCGAGCTCTTGTCTGACTGCACCTGCTCAATGGTAGACTGGAGCGACTTCGGGCTCGTGATCTTGACGGTGGTTTTGCCTGATGATAGGTCGTTAGCAAACCTGGTACTGCAATGCTTAGGGACGGTCACCAATACTCACCACGCCAGAATTTCAATTTGGAGCCCTGGAGCTTGCGCTCGAGTTCGGGGACCGCAGAGGAGTTCACGACGGCGATGATGGCGCGACCCTTGTCTGTCCGGTCCTCTTTGATGATGCGCTTCAACTGCTCAGCTCCATGCTGCGCTGTTGCGACCGGGAGCTTGCCGAAGACACCTCGGAGAGGGGGGCGCCTTGCTGTTGATCTCCACAACGGGCTGTTGCTGCTTCGACAGCTAAGTGATCTAGGCTTGGGGCGTGTGAATGGTGTTTCGTTTCGATAAAGAGAGTGTGTTGAGAGATTGACTGAGGAAACGAGAAACACATTCGAATCTCGGCGCGAAAAACATGGCATTTTCATACATACCTTGGAAGCTTAGACCGGTGCTATCATGCCATGCTATTGTCCGGGGGTGCTGCAGTTTGACTCAATGATTTGCTCCGAGGAAGCGGTCTGCATCTGGTGGATCGCGTGTTGTGGTGGGCTCTGATACGCTGCCCGCGCGCTCGGGGCTGAACTGGCCAATTCCTAGGCTCGCCAGGGCGGCCGGTGGAGGTTATCGAGGTTATCGCCCGTCCTATTGCTCCACGTAAACACCGCTCAATCCCACCGACTCTCATTGGACTCTCATGCAGTCGCCCTACGCGACGCTGCGAACCCTGTGCCCTGGCTCCTGCCCTGGCCGTTTCCCTGAGAACCGCTGTCAACCCCCCCGGAGTAGCTTCGCTCTGCCCGACGAATGAGATGCCATCGAAGCTCTGGTCGAAGGCCTCCCCCTGATCCCTGTACAAGGTGTAATACCGCCGAGCCGCACGGCCGCCAGGTCTTGTGATGATTTCACCAGCCACCTCCCTCCCAAAATCTCTCCCAAAACCCCTGCTTCAGCCACACTGTGGCGCATGGACGACATCGGCTTTGCTGCGACTGGCCCCTCCAGTCACGATGACTCTTCTGTTCCACGGCGCTTCCCCGATTCCTGGTCTCCACGACGAAACAAGATGAGGTGTTGCAGTCACGAGGGGGAGAACGTGGTGAGGTGGCAGTCGAGCTAGCTATCCTGTTTCATCTCATTCTGGAATGCATGCCAAGACCTTTTATCCTGTTACCCTCACTCATGTTTTGTTCCCTCTGCCCAAAGCTGGAGGAGGGGCATTACCAATCCCTTTGAGCGTGAGGTCAACATGCGCAGATAGTCTCCTATTGGCTTGTGATAATACTATTACTGGACTCTGCCTCTGCGATAAGGAGACGTCATATCCGCAGCCGAACGGATCCCGCTCAGAAGACGGCCAATGGCAGCTGTGTGTTCCGCGCGATCGTGCCATGCTCTTGCTGAGTGTTCTCGTGGCATTCGACAAAACCTCTATGGCGTCACTGTGTTCCCTAATATGCCGCCGAAGCTGGGCCGCCCAGCATCTGACAGGTTCACGAAGCCCTCAAAACCGGCGGAGGCTGGTTATCTCTGCTGATCTTCTGAAGAGGCAGCCCACCCGTTGTGCGCGTGTTGGGCGGCACTCATAGATATGCATTGGCCTTGGGCCGATCTTCGAATATGGTCGACACATGGCAAGCTGATCGCCCAGAGGATAGGCCTCCGACTTTGGTATTGGCCAATCTTAACAAGGTTTCAGGCTCTGAAGCTCAAAGAGGAAACAGGAAAAGTAGGGGGGATGCAGGTATGGAAAGCGAGCAAGAAATGATATTGGAAGGGAAGAAGAGGCCCTGGCAGAAGGCCCTGGCTGCTGCTTGACGCCTGTGGGCCTCTCTCAGTATGTGTGCCCAATATGGGGCTACCAGGCTGACTTGACGTACGGGTATCGCCGCACGATCGCCCTCGCAGTCCTCCCCGCCCATACATACGCCCAAGAAGTTTGGGTCCGGAAGGAAAAGGTCTCTTGGTGGCGTGTGTGACCAGATTAAGGATCAAATGGTGGCAGGCTCACGTCTCAATATCACGATGTGCTTCCAGCTATAGCGTCGCTTAGCTCCGCCGCTTCAACGCCGACGGGGTAGCCGTTATGCTTGCTTGCTCCCTCCTATTCCAATTCTCTGTCAAACATTCCTGACCCTGGGGCCTTTCCAATTTCGAGTCAGTGCAGGCGTGTTTGTCAGGAATGTGGAGGGCCCTGTTTTGCGCAGTTGTGGAGATGGAGGTTTACAGGCTAAAGATCGATATCTGCTGGATATGCGGTCCTATCGATACTAGCTTTGCAAACGCGGAATCTCTATCATTCTGCTTTCTTCGGCTGCTGTTAATAATGTTCCTGCTTTGGGTTTTGGAGTATTCATGCATTCATTACTCTTCCCACATGTCCACCGCGCACTGGTGACCTGATGACGGCCGGTGCACGGTGGCCTGTTCACAGCACTCTGTAGTCCAGACAACAGCCATGAGAACCCAATTTGTTTTTATGATTAACGATCAACCATTATCGCGCTGCCTAGTATGCCTCCCATATGATGTTGTTGAGTCGGCGTCAAATCATAGCAGGTCCAGGGTGACCTCTTCCTCCCGAATCTCCCGTCCCCAAACCTCCGTGTCCAATAGCCTTGCGCAATTCTCATCTGCCCACCTTCATGCTACCAAACTCCTCCGGGCATGGATTCCATCCCTAGATCTCAAGCATCTTTGTAGAAAGATGCAGGGACGCAATCCCAGTCGACAGGTGGCCCCTTTCGTTTATGAGGGAGGATTGGTACGACAATCGCGTCGTTTTCATCATGTACCAGTCGGTGTTAAGAATGCCCGACACCTCCGTCGTGTCGAGGTTATCTAGAAGGTTGCCCATGAACTCTTGCGTACCTGGGTATGGCCTGTTAGCTACTTGTTCAAGGGCTGGGATCCGTGAAGATGGTGCTCTCTTACCAATCTCTTTGGAAGCAGCATGGTTCTCTTAGGTAGTTGCATCAGGAACGGTGACGACTGGAATCTGGTTTATTCGATCCCTGATCGTTTCTCGTATCATCGGAGCTGTCATTTTGGCGACAATCTCATGCTTCATTGTATGTCTCCCTCTAGAGTGAGTTGCGATGTGCTCTGAGCTTCCGCTCACAACCCTTGCGTCCATCACATGGCTGCCCTGAGTAGAACCAGTCCGTGTGAGCCTTCCTAGCCACAAGGGCGATGAAGAGGCACCGGAGTCCATCTTTCTTGCTCCCGATTATGACCTGTTAGAACTTCAAGAGCTAGGAGCTGTGAGAATGAGGGGGGTTTCACCAATTTATTTGAGCGGTCATCTGGCTTTTTGGGGGCGATTCCATGCGCCCAGGTAGATCGTCGAAGTCCGGGTCGTTTCCCTACTCAACGATTGTCGACTCGGCCTTCACCAGCGATGGCAACCACGAGCCCAAGGCTAAATGAACAAGGTACACCAACTTGGTGCTGCTCAGCTACTTCGAGAAAAGAAAAAGAACAAGTTACACGCGAAACTTGGTTTCTATCAGCGTGGTGGTGGTGGCACGGTTGATATTCAGCGCCCCTCGATGTCTGACGTGTTTTTATTTGTCAATCGTACTCTATACGAATTCATTACCGTGTACTAGATGGTTCGAGGCCGGTAGGCCAGTCAAGCACCAATGACCATTACCTGCGTTTCGTTTTGGTATCCATTGCCGTAGACAGCCAAGGCTGCTGTCACGAAGTTGCCTCCTATGCCCTGTCCATATATAATATCCTGAAGCAGACTCTGTACTAATGGTTCGAGGCCGGCCGGTAGGCCAGTCAAGCACCATGACCATTATGCTGCTTTTCGTTTTGGTATCCATTGCCGTAGACAGCCAAGGCTGCTGTCACGAAGTTGCCTCCTATGCCCTGTCCATATAATATCCTGAAGCAGACTCATTAGCATGGCTACCTCTAAGCCATGCTTGCCCAAACACCCCATTTCCAAGCAATCCACCCGATGCTCATCTTGTAGAACCTGCGTTTTCCGTGAAGAGAAGCAATAATCTCGCAGATTCCCAGCACACCAGCCAAGTCGAGAGGAGACGGAGACGCAAAGCCACGCTGCTTAATAGATCTCTATACCCGATGTGTATTGATGCAAAGAGGAGGGCACGGCATTCTAGTCCACTGCGGACCAGTCTGTGCGGAATGGGTAGGGGTCGAAAGCAATCTCGTCGTCTGCAACTTGGTTGGGCTAGTGTGTTTACGTCGAGAAGCTCGACGGTATCCAACTCTGCAAGGACCTGTCTCATGAATTCATTTCTCTTCATGCTCACTGTGTAGATTGACTGTTAGTCGGATGAAATGACTGATAGGTGGAAGCAGGTTTACCGACGTTCGTCCTGGTACATGGTCTCTTCTTCCAAAAGACTGCCGTCTGCTCCATCCGGTCGCTTAGGAAAGTCACCAGCCGTGACTTGCTTGATGTGGGTCTGATCGTTTCTTGGATCAGAGGTTTCGACATTTTGGTCACGATGGCGTGTTCCATCGCGTAGACTTCTAATTGTACCGTCTCTCGTTTCGACCGCAGTTCTCGCTCGCGGCTCTTATGGCCAGGGTCGGGCTGGCCTTGGTAGAACCATCGGTGTGGGACTCTCGGGCCGCGATGGCGACGGAGAGCAGGCGGAGTCCATCCTGCTTACTTTGTGCATCCTCTCGCGGACTCCACCTCACGTGGTCCCATTCCGCCTCTACGTCCTTGTAGAAGTTGTGGGACACTCTGTGGTGAAGTGTGTGCTTCTCGCACCAGTCACTTCCATACCAATCAGTGGGTTCTTGGCAAGGAGTCGCGTCGATAAAGCCTGTGTTCGCAATCTTCAGCGGATTTGTATCTCATGGGGTGAAGGATGGATGGTGAAGCCTTGTACCAACCTTGCAGTGCGTCATCTTGGCGTGGCTGTAAGTGGACGATGGATATCCTTCAGCTTGCCAGCAAAGCAAAGCTTTCCAGAAAGAGAGAGAGCTAGAAGGATCGTGAACAATCATGAGATTCCGACGGGTAGAGTTGTGTGGGACGCCCATCGGTTGCGTGTGTTTTTTTTGATCTCGCAGGGTTTGCGAAGACCAAGAGAGTTCCACGAGCAGAACCCGACGCAAGATCATGACTTGTCAATGGGTTTTTTTTTTAAAAAGATGTTTGCTACTTTGACAAGTACGGGGAGCTCAGAGCTCTGTCACTGTCGTCGATGCTGATTACAGCCCCTTTAGCAACCTTACCCTAACCCCACTTGTAGGACCTAAATACGCAAAATGGCATTATTAATAGCTCCTAGGCCTGAAACAGAAAGGATAACGGGGTTGATAAGCACGATAGCAGCTTGGTGTTGATGGCAACCATCTGTGTACCACTTCTAGGTGGTTGGGAACGCCAAAATCCCCAGTACTCGATGTATTCAACGACGACAAACAACGCGTCGAACGTCTTGCCCCTCACCCCCCGGGTCTTTTCCTAGGTCCACCACTGAAGCGAGCAAACAGACAGAGGGTCTTGCACTTCAGTTTAGTTAGGTATCCCCGAACTTGGAAGCCAGCAGTAGCTGGAGCACCCTGGGCTTGATGCGAGCCTGTGCTGATGTAAGTATGGCGTATGCTCACTGCATAGTCTTACTTGGTGCTTTCGAGGATTGCGACGATGTGCTTTCTGCGGTCCTTGAGATCGTGGGGGAAATATACATCCGTACCGACTTGGGCATTAGGGTTGTTGCGCTTCTGGGGTATGGCATATGCTCGACTGCTGGTTGAAGTAGATATCCCAGCAGTCGATATGTATTTATCACACAGTATCTGCGACTGCTAGACTGTCAGTCAAGTGCTACTAGGGTTACACATATTATGATTTCAAATACCTTCCTGTGTGGCCAATAAATAGCCTTCCCTGGTTCTTTTTGATTATTCTCTCAGCACATCAAGAGGTTGTGTGATCGTCACGTTGGTGATGGCGTTTCTTAAATCTCAGAGATGACATTCAGGGACCTTCGTTTTGATTGCGAAGTTCATCGTCCAGAGACCCTCCTTGACTTTGGCGGTCGCCGATCAATACCCCGACACGCTCTTCGTGGCCCTCGCAGTTCTTGCTCGGAAAGAACCAGGCGCTGTGTGCCTCTCTGGCCACGATCACGAGGTTGACTAGTACAAGGCCAACTCCTTTACGCTCGGCGTCGTCGAGGCCATCGAGATTGACGAGTCGATAGAATGCCGACTCGGTGAGCTCATAGAAGTAGTACAGTCCCCTCTCTTGCTTGAATGGCCTCGCAGTACGGCATCCTCACGGATCCACCGGGCTGAGGTAACAGGGGGCCGAATCGATCACGGCCTGGACTGTTGTCAGTAATGAGTACCTTACATCATCCACAAAGTGATACTAATGCCGAATCTTCATACTTACACGGCAGTGCGTCGGCAAATCATGCTCCTCGTCCAGAGGATAAAAGTAACAGAAAAGGCGGAAGAGTGATGTCACAATAATATAGATGATGGATGTTGTGTATAATTACGAGCAAGACAGCGACAGCTTCATAACATCGTTTCACTTACACTTTCACGCTTTCTCGCAGTCTCTATTTCCGGTTCAGACCTGCTTGTCGTCGTGGTATTTGCTACTTCCGGCTCATTTCGTCCCATACCCAGTATGCATTTGGGGTCTTTATCGAGTCCCCCAACCGGATGTATCATTTCCCAAACATCCGTGATGGCTCAGATCAAGAAGATGCCAAGCAAACACGCATCATCTGCTCGGACCAGCCTGTTCTGGCGCTTCCCGAGCGAGCTAGTGAGGCATCTCTCGTCTGACATCCGAACGGTCTCTTGCCGAGATAGAAAGCATGTAGAAAGAACCGAGTCCATCTCGAGCACCGCCAATGCATAAGTGAGTCTAGGGTGACCTAAGGATCCTCCCTCACTGCATTCCAATCCACACTGTCGTAGTCGCTAGCGAAGATATCATCGATGTATTCGCAATTGGGGTTCGATATGCGCCGGGGTGGCCGTCTGGTGGTGAAGGATCTCAACGAACTCAAGTCCCTCGAGCGCTTCCCATATGCTGATGATGGCTAGTCACTGGACCGTTAGTCGAGTGCTCTGCCACGGAGGGCCAGCGGGTTGGGGTATTGAATATTACCTTCGCGTTTTGCTGACAAGATTTCTTCTCTCGGGATCCAGTTTTTCCCTCAGTGCATCAAGACGCTGTGGGAACGGCGCTGATCAAAATGGATCTTATGATATCCCGAAGAGAAGATCAGGAATTATGGTGTTGATAGCGTAATTCATATTCCAGAGAGTGTTCTTGATCTCTCCGCGCAAATAGATACACTCCTTTTGCTCATGAGTTATGTGTCGTCCTCGCTGGGAAAAACCAGTCGCGCTGGGCCTTGCGAGCGACAATGACGATGCTAATCAAGACGAGCGCCACTCTCTTATCTTCAGGGTTGGTGCGGTTTTTCAAATCCTTGATCCCCCTGCATCTCTCTTCAAGGGGCTTCTGAAGTGGTAGAGCTCGCTCTTGTTTTGCGTGCTTCTCGCACCACTTTACATGCTGGGTGTCCACCATTGCGCCCTGGCAGCCTTCAGGGTCAATGAAGGCCTGCTATACGTTGCATTGGATAACGGTGTCATCGTGTAACTCGTCAACAAGGCCCGATCTTCATCCTTACCTTGCAGTGGGTCATCGTCATCTGCTCCTCGTCATGTATCGGTATGGGAGCGTGTTTGAGCAGTGACAAGCCCTCCATGATTCCGCGGATCATGCGGATGCATGCCCTGCGGAGAAACCCGATCACAGCCATCTTGCTGTGAGACAGGCGGGAATCAATCAATCGGGAACCGAGCATTGGGTGGAGGAAGGTAGCGCCGGTGAAACGAGCGAACGTTGGGTGAAGCAAGTGAGCGCCGGATGAAGGAGAGGATCTCGGATAGAGCAAGGAAAGGTCGGACAAAAGTATCGGAAAAGAAATTGTTGATCCAAGAAAAACCAAGTAGGAAAGTGAAGTTGTTGTTGTTGTGGTTTAATTAGCAAATTGAACACGACCTAACCCAAGTGATGATTAGGTCCAGAAAGGAAAGTCGACAGGAACTTGGGTAAAACAGGTCTTTCTCTGTAGGTGTCTGCTCAAGGCTTACAGGTGCTGTATTTCGCCGCTCAGAGGGACCTCAAAAGTGACGAGGGTTCCGTTGCACGTGCTTCTACAGCGGTTGATGCGCTCTGATGACAGCAAACACACTGCCACGGGCGTACGACGAGACCCGGACTGTGGTACTGAAACGACAATAGAAGGGCATAGGAACATCAAGGAACTAGTTCGGGGTCCATACATCGTTGCATTTCGCCTAGATACTTGGAGAAAATAATGATGGATTAGGGATTTATATGCGCCCCCCTGTCGACATGATCGGGGCATTTCTTCTCCTTTATGATTTCACTGACTTGGAAACAGACTGACTGGCCTTAAGGTGATTTAAAGAGAAGCTGTTGACCGTATGAGCGACGCATGGTCCGATGTTGGTATCGCTCATGGCTGGTCGACGCTGCTTTAGGTGTTTCCCAAGCGGCGCTTCGGTACCTTGATCCGCTCTCGTCTCAAGATCGTCTCCCCCAGCTCGACTCAGCAACGATCTCCCCGACACGCTCAGAAAATCCAGTCCAAGTCAGACGAGGCCATTCAGATAGGAATTCCATTGCAAATGGATATAAAATATATTGACCAAACTACGATGCTGCCGAATATATACCTTTGGTCGGAATTGAGCCGAAAGTTGAACGCCAAGAAAGGGTAAATAATTACATAGATATTCGAAGCGAAAAGAAATATTACGGGCAAAGGAACGACCTTAATACAGCTCTGGAGTGAAAGTTTCCAAGTAAACACACCCGGTTCCCCATGTACCATGGCAATAGGTTCATGACAAGTCGCTGTTTGCTGTGCCAATGAGGCATACATCCTAGCCCGTACCACTGGGAAGTTTGGCATAGGAGCGTGTACTGATTGTGGCTGGCAGAATATTCAATGATGGCAACCCAACTGTGGGCGTATTTCCTGCCAACTTGCTTGGAGCCCGTTGAAACTAAAGATGCAAGCAGGAGCATTTTACAAGATGTGTCACCCGATACTACATCTTGACAATCGTTGGCTTGCGTGAGGCCATCGACAAACACACGAAGACAATTACTAGTAGTCTGGACGAAAGACAGAAAAAAACAAGGTGAAGAATTTGGCATCAAGCTTTATCGACTGGTTGAAGACTACAGATTCTGAAATAACCAGCAAAGGGAAGAAGGCCAGAAGGGAAGAAGGCCAGGGGAAGAATAACAATCATATGTAATGTATCAACGGCAACCATCTCCATCCAATACCTGCCTGCCCCATTGGTCTATATTTACCTCCTTATACGCTCACCTGAGCGCAGAAATAAGCATGAGCTGTGTGACCGGCGAGATGTGCAAGGCAAGATTCAGTTGGGGAAAACGTGTGTACTGTTTCCCACGATCAACACCCTTTGGTCGCCCGCTCAACTCGCTGTGTCCATTCCAGGTCCATGGTAGGATCCTACCACTCCACCTTCGTGTGGTCCGTTGCATGGACGTCTGCGATGTACAAGCAGTCGATACTGGACAACTCGTACGCCGAAACCTGGTCCATATCTAGCAATTCGATGTATTACTGGAGATTGTCCAGGCTGGACCATGGATTGGTTCCACCTACTGAACCATTAGATAGGCCCTATGGTTTTGAACTTCGATCGTCGGAACTTCCATGTTCACATACCCTCGTACTGGTTAGAGCATCCTTGCTCGCTGCCGCAGCTTTGCCGATCTGCCGTATGGTATTGATACTGGTCTTGTCCGAGATATTCGCGGTCCAAGTCAAGATTTGGGTCGCGATCTGGGTCGCATTCTGGCTGGTACTTCTTGCGACGTTAGCCATAACTTTGTCGGTTTGAAATATGTCGGAAGTTGGATGTAGGTTGTTGGGGTGTTTCTCTTTGTTAAGCAGTCTTACTTGTTGAGCAGATGGTATCTGGATTAAAGACTTTCTTATGATTTCTCGCAAGTCAAGTTCAGATATTTGGATGATGGTTCCAAACTTCATACCGAACAATTTGTTCCTTACTCTGATGAGCTTGGAGCTCACCACCATCTCGTGCTCGACGTGGCCGTCGTCAGGGACGCCGTTCCAAAACCAGTCGGTCATGGCTTGCCTCGCGGCAAGGACGATAGCCAATAGTGTGATCGCAGTTATCTTGGTTTCAATGTCCTCGGTCGTGTGGTAAAACGCGCAAAGGGCGTCCTTCTGCTCAAGGTGTTTCTGACACCATGACTGGCAGCGGACCGTCAGATTGGAGCAGCCAGGTACAGCGCCTCAAAGAGGCGGCGGATCATATGAGCGCATTTTCTGCGTATAAAGTTGATGACTGCCATGTTCTTCCCGTCTCATCTGATGGGGTTGCTTGTGTGAAGATTAAGAAGGATTCTGCTGTTGCCAATGGTTAAACGACGCGTCATAACCTGAGCTCAGACGATGAGGCTATGGGGAGAAAAAGGCCGCGAGGTCCAACCGCAATGGGAACAGCATACCAACATCAGGTTTGTAGTCGGTCCACACAGCTCTCACAGTTGACGGGGTTACTGGCCATCGTGGCTCTACGGCAGTTAGCACCTGTAGATAACAATAAAAGCATATCTCAAAGGCAGATAAATGTACTATATAGAAAACGAAGAAACAGGGAAGCATGTACGTGAAAACTCCAGGCCATGGTCGACATTCTGTTACACAGTGTCCCGATACTCGGAAACGTGAAGGAAACGTAAGACGAGGGATCTTTATGCGATCCCCCCGCCAACACTGGACGACGGGCTGGAAGTACTGGAGTTTCATCTACAGAGTGATTTGGAACAGTAGAATCAGTAGCGGCTATATTTATTATGCTGTTACCAAGCCACAAGAAAAGGAACAGACAGACTATGGTTAGATTAACTCGATGATTTGTAGTGATGGCTCACATGTAGTTATGGGAAATGGCCCTGGAGTACTGCCATCCACACACGGATTCCCTGATGGAACACACACCAAACCTACTACGCGCTGCCTGTTTGGTTTTCCAGCTAGATGCTGGAGTTTGGCTTGTAGCTGATGCTGATCGCCAAGAAATGCCAATATGGCGCCCAGTTGCAACTTCACTCAGAATGATTGCGTGTACCAACAACAGGGCAGCAATCTGGAGAAAACTCGGGGATGATTGCGATACGACAAGTATTATTTACAATCGCTGTTGTTGGCTAACTGCGAGCATTTGGCCTCCGCCAAGCAGACATGGAGGTGGCAACTTCTAACAGCGTTGCTTGCCACTGAGCATGGGGTTTCGATACCAAGCACTAACGTCAAAGAATAGAGGGGACTTTGGCAACTTCAACAAAGATTTCGGTCACGAGGGGCTTGGATGGGAGCTTTTCAGTTGTGCGGATACATGTATTAGCTATCTAGTTTACCACTCCTCTATCCACCGACAGGTGGTGATCATGCATTGCTGAGTATGGTGTTGTCTCGACCTCGTAAAGATACGAAGGAGTAACGATACATTGCTACACTGACGCTTCTACCCGCGGCTTAACATAAAACTCGTTCGCTCCGTGTGGTTGGCTAGGCTGGAAGAACCCAAAGCACCTTCTTAGACACGGCACACCCGTGGGAGCAGCCACAGGAGCAGCTGCTCCGAGGTGTAGGTGCCCTGGCCAAGGTGACACAGAAGTCGGCTTGGGGTGCGGAGACCTCCCACGGTGAACAGGTTGTCCACGTGGAAGCATTCGCGAACCCCCGGAAACTCGGTGGGGTCAAATGAATGAGCCACCTGACTCGCATGGGTGGCGTGAAAGTTGGGGTTCCGGTACGAAATGTTGTGGACCTCCATGACGCGCTCGATGCGAGCGCACATGGCGGGAGTGAGGGCCGTCGTCATGTAACGAGGCGCCTTACTCAAACGTCTCATGGCCGGAATAACAGTCGGCAGCTGAGTCACCAGGTCCGCGTACTCGAATGTAGACATCTTCTCACGGAGGAAGTCGATGATATCGCAACTCACCAGGAAGATGTCCAATCGGAGATTGACGTGGACCACGCCCTGCTGGACGACGCCGCCCGTGTGGGGGCTGTTCGTCTGGCTTTGGGCTGGCAACGGACCCCATGGAGACATTGGGTAGAAGGGTCTCACTGGCAATGCCAGGTCGTAGACCCCCAAAGCCGCGGTACGGGACTCGTGGGACGCTCTGAGAACCCCCGAGGGGGCCAGAGAACTGTTCATTATCATGACAGCCTTAGTGTCCTTCGTGATCGGTACGATGCGGTTTCGGTTATCCGTGAGGATAGACTCTTCCCAGATGAGCAACCGGAGCTCCGTGGGGAGCTCTCCGAATCTGTGAAACACGGTGTTGGGGGTAGCGGTAGCCATGGCGCGAAGGGTCTAGTTAATAGATAGGGTTTGGTTGACAGGATGAATACAGAACTAGAGATACGTATGAGTTAGCTTGGACAGAAGGGTCGATTGCTTACCAATTGATCTCTTTGGGGAAGAAAAGGAGAAATGCAAAGTCGAGAGGAGGGAAGGGTCATACTTATACGAGACGGAATGACTGTGGCCATTGTCGTCGTCGCTGCTCAACCTAGCCTTTGTTGTTGAGCATTGTAGTTGTGATGGATTCCTGGCGGTCTTTGTAGAGTACGTTGCCTCCTTTGAATGACTTGATCAATAAAGGGATTTTGGCAGTTATACACAATGGCAATGTGCGAGATTGTGCTTGGGCCCGAGTCTTCCTTACGGCGGGCAACCATATCGTATTGGGCATCTAAGTGGTTTAATTTCCCTCTATCTCACCGTGGCCTGAACGCTGTATATCATTTCAAGCTTCGTACTTGCCATTCACGATGAATAGTCCTAGATTTGCTCCTTTACGCTGATCCATTCCCCTTCCCAACAGCGACTTTTTCGAGCAACAACCCCCATCTCCATCACATGTTTCTGGATACAAGACTTCCAGTTTCGGCAGTGTTTCCTTCTCAGCACCCCCATCAGCTTCATCCGGATCATGAATCTCTGTCCAGGCATATTGCTCTCGTGTGATACTGCAGAACCTCGCGAGAAGAGAAGTCACCACCCAATTGGCCCGGATGTTACAGTCGTATCATAGGGAAAGATCAAATGTGCGGGAGAACACTTGGGCCGCACTAAAGTTACATTCCGATCTAACTGAGATTCAAAGGGAAGCATGGCTCAGATTACAGCGGTCGCTGTAGTGCTCTGCGCACGTTTGAATTTGGAGCTTTCCCATGTAGAACCTCTCGTAATCGACGGGGGACGTACCTTGGATACATTCACTTGTCAGTCAGCGGTGAAAGTCATAAATTTATAAATAATCTACACTATCTTGGCCGCTGTCAAAGGATGAGCATTTCACGACAAGGGCCAGCTTGTATACCGGGCGAACTTGAATACGGCATCGATCCCTTATAAGCTTAGCTGGTGTGGAGAAGGTTACCTACATGTGCGTCCATGTTAGTTGAGGTCAAGGCCGAAACTGCATCTGGAGCGAAACGAAACTGATCCGCATTTTATAGGACGGATCGCTTACCGATTGTATATAACTCAGGCGCGTTGGTTTGGCTGTCACGAGAGAAAGATATCTCGCAAGGAGGAATTGGCTATCAGATAGAGCTTGCTTAGATGAGGGGTTTGTTTATGGTTCCCAGGGGTGTGGCTGTCGGTTTCCTGATTAAGCGGCAATTCGCCCTAGTTATCACGATTATCCATGGGAACCAATCTTTCATGTCAGGTAAAATCCTTTTGGTTCATATTGTGCTGTCTTTTCTACCAGAATAAGCAAAAAGAAAGGTATGAAGCGATCTATACAGTAATCATCCTAACCACTGTAGTCTGTCGTATGGTTCTCATGTGTTAACCGGGTTTTCCTCGCGCATGTTTGGCCAAACCGATGCGACCGCACGTGCTATGTGCCCATAGACAACTCATCAACCTCCTCGATGTCGCTCTCGGCGGCCAGCTCCTCGTACAGGGCCGTATTCAGGTAGTGGAACAGAAGGTCCATCTGCGAATGCGGGCCACCGCTGGGCGTGGCAGCGAGGCTCTTCACGGTGGGTTTCTCGCAGTCCACGTGGAAGTGACATATCTTCACAGCGCGGAAAAGCGACCGGTTGAACAGAGGACGAGTGGGAACGACCTCGTCTTCAAAGGTGAGCCGGTGCTCCATCACGTTCTCCAGCTTCGTCAGAAACACAAAGGGCGCGACATTTGGTTCAAGGCTACAGGCTAAGAACGAAACAATCAACACAATAATAGAGAATGGGGCTAAAGTCAAGCCACAACGAGTAGAGAGGGCACACAAAGCAATATATTTAGTATCTCAGCAATTGATGTCGTTGTTGGCCAAGTGGTATCCCATCAGTGCCACCTATACCAAGGTATCCATCCACCCTACCAAGACGGTTCTTCATACTTTAGGCCCGTTACTCTGATCGTCGTGAACACAGCCTCCTCTTTTTCCTGCATCTTCTGACAGCTTGACCCGTTCCGTATGCTCGTCGATGTAAGCTACTGATCGGTTTCCTCGAAGTTGTCCTCGGCGACGAGCTCTCGATACAAGGCCGGGTTGGTGTAGTTGATCAGCAGATCCATCTGTGCACGTGGGCTACCAGCGATCTGAGAAGTAAGGCCCTGGATGGTGGGCTTCTGGTGATCGATCCGCAGGTAGCAGACCTTGACAGAGCGGAAGAGGGCTCTGTTGAAGATGGGACGAGCAGGGCTGTCCGGGCCATCCAAGGCGATACGATGCTCCATGACGCGCTCCATCTTGGCGAGCGAGCCAAGGGTGAGGCAGCTGGTAGATCGCTGGAACAGTGGATTGCTGGCGGCGTTGATGCCCATGGTGAAACCCCAAGGGCTGATGACGAAGATGTCCAGCTTGGTGCTGAGCCGGACGGTGGCAGGCTTGCCGTTCTTCATGACGGGAACCTCCAGGTCGTACACCGAAAGGGCTGCCTCTCGAGAACCGGGGCAGGTATGGAAGAACTTGGATGCCTGCTTCACTCGATCCGTCAAGATGACATAGCCCGTGCGGTACGTGAGGGGGACGACACGGTCGTCGTGCTCGTCTTCGATTGCCTTCTCCCAGATCTTGCTCTGCATCTCAGCAGGCAATCTCTCGAAGGGGGAGAATGCCTGAGGAGCCGACATCTTGATGATGGGCCTGCTCGAGTCTGTGAGCGAGCGTGTAATGACGTGATGCTATTGGTTGAGGAAAAAACAAACCTGAAGATCGCAAGAAAATGCAAGACGGTAATTCGCACAACTCAGATCAAGTAGAAGCAAGTAGAAATCGAGCAAAAGCTGAGTAAGTTTGTGTTGCGTTGACGCGTTGGGATTGGGAGTAGCAGAAGGGAAAGCAGAAGTTGCAGGAAGCTAGATCAAGCAGTTCTGGAGTAATTCAAGCGGATAGCCTCCTTCACTGCAGATCTTTGGTTAAGATCTGCGTGCAGGAGGATGTGTAGGTGGTTATGTGCGCGTCAGTGCTGATTGAGTTGTTGACAACGAAGGTTGTGTGCTGCAAGGCTTCCAGAGGAAGAATAACAGTGCATAAGTGGTGTGTGATAACCACTATGCCTAAGTACTAGGTAACTATTCATTAGATGATTGGTGGAAATAAAAACGGGTCCAGTACATAGTAGAAGCGTTAATGCTAACTCTATATTAACGACGACGTGGTTTACGCATCTGGGACCTGGGGAACACAAGCGTTTCACCCCATAATTCATCTACAAAATAACGCGACCCTAGACAAACCCAGTCCATTTGCCTTGATCTTTCTTTTTGGAATTGTCAAAGGGCGTCACCCGCTCAACTTGATGATAAATAAGCCTTTGATGAAATGTGCAATCGGTTGCGGTGCGTACAAGAAGCCAGCAGACTACGTCACAAAGTGAAAAAGCAATATGGAACAAGGAAGGCCAAGAATGACCAAGATTGCATTTACAGATAGGGTGATACAGAAAATTCGCCCCATGTGCTTACGAGACGAGATGGTCTACGGTTAAGCACCAACGACTTGAGACACGAATTTCGTAACAACATCAAAGAGAGAGTGCAATAAGTCCTGGAACAAAGCAATTACTACTGTCTATGGGGTAGTCTCCTCCAAGGACTGCCTACATCAAGGTATGAATCCCGTCCTGACTGTCTGGTTGCCAATGTGATGCAGTAGCATGCAAAATGCCCCCGCAAGTCCTATCCCAGCGGCTTTCCCCGTATTGCCCTAAGAACCGCGCTGGGAGCTATCTTCAGTGTCGTCCTCGGAGTTAACCTCGGCAGTCTCGAAGTTGGTGACCTCTTCGTAGATAGAAGGGTTTGTGTAGTGTCTCAATAACTGAGCCTGCGTGTACGGGCCGCCACCGATCCGATGAGTGAGGGTCTGAGAAGTCGGCTTCTCATGGTCGAGTCTGAGGTAGCAGACCTTGACTGACTTGAAAAGCGAACGGTCGAACATGGGATCGACCTTGTAGACGAGATCGGCCAGGTCAAGGTGGTGTTCCATGACCCGCTCAACTTTGGCGAGCGCTTCGTGAGGAAGAGGCGCAGTCGACATCTGGAACGAGCCGCCGAAGGGATTGATGCCGAGGGTGAAGGCCCAGGCACTAATGAGAAAGATGTCGAGGGTGGTGCTCAGTCTGACCTCCTGGAGCTTGCCGTCGCGTCCGATTGCCGACATGGGCAGGTCGTAGGCTAACTCCGCGGCTTCACGCGAGCTCGAGCAGATGCTGAAGTACTTCGAGATGGCCGTGAGACTGTTTGTGAGGACGACGCGCTTGGTGTTAGGGAGAACAGGAACCACGCGGTCAGTGTAGTCGGCTGCAATAGCCTCCTTCCAGATCATGACCTGCACTTCTCGAGGCAGCGTAGAGAAGCCGCCAGGCTGGCAGGGTGTGGCCATTTTGGGATGGCTAAGTTCTAACCATAGGTGTTAGCTGATGAGTAGAGCCAGGGTAACGGAAAGTGACTGACCTATCTGCGAGACCAAAGGAGGAGTTCAGATTAAAGAAGCGGAAGCGAAATCTGATGAAACCGATCTATGATGGCGCGCTAGGGAAAGACAAGCAAAGTGAAGAAAGGAAAAGGGTAGGCAATTGTAACAGGCAGCTCTGGCACGTGCACGCTTTTCTGAGAATAGCAAATTCAAAGCGAAGGGAACGCTTGCGGTCGCCGCTGCAAGCAACAACAGGCCGGCTCACTGGAGGGCAGGGGAGCAGAAGCAGTGAGGGTCGTTCAGATAGCTGATAACGGTGGTAGTTTTGCGTCACTGAAAAAGCGACGAAAGGTTGGTGGGAAAAGAGAAATTACTCTCCGTGTGTGTATGTGTAATTCCATGGGCAGCTATGAGGGTTTGAATAGGGAAATCGGTTGCCGGGCGTGGGGGAGAACGTTTTTCCCTTTGGTGCTCTAGAAACCATCAAGGAAGACAGCGCTGGCAGAATACCAAGTCAACTAATGGGGGAGAGTTATGATAAGGATAAGACCTGGGACCACCAACAAAGTCAGTGGCCGTTGTTTTTATACTAAAAGAATAAAACATCGTGTGATTGTGGAAAACTCCTACGAGAACTAAAATCGATGACTTAGGACGCAAATATTAAATATGAGAGAAGGGTCAATGTATCTTAACATGATTCGCAAAGCGAACACGGTCAACTAGGGATGAGTATCTCGGTATTGGCTAATCCATCACGCTGCCAACCCTTCTCTGTAGTCATTCCACCATAGGCTCATCCACTGCTTACGTCCTGCCATATCTCTACCGACACCAGAATAGGCCCATTCCATACTTCCGCCTACTCGTTCTCTCCTCCATCCACCTCTTCGGCGACATCCTCGATAACCGCTCGCTCCTCGTATCGAGACGGCTGAGTGCAATAGTTGAGTAGGTCCGCGACTGTATGCGGGCCCGGGCAGGAGAGCTGTCCGGCCAAGCTGGCGATCGTCGGTCGCTGGTGGTCAACTCTGATGTGGAGAGACTGGGCCGATGGGTAGGTGACTCGGTCGAACTCGGGGGCCGGGCTGTATACTAGATCACCCAGATCTAGATGGTGCTCCATCACGTGTTGAATCTTGAGCAGAGCCGTAGGCTTGAGGGCATTGATAGACTGGTGGAGCAGTCTCGAGTTGATGTTAAGCCTAAAGGTGTACTGCCAAGGGCTGACAAGGACAATGTCCAGCTTCGTGCTGAAGTAGACAATGCGATCGATATCTTGATCTGCGACCAGCAGAGGACAGTCATAGATGGATCTGGTTACGTCGTATGCGACCGGGCAGAGACCGAAGAACTTGGATGACTCTCTCATGAGGCTCCGGGTTAGTACAGCACGCTTGGTGCTGTTGAGGATGGGCACAACTCGGGTGGCGTGCTCTTGGTACTTTTGTGCGAGAGCCTCCTCGTAGATCTTGATCTGGATCTCGGTGGGTAGGGCCTTGAAGCCAGTGGGTTTGATGACTTTCGCCATGGTGGGTGGAAGCTAGCCGGAATTATTAGCCAGAGCGCGCCGGGACGTGACAGTGGAACTTACTTGTCCAACTACCGCAGATGACTATGAAGGAGCAATGCGACGGGGGAGCAATGCGGTGAGGGAGGGGCAAGATGCGGAAGAGGGGAAAAGAAAAGCGAAGATTAGAGGCAGAGGTTGCGGCAATGTGTCTCTGTGATCTCAACAGACGCGCTGATGAAGCGCACAGTAAAAGCAAAAGCAATAGCAAGAGCTTAAGCACAACGTCGAGATGTGCTGGGAGAGAGGAGTGGAAGTGGAAGGTAAAGCAGAGGAGGGTCAGGTGGGGCAGAAATCCAGACCCATGTGTGGCAAACTGAGTTTCTCAGATGTTGATGTTGTTGTTTTTGTAACACCAGGTAGCCACTAGATAATTGGTTGTGGAAGAGAAATTGCCGTTTGTGTGCACTTCCGGGTGCGGGTTGAGGAGTCCGGAGGGGCAAGTCGGTTGCCGGGTGTGGGGAAGTCTTTTTCCGCCGGTGCCGGGAGAACAGACCGGAGTAGAGGCCGATACCAAGAGTAAATCATTTTATTTACAGATAACTAGAAATCAGAAAATCCACACCATGTGCTTACGAGAGGACTTGCGGCTTATTACTAGAAAGTTCGGAAACTAGGTGCAACTAAGACGCCAGAGGAAAACGTATCATATTACTATAAGCCAGAGAAACTAAGCACTGTCGTCGACAAAGCATTACACGAGCAGATTTGTGTCTATCAATGTGCGCCCAGTCTTATGTCGAAATGAAGGATGATCCATTGCGTCTCTGGGCTGCTGATCCACGGCCAAAATCACACAGCAATATGCAAAAACTTCCCAAACACTCCTTTTCCTTGAATCTACCCTGGGGGGTAGGCTTCGGTCCGGTCGCTTAATCCTCCTTGTCCTCGGAGTCGTCGCCAGACTCAACCTCGATATCGTCCTTGTCCTGAGCATCTTCGAGGTCGGTGAGCTCCTGGTAAATCGAGGGGTTCGTGTAGAAGCTCAACAGGTCGCGCTGTGTGTAGGGGCCACCGCCGATCTGGGCGGTGAGGCTCTGGATAGTCGGCCGGGCGTGGTCGACCCTAGCGAAGCAGGTATGAACCGAGGAGTAGACTGTCCGATCAAAGCTAGGGGTGGGGCGGTAGATCAGGTCTTCCAAGTCGAGCTGATGCTCCATGACTTGCTTCACCTTAGACAGGGCCGTGTGGGAGATCGGAGAGAGGGACTGAGGAAACAGGCCAGCGTTGATGTTGATGCCGAGCGTAAATTGCCAGGGACCGACGAGGAAGATGTCCCACTTGGTGCTGAGACGGATAGTAATGATGACGTTGTTCCGGAAAACCTCAACCTTGCAGTCGTAGATTGACTTGGCTATATCGTCTGCCACCTTATACAGGCCGAGGAACTTAGATCGTCTCATGACGCCCGGCGTCAGCACGACGCGCTTGGTGCTGTTGAGGATGGGCACGACTCGGGTGGCGTGCTCTTGGTATTCTTGTGCGAGAGCCTCCTCGTAGATCTTGATCTGGAGTTCTACGGGGAGGTTCTGAAGGTAGCTCGAGGTGGAAGGGGGCGCCATGGTGAACTAGAGCTGGACAAGGATGTCAGGCAGGGCGTCAAGGCATGACAGTGTAGAATACTCACGTGTGTTCGTACACCCGCAAGTGAAGAAGCGGAAGGAATGCGAAAATCAAGCAGAGAGCGAAGGAGTATAGACTGGATAAGCACGCCAGCGAATAGCTAAATAAAAGCGAAAGTAACAGCGAATGTTTGGGGGTATATGTATGGTGTGTTGAGATGGGGAAGCAGAAGTGAAGAGCAAATCCAAGGTGTGTTTGGATGGGAAGGCAGAAGTGAAAGGCGGAGCAGAGTTTCTAGGCGAAGCGAAGATTCTGACAAGTGTTTGGGGAGGGTAATTCTCACGGATGGTGAGTATGCAGTGAGAAAAACCGTTGCATGTATCTGCTGGATGACAGAATGTGAAATCAACACCGCTGGCCCCTTACCAGATGGTTCACTTACACTGGATGAAGGACCAGGCGGAAGGAAGGTTGGGATGATGGTGCGGTTATGTTTGCTTGGTTTTGTGCAAGTGCACAGCTTTTGTGTACAGACGGAATTTTAGGTGGTTGGAAATTTATGTGCAGGTGGAAGGGCTTGGTGGAATGGAAAAACGTTTCCGGGGCGTCAGGAGCGACGATTTTCCTTTGGTGTTTGTTTGCAACGACGACTAAGTAGATAGCGGGGGTACAGTACATGCGACTTATCACTATCATAGCCCGGCGCAGGTCGAGAAGAAACAAGCCAAAAAGCGTAATCTGATTCATCTGAAGCGAGTGACACCGGCCCTCCAAATCAACTCCGGTAAGACATCGTCATTCAGTTCGGCGCGGCCGTCATCAGTGCTTGCATCTGCTCCAGCCGCGTCAACACTCCGCAACAACCTTCTTTGATTCATTAACTGCTTATTTGTGTTATATATGGAAATTAGCTTGGCAATTATTGAAACCATCGTATTGGATGATGACGACGATGTGCGTGGATGAGCTGTTGCCTTTGGTGATGGATATAGGGGTTGTCGTGATGATGAATGACTAGGAGTGAAAAGTTGAGGCCGACACTTACACAGCCACCAGTAGCAACCTGAGAAATTCCACATGATCCATGGCTGGTGAGGACAGCAAGGGGTTTCATCATACTAAATATGTCGAACAGGTGTAGGGAAAGGGCCAGATACGGGAGACAACTGCCGGAAAGGATGCCTTTGAAGAGCAAGCGATGTCTATGGGTCAACTCCCAGTACCCAGATGCGCGGGACGGTTCTAAATACAGTGAGTGCTACATAGAACACCAGGACACATTCGAAGGAAACTCAGAAGTGCAGTACATCTTGTCAATGTGGTCTGCCAACACTGCTTTGAAAGCAAACACATTCTGACAGACGCGCCTGTATGACCAACTTCGCCAACTAGGTTTGCGCATACACGGAATAGAAAAGCATCCGGGACGACAAGCGCAAATGTTTGTCTCAACTGTCTACTGTTTGCCTTCTGACTGTTGCCCCAAGAGATGAAATCAACTAGGCAGGATTTGTCAAGCCCGTCATCACGTTGCGTCTAGAAGATTGCGAGTTCACAGAAGTCATCACAAGACGACAGATCATCATCAAGCAACACAACTGATTCCTTTATCACTGCAAAACTATCTTCTTCATCTTCTTCAGGAAATCTAATGACACCTTCTGCAACCAGGTTAGATATCGCAAGGGCACAGCTTGGTTGCTTCTCCAAACACATACTACGCGTACTTGTGATCCTCCGACCAGCAGTTGCAATCGAACATCCAACCTCCGGAACGATCACCAGGCATCTCATTCGAGAGCGGCCTCCGAGTGAAGTGAACTATCAGATTGGGGTGTTTCATTTTCAGCATCGCTAATTACCCAGACTCAGGGGCGTCATGCCACGACCGACATGTCTCCACGAAGCGAAACGACCGAGGATGTGAGCCCGAGACTACCTGTCACCGCAAGAGAACCACGATACCACCCTGATTTGCGGCATCACGACTATAACGGGGAACCCAGCGAACTTCGGCGTAGATGGCGCTTCCAACGGAGGTAAACCTATCTCCAAGGGTGTGTATCTCGAGCAAGGGTCAGCTTTCCTTGTTCAACGATCTCCAACACAAGAAAAAGAAGCAAGATAAGTACTCATGGGCTTGTAAGACCTAGGATTACCCCCGAAGAAGCGCGGATGTCGATCTACTCTCCCAGGCGCTGTTGTTTCTCCAACCACGACCCGACACGCATACGAACCGAGTTCCATTCCGACTCGATGAACTTGAGACGAGGGTGGGAATCCGTGGCAAGAGAATATCATGGTGAATGCAATAATAGCGACAGACGCTGTTATCCATGCTTGGACTTGTTGAAGTCTGCGGATGAGTAAACGCAGCTGACTACCCTCAGCTCGGCTCATCACGCAAGGGAAACCCGCTGGTGTGGCAGATACACAAGAGATACCATGACGAGTGTCCTCGGTATGATTCCCACCGCGGTTCGGATATGGAAGACACGCAAGCTGTCCAGAGTGCCGCGTCCCACAACGGGGTATCGGAGCCTCCCCCGGATCCATCGTTGTGAACTTGACACACGACGAGGTGTTGCTATGACGTGACCGATTCATGCTATGGAGTAGAGGGGAAAAAACGAATCAACACTGAGTTAGCATCATCAAGAGGGTGGCATGGTTCAGGGAGAAATTTGAAAAGCAAGTTGTCTGGTTTCTTTTGCGGCATGTTCCTGTATTGAGTGGCAGTGCATATTGAGGTAAAAATAGAACCCGAAAAAGCAAGCGTGTCGATCCGGATCATTCCAGCGGGGAGGGTTCCTAAACCACCCCTGATACAAAAAAGATCGGCGGCCGTGGGTCACATGAGTTTCGCAACGCCAGGGGAAAGTTTATTACGATCGGGTTGATCAACCGCACACAGATGGACGCGGAGATCTCCAGGCGGAAAGTATGAAATGTGGCTCGTAAATTTTGCGTGTTTCGTATATACACAGAGATTGTGAGCATACTGAATCGTCACTTGGATCGTTGTGCTATATATGAGGATGAATTGGATCTGCTGGACATTCTACCATAGATACAGGCCTTATACGCGTCCGTGCGTGCTCCTCCATCTTCGGTGCAAACGGCCGTAGCAAACGGCTACTCTACCTGCTGACAGAGATCGATAAAAATCGTACACAGGATATAGGCTTGTACGTCTCTCTTCTACTTATACAGGATCTTGATCTCATGTACAAGTGCAACAGGGAAAATGTGAACTACTGCATGCAATATCCAGAATTGTGTCATATTACTGAAAGCTAACCGGAGACTAACTACCCCCACAGGCAACAGAGCATTATGTTCCTTAGTTACCAATCTTGAAGCCGCCAGGCAACAGCTTCTGGAAAACCCGCTCCGGATCATACTTGCGCGACACATCCCGCAGACGCTTCTCGTTGGCCGCGCCATAGCCCTGGTAGATCTCCTGGAAGCCGGCGGCGTCGCCCATGTAGTTGAACGCGTCGAAGAGCCCGGCGGCCCTGGTGGCGGCGTTGATGGCGTCGGTCGTCTTCTCGGCCCAGGCGAAGACGGCCTCGTCGTACTCGCTGCCGATCCACTCGACGACCTCGGCCCAGGCGAGGTAGGCGCCCTTGGCCGCCGTGTCGACGCCGAGCGGGTTGCCGCCCGGGTTCGACCGGGCGCTGCCCGCGGTCCAGAGCGACGTGATGGGCTGCCAGTCGATGCTGACGAGGCTCAGGTTGGCGGCCGGCACGGCGGCGTACAGCTCGGGCAGGGCGGCGAAGAAGGCGTCGTTGGTGATCTTGATGCCCTTGAGGAGCGAGGCCTGGTCCTTGCCGACGGTGGTGCCGGCGATGAAGAGGTCGTTGATGTGGTCGACGACGAGGCCGCCGTTCTCGTCGGCGAAGGAGGACAGGGTCTTGAAGTCGCACGTGTTGGACACGGAGGGGATGGCGAGGAACTTCTTGAAGCAAGGGGGGTTGGCGACGGTGTCGCTGTCGTAGAAGAGGATGACGGCGGCCACGGTGGTGTTGGGCGAGGCAGCGACGGTCATGGGCACAATGTGGGACTTGGCGTCGGTGTTAGTGGCGGCGAAGTCAGCAATGGCCTGTATCTTGAAGGTTAGCTATGTGTTTCTTTTGTCTGCTCCAGCATTAGGTCTACTCACCTCGAAGAACTCGTCCAGGTGCTCGCCAGAGACGGTGTAGGTACCGGCCCAGACCTTGGTGGAGGCAAAGGTGCGCAGCTTGAACTGGGTCACGATACCGAAGTTGCTGCTGCCGCCCTTGAGGGCCCAGAAGAGATCGGGGTTCTCGTCCGCGGTGGCCTTGGCGACGGAGCCGTCGGCGAGGACGACCTCGTACTCGACGACGTTGTCGGCGGCCCAGCCGTGCTGGTTGCCGTGGAAGTTGACGCCGCCGGCCAGCAGGAGCCCGGGCACGCCGACGGGCGAGAGGCGGCCGCCCGCGACGGCCAGGCCGTGCGGCTCCAGGAAGCTGTAGACGTCGCCCCAGCGGTAGGCCGGGCCGACGCTCAGCACGCTCTTGTCGTCGTTGAGCGCCAGCGTGGTCAGGTTCGACATGACCATCAGCACGCCGTCGTCGATGTTGTTGGCGCCGGGGATGCCCATGTGGCCGCCGCCGCGCACGGCGAAGGGGCTCTGGGTCTTCTGGCCGGCGCGCACGCCGCACGACACGTCCGTGGGGTTGGTCGGGCGGAAGACGCAGGCCGGCTTCTTGAGCTCCGTGTTGGACCAGAAGTTCTGGTTCTCGAACTCGTACTCGGCGCTGCCGGGGAAGAAGGTCTTGTCCGGCAGGGTCGCCTTGAGGGCCTCGCAGCCGCTGGCTTCGCTAAGCGCGTTGACCATGGGCGCCGGGCAGGCGGCCTTGTGGCAGGCGGCCGGGGCAGGCTGAGCTGCTGGGGGCGGCGGTGGCGCAGCGGCGGCTTGGGCGGAGGCGCCGGTCATAGCCAGTGCCGTGAGGACGGATGGCAGAAGGTTGGAGCCAAACATCTCGAAGGAGGGGGAATGAGAGCTACCGCGGTATGTAAAAGAGTGGCAGGCACAGACGAGGGACGCCTAGATGCACGATATAGGTAAAGAACGAATACTCAACCAAGAAACTGGTTGTTTTAGGACACCGGTAGTTCAAGACGGGATGGCACGTGGAAACCAAAGCGAAAGAAGAACCAAACCCTTATAAGACGATGCTCGATACCGACAGTCGCAATATTGACTGCAGGCGTACGGAGTATCGAGGCCCTGGACTGGGTCCGTTACCACGACACCTCTCCCACTAGAGACTAGTGTGCTTCCGCAAGTGGCTTCTGGAAATGAACGGATGGGGCTTGGCGGTCATGAAGTCCCGTCTTAAGCAGATATCCGCCCATCGATGGATCTGCCTGCCGTCCCGTCCGCACCAGTCCGATCAGGCGTGCACCTACCAGCAAAGCAAAGCCCGTCGCATTGCACTCATCTGACAGCCCGAAATTGTGTCAAGGCCAGGACATCAGACTTGTTTTACCAGACCATGAAGTATACAAGAGGTAATATAGCACATCGTGAATGAAGGCAATTGGCAATCGTCGGTGTGTATTTGGAGCTTTGAGAAATACCGCTTTTGGGCTTCTTGCTCCGACTCGAAGGCATCGTGTCATGGGGCCGAGGTAAGTAAATTCACCGAGAGCGTGACTGGGTGGCTCTCGGAATCACCCATTCCCAGTCGCATCATACGGTTCTTCGGTCGCAACACGTTCCTGGAAGAGAGCTACTGGCTCAGGGCACAATATTGCGAAATGGAATCAGGTAGGGCGGTGGCAGCGATTAATAAACTCGACCAGCGGAGTGGAACTTGGATCGTGCGGAATAGACAAAACCATGGACTTTTGTTTTGCGCCTATTCAAAAGCCTGTGGACTGTAAAGCGACAAATGTAATGCAGTAATACTCGTGGTATTATCAAGAGCGCCAGTGAAGCCGCGGATTTTCTGCATCTTGGGCAATGACCAAGTGGAAGACGAACGCATGAGTCAGGTGGGTGCTGATACGACTGTCCCTACTCCGTACTCCTGCGATCTCAGTGGAACCGGCGGCGATGCAACCTAAAAGGGGCACTTTTTGGCGTTTTTTAGACAAACCGATGGGGGGGCATGAATCGCCCAGCGCTCTTTTAGCAGTGTCGGGGCGGTAGGGCGACAATTCCCCGACTCCTCCCTCCTGGCTAGCACGAGCCTAGCCCGTTTCCATCGCGCAGATTGAGATTGAGTTGTAGGGGAGAGACATGGAGTAGAAACAGATTCTCCATTGCCGGACGCGGCACACGGCTACAAGTACCAAGAAAATTCAGTTGCCAGCGACTGGCGCAGGGTGTTCACGTTTCACCCAAGACTGGCGTTCGCCGACTGGTGTTTCCGAATGCGGGTAAGCCTCGGGCAGAGCAATGCAAGCGAGGGCGCCAATCTTGCTCTTCTCAAACACGACTTGCTGTGCCGTATGCAGTATTGTGGTATTGCTGTGCCGTATTCGAGCATACCTATCATGCATGCACTTGGCATCCGCGATTGCCGACCGTGCAGGCGACAGCGGCAGACCGACATAAGCATCGTCTGGCGATTGATTTCGGCCATGCGCCGATCGACTACACACCTAAGTAGAATGTGCCTGGCAAACATACATATTGCAAAAAGACCGGGAAGGACCTCGGGAAACTGCCTGAGAAAACATGGCAGTTCGGGACATGTCGCCTCCGTTTCGGCAAGATCAGATTGGCGCAGGATTGGAGCCACGGGCGGGGCAGCAAGGGGTCCGAGGGTGGGAAAAAGGCCGACTTGCAAGGAACATGGGGAAAGAATCAACCTCAGATTTGACCCTGGCGCGGCGAACGGCACGCCGACCTTGGATGCCGTGCGTGACTCGGATCCCTTGATTGTTCTCTGTGAGACATGGAATCGTGGTCTTTTCGAGTCTCGACTTCCAGGAAATCCCCATTCTTGCATCCAACCTTTATCTGCAGGGTCGTCCGGAAGAGGGATAGCCACGTGGAGAGCATGGTCTGGCTTTGGCCACTTCCTCCCTCTTCTTTCTTCATTCGACCCTTGCAATCTTAGTCGCCCGGCCAGAGAGCACTGCAAACTTGAATATCTGCTGATTTCACACCCGGCGAAACGACCCTGCAATTCCGGGTGGGATCGAGCAGTCCTACTCTGTAGGTAGCTTTGACTACATGCACCCTTGTCTTCTGGGTTCTGCAAACTTGGCCGCAACTGATACGGGGCGGGAAAACATGTTGGGAACTTCCAGGAGGGTGGTGAGAATACGATGGCATAAGTGACAATCTGTGGCCTGCACAGAGAGCACAGCGAGTACAGCGCCCGACCTTGACGGGTTGGAGTGGCGGGCAAACCACATCTTATGGTTCTGATCGCCAACCTCTGCCGAAGCATCCGAGGAGTTTAAAACGCTGATCGCAAGCTTTCCACATAATATGTCCGCCAAAGACCAAAGCAGTACACATGGTGCTGATCAATGTGCCCAAGCTTTCGCCAAGGCTGATGCTATCTACTGTATCGCTGCGACGTGGATGATTTTGGGCCATCGGCGTTTATTCTGCTGTATACAGTAAGGCCGAATCATATCCCGCGGGTGGGATCTCGGCAGTCGGACGCTTACAGTAGATCACAGCCGTACCGTAAGTTCGAGGGAGCTTTCCCGCCAGCACGACCGGACGAAAACAGGATATGCATAACTCTTTTTAGTCGCACCACCCACAGGAGTCAGGATGAAAGACTACGTGCTTACTGTACCAGTTCACGCCGTCTGAAAACCGGCACTTCTTGGCACAGGCACGACCGTACAAGTGGTAAGTTTCAACTGATCTCTCCGTTGGCATCTTGCAGTGTTGCTCTTTGGGGATGAAGCCTAGCCCCATTTGTGCTGTGCGCTGCAGATACATAACCCCAGAGGCTTCAATCAATGTGATACTGAATTCGTCCCAACAACTCTGGTTCTGGCTCTTGTCGCCCTAAACAGGAACTGGTGGCCGACGTGACTATCCACATATCTCGTCGCTTTTAGCCCATTCCCGAGATTCGCACCTCTGTCTATAGCGGACGAACAGCCTCGGCAAACATGCAGGGGTCCCACTGTGAGACAATGTCCCAAACATCGGACGGCGTTCTTTCTTCTTCCTGACAACTGCCAACTGTACACGGAGTATGTACTTACCTACATTCTCTTCTTCTCTCCACCGTCCCCGAGCCTTCGGTGCAGGAGGGATGAACCATGCAGGAGAGACTCGTCTGCCTTTGTAGTTGCCTGCCGCGACGTCGACGCCGATTACACATCGCTTACCTCCCACACGCAGTGCCAAGCTATTGATTGGCAAATGAACCTTCAGCGTCGCATTCTAGAAGATATTTGCAATTTTGCAACTCAGTCCAACGATCGTAATCCCCCGGGTGGGGTATTCGGTTGCCGCCGACCCAAGAGTATAACCTGATCCAGCCGCTTGCATAAAGTCGGTAGGCAGCCCTTCCCGGTCCTTCTTTCTATATATACATCTCCACACATGGTGCCCCACCGGCTTTCTTCATGCAAACGCACCGCCGCCTGCGCCTACTTACCGCATCCAATACCAAGCCGCATTATCGGGGGGGAGGGACTGGGTCGAGATGTCACTGCTCGAGTGTCATCCAGCTGAGAGATCCTCTCCCAGCGCTACTGTGTCATGTTACGACTGTAACAGCCGGCCATACGGCATTGTTTCTTGGTAATGGCACATGCTGCCAGGTACCTACTTGACGTACATACAGTATTACTCAGACATCTGTCACTTGGACGCCCCAATGGACCAAGAACTGCCAGTACCACGCCGCCGGAGCAAAGTACTCTGGCGGGCACCCCTGTATGCACAATACATACATACTTGGTATCGCGTCTCGCTTACGGCCTCCGAAGAAGAGGGACTCGCTTCCCCGCTGCTGGTGATATAATGCACTGATCAGCCTCGGGTAGAACTCCTGAGCGGACCCGCGACTCCTCGTGGAACTACAGACTCCTTGCTGCTCTCCACGGCTCGAAAGAAACGAAGGCGAAAGTGGGCTATGCTACCCGACAAGCCCAGGTCTAACTCTAATCCAGCCACGCAAAGTCTGGCCCTCTATCCCACCGACGACAGACGGCCTTCCTCGACCATTCGAGGCTGAGAAAGGGATAATACCGGAGGGATATTGACTATCTCTCTTGTGCTATTCTCCACGATCCGACGACATCGACGACCATCACCAGCCATGTCTATGTACCAAGGCGTCTTATATGCGGCTGCGCCGCCGCCGGGCGTCACACCCGACCCGAACGAGCCACACGAGGCGACCACGCTCATCGTCGTGACGGGAATCTTCTTGCCGCTGGCGGTGATCTCGATGGCGGTCCGTCTGTACACCAGAATCGCCATCGTCAGGAAAGTGGCGTGTGATGACTGTGAGTAGTAGGAGAAGGCTCGGGTTCACTTACAGAGAACTTGTTACTGACGCAAATAACCTTCTCTTCAGATCTTATGCTTGCCGCTACATTATTAAGCATCCCCATGTGTATATTGACCCTGCAAAGTAAGTCGTCACCAAATCGATGGGTTCTCCCGACTACGACTGGGGTCTTATGGTAGAGTCAAAAAGAAAAGAAAAGCTAACCGAACTGCGGCAATCAGTGTTGAACTGGGGACTGGGCAAGCACCTGTGGAACGTGCCGGTGAGCGACCTGTACCCGCGCTGGATGCTCAACAACGTCGTCGCGGCCATCCTGTTCTGCCTGGCGACGGGGCTGGCCAAGGGCTCGATCCTGCTCTTCTACCTGCGCATCTTCCCGAGCAAGCCGATGCGGCTGGCCATCTGGGGCGTCTTCGCCTTTACCATCGGCTACTCGGCGGCCTCGGCCCTCGTCAACGTCTTCAGCTGCAAGCCCATCTCGGGCTCCTGGCGGCTCGAGGAGTCGGCCACGGCCGTCTGCATCAACCGGCCCGCCTTCTACTTCGCGCAGGCCGCCTTCGGCATCGCCACCGACATCGCCACCGTCATCCTGCCGCTGCCCATGCTGCGCTCGCTCCACCTGCCCCTCAAGCAGAAGGTGGGTGTTAGTCTCGTGCTCACCATGGGCGCCTTTGTCTGCGTGGTCAGCATCATCCGGCTGCAGTCCCTGTACACCCTGCTCTCGGATGCCGACCTGACTGGTACGTTGCACCTCGAAACATGAAACATTCCTGATATGAAAACAAGACTAACACCATACCCTCTCCCAGTCAACACCGTCAACGCCCTGATGTGGGTCATCCTAGAGCTCAACCTCTCCATCGTGGGCGGGTCCATCCCGGCCCTCAAGCCCTTCGCGCAGCGGCACTGCCCGATCCTGCTGGGCAGCACGCGGGCCGCCAGCCAGGCCAACGGGCTCTCGAACCCGTACTACATGCACGGCAGCAAGTCGCGGGGCACGGGCAAGAAGCCGTCGACGAACCGCACGTACGACAGCGGGTACCCGGCCAGCGACCACCGCTTCCGCAGCCGTGTCAGCACGGGAGGCGACGTCGACGACGCCACGGGCTCCGAGGAGTGCATCGTCATGCAGGACCACATCACCAAGACGGTGCAGTACGGGTACGCGAGCGAGCCGGTGCCTCGGGAGGGGGAGCTGGATGTGGAGGCGGCCCGGGGCTGAAGAGATGAGGAAGGCAATGAAAAAAAAGGAGAAGAAAACAAAAAGATACAAACTCATTATAAGATGATGTTCATTTCGAATTGCTGGACAACGAATCGGGAAGTCAGCGCCGGAGTTTTTAAGATGTCAGTCTGTTGGCTCACGCCTGGAATGGTTTACGGCCGTGCTTGGTGGCTATCCCCCTTGTATGCTCTAGCGTTGCTAGCACGATCTCTTTTGTCTGATTACCTTCTGTGTGCTAATTTACAATACCCCTTTTTTGACCTCTCACAATCTCATGCATTCGTATCGCGACCAAAGTGTCTGCTTCAAGTGGCTAAGGAGCCAGTTTCCCGACAGCGAGTTCTTGATCTGTTCATAGTATGTACTGAAAAGGGGAAAACAAAGTTATTTCAAGTTTTTGTCCTACAACTTCGCCGGCATTGTCAAGGTCACTTTTATCCATAACAATAACGACTCAAACCCATGCTTATATTACCATGGCTACTCAAAAACCTACAAACAACACTGCTAACACTTTCACCTTGCCGGTCCCAAGCCTTGTGTCATCAGACACCCCCAATCCTCTCCACACAAACCTCCAACCCATGCCCATGCAACAACAACGAAGGACTGTGCAGCCTGGGCTCCGTCACCACCCTTACGAAGCGGTACTGCCGCACAATCTCGACGAGCACGACCTTCATCTCGAGGTAGGCCAGGCTCTTGCCGATGCACATGCGGGGGCCGTTGCTGAAGCACGGGAACGCGTAGGGCGACTTCTGCGCCGCCGTCAGGGGGCGGACTAGCCACCGCTCCGGCCGCACCGCGTGCGCGTCGGCGCCCCAGATCTGCGGGTTCCGCAGCGGCATGGCGAAGGCGGCGTCGATCTCGGTGCCCTGGGGGACGGGGACGCCGTCGAGGACGACGGGTTGGCGGGCTTGGCGGTGGATGGTCGTGGCTGCTCGGGATTTAGTAGGTGGTATGATGTAGCAAAGAGGGGATGGCGAAACAGGGTGGGTATCGTGAGGGGAGCAAAACATAACGGGAAAGAAGAAAAGAAAAGAAAAGGAAAATGGTCCTACCAGGACAATAGACGCGTAACATCTCTTTTACGAATCCGTTCAAATACGGAAGGGTATCGATATCGGGGTATGTTGGCTCGGGTACCCGGCTCAAGAAGTCGAGAATCTCTTCCTGGAGCTTGTCCTGGATGTCGTGTTGCTTGGCCAATACGTAGGAGCTCCACGCGATCATGTTGGCCGTAGTGTCTACACCTCCAGCCATCAGCTGAAGGATCTGGGGTCGAGAAAGCAAGAGTCAGTATCGTCCAAAAGGATCTTTCTGGCTAGGATCTTAAGCTTACGTGTCCTAGGAAATGGTTCTCCTTAAGCCCCTCAGCCGGGCCGCCCGGCAAGGTTTCCTCCACCAAAAAAGTCAACATGTCGCGCGAGTTCTGCTTCTCGTAACGTCCGGCATACGTATCCCGCCTGACCTCTTCCTGGCGTTTGCGGATGAGGGACAAGAGGGTGTTGTGGATCCATTTCGTGCCCCGCAGATATCGCCGATTCGCTTCGAGCGGCAGCCAGCGGACGGGGAAGTAGGCGTTTAAAAAGAGCAGGAAGTTGCCAAAGTTGGACTGGCCAAACAAGGACATGTATGCCTCGTGGAATGTGTACTCTTCTTTGGCTGACGACGACATTTGGGTGCTGGAAGGAAGAGAAGAAGGAGGGTTCTCCGACTTGCTCTGCCGGTAGGCTTCGGCGGCACTGCCCAGGTGGTTCATGTCGAAGCCGAGGGTGATGCGCCCCATGATGTCGAGGGTGAACTTGGAGAAGGTGTCCGTCGACGGGATTACGCCCGTCTTCCCGTTAGGATCGGCCGCGATGGCGCTGTCGAACAGGCGGCCGACCTCTCGCGCCTTTTCCCATACCACCGGCTCGAGTTTCTTCACGCTGGGGGCTGAGAGGACACCTGAGAGCATCTTTCGATGCGTCCGATGCTATTCTCTCTGGTCAGATTGATCATACATACGCGAGACCGCGGGGAAGTGATCCAAACCTCATCGCCTTCCATCACGATGATTCCGTCCCCTACAATCTCGCGGGTGACCCCGCGCCACCAGCCCGGCTTGACCATGGCATAGCAGTTGGTCTGCACGAGGTTCTTGTATGATTCCAGGCTGTTTACTACCAGCACCTCCCTGTTGAAGAAGCCCAAGTACCTGATGACCGGGGCATCAGGCCATTGCTTCATCCACTGGATGTAAAGATCATTCGGCGACTCTGAGCGGAGGAAGTTGATGCTTTGGCCGAACAGAAAGTGGTTGTCCTGGTCAGATTCATCAGTCACTTGCCTCAAAGCACTGTCAAGGTCGTGTATACCGCGGTGACTTACCTTGGGTCCCGGCAGGTGTCGGAACGGAGAAAGTACCTGTGAAAGAGGAACACGCGGTAGAACTTCAGCAAGAGATATTGCCCAAGAAACAAAATGGCAGCGTATGAGAACAGCTGAGGGTTATTGGCTTTCGTATCGGACAGGCTGTTGGCCAACTGCACCTCGCCTAGGGAGAGTGCCGCGCATGAGAGTATGTCCATGACGGCGTGGCGGCTTGCAATGTTCGACGGACGGGATTTGGATGAAGGGCACAAACAAAAGGGGCTCTTTCTCAAATGGGAAGTTTCTCGTCCTATATGAATTGTTCATCCTGTTAATCTGTCAAGTCAAGAGAGGAGTCAAGACGCTTAATGCGGTCACCAGTCTTCTGCGGCGCATCGTTTTGCCAAGGTGTGATAGGAGCCACAAGGCCCCCTGTTCCAATCCAGTTGTCTGGATAAGCCTTCGCGCGGTTGGCACTAAAAAGCAATTGCTGGCATTGTATGGAACCCCGTCACGCAAGGAAGAGCTATGGCAGCCATGCCGTCATCCCTTGCGCAGGGTCGCTTACTCCGACAGATCTGGCAATGTCATACACTTACATGGCACCATCCCGCCCAAAGGGTGCTTAGAGCCTATTGCATCGGATCAAAATCGCGGGTAGGCCAAGACGACATCAAATCAACTTAGTAAGCGGCGGAAAGCAAAAGCAATCTGCTGACCATCATTGACGGTTCGTGGAGCCCTTGGTCCTTGCTGAGAAAAGAGTGAGGGGCTCAGTCTTGGGATCGGCGTAGCCTGCACGTCGTCACAATCGGCACATTTTGCACCCCTGTCTATCTCCGAAGCGAGCAAACAAACGGTAGCGTGGCAGCCAGGCGAGAGGGCCAAACCCGGTTTTCTGGAATGATACTCCGTACGGGTGAGAACTTTGATTTGCTTGGCCGCACATGAGCAGCCAGTTATGAACAGGTTATGCGATAGAGCAATGCACTGTAACGGTAGATGCTTCCCCGGCTAAATTCCAATTCGCTGAAATTTCTGAGCCGACCCCAAACTCATGCGCAGCAGCAGGTGATATCTTATACCCCTTGCAGCCGTTATCCTTCACTTTCCAGTCATCTGAGCAGCGGCCGCTCAGATAATGGTCCGATCCCTGACCTGAATGCACTTTTGTGACGAGCGAAGAGACGTAGGCTGCCGCGCCGAGAACCGTCCAACCTGGAGGAACGACGTCAGTCGTACGATGTGTAGCTATGAATATCAAGAGCGCAAACAGAAGAGCCACTGAAAGCATCCCCAGGCGCTTGGGCGATGTTAGCTCCCGGGATAACCTGCCAACCCATTGAACGCCATTTACCCCGAAACCAATTTTTCCTAGTTGGCCATGTTGGCTGGAAGCAGAGGGCCTGTCACGGTATGCCATAATATTTGTTGATTCGCTGGGACCGCAGTAATTGTGCCAATGCTAGTAAGACCCCCTTGCGTGTCAACTATACCTGTGATGCGGCGATATTGCCCCAGCAAGATGCGATTGGGGAACGGAGAATGCCTGCCTCAGTATGTAGGTTGATATTGAAAGGAAACAGTTGGTGAAATTTCGAGGAACTCTGGAAGGTGCAATAGACCCCAAGGCCTGCGCCGAGAGCTAACAGATAAACGGTCATGGCATTTTTAAGGTACATGGAGTAACCTCCTGCCCCGGCCCCTGTACTTTAACCACCAACCCAGTGATAGAACTAGACTTCCATTTTCATTCCTCTAGCAACCCCTTGTACAATATTTCATCCTGTTCCGCTGGGAGCCTTATGCTCTCCAAACACCGACCCCGGAACCGCGTCTGCTCGCACGTCAGACTAGCCCACCGCAGATAAGCCGCCCACGTCCCCTCCTTGATATCGGCTTCCGCATTCTCAGGCATACCCCAAAGCATGGCCAGCGGCACGGGCGCGCCGGGCTGCCAGTACCCCTGGCTGAATTTGGCCATGCTGCAGTTGGCCAGGATATACCCCACCCAGTCCGCGACCGACTTCTGGCCCGGATCGGCCTCGGCAGTCTCGGGCCGGAACGGCAGCGACATCAGCGGGAACAGCTCGTCCATGCGCCGCATCTCGTGCGACTTCCACAGCTCATCGATGCTATCCAGCATGTGCACCCGCTCGCGGTAGTACCGAGGCCCGTCCCAGCCGTCCCGCGCGTCCACGAGGAGCCGGACCCGCTCGTAGGCCATGTTGAGGGCCAGGTAGTCCGTCATGGTCCCCACATCGATCACGCCCGGCTCGCCGCCCATGTCGAGCACGCGCGGCCTCCTCGTCTCGTCGAGCGCCGCCTGCTTCTCGGGGCCCATGACCAGGCCCAGCGGCGCCACGAGGGGGTGCTCCCGCAGGCCGGCAGGAGGTTCGTTCCTCGCCCTCCCACATGGCCAGCCAGACGCGCATCCAGCGCTCGATGAACGGGTTGCCCCGGCGGGCGCCGACGAAGCCCGTCAGGCACTGCCCGGCGTACTTGCGGCTCTGGAAGAGCGTGGTGGCCATCTCGAACGGGCAGGCCGGGTCCGCGAGCTGCCGCCAGAAGATGTCGTCGAGGCGGCGGAACAGCATCGCGCCGACGTCGAGCCAGACGCCGCCGTGGAGGTACAGCAGCGGCAGCCGGACCATGTCGCTCGCGTGCTGGCCCCGGGTCGGGCCCGTCATGGTGCCGGCGTTGAAGCAGGCGGGCAGGTAGGCCGGGTCGACGAAGCGGTGGGCGTGCGTCGGCGAGGGGTTGGAGGAGGAGGAGCCACCGGGCCCTGTCGTTGCAGTGGCCATGTCGAGCACGCGGACGTCCCACGCCGGGCTCTGCCGCCGGATCCAGCCGAGGACGTTGCGCTGCGTCCAGGGCTTCATGGCGTCGAAGCCGCCGTCCCAGAAGGCCCAGACGTTGCGCTCGTGCGTCACGGGGGGCGGGTTCTTGAGGTAGTGGATCAGCTCGGCGTCCGTTCGGCCGTCCTGGTCGTGGGCGGGGCGCTGCACGATGCCCGGGGTCACGACCTTCATATTGAGCATAGTGATATTTTCGCTCTGGCTTTCGGCGCTGGCGGGTAGGTGACCATTGGCTCAAAGGAAGAAATAGTCCAGGACCAAAAACATTGTCCGTAGGTGGTGAAGAGGGAGAAAATACTTAAAAGCAAATATAACACATGTATGCAGGTGTCGGCAAAACGTTCCTGTCAGCGTCGGATTGGCCAATCGGTGTTCGGGTTAATGCAAGGCGGACTGAGTAAGATTCGAGATTGGTTGATTGGACGATTAATACGAGCTTAGTCGAAAACCCATGCTCGCTGGCTCCTTTATGCATCGTGAGCCACAGCGTAGTATACGAAGGTTGCATCCAGGGGCCTCCCTTACATATACCAAGGCCCGGGCCGAGTCGCTGATTGGACGAGAGAAAAGGTTGGTGGGCGTGGCGGTCGGGATGTCTGTGGCTGTCGAGGAATGTCGTAATGCATCACGGGACTCTGTCCGGCCCGAAACCACGGTGACTAAGAGTTGTGCGTTATATTGAGGAAAACGGATAAACTAAACAAACTTAAGTAGCGTAGGCAGTTATACTCGAACTCTGATCTATTGGCTTTGAAATGGTACCTACCCTTCCATCGCTTGCTATTTGCTGCTCTTACGGCTGGTTTTGTGGGGGGTACAGTGGCTGGCCCGGCAGTGGGTTTGGCTGTGTGTTGAAGTATATACCCAAGGCGTCAGGGATAAGCCTCTCGGGCCCGCCCGCGGTCGCCGGGGATAGAACCTGGGGGGTTCGGGGAACTCCAAGAGGGGGAACGTCTCCATCAAAAAAGGTTCATATGGCTGGCGATGTGCTGCCAGGCCGGGCCGTGCCCGTCGCCGCCAATGAGGTCGCTGTAGTCCCCGCCCTGGTCCATGCAGCAGTCCGGGCCCTGGCAGCCGTACAGATAGAAGAAGGCGTGCACCATCTCGTGCACCAGGGTCCCGAGCACCCTCGATCGTCTCCGGATGCGCGTAGGTACCGCGAGGGGGCCCAAGTCGCACATGTCGAACAAGATCTCCATGTTCATGTTGCCCGGGCTGTCCCACGTGGTGTAGCCCAGTGTCAGCTGCCCCGGCTGGCCGCCCGGCACAACTATCCCGTTGCGCTCGGGGTAGTAGACGGTTTGCGAGTCCCGGTTCACGAGGCCACGGAAGAAGACCACGTCCAGGTCGTTGGCAATCTGTCCGACGTCGGCGTACCAATCGATCGCGTGACCCTCCCCCCGCGACATCGTTGCTTATCTGTTTAGCAAGCCGGGCCACGGATCGCTGCTGGAGGACTGAGGGGTTCCTACGCGTTTCATCGAGGTGTTCTCTGAGCACGTCTCTGATCGTGGAGACCTTGTACATACCTCGCAGCCATTGCTCCGGCGGCGTGGCGACGGTGACCCTGAGGTGACCCGTGTCGGGGTCGATGACGGGGATGATGTTATTCGAGCTACTTGTTGCCATGATGCTTCGACTTCTTCTATCCCACAGCAAGTTTACTCAGTTTGGAACACTCCAGGTTGTGCCGAGGTCACTTTGGCCGTGGCTTCGCATGGTATTAATGTATACTGTCTCTAGCTCTTTGTTGCCCAGAGTTGACTACAAGTCCCATTGTCTTCATATCCTGTTTCCTTTTATGGGCACTATCACGTAGTCTTTGAAGGAGTCCAAACAAGGCTATTGTAATTACCTTGGGCAAAACGGAGACCAACGAACCAATGTGCCATGGGTGGCTGAACTCGGCATTCTCACGATGCCCGCGTGAATCATACCTAGGTTTGTTTCTACGACACCGTGTGTCCCATTATTCCTCCATTTCGAAGAAAAAAGAGTAACTACAAGAACTACTGTTTAAACTCCTTATCGCGGCATAGGGGTCATGAAAAAAGAAGGCCACCACCGAGCAGTCTAGAGATACTAAACCACGACTTAGCCCCACCGTATGATCCTCGATCTGAGTCAGTAGCGGCTTCCGTACGGTTTCTTGTGCCTCACGCGAAGCGTGGAGTACATACCTGGAGTAATGGAATATAAGAAGCAAAATTCTGATAATATGGATATCCAACAAGTGACTGTATCTGGCAAAAAGATTGTATGTCTGCTTTGATGTCTGCTTAAAATGAAATTCTATTCAAGTAGCCGAAGAATGAGGGGTAAAAGAAAAACATTAGACAAAGAAAGCAGCCCTGAAATTATCCGCTGGATAACGTTTCCATAGCTCACAGTTACATCAAACGAAACCAGAGTTCAACACGTGCCATCGGGTTGTACTTCCTTTCATTCTGCCGCCCAGGCACGGGCTTGGATCGGATCGTCGGTCTTATAGAACTGCATATCCATCCGCGTGTCTTCATCAATCGTATCGTCTATCGACAGCGCGTCGGCGAGCAGTTCCTGTCGGCCCTCGACCCGCACCGGGAAAAACCACTGCCTGCCCGGGACGTACTCGAGCTGTTCGCGGAACATCTTGATGAAGAGCCGGTTCACGCGCGTGGCAATGGCCGTCCAGGCGTCGCTGTGCATGTTGTCGTCGATGAGCAGCTTCCACTCGCCGCTTTCTCGCGTGTTGCACACCGCGTTGCAGTGGCACCCGTAGACGTCGAGGAAGGCGTGCACCAGCTCGTGGCATATGATCCCGAGCACTCTAGATCGTTTCTGTAGACGCGTCTCGACGCCCGCGACGCCCGACTCTTGCGTATCGAAGTAGACGTCCACCTGCCCGCCGTCCTGGCTGTAGCGGGTCACACCAAAATGCAACAGTCCACGAGAGTTCACGTCCAGGCCGTTCGGCATGGCATGAAGCTGCACTCGGCCAGACCGCTTGAGAAGGCCCCTGAAGAACAGCGCATCCAAGTGCTCGTAGATCCTGATGTCGCTGTCCCAATCGATCGTCGTATGGGCGTTTTGAGGTGCGGCATCGTCCGTCAGTAGAGCACTAATGGCCGCGCGGGCTCGGTCTTGGCTTGTTGATAGCCTCGGTAGCGAGTATGTATTAGGCTGTTCTATAGCGTCATCTCTTGTGGTGGTCGATTGAGAGGTTGACTCCGGAGACAATAGACTCAGTAGCATCGTTTCCAGATAGTGAGCATGGACCTCTTGGATCCTCGACACTCTGTGGCTGTTGCCGTGCCAGTCCTCCGGGCGCGAAGTCTCTGTGATGTCCCGATGCGGGGAATCGTGGCGGGCACTATCGCCGTGAGGACGTGAACTCATGTCCATGATGATACTATCCGTCTCCTTGGTGACTCGAGCTTCTCCCTGAGCCGCTAGATATAGCTGATCAGGTATGTGTGTATGTATACGTCACTATATGATGCTGTTTTGCCTGATATAGTTGAATCAACTATCCTATCCATTGGCACCGGTGGTATTTATTATTCCAATTCTTTTATTGCGAGCTGCCTTGTCTCTGCTGCAACAGTTATAGATCTCCTGACCGCAATGTTGGTTCGTTGGTCTACAACCGATAATCCTTGAGAGGGAGGACAACATGCCAACCGCGTCAAGCAATCTACACCCGGGGCCACATGGTATGGTCCTTGCGTTTCGGATTAGGTCAAACACCGCAGAGGTAACGCGTCGAGACACAAGGAAGCATGTGTGTCGTAGAGTTGGCTGTCGCAGTGGTCTGGAATGTATCACTGGACAACTTATGCCGCGTAACTTCCATTGTCGTTCTTGGGGGGTTGGATGTTTCTTTGGTCATGTGGAAGAATCTGCAAGCGGAAGTCCCATTCAAAGGAGTGGTACAGACGCAAGTGTTGGATCTAGGGAGGTGTGACAGGTGTGATGACTAGGCATTCCAGTTCTTTGCTACGACATCGACCAACTACGGCCACCGGTAAGAAGCACCCCTTGCAGTACCATACGGGGTTCCTTTTAATGTTATGATGTATTCCTCTAAGGTTTGGTTGAGGCTACTTAGACACATCCACGACATTCAGGGGCTGAAAGCTCAGCAGCACAAAGCATCGTAAAGAGGGTTAGGGGCAATGCTTTGAGCAAATGGAAATAATTAAATCATTTATAGTAAGAGAGACATCGAAGGCGTCATTCTGTAAACATTACAAGAGTTGTATAGCGGGAAAAGGTTTTTGAACATCGCTTTTTGGTTTTGTTTTTGTATAGATAGCTTTTGTCACGACAACAAATGTTGTATGCGTGAGTGATACATTTACAGGCCCAGGTACCCCCGAGTATCCACCGCGACGAGCTTGGCGGCCTCGGTGATGGTGCCGTTGACGGGCACGACGCCGGCGCCGCCGGTGGTGATGTAGAGGGTGCGGCGGTTGCCGGCGCCCTTGCCGAAGCGGGCCGAGGTGTCGCCGGCCAGGGTCATCTCGGTGGCGGAGCCGACGACGGTCTCGTAGGAGCCGTCCTGGGGACGCATGGCGATGAGGCGGTTGTCGGCGTTGGTGACGCCCCAGATGGTGCCGTCCTCGTCAATGTCGAACTCGTCGAGGAAGGCCGTGTCCTTGAGCGTGATGAGGGTCTCGACCTTGGCGCCCTCGGCCATGGTGCCGGTCTGCATGTCCATGGAGACGCGGTGCATGGTGAGGCGGTCCGAGTTGGCCCAGTAGAGGTAGTGGCCCACGATCTTGATGCCGTTGACGCCGAACGGCAGGGCGGCGCCGGCGACGGGGTCCATCTCGGGCACCTTGACGGCGACCTTGTAATCACCAGTAACGGTGTTGACGCTCCAGACGACGCCGTTGAAGCTGTCCGAGACCAGGATGCACTTGCTGTCCTCGGGGGCGACGTTGCGGCAGGCCGGCGAGTGCAGCTTGACGACACCGTTGAGGAAGCCGCCCTCGGCAGGTTGGTCACCTTGCGGACCTTGGGGTTGGCCACGTCCTGGATCGAGACCTCCCAGATGGCGCTGCCGTTGGCAACGACGGCGGCCATGCCGCTGAACTTACTCGAGACCAGGGCGTAGGTGTCGGGGGCGGTCTCGGTGATGCCGAGCAGGCCCTGGGCGTCATCGAAGGTGTGGAGGAGCTTGGGCTCGGCCCCCTCGTTGGTGGACGGGTTCTTGAAGAGGTAGAGCGAAGGCTTGGGCCACATCATGGTCATCAGGATGTCGCCATTGTCGCGCACAAACAGGTTCTCGACCCAAGAGTGCTCTTCCGGGAACTGGTAGACGGTGCGGGCGGGCAGAGGCAACGGGGCCTTGGCCGCCTTGTTGAGACCGGTGTTGAGTGCTGGCACGGATGGCACGGGCGCGGGCGGCAGCAGCCCACGAGCATCGGGCTTGGGGTTGGGGTTGCCAAGGAGGTCGATCTCTGGAGTGCCCAGACTCAGAGGCGAGGCGGAGGCTGCGCCGACGGCGCAAGCCATGAGGAGGGATGAAATGACCTGCATCTTGCGTTGTGTTCTTCTGTCTCGCAGAAGGGAAAATTTCAGTTAATGAGTGTGGGGGGTGGGTGTTGGGTAACGAGCGACTGGTTGGAGGAACAGGCGCACAACGGCAAGTAGCAGACAGACACCAAGTAGATCCTTATCCTTCAGACTGATCGGGATTCTTTTGTCTCGACCTTCCCAGGGACCATATATGTAAATCAGAAAGGCCAGGGTTGCTTGTCAATTTCCATCCCATCGGAATTGTCTCTCCCTCTCTCTCCCCCTTCTGCTGTGCTGTGCCGTCTCTGGCGCGGCGCCCGGAAATGAGCACGTGGAAGACCAGGAAATGCCAGCAAATGGTCCTTGAATGGTCCTTGAACTCCCGTTTGGGTCGTCCTGTTGGTGCCGTTGGACGAGCCAGAAACAGCCCACGAGCGGGCATATTTCCCGCAGACCCGCGTTTTCAACACAGACTAGGTCAGAGTCTGTGGGTAGAATACAGATCCTTGTGGCGTGCGGGCCGCGCGAATCACCTAACGATCTCCTCCGGGACCGATTAGCGGCTCAGGCGCACCAAACAAATGCCCCGAAGACGCTCATTTGAGCTTAGAGGCCGGACGACGTCGCAGTACGAGGCACGGTTTACGTACTAGCCCGCAGCCCCCGACCCCACCCGCAGGGGCCGGAGGCGACGGCGCCATATTAGCGGCTGGTTCCTGGGAATATTGCCCCCGTTCAATGTGCTGGGAATGCTGGGCTAATTTCTTTCTAGAAGAAACAGCGACACCCGACTGGAAAACCACACGCCTGCCAGCGCGATCCCTAATAACGAGATTACCCGTTCCAGGGCGGACGTGCTTCCTCATCGTCCGGTGGATCTTCCCAGCGGTTGGGATGTCTGCGACATTTTTCAGCTCCTGCCCAAGTATAATTAGCAATCCATCCAAACGGTAACAGATCGACATGTTTCAACCCGAACTGGGTTCCAACCAAATCGCATGCTGACGAAGTTTTCCGTGGGCGTGGTTGAGCTGGAAATACCACTGGCATGAGGAAATGAGGCGGGAAATTTTACACGAGCCACCCCTGCACCACGACAACCAAAGTAAAGGGACCCTTTCAGTTGCATCCCCACTGCGCAGCAACGTCAATGACGCGAAACCGTTCGTAGTCTCTTCGGCCTTCTGCGGGTCCTGCTGTGCTGTTGGCCTCTTTCTCCTCACGATCAAGGACTTGGCCTGTTGGTCGCATCGGAGAACGGTGCGACGCCCCGAATACAGGACTGACCCCTGTTAACAGATACGACTCATCCACCAGATAATTATCTGCTACCCCCGATATATGCGTTTTCCCGACACACCAAAATAGGCTCTGAAAGCGGTATCGGGGCAGTACCTAGGTACGTACCGATTAAAAGTGGGTTTGAACCTGACACCCCCCTGTCGAACCCCTGTAAAACCCCTGTTAAAAGATATTTTCAAAAGGTATATCTAATCTGTTTATCTATTAGCCTCACCAAAAACGCTCCGGACGGCGAGAATTTATGCGATACCCCCGATATATCTACTACACCCGTTATCTGTTAAGGGGCAAGGCCTGTATGATTCCCGCTCAATCCGATTTCGCGGATCGTCCCAAGCTCGACATTGTGCTGGGTGAGGTGCAGCCGCCAACGGTCTCTAGCTGACAGGTTCTTTTCCTGGTAGATACCGTCATGATTTAATCTCCCCGGTTCCATTCGAGCCGTCAACCTGGGACAGCATGTTGTACAGCGCAGCCGCCAGCCGCGAACCGTTAGCTCCTTTGGTAGCCCATGGTTTTTGCCATTTTGGCGCCAGCTACGTTATCCACCAGACACAAGTCAAGTTTGGGCTTCTTCCGGTCTTTCGGCTGCTCTGCCGCGGCAACAGGGGGCGAAGTATAATGAGAATCCGAATGTCGCGACATATTCTGCCAACGCCCCAACCTATTTTTGCACTCGTCGTGGTGAGCCGCCAGTGCATTCGCCTCTCTCGCCCTTTCCCACCAGTCGAAGTCCGGGACGAAGACTCCACCCGCCTCGTAATCGGGGCATGAAACTCACCGTGGGTCCGGAAAACCATACCTTCACGATTGTATGTGCTCCTTGGCTCCTCAAATATCGGGCGGGAGCGCAGGACAGGCGATGCAGATGGCCGATGGCGCGAGACTCGTGCATGAACCTACTGAGGTCGCTGGTCACTGCTTGCAGAGGGCCGGAAGTGTCTGGTAGCTTGCATTAGGGGAACTCAGTAAGCGAGGAGACTAAATATCTCGCTTACGTATTCGACATGAAGATTTTCCGGTGTTCTAGATCTGGCAGGCTCTAGTCTTTCCGGTAGTGTGCGATAGTTTGCATCCTGTATACCGGGTCGTTCTCCAAAAAGACCTCGACACCGTGGCCACGGGGAAGATGGGTGGGCAGGTAAGGGGTTGTTGCCTGCTGTGACTCGCACACCGGTTACGACGTCCGGAATAAGCCTGCTCATCCGAGAACACTAGCCGCCTCCAAGGGTAGTGAAGTACTCTTGGTATGTCCGACCGGGAATATGGTACGTCGACGCCTCCACACGTGGGCTATTGGCCGCGGATATATTATGATGGTCGCCAATACTGACGTACTTTTGGGCGGCACGTGGCCGGTTGCCAACCCGAACTCTGCACAGTCCGGCATTCATGTACCGGTACCCGAGATGCAGATAACGGTGATTGCATCTTCTACCATGTCTGCGCAGCCAGAGGACAGCTGCTATGGCAGGGCACCATCTGAGGTCGTGGAGCCAAGTAATGTTCTTTGCCACCCCGAAAATCCTCACATGGCTCAAGGCGACATAAGCAGTGCTGTTGCTTTTTTATAGACTCCTCGAGTACCTTCCGAACATTGCAGCCCAGGAGACAGAGCAGGACGATCTGAAACCGCTTTTTAGTTCGGCGATGGATACTCAAGGTATTCCCAACTCCATTCCTTGGTATATACCAAAATGGGAACCAAACAGATACTCAACCGGGAACAACGTCGGATCGCGCCCAGAACATCCATGTTTGTACAATTGACCAGGGGTAGTTGTCAAAGCCAAGCTCGCCCACAATAGGCAGTATTGTCAGCAATAAAATTGCGACAAGAAAGACGATGCTTTGGGCAAAGCGCATATCGTCAGGTTGGTGCCATATTGTGCCACCGCATTCAATGGAGAACCCGGAACGCGTTGCAATGTCAAGGCCTCGGGCATATGACTAGAGAGCTTCAAGAGCTTTGGAGGCCGATATTGGTTAATGCGACTGAGATCTAATGCCACACACTGTGCCCTCCTTAATGCAATCCAAGGGATGTCGCAACCCTTTTCGTTATATGCAAGTCTCTGCACCTGCCGTAGGTTCCATCAAACCATAAGATTGACGAGGCTGTCCTTGGCTTTTGTGTGGGAAACTCTTGAGGTTCATTCCCCCTATTGTGGCAAGCCTGACTCTTTGACCTGGGTATGGTATTTTGCTGAAGTCACGATGTAAAGGCGCGATCTGTCGGGAGACGGCTGGAGCGTTGATCGGGCTCTTCGTTGCTTTGGACCCGGCCGTTTTGCAAAGTCTAGACCTGGTCAGTTTACCCTAAGTATAGAGATAAGGACCTGCAGTGACGATGCTGTTACAAGGATTGCCTCTCGTATGGTATGGTTAGACATGTGTCCCGCTTGGCTCTGGCGCCAGATGCAGAGCAATTGGGTCACAGCACGAGGTCGGATCCTGCAAAGCTTGCGATAAAGCGAATGGAATAATAAGCAGCTAGCGTAGCTGAATCTCTTGACTCCTAAAATATTACCGGAGCGATGATGCCGGCAGAGAAGAATGCGACCACTGACCCGATCTTGGGAGAGGGCTGTCTGTCGTTGGGTATTGGACTGAAAGCCATATGTAACACTTCAACATCGACTGGAAAGGCATCAATTGATTGGGATGGTTCGTGCTTCTTTAGATTCCGATAAATTGATGACTTTGGGTCGAACCTTGTTCCTGTGTCCTCATCATTCAGGTCGTGCTTTCCTGCGCACAATACCACAAAAGCACAAGACGTGCCTGCCCAGAATTCTCGAGGCGTTTTGCGACTAGCCAAAATCCCCAATTGGCTTCTGTCCTCTGTACCGCCTGTCAAACCGGCAAGGATCTCCATACTCGGAGCTCTTGTATTGATGCAGGCACCAAATCGAGACCAGGAATGTAGATTGGGTGGGTTGAGAAAACCACAGCCGCCTGTCTGGAAGGTGTGGTCGTGGTCTGGCAAAGCCCCCAGTAAACCGATCGGGCATCTTGCTGCTCCCGGCCTCAATCCCACCCGGCGCGGCGGGGAACCGGAATGGCATGTAAGCTGACGATTGATATGGTTTCCCCTAATCGGTCGTCAAATTGGCAATTGCATCACATACTTATACATGTACGCATCGCTGTTGTTGAAGGTTTTCGTTGACCATGCCCTCTTTGGGGAAAGATATCACTGGTTCTTCCCAATTTGCAGCCAGCGTACACTCCCAGCCATTGACTTGCCCTCAGACGCTGAGCCAACCATCACCACCAGGGTCATAAGTAAGTAAGTAACAACTGCACAGGTTCAAGCAGCGCTCATCACCAATAGAGACGACGACGGAGATACCCGACAGCACCACCAGTGTCCGGAAGACGATTTAGCCGTCTTGTCTTCTCCAAAACCGGCCGGCGGGGAGAGGGGGATGGCGTGCTAGGCTACCCCAATAGCAACATCATACCGTACCCTCCAATGCCGGCGCGAACCCCTCCCAAACACGCATTCGATTGCCGATAGCGATAAACATCTGATAGGCTGTCGGAGGGGCTGCGGGAAAGTCGTGATCGCCGCGGGTGGATTGTGGCATCATCACGATCAATGGTGCCTCTACACCGGGAATGAGCCGGGCCTGCGACGCAGCAGCAGGGTGTGCCGCATCGCAGATCGGTCTCGTCGGGGTAGTATATGTGATATTGCACCTAGATTGCGTGATGCGCGCCATATCATAAGCGGGGGTGGATGCCGCATCCGATCTCATGTATTCATAAAGAGACCCTTCGCTATCCCAAGGCATACGGCCATACCATATCTAGATACCAAATCCAGCATTAGGTTCATCTCCTTGTAAACAAGCAGCAAAGAGATCATACCATCGCCATGGCACCCTCAGTGACCTCCACCGTGACCGTGACGGAGCCCGTCTCTGTCCCAAGAACACCAAGAACCTCAAGACGCCCCAGCACTTCGGCGCCTACAAGGAGTTGGCACCGCCAGAGTACAACAAGGACGTCGAGGAAAGAACTGCCACGGTAAGTCTCCGTTGATCAATCCTTGCGACCATACTGTTTGACGTCGAGGCTCATGCATATCCAAACCAGTACCCTCATTACTTGCCCACCTGGGACGCCGAGACCAAGTACCCGCCCCTCCAGCCGTTCGAGCACTACGAGCACGGCAAGGACGCCGACACCAGCTACCCCGAGCTCCTCCCCGCCGGCGCCACCGCCACGAAAATCACGCCCCTGGCCGGCACCGAAGTCCGCGGGGTCCAGCTCAGCAGCCTAAGCGCCGCGGGCAAGGACCAGCTCGCGCGCCTCGTCGCCGAGCGCAAGGTCGTCGCGTTCCGGGACCAGGACTTCAAGGACCTGCCGATCCAGGACGCCCTCGACTTCGGCGGCTACTTCGGCCGGCACCACATCCACCCGTCCTCGGGCGCGCCCAAGGGTTACCCCGAGATCCACCTGGTGCACCGCGGCGAGGGCGACGAGTCCTCCAAGAAGTTCTATGCCTCGCGCACCAGCTCCGTCGCCTGGCACTCGGACGTCTCGTACGAGCAGCAGCCGCCCGGGACCACGTTCCTCTACATCTTCGACAAGCCCGAGGCCGGCGGCGACACGCTCTTCGCCAACACCGTCGAGGCCTACAACCGGCTGAGCCCCCTGTTCCAGGAGCGCTTGCATGGCTTGCAGGCGACGCACTCGGGTTCGAGCAGGCCGCGGCGTCGATTGCGCGAGGTGGCGTCAATCGACGAGAGCCTGTCGCCAATGTGCACCCTATCGTAAGAACGCATCCAGCCACGGGCGAGAAGGCGTTATACGTCAATCCTCAATGTAAGTCGATAAAGAAACGACGCATATCAGAATAACCAGGCTGTCCGAGGCTAACCGTTCTCGTAGTTACGAGAGACATTGTCGGCATGAAGAAGGAAGAGTCGGACGCGATCCTGAACTTCCTGTATAGCCACATTGCTTGGGGAGCCGACTTCCATGTGCGCGTCAAGTGGGAGCAGGGGACAGTGGTCATGTGGGACAACCGAGTCACCCAGCACTCGGCCCTGGTGGACTGGGAGAACAAGCAGCGAAGGCACCTGGCGCGCATCACGCCCCAGGCCGAGCGGCCGTATGAAACGCCATTCTAGGGCTAGAGTCATATCGTTAGAAGCCCGGGATGAAGTCTTTCGACGACGAGTGTGTATTTTTGCTGCTTTCCTGTTGTGTAGTTTTAGCCCGTTTGCGGCCGCGCTCGTTGCGCTGCGAGATTCTGTTTTTAATACCAAATGGATCATTGCCCAGATCGTCGTCCGAGTCGTCACTCATATTTTCCGTGCTTGGCAGAGTCGCTTGTGAGACTGGCGCAGATGAAGAGGGTGGCGTCTTCGTAGAAGCTGCTGGCCGTTTCTTGCTTGCAATCGGGACAGGTTCACGAGTTTGCGGTCGATTGGAACCACGAAGGTTACTGAGCGTCGAGCTGATGTTACTACTCTTCGTGAAAGACGGCCGTCGCGACGCATCGAGATCGTCGCTGTCATCGTCGTCCACGTTCATAACCGAGCCCAGACGACGCGTAGGCGATGATGAGAATATGGATGGCCGACGCGATGAGTCTGCAATCTCGCTGGAGCTGGCACCAAACCCGGCTGCCGCGCGGGTTGCTGTTGAAAACGAGGCGATCTTGTCCAATCGCGGCACTTGCTTGCGTGGACTCGCCATCAGCGTGTATAGCGACGTCCCCTTGAGCGCACTATTCGGGGCGACATCGTCGTCGTCAGAGTCGGACCCATCCCCTTTGCGAATCGCAGCGGCTTGCTTTCTAAGCAGACTGGCTCGTTCCTGCTTCTTCTCGGCAAGCCGCGACATGCCTCCGACCACGGGGCGCGCGATTTGGCTGATGACGGCGGCGTTCTGGTCCTTTGCCGCATCCTTCAGACGTAGATATTCAGCGGCATGCAGGTGCGCTGTGAATTGGCGAGCGGTCGCGAGGAGCTCGTCCTCGACCATGTGGTAGCGGTCATCATCATCAAACCCTTCGATCATGAAACTGGTTACGGATCATTAGCATGAACATGCATTTAATAAGTATCGCTCCTGTGGCACAATGGAGAGTCGCCTAGGTATGCACTTACCTTTCTTGCAGTGGCTCGGGCGGCGGTGATGTGGAACCAGAGCGGCCTGCACGTCACGTCGCATTAGCAAAATGTCAACGAGTTAGGAAACACACCCCAACATACGAGCTCGTGATGGGCCAATTTTCTTCTTGGTAAAAGCGGCAGACTGCGCTGGAGAGCCATTGGCTTTCCGGTCCGGATCTGCCTTTATGGGTGTGGTGCTCGAACGAGGTGCAGCACTCGAAGACGCCGCAGCGCCAGTGCGCTTCCAAGGTAGAACTCGCGGCATGATCTATGGCTGTAAACCTGGTTGATTTGTGTAGAAGATGCGATTGGAGCGAAAAATCATCATGCAAAATGCGCCAAAAACAAAATGGGATGGATGTAGCAAAAAGTCTGTTTCTCTCGTCTGGGCGACAGATACAATTTCTCGGCGTTGCAACTTAACGTGCGCTTTGTTGCTGAGGTTAGGTTGCGCAATACTTGTCGTAGCCGGGGGTTTCCAGGCTGAAGCATCAATTGTGAAGCTCAGTACGCGACACGCCCGAGCCTCCAAGCCTTTGTAGTCCAGCCACTATTCCCCCGAACTAAGCAAGGGCTAGGTAACCCAATCTTTGTTTACGTCCCGCAAGATATTACAGAAAATGAGAATCATATATGTACTCAACTTGCTTGAACTGTACAATTCTGGATACAGCATGCTGTCGAGCCAAAAATTGTTCTCCGTCTTATTCACAAGGGTGTGGGACCCAAGGGGCATGCTAATGTTTACTAGACAACCAAGTCTATTATTCTTCCCAGGAACGTATCTCATGAACTACGTAAACTTTTGGTCCTGCCATCTATGGAGACGAAAACGAAGATCTCCCACATTTATCCGCCTGGGTCGGAGCTGAGCTCTCTGAGCGGCCAACCACACCTCCATTAACTTTGCGGTATCATCTCATATCCAATCCACTACTGGGTATCCCGAACCACCTTATCCAACGCCTTGGCGAAGTAGTCGATGTTACCCGTATTCAGACCCGCCATGCTGATGCGACCGTTCTTGGTCATGTAGACGTGCGCATCGGATCGGATCTTCATCACTTGCGCCTCGGTCAGGCCCGTGAAGCTGAACATGCCTATCTGGTCCGTGATGTGATTCCAGGTACCAGGGGTGCCGAGCTCCTCCAGCTTCGCCCGTAGGGACTTGCGCATGTCGATAATGCGACCGCTCATGGTCCGGAGGTTCTCTTCCCACTCGGCGAACAGCTTGGGGTCGTTCATCACTGTGCCCGCAATGCGCGCGCCGTACAGCGGAGGGTTGGAGATCTCGGAGCGCTGCAGAATCGCGAGTTGCGACGCGATGCGGGTGATGGTAGACTCGGCGTCAGGCGCCGGGCCCGTCACGGCGTGGAAGCAGCCAGCGCGCTCGCCGTACAGACCGAAGTTCTTGGCGAAACTCTGGGCAATCACCATCTCAAAGCCCTGTTCTACGAAGTGACGAACAGCCAAGTTGTCCTTCATCAGGTCGCCTGTGGCGAAACCCTGGTAGGCGCAGTCAAAGAAGGGGAAGTGGTTCTTGGATCGCATGATCTGGGCAATCTCCTTCCACTGCTCAAAGGTCGGGTCGACACCGGTAGGGTTATGGGCGCAGGCGTGGAGGAGGATGATGGATCGGTCGGGGGCACCGAGGATGGCCGACTTCATGCCATCGAAGTCCAGGCCCTTGGTCTCTTTGGAGAAGTAGGGGTAGCTGGCAATGGGCACGTTTACGTTGCCGAAGATCTGGTTGTGGTTGGCCCAGGTGGGATTTGAGATGTACACCTTCTTGTTGCCAGTCCAGTACCGGGCAAGGAAGAGGGCTCCCAGATGTACGGCACCGGTGCCGGAGATGGTTTGTACTGATGCAACTCGCTTCTCCTTGATGGCGGGCGAATCGGCACCACCCAGGATCAGCTCGGCCGCCTTGCTTGTGAAGAACGGAAGTCCGGCAATCGGCGCATATTCGTGATTTAACTCGGGATCGTTGCGGAGGGTCTCATCTGCCTGTAGGCGCGGAAGTACAATTAGCTATCATGGCCATTGAAAGAAGTGGAGGTGGGGTAGATTGAGGTCATTTCGTCGGCGGAGCAGCTCCGAAGTCGACAATGACGTAGATGAAGAGATCGAAACAGTAAATACATACCTTCTTGACTACTGGAAGAACCCAAGGCTTTGCGTTGTTGTCGCGATACGCTCCAATGCCCTTGAAAATGTTAGCAACGAACCAATACCCCTCGCGCAAAATCGCGTGATGCGATGGGTGGTACGACTCACGAGGTCAACTTTGTCGGGGCTCTCGTCGGCCTTGAAAGCTCGCATCAGCCCGAAGAGAGGATCTTCGGGTGCCTGAGGTACGACCTCGGCGGTGAAACTTGTTGCTGACGGCGGCGACATCTGTTTGGCTATGCTCTGCACTCGGCGGACTGAATTGGCGTGGTAGGAAGGGTCGAACTTGTTGCTCGGATTGTGGGTGGGCATTTTGGAAAGACGAGCAGAGTCGGGAGCGGCAAGGCAGATATAGCTCTCCCCCACAGGCGACTAAGAGGTGTTAGGTGCTGGATTGGCTTGCTGGTACTAATAATAACGCTGGTGGCAGCAGGGACGCGGGCGAACGGGCTGGGGAAGGAGCTGGTAGTCGTTTGGTTTGGTCACAGGCGGGCGGGAGGATTGGATTCAGGTCGTTTCGATAGGCTGGCGGCGCTGGCCGTGGGGCCCGTAGGTCTCAAACGCAGGGGTTCACTGTGCACCTCCGTGGGGTAGTTGCCTAATCGTCTCCTGTTTACGGGGAAGACCGCATGAGCCTGGAGGGGCCAAAGGAGATGCTATGACCGGTAAACTGGAGATTGCCAGCCTGGGCGTGTTTCTGGCCGCGTGGTATTGTTTGTTTCGTGAGGCAATTATCGTCGAGGAAGTGTGAGAGAAAGACTATTGATAGAAATTGCGTAGCAATAGGGAGCAGCACAACATCAACTAAGAATAAACTCTCCAGAAAACATGACGCGAGGCCCGCGCAGACTTTAAATGGTTCACCACTCTAGTAGCCATTCCGTTGACCGTCAGATCTAGTTGATACTTACCGTGCATACCCGGTTGGGGAAGAAGCCGTGGGACCTTGTCGGCTCGATTTCCTGTCATGACACGCCCGGTTCCTTGCGATGGCACAATCATGTGGTGGGTGGGTAGTGTGGATTTGGAGGACAGTCCCCTATGATCTCACTCCCGGCCGAGGCATTTTCCATTACCCCAAAATCGTATCATCAGCTCACTCCCAACTAAAAGTTACGTTAATCCGTCGGCATCTTCGGTTGTTGGCTCTCCTGATTACGACTTCAATAAAGCATTCCCCTGTAAAACACCAGGATTATTGGAATTTGATTTTCGCGGTTGACAGATACCACCGTCCCCTGGATATTTGTCCTCGAGGTTGAGCAGATCACTGGAGTTCCTACAGGCTGCAAAGGCCCCGGGACCGGAGCCGACCTATCACAACGTTAAGCGCACCAATCCTGGCATTGGCTAGTAAACCCGTCCTCAACCGATCTACGAGCATTTGCATGTGACGGGTTGACCAACCGATTCAGCAGTCACTATCCAGTTACAATTATATCAATAGCATCGTATTCAGGCATGTGATGATATGGTATTGTGTTTTATTCGACTACGACGTCGCTGGCTTATATTATTAGGTCCCATACGACCAAGAATGAACAGAGCCCACACGTTGTGTAGAACATGTACTTGGCCATGCTCGGCCGCTGCGTCGCCTTCTTCAGCTGCGTATTTCCCCTTCCAACGTTTTCCGCCGTATTGAAGGAATCCGTCACTAGTTGATCGATATGCGCAGATTGTGTGGCCAGATTGTTGACAAGCTGCGTCTGCAGCTCCGAAATCTCTATCAACGACTTTTCGGCGGTCCTGTTGGGTTTGGGTTAGCATTGCGAATACAATAAGCCAGTGATGGCGATGGCTGGATGAGATGCATACCTGACTTGGTCCAACGTGCTTTCGTAGTGCTTCAGCATATCGTGATTCTCCTGCTCGAACATCTGGATCTGCTCAGGCGACAAGTCCTGCGCTGTGTCGTGCGATGATGGTTGCTGTTCCGGCGGGAGTGATTGGGACTGCTTCCTCCTTTCCTTCCCGGGGCTATCGGGCATAATGCCCAGGCTCGCCATTTGAGACGATGTAGCCTTTGCAAGGACGCTGCGGTTCTTCTCCATCTCGCGATGCAGCCGCACCTCCATCATGTCCTGCTGCGTCTTGACGCACTCCTGTAGCCGCTGTCGCAGCGCCCAGAGCACGCTCTCACGGTGCGTGTTGAGCATATTTGCCTTGTCCTCCGCGGTGGCGTGCTCCGCCGTCTTGTTGATCTTGCCCCCGCCGGCTGCCCAAGCTCCCAACGCTCCCAAGCCCCGTCCGAACTTCTTGGCAATGAGGCTGCTCTCCATCTCGCGGCGCGTGTTCTCGGCATCGGAGAGCTCGCGGATCTTCGCATTCAGCTGGCGCAGCATGGACTTGGAGTTCGCATCGATCTCCTCGCGCTCGCGATCGGTGAGGGGCCGAGATTTTCGGTCATGTTGGGCGGAGCGGATGAGGGTTCGTCGGGGAGGCGCGGTAGAGAGATAGGACTGGCGTATGCTGCGCAGGTCGGTATGCAGCGAAGTTATCGCCTGGTTGATCTTGTAGGCCTCCTTGAGAAACTCGTCGAGGTTGTCCACATTGAAGGCACGCTTGGTGGGCGAAGCTTTATGTTGCGACAGGAAGCTGTCGAAGAGGGGCGTGATGTCGGTCATTCTGGTATAGTAGAGAAAGTTGGCATCACATCATAATTTCATTAGCCATAAACTGCATTACAGCGCCCTATGTTTGGGGGTACGGTGTGGTGATGTTGATCAGCACTTGGCTGGAATCTTTCTGCAGCTCTGCCTCTCTACCCAAACAAGGAAGCCACGATGCAGCTTGGTGTTAGTACGGAAGCTCTGACGTTGCTTGCTAAGCCACATGTCTACCCAAGTACAACAGTGTGGCTGCAGGCGGCGCCACAGCAGCACAAGCATCGATCGCAACCAATCGAGGCGGCTGTCCGTCCAGACTTGGTCAAACCAAGAACTCTAAATAAGGTATGCCCCTGTCTGACTGATGAACCGCCGATTGACGTCGTCTGGTCTATTTGATCCCAGATAACCTTGTGCGCCTCACCAACTCTTCTCTGTCCTCGCAGTCGCAGAGCGGCCGCAGATGGAGGCTGAATAAGGACCCCCAGGTGAGCACCGCGGTGAGAAACGTAACGAAAAAATCGAAGAGCCGACACTAGGACGAATTAGTGGCCTCTGGGACCGTTGCAATCCCCAGCAAATCGCCCCTACAGCATGGCGGTAAATCCGAATACCCGCCAAAGGGTGGGTTTCTGTTTACGGGAATAACCCATCAGTGCAAGATGCCCTCTCATTGACGCTCCTGTTATCACGCCTCTTGAGATCCGAAATCGCCCCCCACCATGCATGTCCATCTTTTATCTACACCGATGCCCCTACCGGTTGGGCCGGTAAAAAGTTTATCATCCATCATGGAATCTTGCAATTCCCATTTCCTCCCCTTCAGCCCGTCGTCCTTATGAATGCTGAACCGAAACCGCACGAGAGTCAACCCGCGGCCCAGCCATCCTCGAAAGATGATGAGCGCCTGTCGTCGGCTTCGGCTCGGACTCCCCCGAGCGTCATCTCTCCCGCGAACTCGTCTTTGAGGAACTCCCAGGATTCGAGCCGTCCCAGCCTGGACGGCACCGTTCACGAAGATGCGGGCCAGGCCGAGCAGAACATGGCGGTGGTGTCGCGAGCCTCCAGCGGACCGGCGTACACCGTCTTCTCAACCAAGATGATCTACTGGATCGTAGCCATGAACTGCATCTCGGCCTTCATCTCCCCGACCACCGCCAACATCTACTTTCCCGCGCTCCCGTCCATCGCAAACGACTTGGGCGTTTCTATCGGTCAGGCCAATCTTTCGCTGACCACTTACATGATCTTCCAGGCCTTGGCGCCAACCATTTTCGGAGATCTTGCCGATGCCGCCGGAAGGCGACCCGCCTTTATCATCGCCATGGTCATCTATCTGGGCGCCAACATTGGACTGGCCCTGCAAAGGAACTTTGCAGCTTTGCTGGTGTTTCGCATGATGCAGAGCGGTGGCAGCAGTGGCACCATTGCCCTGGTGTACGGTGTTGTCGCCGACATCGCCCCGAGCTCCGAAAGGGGCCGGTATATGGGCATTGTGGGCGCCGGTATCACTGTCGGCCCCTCACTCGGCCCCGTCATTGGCGGTCTACTGACCCAGTACCTGGGCTGGCCGTCCGTCTTCTGGTTCTGCGTCGTCGTATCCGTGGTGTTCCTGGTCCCTTACATCCTGGCGGTTCCCGAAACGGGAAGAAAGATTGTGGGGAACGGCTCGATCCCGCCTCAAGGATGGAACATGACCTTGCTCGATTACATCCGATTCCGACAACAACCCGTCGACGCATCCAGGCCGTCCCGAGAGAAGCGCAAGTTTCCCATCCCCAACCCTTTCAACACACTTCGTGTCGTGGGCAACAAGGATATGGCCCTGGTGCTCGGCTACAATGCCTTGATCTACGTTGGTTTTATGACTTGCACATCAACCCTGTCGACCCAGTTCGCAGACATTTATCACTACAACAACATCCAGCTCGGCCTATGCTACCTGCCCGTCGGGGTCGCCTGCATGACGGCGTCTATATCGCAGGGGTTCATCCTCGACTGGAACTACCGCCGGACCGCCAAGAAGCTGGGTATCAAGATCGACCGCAAGCGCGGCGACAACCTGAAGGACTTCCCCATCGAGCGGGTGCGCATCCAGCTCATCTTCCCCCTCATCCTCGTCGGCGCCGCGGCCTACATCGCGTACGGCTGGGTCCTGCAGGCCGAGCTCCACGTGGCCGTGCCGCTGGTGCTGTCCTTCTTCATCGGCCTCTGCGTCACGGGCAGCTTCCAGATCATCAACACGCTGATCGTGGACCTCTACCCCGAGGCCCCGGCCACGGCGACCGCGGCTAACAACTTCGTGCGCTGTCTTGCCGGCGCGATTTCGACCGCCCTCATCGAGATCCTCATTGGGGCCTGGGGCCGCGGCTGGGCGTACACGTACTTGGCCTTGCTCTTCTTGATCCCCAGCCCCATCCTCTGGCTCATCCAGAAGAACGGGCCCAAGTGGCGGGAGGAGCGGAGGCTGAGGTCCGTCGCCCGGGCGGAACGGAAGGAGCGGAAAGAGATGGAGAAGAACCAGCAGAGTGAAGAAGATGCGTCTCCGGATAATGGATTGAGAGCTTAGATGACGGGGTATTGGGAGTAGATTGCGCCTTATGTTTTGTTTTAGAGTCGAGCCATAGAATGTTATATACCCAGGAGGAGACGTGGCGTGGCATGAGAAGCAGCCATGCACGCTTCGATAGAGCTATACCAGAGTACACATAATCCTAATATCTTATGAATTGGATATAGATACTTTAGCACTTGTTCAACGCCTACGGGGACGCTTTGGCTTATAGTTGACATGGCCATGTTTCTTTCGGCTCCATAGTCAACCCTGCCACAAACACCAGGACAGAGTGTGCATGATCCAGCTGTGTACCCATTCACTCCGTAGCGTGTTTCATAGTCTGACATATAATATTGGGTATTCTCCACGATTGCTAAAAAAAATCTAGATTTTCCTCTTTTTGTTCTTCTCTTCTGTGCCCCTAAACAGTACAACCAGCGGCGATTGATGGAATCCCTGACTAACACCACGTGAGATCAACGACGCTTAACACACCGCATCTATGGATCAACTGGGAGACTGCTAGTAGAAGCCCACTGTGGCAACCACCGTTGATGACGCCTATTACTGGACGCCCGTCACCAACAGTCAAGACGCTCCACTTTGCAGCGACGATCACGAGACTGCATATGGGAAAGGCCACCAATGTGACATGCAGATTAACTCTTGGGCGATTCCCATCTACTTCTGGGCGAAAGGGGTGAGAAGAACCTAGCATCTTGTGCAACTCACATCCCATCGGGGACAGGTCCGAGAACAGATGCATATGCCGCACACGTATTCGAATAATACCACCCTCGCTCGTCCGTATGACCTACCTGCTGTTACCCCATTTATATAACAAGTGGCTTTATTGCCCCACCACATAACGGCAGAGGCCTGGGACCGAATCCGGGGTAGGTGGTAGCCAAGTCTGTCGGAGTGCGGGGAAATCTGCTTCAGCGACCCCCTTGTCCAAGTTGATCTGCCGAACAGGGGGTTTCTCCATCCGCGGATTCTCCATAGCTGATCAGCCACTGGATTAACCTGACGGAGGAGTGTGTGCCGTTCTCATGCAAGACTTAAGTGGATCTAACCTCTTGCATTTGTGCGCAAGTATGTGACCTCGATGTCGCTGGGAGCATCGGGACTTTAATGGGCGCCGCGCAGGCTGTTCTTTAAACAGGGGGGCGGCATATGTGCTACCATTGCTTGACGTATTTGGTAGACTGAGTCTTGGCCGAGGAAGATGGTATTTGGAGATTCTCGAACATTTCAATTGACTTCAGTTTCCTTTTGCAAACTGCATACCTCTGAGTGTGGTTATTGTCACGCTCATTGTATCTGATTTCTATAGTGATCAGTCTTTTCATATCACAACATGGCTGCAGTCCATACAAACCAGGAGGCCGGCGCCCGGCTCCACGTCAAAGCCCTCGTGGCCATGACTTTCGTATCGCTGAGCTCGTTCCAATACGGTCTTGATTTCGGCGTGATCGGGGGTCTGCAGGCCATGGTCGGATTCCTCAAAGTTTTCGGCACGCCCCCCACGGAAGCGCTGCCAAAGTGGAACATCTCGTCGGAGCGCCAGCAGCTCATCTCCTCGCTCATGGTGCTCGGCGCCTTCGTCTCGTCCTCCTCGGCGGGCTTTACGTCACGCTGGGTTGGCCGCCGGCTGTCGCTCTGGATCGCCTGCGCGCTCGTCTTCGTGTCTACGGCCATCATGCAGGCCACGGTCGACATTGGCGGCCTCTACGCGGGGCGGCTCATCCTGGGGCTGGCAAACGGGCTGCTCATGACCCATGCCCAACTCTATATCACGGTAGGTTGTCATCCTGACCGGCGTCTCAAGCGTTGTTTGCTGTACTAGCCTAACCCTGATGCGTAGGAAGTCGTGCCCGCAAGATATCGAGGCTTGGGTATATCCGCTTTCACTCTATGGGTCGCTTTAGGTAAGCTGTTCACCAAAATGTTCTACTTGCACCGGGGAGTACTGACCCAAGTCCCCAACATACAGGTAGCTTCGTCGGCAACCTCGTCGACTACGGCACCGCCGAACGTCCCGACCGCAGCTCGTACATCATCCCCCTCGGCACCGTCCACATCGTGCCCGGGATCCTCTTCATCGCGCTCTTCTTCCTGCCCGAGAGCCCGCGCTGGCTCGCCGCTCGCGGACAGACGGCTCAAGCCGAGAAGAGCCTGACCTGGCTGCGCCCCGGACCGGCTCACTGGTCTGTCCCCGAAGAGCTTGCCGAGATGGAAGCTGCGCTCGCAGCCGAGGCGCAACTCCAGTCCAGCATCGGGCTTCTGGACCTGGTCCGGAATCCCATTGATCGACGCCGCACCACCATCGCCGTGCTCGGACTGACGACACAGGCCGCTTCCGGCGCCATGTTCCTGATCTGTGAGCCCCCCTCGATCCCCCTTCCCCTGACTGACGCGAAGGTATGCTAACCAGACAATGCAGCCTACGGAACCTACTTCTTCTCCATGGCCGACGTCGGCGACGCCTTCACCAACTCGTGCATCCTAACCGGCGTGGGCGTCGCCGGGCTCGTGCTGAGCAACCTGGTCATCACGCGGTGGGGCTACCGGCGCCCCATGATGCTGGCCGGCTTCGCGCTGTGCGGCCTCGCGCAGCTCATCATCGCCGTCGTCTACACGGTCGAGCCGGGCACCGAGAAGACGGGCAAGGTCATCGTGGGCGTCTCGGTCCTCTACATCGTCGCCTACAACGGGCTCATCTCGCCCTACGCCTGGCTGTCGGGCGGGGAGCTGTCGTCGCAGCGGCTGCGGTCGTATACGTTTGGGATTGCGACGGCGATTGGGTTCTTTGGTGCGGTGAGAGATGATATCTCAACATGATGAAAGAAGATGCACCAAACTAATTGTTAATGATTGCTCATAGTGGCTTACGACTTTCACGGCACCGTACTTCATTAATCCGGACTCGCTCAACTGGGGTCCCAAGTACGGATATATCTGGGCCCCATCGTGCTTCATCACCATGGTCTGGATCTATTTCTACCTTCCCGAAGCTAAAGATCGAACCCTTGAGCAGATTGATGAAATGGTATGTACCGTCTTCTATCCCCTCCGACTACGAACGCACAGGAAGAGATGATAGCTAACCAGACATTCAAACAGTTCGAAGCCCGTGTTCCGGCAAGAAAGTTTCGCGGCTACAAATGCACTGGCGCACATGCTGCTCTCGAGAAGGAGAAGGAAGCAGATGTGCCCCATGTGACCCACGAAGAGGGAGATGGGGGCTCCTCCACCACCAAGCAGCACGTTGTTGCTGACGCTAAGGTTTAAAAGACGCATACGTCTACGGTATATGATGATGAGCATGGGGAGGTATGAGGGCTACAGTGTATAGATAATCCGTTGGATATGTTCATCCAAGCAGATATTATGAATCTATGTATTCGTGCTATCTTCGGAATTCAAGAGCTCTAGTCTAGTTCGGTATATTGGGTCATGACATACCAAGAGGCGATGGAGATGGGGAAGGCAGCTGGCAATGATATTCCCCAACAGACATACCACACATATAAGCGAGTTTTTCAATGCAATGACTGCCATTATCTTCAAGATGGTCTATCTTTCTTCAAGTCTGTCCTCTAGCCAACATGCTCCTGAAAGCCGCACTTGACAGACCCCTAATCAGAAGCCGCCGCCACCACCTGCTCAGCAACCTCCTCGTACACCGCCTCCGCATGCTTCTCCGCATCATGTTCAAAGATCCACGCCAGCCGCGGGAACTGGATAACCGTCGGATCATCCTTTACCTTGTCCCAGTCCGTCTTGTGCCACATATCCCGCGTACTCTCCCCCGTCTTCTGCGCCTCGCGGACGCGCTCATACCGAATCCGCTCATGAGCACGGACGGCGGTCGGCACCGCCTCTTTCCCGCCACAGAGCCGCAGGCACGTCGCGATCGTCACGCCGTCCTCGACAGCCTGCGCCGCACCCTGAGCGCTCGTGGGCAAGAAGGGATGGGCCGAGTCGCCCAGCAGCAAGATGCGCGCACCGGGGCTGACCCAGGTCGGCAGGGGGTCGCGGTAGACGAGCTTCCAGTCGACGAGGCGGGACTCGGGCGTCTTGCTGACGATGCGGCGGCACATGGGGTCCCAGTCTTTGAGGGCCTCGAGCACCTCGGACAGCTTCCCGGGGAAGGACCAGGACTCGTCGATGTCGTGCTCGTCCGGGTGCGTCAGGACCCAGCAGCAGTCGGCGCCGTCCTTGATGGTGCTGAAGAGCAGGTGCATGTCGGGCCCGATCCAGCCGTTGAAGGTGTCGCCGTTGTTGCAGAATTGGGCTGTTTCTGGGTCGGCGAGCATGTCCTCGTTGGTGAACCTTGGGAGAGGAGTCTTCGTGTCAGGGACCATACTTGCTGAAAAAGGAGGCGACAAGCAGGTTGCAACTTACCAGGCGCGCCATACTGCGTATCCGCTGCTCTTGGGCTTGTCTTCGTACCCCAGCACGGACTTGCGAGCTTTGGAGCGGACGCCATCGGCAGCTAGCACAACATCTCCTACGACCTAATTGAATGAGTGAGTCAAAGTTATATCCCAATGGGCCATTGATCCGATCGCTTACCTTCTCACCGTTCTCAAGCACAATACCCGCCTGCCCCTCCTCCTCAAAGTACGTCCGAATCTTGTTGCCCAGATGTATCGGAATCCCGAGCTCGACGGTCGCATGATCATAGACCACCGCATGCAACTCCCCGCGATGCCCGTTGAAGTTGGGCGCGGTGCGGTCGTACTCGGGCGTGCGCTGGTTGATGACGACCTCGCCCGTGTCGTACTTGTGGATGTTGAAGCCGTAGGCGCGCAGGTCAATACTAAAAGAGCGCATGCGGTCCGCGACCTCGCCCCGGGCGCCCCACCGGTGGAAGATGCGCCCCGCGTTGGGGCCGAACGAGATGATGTCGCCCAGCGACCGGAGCTCGTCGAACTGCTCGTAGATATCGACGTCGTGCCCGTTGCGGTGGCATTCGATCGCGGCGCCAAGTCCGCCGAAGCCTGTTGGACAAGTGATGGTGAGCTTCTACCCTAATACTTTCGCATGCGATGAATGTGTTGCACTGGTTTTCTTACCTGCCCCTACTACAATCACCTTGATGCCCGTTTTCGGCCGTTGGGTCGAGCCGTTCGTTGTGCCATTGCTAGTCATTGTGTATATCAACAGGAAGATCCTCTAGAGACTCTTTTTCATCTGGTATTTGCGTCCAGTCCAGCTATCGTCACAGTAATGGGAATCGCATTCGAAGGCCTTGGTCTATCACAGCGCATACCACTCATGGAAGGAGAGCAGTGTACATCCTGCGACTTGCTGCATCTCGTCTACGTTCCATGACATTTCCGACAAGCACGCACATGCTCACACGTCCCACTATTGGCATGCAGTTCGCGTCGCTATGCTTCCCCTTAGCGAACCTGGAGAGTGCAAGAGGGTTGCATGCGGGGGTGGGGTTACCCCGACTTTCACTGCCCTTCCCCCGCGTCCAGGTCCCTCAGTCAGCGCTGATAGAGCCCCCAGACTCGCGCATGATACCCCCCGATTGGCGGATGTTAGCTTAGCCTAAGCAACGCCCCGATGCACCAGGGTCGAATCTGGACGAGCGTGACCAGGCCGAAACGTCGGAACATGACAGACCTCGGCGGCAGTTATGCGAGACCCAAACCGGCCCACACGAGCGCCTTGACGATCGTATCTCCATCGGCTGCAGAAGAATGGCCGGCATTGAAGATGTGCTCTGGTGGGTCTGTTGCAGACAGAAAGCCAAGCAGCGTGACGTGACCGCGGGAGGAACAAGCCGATCTCGACAGATGGCTTCGCCGACGATCGCTACGGGTGATAGAGCCATGGAGTGGAATGGATCTGGACTGAGTAAGTATATGATGAAGCTTGCACAATCCATATAATTCCGGAGTCTTTGACGTGTCCGATCCACTCGTATCGCGCTATCGACATTCAAGCCGTTTGAAAGGGGCAAACACACGAAGAGCTACAATACCCTATGCAGCACGAACAAGGTAAATCGATTCCGCCGAAACCAAACCGACAATGACATCCAATCCAACATGGGGAGAGAAGACGGCTGGGTCAGAGGTAGCCAAGACATTTGCAGATAAGATCAAAGGCCGCAATGGTATGAGAAGTCTACCCCGGCCTGTATAACACGACCGATCCCTTGAAGCTCAAAACTAACCCCCCTTTGAAAAAAGTCGTAATCACCGGCGTCGCCCCCAAAGGCATCGGCCAGTCGACCGCGAGCGCCATCGCCGCCCAGGGCCCCGCCCACCTCATCCTCGCGTCGCGCACCAAGGAGAAGCTGGAGCAGTCGGCCGCCGAGCTCCGGAGCGCGCACCCGGGCGCCGACATCCAGACCGTCCTCCTAGATCTAGCGTCGCAGGCGTCGGTCCGCGAGGCCGCGGCGGCGATCGCGCGCCTCGTCCCGACGCTGGACCTGCTCATCAACAACGCGGGCGCCGTCGTCATGACGCGGCAGCTGACGGCCGAGGGAATCGAGCTGCAGTTTGGCGCCAACCACATCGGGCACTTCCTCTTGACGCAGCAGCTGATGCCGCTGCTGGAAGCCGCGGCCGCGCGCGACCGCGCGTCGGGGGCGGGGGCGACGCGCATTATCAACTTGTCGAGCCAGGGCCACCGGTGCTCGCCGGTGCGGTTCCACGACATCAACATCGAGGGCAAGGAGGTGCCCGAGGAGGAGAAGCAGCCGTCGTACATGCCGCCGACCTTCACGCGGGCGAATGAGGACGGCTACATACCCATTGCCGCGTACGGGCAGAGCAAGTCGGCCAACATCCTATTTTCCGTGGGTCTACAGCAGCGATTGAAGTCGCGGGGCATTGCGGGCTTTGCAGTCCATCCAGGTTGTGAGTCCTACCTACGTGGCTCCATGGTCTCGTGTCGTTGAAGGCGATAGAGATAGAGTACCGTCGAGGCCAGATATGGCGGTTTGCTAATTTGATAAAGCAATGGACACCCATTTGGGTCGCGACCACGATCCCGAGATGGCAGAGGCAATCTCGAAGACGGCTACGTACTGGAAATCGCTGGACCAAGGGTCGGCTACGACACTGGTCGCGGCTCTGGATCCCGCACTAAACGGTAAGTAACCCCTGTGCCCCCCAACTTTGACTTTCGCAAATGCGACATGCACTTACCACCACGCGTCGCAGACTCCAATGAGCCATACCTATCGGATTGCCAGTTCGCTGAACCGGCCCCATGGGCCAAGGACGCGGAAAACGCAGAGAAGCTCTGGAAGTTGAGCGAGGAACTGATAGGGGAGAAGTTTGACTAGGTGGAAGGTTGGTGATTGCGAATCATAATGCGCGACGCGGCAGAAGGCGAATCACAAGCGGCCATCATGGGTGATCAATGCGCTGGTCGAGGGCTACTGTAAGGACAACCCAACAACGTAGCGAATGACACAGGAAGGGGATCCGAATTATCAGGAAATATTTAATAGAATCACTTCATGAGATGGCCAACTGCTGATTGACTTCGCTAATTGCCTAGGAATTCCACCGTTGAGGTTGTGTCGACAAGTTTGCGTAAGAGAAGGAGGGCTGTAGCCAGCAGCGTAATCGACATTGATGGTTACAGAAGCAGCAAACGGTTCCTTGTAGCTGCACTTGTACAACCGGAAAAGACAGGCACAGCAGGCACGCTCGTCTTCAAAGAATGCAAAAATAGAAACTTGAAAAGGGACACATAAAAGCAAAAGGCCACTAGTTAATTCAGAAGAAAAAAACCAATGAAGGAAGGAAGAGAATAAAAGGAAAAAAAACATTGACTAGCATCTCTTGGTTTCGATCCAAGGACCTCCGGGTTATGAGCCCGGCGCGCTTCCCCTGCGCCAAGATGCTTTTGTTGTCAAGTCGTCGTCGTCGTCGAATGAAAACTTTTGTTCTTAGAGGTGCTTATGTAGGGAGGACTTATTGATCAACTGGTAAAAAGGGTGGCTGCGGATCTTCTAATGAGCTTAAGAACGTACTTTCCGTCGATGAACAGAATGTTACTCGGAAACTTCTCAGAATGACTCACTAGAGCGTTATCGGAGTCGCTGTAGCGTGCGTGGTTTAGTGGGCCGACACGCTGATGTCGTACCTACAAATCAGCACTGCGCGCGTCTGTGAACAACGCCCGCTACCACCAAAGGAACCTCTGCCATCTACTTACATATTGTCGCACAATCGCCGAGTCCATGTCTCTAGACTGGCTTACAATTTCTTTCCTAACATACTTACTTCACCCAAGTATCCCTACAAGCTTGAGAGTCGGCTTAGACTCCCTGCACCGTGGGGGCCAGCAGCGCTTGGCGTCTTACTTGATGCAGATCCGGGGTAAATCTGATCGCTTCCCACCCAGCGACCTATGCATACTAGGGATGGCACATTATCCGGATATCTAATGTGATTGGATATACCCAGATACAGCTTTTGTTGTCGCATTTGCAATGGTCTCATAGATTGGGGTTGCTAAAACGACACAGCTTTTCCATGGCCAGGGGCAAGCCAATGATTAAGACCAGGCCTGTTGAGCTAAAGAAAGGTTATTCGAGCTACAGTACCTGCCTACCTGCAAATTTCAAGCTAGATATTCATCAGGGTTCCGTCATGAGCGTTCGATTTCTGGAGATGGTAGCGAGCGGCTCGGCGAGCCCGGCTAAATGCCCGCAATCCGGCAATTATCTCATCCTCCGGACACATCGTTGCCCTTCTGGTACGACACCAAGAAGATCAGTGCATATTTCGTATCAAAATGTTGCAGCAGGGTCCTGATGGTTGCAGGCGATCTCTTTGGTTATAATTAGATTGCCATGTCGCTTGAAGGTGTGTCATAACCCAATCTATGGCGATACGTTCTGCGCCTCTACCACGCCAGGAGTCCGCCCTCAGCACATGATCGACAGAGCGTCATTCTGGAGGAAAAACTACCAATTTCGAGACGCTTTCATGCATGGTGCCTATGAATGAACATGAGGGTCATCTACCCCCTCCTGGCTCTGTGCGGCCTGTGTTCTGGGGCAGTTGTGAGGGAACGACATGTACTGGCTCAAGTGAAGGAGCTGCCCCAAGGATGGGAGTTTGAGAGGACGGCGGATGCGGAGGAGAGCATGACGTTATCAATCCACCTGCACCAACCGCGAATGGCAGCTCTGAGGGACCGGCTCGACATTCTCAGTGATCCGGATCACGCCGACTACGGTTGCCACCTGACGCGGGAGGAACTCGATCAGTATCGCGCGCCAAACTCGGCAGCAGTAGAGTCGGTCACTGCATGGTTGAGAACCAATGGAGTCGACAATTGGAAGGTTAAGGGGCCATCCGTCGACTTCGCCGCCCCCGTGTCGGTGATCAATGCGCTCTTGAGGGCCGAGGTGGCCGAGTACTCGTTCGAAGGATCAATGACGAGTCTGAGATCACTCCATCACTCGATACCTACCCATCTGGCAGACCACATTGACCTGGTCCACCCGATATCCCATTTCACACCGCCCGTTCAGAGGCGGGCCAGTCCACAGAGCATCGCGCGAACCGCTAATGTCCACAGCCGACAAGACCAGGAATGCCCGTCTTCGGTCACGCCCGACTGCCTGCGAAAGCTGTTCAAACTCCCAACCCTGCCAAAGGAGGCCCGGAACTCGTCCCTGGCGCGGATCGGCGTTGCCGGCTTCCTGGACCAGTACGTCCACTACGCCGACACCAACGTCTTCTTCCAGAAGTACGCCCCCTACGTCACCACCAACAGCACCAGCAACATCAGCAGCAGCAGCTTCGACGTCGTGCTAGTAAACGGAGGCCAAAACCCGCAACTCCCCTCCAGCGGCGCCGGCACCGAAGCCAGCCTCGACGTCGAGTACGCCGTCGCCCTGGGCTGGCCCGCGCGCGTGACCTACTTCTCCGTCGGCGGCCGCGGCGTCAAACTAGACGACCAAGGCGCGCCCTCGCTCCGCAGCGACAACGAGCCCTACCTCGAGCTCCTCGAATACCTCCTGGCCCTCCCCGACGCCTCCCCGCACTTCCCCCACGTCCTGAGCGTCTCCTACGCCGACGACGAGCAGTCGGTGCCCCGCGCCTACGCCGAGCGGGTGTGCGACCTCTTCGCGCAGCTGGCCGCGCGCGGGATGACCACCCTAGTAGCGACGGGGGACGGCGGCGTGAGGGGAACCGGGCAAGTCACGCAGTGCGTCAGCAACGACGGGGAAGGCCGCCCCATGTTCATCCCCACCTTCCCCGCGAGCTGTCCCTACGTGACCGCGGTGGGCGCAACGCTCGCCAGCGGCGGCCCGCCCTTCGAGGCGGCCTCGTTCAGCGCGGGCGGGTTCAGCAACTACTTCCGGACGCCGCGGTGGCAGCGGCGGGACGCGGCGTCGTACGTGGCCGCCATGGGCCCGTCGCACGCGGGCTTCTACAACGCCAGCGGCCGCGCCGTGCCCGATCTTAGTACTATCGGCATCAACTACCTGATCCAGTGGGCCGGGCTGCAGACCAGCATCCTGGGCACCAGCGCCAGCACGCCCGTCGTCGCGGCCCTCGTCGCGCTCGTCGACGACGCGCGGCTCCGGGCGGGCAGGCCCAGCCTGGGGTGGCTGAACCCGGCGCTCTACACGAGCGCGGCGGTGCGGGCGGCGCTGGATGACGTGGTGGGTGGGACTAGTCGGCAGTGCGTTTACCACGATGATGTGGAGTTTGGCTACGAGGCGACGAAGGGATACGACTGCGTCACGGGGATCGGGTCGATTGGGACCTTTGACAAGTTGTATCGGGCTCTATACGCCGTAGAGGAAGGCAATCCGCCCGTAAATAGTCCGTAATAAGATAGGGGCCATTCCGAGATATATGTACACTTGAGGGTATTGGATCCCGCGATGGTCTTCTAAGTAAATCTTATCAGGATCCCCTCATGCTGTCCATCATCATCATATGCCCACTTCTTAAGCCGTCAAGCTGACGCAGCCGGTCGAGCTGTCCTCGTTGAAGATGCCGCCCAGGATGATGCCCTCGTCGATGCCAGACTCCTGGATGCCCTCCTTGGTGATGTCGCTGCCGCCGCCCAGGCCCTTCTTGAGGAGGCCAAAGTGGAACTGGCCCTGGCCGCTGTTGTCGTTGGCGAGGGCCTTGGTCTGCTCCTTGAGCGCGGCGGTGCCCTGAGAGTAGAAAACTTGGGTAGTCCTGCATCATCATTAGCATTCTGAGAAACCCAAACACGTGTTTTGTTTGACCTACTTCTTGTTGAAGTCGTTGGTAACCGCAAAGTTGTGAAACACGCCCTCGGTGAACTTGGTGCTGAACAGCGTCTGCAGCGGCTTGCTGTTGACGTTGCCGAACAGCTGCAGGGTGTCCGGGTCGGCCTGGGCGTCGCCGCCGAGGATGGTGCCCGTCTTGAGGACGAACTGGTTGGTGCTGAACGAGTTGTCCTCGAGGAAGACGAGCTGGTACTCGTGCGTCAGGTTCAGCGGCCGGGCCGCGTCCTTCATGACGCTGAAGTGCAGCGTCTTGACGCCCTGCGTCGACGCGTCGGTCCCGCTGTTGCTGGCGATCAGCAGCTCCGCGCGCCGGAAGCCCGTCTGCACGTTGGTCGCGCTGGGGGCGAAGATGGACTTGTCGTTGATGGTGACCTCGACGGGCTTGGTTTTGGTGTCAAACTAATGTGGTTGTTAGTGCCAAATGCACGCACATGCATACGCTGGGTGCGCGGCGACTTACCAAAGAGCCGTTCACGGCGGGCGTCTTGATGACGTCGCTGAGCTTGAGGCCCTTGCCGACGACATTGGAAGGGTTGAAGATGCCGTTGTCGGCGTCGAACTTGGCGGCCGCGAAGCCCGTGGGGACGCGGCCGTCGAATTGGAGCTTGCACTTCTGCGAGGCGCCAAGACTGGCGAGCGACGCCAAGGCCACGAGGAACGAGGTTTGAGTGTGCATCTTGAAACGAGGTTGAAAAAAGAGTGGAATAAAACGGGTACCAGCACCGAAAATAAAAAAGAAAGAATGATGCGTATCAAAGATGCGTGTAAAGAGTGACGAGAGTGGCAGAGGATGAGAGACCTGGTTGTGAGTTAAAAGTTCAGGTCGTCCCGAAAGATAGGACGATGCGGGAACTATATGCACGACCGTTGGCGGCGAGGCCGTTCCGTTCCCTCTATTCGTCTCATGTTGGATAGATCTGATTGATGGATTTGGTCTGTCCAGACCGCGAGAAGCAGCGAACTATGGATTCTCTGCAATTGCATTAGGTTTGGGCCGTGGTTTCAAGCAAAGTTCTCGAACAACAGCGCCCCGGGCCCCCTCGACACCCCTGCTGGCGCCAGGCACCACCCCGGTCAAAAGCGCTTGGGAGATCAAACGGCATCCACAATCCAGTCTCACCACGTCTCGAAGCGGAATAGGTCGCACCTCGGCGCTGTCTTTGCCAGATTAGCACAAAAGTTTATTTTGACAGGCTCCCCGCGATATTTCCTTCTTCGTGTTCTCTCCGTAGTCGTCGATGGATAGTCCTCTCTCTGCCTTACCTGCGGGCGGCTTTTGTGTGGACTGGGCGGATTCTGACCTCAAGATCGCACATGTAAGAGATGTTGTGCACATTTGACAGAGTGGCTCTGTGTCGCTTTCGAGAGTCTCCCGAGCCACCGCTTTCGCCCGTTCTCAAGGCGTGGTAGACGGCCTGCAGGGGTTTGTAGAGTATTCTCATGTCGCCCAAAGTTAAAAGGGGTTATCCCTACTTGCTGGTTTGACACAAATAATGCCAAGCAGGAGGCAGAAACTTTATTAGCTCCTTTAACTTGACAGCGACAACTGTGCAAATCTCTCTCATATAGAAAAAGGGGTCTACGCCAAGAGGGCTATGTATTCGTGCTCATTACGCACGTGTCTGCCCCAATTGAAGCTGTAATGTATGGGTTTGCCCATCATGCCACTGAATCAGATGAACAGGCCAGGGTCCGGGAAGAAGCCGTCCCCACGACGCACGGAGAGCAATGTCGATGGGATGTCCGGGGCGCGCCACGACAGCTGGTCGGCGACTTCCGAGGCCGGGGCGATAAAAGACCCGCAGAGCAGGGCCCGAGTTTTACGATGGGTTCAATTAATAGAACCACTGGCGCACCTGGTTTGGAGGCGAGAAGGGTGATGCAACCTTTTGACTTTACTCGGAACGCCAAGGCCAGTGTCAACAGGCGGGAAGTAACGGCACTACTCAAGGCGGTCGCGGTAGACTGGATATTGGCGAGGATCTAAGTATATGTAGGCCTTCCCTCTCTCTCTCTCTCTCTCTCTCTCTCTATCTCTCGGATTATTGTAAACCCCAGTCCTCTTACCATTGCCGTTTCCCTTCGTTGCGGAGAGTCATTCGCCGCATCGCGGGCCATTGGGTTGATGTTTCAAGGCCCGATGCACTGGTCGAGATCCATGTGGAGCCCGAGGATCTTGTTCGCCGAGACAGGCTTCCAGATACAGACTGTGATTTTGCTTGTGTACCAGGTATCTTTCGTAAAGGGATGTCTAAGACCCACGTTGATATTCAAAACTCCAGCCAACGAGATCTCAGTTTCTCAGTTGATGGGAATGGATGACTGCGGGTGAGAACCAGTGGATGAGTCAAGTATATATGATACACAGTGAAAAGAACAATGGAAACGCGAAATGTTCTATGCTTATGTACTCTTATGTCTCTGACGCACCCCCAGTAAGAGCAGAATGCAGGCTTGCGTGAACCAAAGTAGGTACTTGCACATCATTAAGAACATCGTCATTCTAAAAGGCTGCTTCAGCCTGGTCGGATTACTTCTTTGCTGGTAAAGTGCATAATCTTCTGTGCTACGCTCAGAGAAGCCAGGATGGGCGTTGGCTGAGACTTGAAAGCCACAGCGCGTCATACGGCTGGCCAAGTGGCTCCATCACTGGCCATCTTCTATCCTGCGGTGTAACAGATAAGCATTTCGCGCTCCACGAAGGCGACGTTTGGCAAAGGCAGTGCAGCGAATGGGCAGTGCATATTGTTAAGAGGCGATCGTCCTACAACGATTTTCTGCTTAGACTACTTCAGATCTCGATCAGTGAGCCGTCTGAAAGGGAAATTGGGTTGTTACGGGAACTGCATTTCGGGCACTTGAGCACAGCGTTATTTGCCTTTAGCATCGCCTTAGCAGTTACGCCATTGCTGCCTCTTCAGCTCACGCCTCGCTGCTCTTTCGACCACCTTCCATCCTTGCGACGGACCTCCATCCCATAAATTTCTACAACCAAGTTTAATATCTCACCACCCTGTCATCCGAACCAAATTCGCCATCAAATCTTACCAAAGACAGATTTCGCTACGATCCCGTCCAACACAGCCCTTGTCAAACATGTCTTATAATGCACCAACTATCTCGATGTCCCCAGGTCGTGATCTGGAACCAATAAACTCGCATCCACCTTCAAATCCACGCTCACGCAACCCCAGTACCCCACATACTGTGTCTAGTCTGTCAAGGACTCGAGGAGCCGATGTCCAAGTGCTCCTAAACGAGCCTAATTTTGAGGTTCCGCCAACAGAAAACACGCGTTTATCCGTGGATGCTGCCAATCAACTTCGGTATCGGGTATTTGGGCAGTGGAAATGGGAAATCATGTCCCTTGGCCTTTGCATCGGGACCAACGTCGCTATGTTCGTCATCCTGACAACATATAACCGGAAACACGTACCCAACTGGGGTTACTCCGTTAACCTGAACACAATTCTGTCCATACTATCTACGGTCCAACGTGCCGCGCTGCTTTCCCTCCTTACATCCATGATATCCCAAGCAAAATGGCTCTGGTTTGGAGACCAGCCTCGGCCGCTTCAGCATCTTCACGTCATGGATTTCGCAAGTAGGAGTGTTTGGGGTGCCATTTCTGTTATGCCTTTGGCCGTGAAGACGAATCCTCGGATATTAGCTATAGTTTTGATCATGATGCTTTCCCTTGGTATCGGCCCGTTTACCCAACAGGCTATTGGGACTGAACCTTGCCCCGAACAGGTACCCGGACAGGCCATGATACCATATGCACGCTATGTCTACTGGCCCTTCAAGAGCGCCGCGAGCTATCCACAACCACCTTCAGATATAGAGACAAACATCTACAGCAGCTTAATGGATCCCGCTGGCCCTGCCAGCAACCTACGTTACCAATGTACGACAGGAAACTGTACCTTCGACACACATGGTGATCCCATCAACTCAACAGATTTTGATGGGGTTCGAGTCTTTTCCACTATGGGTCTCTGTCACAAGTGCGTCAACGTCAGTCATCTGATATCGTCGCAATGGAAAGTGCAAAATACTAAAAAACGGTATCTGCTCTACTCGCTGCCCAATGTGCTTCATGATGGGTTTGAAGACGAAGGTGGATTGCAAGCCATACGAATCTATGAAAATGGCATCAGTACAGCAGTATTCCGATCAGCGTTCTCAAACCTAACTTGGGCCGGAAACGCGATCCCCCAAGAAGTTCAGGATATAGCAACCTCCGCTATCGCCAATATTACCATTCTCGCATGTAATAGCAAGCGATGCAGTGGACAGAGGAACGACATTTGCGCTTCGACTTGCGTGATGTATCCATGTATCCGATCCTACACCGTTTCAATAACCAATGGCGAGCTTGTGCAAGAGCAAGTGTCAACCTCCCCTACGATCAGCAGTGGCTGGGTCCACGATCGTAGGTTCAAAGGGGACTACGAGTTTCCTAGTTTCGGGATTCAAAGGGCTTTCCAGTAGACTGGGTGGCCGCGAAAAGCCCATGTCGAATAGGAGACCGCGTTTACACGTTGCAAAACGTATTTACCGGCTCTGAGCCCAGCACAACCTGGTATTGTGTCAATGGCACTGATGCCCATCATAGAGAATGCGAAGGTATGATGGACCCGCAGTATTGCCTCTATCGTCAGGATAACGGACATGGACAGGCAGTTTCATCTGTCTTGAGCAAGTACTTTACGCAATACTGCGTATATCAAGATAACCTCTTGAAGTGCAATGGTTACCCCTCAGTGATACAAGAAAACGTGGCAGAAGTACTGTTCCAGCGCGGCAACATCACGACAAAAGCCATCGACGAATATTTAGACGCCCTTGCGATCTCTATATCGAACCAATATCGGAACAATTATGGGCATATACCACCTAAGCCTTGGGTGGCATCAGCGGGAGATCCACCATTCGGCGAGGTTCATGGAGTCGTACTGCAAATGCAGACTTGCAATACAATACACCTGCAATGGCTGGCATTCCCAACCGCCATGACAGCCATCACAGCAGGGATTTTGCTGTGGTCGATCCTTGAATCCTGGGGGAAGCGGAGGCATCGTCCGGTCTGGAGGGATCACATTCTGCCATTTCTGTTTTATAGCCACCGGTTCAAGCGTGAGGTAAAAGACTCAGCAGTCACTGAAGAGGGCCATGAAGCTGATCGAATCTGGTCAGATGACAGCGAAAAGCTCTTAGAGACAGACGAGATGGAAAAGTTGGCGGTTCAGCTAAAGGTCCGTTTCCAATGGCCTGGAAATAAAGACACTAAGGCAGAAACTTTGCGGAAAAGGAGGAGTGGGCTCAGAGACGTCGACGTCGACTCGCTGCTGCAAGAGTAAGCCCCTACAGAAATTTACATAGTACTTAGTTCGTACGTAAGTCCATGCTAGGTAGCCAATGGATACCCGTGGTAGAATGTGACAAGAGAGAATCATTCGACAGTTGTCATTTTCTAGGAGACAAAAAGGGCCGGAGCCGGCTCCCAGCGGGGCAGACAATACGAAATGTGAGTATGCCAAATCACCGATATTGTGTGCCTATGCTCGCAAGTAACATTCACTCTAGTCTATATAGCGATACCACGGATGTCTATCCCCCAGCTTGTTGACCTCTTCCGCGGATCTTCCCTCGAACAGGTAGTCTCGCCCACCTCTCGCGCGCAAGTAGTTTTCCTGCCGCAGCTTATAGCTGACAAAGGCAAATAAGATGGCGGCATAGAAGATGCATCCGGCAGTCACCGAGTGCCCCACGATGAACCGCGGCCCGTGCTGCGGCAGGTACAGAAATGGGGAGTAGATCCCCGCCAGATTCCCCACCATCTGAATGGTGCCCTGCCCCGCGGCTCGCTTATAATGGCTTGGGAGGTTGTTGGCAGCCCAGCTGATGGGCATCCCCACAGACACAAACAATCCCCCCGCCACAACCAGACAACCAATATACTGCACGCGCGGGTCCGCGTGCCCACCAGTCCCGAGAAGGATGCAGTACCCAGTAATGCTGACCATGCAAGCCCCCACGACAAAGGACCCCCGATGGCCGATCCGGTCGCTGAAGTAAGCGCACAGCAGGTAGACCAGCGCCCCGAAGAAGTAGCAGGGTATGGACAGCAGCTGCGACGTGACGGGCCCGAAGCCCATGCCGTGGATGATGGTGGGCAGGAAGCTGCTGTAGCTGTAGAGCATGGACGCGACGCCGACCTGGGCCACGGCCATGACTAGGACCTTCCAGTCCCGCCACGCGGCGAAGCACTGGTCCCACTGGATGATGCCGCGCGAGTCGGGCACGCCCAGGTTGGTGCCGTCGAGCTGCCGCCGGACGGCGAGGAAGGCCCTCTCCTTCTCGGTCAGGTACGTGGCCTCCTCGGGCGTGTTGGCGAGGAGGGGGTAGGCTACGACGCCCAGGACGATGGACGGGATGCCTTCGATGATGAGGAGCCACCTCCAGGCCAGCAGGCCCCCGCGGTGGTTGAGGAAGCTGATGGCGTAGCCGAGTAGGCCCGCGATGGAGCCGGCAAAGGCCGTCGTGGCGAACAGGTAGCAGATGCGGGTCCCCAGCTCGCGTCGCCGGTAGAAGAAGGTGAAGTAGAGGCACACGGTGGCGAAGTAGCCTGCTTCAAAGAGACCCAAAAGAAGCCGCAGGATGTAGAATTCGTGCTTGGTCCGTACGAGTCCGATGCATGAAGAGACAACACCCCAACCGATCGACAATATTGGGACTGGCATGAGTATCGGGTGTTAGTAGGTCGTCAACAGGTCGGTTTGAAGACTGTGTCTGGGGCCACTCACTAAATCTTCTGGGCTGGATCTGAAAGGTAAAACACTTGTCAACATGGTCTTCTTCTCTTTTTACCAGGGGATCGTCGTCGCAGTGCTTCTCACCTTCTTCACGAGGAGACTGGCCGGCGTTATCCCTAAGACGTAGGTGATGAAAAGGCAGGAGACAGCCAGCGGGAAATCCTGCCCCTGCATCCCCAACTCCTTCTCGAGGCCGTACAGGCGTGCATTACCTACCCAGGATGTCGTGTCAGAAGGTATCTCCCTTTCACTCCCTTCCCCTTCGACCCCAACTCACCAATGTTGATGCGGTCCATGAAGCAGCAAAGGTACAGCAAGATGATGATGGGCAGGATATGCCGGTCGAACTTCCGGACGAGCCGCGCCTCCTCCGCGCGGGACATTTCCTGCCCGAACCGATTCTCGGAAAGCTCCAGCGCCGCCTCGACGGGCTCCCGCTTGGCCGTCGCCAGCGCCGCGATGATCTGGCTCGCCACCTCCTCGCGGTCCATGCAGTCGGTGCGGAGCCGCGCGCCGCCGCTGTTCACCGCGACGATGGAAAAGCCGTTGGAGTCGCGGAGGTGGAAGAGGTGGTCCTCCGGGGCCGACGTCGACGACGACTCCTCGGCGCCCGGCGACGCGAACTGCGAGGCGGAGGCGGAGGCGGAGGCGTCTTGGATCTCCATGGTGCCGACAGAAAAGTGTCGTTTGTCATTAGATCTGGTCTCTCCTCACAGAGTTTCCCGACGGATGGGCTGGTGAAACGATGGTGTGATTGCCGCGTTGAGCGCGGAGGGGACTGGTTTCGCTCGGGGGGTTCCTCAAGACCCGGCGACGAGCCTTGGCTGGTCTCTGGGCGCAACCCGCTCTTCGGAAAAAGCACCGGGGGAACTTTCCGATTGGGTCGCACTGCGAAGTGGGAGACGTCTAAAAGTGGTTTGGCTCCACGGGGCCACTAGGAGAAACGGGAGTCATTGGCCGGGGGCGGCAACCTTCGCCAAGTGGCCTCCGAGTCATGGACCCTGAAGAGGGTTCATCTGGTAATCCCGAGCCAATCAGGCGTGCGTCGGTAATATGCCAGCGAATTGCTTGTTTTCTCCTGTTCCCAAATCTCCGGATCAGGCTCTGATGCTTGCATGATGTTCTGCCTTCCTGCAACTAGTCCAGTACCTTGCAGTTGCTGGACTTCATCTTGGGCGCGAAGTTTAATTAGCTGTGATGCGGATGCGACTTCAGTAGCAATAAGAGATTCAAACGTCGAGGGTTTAAGCCGGGTTCTTGGTTGAGATATTATTACTCGCAAAGACGACTAGGCGTGGCGTCGGCCGAGCTTTCGTAAGCCGACTGATAAGAAAAGGGACTTTCTTTGGGCACTGCACGGCCGCTCTACTACCTACTTATTTCATCCGATACTTGATTAAAGCTGACATAATACGAACATTGCTTTCCGCCATAACCGTTCAATCGCCTGACGTCTTCAAACAATTGACCGTCAGACGTCATTCATCGAACTAGAACACCTGGGTCTTCCGAGGTCACCAGCTGTCAACATATCAAGTTATGGAAGCCAGGTCTTGACGAAATCATGGAAGAAATCAAGGTAAAGAAAGGGGAAGGCAGCTTCCTTTTGTATGCTTGTTCACTGTCTGCGCCTTGAATGTACGCTGGGTTTAACCACCTGCCTCAATCCAACTTGACGGTCTACTTACCCCTTTCTTTCTTAACACCCGAGTCTATCTCTATCTCCGCCTCTGAGGCCTTTTTACTTTCAACCCCCATAATCATTTCATCTCTGGATGTTGCATCCGTGCCGGCCGAACCGGTGCCTCCAACCAGTCCCAAGTACCACCTTATCTTTGGTAGCAAGCCGCTAGGAGACTCTCCCCGCGCCATGGCTTCCGCATCTGTAAGCTACAGTAAGCATAAGTTGCTCTATCGTCCTTGCCATGTGATCTAGCCCCCGTGCGAAGAGGCGCGTCGACATCTATGTGTACCTACCATCAAGACTCCTGGCTTTCTTCTCCATCATCTCGAGAGCCTCCCGCAGAAAGTCGGAGTCTACAGACTTCACGTTCAGCCACCACCGCGCCCGATCCATGGGCGTGGCCTCTCCGTATCGGTCCTTGAGCCGCGGGTCGGCCCCGTTGTCCAGCAGGAACCGGACCAGCACCAGATTGGATGGGTCGCCGATGCAGGGGTTGCAGTACGGCGGCCACTCGATGGCTTCGTGCAGCGGGCGGCCCCGGTAGCCGAACTTGTGGTGGGGTCGGGGTGGCTGTAGACCTTGTTCACGTCGTGGCCGTCGGCCAGGGCCTGCTTGGCCCAGGCGAACTTTGCGTCGGTCGAGGCGTTGAGGTGCAGTATGGTGGCGTGGAAAGGGTATTCGCTCTCGAGGAAGGGGGACTCCTCGTACGGGTGCTCTCGCCAGTTGGCGGGGAATATGAAACGGCCGGTCATGGTGTTTGGAGGATGGATGGAGCAATGGAATGGCAGGTAAGCCATGATGCTTCTAGGATAAAATTGAGGATAGTGCCAAGACTCGACGAGCGGCGCAGCCCTGCTGCCTAATCCTATGCACCCTAAACCTTGATGGGATACCAGTCAAAGGAGATGTCGACGACATTCATTGATAGAATATGTATTGGAATTTGCATTCTAATAAACGTTAAACCTGCCACCGTCTCAAACTCCGCCAAGCCCTAGTAAATACATTGCCCAGTTTCTATATCTTGTGCCTACCACCCCTGCTATTGTATTGCAGTTCGTATTGTGGCAGATGGTATCGCGTGAGCTAAGATTCGAGTCCAGTATTAAGGCTAGGATAAGAGGAAATCGATTTCCATGCGATTGTCCCTCTCGTAATCCATAGGCATGGGGTCTTCTTGGTCTTCGTCGCTTTTCTGTGCCTCAACGATGGGTTCAACCCTTTCCTCTCCGTCGCTATCATGCTCATCTGGCATTGGTTCATCCAGGTCCTTGACTTCGTCGTTACCATGAGATGAAGGTTCGTAGTCTTCGTCATCGTCTGCCTCATCATATACTTCATCTTCTGTCTCGTACTCGCTCTCATAGCCCATGACTATGATTTCGTCCTCTATTTCTTCTTCTTCTTCATCGCTTTCTTTGGTCACTGGCATTGGCTCGACCCCGTCGTCTCCTTCGCCAGCAGTGTGCCCATCTGGCATAGGTTCATCCCTGTCTTGGAAGTCGCCATCGTCGCCGCCAGGGGGTGGAGGGGCGGGAACACGCATGTTCCGTGGTCCACCTCGGCTCGAATATGTGGCACACGGCTCGCACGAGGCCAACCCAGCCCTGCGCGGCCTCCACTTGCACCTTCCACATAAGCCCTCACTCACGGCCTTGGCGTACCGTGCTTTGCTGTGCAGGTGCTGATACTCTTTTCTTGCGGGCGTTCGCCTGTACGCCCTTTCCTTGTCGTCGCACGCTTCACATTTCCGTATTCCGCTTATTGGGGGTTTCTTACCGCAATCGGTACACAGCCCTCGCGCCTTGAAAGCCTGTCGTCGAAGGTAGGACTTGCTCGCCACTGACTCATCCAGTTCCTGGGTATCGGTCTTTCTGGTCACCCTTTTTCGTTCAGCGCATTGCTCGCACGCTTGGCAATGGTCGCGCCCGTCAGCGGCTGCCAGCTTGCCACACACGATGCATAACCCCTGTTCTTTCCGTTCCCGGATCTCATCTGCCTTGCGCTTCTGTTGCGCCGCCTTTCGCTTTGCATGGGACCGTTTCCAGGCTTGCTCCGTGGCCGCAATCCGGCATACATCACAACTTCTGTTTCTACCCATGACGGGATGCTGTCCACACTTTGCGCATATACCACGCGGCGTCTGCTCCGATACTAACCATTGCGAAAGCGTGGCAGCCTTGCACGATACACATGTCGTTTTGTTTCGCGCCACTGGTGCCTTTCGACACCTGGTGCATATGAGGATGTCGTTATCGGCCCTTTCTCTCTTGCCCCCAACAGCTGGGTTCGACAAGGAAGATACAGGCACGGTATCTTGACCCGGTGGTGTGGGCATTGGGTCGCGCTCACTTGTGGATGGCTTTGTTTGACTACGGGTTGCCGGAGTCATAGTGTCTGCGGTGAAGTTGAATGGTACTCTGGCCGGTTCTAGCTGACATCGATTGCTCCTGTCTGACGACTTTATAGATGTATTCATACTAAGCCTCTGGAGATGGGGTCAAACGCCATTGATGCTATCGCTTTATGGGTTCCTCACGTCATTACAACTGGTTAAACCATCCAGCCTTTGAAACCATTCCCAACAAAGAGCATCAACAAAGGCATTGTGCAGCCATGTAGGATAACGGTCAGATTTTTCGGGCAATGGCCCTCTATCAGATTTTGAATACCAACATAGCCAAAAGGAAATCTTGGCGGACTGTGTAGTACCCCATAGACTTCAAATCTGACAATTACGATGCAGACCTAGGACCTGTCCAAGTTGAGTAGGGATATTGGCTAGTGAAAGCATGAGAGCTGAGGACTTGTAAAGAATGCTGGCCAAGTAACTTAATTAAACCCGTATTCAAGATGATATAGAACATAACAACAAGGGAAACAATACATTTATTAATGTGACCGTTTGTCAAAGCTCGATTCAATAATTCGCAAGACACAAAACAGATTACGAGTGTATATTTTGCGGGATACTGGACTTGCTAGCAGAAAAAATATATTATCTCAAGAATAGTAGCGTCAACTTCCTTTTGAAGAGTCGCGTGGCTCTAGATACGATTAAGCTAAAGCTCGAAATTCCATCTCTTTCTTGAACATGATCATAGCCTCCAGCGCAATTCTAAGTCTTCTGGTCGAAGTGCTTAAGCGACCCCGTGCTGCCAACGCAACCCCCAACCGCCGCGTGTAAAGTTCCCAATACTCGCAAGCGCTGTCGTGGTCTCCATCACAAAGGCGGCGCTGAACATCCTCAAAGAGCGTGGCCCAACTGTATGTGGATTTTGGGAGACCTTCAGACCATTGGACAAGTCTTTGGAGGTGGACAGGTGTGTTGATGTACGACAATCTTCTTGGATATTGAAAACTGTGTATTGCATCCAGAGGAGGACAGACAGAATGCATCTTTTCCTGTACCAGACGGTCGGACAATTCGCGATAGGCCGTAGTGATTCTGTTGAAGTCACGCAAAGTGGAGGGATTTCGGTGCAAGTAAACTACGCAACATCAGTTAGTTAGCTGACTTTTTGTTTCTTGGAACCGGGTAATAGTCTTGAAATAGTACGCACTGGCTTGTTCCTTGATATACTTTGTGCAGGCCTTTTCTACCGAAATGACCCAAGCCGACTGGCTTTCCCGCAAATCCCCGAATTCAAGAAGCAGCTGAACGAAGCGATCGAAAATCACGGGCGGTATAGCTTCGTGGCTAGGTGTATGAAACATATACCAATCAATGATGATCGAGAAGATTTGGTTAGAGGTCCACTCATCATCAAAATCTAAAAGGCAACAATGTGTGAGTTCTCCTGAACAATATGTCCATTGGAAGATCCGAGAACTTACAGTCTGGAGCTTGAGCCACGGCTTCGCCTAGTAGCCTCCTTCTCACCATACTCTTGTCTGCTCTAGTATCCGATGTATCGAATGAAATAAAACCATCTGAGATCGGGGCACCCAAAATGCAGTGGTCTCTTATTCCACGTACTAAACCGTGCCATCTTTCCATTTGCTGTAGCCGCGTGACATCGAGGTAAACATCATACCATGGAATTCTAGGTTGATGACGATCATACCATGGGATGCAAGCTCCATCACTTCCTCCCGGGCTCGTGGAAATACTTGTGTCATCGTCCGCTGGGTCGTCCGGGACCTGCATAATTGGCGTGATTGACATAGGAAAGGATTATGTTACTAGCCGATATCTTATATTTGAGCTATGTGAGAAAGCGTCTTTCGAAGTATTGTGGTGCCTGCACCGATGATTTGTTGAAGTTGGATACCTGGGGTCTTCACACATGCCAATCCAGATAGTGGTCCTGTTTTATATCCTCAAAGGTTCATGTTGGATCTTCGCTAAGATACCCTACCAGTCTTTTGCTAGTCGCTCAGGCACCAGTGGGCAGTTGAACAAAGGGAATCGAAACAAAGAAGCACGCATCACGCTCATATGGCAAAACGCCAAACCAACAACATCATCAGCAAACGGCAAACACAATTCCACCGAACCCGGAAAAGCTGGCGAAGGGGGCGGCCACACTTGGAACATAACGTTGCTGCTCCTTGGCGGGCAAGCAGAAGAGGGCCATCCGTGCTCGTAGGAAATTTAGGGCCAACACGGGCTCGAAGGAATGCGGAGAGCAAACATCTGGAAGAAGACGAGAACTCAACTGCTCAGAGATCCAACATTACTTGCTGCAGAGTTTTAGCGTCTTAGACCGCTGCTGCTAATCCCTTTCTAACTTTGCTATTTCTCTTCCATCCTTTCCGATTCACAACAGGTATGCCTGGTCGAAATAGGAGAATCACGAAGAGTAATAGTTCTGTGCATGCGAAACAGCGAGGATACATACCTGCCCCATTGTGCAGGGGTTTCATTGCGAAACGCAAGGATCAAGTTGCACCTACTACTGGCTATAAACAAACAGGATGGTCCCTTGTAGGTAAGAGGGAAAGATGATATTCCATAGAGGGACTAGACGCTATTCATAGGTGATTTATGTAGCGGCCTAACTCCGGGGCGGGACTGTCGGAGGTGTGGATTCGAGATCGCTGCCAAGCCCTTGGCGTCATTTCCAGCTGGCTTCGGTCATTGTCCCACCAGTGCTGAGCGACCCAGAAAGTCAATTGGCGTCGGCCGATAAACATACTGCGCGATAGCCCAGGGTGCATGAAACATATTGGATCACAGAGCAAAATGTTTCCATATCCTCGGTAACCCAAGATCAGATTGTGTCACATTGTGGGCGGATGCAAAGTGAGATGGGTGCCAGTGCCAAGCCGAACCTGACTCGAGCTAAAACCCCTGAAAACCACAAGCGCGGCTGACTGAGAGTACAAAAGCCAAAGAGGCCCAAGGTTTCTTCACGAAGTGATCCTCTGAGTGTGCCATCCCCGCTCGTTTTCGTTCCGTTGCTGCAATTTCCCGAAAATCTTCGCCCAGCATGAGAACCACCAAGGCAGTGGCGCTGGCGTCCGCGCCCGTCGTGGCAGCGCAATTCGCGCCCACGCTGTCCAACCCGGACCTGGCCAACTTCTCCGTTATCGCCAACGACTTCTCCGCCATCATCGGCCAGACGCCCTCAATCGAGCTGATCCAGAATGCGACCCAGCCTCTCTTCCACGAGGCGGGCGTTTTCCTCAACGGCAGTCTGTACGTCAGCTCGAACCGGATCAAGGTGGCGTCGGACCCAGCGACGAGCGACCAGACCATCCTGCTGCACGCCGTGACCAACGTCATGTCGGGCGACCTGGCCAGCATCGCCCTGAACCCCATGGACACCTCCCAGATCGTCCTCCCCAACGGCGGCGCCCTCTACGGACCCTCGGGCCTCGTCTTCACCTCGCAGGGCTCCAAGACGGCCAGCGGCGGCCTCTTCACCATCCCGGACCCCGTGGGCAGCCCCAATATCTCCGTCCCGCTCGTGACAGACTTCTACGGCAAGCCCTTCAACTCGCTCAACGACGTGGCCGTCCACCCGCGCGACGGCGGCTCCGGCTCCCTCTGGTTCACGGACCCGGACTACGGCCACCTGCAGGGCCTGCGCGCCGCGCCCGCGCTGCCCAACCAGGTGTACCGCTTCGACCCGGCCACCAACAGCACGCGCGCCGTGGCCGACGGCTTCTCGCGGCCCAACGGGCTGGCGTTCGACGGCGAGTTCCGCACCCTCTATATCACGGACACGGGCGGGTCCGAGGCGGCCGACGGGGCGGGGCCGGCGACCATCTACGCGTTCGACGTGGCGGACGGGCCGTTCCTGACGAATCGGCGCGTGTTCGCGTACGCGCCCAAGGGGATCCCGGACGGGATCCGCGTCGATAGCCAGGGCAACGTCTGGAGCGGGATCGGGTCCGGGCTCGCGGTGTGGAATCGGGCGGGGACGCTGATCGGGCAGGTGCTGGTCGAGGGCGGCGTGGCGAATTTCGGGTTCGCGCCCAATGGGACGGTGTTTGTGCTCAATGAGACGAAGCTGTGGCGGGTCAGGCTTACGGGACAGTCGGTGTTTTAACTAGACATGACTTGAGGTCTGGTGGTCTAGCAGCTGGGCAGACAGAGCGAAGATAATACAAAACGATACTGTATTCGGAGTAAGGCAACTTTATTGGGCTCAATCTGATGCTGCTGGCAAAGTCTAGCTACTACCGACTCATTGTTTTCTATTCTTCTTCTTTTTCCTTTTTCTTCACATCATACCAACCATCCCTGTCAGGGACACAAGAACAAGCAAGATCCGTATCAAGTACGCAATGCCCGACTCAGTAGACCACCCAGACTGGCTCCAGATCCTGTATTGCAATATCATCACACTTGACGGTGTATTCATACCAAGGCTGGTGATCCGCGAATTGGAACGTCTGCAGCCGTCCAAAGCGTCTCGGGCTGTCGTCGGGTTTTGCTTTTGACTTTGCTCTCGACTTGACCTTCTTTCCGCATGGTCTCACTGACGGCAGCTCGGCAAGGATGACGCCTACGCCGAGAGGGGTGCCTCTCGTATCGCCACCGGTCTTGAGGATGAGGGCGTACTTGTGCCAGGGCCACCAAGACAGATTGTTGTTGAGGTACTCGCGTAGCTCTACCTCCTCGGTGTGTGTGGCCATGCTGAAGACATTGTTCGTCGCGGAAGGGTTAAGGTGAACTCGCAGCGGACGGTCAGGGTCGGCCTTAAGACCAAGGGAGTCTGTGGAGGCGAGGATGCCGGCCCGACCCATATCCACCAGCCCTTCTTTGTTGAAGGTCCAGTAGACCAGGCTCTTATGGTCAAGCGATCGTAGCGGGCAGGTCTCGAGCACTTGCTTCCGACAGCTCCACGCAGTGAAGTCTATTGGAAGCAGGGTGCCCACGATGTTGTATGTTGGGACCTGTTGCAGCAACTCTCGAAGGGTCTCCTGCGTGAGAGTCCAAGGATTCAGCTGGCTCAACTTCGCCGCGACCTGGTTTTCAAAGATGGCCCAGAAACTAGGAATCTCGACGTCGGTCACGGAGAAGAAGGACGCGCCTTCCTGCCATCGAAGATCCCAGATGAACTCTATCGGCCATTGACCGAATACCTTGTGCTTGAGTTGCTCTTGGAGCCCGACCGGGTCATAGCCGATGGTACACTGGCGAAACCACCCAGTCGCGCCCGTGACCGACATCATCGACTCGTACTGCTCGCCCAAGCCGCCACGGCTCCGCGAGGCACACAAAAAGGCCGATCGCTGGGTTGTCTACAGGGAGCCCAGACGGGAGTATCGTAGCACAGTCTCCAAGCTCTTGGATGCCGTCGAGTGTTTGTCGAATGGGTCGGGTTGTGCGATCCTGGCCGTGAGATTCAGGGCTTCCTCGTCCAAGATGCGTGCAAGGCAACCCAAGGCGCCGACGGTGACCTTCAGGCCATTGGACCTTCCTTGGCAAACACTCAACGGTTTCCAATTCAAGTCCAATATCTGCATGTCCGGTCGGAGTCCATACTCCTGCAAGGTCCACAGGGACGAAAACCAACCGTTGATCACCCGAGCTTGCATTCCAGGTCGGAGGGTCTGGTTGATCGTATTGGGATCGTCGTACGGTGCTCGCCACTCCCCAAAGAGCTGCATTTTCGCTCCCAGGGCTCTCGACTCTGACTGAACTATCCAGAGTGCATCGCACGCGTTGGTGTTCAACTGGAAGCTGGCCGAATTCTTCTTTGCCTGGGCAAGCAAGCAAATCTCCTCGAATCCGGACGCCGCCCCTATCCAATCCGTCACGTTGTTCATCCACACATATCCGACAGTGGCGCCCCGGAAGATCTGGGCCTGATTCTTCATCTCGTCCGATCTCTTGGCATAGCCTTCATCCTGTGGAATGCAAAGCAGGTCGATCCACACGTATCGTATGTGTTCGAAAACGTGCCCGGCATATCGCTGCCCCTGGAGTGTGTGGGGCAAGCTCTCGACCGCGAAACGCCTGCTCTGAGGCACTAACCAGCTGACACCCTGGACTTGCACCTTGCCTCCGGTTGCCCATCGGCCCCAGGAGTGGCTGATGACCGCGTAGGGAGGCGCCTCTTGTGTAATCTCGACCGTTTTGGCCTGGTCGATGTCGTAGAGGAATTGGGGACCGGCAGCGGGCAGATTGTTGATCCAGGGGCAAGCATCCAGCCTCGCGTGGGCGGTCACGCTGTCCTGCCGGGCCATCTCCCTCAAGACGTCGGAATCCTGGTTCGGACAATGACCGTGTTCCTCCGGAAAGTACGCCCCGCGAGTTTCGACGATGAACCAGGAGAAGCGCTGGACGAGCGCCGCTTCCAGGGCTTGGTGGCGAAAGTGCTGGAGTTCGCCATACGACTCGGAGGGCTTGAGGCGCAGCGTCATCTCCTCGATCCAAAGGATGGCGTGCGTCATTTGGTAGTCGCTCTTGAGCGAAGATACATCCGAGCGATCCAAATCTCTCACCTGATTCTTGAGGTTGGTTTCGAGATGCATCCTCCACTCGTGATAGGGCACATCCGGCCTCATGCTGTAGCTCTGGATGGCTTCCCAAGCCGCATCAGTAAGCTCTCGGTGGTCGTATTCGGAGCGGTACCAGGACAGCAAGGACAGCAAGACGACCTGGCAGGGCTTGGCCAGTTTGGTCTCGACGATTCCCATGAAGAAGTCATCCCCGCGGACAATCCGGTTCCACATGGTGAAAGTGATCTTCCACTTTCTCTTCTCGTCTAGGCGCTTCCCCTTCTCTACGGTGAGCTTTTCGTGGCCCCATTCCCACAGTGTTTCACTTATGGGTGGCTCGATCCAGTCGCCGTGGTCGGGCATCTTGTGACGTATATGTCGACTCTGTGTAGGTGTTTTCGGTCAGAAGAGCGCAAGATATGTAAAGTTCTGGTTCGACACTGACTGCCCAAAGTATGATAAAAAAAGACAGGACGCATAAGCATTGCTTATGGGGACGGCAAGTCAAGTCATTGAAAGGACAGCAGCTCAAACGGAGCAATCAGTAATACAGAAGCGCACAACAGAAACATAGACCGAGTCCCCGTTTGTTACCAGATCCGTTTACCTAGCTCCTGTTTGTGCAGCCTGGGATGGTTCGCAGCTTAGACTGGCCCCATACTGGTTGCAAGTACTTGTACAGTACCCATGTCTTGCATGCACCATATCGACTTGCATGTCACCTGGCCACCGCTTGCCAGAACTGTATCATCACAGATGGCAGTGGAATGGACTCCTGCCTCGCGCCCCAACACCTTGACTATTCCTTAGTTCCCAGGAATCATACGTACACAAACGCATATTGCGTCTCTAGACAAAGCATATTAACATTACTTATTATGCTAAAATGCATGCTGACCGTGGATGCCACCTGGGGAGGTATTCTTAACACTTAAGGCCTCGATTTAATATCAAGGTGCACTAGAAGAAGTGCCGCATGCACCATGTATTTCAAACTAGATTCAGCTTTGGCTCACTTTCCGTGCTTGAACAGAACCCCAAAGAATTCAGAAGATTGGGTACGAGAGCCTTAGAGCTGACGTTGCATGGGATTGGGTTTCAGACTATCTGTTGCGATTAATTTAACTGCTGAGGAACCCGAGAACCCGGGATAGATCTAGCAACCCCTTTGAGTAAGGAAGACTTGTTTTGAAACACGCACATAGCCCTGCCGAGTAACCATCAGTGCCTCTTTGTCAATGTGGAGTTCAGGCTGCACTGGATGCTAAGTTTGTTGATGAGCAACCAGTTGCTCCCAAGAACGAGTCAATGGAAGCAGCACAGGGCTCAAACAAAATCTGTCTCAGTATTGCTGGTTGCCTTGCACATTTGAAAAACATGTAGATGCCTAGAGACTAACAGATCATCAGACTTGAGGAGTTCTGTTGCTATTTAAGTCGTGTATTCCTCCATCACTACCGGCCATGATTTCCAACTCACATGGCAAAAAAGAAGAGAAAGGCAGCACCATCCGCAGCCTTCAATCGGGAAAACGAACTTTCCTCATCTACCGCCACACAGACAGAAGACACTCCTCTTGAATCGACAGAGCCGACAAACATGTCTCCGCCATTCGACAGGTATGTATCACCCTCATATCCTCATGGCCTGCCTCTGCCATCAATCACGCCTCCGCCCATATCGCCGTGCTATCGCCAACAATCAGGGCTTCCTTTAATCTGATGTTTGGAAGTCCATGGCGAAGTACAGCAATTCGAGGCATAGTGTTTGCATCTATGACTTCTCAGCTAACACGGTAGGGTAAGCATTCTTCGCTCGCGACCCATCACCTTTGTGGTCGGGCCGAACAAGACGCAATTTGTGGTCCATGCCGATGTCCTCACCCGACTCTCGAGACCTCTTCGAGCACTCCTTGACGGCGATATGAAGGAGGCCAAAGAAAGCCGTGTCACTTGGGACGACGTTGACAATGATACCTTTGTCCGTTTCATTCAGTGGGCTTACACAGAGGATTACATAACGGCGGAACCTGACATCCTACTTGATGCCTCAAATATCCAGACCGGAGCATCTTCAACTGCCAGCACCAGCAAACCTAATATTAACGGAGCCGGGCTTTACTGTATCCAGGAAAAGGTTACGGACGGGGCTACCAAATGCCCCAGGGGCTGTAATTCTACATTCTCCACCACCTCAGCCTATTGTTCGAAGTGCAGCCAAAACTGGAACCGGAAATATTGTGGAAGCTGTGCTACTCACTTCAACAATACTTGTTCGACGTGCTACGATGCTTCTAAAGGTTCTACCATGGCCAAAGGATTCACAACCAGTACGGATTGGAAGATAGGTGGCAGCGCCTTCAAACCAAGGCCCAACAAGGAGGGATGCGAAGACTACAGCACAGTCTTCTCCTGTCACGCCAATCTCTACATACTCGCAGACAAGTACGGCATCGATCCCCTGGTTAAGCTGTCAATGCACAAGCTGTATACCACCCTGACTACCTTCAAACTCTACCCTAGCCGGATGGCTGACATCTTGTCCCTGGCCGAGCTTGTGTTTGAGAACACACCTGACGGAGACAAGCTACGTGCGATGATGGTCCACTACTGCGCCTGCATCGTGGAAGACTTGGCCAAGTGCGATGAATTTCAGCCGACTCTCCAGGCCTACCCGGAGTTTTGTTCTGCCCTCATGGCCAAGATGAGCGAGAGATTGGATTGAGACGGTGGTTTCAGCGAATCAATGGAATGGTTCGGGGCTGAGCATACCTATGCTATGGGATGGAGCTGTTTGAGAACAGAAATATAAACTGGTACTGACTGAGAAACAATCCAGTCTGCGAGTAATGTTTCTACAGTAAGGTTAAGCTTGAGGATTCGCTGAGGCTCCAGTGGTATACCTCAACTAGATATGAATAACACGAGTACAAATATTTGTTTGTAGTTCGGGACGAAAAGTGAAGTCGTGTGAGGCAGTATCACCACATCATGCCGATGTCCCGGTGTGAGGACTGCGGCTCACCCGCTTGTGCACTAAGTGATGGTCTGCAGACATCTCTCACCTCCGGGGCTCTCGTAGCTATTTTTAGGTTGGAGTGACCAAATGCTACTATCTCTACTAGCATTAACAGCCAGTAGAAGACCCTTAATCTGGTGCAGCTACATTGATCAATGGCTGCAGGGTGCAAGCCTTGCTCGGGCTTTGACTTCGGGCGGGTGGCAATTATAGATAGGCTTCACTTGCGGACGGCCCGTGGAACTGAGGAAGCAGCCGGGCCGGCGGGAAGTGGTGGAGGTGTTGCTGGACAACGACGGCAGTGTTGATTTACCGCAGCCTACGTAGGCTGTACATGGCCGCTACCGTGGTTTCGTACTTTGGCCCATGTATTTTGAGTTGGTTGCTGGACTGGAAGCTTTGACAGCAATGAGAACGGCTGCGAATTGTAGTGTTTGTTTTATTTGATGTTGCGACACGGCCAAGTGGCGGACAGGGCTCATCCCCCTAAAGGCAAGGGAGCACCCGCAGCAAATACTCCGTAGACTGTTGGTCTAAAGATAGGATTATAAACAAGATACCGACAGAGCAATCGGCTAGTTTTACCTTTTCTACCGAAGGGGGACGCCTCCTGGTGCGCTCCCTCCTGTTAGGCGGCGGAAGTGGAGATTGGCTAGTCGGTTCTTTGTTAGTGTGTTTCTGGTCTGGACCGCGCCACGCGCCGCTCGGTCGTCGGTAGACGAGGGTAAGCCTCGGTAATTGGGTTTGATTTGACGGTGCAGGACCCTGAGTGTTCGCATGCTGAGACATCGCTTTGCCCCTTCAAGTCTGTAGCGCTGACAGTGGCTGAGGGGCCTGCGGTTCTGTGCTATTATGTGGCTCAGCCGGGCGATGACTTTATGGGGGACCCTGAGATGCAATTGTAAATAATAAACCAGTAGAAATGTTTCGTCTATATGCATGCCGAAATCTCGATGTCGTTTCAGGACAGTTGATATCGAAACAACAAGATTCGGAAGTCGGATTGATATAAGGCAGAAGCAAGATGAAGCAAACACCGATCAGGCCTTCCGGCGGCGTCTGGAAAAATGCAGTCCAACCCTGGACCCAGGAGATTGCTCTATGCCTTATCTCGTCGAGCCTTCTGGCTGCGATTGCCATCACCATGGCCTACGTCAACGGCGTGTCACAGGAGGAATGGAGGTTCCGGATCACCCTCAACTCGCTCATCAACATCCTCTCCACCCTTTTCCGCGCCTGCCTGGCCACCACGGCGGCCGAGGTCATCAGCCAACAGAAATGGATTTGGTTCTGGTCGGCGCCCCCGGCAGGTCGGCCCATCCTCCAAATCCGGTCCTTCGAGTGGGCCAGCCGGGGTCCGTGGGGGGCCCTGAAGCTCCTGCCGATCGTGTTGTTTCGGCAGCCGCTCATCCTCATACCGCTGATCATCATCCTGCCTTCGCTATCGATCGGCCCGTTTGCGCAGCAGGCCATTGGGACGGCTTACCGGGATATGCCCCTGGGCTTGGGCACGGCGTCTCTGGCCCGCTCCAACTCGGTCAACGCTTCGACGGCCTATTACCAGACCATGGGCAACCCCAACTACGGCATCTGGAGCTTCAACCCCGGCAACCAGAGTGTTATGCTCAACGCCATCGCCAACCCCGGCAGCAAAGACTCGGTGGTCTCGGCAGCGTGTCCGACGGGTAACTGTACATTCCCTGTGCTGTGGCCCACACAAGGCATTACCCACACATCTATTGGCGTCTGTAGCGCCTGCACCGACGTCGGGCCCCTGGTCCGGAAGTCGACGCTCCGAGCGGCGATGTGGAACGGCTCGACCACCTACAGTCTTCCCAACCGCCAGCAGGTTGTCCTCGGCGACGGCGCCACCTGGCTGTCCGTCTTCTCGGGCCCGCAGCACGTCCTTGCCGGGGACCTCAGCTGGGCCGAGAAGATCATGGAGCCGGAGACCAGGGAGCTGAGTACCTGGGCGCTCGTCAACACCACCGTCCTGACCATGCGCAACTTCACCGGGCCCGACGGTAGCACCAACTATACCCCCGTTGCCGTCAGCTGCTCTCTGTACCCGTGCCTGCGCTCCTACGCGGCCAGCGTTCGAGAGGGCGCCTTGTCGGAAGCCGTCGTGGACAGCACCCCTTTAGTCCCCGACATCACGGTGGGCTACGACCCCACCGCGCTCGACCAGATCACGGTGGCCACCGAACTCGAGGCCGCCGGGCCCCACGACAAGAGCCTGGCCGCGATCCAGCACGTCTGCCAGGTCGACGGCCGGACGTACTCGCTCGACAACGTCAAGCAAGCGCCGGGGGCCCACGCGGTGCGGCTCTACGCCGCCGAGGGGTGGCCGAATTACCCGACGCAGATGGCGAACGAGGGATGCATCACGCGCATGGAGTCTTGGGCGTATATGCTGATGAGGGGGACATATATCAACTTTATGAACGGCACCTGCGCGCACGGTTTCAAAAGTGGCATCGACATTGACTGCGGCAACCTCTGGCAAGTACTTCCTTGGACTGTGTTCTTATGCACTTTTATTGCCCCCAAGTCACCATGCATACTAACAACGGGTGGTTACAGGTGGCTCGCCCAGTTCTGGGAGCAAATGGACGCCACCGTCCCGAAAATCACCGACCGCTTCGCCGCCATCGCGGGCGCGACGACGAACCAGATCCGGCTGGGCTTCCTGCGCAGCCCGGGCACGACGGACCGCGTCGACGGCACGGCGCTGCGCCAGGTCGCCTACACGCGCATCGACTGGGCCTGGCTGGTCCTGCCGTGCGCCCTGCTCGGCCTCGAGGTCCTCATGGTCCTGCACATGGTCCTGCGCAGCGCCGGGCGCTGGCGGCAGGAGGCCGTCTGGAAGAGCGACCCGCTGCCGCTGCTCTTCTACAAGACGCGCTTCGCCGGGCCGCGGGGGGAGCTGCCGGACGTGGAGGGGCCGGTGGCGATGTCTACGGTCGGCGTGTTCGATCAACTGCCGACTACGGCGGAGGCTGGCCCCGATAATGGCAGACTTCATACCAGCGCCGAGCTGGGGGCGGTGGCACGGGATGTGAAGGTGCGGTTTCGCAAAGGGGCTGGCAGAGTGCAGAGTGCGTTCGTCGAACGGCAACAGCTGCTGGCTTCGAAGCACAATAGCCGGGTGACGGTGATCGAACGTGGGAATAGTGCAAAAAGCGGAAGTAGCGATAGTCAATGGTGAGAACAGCTACCGAAGGGGGTATCTCAATGTTTTACATGGTCATGGGTATTGCATCGAGTTATGGAAGCTGCGTGGGGTCCAAAAAAAAAGTAGGAAGGGAAGGGGCATCTTGAATCTTAGGGCGTGAACGTGGTTGTTTCACAGCGATATCATTCAATGGTGTATGGTTATTTGGGCAATCAAGCTGCTTATCCTTCTTAGTAACTACTTCATTCCAAAAAACGACACTCCGCATGCCCCAGCTTCTTCATCTTCGACAAACCATCAACTTCATGTCTTTTCAAGAGTGCTCAGCATTGCATTGAACAGTGGTCAGAACTACATTACTTTCTTTTGGTCAGCTGAAAATACCGTATATCTCATCATGTCTATGCCCCCACCCGCATCGTCTATGCCCCCACCCGCATCGTCTATGCCCCCACCCGCATCGTCTATGACCGAAGCCGCATCGTCTATGCCCCCACCCGCATCGTCTATGACCGAAGCCGCATCGTCTATGCTCCTACTCGCATCGTCTATGCCCGCACCCGCAAGGCCGCGCCGATACACCCTGACCGAGACCCCCGACAAGGGCGTCAGCGTCATCGCCAAAGCCGGCATCCGCCGCAGCAGCATCATCATCGAAGAGAAGCCCCTCATCAAACTGGAGTGGGCAGACGTGGCACCCGTGTTACGGAGAGACGGCAGCATCGCCCGATCAGGACCCCCGTGGCAGACCGTGGTGCAGCACAAGCGACAGCAGCTGCCCGCGCACGAAAAGGCCGTCTACGACGCCCTGGCCTACAGCCCCGAAATCCTGACGGCCAACCAACGGATGCCCCTCATTTCCCCGACGATGGAGCGGACCCTGATGCGCTTCCGCAGCAACGCTATCGAGCTGGGGGTCGGGGCCGGCGACTTGGGCGTGTTCCGGATCGGCTCGCGGCTCAACCACTCGTGCATGCCGAGCGCGCAGTTCATCTAGAGCGAGGACGAGACCATGGTGATCACGGCGGTGCGCGACATCGAGAAGGACGAAGAGATCACCATTTCCTACACGGAACTGCTGGCGCCGGCCCGGGAGCGGCGTCTCCTGCTGGCGCCCTACGGTTTTGTGTGCAACTGCCCGGCCTGTGAGGGGGACGACGCGACCCTGCACGACTCGCACCGGCTGACGTTGCTGCACATCAACAAACTGCTGGACGAGTTCGATGGGGGGATGTCGGAACTGGACGCCAAGGTGGCGTTAGGGTTGGGCACGTCGGTCATTAATCTGCTCAAGAGCACGCAGATCACGGGAAAGCCCCTGGACGAGGCGTAAGTGTTCACAGCTGCGGCATATTGGCGGGCGTTCGAGCAATTGATACTTGTACTAATCAAGCTTGCCGGTTGCTAGGTACCATCGCTGCGCCGACTATGCGGCACTGGCCGGAGACCAGGAGCTAGCTCAGGAGTATCGGGGCATAGTCGAGAGGGGCTCCGGAGGGGTTGATAAAGACAGAGATTAGATCCATCGTTTTGAAAAGCGATTTGGCGGGGAATGGGGCAACCGGATACACAAATATGCCTGCATCGTTTTGATGGCATGACAGCGGGCTTATTGGAATTTCCTAGCGCTGTTGACAATAGAACAACTTGCAATTCGAATTCGTGAAGACCCATTCCGGTTTTCTGGTTTTTGTGCAGGCTTAAAATCGGGTGACCCAGCTAAGAGAGAGACCGGGGTGTGAATCCTCCTTGAGGAGTGCGGGCTGGGCGATGTGACTCTTGGCTGACAGCGGGGCAGCTGATGGTGAGATTTGAGCTTAATCCAACTTCAACATTGAGAGTATCATTGGAAAGAGGCCAATTCTTGCACAAATCCCTAAACAACTTTCTCCGCAATGCGAACTCTCGAAGCTCTCCCATTCGGACCCCATGCTGTTGGACAGCAGCCGCCGGCCGCTGAAGACGACATCGCATTTCGCTATGAGCCCCACGTCCTCTGCCCCGCCTGCCGGGATTTGCTGACACGAGCCATCGAGCGGCACCGCCAGTCAGGCGCCCAGGGTTCCGACTACATCGAGACCGCGTACGACTTCGGCCAGCTCTGCGGGTCGGCCAAGCGTGGCTGCCATGGCTGCGCTCTCTTCGAGGCCTCCACTTGGACGCGGCCGCACGACATCGTCGACGCCGACCGCATGCGCGGCTGGAAGGTGGCGTTCGTCCTCCTGCCGGCCATCGACCCGGATGCGTTGCTCACCATCACCATCGAGTGCTCTGGTAACGGCAGCCTGCGGGGGTACAGTCTGCCGATCTTATCAGGCGACCGTGCGGTAACCTCGACTTCAGGCCTTACTCCTACTACTGGATTGAGCTTGGGCAGAAGCACCGGGGATGAAGAAACTTTCAATGTAGCGAAGGCATGGTTAGACAGATGCCTGAAGGAACACAGACTGTGCGCTGAGAATGACGACGCGGCTCGAGTGGTGCGACCTAAGCGCTTGCTCCAGCTGGGTGATACCATCCGCCTCGTCGACTCGACCGCCGCTGCCGGCCAGGAATACGTCGCATTGAGCCACTGCTGGGGCGACCCCCGACTGGTCCACGTGCCTACTCTAACGGAGAAGACTGAATCGGAGCTTCGGGCTGGCGTGGAACTATCGTACCTGCCCAAGACTTTTCAAGACGCCGTTTTGGTCACGAGGAAGCTGGGCTACCAGTTCCTGTGGATTGATTCGCTCTGCATCATCCAGGACTCCAAGGACGACTGGAAGGACCAGGCCGAGATCATGGCGCTCGTCTACAACAACTCGGTGCTGACGATTGCGGCGCTGAAATCCTCTGGCAGTCATGAAGGGTGCTTCACGGACGGTCGAAATCCGCTCCGCCTCCGGCCTTGTGCTTCCGAGGAGCTGGGCGTGTCTGTTTATTCCTGGAACCCTGGAAGACTGTGGGAGGTGGAAGTGAACACGTCCGGATACGGCGCCTCACCGCTTCACTCGAGGGCTTGGGTCGTACAAGAGCGATACTCGGCGCCGCGCACGCTGCTGTACGGGGCCAACGGAATATACTGGGAATGCCGCTGCGCCCAGGCATCAGAGGCTCATTACTGCAATGTCGGGTGGGACGACGAATCGAACAAAAAGACATGGCTGCAGCGCTTGGAGGTGGGGAGTACTGACTCCCTGAAGCAGGATGCGACACGAAAAGCATCGGTGATAACGTGGAAAGATCACTGGATCGGCATCCTGAAAGCGTACTCAAGCTGCCAGCTCACGCACTCGACAGACAAGATCATTGCCGTCACTGGCCTCATCAAGGAGATCGAGCGACGCTCCAAGGCGAAACCGCGATGTATCCTGGGTCTGTGGGATTACGACCTGCCGGGTATGGCGCTCTGGTATCGCTCCAGAGACGACGCCAACTCGGCGACGGATCTCATCGGCAGGCTCGAGAACAAGATGCCCACCTGGACTTGGGCCTCGGTGGAGGGCAGATGCTCTTACCTGCCCTCGGGCGGCGAGATCGAGTGGGAAGCCGACGTGAGCATCGATCAAGGCGTGGTGCCCGCGACTATGCGGGTCCAGACCTGGCGTCGGAAGTTTCTCCTCGACGAGGACGAGGCGCTCCAACTGGACCCGGACGATCCGAAGAGCAAAGCGAAGGAATGGGGCGGGGATCTGGATGAAACGTATTCTTGGTTCCCCGACTGCGAAATGCCCGGTCCCGATCAGACATTGGCTGTGGTACAGATGCAGCGCGTCCGCATAGCGTCGGGATTGTGGGTGGCGAGATGCCTGGTGCTGACGCCCGGCACAGAGGAAGCAATGATGTTTTCAAGGGTGGGTGTGGTGTTTATTCGGTATAGCGACAAAAGGGACGACCCTTTTACGGACACCAACGCTCAAGAGGTGGTTGCATTGAAGTAACTTGATGACGCTGGCGTGCGGCTCACACTCGGTGCGAATCTGCATACTTGGTTTACAGCACTACTTCGTATTCATGCATACTGCACCCCCTATATGTGGGTTGTGGGGTGATGTGATCGCACTCTGAGCCTAAGGGGGTATCAAGTGCCGAGAATTGTCAGCTACTCGCATCAAAACAAGCTTTCGTGAACGGCAATTGATCAACTCTCCGACGTGGTGTGGCGCTGAGTAAGAGGTCGGTACCAGATCGGGGTTTATTTCCAAATACGGGGAACTGCACGTTTGACATACATAACCTCTGAAACTGCATCTAGCCACTCAAGTATAGTAATTTGAAAATGTCGCTACCCTGACGCAAGCACAATCACTCCAAATCCCAACAAATCATGTAGCCTCGGCTTAAAGATAGCTGACACCTGCAGACCCTAATTATCGCAGGGGCCTTCAGAGTCAGCAACCAACGTGTGACGTGCCCCTGCATCTGTAGGGAAAGCAGAAACATATTTCTGCTTCCAAACAGAACTTAAATGTGATTTAGTAGAAGCTTAGCAAGTTTCACACCCCAAAACAGAGACCATTGACTTTATATCATGGAACACTACACGATCCTTGGCGCCGGAGCGGTCCTGCTCCTCCTCCTCTACCGCTTAGCCAAATACATCCTCTACCCCCAGCCCCTCCCCGGCATCGCATATGACCCCCAGTCCGCAAAACGCTGGCGCGGCGACCAGCCCGCGGTCGAGGCCGTCTACGCCCGCCTCCACGAGTGGATGTCGCCCCTGATGGCGCGGTCCCTGGCGCTGCGGTCCCCCGTGCACCAGCTCTTCATGAACCCCTTCAGCCGGCCGCTCGTCGTCGTCGACGACCCGCGCGAGGTCCACGACCTGCTCATGCGCCGCGGCCGCGACTTCGACAAGTCGACCGCCTACGGCGTCTGGCAGACCTTGATCCCGCGGGCTACTTTGGCGAACCCGACCGGCGCGCAGTGGAAGAGGCAGCGCGCGGCTTGGCGGGATACGATGCATCCTAAGTTTCTGCGTCGCGTGGTGGGGCCGCATGTCTACGGGGCGGCGCGGGATTTGACGGGGTTGTGGGAGGCTCGTATTGGAGCGAGTGGTATCGGTTCTGATAGTCTTGACGAGAAGCAGCTCTTTACTGCAGCATCAGCAATGGATGTCAGCAAAGACTTCTCGCTTGCCGCGCTCGATGCTATTTGGGCCGCCATATTCGGAGAGCGTCTCGACCTGGTCGTCGGGCAGACCAAGGCAGTGCGGATGGGTTCATCCGCGACGCAATCCAAGGGCGCCATGGTCGCCCAGACGGTGGACTTCGTCAACTACCTCTGGGATCAGTGGGGCTCTTCGCTGTGGCCGGCGTTGAGTCGGTGGCGTATCGAACGGTCTCGCCGCTTCCGGGACTACGTCGCACTGAAGGACCGGGAGACGGGCCGTCTGCTGTCTGATGCGGCAGGGCGGTTGCAGAGCGTGTTGCGGAATGAGAGCACATCAGCAGATGATGAGGACCATGGGGAGGAATACGACTCTTGCCTCATGGACCTTGTCCTCCGTCGAAGCTTGCTGGCGGCGCAGAAGGCGGGTCAGGTGTTGCCAGATCCGGCCACCAATGACGACTTGAAGGATGAGCTGCTCTTGATGATATTTGCGGTGAGTAACGCATGATTCTACATCGAAACAGTAACACACTCTGACTACCAATTATGTTTGGTTGGTAACTTTAGGGACATGACACCACCTCTCACACATTGCAGTGGTTCGTCAAGTACATGACCAACAACCAAGAAGCGCAGACAAAGTTACGCCACGCCCTCCAGTCCGGGCTCGGTAACAGCAGCATTGATTCCAACGGCGACGGCAGGGACCTTCCCGACTGCGCAACTATCCTCGGCGCCGATATCCCCTACCTGAACGCCGTGATGGAAGAGACCCTGCGCTGCGCCTCGACGGCATCGCGCGGCATCCGCGTCGCCAAAGCCGACACCGAGATCCTCGGCCGGCCGATCCCCAAGGGCACCCAGGTCCTGCTCAGCCTCAACGTGCGCTGGAAGCCGGTCCCCGTGCCCGACGACGTACGAAGCCTATCGAGTCGCGAGGCAAAGAACGACTGGGTTCACCACCCCGCCGCCCAGGGGCTGGACCGTTTCAGGCCCGAGCGCTGGCTCAAGACGGACGAGAACGGCGAGGAGGTCTTCGATCCAGATGTGTTGCCACGGCTGAGCTTTAGTGGTGGGACTAGGGGGTGCTTTGGTAAGTTGTTTTATTGTTGCATCGCTTGCATTTACCTTTTTTTGTTTGGTGAAGTGATCATCCTAGATGATTGCTAGGCAAAGCTGTTTGACTGACTCATTCTTTTCCCTTGCCCGTTAGGACGACGGCTTGCTATGATGGAACTGCGTGTAATGATCTGCGTCGTGACTCTGAAGTTCAAATTCCTTCCAGTCCCAGACGAGCTCAAAAGCCCTTTGGCCCATGAGAGGCTGCTTAGGGCGCCACTTCAGTGTTATGTCAAGCTGCAGCCAATAACAAGCCGGAATGGAGGACTGTGATAGAAACGGTTCAGATTGTCAACACGACTACATGGTGGAAAATTTATTAGCGAAGAAAAGTGAATGGGGCAGGATCTAACCACTTATAACCTCTTCACTTATGACGATAAAATATATACCAAAAGATCTTGCAGGAATATGACGGAGTAACTATGGCTTCGTCGGCCACCCCTTGGATCCTCTTTTTCCCACCAGATTCATTATATTGGTTATTTAAAGTGAGTTGCTTGGATTGTCATAATTTGGCTTGGCATCAGTCCTTGACAACGATGTACTAAGCCACATCGACTGCCTAAGGTACAGACCACTGAAGTTGTCGGCATGTCACTGATGATGAACCACCTGCTAGGCTTAGTTACATGCATTATCGATAGGCAGCTCACTATAGGCAAGTTGTTCTCAACCACTGTATGTCACCAGCATAGTGGGTTACCATCAAGAACCTCTGCCAGTTCAGCTCCCTGATTTCAAGCTACAGGTGCTGGATCTCCCATTCAAACTCCGGCCCACTTGACTTGCATTCAATGCACGAGCGTTTGATTTTCCTTTGATTGCCTTCGACGGCGGTCTGACTTGTAAATAATTCCCAACCCTTCACAACGATTTCTCATTTCAGATCCCCGCACCTTCTCAACCATCCCGCACTTCCTCGCATCTGCACTCGCTCGCAGCCATCACTCTCTTGCTCCAAAGCATCTCTCACCTCATCGCAACCATCTCGCACATCAACGAGTCTCAACATCTTCTAGCTACATCGAGAAAGACAGGGTCAAAGCTCAACATCACCAGTTGCTAGGTAAGTCCCAACATGTCATCATCACTTACCTTTCCATCGTCGGCGATTGTGAATGAGTCGAAAAGAAGGCCTTGCTGACACAATTTCGAAACAGCGCTTTCACTATGGCTTCCAACAGTGACAGCAAGAACTCCCAGATCGCGCTCAAGGTCGACGACGGTTCATCGGCCAAAGGCGGAATCTTCCCGCACAAGATCCCCCAGGAGGTGCTCAACAAGATCCTCTGGTACCTTCATCTGTACGACTTTCACAGCCTTGCCCTCACGTGCAAGAACCTGTACGAGGGACTCCTTCCAGCCCTCTACCACCCGTACGGCCACACCAGAGCCCTAGTCTACGCAGCACGCCACGGGCGTGTCGAGACCCTCGAGCGCATGCTCAAGATGGAGCCGAACCTTATTGTGAACAACAATCCATACGACACCCCCACCGGCACTGCTGGCAGCTATTTCACTTCGTGGCCGATGCAGCTCCCGCCTAAGACGACCGAGTTGATCATTTCCATCAACCACCGCCAGCCGATCATGGCCAAGGCACTTATCAAGGCTGGCGCCGACAACCAGCCGGGCGGATTCGTGAACATGGTGCAGCCGTCACCGCAGCTGGCACCCATCCACTGGCTGCTGAACGAGATGGCCGAGACCACCGACGTCAACATGATGAAGCAGTGGAAGGAGGTCCTCGAGGCCCTCTTGGACAATGACGCCGAGGCCTGTCCCGACCCCGACCACCCCGGCAAGCGCCGGCTCTCGGCCCTGGCTCAGTCTATTCATCGCCGCCTTCCCCTCGACATCACCTCGACACTTATCAACAAGGGCAATCTGTGCAAGAAGCACATGGTCTCAAACTGCAAGTACTCGATTTTCGGCGGCAAGAAGACGATGTCGCCGTTGAACCTTGCTAAGCAGGAGCGCGATCTTGATGGCCAGAACTCAACTGGTGGGCGCGGACGGGCCCGACTTGCGATGATTCGCAAGGTCATTTATTGCAAAGGTACGCATGGCATCCCCAAACCGACATTCCACAAACCCACAGTAAATGTGCTAACACATGAAACAGATTAGCTACGCCCGACCGCATAGAGGGACAGGAACGTCAATCTCATGACGCCAATCCCTGATTATTGGTTACACATTGCTATGGAGCTTGCGAGAAGATTGCTCTGCATTTCTGGGGAGTCCATTAGTCTGATGAGCATACGATTTTGCTATGGCTTTGGCTCATAAGTATACAGCTTCTAGATAGTTACTTCTGGTGCTGCACTCATTGGCATATGTTTGTGGGGGCGGATAGCAACCTCCATAGGAAAACAATAAAAGGCCTTTGCTTGGCCGCATCACAGATACGTTTCTGTTACGCCTTGCCACTGCTAGCTCCCAAAGACTCTTGACGTATCGAGCAGGTGAAGTCATGTTCTACTCTTCACAGACGCTAAGCGTCGTGGTTCTAAAGTGCACCTCGGCGGATGTAATCCTTCTCGGGTCAAGGGCGAATCACAGAAGGGCATGGTTTCACATGTTTTACCTTTTCTTGTTGTATGACTAAGTAGCATTTCCCCAAGTTCTATGAAAATGGCCTTACTTATCCGGGCTCGAGTGTCTTTCCAACTGGTTCACCCGCTACGGCTGAAGGTGGGGCAAACTTGCGATCGGCATGTCCAGGCCCTTCATCTTGCGGGCGGGCAACTATTAATAACATGCCACAGTAGACACAAGCTCCATGCCAAGCGGGTCTTCGGGCTCCACAAATGCGGCAGAAATGAACGGCGACGTGAATAGCGGCGGAATGGGCCGGGCTTCTGTTGATTACTTACTGGGACAATGCCACTACCGATCCACCACCAACTGTGTAGATCTCGCACTAACCACAGTAAGCATATAGACAAACCTCGTCGCCCGCTGATTTCGGTGTGGTTTCGATGGGATATTGGCAAAGATCGCCGTGATGCAGTAATTCCTTGGAGATTGAGCACTATCATGATACCAGCAGCAGTAAAAAATTAGCCTGGGTAAAGACGCACCAGGCGATAACCATGATGGATATAAAGTGCAAGATGATTCCCAGTATACTCCCGTCCTTTCCTCGGCACATTACAGTCCTCGAAGCCAGCAATCCCTAGATCTACCTTCCGATCCCATCATCCCTTTACCTTAAGAACTCCCTTCAAGTCTCCAAGACATCCAACAAACATCACGATGCAGTTCACTTTCGGTTCTCTCCTCGTCGCTGGCCTTGTCGGCCTCGCCTCTGCCGCGCCCCTCAACAACACCTTAAATGACCTCGTGCAGCGCGACGGCGGCAAAGCCTACTGCGCCTACAAGTTCCACCCGACGTTCCCGTACGTGGGCGTCTACGTGCCCAACAACCTCATGAGCTCTGCTCAGGGCAACGGCGAGTGTAAGTTCCACCTTTTGCTGCCCTTCGTGCCTTAGTGGCGAGGATCTCGTCCCAGAAGACGTTGACTAATCGGTTTCCAGGGGGCGGCGGCTTCATCGACAACCTGCGCGGCAAGAAGACGGCGCCGCTCAACTGGTGCAACCCGCGGGACTGGCAGGCGCAGCTCGACGACGCCGGCACGGGCGTCATCGCCAAGTTCAACACCCTTGTCGGCTGCCACGGCGACGACGTCGCGCGCGCCCTGCACGCCGCCTCGGGCGTCTGGACCATCTGCGAGAGCGACCTGGGCGCCAACGCCGAGGAGGTCATCAAGGCGGGCGCCGAGGCGGCGAGCATGCTGGCCGACTTCATCCCCGAGAAGAAATAGGGGGTTCGGGTTAAATATGGGGGTGGTATCGAAATCGTGGACGGATTGGGTTGTTATTTCTTTTCATACTATATAATTTGTTTACCAATTTGTGAACAATTGGCTATTACTGATTGACTTCTTCAAAATGCACGAGAGACCAATAACAAGTCGATGGCGAGCAGGCCACCTGAAAAAGCCTCGTTGATTATCCGCTCAATGATCCCGCAAACTGGTGATGGCAGCAAGTACAGCGAATACAACTGATATATAAAGAGCGTATTAGTCAACCGCGAAGAGATCCCCATGGTAATTTGAGGCCTTACCGCCAGCTGTGGTAACAATGTAAGATGCCACGGTCCAAGCCGTCTGAAGCACGGCTACCCTGTCAATGTCCGGTCCGGTAACAGCGAATGTGTATGTAAACCCAAAGACCAAGCTAGCAAGTACTGGAGTAGTGACATAGGCGACGATCTTGCGCACTGACCACCGGAGCAACAGCTGAAGGCCCAGCCTGCGCGCGCCGGGGTGTTCGTCCCCGGCGTTGAAGTGCTGATGTACCCACAGCTTCCAGCACTCATTGGCATCGCGCCGCTGAGCCACGAAGTCGTAGTACAGCCCCAACAAGCTCAAGCGGGTGGCCTCCGAGACTTGTAAGACGGTATGATAGCCGACGCCGCTACCAGTGCCGTTGTGGTTCGTCTGATGGCATTCGTATACCCCGAAGCCGCCGACGCTCTTGAGCGTGAACCAGCGCACATACCACGGACGTAAAGCGCGTACCGCGGCGTGCATCGACACGATCATGTCCCTGGAGCGGCCGTCGTCGGTGCAAAGGAGCTGCAGACACTCGCGGGTCGCGCCCGTCGTGGCGTCCACGATGCCCATCACCACGTAGGCGCCGACGTGGGGGTTGGCTACAACATCCGCCAGACTCGGGCGCATTGGCCTGTGAAGGATGCGAATGCACTCCAACTCGGACACGGGTGTACCAGTGCCGGTGCCGCGGTGGCGGTGGGCCAGCAGGCGGCCCTGGCTGTCTTTTCGCGTCGGGCGGGGTACGTCGATGAAGGTGAGGTTGCGAGGCGGCATCAGTCCTTCCGACTCAGCCTCATCAGATTTTTGGGGCACTGGCATTTGCATTGGTTCCATCTCGATCCGGGGCTCCATGTCGACAAGGCACGGGCGGGGGTCACGTACAAATCTAAGATACCAAGGCTGCCACGTCGGGTTTGAGGTAGTGAAGTACAATACGTGTTGGCGTTTTCGCCCCCACTCACCCCGCACTGGAAGGACAACTAAACGAGACGTTGCTTTTTCTATTGCCGAATATCAAAGCTGTCGAGATTACGCTTTCTTGTGCCGCTGAGCATGTCGTCCGCGTTGGGTTGCCTTTGAACTAGTGGTGCTCTTAGGTTCAGGATCCTTCCTCTCTGTGCATACCATTGTGATTTCATGGACAGGCTCTCCTTGAGCTTCCACAGTTTCAAACGATGCAGAGCAGAGGTAGTTGCCCACCTTGATCTGCCTGCTCCCATCAGTCCCAAGATCCGTCTTATCAGCCAGAAGAATCGAATGGTCGACAAGTTGATCGGTGGAAGCAAAGTACCTGCCAGCCACTTCCCGAGTCCAAACGTCCGAGTGCAAAAGATACAACCATAGCTGTGGTGGTTGGGTGGGACGATCCTCAAGTTTTAATAACAGGACACAGAATTTATCTTTCTTCGTCATGTCTGGGATGTATCTGATGTAGGCCCGGAAGTTGGGGAGATCTCGTGTTAGGAACCGGCGGTTCGCGAAGTCGAACGCTTCCACAGGGTTTGGTTCCGTAAACTGGGTCATTTCCAATTCCAGAGGGTTAAGCCGAATGCTGCTGCGATGATAGCTCTCGATAGAAGAAGTCGTGGCGTGGGTTATACTGGGCAATATGTAGATGTCGCCGATGTCGAGTCGATTCCTCTTGAACCAAAAGCCGCCCTCTTGCCGCATGCGCACGTACACCCCGGGTCCTACCATTTGGAGTTTCAGGACCCACGGGCCTTCGGAGGTTTTGTAACACCCCAGGGATATGTAGTAATATGAGCTCGTGGTAGGGTTGTCTAGAGTCCCCAGCACCGCGATGGGTTTCGACATCTGTATCCCACGGCTCGTCACCGAGCACACATTTAGTGTATGAAAGTTCCCTTCAGACTTGGTCAAGGTATCGAAAGAGGACGCGAAGTTCACTGGAGATGGTGCAAACATATCCATGTATGTTCCCTGTTGGTCGGGGTCAGGGTCCCAAGCGAAGAGAGACAGGTCGCCATCTTGGCACAGGATCTCCTGCTGGAGCCGCAAGAACGCCTTTGGTCCTTCGCCATACAGTAACGGCATATTAATGTTGAAGATGCCTAGGAGGCAGTAGGCCTGATCTTCAACTCTAGTAGTCTTCCTGTTGGCTGCCCATGAGAGGCGGCACGCAACAGGAGTTCTGGAAAGCCCGGTTGGGTCTTCCAAGACACTCTGTGCGATACCTGTGATATCCGAAAGGAACTCCGGGATATCTGACTTGTACGCCACAGCATTCCACTGCTTGTCGTAAAAAATAAGTTTCCCAGGGGCGATGAGTTCCTGTAGACACCAGCCCCGAGTAAACCAACGACAGTCCTCCATGAACGGGGCTCGTCCGATCCTATGCTGGGTTTCTGTCATCACCTCCAAGTCGTCCAGATACGCCAAGCAGACAGCGGCCTGGAGGTACCATTTGAACATGGAGTTGATCGCCTCTGTGAGCTCAGCACTGCTCTTCTTGTCGATACAACAAGTATCAACCCAGCACCAACGGATCCCTTGATCTTCGGCGGCCCTGCAGGCCAACACGATCTTGTGGTACCCTCGTTTGAGGTGAATGGGATGCGCGCTCGGTTCGCAGGTGAGAAGTTGCTCATACTCCTGCAGCGTGATCTCGCGGCCCGACCAGGTGTGGGAAAGGATAGCATAGTTAGGAATCGCTGTTCCGTCTTGGAACTCGTGCAGCTGGAGTGTTTCGACGTCAATGAGCCGCATGGTGTTGGCAGGTGCAGAGTTACTTTGAACACGTCAATTTGTCTGGGCACACGAAGGTTGATGGAAGATGGGATGCTGCCATTGACAGTGCACCAGACTGGCGGGGTAAGCGGTATTTCAATCCGCTTATAGACTACTACTTAAAGTGAGCACCGACTAACTCGATGCCTGAAGTTTTGCCTGGATTTTAAGGACCCAAACGCGCCGAAAGATGTCAGCACTAGTGATGATTGGCTCGGTGTTTCTGCAGCTGGCTGCTCCGTTCATAATACGGTAGCCTGTATTGAGTCGTCCGCCCACCACACAGTTCTCTGTCGTTGAATCAAAGACAAGGTTTTGCGGGAGGCCGTGCATATAAGCGAAACTAGCATGTGTACCCTAAACACTCTTGCTCAGGGGTTATCAGTTTGCATCCAGTAAGCAATCCTTTGAGCAGGACGCTCAAACTGCATCAGGTAATGAAGCAGGGTTGATGGGCGTTCTGGACGGTTGGGGACGCAGGTCTCGCTTGCTTGAATTTGGGAGTTTTCATTGGTTTGGAGTCACGCTGGGTATCAGGCTTGCATAGTCACACAATCTCTGGCCACATTTGTCTCGGAACATTTGGTTAGTATCAGTTTCTGGATTTCCCTCATGGGTGGTCTGTACGCCAGTGATATTTCAAGAGTTACTTCTTACTTTGAGGCAGATCGAAGGACGTTATCTTCAGGGGAGGACAGAGAAAACGACTTAAGCGTAGCATACGCCCTTGCCGCTGCAAGGTCACGTATAGGGCCGCTCATCTAAGCCATCATCTGTGGACAAGTACAATCAAAGCATGCTAAGCTTCACTGCAGCCTTGCATCTGTCGTTGTGCTAACACAGCAGACGCCAAAACTGAGAGGTAGACCTCTGGAGGCAGCTTGCAATAATAAACAGTGGGCTGCAGGAACGTATTCAAGGGAAGCTGCGACCTTTTAAAAAGAGGTTTAATTGAATGTAAGTACGCTGATTCACGTAGCAGGTTGGTGCACCCTGCTCAACAACAAACGACTGAAAAGTCCTCAAGTGAATCCCGAAATTCACAATCATCCAACCTCTTCTTTCCTCGCGCTCCACCACAGGTGGTCGTAACGAAGGAAAAAAAGGACACCGCAACCCAAGATCTACCAATCTCTCAATTACCACCTTCATCCTTCCTTTGGTAATCCGAATCTGTCAAGTCCTCCATCTGGTAGAACTAGCAAAGATGTCGGCACCTTTTGAGGAGTTCGGCAAGTAAGTTCCCATTATTTCGGTCGTCGATTCTATCCGCAACATTCCTGATGCTGCTTTTGATACTTCCATGACCAAGCTGCTAATATGGTACGAACAGCTTTATCCGCTCCCGCATCATCACGTTTGTCGTTGGGTCCAGCGCAACAGAATCTCTGGTTCATGCCGAAGCGATTGCCCATCTGTCTGAGCCACTGAAAGCACTGATCGATGGCGACATGAAGGAAGCGCGAGAGGGCCGCGTAGTCTGGGACGATATCGATCACGGAACCTTCGTTTGTTTCACTCAGTGGGCTTACACGCATGACTACGAGACGCCCGAACCCCATCTCCCGCTTGACGCATCAAGCCCCTCGAGTCAAGCTGGTCCTGTCAACGATTTGCCAAACCAGTCCGAGAAGTCACTCTACAACATCCGCCATAAGACAGACACTGCGCGTTGTGGCAATTGCGAAGTTGGTCGTCCGGGTAGAAGTACTGAGGAAGGTGGTTTTTGGGGCAAATGCAACACGTGCAATCAGCGATATTTGGCATACCTATGTCACGAATGTTTGCAGCCGATTGTGCTTGATTCATGTATTGCCTGCTGGTCAGGTAAAAGCAAAACTGCTGCCCTGATCCGGGCTTTCACCGAAACCTCAGATTGGACCCGTCTTGACAGCAACATGATCCGTGAGAGAACAATTGGGAAGCCTGAGGAAGACTTTACTACTGTACTCCTCACCCACGCAAAGCTTTACGTACTGGCGGACAAGTACGATATCAACGACTTGGGAAAGGAATCGATGCACAGAATTTACCTTTACCTCCGGGATTCCCAAGTCTACGAGAGTCGTATGGTCGACATCCTTTGTCTTGTCCAGTTCGTTTTCGAGAACACCCAGGAGGGGGATAAACTTCGATCGATGCTAGTTCACTACTGCGCCTGTATAGTGGAGGATCTGGCGAAATGCCCCGAGTTCCAGCCCGTCGTGCAGACCTCTCCCGATTTTGGACAGGCTCTGATGCTGAAGGTGGCTGAGCGGTTTGACTGATGCAGTAGCCCACGAGCACTACGGAACTGGGCGATGACAGGAGGGATCAGTGGGAGTCTTTAGGATGGTATCGAGGACGACAATGGAGGTTGACAATCGGGAAGCTGATGCTTAATCCACAATATGAGGTTTTGGCCCTCCTGCACCCAATATACTTCTAATAGGTTTATGGGTTTGAAACCCGCCTGCATCACGGAAGCCGCGGTCTTTCAGGCTCAACGGATCCGACCGCAAGCGACTCGCTGCGCCTCGTTCAGGTCGTGGCCAATTAAGCGACCCGGTTCGCCCACTCTCAGCGCTTATTGCACTCCTAGCGTAGTTATCAAAATGAATTGATGAACACCTGGTACGAGGATGCACGATTTCAGAGAAGGGAAATAATCATCAAGATCCTCGTTTCCTGCTGGGTGCATGCTAGGTTCATGCAGTTGGTTTCTTCGAAACTTGGGGGCTGCTCTGCCTTACATTGTCGTGTAAGCGCGCGCGTACACACAACTTGCGGCACAGTAAAGCAGTGGGTCGCGGCGCTCGAAGCGTGCAAGAGGCCGGGTGTTGGCCCAAAGAGAACAATTGCAGGAGTTATGTGCTGCTATATAACTGCCGTAGTAGCTTGGTGCTGGAATAAGAAATTATCTACACTTCAGTATCACAGTCTCTGAGTATCCAAACTTCTATTACCACGAACCTCCACAGCTTTTTACATGAACCTGCCTTATCACCCTAGAGTTTAAGTGTACGATATCACAACATGCCTTCAAATAAGGATCGTCTTTACATTGCTTTATACGCCCGAGGAGGTGCTCCAACCATGCCTGGACTAGAAGACACGTTCGTTCCCCCGTCTAACTCTGACCAGCCTGGCCACCTGCTGACGCTAAATAGATATCACTGGGCTCTTATTGTTGGCCCCAAGAGGGAAGCCAATAGCAGTCGAGGGCATCGCTTCCACGCCAAAGAGAAGATGAGTTTCGTTGGCAACCCGCCCAAGGCCCGATCCGTGTGGCAATACGAGTCACTAGAAATCCCCATGGCGCCCACGTCTATGCTGCTGGTCCGAATCGTGGTCGGCAAAATCAAGAACATGAATCGACTTCGGGCTATCCTGGACAAGACGCCGGTCCGGCCCGAGGTGAAAGGATGGAACTGTGTAGAGTGGGTCAGAGAGGCGCTTCTCGCCGCTATGCACGATGGGCAAGCTTTGGGGACATCCGCTAAGGATTGGAAATCCGTCAGGGACACCGCGATGGGGTTCGTGGAGCGAAAGAAGGCCAGCCATCGCTTCGATGGGTCGCAGAGCTACGACCCCACCAAAGCCGCGACTTGGGACATGTTGGCAAAGGTTGAGCTTATCCCTTGATGGTCGCTGGTGTTACCGACAATTCTGGTGCCAATTTGTATGAATAGACATGTATGATTAGAGAGCTCCGAAGTACTTCTGTCTGATCCCTTCTATCTTCAGCTCCAGTGGCATCGGCTCCAAGAACTTGTCCACCTCCTCTGCCCAAAAGGTATTCTGGGGGTTGACATATTTGGCACAAGTATACTCCCAGTACGGCGGAAACCAGCCGGCCGTTTCCCAATCCAGGATGCCCACAACCTCGTCCCCTTCCACCATGATATTGAGGCTGCTCAGATCCCCGTGCGTCAGGACAAGCTTGGTATCTGCTTGTCGGTAAAACCCAAAGAGCTCCACGACGTCGCCAGGAAGATCTTCATACGCCGTATCAATGTCCGCGTCGCCCGCCAGGGCTTGGTGGAAGTCGCGCGTCGTGGCGTACGGGCCCCAAAACAGTTTGGAGGGGAGCCGGCAGTCGTAAAAGGGGCCACCGCAGACCGCACCAACGCTTGCCCCAGTGGGAGGAGGCACGGAGCGAAGCTCTGAAACCATGCCGCGGAGCTGGGCCAGGGTTTTTGTTTTTGACTGCTCGCTGCGGCTTTTCCACCCATGCCATGCCATTTCTCCTTTCACCTTGCTCATCACAATGTACGTGCTGCCGTTGTGGATGAAAGCGCAATGCACCTTTGGCACGGGGATGGAGGTGTGCTCGGCAATGTATCGCATGGCATCAGCTTCCGCCAAGCTCGGGAACGGCTTCACTTTGATGCACATATCTCCCACGGACAGTAAGCCAGGAGAAGCTTTCCATAGCCGCCGGAGGTACTTCTGATTCTTAATGGACACGAAGAGGACAACAAGGAGCCGAGTGATGAGACTGGGGGATTGCGGATTGGCTTCCATGCTGGCGGAATGGCCGGCAAACAACACGGGCCTGAGATGCTATTGGCCGTACTAGCAAGTAGAATGCATTAGTGGGACCATAATTATGTCGAGCAACGCGATGATGATGACTGACTCACGGGCAATTCCCGATGTTGGTTTTGGAGATTAAGAATGCAGCGGGTCAACAATTGGCGGCGCGGAAAAACCTCGATCCGAGTAATCGGATACCCACTACAAAGCATGAGTGTCAAAGGACATTCATCCCCCTATCGGGTAAGCACGCAACCTATTAATTCATCAACTGTATAAGAAACTTCTATTGACTTGAAAAATGAATAGACTAAACGCGTCCTCCCCATCGAGGCCGTAGCTGGTAATGGCGGCGCACCTATCACCCGTCAGGTTTGTTGCCACCGTACATAACCGAGCCCATCCGAGTCCCTGCCCAACTGTATGCAATAGACAATGCTGCAATCATGAGTGCACTTGTCACAGCGCGGAGCGTCCGTCGGGACCTGTGTCTTGTTCGCTGTTCGCCGTGGTGATCGAAGTGCGCGTGCTGCCCAAGGCATCCTGCAATTGCCTGGTCAAAGCCAGAACTCTGCCAATCTCGTCGAGCCCAGTTTTGATGCTCCTCTTCACCATGACGAGCTGGTTCGACAACTGCTCCAACTTATCCTTGGAGTCCCGATATGAGGTCTCTACGTGGGCTATGTATGGCTTCAGTGACGTGAAGGTCGCGTCGGGGCCAGAACTCTCGGCCTCTAACACGGGAAAGCCTGCCTCAATGAGCTGTTGAAGAATGATGTCGAAGTTGCCCGTGGTCTGTGTGTTCTGTGCGGTTTGCTTGAGGTTAGCGAGCTCCGCCATCTGACAGTCTATCTTCGCCATCTTTGACTCCAGCTCGTTGTGATCGTTCTCGAGCATAGAGTCCGTCTTGCGCTCCTCGTCCGCGAGCATTGTGAGCTCTGAGTCCAGCTTTTGTAGCTGCAGGGCGAGATTGGTTCGGTCCTGATCGAATTCGGCGACCGCTTCGCCCACTCGCGTGACCTCCGGGCCTAACTGATCAACGAGCCGTCGCAGAGAGGCGTAGATGTCGACCTTCTCTCGGTCGGACACGGCGTGATCGTGTAGCGCGGTGAACAACGTCTCCACCTGTTGGAGGATGTCGACCAAGTTGGCTTTCTTCTCCATAGCTGATCAAGATGTGAGTGAAGTTGGAAAAGGGTTGGAATGGGCGAAGGCGACCAGATCAAATGGGAGACGAGAGGTGAGGCGAGGCCAAACGATATGATCATGTGTGGGGGAAGCAGGTTGAAATGAGAGGAGGCGAGTTGAGATCTTGGGGGAAGTCTTACAAAGGGCCGCTTGGGGGTTTACTTGTGCCCCATATCTGTCAGTCTCCGTCGCGACTTCCCAAAGTCTTAGACTACATGTCCAGGGTTTTTTCTCATGCGCAGGTTTGGTCGTGGGTGCCTTGCCTCTGTTTGCTCTTTCCGTCGGCGGTTGGTCCATATTTGTCATCAAAACGCACTAGCTCTTGTCGATACCTATGGACATACAAGGTTGCACCTACTACAGAAAGAGACCGAGCACCTTGTATCCAGCACAACATATCATCGTGGTTGCCGCAATTGGGCTTGGGCTTGCTGTGTTCTTGGCCCGTGGCAGTCTGCCTCAGGTCGCTGATTCTTGGTTGGCTGGACCTGAACCAACACAAACACTGACCGCAAGTGGACAATGGCCATATGACCCGCCCGATCCCTGCATTATCACCTACTGGGCTCTGTCATACGTTGGCTAATGCTCTGGCCCCTACTTAGGCGCAGGTATCTTGTTGCATTTGGGTCCGATTCTTGACAAGGTTGGTACCCAGTACAGCTGCGACTGCTGTGTCATGGACTGTGTCCAATGACGTTGGGGGCATAATGACGCATGTAAGTGCTGGTTAGGTACTGTTTGCTGCTGAGGGGCCGCTGCAAATGGGTCAGCGGTTCGTGGCCTGGACAGTAATGCACCCCAAAGGTCTAACGACTCTGGCAATTGCCAAGGACTTTGCGCTATTTGTGAAGGTAGCTACTTCAACCATGACCTAGCTGATGTTACTTGATTCCAAAGGGAATATCATCGGGAATAATGAGTCAAAGCATCTTGGGTCCTAAGACCTGCCCGTGGAGGGGCACAATCTGGGATGGATACGGGAACACTGGATGGGTTTGGCAGAGCACAGCTACCCTTCGTTATCGTAGGATATTCGGGCACGCATTACTTAGGTGAGTAAACTGGGACATCAATAATCTATTAGCTATCGACGGTCAATATGCTTCGCAAAACCTAGAGCATAATACTCAACGTAATGGCTATCAGCTGATGGGCCCATGTGCGCGAGCACCTTTGACTTTCATCTTTCACCGCGACTTCTGCCCCAGAAATCTCAATCAGTTGCCTTCGATCAAGTACATAGGTTGCTCCAGCTATCAGGGCCTCACGAAGAGCTCGTCGTCGCTGTCATCTATGTAGATAGGGTCACCAGCGTTCTGCTTCGGACCTCCCTCCCGACCCTTCTGGCGATCCAGCTGCTCACAATGGTGCGCACAGATGCGGCTGGCCCCGGCGACATCCAGATTCGCCCCCTTCATAGAGTCATAGACCGTCGCAACGTTGGTACCTGTCCGACCACCACCTGCACCAGCATGTCCAGCTTTGTACTGGGCGAAGCGGGCGTTGGCCTGGACCATCTCGTCAGCAGTCAAGCGCAGGGTCTCAATCACGGCGAGGACCGTCTTCTCGCGGTAGTTGAAGTCGCGTGTGGAGGCAACCGAGCTGCTGGGAGGGCCATGAGCGAATTTGGCCCTCTTTCTGTCAAGCTGCTCCATGACCGAGGATTCGCGCTTGATAGCGGGCTCCTGCTTGACGTCAGCCTCCTGCTTGATCTCAGGTTCCTGCTTGACTTGTGGGAACGGCGCTCTGGTGACTTCCCGTCCGCGGCGTACGGGAATAGGATCTGCCGAGGGGCGAGCCTCGTTACGGGGGGGATTAGGGCTTGCTGCCGGGCTGGCAGCGTCACGCGCGGAGTTATGATCCGCCGAGGGACCGGCATTGTCAATGGTAGAAGAACGATCCGCCGGGGGCTGGGTGATGTCATAGGCGGGGTTGGGGAGTTCAGGAGCCCTGTCGTTGTCAACAGCGGGAGAAGAGAGTGCAGGAGTAAATTTTGCGTGAGTAAGGCCAGTGCGAGTCGGGCCTGCAAGAAGCTCAGCACTGCCGAGGGGAAGGTCCTGACGAGCTTGGTCAGGCGCAGGTCGACTTGTGTATGATCTGGTCAAATCAATGATCTGGGATGTGCAGATCTTTTGAGGTGGCCGAGACATCTTCATAAGGTCTCTCTTCAGCTTCTTCCGCTCGTCTTGGCCCAGGGCGCCCTTGTCGAACTGCTTGACCGGGCGAACGTTGAGATCAGCTACAGCGCCCACGGGCAGTAGAGCATAATACTTAGAACGTAGCTTTATAAATCGACCTACGCCTTGGTCCGGGACATTGCCAATCAGGTCAACAAATGGCTTGATGGCCTCGGCGCGATTGTCGTGACAGTTCTCGAGCTTCAGGTAGTCTTTGAAGTAGCTGCAGTCGGGGTCCACGGTGGGATTGTCGGAGCCGAGGAGATCGGCAGTAAGGAGCCGGCCCAGGTGGACAGGCTCATGGTCGTCCAGAAGCTGCAACAGCTTTTTCTCATCGATGGCGCCGGCATCTATCTCAAGATCTTTCTTCTTGTAGATGTCCCTCAAGTTCAGGATGTCCAAATCCTGGCAGTGTCGTGCAAATTGGGCAGGGTGGTGAGGCACCACCTCCTGACACAAGACTGCGCGGCCAATGGACACCACAAAGAAAACCAAAAAGGAAGCCAAGCTCATTGGTGGATGTTCTTCCTTGGATTCGTGGTATCGGTAGTGCCACCAGTTCAGCAGGCCCGCCTTGAGCATACCCACGGGCAGCAGATCCTTCGGCATTGACCGGCGGAACTTGTGCAGCAGTTCATCCACCTCGGCGGTCCAGGCGTATGGGCGGAAGCACCGAATGGTCTCATAGGATGGTAAGGTACCAGCTTGGTTGACGCCGCGACGCCGCAATTTGTTAATCATCGGGATGGGCGGGAGCGGCGGAGCCTCTCCGGCCAGCTCAAGAGCCAATTGCGCCTCATACGTTTCAGAGACAGCGTGTTTCACGTCACCCCCTCGAATCCACTTCCTGGCCTCGTCGAGAGCGCCGCTGTGACAGTAGATGTAATGGGGTATGAGATGGTTTAGGGGGTTTGGTTCCGCTTCACGATTAACCAGCCCTTGGCGTCGCATATTGATGTCTTGCTGTTCCGGCCGCACACGACGCCGTTTTTGGAGCCGGCCAGACACAGCTTCTCCGATAGAGGACCCGAGATGGACGGTTCGTCGTAACTTCCCATACTTGTCTCCATCGCGAAACAGGGGTTCTAAAAGACTGGCACCCCTAGGAATCACTTCGATTAGGACAGTCAGGCTTCCGTCACGAAAAGCCGTCTCGGAATGGTTCTTGGGGGGCGACATATCTACCCGGTCAATTTTCCTAGTACGGCATGAGTGTGGTTAGATGTACCTACTGGATGGAAGTAGAGAGGGTGACATCTGCGGTTGGTGTAGATGAGGGCAGCACAGGAACAGTCCTTAATAGTCGTGGACTAGTCGAAAGAAGATCTGTGAGAGAAGTTTGGTGGAAGAGTAGTGAGAATTTTCAGGATAAGAAATTATGCTGCTTTCATAGGGAATAATAAGGATGAGGATGTTGAATTAGCAATTTGCCTCGGGTAAGAACGTGCCTCTCAAAGTTTGAATGCAACATGGCATAGGTACATTTAATATTGACTTACATCACTATCGACATACATATTTGAGTTCATTTTACACCCGCATTACCTTTTATTTTATTAATCTCATCCTGCAAATCACGCACTAGAAAACGCCGAGTTCCAATCCTCTGTCTTACATATGAAAGCAGCCAAAATGACCTATTTGTACTTGCCCATCCTGCTTTCTCCCCCACCATCTAGTACTCCAGTCAATATTATCCTGACCGCCCCTCACCAAACTTCCACCATAAGGTCATTAGAGACCATCCTATCATACCTACAACCAGAAACTCACAGTTGGTACCCATAATCACCTCAATTCTAAGATGGCCCCCCTCAGCACTGTTCAAGACATCCATTACATTGAGGTGACGGCCTCTGATGCCCGAGGTCCTGCTGCTGGAGCCTATCCTGCCAGCAAAAGCCCCGCCCATATTCACAGCCTCAACGAGTTGACGCCCTTGTCCGACCCACCAGCTGGGGCTACATCGTCATCACCAAGGGGGGCCAGATCATTTGCCCAGGCTTAAAGAACAACACCACCTTGTATCAACAGGGTCGGAGCCATGTTGCGATCACGTAGGAGCATAATTAACCTTCAACAACATGATCTGGCCTGTACCGAGTTCCATCCATTGATCTGTAACTCGGGGGCTTGGATATCAAAAAGGCGAGTGCCTCAACTTGGGCTATCAAAACTGGGACAACAGAAAATGTTACTGGTTTGGGGCAGCATCGCCCAAGGACTAGCTGACCGTTTCTGTGGAAGTCCGATACCTTCCCTGGTCTCGAGGCGGCAGGCGAGCAGGAGCAGGGAGGGCCGCCGTTGGCTCCAAATCGAGATTGTAGTTGGGTCTGACTGGGCGGTGCCACCGTGGGAGGCACCGGCTCGTCGCCAGCACCAATTTTGAGTTGTTTTACAGCCCCGGTCAACCACCTGCAGCCCGGACACCCGGTTGACCGGCTTTAGAGTCGGCCCGCAGACTAGAACCTAGGCTAGCCTCAATCCAGAGTACTAACCTAAGCTTTTTTCCCGTCTCTGGCCAAGCCCGTTCAAAGGTACGTACCTCAGCCGCCGTTGACCCGGCCCCACTTTAGTCCGGGTCCGGCCTCTCCCTCCCCTTCACCTCATCATTTCCAATTGTTGCTGCCTTTCACCTAACCTTCACCTTAACCCATTCCCCATTCCCCATTCCTTTTGCCTGCTGACAGGCTTTGGGTGCTGCAGACCAATTCTCCAGTACTTAAACACCTTCATAACCTCTCCCGAAAATAAATCAACCACCACATCCAGCACCTCCTCTGGCACGCCACCAAGCTCACACGGTAATTATTACAGCCCGATAATTTCTATCTTGCGCGATCTCCACGCACGGCGCGAACTCTCCTCGCGGGCTCCGCGATCTACACGTACTGCACGCCATCATCGTAAGTGTCGCCGCACCGTCTCCAATCATCCTGTCGTGCCTTCCGCAGCGGATCACATGCAACAGACTGTATAGGCAACGCAACATGATATCCACGCCTTGGATTATCCACTCCGCACGACCATCGCGACCGATATATCTTCCGCAACACAGCCAACGACCATGTCTACCGCGCTCCAAGTTCATTCCGTGGGTCGCGTTTAATGCGTGTGTCCCACGCGACACTCTCCCGCACCGACGTCATAAAATCCCATGAAGGAGGAACGCAAGGCTCTCATCGCTGGTCGTTTTCACGATGCATTTCTCGGAAGACGCGTACGCCGTCTCCGAGATGAACTTACGCGACCGCGCCGCGAGCACGTGGTTGGTTTGTGAGCGCAAAACTCCCTTTTCGTACACTCATGCTCTGTTCTGAGGGCAGTGCGCTCTCTGCGGGTGCCAGGGTCGACAGAAACGTCCTGGCAGCCATGTCCCAAACTGCGGCGCCGCAGTACCAAGCAGCTTGAAGTCCTCGAGCATCAGAGACCCAGCATCGCTGTGGCTCCTGCAGGTTCTGTATCAAGCCACACGTCTGCCGCGCACCTCATTCAACCCACGCAGTTCAGGCCCCTCGTATGTTCCATGCGCTTTACGAAAGTCTGCGTCCTACCACAAAGTCTTCGTATATCTGGCCGCTTAAGCATCCCCGTACCGAACGTACGTCGCGCGTTTCGCGAAACGTTACCTAATCGTAGCGTGTTCCGGACCGCGGCATGACCACCATCGGCGCAAACCCCGGCTGAGCCGCAAGCCCACGCTACAGCTGTTCTTTTGGTTTGTACCGACTTCAAGTACTTACCGGCCGATGTGGTGCGCACACAATCTCAACACCAAGAAAACATCACGATATTCGCCGGCGCATCTCAACACCAAGGAAACATCACGACATCCGCCGGCGTAATACATCAACACTAACCAATGTGGTGCGTTAAGGGGACCCGTAATGTTTCTTGGTATTAAGAGATAGCTGGCGGCGCCGCTAAGCCTAAAGTGGTATTAAACTGTGATATTTAATACTCTATTACCTAAACAGGTTAGGCTAGGGATGGATGTATAAAATAACAGCCGTTAAACGACTAAAGCTGTGCTATATTTCTTCCTCCCTATTATATTCAGCTACGGTAAGAAGGAGATTCCAGTCGACGGAGATCCTCTTTTACCCTGGCTACTTATTGCCCTTCAGAAGTACCTATGTACCGAAATCCCCTGCAGTATAAAATAATTTCTCCCCCCCCTGAAGCCTATTCCTAACCTCTCCCTCCACCACCAACCTCCACCTCAGTGGCCAATCTCCTCATCTACCACTACCTCCCAGCTACGTCTAAGCATACCCAGTCCATCCATACAGTACCCGTACATACGCTCCGCGCCCCGCACGTCACTCACGACTAAATCATCCAACATGGAGACGATCACGCCCGAGACGCTCCGCGCCGAAGAGACGACCATCGCGGCCGTCAAGAAGGATATCGCGGACAAGAAACGCGACTACGAGACCAACATCCAGTCGAAGCTCGATGCGCACGTAAACGCAAAGTCCGACCCCGATCCCGAGACGATCGCGGAGTCCGAGTCTTCCCTGAAGGACATCCACGGCTTGGAGGAGCACGTTCGCTACCTTAAGGCTAGCCTTGTTGACCATAAATCCCAGCTCTACTACGCCGATCACGCGGCTGAGCGTATTAAGGTCAAAGAGGCCAAGAAGGAGGAGGACGAGAAGAACGCGAAGTACGAGGATGACGAGAAGGACGTTATTTTCGTGGCCGGCACGAAGCGTGCACTGTCGGTCGACGAGATCGAGCTCGACCCCCGACTGGTCGATCTCGCCAAGCGCAACGGACATGGCCATGTCCTTATCACAAGCTACAATAAGGCGATCATATTCTCGTCAGATATCGACAAGGCCAACAAACGCGAGAACATCACGGTGGACAAGCTGAATCTCCGCGCCAAATCAGCCCTCGGTAAGATCGTCGCGCTCCTAGTCAGAAAGGAGGGCGGTTCAATCACTCACTCCCCTAAACAAATGGATCTCCTCCCACGCGAGGCACCGCAGGACACGTCTGACGTGATGGGCCTCCTGACTAGTTGCCTGCAGAGAATTCAGGAGGAGACCCCTCTTATCGGAAAGAGTGTTGTGGCCATACTTGATGGCGAGATGGGTCCCGGCACCTTCGCTGAGCTCGAGGCTTCGCTGAAGAGCACCTTTAGACCGTTCGACCTCCGTTCCATCTACGACACGAAAGACGGAAGCCCCATGGACAAGATCCTGGGCACCCTCGGCGGTAACGATAACGACGCGCGAAAGACCATGCTTCTGCAACTCCTTCGATCGACGGTCGTTTTGAGCAAGTACGCTTGCCTCGCTACAGCACTCGCCACGTCGGTCGCGGGAAAGCTTGGACGCGGCGAAGGCGACGATCGTCGACACGCGATCACCCACCACGCCCTGAATGAGTGTCTGATGGAGCATCGCGAGCGACTTCGTTCCTTCGTCGACCACAGCTCTGTCTACCCGCAGCTGGCCAGATCGCTGACCGACACCTTCGACTACAACAAGGGCGACACGGTGGGCGCGACCCTTGCCAACGACACCATCAAGCGCGGTTTGGTAACTCTGGGTAAGCACCCGGACATCGACTGCGATTTGGTTAAGCTTCTGGGCTCGGTCGGTCCCGGTCTCGACTAAAAGGGGGAATAGGTGGTCTCGGGTAGTTCGAAGGGACTTGCGAGGGGAAGGAACACTTGATCATTCTGTAACATAGTATGCGCGTAAAACGCGATCGGCGCGAAGCCAGATACCCTTTGATATGCGGGAAGCTACTTAGCCAGCCCGAGCCTCTCATACTCTATGAGAAGGTTTAATGAATTCGCGATTCACTTTATGATACGTTCTTTAAGTGCAGTTTCGTATATTCTAGTGCCTCACGTGAAAGCATACACGTTAAATGAGCGCCGCACACATCGTCGACGCCGGGATCGGCGGGTAGATTTTTCCCCCAGAGCCCCCTTGGCGCCTACTCGATCGCTGCGGGCAGGCCGCGGTCAGGTCCCTGCGGCACGTTGCCAACCGTTAACATGGTCATGGTCTGGAACGGGGTCTATCTCGTCATCCACGTTGATCTCGCCCCGGGTGGACCGTATGTGTTGCTGTTACCAGTTCAGGGGCTACCGGCACTACCAAAAGGGGCGTCACGTGCGCATGGCGCACGGACCATCAGACCGAGTCCCTCGTCGACCCTAGACGCCCCGGAAGTCACCCAGCTGTACCTTAAGCCGCCCGATGTTCACAGAGTGGCACGGGAGCGGCCCGCGATCGACCCCGGAAGCGCCGTGCTGGATCTTTCGGGCAACATCGGAGGGGACTAGAGATGGGAAACGAAGGTCGCACGCGAAGCCCTTCGTCCCCGTCGCGTAGCCTAGGTGCGCCGCGAGTGCCATGGATGACGAGGTCGTCTTGTTTAAGGATGATGAACAGGTTCATGTCGAAAGTGGTAAGCCAGTGCCATGTAAATCAGACCGCGAGGACAAGCTACGCCACGACAAGTCGCTTGTAAGTCGCTCCACAGCAGAGTACACGCGGGCTGATCCAGACGGAAACTTCGCCGGCCCTCGGTTGAGCTCTTGGGGCGGATCGCCAGGTATGACATTCGCAGATGGGAAATCCCATGCCGGGCTTGTAGTACAGGGTGGTTGCCCATACCGTTCGCCTACGCGTGCGCGATTCATAAGCGCAGAGTGTGGCGAGGACGACGAGATAGGCGGCTTATTGAACAACGAAGTCTGTTTACTGTACGTGTTATCCAAGACCTTCAATGCGCTTGCCGGGCTGCCATCCGAAAGATGATTTCCCTTCACAATGGCGATGGTCTGCTGGCCAATAATTTTTGTATCCACTTGGAGATCGCGGACGCAATATCAGAGCCTGTTGAGTAGGCCCTGGTAGTTCGGTTTGCCCTCAATCGTCACGGAAATCTTACGCGGTTGGCCAGGGTCGTCGGAGATGGACGGGGCATCTCGGTTGGTCAAAAGGGCGACCACGTTGTCAAGGGTTATCTAAGCCTCTCTCTTGGCCGTGACTTGCTTCCAACGCTTATCCTTTATAAAGCGGCCGGGTTTAAGTCCAGGCAGCGAATATACGCTTTATAATCGAGCCCGATATCACGACCGAATCGGGATAGATAATTCTCGTGCAATGGAAAGAGGAATTAGATGCGGTCGGCCCGGCGCATCTATCGAGTTTCTCGGTCATCTCGAATAAGAAAAGCCTCAGCGCCTAGTCGATCCTTATTAGGGATCGACGGAAAAGCCTCCCAGAGTCGGTGATGCCGCTATGGCCTTTATAGGTGCGATATCCCTTCGCCGTACGCTCATCCTTATTTTCCAGGGCTGCACGTATTCAATGGGCAGAGATATTCTAATTACCATTTCCGACACTATCCTAAACCCCCAAGTCACCCCTGTATCTGTGAATCCTATTGGACCGGCAGAACAGTTCTCCCAGGTAAGGCATTGCCGGAACGGCTTGATGTTCGGGCATACATAGTTGTCCCAGCCATAAAAGGATTCCAGGTGCTTGCTGCGCTCTAAGCCCGTAGGAACGAGTCCGGCTGGGATAACCCGCTAACAAGAGCGTGGATTTCAGCGACAGGCTATAGCTAAAGCCATGGAAAAGGAGTCGATTATTAACGAGAGGGTATTATATATCCTAGTTACGTCGTGGGCTTTATAAATAGTGATAGAGAGGATAATAATTAATAGATCGCCCTCGCCCGTATAATATCCCTTAGTTTTTAATTTCTAGATAAACGATAAATAATAGGCGGGAAAAAAGGTGATAAAATATATAGCTATTTTTATATTAATTAAAACTATAAGCTCTTTCGATTAATATTATCTAGTGTAAGTACCTATATATACCTTTTTCGTTTTAATTTCTAAAGTATAAATACCTTATTCTCTCTTGAATCGTAATCGAAAACTTCTCTTCCACTGCCAGCTTCTACTGACAACTGCTACTGCCAACTTCCACTGGGTGAGTGAAGCTCAGCTGCCTGGGTATCGACATCGCCTGGTACTTCCACCTGATACCCCGAACGACCAACTCAGCACACTCCAACTAAAACACCCTACAGCTAACCTTTCCCAACACGCACTTGCAGAGCAAGACGTCAACTACGACTGACACATTCATCATGGAGCCCATCACCGACCAGACGTTGCGTGACCTCAACGAGGACTTCGAGAACCTCACGAGCAAGCTCTCGGGCATGCGAGATGACTATGAGGCCAATGTCAAGGCGAGCCTCGAAACATACAAAGCCCAGGGAAAGCTCGCGCCTGACGAGCTGATCGAGAAGTCCGAGAAAGACATCCTGGCCATCAAAGCCACAGAGGACCACCTTAAGCGCAAGGAAAACGAGCGCAACCTCAAGGCTTGCGTCTACTTCGCCGGGAAGTACTGGTCCACTCGTTGTATTTCCACTACAGTCAAGCCCGACGTCGATGGTAGCGGCGCGGGTCGCAAGAAGCGCGGCTTGCCCGACGATCGTGCTTCGCTTGTGACGCTGGCTACACAGATTGACCAAGGCGGCGGTGTTCTCACTGAGGATGACGAAGCCTTGTTTGGCAATGCGCACATGGACATAATCATGAAGCGGTTCGGCCTCATGTGGGTCACTGTGCCATCGGATGCCAAGGTAGCCATGAAAGATACGGTCGCCTTGCTTACCAACCAGGGTATCGAGCCGGCCCTCCACGCGTCGATTACCCATTGCCCGAAGCAGATGGATCGTATTCCGCGCTTGCCAACTAAGAACAACCACTTAATCATGGACCCTCTCATCACGTCTCTGCGCAACCTCCAGCACGACAGTGTTATCCTAGGCGGCGCAGTACTCGCTATCGTCGATGGGAAGATGAAAGAGGACACCATCAACGACCTCGTGGCCTCTTTGGAGAGAATCCACGATATCCACGACCTGCGCGAAATCTACGCCGAGGAAAACGACCCCATCAAGGCAATCGTGCACAGCCTGGGTAGCTTGGAGGTCTCTGTGCAGAAGAACATCCGCTTGAGTCTTCTCCACCATGCTGTAGTCCTGGCCAAGTACACATGCCTGGGAACTGGCCTCGCCGTTGCCCTCGCTCCGAAATTCGGTCGCGGTCAAGGCGGCTCGCAGGACTACGAGCGTCGCAGCGCCATCGCCGATAAAACCTTTCGACGGTGCCTGGAGTACCATGGCGAGCTCTACCAGATGTACGTCGGGGAGATTGCCGAGGGTCCACAGCTGCCCGAAATCCCGCGTGCCATGATCGCCTACAACAAGCACAACAGGGTCGGCGGCATCTTGGAGAACGGCCTGATCAATGGTCGCCTGGCGAAGCTGGGTCAGGAGCGAGAGTTCAAGCGCGACTTGCTCAAGTTCCTTGGTTCAGTCGGCGATGGCCAAGACTGAAGAAGGGAGATTACCAGCCCGGGATAGTCCGCTGGGGATTGGTATGCGTTCTTGACCACGGTCGACTTGATTTGAACGACGGCATCAACGCGGCAAATGGGACCAACGTGGATGTTGCAGGATAAGTGCTATGGGAGGGACGGGCGGGAAAACAGCACTGTATTAGTACTAAAAGAAGTTTCGGCGAGGCAGCGCCGCATGAGATGGCGCCCAAGCCCACAGTCGAAAAGGTTCGAGCGGGCATATGGTTTGAGGAAAACGACTTTGCGACTGAATTCATACATACACCACTAGGGTGATTTACCTTAATACTCCGGAGCGGAAAATCAGGTCGGCGGACCTCCTCCACACGTCTTTCATAGTAATAGACTTCTAGCATCCCCGACTCGCTCTTTTTCTGTATGCAGGCGGGCGACTGGCGAAGGTCGTATGCATATCCCTGACAGAATCTTGATTTTACTATCTGCAACTTTGAAGTTCACGCTTACAAGTAAAACCTCGGCGCGGTGACCGCCCTTTCCAGTTTTTCCTACCTTCGCCGTCTATCCGAGTTCCCCGTCCAGCTCGATTTCCCAATTTCCCGATTTCCCGATTTCTCTGTCTAGCCTGACCTCCCCTACCAGCTCGATTGCCCCGCTCAGACCGATTTCCCCGTCCAGCCCGGCTTTTGGCTTTTGGCTTTTCCGCTCCGACCGATTTCCCCGTTCAGCACGGATTTTCCGTTAAGCACGATTTCCCCCTTTTCCCCCGTTTTCTCCTCTCTTCTCTCTTCCATGCCTACCCCGTATTCTCCATTCTCCGCTTCTGCTACGATTTCCCTTTAATCAATCATGCCATTGACCATTCATTATAATATCCAGCTACCTCTCGCGCAGGGTAACCCCTTTTCAGTACTGCGCAATGGTTTCACGCCTAGATCACTTCGCTCGACTTCTACAACGACACGAGGGTCAGTGACGTCCTGGGGACCTCCGTGTAAATGGTCGTCTTGAAACCCCCTCCAATATCTGTCCTGTCTATTGAAATACGCCAGAGCTGGTGCACTGGACCAGTTGAGTTCGTCGGACCGTAGTGGGATTGCTCCAGCAGAGGAGGAGGCTCTGCCTCGCCACAATTTGAGGCACACAGGGACGATTGCTTCACACGCGCCGGTGGCATCGCATGAGAGGCTGTGGCTTGACGCATTGGCACCGCGACACCACAACAATGCCTTGAGAACCTTTCCGGGTTACGCAATCTCCGCCTTGTGGCGGAACAACAGCACTGGGCCGTACGCGACGTACCCGACGGCAGTATCATCCTAAATCGTCGGCATCTCCTTTGCTCCTTTCCCCCATTCATCAAGACGAAAGGTCGTTTCGGGCTCACACCGCACGACTGCAGAAGTCTCTGGCACCTCGCCTTCTGCGCCAATATCCAGGCGGGTGGCGTGTATGGCCCATGGAATTCGCGCCGCGATTCCCTGAGTACGCTCTGGTAGTGGTGACTTGGGGGCATGGCAGGTTGGCCAACCTAACGAGTTGCGACGTAAACGGGTGCATTCAGTTCCCCACGGCTTCCGGGCCCTCCTACTCGGGCAAGGCATACCTCGTCTATGTTCGAATGAGCAGATCCGTGCCCCTTGCTAAGAAGGAGCATGAGTCGAAACTCAAGGTGACGGGACAGTACGCTGGCAGTTGCAGACCAGAGATTAACGACGAGGAGGAATGGGAGAGCACGAGGGCATCTTACGCAGCGGGAATGTTAGAGAGGAAGGGGTATTTCATCGTTGTGGTCGTAGCAGGATGTGATATCCATACAGTAATGCCATACACTCAGTGTCTTGCATAATTAACTGCAGTACTGTCTGGATGTGATCCATGCGGATGGGACGTTAACATCTCATAGTATGTCTGACATTTATAAATGTCAATAATATGCACGACAAGCCTTGCTTGCCTGATTTGCTGGCGGCCTGCCTCGTTCGCTTCGTGGCCAACTTGACCCGTGTCTTTCGCGTGGCGCTGCTATAGTGAACCGGCTGTTTGACATCTGAAATCGCTAATAGTTGTTTTTAATACACTTAACAAATTTAAAAATGGGAAGAAATGCTAAGAAAAGAAACCTGAAAACCGAAGATGCTGAAATGCGACGCCGTAATTGTGGTCTCATGCCAACTAAAGCGTTAATCATCATCGTAAATGTGCCGGTAACTCTCTCCGAATCCTCGAATAATGATCGTCATATCGTACATCTCATCGTGCTCAGCAAGGGTAAGTGATCTCATACAGCGATCACAATTGGTTGAAGGATGGCTCCGGCGGATGGACGGATGGGGAGACGGGAGGCGTAGGGCTCGGTAGGACGTCGAACTGATACAATGTCACGGAGGGTAGGCGCGTCTTTTTTTCGATTCGAGAAGAACTGTATTCAATTCGAGAAGAATTGTATTCACTTCGAACCTTCAAAACATGTTGCTTACATCTCTTCCGCATCCCCCACCAGCTCTTCCATAATTCTCCGACCATTCACCAGGTTCTCAACTCGCCAGCAATTTTGATTGCTCCAATCTCTCTCACCAACTTCCTTCAATCCAACTGGCCCTCCTGCCAAGCAACAACCCAACAAGCTACAACCAACTACTCAACATGGACCGTCGCGCCAAGAAACAGGCTGTACAGGCCGCCAAAGACAAGGCGGAGGCCGAGAGACTGAAGGGGATCATCATTGAGGCCAAGAAGAAGCGCGATTCGCAGGAGATGGCTGCGCGCGTCGCGACTGCCCAGGCCACAGTTCCTTGCCCGTGCTGTCCTATCGACGCCGCTCCCAAGCAACAGGGTATGGACCATGGGCCGGCCATAATGGAGCAGAAGGGGAGCCTCGACGACATCATCGCCCTCGTCACCAACACCAGTAACGAGTCGATCAGCCACCTGCCCATGCAAATGCTGCCTCTAGTTTCAGGCGACCTGAACCACGAGGATCAGAAAATGGATGCCCTGATTACCGCCACTGAACGGATCCAATGGTACGCAACCCAACTCGGAAATGCGGCTCTTGCCATGGTCCGGGGCACCGATAACGTTGACCACGTTATTAATGTCATGGCCTCGGTCGTTAATACGTTCGACGAGGACCTACTCCACACCCTCTACGACATCCCCGATGGAAAGTTCTCACTCAAGCTCATCGAGCTCCGCCTGAGAAGCGAGGATCCAGGTGAGAAGATGCCCATGGTAATGCGGCTCTTGCAGTCCGCCGAGGAGCTGGCCTTCTTCACCTGCCTTGTCACCTGCCTCACGGCCACCCTGCAGTTTGCGCCGGCAAAGCGCCCCGAAGCCATTACCGATCAGAACATCGTCCGCTGCGCCCGGCTCTGTCGCGAGCTGCACGAAGTTCATCATACCGAAGTGTCCTCGGCCGACAAGAAGCTGGCCGAGAAGCCTACTCCCATCCTGCGATACGATCCGAAGGGCCAAGTTGCTACGGAGCTCATACTCATGGGAGCTGCGATGCGACTTTGGGACATGCGCCACATCCCTGACCTTGACTTCTGCCTCTATTCCCTCCTCGGCGAGAAGCGATTTTCGGACTGAATGACCAGATATTCACTGGAGATAGAAGCAATTTAGCGGCTGGTACATTTTCACACGTTCGTGGCAAGTCCATGCAGTGTCGTCAAATGGACGTGGATTTGGATTCGTGGCAATCGGAATTCATATGTAGCTAGCAGTGAGAATCCCTAGGGCAGCCGGTTGGGACACCAATACAGATGCACTTCATTGTAAAGAGAGTTCCAAACGCAGCCTCAACGTGTTCTTGTCCGAGTGCTAGATTATAGGTGAAAATGTCCATATTATCCATCGCAACTGACGTTGGCCTGTTTCGAGCTGGCGAGGTTGATAGGCATTGACCCAATTAATTTGGGCGTGACAAACACAGTTGTTGAGCCGTGAGGAAAAATTGGCGCAGACCGGACTTCAGGTCGGGATACCTGACTATAGTCCTCCTAGGCAAGAGGCTAAACTATATTAATTTAAAAGTTTATATTATATATAAAATATTAATATTAATATTATCGATCGATAAGGTTTAAAACTATTTAATTAATTTTATATAACGCCTTCCTTCTTTCCCTCTTTCCCTCCCTCCCTTTTCTAAGTTTATTAATCCGACGTGTTATTACGTATAGCCTCGGCTTAATTCGTTACCGCCTCGATCGATTTATTCGTTATCCTTTTCGCCGAGCCCTTCGATTAACGCCCGGAATTAAAGGTTTTTTTTTAAATAAATATTACGATTAAAAAATAATATTTAAATAATATTTTCCTCTTTTATTTCCCGTTTATGGAAATCTTTAAGTAATTTAATTTATTTAATAAAGAAAGCTTCGTTATCGCCGAGATTTTATTTTTTTAAAAAAAGCTTATAATTAATAATATATACTTTATAAAAAGCCGGTTTAAATAAAGGATTTTTTCGAACCTTATATTTAATAACTTTTAAAAACTTTCGAAACCGTTTATACTTCTTTAAAAATTTTAAAGTATTAAAATAAATAATTTCGTATTAATTATTCGTTATTAACTTCCTTTTTTCGTAATATATTAAGCGTTAATTAATCTCGGAAATTTTCGTCGTTATAATAAATAAACGTGATAATAAATAGTATATATAATCGTATTAAATAAAAGATTTAATTTAAATAATCGATAAAGAAAGTAAAGATAGTTTTTTATACGTAATCTACTAAATTATTACGATTAGAAATAAGACCGGAATCGGAGAAAGAATTTTATAATTACCGATATATTAATCATTATTAAGCTTTTATCGATTTATAAAAATTATAATTATTAAAATATTTTTAAAAATTTTAAAAATATTAAATATAATATTTTATTTTTAAATTTATTATTTTTAAAGTAACCTACTCTTTATAAATCTTTTATTTCTACCGGGAAACCTTAATACGAATCGAAAAAAAAAAAAGAAAGAAAGAAGATACCTGATTATAGTGGCTGCCAACTCAGTAAGGCGGCCAGGGGATGCCTTAAAGTGCCAAAGGGCCGGTCATCTATTGACGGACTAAGCGGTTAGATTTACCCCCAGCTAGACCCTAGGAACGGGATCGTGGCAGACTTGGTCCGACGATTTCCCGGGTTGCGAGGCGGCAGGCAAGCAGGCAAGGCACCCAAGGCCTCCACAGCGAAACCCTCTAGGGGGTCCCAAGCTTGGTGGGCTATTTTTGGAGGCATCTTGGATGACTTGTATGGCGCACATCCGTCGGGAAACAACTTCCTTCCACTGCTTGGATTTTGCGAGCGATCCGATATCCAGGAACAGTCGCAGCCCAAGCAAGCCTCTTGCCCGCCCCCCCCCCCAAGGACTCTTTGCCAGTACTACTTGCCGATCTACTATTTGCCCCATCCGGGCTTTTGTCTCTGCGTCATCTGTTTCGGTCATTGGTACTGAATGGCCCGCCGGAATTTGCCGCTCCGTTTGTGATGGGCAAACGGGGATTTGGAAGGTGTGTATAACCCAGGGGTAGTTTGGGCGAGCCATTTGCACTTGGTCAATCTGTACCATATATAGTATGAAGGCACAACAGAGCATTGGGCTCGGGCCAACCACCCTAATACACTTGCAGAAACCTCTCTTCAGCTTTACCTCCGTCTTATATATATTCGATCACAAGCCGCGCCACCCCTCGAACCATTGGGATACGCGATATAATGTGTTTATGTTGCACCTGCTTAACCCGGCAGACAGTTAGCCAGCCGAGTTCGTGGCCCAGAAATATGTTCGCCGCACATAAACTGATTTCCTGGTCTGTGGTCCGGGTGACGAGCTACCGGGACGCTCCCAAGCCATTTGCCCCACCCACATTTCCATTTCCTAGATCATGACTCGAATTCCTAGTGCTAGGCGTTTGCCCCAGTCCATCGGCAATTGCCCTCAAGATGAAGGGGGGGGTCTTGAGACGACGATTGATACGGGGATCTCCAGGCCTTTACTGCCTTTCTTGTCCTAGTCGTAGACGAGCGAAGTGATCTCGGTGTGACGTTACAGATCATTGGAAAACGGGGCTTGCGAGCGAATGGTTAGAGCCTCTCGGGTAGGGCATCATCCCTGGCACTACCTTAATTTGACTACCTGCGACTTTAGCGTCTACCCGATCTCCCCGTCCACTCCCGTTCCCCATTTTCTCCGTCTTCCTGCGCATCCTGGTTTCTACATTTCCCCTTCTGTTGTGTTTCCTCCTTTGTCACTTCACTAGTACCTCCAATCCCCGCTCCTTCTCGGAAATCGTGGTCATTTGGGGAGGGACGTTGGAAGTGGGCGGGGCGTCTTGGTCAGGCAGCAAGCCGACCACGTCGTCGAGACCTGTCTGTGCATCTTAGCCGACCGCAACTTGCGTTTTTCAGCACTTATCCCATATGAGGTTGGCCTATTTCAAGGCCAGGAAGCACATGACCGCGTACCTATCGGACCGGAATATGTGATTTTCGTGCAATAGGCGGGGGAACTGATTGCGATCGATCTGGCATGCATGTTGATTCTCCCGGTCATTCTGGCGGGGAACTCCTGCTTCAAATAACGTTATGATGGTATATAGATACATCGGGCACTGAAAACTACCGTATAAAGTGAATCGCGAATGCATTAGAACTAAAGGCGTATGAGTGTCCCGGCTATCTACTTAGCCCCTGCACGTAAAGGGTATTTGGCTTCGCGCCCATCGCGCTTTACGCGCATACTATTATACAGTGTGATCAAATGTAGCTTTCACCCTAGACCTCCCCCCTCGGACTAGCCGGAAAGCACCGTGCGCCCCATCCGAATTAACCACCGTAACCGACCGATCCAAGGAACTCGAGCGAGTCGCAGTCGCCAAGGAGCTGCTTGCCGGGCTTCTGTTTGCCGAGCTTCTGCAGGCCGACTTTGATCAGGTCGTCCGCGAGCACTGCGCCGACCTTGTTGTCCTTGTTGTACTCGAGCGTGCCGGGCAGCGCGTTGGCCAGCTGCGGAGCATCGGAGGCGTACGTCTCGTAAGCCTGGAGGAGCTCGCGATAGTGCTGGACACAGTGTTTCAAGGTAGCATCGTTGATGGCGTCGCGCCGACTATTACCGTCGCCGCGTCCGAACTTTGACGCGATGGCCACGGCGAGACCGGTCGCGAGGCATGCGTACTTTCGCAGGACGAGGGCCGATCGGAAGAGCTGGAGAACCATGGTTTTCTGTGTGTCGATATCCTCGCTATACAAGCCGTTCATGATGTTCTCCATGGGCTCGCCGTCCGGCATGCCGTAAACTAGTCGAAGCTGGTGTGCTCTGAACGTTCGCTCCAGTGCGCCTGCGATGTCGGTGGCCATCGTATGCAAATCGCCCGTACCGCTCACCATTTCCATCATTCTGTCACCCAGGATCTTCGTGTCATCCTGAAGGTTGCCCAGGCATGTAGTGAGCGTGCTCAGCGCGTATTGGTCGTTCTGGGGGTACTTGCGCGGCAGTGGGTCCATCTGCTGGGGGCGCTCGGTGATCGATTCGCCCTGGTCGCTGATGAGAAGCACAACGACCTTCTCCATCGCATCTTTAGCGCCAGATGGGACCGAGTTCAGAACGAAGCCGTCCTTCTTCGTGTCCTTCTTCATGATCTCGTACATCTCGGCATCCTCGTAGACCAAGTCGCCGTCTTCAGTGGCGAGGACGAATCGGCGGCAGTTTCGCTTCGCCAAGGCTATGTGTCCCTCGTCGACTGGGGCAACGCGCTTCGTGCCGACCACGCCCTTCGCGTCTTTCGCATCTTCGGCGTCCTTGTCGTCCTTCGCCTCCGCGGCGGTCTTGTGGCTATCCAGCCACTCCTGGCCGGCGAACCGGGTCTTTCTGTTGCCCAGGCCACTACGGAGACGACGCTCGTGTTCCTCTTCGCGCTCGATCTCCTTCGAAGCATCCGCGGACTTCGCGCGCAGATCCTCGAGCTTTACGCGCATTTTCTCGTACTCTGCGCGCTGTTCGGCAGTCAAGGCGCGCTTCATAGCCTGAAACTCCGCAACCTTTCGCTCCGCATGCTCAAGCGCCGGCTCGATCTCGACCTCATAGTCGCGAGTCTTGTTCGTGATACGCTCCTGGACGGCCCTGATCGTATCTTCATCCCCGCGGATCATGTCAAGCGTGACGCGCGCCATGTTGAATGGTAAAGTCGTCGCGGGCGAATCGGACTGGATGTTATGTGTGTAGGGATTCTCTGAGTAAGTCTTCAATGCGTTGGTAGGAGTTGGTAGTAGGATTTGGTGTTTGGAATTGGTGGTAGGTGGTGGTAGGTGGTGGTAGAAGAGGAGCTGGAGGTAGGATCCGAGGAGAGGTTAGATTTTATACTCCAGAATTCTGAAGCAGATCGGTACTTAGGTACTTCTAAAATGATAGTTAGAAGCGTAAAAAGAAGGATTTTTAGCCCGGTTCAATGTCTCCTTCTTACTAATACCGGGTATAATAAGGAATAAGAAATATAATAAAACCCTAACCGTTTAAGGGTTATCGGTGCTATAAATTTTGGCTGAGTCTACCCCTTTTTGGTAATGGGATACTAGATACCGTTGTTGAGAAGAAGAAGAGATTCAGGCTGGTACAGAGGTCCCCTTGAAACGTAAAGTCTCTGGGACAGGAGACAAAAAGGGAAGAAAGAAAAAAGGGGGGGGGGGGGGGGGGGGGGGGGGGGGGGGGGGGAGGAGAGAGGGGACTTGACTTTTCAGGGGGAACTCCGTATAGTGGTTGGCAGCAACCCTGCAATAATGGGTTCTCGGTCCAAGTGCGGCTCGCGACGCACGTATCGCTCGCGTTCCAGTGTGGCTCGCGCACCGTATGTAGGGCTTGCCAACCGACCGGGGCTTGAGTCGCAACTGGTTCCGCTCCGGCCCGGAACGGCTGCGAGCCGGTGCTGTTGCGTGAAATGCATAACACACGTGGGGTATGAGAGGTACTTGATCTGCGTTGTCGATGAAAAGCTTGTAAGTGACGAAATCCGTATAGGTTTGTAAACCGTACAAGGTACGTGAGGTGCGTGGGCTGCGTGGGTTGGCTGGGTTGCAATACACGCAGGAGCCGCAACAGTATCATCATATGGAAGGCTAGGCCCTTAATATCTCAGGATCATGCAGGGCAGCATAGGGGGTTCCTAACCAACGTCGGGCGATGGTGCAGACAGCAATATGGAGGCAGGAACGGAGGTGGGGGTGAATTGCATGAAGCCCATCGCCTGGCTAGCAGGCTGGCAATTTTTGGAACTGGTGCAGATTGAAGGGGATCTCTGACGCCGCCCCCGAGAAAGCCCTCAAGTGACAAAAGTCTCGGTCACAATAGGGAGCCTCACTCCTCTGGGGCCAAGATCCCAAAGAACCCCACCAACCAATTTCAGGATGGGCGATTCCATATGTAAGCCTTTTAGAGCAGATGAAATGGATCTTTGCGGTCTTCGCAACTGAGTTTGGTCGTGATGCATTCTTGGCTTGTGCCAATATTTGCATCTGTCTTTGACCTAAGGAGACTACGCGAATCCAGGTCTTTCCACAGTCATGACCAAATGGGCATGATCATACGCACTCTGCACTGCTGATCAGCCCTCCGAAAGCTATATTTCCTCAGTGGGACAGCTTGCAGTGGGATGGAAAACTGACACTGCGTTGTGAGGAGGGAGCCCCTTCAGGGACGTTAGAGAGTCCAAGAAGAGATGACAAGGAATATACCATCGATCAGATGTCCGACGACCACAAACAAGACTGCCCTATCATTTCCCATTATTCGAGTCACCGCCGCGACTGGGAGCATTTCATAGCTGATGTTGGCCATATACTACAGGTCTCGAGGGCTAGGTTTCGGACAAATGCTGGCGCTGAATGATGGGTGAGGAAATTGGCACTTATGATGGATGGCTGGCGACGGGCAAGATCGGGAAAAGAAAGGGGGCTGGTGTTAACCGCGCAGTTGAGTACCCCTTGTTGAGATAGTAGTCACGTGCCTTGCCTGTATATCCGTATAGTCACATCTCAGAGCTTCTCTCTGGGACTCTCTTCTTTCCTCCATTAATCAACTCTTTGCTCCCTACTCCATTGGTCCTATGCTTACACCGCTTGCCACAACTTAAGTCAGCTCCGGATTTGTCCTGTCTATGTCGCCTTTTGCCAGCGAGGATTGGATATCAGCGACACATGTACTCAGCTGGGAGACACCATCCTGTATAGGCAGCCCCGGTTAGAAACGGTGTAGGGGGTGATAGATCGCCTCCATTTTCTTCTGCTTATCCAACGTTAGAGTGTCTGCAGACATGCATGGACTGGACTTATTCACAGGGAGAACCCATAAGGAGTTGTAGCTCCGCTAGTATGTTGGCAGGTAGTCAATTTAAGGTTGTTGACAGAATGCGATCCCCACAAATAGCGCGTGGCTGAGGACACCTAATTACCCTACTTAAGTGGATAACGGTACTATCAAGGAAACCGCTCGCAAAGTCTTGTGATATGGCACAAAGCAAGCCGCGGGTCTCAGAGCTATTTGCAGGCCGAGTTATTTGCGCGTTCCTCATACCCGTATGCACGCAATCTTCCCGTAGTCAGTTGTGTAGACGCACAGATAAGCCATCGGGGCTGTTGGGGGTTGACTTTAGGCATTGTGCTCCATTCCACAATCTCCAATCTCAATGCGTCCATCGCGCTCACCACTGCTGCACCGCCATCGCAAATCGGGGTAATAGGTGCATCTTCCACGCCTCATGTGAATCATGTCGTACAGATCCAGCAAGTAGCATTCGCCCAAATCCCCTTCCTTGCTGCACTTGGTTCTCATGTGAAACTTGCCCCGCAATTCAATCTAGCAACTGATTGCCTCCTAGCCACCTGAACATATAGCCCTTTTTGATCTCTACCTTGTGGCCCAGCTCAAGCATCTCATCCGTCACGACCCCATCTTCGACGATCGTATCCCGAATGGTTCCATCTGGATTGTAGCGAGCCGCGCAATCCTCGATGTCAACAGGCTGGTTTGCAGTGCAAAACTCGTCCCAAGCGTCCTGGAGGGCTTTTTGGCGTTGCTCACAGTCATGGGGGGTGGTATGGCTGATGGCCTCGAAAGCCATCGGTGCCCTGCGAAACTTGGCACGGATTGTCACTGTGAGCCACGTCGCAAGGCTGGTGTATTTCGCGAGCACCAGGGATGACCAAAGTAGTCTCATCATCATCAGTTTGCGGCCCCATGGTCCAGGGCACAGGCGTTGCTCAGGATCTCCTCGCCACCACCCTCTTGCACCTTGAACACATCGAGCATACCATGATTATCATACGTGTTGTTGAGCGCCTCCACCAGCTGCCGGATACCGTTGACCGGATTGACCTTGCGCAATATATCCATGGTTTGCTGGCCAATCACAGCCGAGTCCATCTGCAGGTTGCGTACGCATTGGAGGAGCTCGTCAAGGCGGCCTTGGGACTCCAACGAGCCTTGAACCCCCAAAGCAATCTTCTGCATTTGAAGAGGCAAGTGAGACACTGATTTGACAGTGCGGTTGCTCAACAAACCGACTGCATTATTGAGGTTTATCTCATGTCTCCGTGTAACTGCCTTCCAAACCCAACCTCTCTGTCGCAGGAAGGCCTCGCGATTGGCGCGCAAGTAGCCCAGCTCGCCAGTGACGTTGAACTTGATGTTGTGATTCATGATGAGGGTGCCGTCCTGGAAGTACGGGCGAAGCAATTTGGCTCCCCACACTTGACGCGCGTAGTAGGAGCCTTCGTCATCCCGGTTCATGATATCCTTGACTTCCGCTCTGATCTCATCCGACGGCAGAGATTCGTAGATCATCTCGTCGACGTTAATCCGGCTGTTGCCTTGGTACGCGCGAAATCGCTTAGCTATGGCCTGGGCCGAGTCAGCAGGGGCGGACCGCTTTCTGTTGGCTGCGGGTCCATTCTCGGCGTCGCGCTGGTCGTTGCCATTCTGGTCGGTGTCTCTCGCTTGCGGCAGCTGAATGCTGGATAGGAATTGGAGTGTTTCGGCTTCCTTCGTCAACTCATCGCGGCGGGTTCGGATGTTGGCGATGCGCTCCAATGCATTGTTGGCTTCGGTTTGCATGGCGGCAGCGATGGGTTTGTCATTGAGGTACGTCAAGGTCGCATCTTGGAAACCCTTGAGCTTCCCCTCCTCTTGCACGAGCTGGGTTTCCAGGTGCTTGATCTCATCCTCCGTGTCATGCAGTTTCTGCTGCAAGTCTGTTACACCGGCCATGACTGCAAATAGAACTAGTTGTAGTAAGCGGGGTGAGAGGTGTCTGTTCAACACGAAAGGCGCGTATGGTGTGTTTGACTTGTCCAAGTGTGGAAGGAAAGCGAAGTGTGTCGGATGCGTAAAACGTGTAAGGCGTGTAGGGCGTAAAGGGCTTCTGTGAATCGAAGTACCTGTGCAGCTTGTTCGGCTTGTATGACGCCGACAATCCAGGAGGTCCAGACTGTTTTAGTCACCCAGCGCCCAAATTGACTAAGACACAGGTTTATGTTGAGAGGTTTGGAGGGGGAGGAAGTACAATGGGGCATGAGGGCTGGTATTTATAGTACTGTCCTAGAATTGAGGCTATTGAATGTATTTTCCTAATCGAGAATCTGGACTGCATTCCTTCCATTTGTCTGGATAGATAGAACCCTTAGCTGCATGTTACGTTTTGTGAAAGGCCAGAATTTACAACCACGTAACCACATTGAATATTATCTGACGCTCTTTCTTGTATTCCATATGCCTTGACACTTTACGCATAATAGCTTACAAAATGATTTGGTGTAATGTCTCCATTGATCGTGCCATGGCGAAGCCAACTACTATTTACTGAATTAAACTCATACAGAATCAGACACGGAGTATGTCATTTGTGAGATGCGGTGATCCCATTTTCCCACATCATCATTCCATCTGTTCTCAAACCTGTAGGTCATATCATGCCGCCCCTCAGTTACCATTGGGCCTGCTACCCGCCCTAAAGCCATGCTCAAACCCGTCGACACGGCGAAGGAAGTTGGCCGCCTCATTCAGCTCGTCAGGCGAGGTGTTTTCCATGCGGGACTGTTTCACGATCGTCTTGACGGGTTCGGAGAGCTCATCCCAGCCCGGGACCTGCCGAGTCACTCGCTGTCTCTTTCGGTGGGGTAGTCGGTCTTCTTGCTCTCGTATCATTGCGTGGGTACGCTTGCGCGACGCCTCAAAGGGCTCATCGTCTTCGTCGGGGAACTGGTAGATCCGGGCTTGGTGCGCTTTCTCAATTCTCTTGATCGTCTTCGCGTCAGGGGCGCCGTCTTCAAAAACCTCGATCGGTGAAGTATCCCAAGGCTCTCTCATAGACATCGGCATCAGTATGAAATGCCGCTTCGCCTTGGGATCGAGCAAGCGGCCGGCCCCGTGCTGCCGCATGTTGCCGATCCGTTGTACCGTATTGCGTATGACCTCATCTCGGGTATTGGCGCTTTCCTCGATATCCAGATGCTCCTGGAATACCTCACAATCTGGATCGATTCGGGGCTGTTGAGCGCCTTCCAAATCCGAGGTCAAGAGTCTCTCGACGACCTTAGGACGGTGCCGGTCGATAAGCTCCAAGCAAAGGGTGGCATCGATGGAGTCATCGTGGATCTGGCAGTCCAAGCCACGGCTGTGTTTACCCGTGCTGTTCTCAGTCTTCCAGGATGCAACGGCGAACTCAAGCGGATCGTTGATGAGTACGGTGCCCATGGTGACGGCTCGCGCGAGACACACAACGAAATACACCAGATACTTGGCCAGCGAAGTCCTATTGAGTAGCCACGGCCTAGTCCCAATCGCACGGTTTTCCCACCAATAGTTGAGGAGGCCAACTTGAATAACTCCCAAAGGCAGGATATCGTGTGGATGTTTTCTCCTGAAATTCTGCAACAGAGCAATGAGTTCATCATCCCAATCGAACTTCTCGAAAGCGTAAACCGTGTGGTATGGGAAGCAACCGCGTGTGATGTTGTGTTCGAACAGGAAGTCGCCTTTCAGTAAGAATCGCTTATCCTCCAAAGCCGCATCACATAAGACCTTGGGTGCGGTCGGTATCCGGAGGGCCGCTAGTTCTGCCTGGTGCTGAGTTCGGATATCATTTTCCATGCCTGCCATGGCCGACTGGTTGAGATATCCCTTGGCCAATGATAATTGTCCTGGTATGCAGTAGAGCCAGAACGGGTTGACCGGCGACTTGTGTGGCCGACCCTTGGCATCGGTAATCATGACCTTGGCCTCTTCGCCCACCTCGTCATTTACCGGTATGTCGCCGGCACGTGTGCCCCGTTTTGCTTTCAGTCTCACGAGACCTCCGTTTCTTGGATACTCCCCTACGCTGCAAGCTATGACGCCCAGGTTCACGCCGCCGCCCACGTATCGTCCGAGTGGGGACATATCCGCTGATGTCTCCTCATTGTCGCTGGACTCTTCTGACAGCCCAGAGTCTCCGCTTGGCATATTGAGAAGCTTGAGGCTGCGGGGTATGACCTCTTTCAAGAAATACTTGGCGACGCTCTCGGCCTCCACTTCAGCATGATCTTGAGCCTCAGCCATGATTGATCATTAATCTGTGGCAGAAGGATGGGATGTTGGTGGGTGAATGTCGACTGCAATTTGCCGCGAACGAAACTCGGGAATCGTGAATGTAAGTAGCAAGCTGAGGTTGGCTGCCAAGGACGACAGTTCGTGATGAGTTGGTTGGCGAATGCGAATAGTTGTTCCTCGGGAGGTCTTGATACTGGCGTGATTCGGCAAACCAGATGTAGTTGGTTCAAGTTGATTAATGATGGCGGACAAGAACCAATTTTCAACTGCTGATATTGATGTGGATGAAAGTATGATTTTCGCCAATAATGAATGCTGTTCTTGGGGTTGGTCGTTTCTCACTTGTGTTTATGCTGTGACCGAGGCTGTTGAGGAAGCCTGTACGGAAATTGTTGAAACAACGTAAGCGTGTGAAATCAGGTAAGTACCTAGAGTTAGGTTGCTTTTCACCTCCCCTCATTGAATGCAACTTTTGAATTCCTACTAGGTACATTCAATAGCATTTAATTCCTGGCGATTGAAGTTCGGGGACCACTTACACTCAACTCACCTGCACCAGTCACTATAAATTCGCATCACTCACGTCTCGAGCTACTCATGTCCTTCTCACAACTTTCAGACACCTTCTAGTAAGCAAACACTTCCCAGCTCTGTTGCTTCCTCTCTTCGTCGCCCAAAGTATCTCCAGGGCTATCTGCTACCCACCTACCTCCCTCTTAATTATTCTCCCGACTTTCGGCGTTCATCCCTTTCTATTCCGTGCTGATTCCTCATTACCCGGGACCTGATTGGAGAAGGAATAACAGTTTTGCTTGAGGTATTTCCATTATTCCCCTTGAGCCATCCTGTTCATTCCACAAGTAAATGCTAACGTGGAAAGTCGATAAAACCGATTCTGGTGCTACTCTCAAAACTTCATTCGTCAAGTCTTACTTCCCAACACGACACACACAATCACAATGGCCGACACGACTGCAGCCCAAGCCGTGCGCGACGCCGAGGCTCGCCTGCAAGAGCAGCAACATGAATTTGACAAGACCGAGTTCTACTATCGAGCCCACGTCAAGTCCGTCGTCGACGTGTACAACAGCGAGGACAAAGAGGTTCCCGCCGAGCTGCGCGAGCAGGCCGACCGCGCCACTCACAACATCCAAGAAGCCAAGAAAGTGTTGGCCTCCCGACGTGACGACTTGCGCTTGGCACGAATCCGACATTGCGCGGAGCGCGCCCGCCACGACAACAAAGCACGTGAAGCCAACGAGCGCGATGCCGACGCCAGTCCGGCCGAGAACCGAAAGCGGGGTCCGCCAGACGGCCTGCTGCCGCGCATTGCGAAACGACTTCAAACCAATCATGGTCCCAGCAGCCAACCCGAGCCGGGAAGAACGGCTGCATTGTTCTCGCTCTTGATGGACGGCACCTTGACCCCCGGTCCCAATTTCTCTGAAAGCTCTCTCCGGAGTCTGGCCCAACAAAAAGAGATTGGCGAGACTTACTTCGAGTTCGACGACGTAGAGCTTTACAGGGCTGATAAGGCAGAAACTGCTGGTCTCCTCGACTATACAAGAGTACTTCTGACCTGTAACGCTCTCTCATGCGCTTACATGCCCGACCAGATGGATTCTTTTGCGAATAGAACACTTGAGATCCCTGAAAAGTTCATGTGCTGCCTGGCCCAGTGCGCCTACAAGCTACGTATGGATTCCCATGTCATCGGCAGTGTCGCTTTGTCCATCTCAAACGGGTCGACTTCACCTGCTAAGATGAATGACTTCAGGGTCGCGCTCTGTAACACATATCCTATCGGGAAACTATGCCTACTTTTCTCAACCGAGCAAACCGAAAGCAGAGAGGTTTGGTTTGATAGCTACTTGGGCTATTTCGCCAATCCCGACTCCGAGGTTGTACATGACAAGGTCGGCATGCTCTTGCTCAACGCCCTGATTCTGGCCAAGTATTCATGCCTGGTCACATCCGTCGCTGTTGCACTTGCCACGTCCTTCCAACCCATCACCGCGCTCGCCAAAGATGCGGTAAGAGCGTCGCCCATCACAGAAACTCTGAAGCACCACGAGGAGCTTCGGAATCGCCTTTGTGAAGTGAAAGGGCATGCTCCCCAAATTAATTTAGCATTTGCTTATGAAGACTACGACGCCAGCGAGGAGGTCGCAGACTACCTCGACCACATCGAATTCACTCGCCGCCTCGGTACATTGGTGCCCCAATTGCCCGATCTTGTTGAGTTCTTGGCCTCGAACGTTTTTGATTAAGCTACAGCGAATCCCCTAATTGATACAGCGTATCTTGACGCAGAACAGAGGAAATGGTGAACAACGGGTCACTAGGCATCAGTCATCGGGCTCTGCTAGATCCCGTGACCGGAGAAACACCTAGAGAACACGGAGGGGATTTGTTAGTATATCCAGCTCAGGGGCAATATCCAGTACGGTTTAGGGGGATTATATACGTTACGCGTACGGATTATTTATTTATTATATAAAAGGGATTTTACGATTCTTTTTTTTTTTTAAATAAATTATATTATATAAGATTTAAATATATATTATATTATATTATTATTTATATATATATAAAACTTATTTAATATTAATTAATAATTATATAATTAATAAATTATAAAAAATCGAAATTAATTTATTTTAACGTTATAATATAATATTAAAAGATTTAAATATTATATAATATAAAATATTTAACTATATTTATTTTTATTTTCTATAATTTAATATAGATTTTTAAAATATATATATTTATTTTAAAATTCTTTTTTATAATACTTTAAATTAAAAATTTTAAAAATTAATTTTATTACTTTATAAAAATTTAACCTATTATTTTAAAGCTTATTTTTAAAATAAAAATAATACTTTTTAAAGTATATTTTTATTTATATTTTTATATTTTAATAAAATATTACTTTATAATTATAATATTATTATTTTAAATAAAGCTATAATTAATTAATTAAATTATAATTAAAATATATTTTTATATAAAATAATTTATTTAACTATTAAGGTTAAAATATATATTAAAGTTTATTTTTTAAAATTTTATTTCAATTTATAAAGTATATTTATATATAAAAATCTTTATATTAAAGGGTGGCGATAGGTAGGGGGTGACGGTAGCCTGGGTCTTAACCTTAAACGTGCCAAGAGCGATAGATCGAACGGACTGGCGACAGCTCGAATACGCGACTTCTGTTGGGCCGCCTTGTATCACGTAGCATACCAATACACGAAAATAATAAGATGCGGAGGATATGACATTACAGTGAAGCTGCCAAATGATAAGTAATATCCAGAACATAATCTCCCGTACTGCGCCACCCCTTACAGCTTGCTATCCTTCCACACCGGCTTCCGCTTCTCATTGAAGCTCTTACTCCCTCGACCATATTCTCCCCTTCTCGATCCGTCCATACCACCCCTTAATCAACATATCCGTCCCCATCTCCGGCCCGACCCCCTCCCACCCCAACTTCAACCCCTCCCGGCTAACAATAACCGCATCCGGGCTATTCCCCGCAATCCTCCCCGCCCACTCCAACGCCTTGGCCACCACCGCTTCCCCTTCGGGCACGACCTCGTTCACGAGCCCCACTCCTTCATCTCCGCCGCCGTGTACGAACCCCCGCCCAGCGCCATCTCCGACGCCCGCTGCTTGCCCACGCTGCGCGCGAGCCGCGGCAGCGCGCCCGCCAGCGCGATCACCCCGATGGTCACTTCCGGCAGGCCGAACCGCGCCGACGACGCGGCGATGACCATGTCGCAGTTGATGGCCATCTCCATGCCGCCGCCGAAGCAGATGCCGTTGGCGGCGGCCAGGATGGGCTTGACGCCGCCGCGGTTGCTCATGCCGCCGAAGCCGCCGCGGGGCATGCGGGACGTGGGTTTGTCGTCAGGGTGCTGCTGTTGTTGCTGTTGGGGCGGGGTGGTGGTAGTAGCGCCCGACGCGGTGATGCCCGCCTGCGACGGGGCGCCGCTGGGGGAATTGGTGGTGGCGGGGCGCGTGTTGATGGCGTTCCACTCTTTGAGGTCCGCGCCGGCGCAAAAGGCGCGGCCGGTGCCGGTGAGGACGGCGCAGCGGAGGCTGGGCTCCGCGTCGTACCAGTCCCAGAGCCGCTCCAGGGCAAAGTGCTGGGGGCGGGGGATGCAGTTGAGCTGTTTGGGGCGGTTGAGGGTGACGAGCAGGACGTGCGGTGCGGGGAAGGAGACCAGCGTGTCCGGCACGGCTGGCGGCGGCGAGCTAAGGCTGGAGGGCAGGCCTGCGCTGCTGTTTGGGGGAGACATGGTCGCTGGCTTTAGTAGGCGCTGCTGAGACACGGGAATAGGGCGGTAATCAATGAGGAAAGGAAAAGCAATTGCTGTTGGGAGGCGCGCGCGGTGGGTAAGCGTACGGGTGTCCGGCGGATTTAGTGCTAACGGGCGCAAATCCTCCAGAATCAAAGACAACGATGCGCCTCGTTCAATCAACGTATAATCATATACGATTTATCAATTGAAAGAAGACGCGAAAACTATCTCAAACCTCGGCTTTTCGATTGGCTTCGAGGATTCGAGGCAAAGTGAAAGAGCCGCGAGATGACGTTTGCCACGTTCCATCGCAATTGAACCTCGGCACCCCCAACCCTCCGCAGTCTTGGCCCCCACTAATACCCCGGGCCCTGCTAAGATCACAGCGTTGCGTGGGCCTTGGGTTAAAAACCTTCAGGGGTAATTCCCCACGAACACCTGCCACTAAGTACAACAACAAAAAGATCGCATAAGAGGTAAGGCTCGTCCAACTACAGCTTTACAGAAGAATCATATAGGGTAAAGTACGTTCATTCATTAAGCTTTCATAGATTGCGCTCTATAATGCACATTTAAACTGTCGCTGCACTGCTTTGGCCTGAGTAACCAACCGGCATGCTTACAGCAGCACGCTAGTCTGCTGCGGTCGCACTCGTAAGCAGGCGTCTCTGCTCCAGCTGCGGCCACTTCGTACCAAGCGACATCAGCCACAAAATGATGAGTTGCAGCACCAGAGGCAACTTTGCTTCTTGTAAGAGCCTTTCAATCTGCTCGGAGCTCGCGGTAGGATTCTCAGTGCCATCCTGTTGCATGGTTGTTTCGCGCTCTAGTTCCGCTGAACTGTCCGCGTCGGTAGGGTTTCGCGACGGCAACCCGGTGCCGTTTCTCGTATGTGGCAGATCGACGACCCCTGGTCGGAGTGGCTGCCTCGTTCGCTCCCTCTGGAATATGTTTCTGGTTGGCGGTTGACCCAAGGACAACACTGCCATTGCTCCGGCCCGTAGCTCTTCTGCCTCCGGCGCGGTCAACCTGTTCGTGATGTACGACTGCCCAATCAGCTCATCCTCGGCATCCGCTTCCTCTTCTTCAATTGACACCTCCTCCGTCTCTGCGCTGGCTTGATAGAGCTGCTCCTGCCCGGTACGTATGCGAGGCACCCGCGGGACTGGTCGCATATTAGCCAGAACCATCTCGTCGGGTATCGACCTGGCCAGCTCGTCGCGCGGCGTCTTGTAAGGGTTGTCCCGTCCACCAAAGTTCACCATAGTCGTCGCCGTCCGGGGCTCCGCAAAGAAGTTGAGCCTGTTGATGCTCTGCTTCGCCCTGTGTTTCAGCTCCGACGTAGTGCTGTCCAGGTGGCCGCTCACCTCCACCTGCATGAAGAACGGCTGCCCGTCGTGCTCGAAGGCGAACGCCGTGTGGAACGTGTTCGGGTGGTCCGACTGCCGCGCCAGCTGGTTCTCGTTGATATCCCAGCGCATCGTCTTGGGCCGCCCGGAGGCGTCGTGCGACAGGGGCTGGCTCGAGAGGCGCCAATTGCTCCGGATGAGCTCCTGCTGCTGCGACTCCTTTCCCACCCCGCCAATCCCCCCGAAGCCGCCCGTGTTGATCTCCGGGATGAACGCTTTCCGCGTCGTTTTCAGCACCTGCACCGTCTCGCCGTGCAGCTGATCGGGACCGTGGTGGGTGATTTGCACGGGCACCTGGGGTCTAGGTGGCGGCTTCCCCGACGCGAAGTGGTTCCGGAGGTCCTCGTCTTCGTCATCTAGTTTTAGCTCCACCGTGGCGCCCTGGAGCCGACAGCCCGGCGGCTCGGTGAAGACGAGATCGAGATACACGACGCCGCCGGGGTTTTTGTCGGGGGAGAGGACGCCCCAGCGTGACTTGGTGAAAAGGAAGTTGCATGCGACTTCCATGTCCCCGATGGAGCCTTTGCCCAGGTGATAACTTGAGCCTCTGACCTGGTCGAAGCGGCCAAAGTCGTATTTGCCGTACTTGCGGCCCAGGTGCTTGAAGCGCTCCCTATGAGATCGCGCGACGCCGCTGTATACCGGGTGTAGCGTGCTTCCGGACATCGTGGGTGACACTTGGTTCGTTTCAGAATATTGATTGAGATACATAGAATTGACCTGGAAGCAATTGGTCGACGAAAGATGTGAGCCACCGAGGAACAGGACGTGTAAGCCCGTGAGGCTGGGGGCTCAGGTGACGGAGGCCTTCAATTGCTTAGATCCCAGCCGGGATCTGCGCCTCTAATGCATGTGTTAGGGAAGGCCTGTAAATATTTGATCTCACCGTCAGCTGAAGCCATTGGGGGCCGAAACACGACATGGCTGAGTGGGCTCAATCTGACTGGATCGCTTATCCCCCCTGTTAGGATAAGCAAACAATACAATTCCATTCATTCCCGAGTCTTGTCTTCCATGGGATCTGACCATCATAATACCATACTCTTTGCCCTGCGACACACATTCTTAACATATCCAGCTCCGAACCAAACATGGCGTCGGAGCCTTCAGAAGGCCCTTTGGTTCTTCGGGTCAGAGAGGCCGAGACCGTGGAGGGCCGGGGGCCTCGTAGTCCCAGCCCAGTCATCGTGCACGAACGCGACAGGTCTCGTTCCCCTCCCCCGATCACAATGGAGAGGCGACCGCGATTTATGGAAAGAGAGATGTCGCCCGAAACAGAGCGCTACCCCGTGTCGTACTATGAGGAACACGACTACTACAATCGCGCGGAAGACCGCGCAGGGCCGCTCGTCCCTCGCGAGAAATCCAGACGCGGCGACAATGTCGAAGTCACCGATCGCCGGCTCGTTCGGGGCCGGGGTAGAGGGAGAAGCTCGTCCTCCTACGCGGACGAGCGGGCGTTGAATCGGTCCCGTTCGCGGGAACGCAGCTCTCGCTCACGGTATTTCAGTCCCTCGCAGTCCCGCAGGAGCTACTACGATGACGAAACGTTTTACTCGCCACCGCGGCGCCCAACGCCACCGCAGGAGCAACCGCAACAGCAGGCCCTCTTCAATCCCCCGCCTCCGGCGCAGATTGTGATTAATAACTACCATCACGGGGCGGACTTTTCGGGGGACGGATCTTCAGACGATACTGATACAGGCAGTAACAGGCGGCGCCGCCGCCGTCAGCGAAACCGCAAAAACGGAAAGCGCGATCGTGTCAATGATGTCGAGCCCGCTCGTCAATCACGCGATGTCTCTGATGCGCCGGCTCCTGTTGGTGAACAGGCCACATCGGGTGGACAGATTGCCAGAGGCGATCAGGATGCTTCAGGCGCACAGGCGGTTCTCGTCAGGAAGGGGGTTAATGCTATCTGGGACCCATCCCAAAACTCGGACATCACCGTCCACCTGAAGCTTCCTCTCCGCGAAGAAGGCCTTGACGAGCAGATCGAGGAGTTCTGCCGTTTACGAAGGCTGGGCGACTTCGCCTCGGCCAAGCGGTTCTTCGCGGAGAAGTTGGCGGATCATCACGACAATCCTTACTTGCTGGTGCAATACGCCGAGATGCTGCTGGAACAGGGCGATTATATCACCTTATCTGATCTTGACGGCCACGCCGCGTTTGACCCCGACAACCACTTCTTGGGTGGCCGAGAAGGGGCACTGCTGCATGTGTATTGGAAACTGTTGCAGCTAGTCCGGTCTTTGGACTGTCCGCCCACGGAGTGGAGCGCGGTCAGCATCATTCCCGAAGCTTTAACAACATTACATGATACAGTTGTTTCCGGAGAAGGACCGATGGGGTCTACCGAGGTGAGTCAATTGGGTAAAAGTTGATTGCCATCTTTATTTGTCAAGCGCTTACCCGGCGATCTCAGATCAAAGTCCTCGCTGTCATCTTGGGCCTGGCGGGCATCAAGGACAATGTGTACCTGCAAACACAGTGGCTGCGGAGGCAACTCGCACGCTTCTTTCCCGAGTCATTCTACCGGCGACTGTACACGGACCTTCTCCGAGACGGGCGTGTCTGGGACTTCCACGACATATTCATCTCCAAAGTCTGGGCCGATGGCGTCAAAGAAGCTATCCAGAGCTTCACGGGACCTACCAACAGCCGAAAACCCCTGACTGCCTTGCTCGACGACTGGAGATCGCCAGTCGGAGAAAAAGATGGCTCGACGGCATTGGCAATGCTAAATATGCTGCTGTCTGTGTCGCCAATCAGCGCAAGCGATCGGAATCGCATTTACGATATCGAAGAAGACAGCATGGCCCTGGCGACACAGACTGCAACCTCCGTGATGAAATCGAATCCGGAGCTGATGGATAGTCAACCTTTTCTCTACTGGATGCTGCGCAAGTCGGGAAATGCGCTCTTACAGAATGGCAATCAGCAATTTCTCTTCTACGACCATCTCCAGTCTCAACCCGGCATCTCGGCATCCTTCCGGTTCAACCCGATACCCGGGATCTACCACCACCGAGGCTTTGGGTTGCCCGAGTATACCCCAGCTGAGACTGAGAATCCCGGTTGGAGGCAGGACGAGGCCCCGGCCGAGTACCAAGCGCCCGCCAAACTGGTGTTGAAGCAGTCCAAGCGGTTCGAGAACTACCGGATGCAGTCGCAGGCTCTGACGAACCTGATTCTGTTCTCCAAAAGCCCCGCGAAGCTATTCAACGAGCTTTGCACTCTGCAGGGGTCGGTTCAGGGGGATATCAAGCGCTACGCCCATACTCTAGGCTCGACCTACTTAGCCCTCGATGCCGACTCGCCGACCGACGACCTGAAACACGCGATCAGGGAGGTCTTCTATGAGCCCGAGAGCTGCCTCACTACGCACGAGAAGTGGTACCAGGGCCTTTTACTCTACTCACTGGAAACCGACACCGCCGAGCGCGAGAAGGTCCTCGACCTTGCCTTTGACAACTCCCGGTATCTGTCCAAGGAGGCCCTGGCGCTGCTGGACTCTAAGATGCCGGAGGTCCGGCGCAAGCGCATGGAGTATTTGGAGACGCACATCAAGTCCGAGACGGAACGCAGGCAGGCGGAAAAGGGGATATGTTCGAGTCTCAGACTGAGGGAAGCCATGGAACTGCCCGAGTTCCCTGAGCTGGAGATGGAAGAGCAGCCTGAAGAAGATAAGAAGGAGCCGTCAAAAGAGCAAGCTACAAAACGGAACACGGACGAAGTCCCCAACCCGCAAAACGCTGCTCCATTAGGAGACAACAACGACCGTCAAGATGACTCGGATACGTCTCAACAGATTAGGCGAGAGCGTTCACGCCGTCGACGCCACAGACGCGAAAGAGAAAGGTCGGAAGAGCGGAGGCTAGCTCGTGAGCGGGACCACGAAATGGAGCTCAAGCTGCAGCGCCTCCGGCACGAGCTCGATGTCGCAAAGATCCGTCAAGAAACCAATATCGCCCGGGAAAAGCGACTGTCCGAAGACCGTAGTCGCCAGGAGATGGAAGCTCTGCGGAAGGAACTCCGAGAGCTCCAAAGACACCACGATCGCGACGAGCTGGAGGAGCAACACAAGATCGAGGAACAACTGAAACGGAGTCAGATGAAAGTAGAAGAGATGCGGCGCGAGGAGCAGGAGCAGGCCCGGCGCGAGAAGTTAGAGAGGGACGCGGTGGAGAGGTACAAGAGGGAAGCAGCCGAGCGCCGTTCACACGAGGACCTGATGCGGGAGCTGCGGGAGGTACGGGCCCAAATGGCGGAGATGAAGTCGGCGGTGAAACCACAGACCCAGGCCACCCACCTGCCCGACTTCGGCGAGTCGCCGCTGGGGCCCATACGATTGCCGGGCTATCCCGTCTGGCGTCGGAAGCACCTTCGCGTGCCGCCGCGCGTCATCAAGGTGAACTATGTGCCCTCTTCTTCATCCTCTTCCGAGTCCAATTCCTCGGAGGCCGAAGATGCCGGCTTTCGAGACGCTCGTCCAGGCAACGGAGAATCAAGGAATAAGCCACTGGACCGTGATGTGGAAAAGGTAAATTACGATCGCAGTGTTGAAGAGCTAGACGACAGCGACAACGAGCCAACTTTTCCCGATGATATGGACCTTGAAGCTGGAAGGATGGATCTTGGAGATGAGAGACCGGGGGAGTAGATACGAAATAGCGAATAGGAAGCCAACAGAAAGCCGCAGGTCCTTCTCGAGCGCCACCCGCTCTCTAAGCATGTATCAAACGGCATCGGAAGACTCCATCCCCTGCCAGGAGGTCTGTCTAGCACATATCCCGGCTCGGCTTGTCGCTTTATATAACAACCGCAGTTGAAAGAAGGGAAACATGAGAAGCCCTCGCCCGGGATATATCTAGTCAAACATCTCATCGAGACTGATACGGGTCTGACCGGCACGGGTCTCTCATACGGCAGTCTGAGGCTGGCGGGCATGCTACCTGTCAATCACTCCTTCAGGCTGAAACTGTGACAGTTGAGCTTCGTCGAGTTGATCTTCTTTCTTCGAAAAAGAAAAAGGTATTTCGCCGAGTTAATTTTCTTTCTTCTTATTTCTTTCAAAGAAAGAGATTCACTCGGCGAAGTATGACTATTAGTTTATAAAAAGAGTAGAAATATCTAGTAGGGCACAAGTGACCTCGCTTATAAGGCACTCACACCGTATTACCTCTCAGCTGGTAATACTGCAAAAGTCTGATATTGTTTCTTGCTATTTGTACTGGATTTCTCGTCGCTCGTCGTTTCCAGCAATGCCAGTAAGCGCTTTTGCCCTGATTGTCTCGCCCTTATCTGATTATCTCAAAAGCACCAGTAGTAAACGCTTTTCACAGATCGACAGGTGGGTTGCAGCCCCGTATAACCACTGTCGTCAACAGGTCCTCTCCTATCGGCTAACTTGCCTACCTACTTAATAGGTCCCATTGAGCATCACTACCTTCACGCATACCGCACCTCCGGCATCTCCCATTGTTTACCAACTTACATCAATAGGCCCTCATCTGCCAAAGTGTAAGTACAACTTTTATTTTTTGATAAGGCGTCCCTGCTGAGAACTTCATAACCAGCACCAGCACAACTAAAACCCGTGAATCTGAGCAGAAATCTCTCATCATCGTCCACTCCTCAGACAAAGGCCACGTCCCGGGAGCACAGCATAAATAAGGTACGAAGCGCAATAATGTTGCAATGATACAAATAACTGACATATCCAACACAGCACACAAAACACTCAACGCAACTCATCACTTTCCGTCATCCCTTCACCGCGAGTCATCCTACGGAGTCCTACAGCATCAACATCATGGCTGTCTGTGACAAGTGCCAGTTGGCACTGGACGAGCTCCAGGCCCGATCCGTCAAGCTCGAACAGGAAATTTCCGAACATCGCATTCGTATGGAGCTCCTCATTGCATTGTCCGACAGAATGGCCGAGAAAGGCGAGCCTATCTCGAAGGCCCTGGAGGAGATGTACGAGAAGGAACGGAAGGTGCAGCAACATACCTATGCCCTCCGGGACGGCTACAAGCATGGCGCTATTGCCAACTTTAAGTGCATTCACCAGAATGACGAGTAAACGGGGTGGAAGGTGGATTGCTGGAAGTCATGAATGGCTACGAGACAGGCGCGGCGGATGCAGACTATGGGGCGTTCAATACGGTGCACAGCACATTGACCTGCGGCAGAGACTGGCGCTCCAGATAGAAGCTGGGTAGAGGCTACACTCGTCCCCGTAGCGACAGAGAATACGAAACTCAAGACAGTAAGCATGCCCATTCGTCAAACGCACGATTGATTCCACGATGAAAAAGGAAGATCGCATATGTGGCTGGTTCCAGCGTGCAGAAAATACTGCCAGTATCCGATTACCCGGAACCTCGCCCCCCTTAACTCTAATTCAGGGGCTAGTGGCGAGCCCGGTCGTGACTTGCGACCAGCCACTCATCTCACATTGATCCTTACGGGCGCTACCCACGAGATGAGATCGAACCGATGGCTTTCGAACGTTATAATAGCAATAACCATTTTCCATGTGACACCAATTTCTCGGCACCAGCGAAGTTCTACCGCCAACCATCCCCTGTGCGTGCCACCTGCTGAGCGGGATGGGGACGTTCTAGTGTGGCTTCTAGCCCGCCCGTGAGGCACGTGGATTCCCCAATTTCTTTTGACCACAAGGCGCCGCATCACATTGGATGATGTGCACGCCCCTAGAACTAGAGCGCGGGCTCGGTCATGTTGCGTTGCCGTGTGGGAATGACCCGCCAACGGCGGACGCCCAGGGTTCGTCTAGACCCAAAACGCAGAGAATAACAAGATAGGGGCACACACGTATAAGTAAACCCAATGCCAAGATTTCCCGACAGAGAATCTCCCAACAACACAACCCGACTGAACAACACGCACCCCGATCCCACCCAGCATCCCCATCCATCCCTCCACCCGCCCGAAATGGTAGCCGCCGATCAAGCCCTAAACTGCTTCGTAGGAGCCTGGGGCTTCATCAACGCCACCCTAACGTAAGTAAGCCCAGCAAAACAGTCAGCCCAAGATGGAACAAACCATACATACTTGATACCCAAGAAACGCTGCTAACACCCCGCCCCTCCCCCCGAAAAGCAACACGACCTCCGGCGCCCCCCTGCCCCAGTGGCACAGCGTCTACCCCTCGGGCATCACCGTCTACAGCGAAACCCGCTACAACAGCTTCGTCATCACCGCCAACGACACCACGCAGCCCGAGTACCGCCCCAAGACCGTGACCCTGCCCGCCCAGCCCACCGACCCCGACGCCGCGTGGGCCACCGTCGCCCAGCACAGCCTCGGCGCCGGCGGGCCGTTCGAGCTCGTCAACGTGACCGTGCCCACCGCCCCCACCGGTACGGGCCGCTCCCCTTGTCGCGGCGGCAGTAAACGACAGGGCGGATACGGTGGCAAGGGCGACCAAGACAAAATGGAGGGGGAGCACCACGACCACCAGCGCTACTCCGGGGCCACGGGTCCGTCGGGCGTCATGCACGTCCGCTTCAGCACCGCCACCCTGCCGACGTGGGTGGGCTTGGAGCTGGACAACCACTTTGAGTTCTTTGACGACTGCAACGTCCATGTGCTGCGGACCTACTTCGGGGACGTGGTGCAGACCGTCTTCTTCGACCGCCTGCCGGCCCACTCTTGATGATATGGTTAGACAGAGTAGGGGCCTAATATAGGCAGGCATGGGCAGAGGCGGAGGAGCGCTTCTTGCTTCTCAACACAGCATGGCTGCGGCTACGACGTACGGGTGACGATTCGATGTTACGATTAATTAATGTGTATTAATGTTTCAATGAAGAGAATACGTAGGATTCTTCGCACTAATCAGCTCTAAACACCCTATTCTATTTAGTGAAGCTTTGCGCCTGCCAGTTTGACAAGCTCGGGGAAGATCTGTGTCAAAGTTAGCTAGTTTCGGGATTTTCCAGATGGTAGCGTCGAAAGTACTTACGGGTGTTCCAAAGCCCGTCACGGGGTCCCAACCCTTCTGGGCCGGGAAGCCCTCGGTGTCGCAGCCGTGCGCGCTGCCCGAGACGATGTCGTTCACGCCCTTGCGGCCCACAGAGTAGATCCAGGGGTTCAGGAAGCCCATAGGCGGCATGCCGGACGCGATGCGGGCGTCGTTGAGCAGGGAGATGATGCCGCCTGTCAGCGGGCAACTGGCACTGGTACCGCTGATAGTACCCTCAGTACCGTTGTAGAAGTAGGCAAAGTACATGCCTTGGGCAGAGATGTCGGGGTATCCGCGACCCGTCTTGTTGTACAGACCGTCGAACTTGCCGTTCAAGCTCTTGACGTAGTCCTCTGTTACTTGCTTCTGGTAGGCCGGCGCCTCAAAGTAGTTGCTGAAGCCGCCACCGGAAGTGTATGCACCGTAATGCGTTCCGTTCCGCTCGAAAGGAGGGCGGTATGCGACCACCTCAGGCTGAAACTTCATGGTGGCACCGATAGTGGTGACGTAGGGGCAGCTGGACGGGAAGCCGGGGAGGAACTGGGTGGTGTTCTTGCCGTCATTGGACGTGCACACTCCGCCGTCAGGGCCTACGCCATCGTCACCACTGCTAAAGAGTATGGACGTGCCTCGCACTCCAGCTCGGACGAATTCTTGGCACACGCGGTTCGCGTAAGAGCGGGGAACGGTTTGCTCGTCGTCACTATACGAGGTGGAAATGACTTGCGGGATGCTGGGCTGAGATAGCAAGTAGTCGAGCCACACGAGGTAGGGCTCGTTGGTGTTGTCCGGGGTCTGCGACGAGGGAATGAAAGGCGGGCTGCCTCCTGTCGAATAACTCTCAATCGGGGTTCCGTAGCTAATACCAGCAATGGCTTGAACATCCAAGTTGGCTTCCTTATCAGTGCCCTCGGCAAGTTCCTCCGCGGTGATGGGACCATCTCCGGGGCCATCCGCAATGGTAAACTGCTTGAAGTCCTTGGCGCTGGAGACCGCTTCAGGGCGATACTTGGCCAGGAACTTCTCGGTATCCGCGCGAATTGGGTGCTCTCCGAGGTAGTTGGTGAAGCCGACTTTGTTGACGTCGGCGGCGCGGGTCTTGTAGCCCTTGGTGCCGTACAGGGTCTGGAAGCATTCGGGGGTGACAGAGCTGATGTTGCAGACCTTGTTCAGCGTGGAGTTGCTGGGCGGGGTGTAGGCCGGGGGAATCCAGCCAGCATCCAGGACGTGGTCGAACCTCTCGGCGCGGGCGCGGAAGAAAGAGGTGGTGGGCTGAATGGTGTCGACATGGTCGTGCAAGTGTGCAGGGAGCGACCACTTGGACGTGCGCGCCACGCGGGACCCGTCGGCATGCTCGTACGTGTGGTACTGGGTGTCGAGAAGACTCTCAATCTTGTCGACGGGAAGAGCGACCGTGATCCAATCCTTCGCAGCGCTGTAGCCCGTAGGTGCGACACCGTTGTCTTGAAGCCATTCGTGGACGAGATCCAGTGCTTCGTCGCTGGGCTTGACAAGGTCCTTGACGTCTTGCTGGGAGAGGTGCTGGCCATAGCGTTCGTGGGCCGGATCAGACACTAAAATTGCCGGTTAGCACTGCACATTCCGGTGTTACCGCAACTGCCGCCTGTCAATCCCACATACCTTCGTACAGGTGTCTCTCGAGCTCTTCGAAGTTGCCCTGCTTCAGACCGATTTGCAGGTTCATCACCCGATCGGCCGAGGCACGCTCGACCTTCTTCCATCCGCGGGGCACGACGTGAGTCTCTTTGACCTGGTACGGGGTGCGGGCCTTGATTGGCGAAGCGACCACCGCACTCGGGGCGAGCAGCGCCAAGAACGCAACGGCAAAGCGACCCATTTTGCTGCAGAAGGCCGAGAACTTGGGTAAGAAGAGAGGCTGGAGAGGTGGCCAAGAAAAGCTTATCTTTGGCGACCCGGGACCTGGGATAGCTTATATATGCAGACGCCGAGGCTGGGCACAATGGGTGTTGGGCAAGAAATCCAGTAACAGAGGCAAAGAAGATGCCGATCAGAGGCCGTGTTTACCTGAAGATCGGCGGTATACAACATTGCGCCATTGGCCAGTCAGATTGTCCCCCCATAAGCATCGAGCGACCCAATTCGCCAACTTGTCGCCTTTAGGAAGGTGCCATCGGTTTTGGGAAGGTAGTTCGAGAGTCGACGACCTCATCTGCGCATTTCGCCGTGGGCCATACCCGGTCGCGCAATTGCCGGGGCTGATTGGGCCCAAGTTGCAGGGCTAAAAGCTTATCATGCGTGCACCTCATTCTGGCCCTCTTCTTGTTCCCCATCTATGTCGCATGCTGTGCGGGGAACCCTCCCGTAGCGGCGGTCCGATCATGCCCTCTGCGGCCTAGCAGTCAGGCACTGGTAATTAATCGCGTGCTTGCTTTGCTTGCTCGCGGCGAACGAACACCGAACACCGCGCGATAAAACTGCAATTGAGCCCTTCACGGGAGGTTACGTAGGGCCAGAACGGAATCCATGACAGTTAACATTGTTGACAGCGCCATGAGCTGATCGCATCATCATTCAACTTGTCCACAAAATGTCTCATGCAAGTTCCGTCCCGCCGATGCCTCCAGCGTACTCTGCAGGGTCGGGTGGATCTCGCGTGGTACGGTGGGCAGCTGTGCAGCTGTGATAGCACAGCCCTGCATCATTCAACTATCATTGCCAACGCAAATGATCCAAACCGCAGGGCCGCCTACTTCTTTGGTAATAAAATTCCGTCATTCGTAAGCTGGGGTATATTGTGCACCCCGAACGTTCCGCCGCCCGCGGTATTATGCATCATGCTTTGCACCATCCATGGCTTGCTTTAATATGAAGACAACCCACAATAGACCGTTGCAGTGCTAATCAGCTCCAATGCCCGGCGGCCCCAGAACTTGTCTGCATCTACACAAACTTGGAATCGGTATTCAAAGGCCGTATCAGAACCGCAAACCGAGCTGAAAACTGACAGTTCAATGTCTTAAGTAGTTGAGCGGCTTACCCTACTTCGTGCTACACATCAACTCACTTTCCCACTTGTCAAAGACGTAATCTTCCGGGCCATTTGAAGTGTCACGATGTGGTGTAACGACTCCTCTTCAGGCTGGAGGTGCGAAGTAGCCACACCACCAGCAACACATCCGGGACTATGTAATTAAGTCTATTGGTCTATGTTCATATCTTCTGAATGCTCTGATGAATGTCATGATCGGGATAGATATGAGCTAACGTGCATCAGATAAAAAAGAAACCGCGAAACTGTTGGTCAAATGTCCATCCTCTGAGTGCTTGCATGAGCCTGCCATGAATCATCGAGACAAGCCCGAAGAAAGCAGACCCAACTGCGCACCAAAGTCCGGCCACCAACTCATGAGGCCTGGCGCTGCCCAGGCAAATAATAATCTCCCCTTGTGTTACATGTCCCCTACATTATCAGCGGTCCGCTTTCCATGCGCGCATGGCAAATGGGTGAAGAAGAGGCACTTGTCGGCACATGCGCCAGCTAATCTTCGTAGTCGGCCTCCACGACATCGTTGCCGTTCTCATCCTTTGTGAGATTTCCGAGCAGCCCCATCGACTCCTTGTAGGTGAGACCCTTGCAATACTGCAGAGTCTGCTTGATAGCCTCATTCTTCTTGACTTGCAGGGCTTGCATTCTCTTGTCGATGGTGTCGCGAACCAGGATAGTCTGGAGATAGGTTTCTTTCTCCTGGCCCATGCGGTATACTCGACCAAAGGCTTGCTGTTCAACTGAGGAGTTCCACCAAGGGTCGGTCATGATGACGCGGTTGGCACAGGTGAGATTCAGTGCGACGCCTCCGCATTTTAGGGACGAAACCTATTCGATGCCTGTTAGAACTGTGGTGCTAGCGTAATGAAATGCGCATCTTACCATGATCTTGACTTCCTCCTCATCTGCGAACGTATCGATTGCTGCCGTTTTCTGTTTGGCTGTCATCTCGCCGAAGTAGTAGACGAATTTGAAGCCCTCGGCTTGTAGCATTCGGCCCAGGATCTGTCCCTCTTGGATGAACTGGGTGAATATAATGACCTTGTCGTCCGGTGCCGCTTCATGCCACTGAAGTAGAGTGGCCTTTACCTGCGTGGTCTTCGCACTGGGCACCATGGGCTTAGGATACTTGGCATCCGAGGCTTGGAGGAAAGAGGAAGATGCCAGTTTCGAGTGTGGCTGGATATTACGATAGTCGTTGCCCAGATGCTTGCCATCTCTTCCCTTCTTAGTCGGGCCTTGACGGCCTTCAAGGCGTTCGAGTTCCTTTATGGCACGGATCTGTTTGCTACTGAATCCGTTATCCTTGAGTTTAGCTGTCTCTGGATCGATGGGAGGCGATACAGGTTCCCAATCTTGTAGGGCTTTATCGCATATTGGACATGAGCCCTGGCGGGTTCCCTCTATCGTGGCAATTCTATCCGCGTTATCAATGCAGAATTCGCAGAACACATGGCCACACTATGCGCTCATGTTAGTAGGTTACTCAAAGGAATTTTGTGTACACTCACACTGTTCTTTTGTGGGGTGTCAAAATCCTCCCCGCACATCTTGCAGAGATCTTCGTCTTCTATAACCAATGCCATATTGAACTGGTCCTTCATGTCGAAGCCGTATCCGAATTTGCTGGCGCCGAAGGCTTTGTCGTGGAACAGCTTAAGTTGTTCGTAAACAGGTGTCTGCTCTCCAACTTTGTCGATCGCGCTATCTATCTTCTCGATGTCTTGTTTGCTCAGGTTCTCTTTGAAAGCAGGTTCGAGTAAAAAGGGATGCGCTGTAGCCTGGCGTAGTCTCAGGAGATACAAGAAATAGTTGCCCGGCCCAGTCTCGTTGACATGGCCTCGGAATGCGTCTTCGACACCTCTGCGCGCGGTTAATACGATGGTTTGTGACTGCGAGATACTAAGAAAATCATACTTACCTGTAGATGACTTTTTCTTCTTTGGTAAGTTCTATCTCCACGGGTTCATGGTGCGATTGTTTGGCCTCCCACAGTGGCCGACCGAGGATAGTATCACTAGCTTTCCTATAATAAGATTAGCTCCTAACCCTATTACAAGTGAGATATGAATGCTAACCTTTGGATCATGACTTCGTTGACGATTGCTTCGAGTCGTCTCTTATTCTCAGGCTATTGGTGTTAATAAACACTCAGCGTTCTCAGGATGCTCATGTCTCTTACATCGTCATTCAGTATCGATTTGAATTCCTCGAATGTTGGGACCCAAGGGACTTTCAGGAACGATAGGTAGGACCAGAACTCTGCTAATGTTAGTATTCAAACCCCAACAATAACGATTGGATAGCTGATTCATACCTTCTGGATTATTCTGAAGCGGTGTACCCGAAAGTGCCCATCTGTACTTGGCCTTTACCTCACGGCAGGCAATGAATCCTAATAATAGTGTCAGCAAACGTAGCTTCGCCGGATCACTAGGGTATGTTGAGGTACATACTCTGGGATGAGCGGTTCTTGATATAATGGGCTTCGTCCAATACGACTCTCCGAAATTGCATCTTGAACAAGACACCAAGGTGGCCACGCTGGAGCTCATCACGTCGCTTGGGCGCACATGACGCGGACTCCATTTTCTCTTGTACTTCTTTGAACTGCCTGTATGACTGTCGAAGCTCGTCATAGCTCACCATGCTTCCATCGTGCGTTAGTTTATCCTATGAAGGCTGTGGACGGGTTAATCGAATACTCACATGATGGCATTCGCACACAAGTTGTCCTCAGTTGCGGCCAAGTTATTCTGGTATTGTGCATAGGTGAAGTCCGGCCCTGTTGGGAGATGCAACTGGATTTGGTGCATCCATTGCGGAATGGCACACGCGGGTGCGACAATCAGTGTCGTTCTCGGTTTGGACGGCTTGGGCATGTTGTTTACAATGCAGCTGAGTGTTTGGACGGTCTTGCCCAATCCCATCTCATCCGCATTAATGCCACCATGGTCCTCTCCAAACTCCCGACCAAGCATCCAATGGACACCAAGAAGCTGGTGGTTGCGCAGTCGTGACGTGACCTTCGGCACTCCCCACGTGGCTGAAGCCCAATTGGGCTTATCGGGCTTGCAGTTGTTTAAGCCGAATGACCGAGAAGCCAAGTCAAGTTTTCTCCAGTCCTTTGGGTTGTCACAACCACGTGTGGAGGCATCTGCGCGAGTTTGTTTCAATTGCTGGTCTTTGCTAGTCGCAGAAAATTCCCCAGCTTCAGGGAGATTCTGTGCAGCCCAGCGAGCTTCGTTCAGTTGGTCAATGGTCTGGTTTTCAAACAGACGGTCGAGACTTGCATCTGCCGCTCCATTGCCCCTGCGTCGCTTTGCGGGGGGCGCCGTACCGGAAATCTCTTTTCGCTTTCTTGCTAACTCCTCTTTGAACTTCTCGTTCGCATACTGTCTCTCCCACCACTCTCTCGCAGTCCGAGCACGACTATTGTCCGCTCTAGATGGGGGGCTTGCCTTCTGACTTGAGGCTGCGACCAAACCATATTCTTGATCCACACCGTCGACTTGTGTGGTAGACTTGATCTGGTCTATGTTGGCTTTGGTATCTCTCACTTTCTTGTTGAGCTGTGCAAGATCATTGTATTGGGCCGCTGTGCCTGAGTTGTCCTGTAGATGTGTCTGCAGGCTGTCTCTTCGTGCGGTGTAATCATGAAGATTCGACGTTAGAAACTCAAGTGTGTCGGCGTTCTGGGCGCCTCTGTCAGCGTCTTTGGCAGCGGCGACATGGATGTTGTTTTGAAGAACGAGATGTCCGTTTCGGCTCTCCCGAACTTCCCGATCTGCTTCGGGCTCGTCTTCGTCGTCGCTGATCAGGATGGGCTCGTCTCTTCGGTTCCCATCATGAAGACCGCTAGCGGACACATCTTGTGATCTGCGATCATCTAGATCCTCCTCGACTTTGATGCGCCGATCAAGCCCTCTGCTGTCATCAGGTTCTGATTTGATGCGTGCCTGACCCGGCTCGGGTGAGATAGCGGCACGCTGAGAGACGGTTTGGCTGTCTCTGTCGACCTCTTGCTTGATTCTGACAGACGGAATGTTGTCGCCAAGCATGCTGAGGTCGACAACTTCTTCAGGCGTTCGGCCATCGGGATCCTCCTTAATAGGCGGATCCTCCCCAGGGGAATCCATGTTGGCTTTGAGCACCTGTGATGCTTAGGAAATAATATTTTTGTGTTTGACTTTCCGTAGGAAGCATTCCTTCAGAGGCGAGGGTTGAAGTTGCTCTGTCAGGTATGGAGGCAAACACCTTGAACGAAGATGTTGGGGTCTCGGCTCACGTTATCGTCACTTACTCACGTTCACTCTAGCCACTCGGGGTCGGTAGAGTTTGAGAGTGGTGGTAAGTACTGTATGGGAGGGAAGTAGTTGCTGGGGCTCGATCAGTTGACCAGACCAGGACAAGGTGACGTGGAATTGAAGAATTCATCTGCAAATTGCGAGAACGAGAAAATATGTTGATGTAAAATAGAAGGCGCAAGTCAGAGTTGTGCACTTACCAAGCTTGCCCAACTGGGACTTGCATGTGAGAGAATTGGTGGTCGCTTTCGTAGCGTTCTGGGCTGAACGTCTCAAGTGGAACTTGTGAAAATAATTATGAGCACAAGTTCATGAGCCTCTAGCCGCGATCCTGAGGTAGATCACCAGAGGAATTCCACCGAGACTGAAACAGACCAGGTGAAAAAGACAGGTGGTGATGATTGGGAAAGAGGTTGCCAGAATAATCAAAGCCAAGACCTCGCGTAGCATATGAGGTTGGTTGGCAGAATTTGGAGGCTTGCTGAGGCCAAGCAGCTGAGGGTGAAAGATGTTGGTGAGATTTCGTTTGTGAGGTTGAGGGTCAAGGGAAATAAATAAGAGTGCGGTCACATCCTTGAGCAGGAAAAGGTCAGATATCTCAAATTGAATGGAAGAAACAATGCGTTGCCTGCCAGCGGTGGCAGTCCATATATCGTTGTGAATGTTTTCAGGCAGTACCAACCCAGCAGCACGAACGCAGGCGATGTGCTACGAGATGGTGTTGGGTAAAGTCTGAAGTAGGATGCGGATTGGAATTTCAGAATTGTGTGGGTTGTTGGGATTGTGATTGTCGTACTTTCCCTCCTGCCACTGATTGTGTTGTTTCGGTGGAAAGCTGCCAGATATCAAGTCAATAGTGGTAGGTAGATTTCAAGAAGATCCTCATCGCGGCCTCAGTTGGTCAGGGCTTTCCTTTCTGCAAGACAATCAGAAAGAGCTGAAGCTAGATTGGGACTTTGCTGTTTCGCCGAATACCTATCCTCATTCTTGTCCCTGAGTTGTCCTCTTGCTGGGCCAAAATGTAGTATTGAGAACTCAATAAGCCATTGCGATATCTACATCACTTCTTAAATCAAAGAAAGAACCGGAATATGGCACACAGGTTTCAAGCAACTAAATACACACCAGCACCATGTACTATCTGTCTTGTATGCTGACAAAACCAGCACACTCTTGCTTCCCGCTCTTCGAAATGTTCACCAGTATAGGCGTTTCTTCTTGAGGTCACCTACGTGTCCATCCTGGGCAATGGTTGTCTGCCCGACCTGCTCCCAGGATCTTACATCCCCAACCTTCAACCTCACATCCTTCAGCAATCTAACCCTTTCGTATTCATCCAAGTTAGAGCCGCCTTCTAGCATCAGCCTCCCATCGTGGAGCGTCAAGGCTGAGAGGAAATCCGTACAGTCAGGCGCCATGCGGAAGAAACTCAGGACGGCAGAGGTGACAGACGCCAGCAGTAACATGATACTCGATGTGAAAAGAACTGCCGCCCATTGGTCATCACAATGTAGGTATTCTTGATAATCCATGCTAGTGACCGTACTGTTTCTAATGAGGCTTTTGCTTGTGTTGTTTTTGCCCAACGGATCGGACGCGTCGTACCATCTCCAATATGTGGAAGTTACATTGAAACCACCAGCAGCATTGAAGAACTGGTTGTCCACAATCCAATAGGCATTTATCACCTGGGAAAGCCGACGTGCTAGCGTTTCTGCTTGTACTCCTGTGAGGTCGATATCCGGGATCTTTTCGCCCATGGTGCTGTACGGGTTCTGTGATGGGTTGAACAGATAAGCTTCAAAGGCACCACTCCATGGAGTATCTAACATGTTTCGAAGGGGGAACGCTTCCCGAAAACGAGGAAGAATCCATCTAAGGAAATGAATCTTGTCGGCGTCACTCTGATCATCTGCCACAGGTGTTGTTGTTCGGATGTTGGTAACGTTGCAAGACGCAACCGTGCAGGTCACATTCAGCTCGACAGGCTTTTGGACAAGGAAGGCCTCTAGTCGCACAGTCGGTGCACTGAAAACCCAGTTTTCGGTATTGTAAGTGTATGAGAAATTCAAGGAGTTGTTAAGACCAAGAACACGTGCTGCTATGCTCTCAAATGTGATTGGAATCCCTGTGGCTGGTATATTGGATAATATTGTTGAATCATGAGATGCCCACGTATTGTATGCGTCGATTGATTCCGGTACGGCAAACTGCCATAAACCGCTCTGGCCAGTATAATTGCTTAGCAGGTTCGAGTTGTTGTACTCATTAGTACCCCAGAGTAAAGGTCCAGGGTTGTTAGAGTCCCTTAGAGTGGGGTTCTCCAACTCCCAATACCACGACTCCATTGTAAAGGACTTATTGCCATGGCCAGGTGGTAGCAAATAAGGAATGCCTATAACTGAAGAGTATTGCGAGTCGGGCTGCCACGTAATGTTTCTCCATGGACCGACGTTGCTCGTAGTATTGGCGCCCTTCAACAAAGGGATCTTGATATTACCCCAAGTGTCTTGGGAAGCTGTCCCAGTCTTGGCAAGAGATAGGAATGCAGCTAAGAACATTGAATTGCGTGCTTCTTGTTGATAATCTCCATATTCCTGTGATGAATCGGATGGCTGTGGATAGGGATACTGTGCTGGTTCGTGTAATCGCGTGTGCGTAGTTCTGGTCTGTCGCGAGATGAACCGAAGTGATGCCTGACTGCCCAAAGGAGAGAAGGCCCATAATATGGCAAGCAGAACTGGCAGCCAGTGCGCAAGCCGGATGTTTAATGGAGCAATGAGTGTGCCACCAAGAGTCAAACTTCGGCTCAAGTAGGCATGACTGAGACAATCAGCTCCTCTCTCCATGCGCCAAGAGATAATAGTCTGTAGTGTTCTCCCAAAGACGAAGGCAAAGCAGTAAGGGAATCCAGTAGCCACCTAGCCGAGTCAGTCAGTACATAGCAAATATGATCGTAAAGTCGAGACTGGAGTAATACGTACAAATCGAGCAACATTCAGCAAAGTCTCTTCTCGTGGCCCCATTTCCTTGTTCTTGGAATGGATCCCCATGACTGCGAAGACGAGGAACGAAAGAGCAACCAGAACACACAGAAAGTCAACTAGTAGTCCTTTCATGAATGTCGAAGAAGTGATCAGAGCTTTGGCGTCATGGTACTTGTTTGTTACGATATCCTCGGGACTGTCTGTGTCGTTTGTGTCATCCTCTGGGCAATCCCCTAGGGCGTGATGCGCTGACATGGAAGGCCCTTGATGGTGTCCTTCGTCCACAATCGGGCCCTCAGTTGTGCCATTCTCATAGGGCGTCATGATTTTAGGAACAGAGTATTCGCGTTAGCTGAAGATAGTGCAATATGTGATGATAGATTATGGTACTCAAAGGCCAGAAGGCCATGGACGGGACAAAGGTTGCTATATAAAATTCGGCTGGTTCTCGCTTTTGGCCCCAGGCGCTAAAGATGAGGCTATACGAAGACCTGCATATGCCAGGTGAGTACAAGGCAATGCCTCCTGGAATTACAACCTTTTATGCGACCGGAAAGCCACATCGTACTGCCTAGCATGACCACCGAGAATATCGTTCTCGCGAGGCGGATCCACATCCAATTGAATACTTCAAACTTATCTTCAGCTGCTTCATCTTGATACAGGGGCGAGTAAACACCCCCAAAGTCCATTTTAAGTCATTGGGGTGTTACGAAACGTCACCGCCTGCAAAAGCCTCTAGCCAGTGTGCATAGAGTGTAGTACAACGAAAACCGAAACGAAAGTGCAATACATCGTCACAAACATAAATCATTCTGCAGGTGGTCTTGGTGTATTTACAGAGCAAATGGTATGACGAACCAATTGAAGCACCGGCACGATTACCCTTGCTGGATGAAGACACACTGGTGACATCAGCTATCTAATACTCTGGTAACACTCCTGGTCAGCGCCTCCATACACGTCATGCCTCATTCTATCGGTTCAGGGGGCACATGGGACATGAGGCTTAGGTTTCTTGGAAGTTGGAGATCAATTGGAGCTTCAAGAAGTGGCATGAACGACGAAGTGGCATGAACACTCGCCCCCCTGCCTTATTACTAAACTAAAATACAATGTAATCAGGCCTCCCCTCAAAATAATCATCCCAAGTCACCCGAGCGCCCTCGGGGTTCTTCGAGTCCACCGCCCACTTGTGCGTAAGCTCATCAATGGCCCCGACCGGCCCCAAGACCCCCATCGTGCGACTCAGCATCGTGAAGCCATCGACGAAGAAACTCCGCCGGGCCGAGTCGCGGTAGTGCACCTCGGTGCCGAGGATGAAGAGCGGCCACATGACCAGCTTCCCGATGCGGTACATGGCGTCCTCGTCAGAGAAGACGGGTGTAAGCGTGTCGGTCAGCGTCCGACAGGCTTCTTCGCGGAGCGCGACGACGTCCGTCGTCGTCTCCGGCAGTAGGAGAGCCGCGTCGGCCTCCTCGGCATCGAAGACGAGGGTGCGCAGCCCGTAGAGCAGGGCCGCGGCGTGGTAGACATCGGCTACGCTGAACCAGAGGTCTTGGTCTGAAATGCTATTGGGGGACGACCCGGCGGAGGTTGGGGACGATTTGGAGGAGGTGCCGCTCGCTTGAGGCCCGGGCGCAGTTGGCAGGGGGTGCGACTCTTCGGGGCTGCTGCTGGCGAAGCCGACGTCCTTGCCGTTCGTCTTCCACCCAGTAAAGTTGTGCATGCGAGCGGCGTACTCGGACGGCGAGAAACGGAGGATTTTGGCCAGGACCATGCGCGTGCCCGACTGTCTCCGCTTCCGCAGCTTGTCGTTGCGAGCTATGGTGCGGAGATAGTTGATCAGGATGATGGATTGGAAGATCTCCTCGGGACAGGGGTTGGGCGTCGCTGCCAGCAGTCGCAGGATGTTGGGCTCGATCTCCCAATATTTCAAGGCCATCAACGTCGCCACGGACATTTTCTCATGCTTCGACGAGCAGGTCGTAGCGCCCATTACATCAGCCCTGGGTCGGCCATGTTAGTTAAAGTAAACATAGAGCTGCAATCCCGCACCCACATTATAAAGTAGATCAAGATGGGCTTGAAGTATGGGTTGTCCTTGATGATCTTCTTGAGCCCGCCTCGGAGCTGGATGATGCGCCTGGCGCCCTCGAGGTGGGCTCTCCATTCAGTATGGGCCGAGGATTGCATCTACTATGGTCAGCGTCTGGCCAATGTCAGTTCAGAAGGTGCTAGCGCTCACCGAGGTGATCAAGAGAGCCACAACTGTCAGTAATGTTGCATCACTCGTCTGGGTACCCGGATGGGCGAGCTGGTCGTTCAAAGCACCCAGTGCCTCACTTCGAAGGGCGAAGACATCGATGTCGCGTTGTATCAGGGCCGACGAGGGTGTAGGCTCGGGGCCAGCTGTCATAAGCCTATGAAAGCCCGCAGTGGCGACAAGAACCTTGACATAGTGATCGGGAAAACTGTCGAGTCGCTGCAAGTTGACTATGTAGGGGTTGAAGTGGGACGCATCCGAGACAACGTTGGGACTGATGAGCTTGTTGACTGGAGGCTTATTAGCGATCTATTGGTCAAGACGAGATTGTCGAACGGCAAACACACAGTAGTCCAGTCCTTCGAATATCATCTGCGCCCGGCGATATAAAGTCGGCGTAGGGCTTTGTCGGATGGAATCCGGCAAGGGGTGCTCCTCCACAACCGGCGGTGGCTCTATCTGTTGATTGGGTCCTGCGTCGGAGCCGTCGGTACCCCGCAGGGTCTCAGCGCCATAACCCAGGCATTCGAGGCTGCTGGTTTGGCAGCGCTCGCATGTCGGTTTCCTCCCATCACAAAGGGCTTGGTGGCGGCAGCAAGTCCAGCATTGCCCTCGAGCGATCATCGAAAGTGCGTGTCAGGCTCATGCTGGGGATGAAAGGAGAAGATAGAAGATGCGAAAGACTGGAAGCCTGATCCAACGGCGGTTGTTTGTATGTTATTAATAGGCACACCCACGGCCAAGACCACCATGTTGACATGCCCCTACGAGGTCATCACTTGATTGGGCAAGGGGCTGCCCGAATCCTCCTGTCAGAACAGGGGTCCGGGGGAAAACACCACCCAACGGCCAACGGGAACTCCCACCCGCAGTGAATTTGGTGGGCAGCCCACACCTTTACGGGCCGTAGTGGGAAAAATACCTATGCGATGCCCAGACTGCCACACAGACTAAGCCTCCATGCGCAGTGAGCCTCGGTGACTTGAACCGGCGCTATAGTCGCACACTTCTATCGATATCGGAGTTGCCATGCGCTGTGTGGTCTTGGGGAAGTCGCTAGTGCTAGTGGGCTGTGTAATGGTCCGCGTCAGGTCTCACTTGTATTGAAGTATTGGCAGAGGGGCCCTGAGCCTACTCGCTTAAGTAGGTAGCACTGTGAGCGACCAAAAGAAGAAGCAATATCATCTCAAAAGGCCAAGGGCGGAATTCGTAAGGGAATAGAATGGGGTTCCCCTGAAGATATCAGTTAGGCGTCGGGTATGTATGTACTATGTAGGGCTGAACTTCAGCAACTTGTGCTCGCGTGACCAGATAGCATTTGGCGGTTGCACGCAGCCTTTGATGCGGCCGGTTAATGAACAGCTTGCGTCGGGTTTCCAGATCGGCTTTCCGGGATTGCCTCTTCTAATCAAGGTAGATTCCATCAACGGTTTCGAGTCGACACATGCCTCAATTTGTATCTGAATACGGAGTATATTCATGTAGATAGCTATGCACGGCGGGCCAAAGCCCGTAAAAAGTAACACTCATCTTGTCACTGGCCAATAAGTACACTGAGCGATTGGAATGTGCTTGCACTAACCTAGGGAGCGTAGCGGAAGTGCTAAGGGTAGCACGATGCTTACAGTGGGGGGACCGCGGCTCGATGACGAAAAGCTTTGGCGATTGTGTGGCTTGGTAGATGACATCGCTTCGCAACATCACAAGCAGGGAAACTGGTTTCGCACGAAAATTGACTGGTCACGGAGCTGCAGGTCCTTGCAGGCCATGACGAAAACCTCCTATCTAATCAGTAATCCCCAATGATGATGGCCAAAAATGATGGATTTGGAACTGATGGAATTGAAACATTCAATCTATTGCTGTCAAAAAAAAAAAAAAAAAAAAAAGAGAGTGCACGAGGGGTCATGTTTCGTCAGTACTTAGTTCAGTTCAGCACCGACCCCGGGATTGCCCACTGAGTTGAACCTGGAAACCCAGCAAAAAGAGGGAGAGAGACCAGCGCCAACTGAAGAAGGTCAGTGCCGAACCCGAAGCACCGTCACAACTCACAAGGGAGCCAGAGATGCTAGCTGCCAAGTGGGGATCAGCCCAGCCGCCCGCCTATCAGCGCGAGGCCGGCCAGGTGGGGAGGAGCAGCTATGAGCAGTGAGCACGGCGCTAGAGAAGATCTGAAGAGCTAGAAGGTACCCTGGTACAGACTGGAGCTTGGGGGTGAGTTGAACACGGTCGTCCAGTCGTCATCCTCCCGCTCCAGCCACCTCACCACCAGAGAAGCTTCCATCATTAATCTTCACCATCCAACCCTACCTCTCTTCAACCTTACCTACCTTTCTCCCCCAAAAGACGACCTCGACAAGTCGACGCAGCCCTCCTATTTGCACAACTAGCACAGCGCCTTCGTGCATCTTCAATCGTAACTGAGTTCGCTTAACCCGAATTCTATCCTATTGAACTCCCCATCGCATCCATATCAGCGTCAAAAATGGCTCCTCCACCAAGTGCCAACCTACCCCTCCAGGAAAGGGTCCTGACCTTAATGAAGACACTCCAGTGTAAGCATGCCTCTATTGTTCAACTCGACTCCATAATCCCTTTGTTCTGCTCGACCGTTCTAACTTTTTATCTCTGCAGTCGGTTGGTTTGCCGGGTATGTACAGACATGACATGATTTCTCCGCTCTGCCACAGCCCTCTCGCGATACTGCGACACCGCCTTTCGCGTGGCCTCAAAATAAGAAAAAGCAAGAGCCTTGGTTGGCGTCTACTCGCAAAACCGCACATCGCACACGGAAGTGACCTAAAGCAAGGAATCGCGAGCTAACAAGAGCAAATTTTAGGCATCTGGTTCTCCTGCTATGCATTTTCCGATACTCCCTGTCGTATATCCGAATGAACTACTATGCTCGCATGGCCCAGTTCTCCTACCGCACCGCCTTTGTGGCCGCTGCGATAACCTACGGCATCGTCGTCTACAAGACATGGCGCGCTCGCCAAAAGGTCGGCGCCAAGTACCCCGCCGGCGGCCCCATTGGCCTGCTCTCGGATGAGAACGTCCAGTACCTGATCATGGCCCTGATCTGGCTGCTGAGCCCCCAGTACCCCCTCGCCATGCTCCCTTACGGCATCTACTCTGTTTTCCACGTCGCGACCTACCTCCGCCAGAATGTCATTCCCACCATTCAGCCCGTCAAGCCCGCGGCTGGTGCTTCTCCCAACGCCAAGCCCGCTAGCAACCCCATTGCCGATGCCATCGGCCAGTTCGTCAAGAGCTACTACGACATGTCCATGTCGGTTGTGTCCACTCTCGAGATCGCCCTCTGGGTGCGCATCTTCATCTCTGCCATCTTCTTCCAGCGCCGGTCGTGGATCCTGATTACCCTCTACACCGCTTTCCTCCGCGCTCGCTTCTCCCAGAGCTCGCACGTGCAGAACTCGTTCAGCATGGTTGAGGCTCGCGTGGACTCTCTCGTCGGCCAGCAGAACACTCCCCCTGTCGCGAGACAGATCTGGGATACCGTCAAGCAGATCGCCCGCCAGTTCCACGATGTGTCCGATGTGAGCAAGTACATCAACGGCTCCGCTGCCCCCAAGAAGACGTCCTAAGCGACAAGACCCGATCTCTTCACCTTGGGGTCCAACCTGATCTAGTCGGGCTTCCTCAATGATGCGGCAACATGCCGAGAAAGACCTAGCTGGGGATATAGGAAGTTGGCATCAACGGCATTTTCCGGATGTGACTAGATATAGGCTACGGCTCACCATGCACCACGCACGACGCGACAGTGTGTGGGGACGCTTGCCGGGTGGTGGGCAAGCGGCTACGGAACGGATGATGATAAAAGGGTATGGTTGGTACCAGGAGCGTGTAAATCTGACTGTTGCATTCCTTGTTATTTTCTGGAAGGGGGGAGTTCAGAGATGCGTACTATAACATGAATATTGGCCACTGTTATTCCAGTAAAATTCCAGTAAAAATAAAATGTTGATTTTACTACTTGTGTCGTGTCTATTCGTGGCTTATATATGTTGCAGCTCTGATTAATACAATGTTCTGAGTCGTATTTTACTTCCATGGCCGCCCAGATATGATGTGTCCCACGTTTTGATCGACGCTGTCACCAATCCTTGCCAATCCGATCATCACGCGACCATCCAGTTCGTCTCAATTTTCAACTACATACAACATTCCTGTCCAGGTCCACCAGTTCGGAAAGGGATTCTCACAATAAAGTCCAAGCTCGAACGATGGGTATTTTAATCGAGATTCCACAATAGTGAGCGTCAGCCCATCAGCCGCCTGGCAAGCTGGATTGAAGCTTGAGGGGGCCTAGATGATGTAATTTGTAACCACGTCGCATGACGTCGTCCCGTGCTCGCCAACGAGCTAAACTGAACCCCGTTAATCGACTCCGTCCAGCATAAACCGGATCAGCAGCGTCTCCATGCACTGACAGCCGGCGCCTTTCTATTTCACGCGACTTTGACACATTTACCAAAGTAATAGAACGACATAGATCTTTCTTCGTTGTGACTCTTCCATTCCTTCGTTTTTCTTGTTTGCTTGCTGTGCCTCTATTCTACCTAGCGCCCAGACACTAAGATACCCATCAATCCATTTCCACCGCTACTGTTTGTACCTATCGATATGGCCTCCCTCCTGCGCCAAATCGTCGCTGGGCCGCGCTCAAAACATCCCGAGGCGGGGCTGGATCTATGCTATGTTACGGATAACATAGTCGCGACGTATGTTCAATGATTATCATAATGCTACACACCCATACCCAAGAATAACCAGCTTACCAATTGCCTGCTTGCGACAGATCCGGCCCATCCCAGACCTACCCACAACGCGCCTACCGAAACCCCCTCGACCGCCTCGTCGAGTTCCTAGACAAGAAGCACGGCAAGGACTGGGCGATATGGGAGTTCCGCGCCGAGGGCACGGGATATCCCGACAACCTGGTCTACGATAGAATACGGCACTACCCGTGGCCCGACCACCACCCGCCCCCGTTCCGGCTCGTGCCGATGATCATGGCCAGCATGCGCAACTGGCTCAACGGCAACGAGCTGGACGCGGACGGCGTGGCGGGCGGGCCGGGGACCATCGGCGTCCCCAACGAAGAGGAGGAGAAGAGGCGGCAGCAGGCCAACACCGAGAACCACAACCTGCTCGAGAAGGTCCTCGACACCTGGAAGGGCACCGACAAGAAGAACCCGCGCATCGTCGTCGTCCACTGCAAGGCCGGCAAGGGCCGCAGCGGGTCCATGGCCTGCAGCTACCTGATCTCGCAGTGCGGCTGGACGCCCGAGCAGGCCCTCGCGCGCTTCACGGAGCGGCGCATGCGGCCCAAGTTCGGCCCCGGCGTCAGCATCCCCAGCCAGCTGCGCTGGATCGGCTACGTCGACCGCTGGACCAAGGGCGGCAAGAAGTACGTCGACCGCGAGCTCGAGATTGTCGAGGTGCACGTCTGGGGCCTGCGCAACGGCGTCAAGCTGTGCGTCGAGGGCTTCGTCGACGAAGGGAAGAAGATCAAGGTGTTCCACACGTTCCACCGCGACGAGCGGCTCGTGGTCGAGGGCGGCGCCCCCGGCAGCACGGGGCTCATGGATTCGCTATACGACATGGCCGGGTACGGCATGAGCCCGGGGACCGAGAAGCAGATCCTCGACGAGGCGCGCGAGACGGACGTGCAGAACGGCACCAATTTCACGGGCCAGTCGCCGGTCCAGTCGCCGGTCGCCAAGAGCCCGGATACCCCTGTCGGGAAGAGCGGCGATTCTACGCCTGTCGCGTCCGGCTCCAGCACACCGTCAAAAGCGCCCGAACAAAAGACGTCCCGAAGCCACACCCCCAAGCTCATCTCGCGCAACATGTCCAGCATGAGCATCAAGGACAAGATGCCGATGCGGAGCAAGTCCAAGAAGCAGCACGAGAAGCACGAGAAGCAAGAGAAGCGAAAATCCAACAGCCTTTTCGTCGAAGACACGGCCGCCGAAGAGGAGGCGGAGGCTTCTACTTCTTCTTCGAAACCGGCAGCGGCAGGCACCGCCCCCGAGGAGGAGAACGTGGACCCGGAGCCCGGCGGCCAGGCCGTCATCTTCAAGCCCAAGCAGCCGATCCGGCTGCCGACGAGCGACGTCAACATCGACCTGGAGCGCCGCAACCGGGCGCCGTCGTCGATGGGCCTGACGATGGTGACGGCGGTGGCACACGTCTGGTTCAACGCCTTCTTCGAGGGCAACGGGCCTGAGCGCGACGGCGAGCCCGAGACCAACGGCGTCTTCGAGATCGACTGGGACAAGATGGACGGCATCAAGGGCTCGAGCCGCAAGGGGACGCGCGCCGCGGACCGCATCGCCGTGGTCTGGCGCAGCGTCGTGCCCAAGGGGCCCGAGGCCGAGGCCGCCGCGGCCAAGAATGGAGGGGTGGCGGGGGACGAGATCGACCAGCCGTCGGTCGGCTCGCCGGTGCCGCAGATGGAGCCGGCGGACTGGAAGGGGGATAACGATGAGGACCCGGCCCAGGAGAAGAAGCTGGGGCTGCGGGTGACGAGCCCCGACAGCGCCGAGGTCAGCGCCGCGAGCAGTCTCTTTGGCGGGGATGATGCGAAGCCCCGCGAGGACGATGCGGATTCGTTTGAGGGGTTGAAGAGCGATATGCCTGGCAGCAATGTCGGTAGTGAGTCGAAGAAGGCGGAGGAGGAGAGTAACCGGGGTCGCAGCACGGAGAGTAAGGCGAGTGAGGATAAGAAGTTGGAGGCGTATGCGGAGAAGTTGCCTAGTCCCGAGGGTGGGGAAGGGGAGAGCAGCAGTAGCAACAACCAAGGGGCCAGCGGCAGCAGCAGCAAGTGAGGCAGGTAACAAGCCCCTTTCCCGTTTGGGTTGAAGGATAGAGATAACCCCTTGCGGATTAATTGGACGGTGTAGAGTTTACGTGAAATCATAGTTGCCTTTTTTGCCCGTCCTATCATAACAACACAATGGCAAGCGCCGGAGTTTGGTTTTCTCGTTTCGTTTGGGTGGATGTTTTCTTGGGTCAGAAGTCATACTGTCACTGGTCTAGCCTCGCGACGGAGATTATTACGGGATTACAGCTTGCGTTGCGATATCTTTCTACGTGACATCCGATTTTGGTAATTTTAAGATGGATGTGATTGAAGTTGCTATCCAAGGTTTATGATGCCATTGTATTGGAATGCATCCCGTGAGTCGGTTCCCAATTGATTCCTGTAGATCAGTCTTGTATTATCATTTACATTATTGAATTTTTCGTTGCTGAACGACTTGATTGGTGGTTATGTCAGCAACCAAGGACGACTCTTTGTCGGCGGATCTTGGAATGAGTTGACATTGTCGCTTCAGGGGTTGGCTGTCATACGGAAAAGAATAATCCCCTCCCTTCAGTAAAATCACGAAACCCAAGCTCATAACTGGTTACCGGGAGCCACAACTCAACGTTTTTTGTTCAGCTTCCTTAAACAATTGTCTTAAAGAATTGTCAAATGACGAACGTAATGTATATTGCTCACGATCCTGTTCCTCTTTGCGAGTTTGTAAGTAGCAAACGAGGTCTGTCTAGGCTACAGATTCAAGGCAAATAAGGGGCACCCACTGCCCTTCCAGTACTTATACTCACTTCCTCCGCAATTCAGACTTTGAACTTGAAATTTCTCTCCATCACCGTTTCGAAATTGGACGAAACCATCGCATTGTGATCTATCTTCTTGTGTCACTCACACACACCCAATCCTGACGTCAGTTTACTGACAACTTCAACTCTTGACAACTACTCACCGTCTAGGCTCAACGGAGCCAAGACCCAGGTGAGGCTATCGAGTCGCGCAGAAGCCCCTTCGCTCGCCATGTCAGCCGGTCCTAAGCGCGGCGCGGGTGGGGGTAGCACGTCGGGGTCCGGACCCGGTCAGGGATCTCAACGCGGGTCTCAGTCGCCTGCGCAGCATCCCCCGTTGACTGACAGAACTGCCGACAAGGGCAAGGGACCGGCCAGAGAACCGGAGAACCAGGATGATGCATCCAAGGGCGAGGAGAATGCCCAGGCTGGTGGTTCTGGAGGAAAGGGAAAGGAAGAGAAGAAGAAGCTAAGTGAAGAGCAGATTATCGGAAAGCGGGTCGATCTACCTATCGAAGCATACGCTAAGGTATGTCCCGGCTTCTCGACTTCACATTGAAGAGCCACTGACACAAAGCGAGTACAGTATGAGGATCTCCCGCCCTTCAAGATGCGGCCAGCAGGAGACTTCAAGGCAGGCAACGTCACAACAAAAAGTTCGGTCAATCTATTCACGGTGACGAAGACTCCAACAAATAACGTCTACTTGTACAGTGTAAAGAACCCTAAAGTCGCTAGTTTCTCAAACGATTTCTGACACTGTTCCGCCAGGTATCTGTAGTAGAGAGGGACAGACCTGCCCGAGGTCTTGTCGGTGAACTGTGGAGAAGCGAGGTCGTACAGAGGCGCATTAAAGCTAAGCCTTATGGGAGCGCCCATTGGATCTTCAACGGTTACAATCTCGCTTGGTAGGTATGCCAGTTTGAAGATGCGGTAGGAGCTAACCGCGACGCAGGTCATCTCTGAAATTGGAAAAGGACGAGGAGAGAATCACGGTGGTTCTCGTCTCGCCGTCAAAGAGGGAGGTGGCCATGACCTTGGTTGTCAAGTTCACCAAGGACGTTGAGATGTCGTCCCTCAACAATTACCTCAATGGCGCGAAAGGGTGGACTAAAGCTGCCACTGACTGCTTGAGTAAGTACAATAAATGCCATGGGCACTGAGACCGTGCCTTTACTGACTGGCATATGCCGCAGATTTCCTCGACCATGCCCTCCGCCAGACACCTTCCATCAAGCGTACTCTAATCGGGAAGAACTTCTTCACTCGACCCGAGGGGGAGGGTGAGGATAAAAGTCACATACACAGGTTGGATGGGTTCGTTGAAGCGAACAAGGGTAGCTTTGCTTCTCTCCGGATTAGTAGAGTAGGGCATCCATTTCAGAACCACCAGAATAAATGACTCGCCTGCTAACTGGAAGTAAAGTGCCTAGAGGAGAAGAAGAACCGCGGACTGGCGGTCAACCTAGATGTTGCCAACACGGCGTTCTGGCAGCCACTCCTCCTTATCGACACGGTTACTGCAATGGTCAAGAAGGAATACGACCGCAGGCCTGATCAGGGTATGTTACTGTAGAGCTAGATGGAATAGCCTGGCACTAATAGTATCTACCAGATATCGACTTTCGCTGGTTGTTGCCCACGAGAAATAACAGAGGACAAGTGTTCGAGCCGGCAGCATTCCCTTGTCTTCGTCACCTCCACAAGCTGAAGTTTCGAGTCCACATCCCAGACAAAGCCACTCAGAGCCAGAAGATACACACGATCGACTGCTTGTATTTCAATACGGAACTGCCTACTGGCGCCAACTCCAAGAATGTCGAGTTTTCAAAGGACGTCGACGGCAAGTCGCAGACGATCAGTGTATTCAATCACTTCAAAGAATTCCACAAGTATACCATCGAGAAAGACCAGTACCCTCTTGTCAAGACAATCAAGAACGACTACTTCCCCCTTGAGGTTTGCCGCTTGCTTGCGTTGCAAAAGTACCGCTATAAGCTGGACTCGGATCAAGTAAGCATACTGACTGCCCTGTATCTTCTCGGGACTCTTCCTAATGCCCACTGCAGACTACCGAGATGCTCACTAAAGCAGCCACCTACCCGCATGTGCGGTGCGCGGACATTGCCGACGCAGTCGAGAAGCTTAACTGGGAAAATGATATTAATCTGACCACGTTTGGTATCAAGATCAGCAAGACGATGCAGATCTGCAAGCCACGGCTTCTCAACAAGCCGTTTATCCGGTATGGCGGTAACAGTTTCTTCCCCCCTCACAATGCCGCAAACCTCGTGGGCAAGGTGTTTCACGAATGCAAGCAATCGACGAAGGCGGTTTTCGTGAATCTCACAGGCCGCAACCAGCCCGACATGGCAAGATACTGGGAAAGGCTCAAAGCCACCTTCAAGTTGCATGCCGGTGCGAATCAGGCCAGCCCCCTCAACCAGGTGGATTACGTCAACAATTGCAGCAGCATAAAGCAGCTAGACTTAAACCGTGGCTATGATCTTGTCTTGGTTCTCATCTTCAAGAAGAATACTCCTAAATATCAGGAGATCAAGAAGTATTTGGACTGCACAGCAAAGGTTCCATCTCAAGTCATTACTGTCTATACCGCGAGCAGGAATATCAAAAATGATAACACACCATATTGGTCCAACATCTGCATCAAGCTCAACGCCAAGCTGGGTGGTGTATCTTACACCTCCAACAAAGCGCAGAATGCAGCAGAAAAAGCATTCGATCTCCCTACTATGGTGATTGGTCTTGATGTCTCCCATGCTGCGCCTGGGAGCGAACAGCAGTCAATGGCAGCCATGAGCGTCTCTTTGGACAAATCAGCGGCGTTCTACGGAGGTTCATGCCAGGCAAATGGGACCCGGGATGAGCTTGTCGGGCTTCCTGTCATGCGCTCTCTTCTCAAGGACCTATTGAAGCATTGGGTCGACACGTTGGGCTTCAAACCTATGCAACTCTTTTATTTCCGTGATGGAGTATCTGACGGGACATTCCAAGCTGTCATCAACACCGAGGTGCAGGCTATCAAGGATATATTCAAGGAGTGCGGCTACGCTGAACCCAAAGTTATAGCCATCATCGCGACCAAGCGACATCACGTTCGGGCTTTCATCGGGAGCGGCAGGCCCGACAACCCCGGTCCTGGCACTTACATCGAGGACGCGGCGACTCATCCCCAGCACTGGGACTTCTTCCTCTACTCGCACAAGGCCATCAAAGGCACATCGCGCCCGGTCCACTACCAAGTCATCTTGGATGAGATCAGCTGCGGTCGACTTGACCTCGCGAACTTGATTTTCCGCCAGTGCTACCAATACTGTCGCTGCCCCACCCCGGTATCACTGCATCCCGCCGTCTACTACGCCCACCTGATTTCCAAGAGGGCACCAGCTCACCTTGACGGGGATAACGCGATGTCGATCGGCCCATTGGCAAAAACGATGTGGTTCGTCTAGAAATCTCTTCTGCTCTAGTCGTCGTGTGCCAATGTTGTCGGTGGAACTGCCGCTCATCCCCCAGTATACGTGGAAGGGCTATAACAACATATTGCCTGTATTCAGGGGGCGGGTTGGCGCCATCGGCTGAATAACGGCCATCTCCGCATCGAACAGCGCTCAAAGTTGCTATCACAACTGGTTCGGTATTGTTTGTCTGTCAATACTGACAACCACAGAACTCACACTTCACTTCTTACGCTCGCTTGCCCCTCTATTTGACCTTTCTCTCCTTTTCCAACCGCTGTCACTCGTTTCAGACACTCCACCCGTTATTTTCAAGGCATTCTGCCCCTTTTCCTTCTCCACAGTCGCTACCACAATTTCTCACTCAGTCACTCGTTAACACAACCAACTATCGTCTCTCGTTCTAACACAGAAAACTCCCTTTACCAGGGCGAATGGGTATATCGTTACATTCCTAGCTTCTCCCTAACTTGGTGGACAGGTTCCGCAATACCTTGCTGGCAAAGATGGTATGGCACCGGAAGGGGGTGGCCTACAGACAAAGCAATGGTACGAGGGCATGATCTGGAAGCTCTCACGTTTGGTCAATCCGCGGTCATTAGATAGCTTTGGAATGAAGACATCATGTTGCCCATCGAAAATTGACACCACAAAAATGACACATTCAGCGAACATGTGATATGAACGGCATCTCGTCCAGGTTGACTAACAATCCCACGCTAACTTGTGCCTGCAATTACTTCCAAAGTGCGCATAGCCAAATGACTTCGCCGACAGCCTCCGCAAGCGATTTCGTACAGGCCTTGACACCCAGTGACGACACCTCGGGAAAAAAGACTGGGGAACTTGGCATATTCATACTTCCGTTTCGGCATACGAATCACGAGTTTCGTACATGGCTCCACGTAAATTGTACTTGCCTGTCGGGCTTTCCATTAGGCTAACTAAAGAACCGAGAGTGGTCATGATCTAGAAACGAAACGCGAACCTTGTCTGTCACTCCGTGACTGGCAGCTTGAGCAACCACGGAGCGAAGACACCACGCAAGTCAAAGATTTCGCGGCGTCTCGCCAACGCCTACCTCTATCCTCTTGGCTCATCCTGTCTCTGGCCGCCATAGAACTTCCTTCTCCGGCAACTGTCCATACAATCTCGGACCGAGACGACCATTGTCACATCCTGCTTTGCCGAGCGAAACTGTGGTTGGTTTCACCGATTCGCTACACAGCTTCAATCATCGCCAATATAGATTAGGCAGCATGGTTTCTCGTATGCCTCTGGAGTGAAATCTTCGTCACTCGAGACCTCGTCGTTAGGGTCTACGGAAGCGTCGGGGTCAGGGTCGTTACCGGGATTCTTCGGCGGTGCTGGAACGAGAGACGATAGGTCCTGGCATATTGGCTTGTCGTGGAGGAAGTTCCAGATATCGATATCCAGGTGCTGTACATGTGCTGCGACCTTGTCCACGATTTTCTCCGGGACCCCGTCCAGCTCCTCGATTTCGTCCAGAAAGATACGACGGTACTGGGTACCGAAACCCCGGGAGCGTCGGTATCGCGCATCAATCTTGTTACGCTGCGTGGCCTCGAGGCTGTGATGTCGTTCGACAATGTTGGCCATGTCCCCGACGCCGAAACCCGCGATTCCGTGGTCATCGTCCTCGAAATTCCCCCGATCGTAGCTTTCCACGAGGCATCCGCCAAGCAAAGTCGACCAGAATGCGAATCTTGAGCAGTGCTCGATCAGGTGCGAGAGGTACAACTCGACCTTTTCGTTTACCATCGATCCGTGCCCCAGTACCTGGCTCAAACTCAGTCTCAACTGATCGGGGCTGTCTTGGTATTCGTCCTTCAGGTCGAACTCGATGAAATCGTAAAGCTCATGCCACATGAAAGTGTTCTCCAAGCTGTCGAGTAGCTCTTTCACGTTGTCGGGGCTGGTGCCGGCGTCGGAAGCGAACAAAGGGCGAAGATGGATAAGCTGACTGACCATGGTGTCAACGGCAGCCTGCAAGGTTTGGACGCCGTCGATCAAGGAGTCCAAGAAGACGTGGTATGGCTTGTCCGCAACAGCGCGGACCGCTGACGTGTTTGTGTTGACAAGGACCGCCATTTCTTGCGGCGAATCGCGAAAGACACGTCGGAGCTGAAGCGGTATGGGGTGTACGGGCGATAGCTGTGATCCAAGAATCGCGATAACCTTAGCAGTCATCCTACGTGCCTTTTCGCTGACTGGTACGTATGCGTAGATGATTCCGTTCTTCTTGGCGAATGTAGCACGTGTCCAGCCTTTCTCGGTCCGAAATTCGGGTTCGCCAAGCTTTACGTCATCCTCCTTTTGTTGCACGCGTGGGCGTTTGCGGCGGCTGTCGTTATCATCGCTGTCGTATCTGCCATAGCTGTCGTCGCTGTCATCGCTGTCGTCGCTTTCATCCGAATGTTGTCTCTTGTTAGCAGCAGCCTGGGGCTGCGAGCCCCCAGAAACCGCAGGCAAGCGCGCTCGGAGATCCCGGATCTCCTGCTCGAGGTCGCTGATCTTTTGCGCTTGCTTATCCGCCTCGGCCGTGGCGTCTTTGATGGACGTTTCGGTGGTGCCGGCATCGCGAAGGTATTCGTACGAGGTGCGTAGGGTACGATCCAGGACCTCTTGGTACGTTTTGGCGGTAGTCTCCTGATCGGTCCGACCCGCCTTGTGCTTTGCAAGCTCGTTCTCGAGCTTCTCCAAGTTATCCCGTTTCTTTGACAGATCTCGCTTCAGATAATCGAGTCTTGACTCTTTGCTTCTAATCTCGTATCGGGTAAGCAGTGTGGGATCATCGTCAGAATCATCGTCGGAATCGATTTCGGCGAATGCCATCGATGCGTGCGTATCGTAAGAATCATGCTCATCGATGCCGAACTCATATCGGTCCGTATGGGATAGGTCCATGTTGAATGACTAGCAGTAATTGAGCGTATTCAGACTCTGTGGGGAGTGTCGTGGTGAGTTTGGTAGTTTGGCGATGGTGAGAAAGTGTGATGATTTGGGGGAAAAGTTGAGTCGGTTTGGTTCGCAAGAGTTGGGTTGGCGTGACTTCCTCTAAATTCAATTTCCCCAAACGGTATCAGGTGAGAAACCATTGAATGGTTGTAGATTGCCAGATCAGCCAATTGTCATGAGGAAGCGTCAAGAAAGGTGGTGAGGTTCAGGGCTTTTCAAGGCAATGAATGATTCGTGGCTGCTCAAACATACCAGTACAGCCACTGTTATCTTGATTGGACTGGCCAACTCACTGATTGTGACACTGATATCAGAGAAAATGAATACACCATCGAAAATTGAATGTGGTGTAACGTATTCTGGTGCCCCGTTCCTATCGTCCTGTGTGGCCTTTCGCTGTTGCCATGGCACAGAATTGTTGATGAAGCCTTAATATTCAATAGCGACGGTTTATCTGTTGGGGGAAGCATCAAATTACAGCATCGAAGTAGACTTCACAGGTCAGGATCTACCTACGCTTACTCGAACAACCCAATGAATGTGAATAAGTCAAATATCTTGACATATAAATCCTTCGTCCTCAACATCTCCACCGGACTATCAGATCGGTCTGATCACTTCCGCTCTTTCCCTCGGCCAACGTGGGCCAAAGCAAGCCACTTCCTAAATCAAAAGGCAGTTACAGACTACTGGGAAATAGCTCAAGTCACAAATGGAAAGTGCAGCTTGTCAACTTAGCCGGTCACTTGTCCGCAGACACTCCTATATAACATGGCCGCGGCAGTCACTAACTCGCCCCTCCGATGGGGCTTCCCAATGACGCGGCCATCTGTGATACTGGCGGCAAATAAATTGATGGGTTTCGGCCGGCGTAGTGAAAGTGGGCCACAGGTATGACGAGTGCGACGCTGGCCAGTTGATCGGGGCCCGGGTTGCAACCTCTCTTTCTTGGCTCAACGCCGGAAGGGCGGCTGGCCATTAGAAAAGTCCGCAGTCCGCAACGCGGCTGGTTGACGCGGCGAAGCTACATTGCGGCCCCTTGAAGTCTACAGTCGTGCTCGAGGGCTCCTTGGCAGCCCCCCTGATAGTCTGCTTCCGGCAACCAGCCACCCAGTCGGTGACTCGTAGACTTCGAGTGAGATCCTCAGGTTTTGACTGAACATTACGCTTGAATAGCTCTTAAAGTTATGAACACGAGAAGATAACCTGCTCTATGTGAATCTTTTGTCCATGTTGGCCTTGGCTGGTATCGAACCAAAATTCATGACGCCAAAAGAAATTGAACACGATTCGGTGCCAGTACGAAGTTTTCGACCACCACCTCGCCCCTCCACATATCATCTACATGCGTCTGGGGGAGAATTCCTATCCGTGCTCCATACGAAAAGTCTCACGCGTTGTTCGTTACGAGTTTGCTGTTTCTGTTAGGCGACTGACTCGACGTTGAATCAAGGCTGCAGAACAGCAAAACCAGCTCAGCCCAAACGCGCCTTGGCGCCTGTTTGACGTCTTGGGGGTTTGTGGGTTGGAGTTTCAGGCATGAGCGTGTTCTAGAAGGAGAATCTCAACGTCTTAATTTCATTTATTCGAAACGATGTTCTGGTTTCCTGGACTGAAGAATCGGACGGCCCAATACATCAGACGGTATGTAACTCGTCCCGTTTCCGTCCGGACGACGCCGGGACAGTCCTTGGGATGCGTGTCAAACAATGTCGCCAATTCCTATCATGATCGGCTGATGGCTTGGCTCACACAATCCAGACGATCTGGGCTCGTCTCTGGTTACTCATGATCAGTTTCTGATTTGAGTCCCCGATGAACAAAGTTGGCCAAATGCCAGAGGCCCAGATCCACTTAGAGCCGCAACGTTGTTAGGCGGGGAGAGGACTGAAGATCTGCCGGGACCTGGATCTGCCGGGTATGGGAGGCGGCATTAACGACGATGGATTTCAGAAGACATAATAGGGCCTAGATTCCCACGATCTGAATCCAACGACCTGGGGACCTGCCTGAAACGTACCGGGGCACTGACCGGGTCACCCCCGTGAACGCCTTTTAAGCGCCAAGCCTGGCAGTGCTGGCGATAAAACCAGACTAGCAAAACGTCGGCCCCACTCCCCCGGGCTATCAGATCGGTTCCATACACTTTATTTCAAGCTGAACCCTGCGCACATCTATACCCAACCCGCCTGCATGGGTCCTCGGCTGTGTAAACGCGCAACGCCTGCTCCAGAACAATCCTGTTTCCACGATACCGCGATGTCCGACTGCGATGGGGCCCCGTAGTATGTGGTTACATCGGAGGTTTTGAACGGTTGATTATTTGATATCCTGGGGCTATACCGACAGCATCCAGGCCCTGATTGAGACTCAGGAGATGGTTGGTTTCTCAGTGCACTCCATCTCCTATTCTCCTATATATCTTGGCTCAACGTCTCGGGGCTGTCTATATTTTCTTTTTCATCATCATCCAAACTCATCAGTGACGACCAATTCGATCTCTTATCTTTCTCTACAGTGGCCGGCCGCTCTTTGTATTACCTTAAACAATAACTTCGCCCGAATCCTCGACCATCCCCATTCCAAAACCAAGTACTTTCGAAGTCCCACACCACACTCACCGGCATCATGCACGCCCCCTCCGTCGCTCAGGTCCTCGCCTGTGGCCTGGCCACCACGGCCGCCTTCCAGCTCCCCAACACGCCCTTCAACCGCCGCAGCGCCGTAAGTCATCCTTTATCCTCATTCCGTGTACTCAAGGTAGCTGACATTTCCATGCTAGGGTGTGATCGCCGCCCTCGCGGCCCCGGCTGCTGCCCGACCTGCTCCTGCCGGCGCCGCCGTACACCATGTTGCCAGAGCCGCCGCCTCCTCTGCCGCCGCGGCTCCTGCTAAGGCGTCAGGAGCCGCCGGAGCCGCCGCACCTCCCCCTCCTCCGGCCGCTAGTGGCGCGGCACCGCCTCCTCCCCCTCCAGCCGCTAGTGGCGCGGCACCGCCTCCTCCCCCGGCTGCTGGTGCCGCCGCACCTCCTCCTCCCCCGGCCGCTGGCGCTGCTGCACCGCCGCCGCCCCCCGCCGCTGGTGCCGCCGCACCTCCTCCTCCTCCGGCCGCCGGTGCCGCGCCTCCTGCCGCCGGCGCTGCTCCCCCTGCCGTTGCCGGTGCTGCTCCCCCTCCTCCTGCCGCCGCAGGAGCGGCTCCTCCTGCTCCTCCCGCTGGTGGTGCCGCTCCCCCTGCTCCAGCTGCAGCAGCGTAAGTATAGACTTGATACCATTCCCTGATAGAATGTATGCTGACTCTTTTGATAGTGCTGGTGCTGGTGCTGGTGCTGCCGCCGCCGCGCCTCCCGCCAAGGCTGCCGCCGCCGCTCCTGCCGCCGGTAGTGCCGCGCCTCCTGCTAAGGCTGCTGCCCCGGCTGCTGCCCCGGCTGCAGGCGGCGCTGCCCCTCCTGCCCCTCCCGCCGGTGGTGCTGCCCCAGCTGCCCCAGCGGCCGGTGCTGCCGCCCCTCCTGCTCCCCCGGCTGGTGGTGCCGCCCCGGCTGCCCCGCCTGCTGGTGGTGCCGCGCCCCCTGCACCGCCTGCTGGAGGCGCTGCCCCGGCCGCCGGCGCCGCCGCTCCTCCTGCTGGCAGCGGAGCCCCCAAGCCACCTGCCCGCCGCTGAGTGGATTGGCCGCGCTCCAATTGCCACCACCACACCGCCACCTGACGCCATACCTTCGGGCTTCGTGACTGCGTGTTCCAGCATTAGCAGCACACATCTGCAAGCCTACGCCTTCCTCTCCTTTTCGTGGATGATCCACCTGTTTGTCTTATAGACCGGCTATGTGTCATGAATGTATCTATATACCCACTCATTTTGTAACTTTTATCCCCCTTCTCCACGGTCCTTTCCTTTTTATCTGTATATAGATATATGTCTTATGAAAACACAATTACTTTCCTTTGGATGAAGACCCGGAAAGCAATGGGGTCGTCTCCTTTATGTGTGAGATAGATTTCGGAGTCCGACTATAGAATGATTGAGGGTGCTATTACTTGTTCATTCCAGATTCTACCATATATATTTGCAGCTGGCGGAAGCAATTATCTCATCCCATGCCAACCACTCAATTTCAAACCGACCTTAGACAGGCCCATGTATCTGGCTCTTGAACCACTTATCTCCCAATGATGCCAAAGTGTGCCCAAACCTAACTCAACGCGCATTCTCAACTCAGCAGCCCTGGCCAGCAAAGTGCTTCGAATGTAGAGGACTTTGTTCCATTATGGTAGCATCATCGAGTTATATATACAGAGACCCCCCCTGCTCCAACGAACGACCCCGAGGCCGCGCATACCTCCAGGCCCCATCACGATCCCCCGTCCCTCGAACCCGCCCCGACCCCCGCGCCAGACTCGCATGCCCCCGCCCGATGCTGACATGGTGTCGCAAGTGATACGTATTCACTCTTCCACACTCCACCGTCGTCTCGTCCGCCATCATCTTCTGGACCTCGGCGGGCAGCCTCTGGTAGCCCGATCGAAACTGCCGACGCTCAAGCGCCTCGCACTCTTTCAACAATCGATTGCATGTCGCGTGCCCGAAGGACTCGTCGGCTCGCTCCCGGCACGCCGCCAGGGCTTGGCGGGGCGTCGTGCCCGCCGCGTCCGGCCGGTCCAGGTCGCGGTCACCTGCGGCCCCGGCTTCGGTCAGCATCCTCATCATCTCGTCCTGGGCCCTGAGCGCGGCGTCGAACCGGACGAAGGTGTTGCCGTAGCCGTCGCTGGGCTCGAGAATACACTTTGCGGCGATGTGCAGCGGGAGCTCCCTTTTGCCATTCGTTGTGTCGGCGCGTACGTGGTGTTGCAGCAACCACTGGACCAGGTCTTTCCAGCGCCAGCACCGGGAGGCGAGATGGAGCAGCGTGTTGCCGTTCGCGTCTACGCCGTGGAGTTCGGCGCCGTGTTGGAGGAACTGATCGAGGTCGGCGGGCGACACGTGGCGGTTCGCGCATGAGGGCATGTCGCTGCGGGAGAGGAGGGTGAATAAAGGCGTGCGGCCCTCTTCGTCTTTGACGTTGGGATCAGCCTTCTTGTCCAGCAGAAACCCGGCCACGTCCGCCGACTCCAGCAGAGACGCATAGTGCAGTACCGTCCTACCACACCGGTCCTGAATGTCAAGCTGAGCCGAGTCGCACGCAAGCAAGAGCTCTAAGCAGGCCTTCGTCTTGTCGGACGTTAGTATGTGTCTTCCATCCCAGACATCCCCTGGTATATAAAACATAGCGGCGTCGAGGGTGGTCCAGTGAAACGGTGTCATTCCGTTGCTGTCGCGAGCGGCGATCATGGACTTGGCGTCGGTGCCCCCGGCTTGGAGCAGTAACCTCACACCCGCGACGTTCCTGTAGTGACAGGCGAGATGGAGCGGAGTCACGTCTTCCGTCCGCTCCCCTTGTTCGGTATCTTGGGACTGGCGGACTTTGATGTGGATATCGCAGCCGCCTTCGATCAGGCGACTGATGAGTTTCCCGCTTGCAAAGCTCAAAGCAAGCGTCAGGGCAGTGTCCACTATTGGGTTCGTCGGCTCACGGCGTACGTCTGTGCTGGCAGATTCCTCTGGCTTCATCGATTGCGTGATGACGTCCCAGCTAGGTTTTCCCCATTCGCCGTTGAAGCTTTGGTCATTCCTATCTCGGGCAAGCAGTAAATCCAAAGCCTCCTGATCGGTATAGTCCGACCCGAGATCCCAACCGGGAACCAGAAGCTCAACTTCGTCGATGAACCGTTTGCTCCAGCAGCATCGCTTGTCGCGGACATTGGCGCCTCGGTCGAGCAGAAGATGCACGACCTCCTCTCGGCGTGCATGCCAGATGTGTCCAGGTGTCCTGACTTCGGGACAGACGTCGAGCCGGCGAGGAGGGAAGCTTTCCAGAGTACTCAGCAGAAGACTGCCGTGCGGCCCGGCCGAGCTCAAAGACTCTGCCGCCGCGTCCATGCGGTTGTCGAGTATCCAGCGTGCGACCTCGACCTGGCCGTTGCGGCATGCTCTGTACAGCGAAGGGGCCCAGTCGGTCTCTCCCGCAGCTGCCATCAGGATCCGAAGAGCCTCGAGGCTTCCGACGGCGGCAGCAAATGGAATGGCGGCATTATGAATAGTACCATCGGGACGGACAATTATCCATGCCTTGATATCAGGGTGTGCCATCAGATGCTCTCGGACTCCGACGACATTGTCCTCCCTGATGAGCTGGTAAATTTCGTTGCCGGCCCACTCGCCCTCGCCCGTGTCGGATATATCGCACATGGCTCTTGGTTGACGTGTAGTGAAGTACAATAGAGAAGAAGAAAAGCAATTGCAGGCTATATTCGAACGTACTGGGTATAATACCCCCTTATTGAGTTTGTATTTTTCGATGTAACCCTTTCTTTGTGGTTCTTCAGTTTCTGCCGGGGAGCCTTACTAGTATGAATCGAAAGAAAAGAAGAAGAAGGGATGCCAATGCCAAGATCTAGCAAAGAAGAGTTGGCTGACGCGAGGATCGTGTCTCCTTAGTATGTCAGTACCAGATGGGCCTCCTTCGGGCAATGGGACGATGCGATGAAGCCCAGATGGGTACAAGCGTCGGGGTGACTCATTCGCCGCCTACCCACCAGAACAACAACGCCCGGCGTATCCTACGTAGCATTCGTTGTACGGCGCAACCGGCGCTCTGCCCATCCAGACTTGGTGCATCCCGCCTGGGTGGCGCTCACTTCGGGCCTGGTCGGCGTCGCAGCCTACCGATCCTGCATTTGCCGTTGGTCTCGACCCTGTCCCGCAGCAGAAGAGCCCCGCTGGAAGAGGATGCCAGAGTGGTGGGCCGTCCGTCAAAGGCGGGCCCGAGGCCGAGCTTCGAAGCAGTCATGTTGTTCCTCCAGATCAGATCCAGGGCCCAAGTTCTGCTACGTACTGTCCGCCGGCACGATGAAGCTCCCATGCCTGCTCTGCCTACCCCGAGCACGCCCTTTGATCTGGAGCTGTAGGCCAGTCTTGCGCGTGTCCAAGGAGATAGATGCCCCTGGCGGGTTTTCTTTGTCTACGGCAATGCCGACGTTGACATTCCTGTCGTCCGTGAGATTGTAGCAAGCGGTCTTGGCCTGGACCTGGTTAAAAGTCCCCCTGCAGGCTGCGACAGGAGCCGTCGACGTTTGAAAGCGAGAACTTCGTCGTCTCCTCAGATGAAGCCGTTGAATGGCTACGACAACTGGGTTGCAAGAAGTGAGAGTGACTTTGAGTGAGGGAGTTGTTAGCAGCTCGAAGACTCTTTTCTCATGTGTAAACAAGACAGACTTGGGCTGTATGTATATCAAGACGTATTCGACCTCACATTTGGTATGGTGCCAATCCAAGTCGGAGGAAAAGGAGACATATAGTCCCCAACTGCGACCTAGGGGCTACAGCCGTGAAAAGCAAACAAGACATCACCAAAACACAAAACACCAAGACAGCATAAGCAGAAACCGCGCGGGTTATTGGATTCAACCAGGGTATAAATTCAAAACTCCAATAAACAGCAAAGGACCGTCGAGAAGTTTACGGGGAACCTATAAGCCTTATCCTCCGCTTGACCAAATATATACCCGAAAGAAGATTCGTTTGTGCACTTGTCTAGTCGTCGTCTCGAGAATCCGTCCCGACATTCCCACAGCAGCACACGCGCCGTAAGTCTATAGCCCCGTAAAAAAGATAAAAAAGAGTTTTCCGTCATTAAAAGGAGAAAAAAGTGCCCAATGGCCCGTCATATCATGTATGTCGTAGAAGAGAAGTGAAGTTTTGTTTTGTTGTTGGTGTCCAGGTGAGAAAACCGATGAACACGAACGAAGAGTCCGTGGCTCGACACGGACTGAGTGACTGGCCCCCCTAAGTCCCCCAGGGAGTCCCGCGGGGGTGATGGATGGATGGATGGCTCAACATCCAGCATGGCGTCGACGACCGTCTAGTTGGGGAGCGGCAGAGCGACGGGGTAGCTCCTCAGCGAGCGGCGGATGTAGGGGTGAGTAGCGGGGATGTGTGTGACGTTGGTGGTAGAGTTGCCAGGCAGGGTGCTGTTGATGGGGCTCAGGGTGCCGTTGGTGATGGGCAGCGTGCCGTTCAGGATGGGGAAGGGGGAGGCGGCAACAGCGTAGACCATGGCGAAGACGGCCAGGATGGCGAGGGTGAAGCGAGACATGGTGAGTTGTGGTTTTGGTGATTTGTTTTGTTTTGTTCTTTTGGAATAGACTGGATGAAGCGACTGGACGGACGTGACGTATGGGTATCAAAGGTGGAGCGAGAAATGCTGAAAGAGAGTGAAACTGTCGACCTTGCTCAAGAATGCTTACAGATCGGACGAAACGGACAAGATGGGAACCAGATATATATGCACGACAAGCCGAATCGTGGCCCAAGTGAAAAAAAAGAAATCATATATCCCAGGACGGATATACCCACACGCAGACGTAGGGATCGGCACTTGTCATAGGTCTCCACCTTGGAGGATGCATACAGGGCATCTCGAATAGTCTAGCAGCCCGAGTCAATATCGAGGCGTCGTCATCCTGGGCGATGGCAAAAAGGGCAGCCAGGGAAAAAGCAGCCCACAATGACCGCGCCTGCCCCGTCTGGGTACGGAGACCGAGGTCGTGGGAATGGGATGTGTGTGGTGAAGGAGAAGGCTTGATCTGCGCTAGTACTGGTCGGATGCGTGGGCGGGTCTCTGCGGCCGGGTATACATACCAAGTGATAGTGCTGCGGCAAGGCTACCTTGAACTTAGCAAGCGGGTACAGGGAAACGGCATGGGTACCTGACTCGACCGCCATTGTCTGCAAGTCGCTCTGGTCGGTCCCTCCAGCCATGGCAGGAACAGGGTCCGCAATGTGATAGGTGCGGCTTTGCCAAGCTAGCAATAAAGTTGAGACGGATCGGCATTTGTCGACCTGCCCAAATGGCTCCCAGATTGGTTCGTCCCTTCTTTTGGTGAAGAAAACCAAAAATCAACGATCTGTCAATTGCCCCTTTTTTTTTCTTCGTCCTCCCCTCACTAGCTCTATCGTACGTACGCATACGTACGACGGTGAGTAGATAACTGAGTCGAATCGCAGCACACCTTTACGCGTTCTAGATCAATGGTTCAATAGCACGCAAGCAAGTGCTAATCATTGAGCGGTTATTGATCCCACACACAGCACATTCTTGGCACGGCTACTTTTCGATGGTAGGATGCTGGCGTCGATGCAATGCAGGCGGTCGCGGCAGAATAGGGATGGATGCAGGTGCGTCGCGGCTCATGCGTAGTGCCGGGCCATTGGTTCGTTTGTATGCGGGCAAGGAAAGGCACTGGGATCCGGATTGGGAAGCGTCCTTCGTTATCTCTTCCGCCTAATTCTCCCGATGCGACTCTATGCAGGAGACAGAAAAAAAGCAAGCCGAGAGAAAAAGGGACAGTTCCGAGGCCGCAGCGGGAGGCGCTTGGCGCACCCAGGCACCCAGGAACCCATGTGTTCGGGCTTTCAATTGCCCACTCAAGTGTGGACGACTCGCTATCTCTGGGAACGCCACCTGCTGTCGCGGCAAGTTCGACAAGCCATTTCGATAAGTCCACACGCTTATGCAGCTGTCGGCGATGGCGTTCTTGGAGCCGTCACACCATGGCAATGCCAATGGCGAGATAACGAATGCCACTGGACAAGCGCGCCGGAAGACAGTAAGCAAGGCCTGGCTCCGGCGTTTCTGCCAGAGACGTCGCCTCGAAATGTGAGTGGTGGAAAAGCTTGCGGCGTTCAGGAACCGATTGCATAGTGGTGCGTCGCTTCCACAGGGCTTGGCTTGCTGGTTAATCGTGGGATCGGCCGGTGATTTGGTCGTCCGTGGAAGGCATTCCGAAGAGCCTACCATTACTTAAACTAGCCAGCCGTTTCAGATATGCGAGCCGCAAGCAGCGCAAGCACATGGAAAAAGGTGGACTGGGCTGGCTTTCCAGGCTTTTGTCCAACTAAGGCTGCCCAGAACTGGCCCCCCGGTCAGGAACCCCAGTCTGCGGCCAAAAGCCCGGTGTAACCTCGAATCTTTGCTCCGGGTACAAGCTTGAGAAAGGAAGCTAGCGAGCCCACCACCCAACTCTCTGCCGCGGACGTTGATCTTAGCCCTATGTGGTGCAGCCTGGATATTACCGTATAGTGCAATTTCCTCAACCGTCAATTCAGCAGTGCCGGCGCCAGTCGCTGGAGGGAAGGCCATCTATGCCCGCATGCAGCCCGGCGTCTCAAATGTTGGGTAGCGACGCTTCTCGTCCGACTCGCGGGCTGTTCAATCGGTTCAACGGGCCTGGCACCTGGAACCGGCAGTCCGTTCTGCTTATCGCGGGGTGCTATATGTGCCAGTCGCTTGCGCGTCGGCGGTCATGGAAGCGTCATGGAATCCAATGCTGCCGTAGCATCCTCCACGGTCGGTCTGGTTCCTCCATGAGTTCCGGTCATTTTCAGAACTCCGTGATAACGAGAGCACCGTACTGGGACGCTTGACTTCTGGCCTGACGCCCTCGTCTGCTTGGCATGGGTGATGGAAAAACTCGGACCTGGCTGGGCCCAGAGATCTACGCCGTTATGAAGATCTCGATATAGAGGCGCGGCATCTTCCGGACTTTCAATTTATCCAGGTGCCGACGAAGCGGCTTTCCCACCTCTGTCCTGGAATCATCGTGAGCTTGCATCCCATTTCCCCCTTTGGTTGCTGTCATTTCTTTTTGGAGGAGTTTCCCCAGCGAGGCTGTAGGGTGTTTGACTCGAAAGCAAGCGAGCGGCGACCCGAGTGCGTTGAGCCCCAGCGCGCGGCGGAGGCCTCGGTCAAGCACGGAGGGGAGGGTGACGAGTCCATTGCCCACTGCGACCAGCCTCTGCTGTTGATCGGCATCTGGAATGAAATTGGATTTTGCGGCGGCGCCGAGGGATCTTGAATTGGCGATGCCGTACCAGCGCCAGCAGAGGCGAATCTGGATTTGATCTTGAATATCAGTATTTAATCTCAACTACTCCGTATAAATCCCCAAATCACCGTCCGAAATCGAAGCTTGCACGCACTCTCCACAGATTCCCAACTGTGTGGTGTGCTAACGACTTGGACTTGGTGCTTGCGTTGTTGGGGGTGGCTGTGCGCAACAACCAATTCTTTTGGGTGGGTGGCATCCGCTGCGCAACTGATTGAGTGACTACGGCATAACTCTCTGGCCATGGCTTTTCTGTAAGCAGAGATAATCACAGCTGTCGTCCGCATCTCATGACTCTCACGTGCCCAACATGCTGTCGTGATTCGTGAGACCTTCTAGAGAGGATGCTGAAAATCAGATGTTGAGGTTCACTGGCGGGCGATGGCCAAGATACGCTAAACCGTAACCAAGCACAGGGGAAATGCAGTGGCGCGCCAGGAACGGCACGCTGACTGCTGCCTGAAGGAAGGCGGCGCAGCCCTCTCAATCGCCCCTTCACCGACACCCCATCAGCTTGAATTCCAATCGCATCCCGTTCAGAGTTCTGAACCGATCGACCCTACGGAGTATATACATGCGTATCCATATTTCGTACGCATAGCATCATCGTCATCATGTCCGCGCAGGAGGGAGCCGCGCAGGCGTCTTCCGCCACACAACCTGCGGAGCCAATTGCCCCTGCTCAGCCACAACAACAACAAGCACCACAGCACCAGTACCAAGGCAAAGAGCAGCAACCGCCACCGCAGCCGTTCCCCAACGATGGCTCCATGCCGCAGATGCAGGCGCCTGGGTACGCGGTGCCCTTGCAGTGCCTCACTGACTTGCCCGCCATCGTCGACTGCCCCTTCTGCAACCATCGCGTCCTGACCCACACGATCGAGAATGACTCCAGCATGACCCTGTAAGTGTGGTTCCGGAGGCCGCCACTCTTCTTGCTTTGCAGCCACAGAGCCAGAGGAGGAGGCAAGGAAATGACAGAACTAACTCTGGTCCAGCCTCACCGGGCTCGCCCTCGGCTTTGCCTGCATCTGCCTCGCCTGCCTGCCCTGCCTCGGCGGCTGGTTCCAGGACGTGGACCATTACTGCCCCGTCTGCAAGCAGCGCGTCGCCGCCGTGCCCTACGGCAAGCCGGCCCAGATCTTCTTCCCCTCGGGGCCCATGCCGCAGCAGTACGTCATGGGCCCGTATCCGCAGTACGGCCCTCCGCAGCCGGCTGGGGCGCCTTTTCCTCCTCCGGGGGCGGGGGCGCCGGCGCCGCCTCAGTACGAAAGGTATGCTTAGAGGGGAGAAAAGGAAGACGCGAGAGGGGTGCGATGCGGTGCGGTGATGTGATGTTGGTTCTTGAAGGCGTTGTTGGCAGATGGGTATAGATGTTTGAGAGCTTTAAGGGGGCGTTAATCTGGGGATAACAGGATCGTGCGATACCTTATATACGGAGTATAGTAGAATTTGAGTGTTGCTGCTCGCTGAAGATCGGTGGGCCATTGCCGCCGGCTTCTGTTTCCATCTGTACAAAGCCCCTCGCGTGCGTCGCCTCATCTTTCTGGATTGCTGCCAACCTGGGCGAGACTCGGCTTTATCAGGTTCTGGTAGGACCACTATTGTCGATGTTGGCAGGCCAAATCAAACAAACAGTAGTTCCAGGGTATTTCAGCGCTTCATATAAGAATTTGTTTACATTAAGTACTCAAAAGCAGAACTCTGGTATACGAAGTATCCACCTGGTGTACCGCGAATGCTGAATAGGGGGTTCACCTGTTCTATACTCCTGTCTTGACCCAAACCTTCTGGTTTAAGGTTTGGTATTCTGCCTATCTCTGTCTCGATACCAACGTGCATACAAAACTCATTCTTACTATAAGTAAAATGCTGGCTCCCCTTTGATCCCTAACGTCGCAGCTCACACAAAGTCCGATAGCAAAGTACACTTCTTGAAATCATGCACCTACAAACGCATTCACATCATTACTATACTTGCCGTCGCGTCTGAAACGTATACAGAGCGCGGATACAGGATCGCGTGTAGCTACATCCTAGGAGGATATCGAATCGACAACCCTCTTCCAGTCCCCTCGCATGCTTGAAAGTACCTGCGATGGATAATACACAACAGAGCCATGAACCAAGTGTTCATGACCAAGCAACCGATTGCGCGTCGCGCCTACAGAATCTTCGCCTGCAGGATGCCGCCGCCGCCGCCGCCGTCCCAACTGAGAAGCCGAAGGGGTGGGCAAGGCTCCCGTCCGAGCTCCGGACCATGATCCTGCAAAACATCTGCTCGACGCGTTTCGGCGTCGAATGGGGCGCAAACATCCGGCAGAGGAAGCCGCACCCCCGCCTCGCCCCCTACGCCAGCGTCTGCCGGGAATGGCAGTGGCACTTCGAGACCATCACCTTCCGCTCCCTGACCCTGCACCAGATCGACCTGGACCGGTTCCAGCACTACATCGCGCGGCAGCCCCAGCGCCTCGGCCACCTGCGCTGGATCCACCTGAGGGTGGCCCTGCTGCAGTACGAGTGCCCGCGCTGCCAGATGCCCGAAAGCAAGCAGGAACAGGCGGACAACAACGAGATCTTCGCCGCGGCGGTGCGCAAGCTCTTCCTCATCCTGGCGGGCTGGTGCGGGGACCGCGAGATGATGCGCGTCGAGCGCCGCTGGCCGCTCGAGCTGGAGCTGAGCGCGTACGCCCGCAGCGACTGGGCCCACAGCTTCAAGGCCCTAAAATACCGCGCCAACGGCTGCCAGAGCGGACGGCGGCCCATGGCCCGGGTCAACGCGGCCGACTACGACGATCTATGGCACGGATGGGATACGGGGCGGCGGACCTTTCCGGCGACCAGGGGGGAGTGCCTGCGCGTCCTGGGCGGCGGCCTGAAGATCCAACTCGACGACGACGCGAGGAACGCGCCGCCTGCGTCGCTGCCGGCCGTGCCGATCGTGAGCTCGTTCCTGATCCGCCGCCAGTTCTACCGGCGCTTCGAGGCCGTCGGCTGCCTCGACCTCGTCCTCGCGGCGCTCCCGAACCTGCGGCGCTTCCGGTACGAGCCCTGGGGCGCCCTCCCCTCCTCGATCTGGCCCGACGACCCCGAGAGGCAGCTGGAGCACTACGGCCACCTCATCCAGATCCTCGGCCGGTGCCCGCGGCTGGACCAGGTCTCCCTCTACGAGGACTTCGAGGACCTCCGCGGCCTCCTGCGCCTGCCCCTGACCGAGAAGCCCCAGGACGCCTTCGTCGGCAACGTCGGCGTCGGCGCGCTGCTGGCGGAGACTTCGCAGCGCTGGAAGACGGCGCACCTGTCCTTCCTGGTCGAGGCCTTGGGCTTCTTCAACAGCTTCTGGCCGGGCGTGGCGGTCGAGGATCGCATTTTTCCGTGGCGGCCCCGCTGGGACGACTTGCTGCAATTGTGCCTGACCTCGGACGTCCTGTCCCCGGTCGGCGACCTGAACGGCGACATGGACCTGCTCTTCCAGGCGGCGGCGGAGGCGGTCACGGCGATGCCCAAGTTGCAGTGCCTCACCCTCTGGATGGCGGGGCACCGCTCCGCCTGCTTGTTCCGGTACATTGTCCGCGACAGCGGGCGGCGGTCCTGGGTCTCCCTGGCCAGCACCTGGGGCGCCCGCCTCACCCCCCAAACACGCCGGGTGTGGGAGGATTGTGTGGCGCGGGAAGCACAGGCGCGCCATCGCTTTCCGCTGCAGGTGCAGTACCTCAACCTGCAGGCCCGCGACATGGGCGGGGCCGGCGCGCTGCTGCCGCTGATGCGCGACGTCGGGGTGGCGGCCATGGGGTCGCAGATGGAGCTCATCACGCATGCGATCAATGCGTCCGACCTGGCGCGGCCGTGGCGCCGGTCGACCGGGGCCGTGGGGCAGCTGAATATGCAGTTCCGGGTGCGTATCAAGGCGCACCGCGACGGAGACGACGCCGAGGACGAGGTGGTCGCGAAGGAGGAGGAGGAGGAGGACGAGGTCTTGGATGTGGAGTATGAGCTGTTTACCCCCAAGGCCACGCGTCTGAGGGTTCCGGCGGCGGCGGCGGGGTCGTGAAGTAATACTACGTAGGTGGATGGATGGATGTACCTTTGAAAGCGGCGGGATGGGTTCGGTCAGTGATATGTATCAATTGTATCTTGGTAACTACCGTTTCCTATCAAGAGGCAGTGGGTACCCTACCTCCTTTTGAGTTTGTATTTTCTGAGGGGAATCTGCTCTTTGTGAGTCTTTTGTTTCCACCAGGAAGGGCTGTCGCCGGGATGGACGGTGCGTCAATAAGTTTCTCCAAACCTTGAGCAATGGCACCGTTGGGGGGCAGTCTGTTAAAAGAAGGTTGGGAGGGCCTGCGGCAGTACCAGGCAGAGAGTGTTTGGCATCTCCCCTCTTAAATGGAGCGCCAAGTTCACCGGTTCCAAATAAGGGACGCAACGAGCAGATTAGTCAAGAGGATATTGCCTCAAAACAGGTCTAGCCAAAACAAACACGTAATGGCTAGATGCAGATGGGTTGGATAAATACATGTGCGAAGAATCCCTTCCAGCGAATGCCAAACTCTCCCTTATGTCCACCCCTTTCCTCCCTCTTCTGTGCCAACCGCCCGAGATGAATACCACGCCAGATACCATACCGTCCATATACCACCACAACGGCACAACCAACCCGGCTCCCAGGATGTTCCACGGGAGATCAGCCTCCAAGCCCGCTACTACCTCCTCCTACTCCGCCCCCAAGATGGCTTCCCCCACGACTCCTCCTAGCCCCCAGCCTGCCGCAACAAGCCCCGCGAACCCCAACAACGACAAGATCCTCAACAGCCGAAACAACGACACGCCCAGCAATAGCTACTTCGCCTCCCTCGTCCGCTACTGGGGCCCCCAATGGCGCAGCCCCAAGCCCGCCAAGAGCCAGGAGCTCCTCGCCGTCGCCGTCTTCGTCTTCACCAGCCTCTACTTTCTCTACTACCTGACGCAGCACTTCCTCCGGGCCGAGAGCTGCACCAGCTGTGCCCTGCCCGCCTTCATCCTGCTCAAGCTCGTCAGCGTCGGGTACCAGATCTACCTCGGCAACGAGCACGCGGTCCTGCGCCGCAAGGCCTACGACCAGCCGTTCCGCGGGCACGAGCCCGTCATCTTCGGGTTCATTGCGGTGTGCTCCGTCTTGGTGGTGCGCACGGTCGGGTTCGGCTACGTGCCGGGTGCGGATCTTTTGCTGTACTGGATCGAGATTTGGTTCTGGGCGGCGTATTGGGTCGAGTGGTGGACGGGGTTCTACTCTCAGTATCTCCTGGGCGAGCTGGGGGTCATCTAGAGATGGGAAAGACTGTACGGGACACTTGCCTGAAAGCAGAAAACAGAAAAAGTTTCTCTCTAAGCTGTATATAGTCTTGTTGTCTTGGGAATAAGATCCGGACGCAAGATTTCAGGCGCCTGACCAGCTGTTATGATATGGTTGAAGTTGAGGATACTCATCGGCGACAAGAGCATCTGATCGTGTCCTCCGTGGCACGAGCGGATATTCAGGGGGTGGAATTACAAAGTTACCATGCTTATGTATGTGCATCAATAAAAACGCAGCGTGCAGTATCACCTCGCCACAATTACTGACACCTTATACATGCGTGAAATGGACTAGTTGTTGTTAGAAATGACGTTGTTTCAACGGGTCACTTATGTGTCGGCCAAGCGGTACCGCCTGAGACGTTGTCGGCGTTAGTAACAGCAACGGTTACGGAATCCCTGGATGGCGTAGGATTGTACTGATATTGGCTCCAAGAGTTGCGGATAGCAAGGCAGTAGCGTCGCCTATTCGACAAGAGCGATGCTTCACTATCTGTAGAACCACATTGAGGACGAGCAGATTGTAATGCACTCCGTTGAGACTGTCCAGCTGATCTCTGCGGTGCAGGCTCCGAATGTTTGTATGGCTGGCAGAATTAAGATGAGAGGCCTCCAAGGGTTTGGTGCAGTAGGCCTGGTGAAGCGCCCTATCAAATAGCTGGATGGATTCCACATGGTTCCATTGAGAGCCTGATGTCATCGAGGCTGGGGGCTATTACAATTATTAGTTGTTGGAACTTGCAGGCCGTGTGACCTCAGCCATGCAATTTTGGTTGATCCGCACCCTCTTTGTCTCGTATCGCTCACATTCAAAACCCCATCGTCTAAACAATCCAGTATGCAGGATACCTCTTAGAATGCAGCATAACCCTCACGAGTCGAGTACGTCGGGTATCCAGCCGCTTGCCGACCGCGATACTCAGCTATGCGCTGTTTGTGCCAGGATGTTCTCAACCGCGGGGTTCAAAACCCTCTGTGGCCAGGATGGATATAAGCACAGATCCGTGAAGGCCTTCCGCAGCAGCGCTATTGAGGGATGTAAACTGTGCCGTTTGATGATCGAGTCGCTCGACGAGGAGTGTTTTGCAGATTGTTGTGACAAGCCTCTCCATTTCCGGCTTTACGGTGGGTACGTCGATTGCATCCAATGGGAAATGCACACGCTCGCTAGCGATGGAGCCAATACGGGAAACACGAGAAGTATACCAACGCCTGTTGATACTCTAGAGGCATTTACTCTGGCGGACTATTCTTCTTTCGATACCATGGAGCCCGTACTTGAGCTAGCTTGCTTGACGCGTGAAGGCAAGTTGAAATCTTATACTTTGGGTGAACAGCTCGCCGCGGTGGCTGATCTCACTTTATCTTTCATCCCAGGGCCTTCTTTTCTGCAGCGATACTAATAACTTGAGAAAGACGATCCCTTGAGCGGGCAATTTCACGGCAGGCCCATGGTTGGCAAGAGCAGCGAACGAACCACAATTGCAGCTAAAGTCTGGTTGAAAGAATGCCAGGAGCATCACCCCGAGTGTGGGATTCGTGATGAGCATCCATGCCTGCCGACAAGGGTCCTGGATGTCGGATCTATCAGCGACAACCCATCGATACGACTTCATGAACCCGGTGAAAACGAACGGGGCGAGTACCTCGCGCTAAGCTACTGCTGGGGTGGCGAGCAGCCGTTTGTCACGACCACCAAGAGCCTTGATACGATAAAAAGAGGTTTTTCGATGTTGGAGCTTCCTTTGACCTTGAGCGATGCCGTCCAGGTTACGCGCAGCCTGGGCATCCGGTTTCTGTGGATTGATGCGCTGTGCATCTTGCAAGACAGTCCTGACGACAAGAGGCGAGAAATCGCCAGGATGGGCCAGGTTTTCAAGAATGCCACAGCGACTATCATGGCCGCTGCAGCGAAATCAGCATCCGAAGGGTTCCTGGGAGGTGGCGTAGAGGAAACTCCTAACTGTGAAGTCTTTCTGACTGTGCCGGATGGCACTTCCGGTCAGGTAGCAATCTGCCCCATTGAGGAATTCCAATTTACTTCAATGCCGTTGTCCAACCGTTCCTGGTGCTTTCAGGAATACTTCCTAGCTAGCAGACACCTGTATTACACGGACAAGGAACTTTTGTGGCAGTGTCGCTGCTCAAAACTTGCCTCTGTCTCCAATGGGGCAGTCCGATATCCACAACACGATGCGCTGGAGTCATTTGGGATATCAAGTGACATCAGCAGCGGTTCTCACGACAGGACCGACGAAACCCAACCAAGGCCAGGGCGAAGGCCAATGGCAGGGTCAACTGAAGAGTCAGGGAGAGAGGAAATATGGGAAAGACTTTTATGGAACTATACAGGCCGGGAGATGGGTGACCCAGACGACAGATTGAACGCCATCACGGGAGTGATCGAAGAATTAGCAGTCCGATGGAGCGATAAATGCATATTTGGAATTTGGCAAAGTCGCTTTGTCGAAGAATTGGCATGGTACAACATGAGTGCGGATAATCTCGGAGACCGCTCCAGCCGCGCTCCATCATGGTCATGGGCATCCACCAACTCTCCCGCAAGTATATGCGCAGGCGAGTCTTGCAAACCTCTCGCAAAGGTGTTGTCCATATCCGATGATCAACGCGGAGTCGACTTGCGCGGCCTATTGCTGGGAGCAAAGGAGGTCATGCCCGAGGGCTTTTTCATCTGCAGCAAACAATTTGGTCCCCCATTGACAGGGGTAAAATGGGATGACAATGAGCCTTTCCCAGCTGATCATGAACATGAAATACACTTCTTTCTACTGAACTTGCACCATCATTTGCGCAGGTGCCAAGCACTTGCCCTTGTCCGTGTCGGAGGTCAGCGATATCGACGGATAGCTCTGAAAATGCTCGATGGGGATTATACCGACATTGATATTGGACCACCGTGGTCGCCTCAACTGACCGAACAAACCATCACCTTAATCTGATGATTGAAGGCTCCAAGAGGATTATCGGAAGTAACATACGCTTTTCAAAATGAACCGGAGTGCTGGACCTGAAGAGGTTGGTCAATCGTGCCCAGTTGGACCAAAGGGCTATCAGCACATGGAGAGCAGCTTGTAGACGACCGTCAGGTATCCGTACAGCTACTCGTCTCCCCAACTCAACACCTCTTGGACCGCGAGAGCTACAGAGCCTCCAAACCATCTTTTGACACTTTACACCACTGAAGGACCCCTTCCAACCCACAGCCACAGTACGTCTGAGTGCGTAGCTGCCGCACTGGAAGATCCCTTCGCATGGGCGAGTGGGACATAGCGCATAGCAGCTATGTTTACGTGCAGCCATCAGTGGGATTGAAGAGCATATATGAGCGGTGGTTATGAGAATCCGCGAAACGATCAACATCGCCCTATAAGCGAAGCTACAATTTCAGAAGAAACAATATTGGTCCGATATAAGTACCAACCGTTTATAGTGGGTGTAAAACGCCCACAACAATCAGCGGGGGTGGGGTTATGGCAGATCGGTAACAAGGCGTTCCGCTCGACTGGGAAGCGTGTACCTAGATACAATACTTTACAGCCGGCTCTCGTCTCTTGTAGGTGTGACGTAGTCGCAACAGATCATTATCTCTTTTGATATTCACTTTCTAGTCGTTGATGACAAGACGTCGTAATTACTGTGCACAATTGCAGCGTTGGAAAGGTGAAACTCGCTTAGAGAAAACCCTTGGCCGGTTTTTTGCATCTTCGCAGCAACAAAATCCATGAACACGGACCGCTTTGTCGTCTCCACCGCCGGCTTTTCGGTCTTTCCGTACTAACTTTAACCGCTATCAATTCAAAGTCAGGTATCACCTCGTCCATTCTACAGAAAGCCGAAGATGTCCCTTTGTCGTGCGTTAGCTCGTAGGCTTCCTGCCCCTCAGCCCACTCTGCTCCGAGCCTCGTCCTCGTGTGGGGTTAGGCCCAACAGCTTCCAGGTAGCAATCAAGAGAACATTTCATGCGGCGCCCATCCTCAACATCAAGAAGGCGGCCAGCCCTAAGACCAGCAAAAAGGAAAAGGTCAAGCAAGGCGAAGCAAATTCAGTCGGTCGCGAGGACATAGGCGCCGGACACTTTGCGGACTTCGAGCTTACCGGGAAGGTATTCGTCGTCACCGGGGGCGCCCATGGCTTGGGATTGGGATTAGCTGAAGCTCTGGTCGAGGCTGGGGGCAAAGGTCAGTTTACTAGTCCACCGGGAGCCCTCTAGCACTACTAGGTCGAACATCAACATCATTTTCAAACGGAAGACCCGTATCCAAAAGCGGCTGACATCTATTTTTCGCAGTCTATTGCATAGGTCAAACTCCGGAGCCGGTGAGGAAGGAATGGCGTCACGCCCAAGAGCGCGTGGTCCCCGAAGGGGGCGGCTCGCTTCACTACCGGCCTCATGACCCCTCGGAGCCCGACCAGCTCCAACAGCTGATCAAAGCCATCGCGGAGGAGAGCGGGCGCCTCGACGGGCTGGTGGCCGCGGCGGCGTACGAGGAACTCGATCTTCACACGCCGTACAAGGCCCGCCTGACGGTCGACTTCACGGGCGTGGTGCAGGCCTGCACGGCGGCGGCCCAGGAGATGATGACGCGCCAGACCCGCGGCACCATCGTCCTCGTCGCCCACCTGTCCAGCATGGTGGCGAGCAAGGCCCCGCTGGCGGCGGTGCTCGGCTCGCCCAACGCGGCGCTCGTCCAGCTGGCCCGCGACCTGGCGACGAGATGGAGCCCGATCCACCCCGGCGGCGGCGGCGGCATTCGGGTGAACTGCCTCAGCCCCGGGAACATCCTGATGGGCCAGACGGCGTTCGAGAAGGAGCCGTATTTGAAGGATCATTGGGCAAGGGAGAACGTGATGGGACGGCTGGCCGATATTTCGGAGTTCAAGAGCGCGGTGCTCTTCCTCTCGAGCAAGGCCAGCTCCTTCATGACGGGTAGTAATCTCGTGATTGATGGCGGGCGGAAACAGCAGTAGCCTTCAGTACCCAGCCAGTATCATGGGCAATGAACAAAGAATTTTCGAATATAGTAAAACACATTTCGCAGTGTAGGTTCTGTCAAATGAATGGGCGTGTCGTTGTTTGGGAATGCTGATCTCACATACTCCGTACTGCATCTCTGTCTGTCAGTGCCCATGCCCACTGTATCTCCAACATTGGGCGCTCAGCGGGTACCTGTACCCCTCCAACCCCACCAAACCCCAAATGACCTCACGCGAAGGCAGCAGTCACTGCCTGGACATACCCTGACTTGCTTTGCTCATCCATCAAATACATATTTGAGTCGCGACATTTGATATCTTCCCCTTTTGCGTCTTCGGGACTTCGCATACATACCATATTCGCTATACCGCAGGTAGCACTCAATCATCATCCTCACTATCCACTACCCGACTTTCCTGGAACGACCAAATACGGAAGTACAAGTCGGGTCTGCAAATTCCCGGTAGTCATCAATCAGGAACACTTTCATCTTTCCCGACAAGGAAGGACTCTGAGTCAGCCCGACTCGGTCGTGCACCTGACGCTGAACAGGGCAACCGCTGACCTCGCATCGGATAGCCAAGTTACTGCCCGCCGGAGAATCTTGTGCCATCAGCAAGCTAAGCTTCGTCGGCCCAGCCAGCGTCGTATCACGGCCGTATGAGGTTTTGGCTTTTACGGCGCGAGAAATTGCTTCTATCCTATAGGCTGCTCCACGGTCTAGAGCAGTTCGCCAGACCGAATCTGCAGATACAGTCAGCCTCTTCAGGGGTCTACCAATCCCTTACCTACCTACCCAATTCAGTTCGGGACCAGTTGCAACATCGGCGTTGTCAAGAGAACCAGGGCCACCATCTGGGTACATAAGCATATACCGCGCCCCAGCCTGCCAAGCTGATTCTAGTTCGCCCACCCGCCCAACGAACATTCGGGTTTCTTTAGCCCCCTGTTCGCATTCGTGTTCTCTTTTAAAAAGGGTTCGTTTCATTAAGTCAGCATGGCGAGCTCCCCCCCTCTGACGCTCGACTCCCTGCCGAGCGAAGTCCTCATCCACGTCCTGGAGTCCATCCCGACCCGCAAAGTGCTGGCCCTCGCCGGCGTCTGCCGCCGCTTCCACGGCCTGGTCGCGCGCCTGCACTACGCGCGCCTCGTCGAGGCCCTGGGCCTACAGGACCACGAGATCATCCTCGAGTGCTACCACCCCACCGTCAAGATCTCGACCCCCTACCTGTTCTGCGACTACGTGGGCACGCCGGGGCTGGCGGCCGAGTCCGCCGGCGTTTCGGGTGGTGGCAAGGACCCGACCCTGGCCGGCATGAACGCCCTCTACTCGCGCTTCCGCCCCGTGCAGCAGGAGGACGACCGCCGGCCCCGGTCGCGGTACCCGAAGCGCGCCGTCGTCGAGGGCGTCGCGCAGCCGCTGCCCGTCGACCTGCCGAGCCACGACGTCCACCTCGACGCCGGCGAGCTCTTCTCGCAGCTCGTCACCGTCACCAACCTGGTCAAGGTCGAGCCCAAGCGGAAGCTCATCATCGACGCCGTCAATATGACGGATGGCGTGATCCGGGTGTGGCGGCCGTGGCTGGCCAGCGAGGCGGCGGCACCTACGCCGACGCCGGCTCAGGGGCAGCACTCTACGGGAGAGAATGGCAGCAACAGTGTCCTGGACGACTCGGCTATTCTCTGGGCGGACTCGAAACAGAACTGCGGATTGAGGATGCGGGTTATCGAGAAGACCGACGAGCAGGCTCCCGTCCTGGTGGCGGCCGACGACGATCCGGCCATTTCTTACAAACTCGAATTTGAGGGTAGGTCATCCCAACCCGCTGGAGCATTGAAGCACAGGGTTTATTTGGGAGGCCGAGATAACTGACTGTGATATCGCAGAGCTGCTGATCCGTACTAACCAGCTTCTTCTCAACGTGGAAAAGTCAAAGGGGCACCAGGTTGTCCACACAGCAGGTAAAGCAGTTGTGATTGCATCCGTGTGAAGTTTCTCCAAGCCAGATGGAACCTCGCAGCGGGGTGTGCCTCTTGTCCCTTCCGGCGAAAGCGTCCAAGGCAAAGAACCCGATTGTCGATTGGGGCAGGTACAGAAAGGCGATCAGTCACGGCGCAAATCGCCCGTCCGAAGCGTCACCAATGAGCGCCGGCACGCTATGACCGCAAGAGACGGGAGGAGTGATTTCATATTGTGCATCAGGAGAGGCCGGCTTAATAACCAACAAACATGAGCTCGAGCGTGGTCCGATCAACGAATGCGAGCTGCATTTGCACGGGGCTCCGGCTCATCTTTTCTACTAACCTGTCTACCTTTCCTACTTACCTCCAATCTAGGCTTGCGTGGCCAAAGTAACTTACTCCCCCATTGTGACCCTACAGAAGTATTTGGCATCACGCCGTGGCAAGCAGTCCAGCAGCAGCAGTATCAGCAACACCCGACCTCCTTTGGCAACAACCATCACCACAGCTACTACGCCGCCCTTGTCCGCCGGCTGCTCTTCCTGGCCTACCACAACCAAAGCTGCGGCGCCTGGGCCCTGGTCCGGGCCCTGGTCTGGATGGCCTGGGCGTGCGTGCGCTCGTCGGCCGTGGGTGTGTTCGAGACCGTCCGGGGCGCGCTGCTCGTGCCGCTCGCCGTGGCGTACGTCTATTCGACGGGGTCGCGGGGTTATCACGAATGGGACGGCTGATGAAATGGATGAACGAACTCAAAAAGGCAGAGACGATGTTTCGGCTGGCGGACAATGGTCCGGAATAGATTGAACGGCGGTCATAGATGGATGTACGAGGAGCAGGCACTCCGGCGGAAGGGGCTAGAGGAGTTGCTGGGTGGGTTGCATAGTGCACGCACAGGAGACGTTTCGTCTATATTTCACCAATAGGCGTCCCCTCCAGATCAATAGACCTTCTTAAGACCAGGCATCTTTACCAGTTTCGTGCACGCACGGATTCCAAAAGTTTCTTGGCAGCGCTGCTGTTTTTAGCCGAGAACTATGGTACGGACGCCGGACGTGTGTGCAGTCGTACGAATAGAAATCTTACCGAGCGAACAAAAAAAAAAGTACTTGTTTGGTTTCGAGACGTCAACGGTGCTCCGTTCTCCTCCTCCTCCACCCTGCCTCCTTCGTTTCCCCTGATAATGTGATGTGATAAGCCCCCCGGTTGCGGATTCAATAAGTGGTAGCATATAGCCCGAACCTACCATCCGTCGTTGAAAATGCAACCCAAACACCGGTATGCCGTGCGAGCGATGGAACGCAAAACCCAGTTCGCGGCTTGACCGGAGACGCATGTGATGGCAATCCCCGGTGCCTGGGCCGTTTACGGAACAGGCGAGCCCCCCAGCCCCAGAGAAGAGAAGACAGGTTCTTCGGTGGTATTCGGGGTGGCTCGCTGATGCAAGACTGACAGCTGGGGCTCTTCTTGGCGAGACGGTTGATTGCGACATCACCGGTAACCTGGGCGCGGATGCACCGAGAAGCAAAGAAGGAAATAGATGGTTTCTTTCTAGGAGGGAAACTACAATAGTCAATCGATGAGCATCGGTGAATCAAACGCAACGTTGTCCGGGAGCCGGAGCCCGGAGGAGTCCAACTGACGGAGCGAACGAGACCCGTGCGATGAGTGAGCATCCAGAGCCAGAGGCGAGGCGAGAGAGTCTGCGGCGCCAATCGCAACCTCTAGAGCACGGCGCGGCTCCTCCATTAGGCAAATGTGGTCCGCGTGGTCTAGGCTGTCAAACATTCACCTTGCGTGGACGTGACGGGCGACGGACAGTTCTTGACAAGTGAGAAAGAGAGGGAGAGATCGTGACAGCAGCAGAAACGGCTGTCTGTGTGTTATGCGATGGGAGGAGGAGTGGTGGGTTCAAATACGGTGGGCTGCGGGTGTGCTAACAAGCCAATCGCAAACACTCCAGGCTGGTCCATCCCTACCAGCCAGGGAATTGAAGGGAGATAGTGCGGCTCGTCTCTCCCGTGCATCTCTCTCGTCATGTAATCAGACGACTTAAAAGTGGGCGAACGAACGCGCCCGCGAATAAATTCCCTGCTCGCTTTTGGCCGTGACCCCCGGCTCCGACCAGGCACACCCCCCAGACCCCCGACATCCATCCCTTGAGACAATGGAGATCTGCAACAAACTGCAACACCTGCCCATTAGTCCAGGTGGACACGTCACTTTCGTTTGGGTGTGTGGTGTGTGTGTGAATACATACGTGTATGGAGGCGCATCACATCTTGACCTGGGCGCATACGCAAGAGTTTGGTGTTCCAAGCGGCTGATCAACTTATTAAATAGTAGGTAGTATACAGCGTCCCCTTCGGCGCGGATAGTTACCGACAGGCGCGCATAGCTCTTGGCCCCTAGTCAAGGCTTCTTCAGCATTTGGCATGCTTCTGCGTATGACCTGCGTCCAAGGCCAGTGAATAAAGTTTCTCGGAAATAAAAAACTGTCCGCCCCAGCAATGAATATAGATCGGTTCGAGTTGTGAGGTTCGATTCACCGGAAACCATCTAAGCCTCCGTCGCGGCAATGCTGAAGCTTCATGCCGGTTATGCTTGAGTCGTACATACGTCCAAGGCCAGTGAATAAAGTTTCTCGGAAATAAAAAACTGTCCGCCCCAGCAATGAATATAGATCGGTTCGAGTTGTGAGGTTCGATTCACCGGAAACCATCTAAGCCTCCGTCGCGGCAATGCTGAAGCTTCATGCCGGTTATGCTTGAGTCGTACATACAAGCCTGAAAACCAATTGGACCGTGAGCCCCAGCTGCCAGGCATTCAGCCGCGGCGTATAAATGGCGATTGGCGATGCGTATAGGCTCGAGCGTCTGTATAGGCAATTGAGAGACCTCTACAGCTGTCGCCTTGACTTTGTTCTATCTCAAATCCCTTTCTTGACAAATATCGTCGCCTTGTTGTCTGTCCTGTCGTCCCAAAGAGATGTGATGAAAGTCTGCCAATCTCGAGCATCGACAGCTCATCCACCCCGCACGTGTTTCAGCCTCTTCCCACCAGGAAGATGCGAGTGAAAATGACCACTGGGGCTCCCGAGTCACGGCTCACGAGCCTTGGTTATGCAAACCCCCGAACCCAAGTTTAGGCACTTGGCACATACTAGGGCTCTGCTATGATCTCCTGTAACGCCGCCAGCGGCCAAAAACCCACCCTGACCTCCAGGTTGCAGCTCTCAAGTATGATCGTCGACAGGGATGATCCCGACCCCACCCACCGGTTCGCTCGCCATGTTGCAGGGCTGTCAACCGCAAATCCCACCCTGCCCTTGTCCTGGAGGGCAAGAGGGAGATCGGAGGTCCAAGAGGAAAAAGGATGACAGCAGACGCCTCTCTGACCTCCTAAGCTTTTCCTCCAATGTTGCCCCCATGATGCAGAAGCGGCAGCCGGTAAAAAGGAATTTCTGCAAACATCATCCTTGGTTGGTGTTTTGAAGAGCCTCTACGACAGTCCTACTGTAAACCGCATGGTCGTCTCATAATAGTGTCTCGCCGTTTCCTTGCATTCCTTTCTTGGCCCCGGCGGTCTTATCTTCTTGACGAAATATATTATAATTTAATCGCTTCATTTTTTCCTGGGGAAAGTCGATCTTCCCCGATCCCTTCGTTTGCACGCCGGCCAACTCGGTTGGAATACAGCCCGGCCTTTTCCTTATTTCATCTAATTCAACAGTGCGGCAAGAACCGAGAGGGGGGGAAGAATAATTACCATGGCCGACACGGATCGAGAAGCGAACGGCTTCGCGCCGCCTCCGAGGACGTACCAGCCACCCACTGCCGAGGCTTATACTCAACCGGAGCAGTACAGCTCCTATACCCCATACTCCAGTCGTCCGTCGAGCGTGGCGTCTTCGAGGAGGGCCAGCAGTACAGCGCATCCCGGGACGCTGGTGGGCGACGAAGAGCAGGACGTAATCACGCAATTACCGATTAGCAAATCGGCAGATCGGCCGCCCAGGCCCATCTCCAAAGAAGACTACCGGCCCATGACCGCCTCGACCAAGCGACTATCGTTGACGAGCTGGGTCTCGAAACGCAGCATCAAGTACGGCACGGGACGGTTCGCGCGGGTGGAGTTGATACCGCAGCCTAGCGACGATCCTGAGGACCCTTACGTGAGTTGCCCCCTTGCTTCGTGGAATTACCCGAGATAGCATCTGACATTGCGCGCAGAATTGGCCCATGTGGAGGAAGAACCTCAACTATCTGGCTCTTGTCTACATGACAGCGGCCTCGTCGTGGCGAAACTGTACGGGAAGCGGCCGGTCTATCTGGCTGCCACGACATTCATTTGGATCGGTGTGGTTTGGGGCTCGCAGGTGGTGGATAGCTACGGCCAAAACATGGCGTCGCGAGTGTTCCAGGGCATCGGATGGGGCGTGTTCGAAAGCCTGGTCCTCGGCTCTTTCCAGGACACATTCTTCGTAAGCAGCGCTCCGACACGTCACGCTGGAGATGATGACGGGTTGCTAACACATCGAACAGGAGCACGAGTTGGAGCCTCGGATCATAATTTCTAATGTCATCTCGGTCGCCACGACATGGGGAGGGCCGCTGCTCGGCGGTGTTGCCTCGGCCGGTTCCACGGGGTTTGCTGTCCAATACCAGATTCTGAACGCGTTTCTGGCGATCGGCGTGCTGCTGGTGATATTCGCCGCCCCCGAGACCGCATTTGACCAAGTAGCTGGAGCAGGCTCACCGCTTGATGGCCAAGGGCAAGCCAAGTTCCCCACCATTAACCTGAGCGTGGATGCCATCAAGAGATCATGGACACCATGAAGCCCTGGTCGTACGAAACGCGCGGCACAAAACTCACATTGGCTCTGCAGGTCCCCCGCGCCACGGTCGCGCCTACGGTCTTCCTGCTCTTCGTCGTCACCGTGCTTCCTCAGGCCGCCCTCTGGAGTTCGCAAGCTCGCTTTCCATGCTTTTCAGCGTTATGCCGTACATGGCCTCCACTGGAGCCGTCGGTGCTCTGATGACAGGACCGGCCCTTCTAGCTCCCGGCATAATTGGAGCGCTGGGCACCGGCTACTTCTTGAAGCGCTTCACCCCCAAAGTCCACGTGGGTCTGATTGGCGTCGCCACGGTGCTCGTTTCCATTGGCCTTCTCGGGTTCGGCCTATACGTCTCGGGCGGCCAGAGTCAGGTGGTGATCGCTGTAGTGGGCGCCGCCGGTTCGAAGCTGAGCTTGCCGGCCGTCTCGTTTCTGCTGGGGCTTTTAGCAATAGGCGTCATGTGTCTCGAGTCGACGGCCCGGCCCATGATCCAACGATCGGCGGCATACACATCTTCCAATCTTACCATAGGCCTGCGCAATACAGCCGATATGAACGGTGGTCTCATTTGTTGGCGAAATCTTGTCACCGGGGCTTTCATTTCGGGTCTCCCCAATGCCATCTGGGCCGCGGACGGCCTCAAGTCGGTGGCGCTTGGCATGGGCATCACCCAGATCTTTCTCGCCATGGCCGTCGCGGCTGTGTGGTGGATGTGGGGCAATTCCATCCTGAGGCTCGATGGCAAAGTGAGGGATCCGTCGATTTGAACTTCCTCGGGAAGCAAGTGAGCTTCTTCGACGTAGACTGATTTCGAAAGAGGAAGAAAGATGAAATACCAAGTAAGGAAAGAATGCAAAGACGCTGGGTTTGAACAGCAGGATAAATACTGCGATGGAGCACACAGTCCGTAGGTAGCTGCTAACTAGTCTCTGTTTCATAGCCTGATAGTGTATCAATCTCATTCTCATACACCTCATTCTGCCTGATTGCATCCTCAAGTGTTGACTGATCGTCCCGTCGGCTCTCATCCGAGGGCGGACTAGCAGCGACGAAACCGTTCGTATGTGTGTTTGATCGGCAATGGCATTACTCGTATACGGGATATGGTGAGCCGCAAGGAAGAGTTGCGGGCCGACAAACCAGAACTCAATTACTATTGTCCAGACGTTTGCTAAGTGCATCCATATTGCTGCGGTGCAGACCGTGACTGCCATTTGAAGTGCCCAACTCGCCTCACCAGCTCACCTAGGTGAATCATCAGACATCCACACTATTCGACCAGCCCCAAGCGACTGGCAAAAGAAAAACGATGAAACCTGGCCGTCGCAATGCCGGATTGGTATTTCCTTTTGCTCATTCGGTCCTTGCCTAGCCGGTCCCCCGGTCCGATGTCAGCTCGCTTACGGAGGCTGAGACCTGTCAGTTGGACGGCAGGTACGCGCCACCTGCCCACATCAAATCACATGCTGACCTACCTGCCGATTTCCGATGCCAATTCCCCCATTCCCCATCTTTCAGCTCCCGCCCATACCATCATCCATCATCCTCTATTGAAGCATCCCCGCGATCCTCGCAACATATCTTTTTCTCTTCCTTCGTGGCTGGTTACCTGCGCGGGGGGCAGTCGGCACCCTACTGACTCGTGTCGACTTCCACAGCGTTAGTGCCAGATACGTGCCTACCAACTAAATGGGCGCTACTCGCAAAGGACCCTCCGGGCCCCGCGCCGGTGGCGTAACGGTGCGGGGCAAAGTCCCAGCGTGATCGCATCCCATCCCAGATAGCGGCTGGCAAGATAGACACTGGGAAATCAAGGCGTTTTTGCTGATTGCCAGGGAGGACGGATTGAAAAAGTCACAAGAACACCAATTGAGCGCTTTTTTCACACTCTCTATATGTACAAGTGATTTCTTGTTCTGTTCATCATCGTTGGAGGTATCCAGTTGCATATACGCCCATCCTTTGGTATCTATCTGCTCGCACCAATTCGTGCCTCAAAGCACCGACATCGCAACCTTCCGCAACTCCCCTATAACAAACGCACGCACGCCAAACAACATGGGCTCCGAAGCAACCCCCGCCCAACGGCCCTCCTCCGCCATCCTCGAAGCCGACACGCCCGTCCCCGGCGTTCTGGCCAAGTACGGCACCTACGGCAGCGTCTTCGCGCACCTCTTCCGCCAAGCCTGCAGCCCCGAGCCGCTCGAGTCGCAGCTGGCCCTGTCCTCCCACGACGTCGTCCACGACCTCTCGTCCTACCCGGACCCCCGAGACGCTGGACGCGGTCCTCATCACGGGCTCCAAGCACTCGGCCTTCGAGAACGACGAGTGGATCCTGCGGCTCGTCGCCTACACGAAGCGCCTGCTCGAGCAGCCTGCTAGAGAGGACGGCCGCGCCCCGTCCGCGTCATCGGCGTCTGCTTCGGCCACCAGATCGCGGGCGCGCCATGGGCGCACCCGTCGGCCGCAGCGACCGGGGCTGGGAGCTCAGCGTCGTCGACATGGCCCTCACGGACGAGGGCAAGCGGATCTTTGGCGGCGAGACCCTGGTACGTTTCTTCTCTCCCTCTCTTCTCCCTCACAGAAAAGAAGAAACATATAGTAGCTAACGGAAACTTTCTCAACCCCCAGAAAATCCACCACATGCACCGCGACATCATCCACGAGTACCCCCAGGGCACCATCCCCCTGGCCCACACCGACGTCTGCGCCACGCAGGCCATGTACGTCCCCCGGCGCATGATCGCCCTGCAGGGCCACCCCGAGTTCACCGAGGACATGGTGCGCGAGATCCTCGAGATGCGCCACAAGGGCGGCATCCTCCCCGACGGCGTCTTCGAGGACGCCATGAGCCGTGTCGCCAACGCTCACGACGGCGTCGCCATTGCGCGGGCGTTCCTCCGGTTCCTGCGGGAATAGATGAAACGGCAACAATGTCGGTATTCAATTCTCTTTGATTTTTGGGTCTTGGTGGCGGTACCACAATAGACATGAGTGGCTGTTGGGACAAGGCACACCCGTGGGCCATTCATCGTAAATTCTGTATACTACGAAATGTCTCACATCAGCATGGTAGAAGACAGGAAGGCGTTATAAGTGTGTGTCGAGGTTGTTCTCGAATAGATTTGGTATATATTATGCCCCCGTATAGATGAGGTGTCGTGATGCCGCCCGAGTATGTGTGTATGCAATAATTCCATGTGCCCCATGCAAATGGTGTGGTATCTTCCTAAATAGCAGTCGTAAAGTCGTTATGATGTGCCAGACGCCGCTCTTATGCTTCAGCCCCATGATGCTGCGATGAGCCGTATGCCGCTGTAAACGCCCGCTAAGTGTAAATGCTCCCCTTCCTTCCCCCTTTTTCAATGCAAGAAAATGCAAAGGTTTGTGAGATCCCAGTAATATCTCCCCCTTTGTTCCCTAAATACCCCCGTCCCACCTCACATGCCGATTTCCTCTTCGTCGAGAGTATCCCACCACTCCCTTGCGCGTGGTGCCGACCGTTCCCCCTGTAAAGCCGCTGCGGCCTCGCGCTCGGCATTCTCTTGGTTTCGGCGATCCAGCGCCGCGCTGGCGTCCCGTAGTTGTTCTTCCCTCGTTCGGCCCATGGTCTTTTTATGTGTACCGAAACTAACTCTTCTGGCGAACCCCTCAATAAAACCCCCTTGAAGGTGCAGCCAGGGCTGCTCCCACGACGAGAAGAAGCAGCAGTCCACGGCGGCGCCGATGCAGAGGCTTGCCACACTCGTGAGCAAGAGACCAAAAGGCTGCTCCTGGTGCTCGGGGTCGGCTGTCGTCCAGATGTGCGACGAAGGGCGCGATCCACGTGATGATGTACATCAGGGTAGACGAACAAAAGGCGGAGCTGCTTACGCATCTTCATCCGCGACTGGTACAGCGCATCCTCAGTGACAGACTGGGTCATGGATGGACGATGACGAGGTTAAATTTGCGGGCCGGGTAAATGGTTGTGTGGAGGATCCACCGTTGCGCAGCGGCCAGGAGGGGTTACGTGCGGAGCGGTCAGCCCCTCCACTGCGCTGTTGCCAGGGCGTGTCTGGATGGTCCATCTCGAGTCCCTCTTCTTTCGGGGCATCCCGCAGCACGGGTTCTGGCGGTGTAATTCCTGCGTCGAGGGCGAAAGAAACGGGTAGGAGGCCGAGTCTAGACCGAACTGCCGCGTCTGAGGGTGGGACAGGGCCTGGAAGTCCGATTCCACCCAATTCCAAGGCACTGGCTCGCTCTGGCTTTTTCGCAGCTGCGTCATGTGAGGCGCTCTGTCGTCGAGCTTGAGGTGCTGACGGTGGACGTAATAGACTGGTGGCGCTCTCGATACTCAGGTTGCTGGTCGGCGGCCGACCGCGGCGGAGAAGGGCCTAGAAGACCGTGAGAAGTTAGGGTCGGAGTCGGTGGCGGCTCGCGGGCTCGCGTCATGCACTTGACATGGCTCCTGAAATTCGACGGCGCGGTGTTGGTGCTGGCGCGTCTTTGATCCAGCTGCAGCCGGTAGAAGCGAAACCCGAGGAAAGATATAAGCCCGAGTAGGTGCAGATGATGACGGCAAAGATGATATACCGCGGGACCCAGCTCAACGCCATGCGGTACCACAGCGGCTGCACCGGCAGATAGCAATGCGGACCGGTATTCACGTATCGCTGCCCGGTAATGGGCACAATGGCGGCCAGGATTAAGGGGATAACGAACCAGGCGGCATACGCGTACCGCCGGTAGGGATAAAGGCCGTTTTCACCGCCAGACCGCTGCGGCCTGAGAATGAACAGTGCCGAATGGATGGCGACCATGAGGACCGCGATGTCGGAGGCCTCGATGGCGGAGGTGAGAAAGAACGCGCTCACTTGGCACAAGGTGTCCGATGTGTCCACGGGGTCCCCTGGATAAAGTAGACGATGGGACATAACATCAACCAAAACGCCTTCATCATGTCACTCTGGATCAGTAACATGATCAAACTAAAGAGCACAATGTTAGCCATGGGCGGACGGGGCCGGACAACGAGTCCGGCGGGGAACAAGACCTACTCTTGTCGAAAGCTCCGTCGCATCCTCACGAACCAGTAAAGGCGACCAGGGCGGCGAAGACGCTGATGGTCGAGAGAGATAACGAGACAGACTCCAGGATGTAGAGTGTGTGTGGGGTGAAGCTGACAGGCAACCCGTCGGGGTTCTTGTCGACGCCATCGTCGGTACCATTTGCTATTCTGGAGACGACGAGCTTTGCAAAGGCGGGATTAGGCTGATGGGCCATTTTGTGAATAGCTTGGGCCAGCTCGGGTCATGAAGCGATGACCAGATCAACAGACTCAGCATCTCAAAAGTCGTGATTCCTCGAAGTAGCTCCGGCGGTGGTGAGGAAGAGGGTACCGTTGCTGCATCCGGGACATGAGAACAAGATGCGCGGTTCTTCTCTCTTGGTGATAATAGTATTCGACGACGTCCTCAGTCAAGTGGTTCGAAAGATGACAAACGGGGATGTATGTGTGTCTTCTTCCGGGCGAGCGAGGGAATGTAAGTAAAAGGGTGGGTGAGCGAGTGCCGTGCGGGAAGGGCGTCCACAAGTGTCGTAGGATGATGACCAAGCCAGCAAAAGTGAAAAGGCGAGCCAAGCCCGGGGCGGGATCGTACTTGGATGTAGCAGTAGGTTGGTTGTATATGTTATTTCGATCCAAGCCTACGCGCCGTGCAGTTGTGTGTGTGGTGGCTGGCGGGAAAACAAGAGTTTACCTTTAGGATGATATGCTCAAGAGCGTGCCAGTACATAAACTCCCACGCCCCAAACTCAAGTGTGCATGCAAGATGGGAGAATCAAGCGGTAGATGGCGACCATGAAAAAAAGGAATGGGTCAGCATGAAGGAAAACACAAAAAAACACGAATCGGCTTGATGATCAACCCAACCCCAGAATCCAGGTAGGGAAAAGAAAGAAAAGTTGGCAAATTGCCATGAGATCAAGTGGTTCCACATAAGAACGGGCATGTACAGCCGAACCGAACTGCCCGCGTTGTTTTCGAGGCCTCGTCTCGCTTTCCCTACTGGATGCACACGGAATCCATCAAAATCAACTGTTCCCTCGCTGGCCCTTTGGTGACAATTACTGCTCTGCCTGGACTGTGTAGGTAATACGGGATTATTCAATTTGTGTTCCTGAGCCTAAGTGGTCGTCAAAGTGCTTGGTGGCCCTGCTAGGCGACTAGGGATCCCTTAAGCCGATGACTACTTCGCGAATGTACCGTCGACTTCAACGGTAAGGGCGACACATGCAGCAGCGTGAGAGACGGAGCGTTTTTTGGCGCAGGAATTGCTCGAGGGCTGCACGCTGGCGGTGAGATTGCTACTTGGGTACAAGGGCAGGTAGAGCGAGTCCCTGTAGTTTGTCTTGGCGGATGAGGCTTAAATGTGTTGGATGGCGATGATTCGATGGCTGCAGGCTGGGAATCAACCGCGCCCCCTCAGGCCCCCCTCTCCCTCAAAACATCCCCAGGTCGTTACTGTTTGCCCACCTGCCCGCAGTCGCGGCCGAAAGCCAATGGCTACTACTACTTTAAGAATTTCTCCAAGTGACCCTCAAGCGACCTGAGCCCCGAGAGAGGTGGGAGTGATTGAGCTCGGATCTGGTGACCTGCTCTGTGACGCAGGAATCACTCTGCTCTGCTTTCTCGGGACGCCCAACGATAGGTAGAGCCGAGACTCCCCGCCAATGCAGTCATTATCAAGATGCAAAATTAAAATCCATCTGCTACTGTCGGCTGTCGGTGGGACTCGTTCAGATGACAAATGGATGAGACTTTTTAGATCGGATGGATCGTCGTCCCATTTGATTAGGTACATGTACATATGCACCTAGCCTGCTAAATGGCCTACCTGTCGGCCTGTCGCAGTCCAGTTCTCGCAGTGGCAGGAATGATCCACGACTCTGTTACTTGGAAATTCGCAGGTATTGTCGGGGATGGGGAGGGGGGTGCGTAGGAGGCAGGCCGATGGATAACCACCGGTTTCGCCAAGCGCCATTTTTATTTAAACGGGATCGGCGCCTGCGCAACTGCGTGTCCTGCTGCCATCCAGTACTTTGCCTGCCCACTGGTCAGCGATGCGGCGCACACCGCCGCTTGGATTGCGCCCTGAACAGTGAACCGAGTTTCTCGGTGCCCAGTCTCGTGATGAACGGGTGAGCGCCGGGCGTTGTCGTATTGCTTGCTTGTTCGATGGTTGGGAGCGCGCTTATTCGATCTCGTACACCGAGGGAAGGAGGCCCTACCTACCAGTCCTGATCTACACGCGACATTGCGTTTCCGCACGCACTTGAAGGGACCGAGATGACAAGGGAATTCGCAGCATGGGCCATCCCTGGAGTTACGGAATGAAGGGAAGCTAAACCTAGGATGAGATGACACTTTGTTGGCCCATCCAACTGGTGATGATGCAGTGGATGCGATTAAGTGGTCTGGTAGATTGGACGACGAAAAAAAAAATAATCGCTAGCAGTAAAATGCAAGTTATTGGAATTAGCGAGGAACAAAAATAGCAAGGCAAGTGCGATCCAGGCGTCAATGCCACGACGCTGGTTGGACAGCCAAGGGGCCTGCATAAAGAGCACTGACGGTGGGCGTGCCCATTAGCCTGGCAGTCGCTACCTACTAGCCTCGACTTGTCCATTTCCCTCGAGTTCTTAGGTCCTGCAAGTGATCTGCGATCCATTCCTCTCCCCCTCCCTCGAGTCCCTTGGAGCCCACTGCCAAGTCCCCTAGGTTGGAATTAAATCACTGCACACACGTTTTTTCCATTAAACCCGACCCGAAACACTTGAACCCCGAATTCCATACGGATAGTATATCCATTCCGCAGCTGCCAACGTCCCTCCGTCCACGTCGCTGACGAATCACGGTTGGAGCGAGGGGAGACACGAGCCAATCTGCCCAACCACCTGGCCGTCCATGCCCGCGCGCCCACTGGTTTAATAAGGTCGTCCCGTGCAAAGCTATGGTCACGACGGGCACTCAATAACGTCAAGCTGATCTGGGAGACCCAAGATTCCGCTCACACTGCCCCGTTTGAGCCGCATGAGAATCGAATGATCGTAAGATAGGTAGCGACTCTTATTCTCTTCGTGGCGAAAGCGCTGCTTCCACCAGAGTACGCTATATTGTACATATCAGGGATCACTTGATGCTATTGGCATGATGCTTTTTTTTATTCAATATACGGCATTTAGTCGAATAAGCTTGCCTGTTCATCTGATACCGATTGACGGAAATGGCCTGCCGATCATTCACGGAAAGTGATATACCAAGAGCCGCGCTACCGCGATCAAGGGATAAGCACACGACAAATACGAGTCCCACTTACTGGCCATTACATAACAAGTCTCGGCAGAGACACGTCCGCTTGATATAGTAATGTAACAAATCTTGGCAGAAACATGCTGACTTGGCGGATTTGATGTGCTGAGTTTGCAGTGACATGTAAAGAGCGATGGTGCTGAAGGCATCAAAAGATGCGATGAACATGAAGGATTGCAATCAGCCACCCATGGTAAGGATCTGTCACATGGGTTTATTTAGATCTCCATCGATAATGTTTTAAAGTTTATGCTGCGGTTAAAGCAAGAATTGCGCCCGATAAGGCCAGCAATCAAGTGAAATAGCTAATCGGCAAAGATTTCAGGAGACGTGAAATGTGATAACGCGAGCTCAGTAGTGGACAGCCGATCCCTAATCGATTGCTTTCGGCCGCAAGGTAGGATACGACTTCATCAGCGCCGTGCCACGCGATATTCCAAGAAGACCTGGACTCACGCCCCCTGGGACTTCCCACCGGAACCACCCGCCACCTTCAACGTCACGACGCTGCGGCCCGGGATGGACACCGTAAACGCCTCCCCATCCGCCTTCGCCTCGATACTCGCAAACGTATTCCCCTGGTTCGTGAGCCAAGCCTGCGGCGCCGACTCGGAACCCACGCCACCAGTAAAAGACGTCTTGACCGACTGCGCGCCGGACCCCGTATTCGTAAAGACGACCACCACGGACCCATCCGCATTCAAAAACGCCCCCGTGATGACCCCGCCGGGCGCCCCCGTCGCCGCGACGCGCCGGGCCCCGGGCCGGATGTGGCGCGACCACATGGCGAAGGCCCAGAAGATGCCCGAGGGCACCGGGTTGGTCCCGTCGGTGGCGTCGACGAGGTGGGACCCGGACTGCGTCTGCCGGATCTCGAAGCCCTCCCAGAACAGGTAGGCCGAGAGCTGCGCGTCGACCATGGCCCGCGCAATCTTCTGGGCCCAGGTGAAGCCCTCCTCGTTGGCGCCGCCCGCGGTACCACGTGCTCACAAACGCCTTCCCGTTGCCGTCGCCCGGCCCGCCCTCCGTGTTCCACTTGGGCAGGCTCGTCTGCGTCAGTGGGCTGCGCGCGTCGGAGCTGTACGTGTGGCCCGTGATGACGCCCAGGTACTTGGTCGAGCCGGCCTTGACCAGGGCCGTGGTGTAGGTGCCCTGCATCTGCCAGCCCATGGCGTCGCAGCAGGTCAGGCTGACGTTGACGCCGGCGGCTTCGGCCGTCTGGTGCAGCATCGGGATGACGAAGTCGGGCTCGTTCAGGAAGCCGAGGTGCGTGATGGGTAGGTCCGCTTCGTTGTAGTACTTTACGTACTGGATGAGGAAGTCGGCGTAGGCCTGCCGCCAGTCGCCGGAACTGCACGAGTGGCCTGTCGTGCCGCAGAGGTAGCTAGAACAACGGGATCAGCTAGGCGGTTCTTGACGCTGAAATGAAAAGTTGGTCAGAGTGTCTTACCCAGGACGGGAGTCGGAACCACTGGTTTTCATGAACCCAGGAGCGCTCCAGGCGTCGGCGATGATGGTCTTGACCCATAAGTCGCCGCCTGCTTCGTGAACCAGAACTGCCCGCGGTCGTCCCATCCCAGACGTAGGACGGTTTCCCGGACGGCGAGCCGGGGCTGTTCGGGAGGACGCTGTCGCCCTTGCCGCCCGACCCGATCCGGTTCCGGATGATGCTGAAGCCCGCGCCCGTGGTGGTGTTGAAGAGGTAGTCCAGCGCCTTCTTCCGCGTCGAAGCGGGGGCATCTTGGAACTCCTTGGCCCGGCCGAAGGCCTGAGAAAAGCCGAATCCGTCGATCTGCTGGTACTTGGTGCCCACGTCGACGGTGACGGACGCCTGGGATTCGGCAAAGCCCGCGAGAAGGCCGCCGAGGACGACTAGCTTGGAAAGAAGAGGTGCCATGGCCGATGATCTGCGTTGCAGAAAGGTAGATATCACCGCCGAACGCACCACCCAGCCCAAGCTTTGTTGCAGGTATATATGGCCGAGCTATAGCTCCCATCATCTCATGTTCACCCTCGCCAATGCCCATCTCCCGGCTCATCATGTAGACATTTTGCTCCTATAAGAGCGCGGACAGCATCCTTCCGGCTACTGGGGGCATCGAGCAGCCAATGAGGCAATCTGTGGAGATTGAGGTTGTATCGTTTCCCATCACCAGCTAAAAGGTTCAAGTTCACGCGTGGAAATACCCGGCCGAGGGGGGGTCATCCATTCGAGAACATCATCCGGTAGAGCCAATGATTGGAGGAAGTTTTGCCAATACCCATTTCCCCAGTTTTGCCATCCATGAAGGCTTCCGAGGGGGGGTCATCCATTCGAGAACATCATCCGGTAGAGCCAATGATTGGAGGAAGTTTTGCCAATACCCATTTCCCCAGTTTTGCCATCCATGAAGGCTTCAGCTTCGGCATTGGCTGAACCATTGCAAATGACAACAGAGCTCGTATAGCTTTGCTCCATAGGCAAGTCAGATGGTTGAAACATCCAACAAGTTGTCCCAGGCGTGGCACGACAGGTGCCCGGATGAACTGAACGGTGTACGCATTCCCAGGGGATAGCTTGGTGCCAGCAACCATGCACGTGTGATAACTAATTAGTACGTACGTAGTTTACAGGACAACACGCAATTGACTTGAAGAAGCCCAACTGGGCCGGGTATCATTTTGTCTACCCACCGTTTGACGCCGAACACATGCAACGCATTCTTGCTAGAAAGAGACCGAATTCCCAATGCCGTCCGTAGTAACAGTATTTCAGCGGAAGTTGCCGCCCACCACCACGCCGCCCTTCTCGACGACGACCACCGCCGCCATGCCAGCCCCGCCATCACCCTGCCTCCCACCATGACCGCCACCGTGACCAGGCGGACCGAAACCTCCACCGCCGCCACCACCACGCCTGCCGCCGTGACGCCCGTGGCTAGGTCCTGAAGGCCGTTTGGGTTCGGGGCCACGGCGATCGCGGGGTCTCTCAGGCTCGGGCCGGACCTCCTCCTCGACTTCGGTTTCGTACTCTTCGAATCATCTCAAAGTAAGGACGGGTGATTTCCTGCTCTTCCCGTGCAGCGTCGCGGTCGAAAATGAACCGCTTGGTAATGGCTTCAGTGCTGCCGATACCTCCCTGGCTGGCCGGGGGGGAAAGGGGGCGACGGCGCGTGGTACGCGCAATCCTCGCACCATGACGTGAATATGATAGCGCGATCCTCAATCTCTTTATTGATGGCGATCTTGATCTCAATGAACCTGTCCAGGGGATACTGGGAGCCGAGTCGGGTGTGTTTGTGGCTTTGGGTGTAGAGATCGAGCAGGTCGCTCAGGACCTCCAGCATTTGAGCCCGCGACACCTGGTACTCTTCGCAGTTGATGGCGGAAATCTTGTCTTTATGCAGACCGGTTAGGCGCGAGGTAAGCTCGATAAGGGATAAGGCCACGGTCCAAGTCGTCTTTTTGAGAGGCGCAAAGGTTTTGTAGATATCAAAGGCCATGTCCCATGCCACGGGGTAAAATTCGGTCATCCACTCCTCCCTGGCCAGAAACTTCTTGATGAGTTTTACCATCAGGCCGAGCGGGTAGCGAGCATTGAGATTGAATGCGAGCGTTTCGATGAGCATGCGCTCAATGCCGATCATGCTCTGGCTGCGCTTCTCAAAGACCTGCAAGACCTGTTAGCAAAACGGAAACGTTCATTGTGCGCGGTGTTCTCGCACCTTGTCGTCCGGTGTGCGCTGATCGCTGGGATTGCTGATATTCCAAGATGCGCAGGCGATCTCCTTGGACTTCTTTTGCGTGTCCTCTGTCTTGCACGCAAACCAGAGACAGGTAAGAGCTGCTTCATTGAATGGGAATTCCGTCCTCCCATAGTGCAGACGGAATTTGTGCCAAAATGTGTGCAAGCCGTTGCAAACGTCTTCGCCGGGCTGCGAACCGTATCAGCAATCATGATCTGAACTCATCTCGTATCGACTTGGGGGTAAAAAACTCACAGCCCAAGGTTTTCCCTCACGCTCTCAATCAGCGCAACACCCTCTAACCGATGCTGCTCCTCCTTGGAAACTCCTTTCGTCAGCGCCTGGATATGCTGTTCGCAGATGAAATCATGCTTGGTGATGATGCGACCAGGATGAGGACCACGCGGTTTGTTGCCGCCAACGCCGTCGTCGGCGGTCGGCGTGGCGCGGGGAGCCATGCTGAGATGATGGATGTGGACAAGAACCCGGCAGCTTTTTGGCAAAGGTTTCCAGCAAAGTCTTGAAAGCCCGATTTAAAAGTAATCACAGAACTGTTCTCCTTGTGGTATTGTTGCTGCTAAAGATCAGTGTAGTGTAGAAGATTCATAAGTGCAGCCAGGTCGAAGCTCTTCGCGCTAGAGGTTGAGCAATAGCGATATTCTGACTGTGGCGGTGCAAAAGTGTGGCTGCCGCTTCACATTCATCTTCCTGCAGCCAGATGCACCATTCCCATAGTAGACAAGGAAAGGGTTGTTATTCTTAGTGGATGATATTGAGATTTTCGATATTTGATACCATTCAAGCCTTGCAGCTTTTTTGGCATAATAAAGCGGTCAACATGCATTGTGATGCTACTTGTGCTTGCCAACCTCCGACTTACATCGAGTTTCCAGAGCTCTGGCCAATGAGAAGCTGCGACCGAGGTACCGCTGTTGGAGGCAGCTGCGATCTGGGGGAGTGCGCAAGCCGCTAACGTCAGGTACGTAATGGGGATTATTCAGGGCCCGTCTGCCTGTAAGCTCCCTGCATTAACAACATCATCCATCTCAACTTCTCCATCTCATACATACCGGCAGTGCCGTACAGAAACACATTCTTGGACCAACTTCCAAACAAAACAATTACAAACCCCAAACAATCCAACAAAACAACCATACACAGTAATCAAGACTACTTAATTCATAACTCACGATGCGCGCTGCCATCAACCTGGCCCTCCTCGGGCTAACCACCCATGCCCTCTCCTCGCCACACCCCCGCGACCCCGAAGACGACACCCGCTGCCCCTCGTCATCTGGCACGGCCTGGGCGACAATTACGCGGCCGAGGGCCTGCAGTCGGTCGGCGAGCTGGCCGAGGCGGTGCACCGGGCACCTTCGTGTACTACGTCCGGATGGACGAGCAGGCCTCGGCGGACCGGACCGCGACCTTCTGGGGCAACGTGACGCAGCAGGTCGAGAAAGTCTGCGCCGACCTGGCCGCACACCCGATCCTGTCGACGGCCCCCGCCATCGACGCCGTCGGCTTCTCGCAGGGCGGCCAGTTCCTGCGCGGCTACGTCGAGCGCTGCAACTCGCCCCCCGTCCGCAGCCTCGTCACCTTCGGCAGCCAGCACAACGGCATCGTCGACTACCGCCTGCGGCGCCACGGACTGGCTCTGCAAGGGCGCCATGGCTGCTGCACGGCAACACCTTCAGCTCCTACGTCCAGGGCCGCCTCGTGCCCGCCCAGTACTTCCGCGACCCGGCCGACCTCGACCTACCTCGAGGCCTCCAACTTCCTCGCCGACATCAACAACGAGCGCGTCCTCAAGAACAAGACGTACGCCGAGAACCTCGCAAGCCTCAAGAACTTCGTCATGTACATGTTCGAGGACGACACCACCGTCCTGCCCAAGGAGACGGCCTGGTTCGAGGAGGTGAACGGCACCGAGTCCACGCCTGCGCGCTAGGAAGCTCTACAGCGAGGACTGGATCGGCCTGCGCGAGCTCGATAGGAAGGGCGGGCTCAAGTTCGAGACCACTCCCGGCGACCACATGCAGCTGTCCGAGAAGGTGTTGAACGAGACCTTCAGCGAGTACTTTGGCCCGTACGGAAAGAAGTTCGGAAAGGAGGCGACCATGGGCGAGTTGTAAATTATTAGAAAGACATCAAGTTGAAACCGGCCCTGGCGTTTACGGGTTTTCAAGGCAGATTGTAGTTTTAAGTTTGTTTAACAGCAGGCAGTGCAGTTTAATTTTGAAAGGACAACACAAGACACTTCTATTATTCGCGATATGCTTGGCCCTGACTATGTGATTTTTCCCTCTCGAGAACGCCGTGCGATGCCTTGAAACCAACGGACGCAGTATCCCAAAACGCCACAGAAACGCAATTAAAGCGAGTTAATACGTGCAGAATTTGTCTACACATCAACGGCCTTCTTAGCAGCGGCCTTTGCTTCTTCAGCTTGGTCTTCCTCTCAACAATCTCCTTGTCCAAGTCGTCGCCGGCGGTCTCGGCCTTCACAGACAGCTTGCTTCTTGGTCTTCTTGGGGGCGGGCTGCTCGGGCTCGGAAGCGGTACCGTCCAGGGACTTTCGCTTCTTGCCGACGTTGGCCTTCTCCGGGGCCATCAGGGCCTTGGCCTCCTCAGAGCCATCGGCCACAACATCCTTCTCCTCAAGCCACAGCTCGTCGGTGAGCCAGATAGGGAGAGCCTATAAATTACAAAATTAGTTGAATTCAAATTGAGCGTATCTGGGGAAAAGGAGGTACATACGGCAGACTCGGGGCCCTTGATGTAGATCGACTTGACGTTCTTCCATTGTTGGGGGATGAGCTTCTTCACCAGCTCGTTTGCGACAGCCTCGGCATTGGCGGCTATTTGCTCGGCGGTCCAGCCGGCGTAACCGATACGGACTGCGGTGTTGGTAGACGGCGAGAGGTGCACTTGGACGGCGCTAACCGACTTCTCGATCTCGGCGGCCATCTCGGCCGCTGTGCAGGTGTTGACGGAGTCGTCGCCCCTGGCCTTCTTGCTCTTCTTTTCGTCGCGAGACTGGAGATCGACGGGGATCGGGCGCTTGGCGGTGGTCTTGTAGAAGACCTTGCCGAGGGCCTTGGGAAGGCGGTTGATGATCCTGGAGTCGCCAAGGAAAATGTCGTGCTCCGCGAACCTGTTGGGGCACATAATGTCAGAGATATGGAAAAGGAGTAGCGGATGCGTGATAAGCCGCATCTGCACCGCTGGGTGATCAGAGGTTGGCTACTTACAGCTTGCGCTGCTCCTCGTAGCGCTTGTACTTGGCAGTCAGTTTTGTGAGATCAATGACTCTGTCGATGCGCTTCCTCCACTCCTCCGGGAACTCCTCGGAAGCGACCAGGTTCTTGTAGGCGCGCTGGGGCGAGGCCGAGATCAGGCATATGCTCAGCTGGGGGTCGGTCGCGAGCTTGTGCGGTACTGTGATCTTGTGCGGCTTGAGGCGGTTGTTGTCGGTGATGTGGCGCTTGGTGGTGACGGTCATCCAGATGGGCGTCTCGTTGGCGGCGGACTCGTCGTCCTCGAGCAGGTTCTTCTTGGTCGCGCTGGCGGCCTTGTCCTTGGTCGCCTTCATGTGCACCAGCAACGCCTTGGACGCCTTCAGGGTCTGCTCCGGGCTGACCGGAGCGACGACCTGGCTGTCGGAGCGCAGCACCATATCCTTTGCGGGAGCCATACTGTCCGATTTTAAATTATAACAAAAGGGTTGATATGGGTAATTTGGGAGGATGGTGTTTTTACTATTGTTTTCCAGCGATCCGTCCTCACGCTGAAGCCAATGCTACTAAACTTTCTTGGACGTGGGGCCTGCTTTCGTCCAAAAATTTCCTTATCAGCCAGCGGCCTCGCAGATTTTCCGGTCGTTATCGGCCGATAACAGATAACCTTAGTTCTCGAGCAACCAGCCGTGGGCCAATCATGTTCAGTTCGTGCCTGGCATGCGACTTTTTGGACGGACTGGATTGTCCAGCCAGACAACAGCATTCTTTCGGGCATCGGCATCGGTTTGACTAATAGAAATCTCATCCCCTCTGTAATGCATGCGGCTGTCAAGAACGTAGTATCACCAACCACTTCCCATTCCTTCAGAACTACACAGACAAATCTCATGACTCTGATCCCCCGCCCTCAATATGATGAAAGCAGCATTTCGTTGCGAGCCTCCGCGCTCATACCCAACGCTCGGACACCAATAGTCTGTCTTGGGACTGAGAATAACTTGTTCGATACCCTGCTGCTCTGTGCATATGTGCATATTCTCCCTTGCCGGCCAGGGATCTCGGTATGAAAGCAATTGGGGCTGTGAAGCATAAGGAATCTATCTGCGGCAGTTGGAACTTGCCGGCACTATTGGTGTTCATGACTCAACGTTGCCTGAGCGAATGTTGCTGTTGCAGAAAGACCTAGGGACTCCGTAATCTGCATCATGGGCGACCGACGACCCACGTATTCTGATCTGCGAACATATTCTGATCTGCGAACATGCGTGTAACGTTTGTCGGCATTCTTCCGGAGTCATGCCGGTCGCGGGTAACGTGTGTATGTGTGTGTCATCCGGATATCCGGCGTTGCTCACGAATCTTCAAGAGATCTGGGCCGGCCTGGTCTGATTTGCGCCTCTTCGGGAATGAGATGCTGTAGCGTACCAAAAGACCATCTTTCTTGTTCGTCGAGAGTTGAGTCTCTCGTGTGGGCACGTGGCGCAGAACGTCCCATGGTGGAATTGCGCTTCGTCCCGCTCAACCCCCTTAGCCCCTTGCACCGCCAAGCGCCGAGAAGCCCACGGTTCAGGCGAGAACCGCCTTCAAGCTGGGGGGCTTGGGCCTCGGGCCTAGGGGGCCAGAATAAGGATAGGGTATTTGCAAGAGGTATCATCCGTAGCGGGTATTCTTGCCTGTTCAAGGGTGCATTTGCGATGTTTTGCAGAGTGTGAAACTATTTGGTTTTGTTCTTTTGGCCGTCTATGATGTAAACATGCACCCGAGCCGCAGAATTGGCAAGGGGAAAAGGAATATTGCAGTGTTTGAGGGAGGATTTCCTCCCAAAGAGGACCCGGCGCTTCGGAGACGGTTAGCGGAGACTACCTGCATACGGGGAAGAGCATTAGTTGTATAAATCCACAATTCAGTATCGCGATCTTGAGGAGTCGATACGAAAGACCCCTAGCACAGCACAACGTATTCAGCGCTTCCTTTGGACTGGATATGCTAGTTGAGAGAATCGAGCTAGCATTGCATTGCATATCCCCAATACTGGGAGATGTCTACCAAGCGAGACGTTGCAAGCCGCCGAGACTGAGCACATGTCGAGCCAAACTCGGGAAGATGAGGGCCCCAACAAGCCCTCCCCTCCGCTTGCTATCAACACCAAGCCGATGAGTTGATTGTTTGGCAGAAAGTACAGAGTCGGTCTTCTCGCGGATTTACTTGAGCCCCCAATACTGGGAGATGTCTACCAAGCGAGACGTTGCAAGCCGCCGAGACTGAGCACATGTCGAGCCAAACTCGGGAAGATGAGGGCCCCAACAAGCCCTCCCCTCCGCTTGCTATCAACACCAAGCCGATGAGTTGATTGTTTGGCAGAAAGTACAGAGTCGGTCTTCTCGCGGATTTACTTGAGCCCCCAATCGACGGCGACGGAAAAGTGCCACCCACGCAAAGTCGGGGTTTGACTCCTTACCTTAGGTACCGCCCGCGCGGCGTCACACCGCATAGCGACGCTTTTAGAAACAAGTTTGGGCCAGTCATCGGTCGACGTTGGGTCTGGTTCTTCGGCTGCCGTCCGTGTGCCTGCACGGTTGGTTGAGATCCGGGGGGAAGGATACCACCCATATATGTGTATCCTGCGGAACCGGAACCGAAGCACGGGAAAAGCCAGTGGCCAGCACAAGCAATGCACAAGCGACAGGCACAGGAATGCAAAACTGCTGTTGCATTCCGAGGTTTGGGCAAACGATGCACATTCATATGCTTTTCCAGCCTCGAGTATTAGTTTTTTGGAGTATTAAATGGAATATGGGGTTCTTTGCTGCCAGTCCATTAGGCGGCATGTAGTTGGATCCCGGCTAGTTTGTGTTGTGATACTAATAAATCAAGCAAGCCCATCACCAACATCAAATGCTGTTATTTATGGAATGTCGCAGGGCTGCATCCTACCGAGCCCCAAGGGCAAGGGCAATCGGCTTACTCCTCATCCGTCCTGCCAGATCGTAATGAGTCCCTTCACACAGAAACCATCGGGCACTGAGAGAAGCATCCAGGAAGCTGCTGTGCCGCACACATTAGGATTCTAGCGAGATTGCCAATGGCAGGCTTCGCCCACAATTACTGCGTCATTGATCACCTGCCAAGCCGAGTCCAAGAGCCGAGTTGAATACTACCTGGCAGCTGGGAGGATGCGTAGATGCTCGAATACCCGATGAGCGCTCATGATAGAGAGTGCATGGGACGAAGCGTCGTCGCTTACTATCCATACTGGTTTCTATCAAGTTTCCATAGTAAGAATGAGTCAGCAATCATTATTCGCGGCCAAACAGCCGCTTCTCGAATGGAAACGAGAGCCCTGTCTGCACGCCCGCATTAGGACGACTGGCAACTGGATGGATTTGAGTCAGCCGTCGGCAAGTAGATCTTGTCTTCTGATCATGTGCGATTTGAGGGCCCAGGCTAGGCTTGGATATTGACTTTCCGCTGCTGCAATGCTACACACCATCACGTACTGTAAACCGCCATGCACCAGGCCCTGCTTCCTCGATGTCTCCAGACCCAACTTCTTTTTCCCCAAGAATGCAACTTCCCATCAGCGCCGGCCGACCGAAAAAGGCAGCTCCAGTCGGGGGGCATCTGCCAATGGGGAAAATCGATCGCAGGCACCGATGCATGGAAGAAAACCACCTGCTTGATCCAACGATGATGCCGCGCTACCTTCTCCAAGATGCAATCCAGCGAGAGAGAAAAAAACAAGCGACGACGACAGGAACGATCACGTTGGACATATCGCAACACTCACACACTGAGCACTCGGACCTGGTCATGATATGACGGATGCCCAATTGACCACTGTGGAACCCTTTTGCACATAAGCGTTGCAGTTCAAACAGTATCCAGCGAAGATCAACCCGGCGCGAGCGTGCATATATCTCCTAGCCTCGAAGCACTAGTAGGGACAGGCAGTGGAGGGTCAATGCGACATATCATATCACAGAAATCACATCAATATGCGCATACGTAGGTATTTGCGTGCCACCTCTTATGGATGTCCAACAGACTGTGACCCTTTCTAGCTGGGCAATTAATACTTACTGACATACATATAACCTCAGCCGACTCGGGTACAATGCCCTGCAGCAGCAGCAGCAGGCTTAACAGGTCAACAGCCATGCCAGCAGACACAAGCTAACAGCCGAGGAGAACGCCACAACGTCTCGGAGGTGTCTCGACCGCCTCGACGATGCAACGCAATGATGATGATTGTTGATAATGGACTTCCCCAGCTTAGCGGCGGAGTTGATGCCACGAATCTGATGACAGGACGGAACAGAACACCACGGCTCCGGCTATCTGAACCCCCGTCTCACCGCCGCAGCCTGTCTCTCCTGTCAGCATGTCGTGGCTTGCCATCACTGTCTCAATCTTAATTGTTGGCTTTACTTGTTTCGTTTCTTCACGACGAGCTGGGAGGAGACACTGCTGGCACATATACGTGACACAGAAACAACAGACATCTCCCGTTTCTGCGGCCGCGCCACCAGTACAGTTCGTTCTGCAGCGCACAAAAGAGGAGGGAAGCCATGCGTGCGACTGTACGGAGGCGCCCAATATTTTTTGATATATCGCTTTTTCTGATGCTGCATTAAGCCTTCTCAAAGCGTCGGTGACAGGCGCATAAATGTCACAGTGCCCTGCGTCGGGCATGTACTTGTATGTACGAAAGCCATGTAATGTAAGGTTGTATGTATGAAAGAAAAAAACCCCCGGCCCCTTCGCAGAAAAAGCAAAACGGATATGTAGGCACATAAAGAATAATGTACGGAGAGGTATCAGGTGTACGAACATTCCGGCAGTGAATGATGATTGGGGGCCCGTTTTGCTTGCGTGGAGGTCGGCTTTTGCTCCGCTATACTTGTACTGCTAGCAACAGCTGGACCTGGCGTCCAGGGGCGCGCTACTGTCCTGGGGGTCCCCTGCTGAACAATGTCGTACATGTGGGCTTGTCAGAACTTCTCCGAACAAACAGAACAAAGGGAATCGGTTCTACGCCGGCGCCCGCCCTCGATGCAGTCTCGCAGTACATGCGTTCCACGTCTCGACATGTGTACTTTTCTTAGCAAAAGGACTGATAGCCGGCCCCCTTGAGTCTCCATACATTGCCATGTGTGTACTTTGCATTGCATACTTTGGTTCTCCTAAGGGGGATTCGAAACTGCTGCAGAAGCGCTGGATGGCAATTAATTCCCCGTCCCCGTGCCCCAACGCCTTCTCCTAAGACAGCAGCGATTGGCACGGGATGAAATCAGCGGTGCGGAGAAGTTGGCTCCTGGCTCTTTCGGCGAGGAGCAAGGAGGCAAGGGCGCGCCCCCCTCCCCTCATATCAGATGCAAATATGCAACTTCGACGACAGCCGAAGGAGGTAAAACAGAGCACACTCACACACACGCTGGAGAGGGGGAATTCCTCCTCAATGTCATCCATTCCCCGCTCCAAGCCCTGTCAAGTACCTAGCAGTAGTACTGATGAGAGAGAGATTACTCGAGGTTGTCTGGAGACCGCCGATTGCGACCCCACCCGCCAAGTTGGGTCCGACGAGCGAGTAAGTGGTGCTAAAGTGGTCTTCCCGAACTAAGCAAGTCCTTACTTTTCTACGGCCCTTCCATTGGTCACGTCAGAACGGCAATCACTCGTGGCCATCGTTCTGGGCATCGGGGGGCGGACGGGCGACCGTTGTACAAAAAGTAGGCCACCACTTACATACATCAATACTTATGGAAACAGAGAAACGTGGTAAGCAAAGCTTCGAAAGCCCCCTCCACTCATGCAGCTTCGATACTTGACTTATTACTCCTCGGCCAACCCCAACTCTGGCCTTATCCGAGTCGCACACACTACCTATGCATATAAGAGATGGTGATGACTAGTGTGTCTGTGTGTGCATCTCTCTGACCAGCCAGGAGCAAGACCTGACGGCGTGAGTGGCAAACCAACCGCCGATAATGTGTAAGACGTACTCCGTAGTGTATGCAGTACGAATGTAGTTACATGCCTCGGTGCAGGGACGCTGAGACGGCTGACTTTGGTTCACCCCGTTTCCACGTCGGCAATCCGCTTCCTTCTCGTCTTTTGCGAGGAAGCGTGGGGTGTTTGGTGTGTGTGCGCGTGAGGCGTGTGTGTGTCGAAGACCCTTGCCAATGATTTTATAGACCAGGGTAGTAGAGGTAGGGATCAAGAGAGGAAAACCCACAGGGGTAGCTGCACCTGGGCACCCTGGGGGGGCCTTGCAGGTTTGCGCTCGTCCAGAGATTCAAACCTTTCGACTGCAATTAAACACAACCTTGATCCCCCCCTTGGAACGGCCCAACCCTGTAGCTATCTATCAACGAAGTCCAAAGGGTTTATCAGAGGTGACCATCCTCGCTGGGCCCGTCGGTTACAACGTTTCTCTTTCAGGGAATGACGCTTTCTCGACCACCCCCTCCTCTATCACACATCGATCATTCGGAAATATCCTGAGAGCTGCTGCTTTTCTTCTTTTACGGGCGCTCAATTTGGATGAGCTGAGTTGGAAATAGCAACATCAGGCTGAAAAAGACTGGGTATAATAATATGGAGTGCTTGTAAGTCGCAACATCAACCACTGCTACGCCCTCTCTCACTCCGGCCATGTCGAATATACCACGACTGACACAACCGATCCTACAGCACAATTACCACCGATTGTATAGAATTGGGAAATACAATTTCAAGGGCAACCCTGGTACTGAATGAGTTTGTCCGCGAGGTGCGCGAGGCGAGGTCGGACCTCGATGAGGTCTCGCGGGAGCTGCACTCGCTGCAGGGCGTCCTGAACCTCTTGAAGGAGGATGCGCCCAACCTGCCTTCCAAGATCGCGGCCCAGACGCCGACCATATTGCAGCAGTGCAATGAGATCGTGGAAGAGCTCGACACCAGCCTGTTGGCACTCGACGACCCCGAGTTGTCGAGGACGGAAAAGAGGACCCGATGGATCTCGGTGGGCAAGCCGCAGCTGGCCGAGCTGCGGGATGCGCTAGAGGCGCATCGGGCCACCGTCGGGCTCGCTCTCGACTTGGTCGGCGCGTAAGTTCTGATCGCCACCGCCGGCACCGGCACCGGCACCGGCTTGCTTGACGGTTTGGGCTAACCGGTTTTCTTAGTACAAGCGGACGCGATCTCCATGATGATATGGATGGGGGATACGTGGAGAACATGGAAAACGAAAGGCGGCAAACAGAGGTCCGCAGCGAAGCGATCCGGGTCATCGAGGAGATGGGCCAGCTCCAGTTCCGGCTGCCGGAAGAATTCGAATCGGATGGGACCGAGACCAACCTCCAGACGTACTTCGCCGCCCTCAAGACGTACGCGGACTCCTTGATCGTGGCCGACATGGAGAGTGGCGCCTACATCGGGAGCGGGTCGTCGTCCGGTATCTACGTGGGCGACGACAGACCCGACCCCGGAATCGAAGCCAGCCAGGGCCCGGACAGCGCGATTGGGGTCAGCGATGGAGAATCGTCGTCGTCGAAACCGGGAAAGAAGGCTCGCAGGGAGAGTTATGTGCGCCAGGCTGCCGGGGAGGGAATCCCGATTCATGCCGAGCCTTACGTCAACGAAGTGAACACTTTGATGGAAGAGATGATGACAGAAGACGGCCTGAGCCGAGAGCCCAGTCGGGACCCCAGTCGAGCGCCCAGTCGGACGCCGAGCCGCGCGCCCAGTCGAGCACCGAGCCGAGAGCTGAGCCGAGAGCTCAGTCTTGAGGCCAGTCGGGCACCGAGCCGAGCGCTGAGTCGGACGCCCAGTCGAGCGCCGACACCGCCGCCCAGGGACGCGAAACGGCTCGACGGCCGACGAAAGACCATGGTGACCCCCTTTGCCTCGCTCGAACTGGCGCCCGAGGAGGCCTTCGGGGTCGGGACCGAGATCACGTCCAAGGGGAACAAGAGCCGAGCCCGGGCGAGCTCCAAGAGCCCCAAGTTCGGGAGCTTCAGCGGCCACTTCAGCGTCGGGCGCTTCTTCGGGCACGTGCGCAACGCCATCTCGGAGTCGTCGTCGTCCAAGGACGACCTGAGCTCGATGCTGGACGACAACATGCGGCCGTCGACGCCCATCATCCAGGCGAGCCTCGTGCGGCGGGGCAGCCGGCGGCTCTCGACGTCCATCAAGAAGCTGCCGCTGTGGACGACGGAGCTCGAGGACCCCGAGGGCCCGCCCACGCCGGGCGGCGCCGGCAACCACGCCGTCTTCGGCGTCTCGCTCGCCAAGAGCATGCAGGCGGCCAAGAGCACGGCCAAGACGCATCACAGCGGCAGCGGCGGCTCGTCGCGGCGCGAGTTCCCCCTCTGCGTCTACAAGTGCTGCGGCTTCCTGCAGAAGGAAGGGGTCGAGGCGCCCGACATCTTCGCCGAGCCCGGCGACGGGTACCGGGTGCAGAAGCTGAAAGAGACCTTCAGCCGCGCGCCCAAGTACGGCGAGGACGTCAACTGGGACAACTACGGCGTGTACGACGCCGCCGACATCATCATGATCTTCCTGTCGCAGCTCCCGAAGCCGCTCATCTCGGAGCAGGTCGCGAAGCGGTGGATTTCCCTGTCGCGGCAGGCGACGCAGAGCGGCTCCAGTTCGACGCGGACCGACCAGTGCATCGACTTCTGGGAGGAGGCGCTGGGTGGCCTCCGGGGCCCCGGCCGCGGCATTTTCAAGCTCCTGTTGAACCTCTGGTCCTCGATCGCGGACGCGGCCGAGCATAACGACATGACGGCCGAGCGGCTCGCCCAGACGGTCCTCAAGCCGCTGATGCATACCTCGTCGGAGAAGTACAGCACCGACTACATGCTGGGACTGGCGTTCCTTATCCGGAAGCGGAGCGAGTATACCATTATGCTGAACGAAGGCCGGCCGAGCCGGGCTGCTTTTTGAGATGCAGCAGCAGCAACATCAGCAGCATCGGCCGTCGTTTCTTGAAAGGCAGCTGGGTGAGCCACGATGCCTTCTTTAATCACGGCGTACATTTGATAAGAGCAGGCGACCCTTCATTCGAAATTTTTATTTTCTTCCTCCTAGTTCGCCATCATTGAACCTGCTTCTTGACGGTTTCCTAATATCTTGCCTTTTCTTTCTCTCTCTCTTTTCTTTTGTGCACTTACATATATATATGCTCTGACGCCTGAGTACGGCCGGACTATTCCGTACCTCTTCACTATTGTTGAAGAAACGAAGATACCCCGCGGAGTTGGTGAAACTTGTGAATGCTTTTATGCAGAGGGACAGTTTTGAATAATTGTCCAATACATACACAAATGATGTGTAGTCAGTCCCCCTTGATGGGTCACATAAACCTGGATTTGGTTGGATACTGGATTTTTCTAAGGGTTGGGTTGGGTTTGGTTGGTTGGTGGTGGAGACGCGATTTGCAGGAGGCTGGACTCTTGATGGGTGGTTCCTCGAAAGCCTGCAGGTGTTTGAATGGAGTCAATAGATGAAGCTAGGTTGGTGCAGGTCAGCACGAGAGTGAGGGGTTCCAAAACTTCCGGTTTTTCATACAGGGCCCCATGAGAAGATCTTTTATGACAGACAAGAGAATGTGTGTGCTTCCTTTGCTGAAGTTATTCACTGTATATACCACCTATCAGAAACACATGGAAATGACAATGCAGACAAGTGTCAGGAACTCAATAGTCCGTTTCAATGGCAGCACGCTCGGCCTTTAAGTGATTTCGTTGTCTCGGCGTGTAAGCAGGCACGCACGCACTTTAATGGATGCAGACGCGCTCCTCTCCTCGCCCAGTGGGGCCCCACCTGACGTCTAGCCAGCCCACTGGGAAAGAACCCGATGCAAAGAATGATGATTCCGACTTTGGCGCTGCCACTGAATAGACTTCGACTGATGTCTGCCAAAAGATTCCCTTTGGTTCACTATGCAAATCATTCATTAGTAGACCTATTGCAAAAGCAAGACGTGCTAAATCATGCGATGGAGAGTGCGTACGTGCTCCTGTCGTCACTTGTCAAAACGTGCCTGGGATCCTCATTCCCCTTCGGCCAGGTCCAGGGCCAGCCAGTTCCAATCTATAGGCGATAGTAGTGCCCTGTGAGCTCACTGGACCGCAGCGCTACCCCACTGTAGGAGAACACGGCTTAGTGGTCTTTTTCCTCATCAATTCTACGCGCACCGCGCCCGCGTCTCGACCGCGCCGGGCCCTCCCTTTTAAAACCGGGCCAAAGCCAGCTTCCCATTTTGTAGGGCAAGACATCTCATCTCTCTACCAAAAAGTAAAGCAATTTGTAGGCCGCCTGCCACGAGACCAACTCCAACTTACCACACCACCGAGAATCCGACCACCTCTGCAGGCCACCACTGGAAACGAGAACGACGAAAAGATTATTTTCCAGTCGTTCACCTGCTTACCTACTCTTTTTGCTTGCTCACGACTTCGGCTTGTTCAGAGTAGATCTCGGCCATCACGCTCCCTTTTTTCCAACGTCGAAACCCAAACCCGGCCTATAAGTGTGGAGTGGTTCGTTTAAGAGCAGGGCCAGTGACGCGCCATTGGCACCGCGAACCCCCCTGCAAGCCAAAACGCGAGGGACTTTGCTACTGCAGCAGAACGTGATATTTCTTGTCCACCACTTTTTCTCACCAACCAAAAACCTTTTTGGCAACTTTTTGGTCGTTTGAACAAAAAAGAAGCCTTGGGAACTAACTCTCCATTGGTATGATTGTTGGGAAATAAGACATTATGTCAACCTCACCTGTGAAGAAAATGGCACTGGTCGCAGACGCCTCTGAGCCTACGCTGCCGGCTCTCCTGTCGAGCCCTACCAAGGGTATGAAACGATCAGCTCCCTCTCTGTTGCCGCCTTTCGAACCGCTCTCGTCCTCGCCCGGATTCCCGCGTCCTCTCAAACGACAGGCTCGTGCAGGTTCTATTGGGGCCAACAATTACCTCAAGTACCCGACTCCTGTGCCAACCTCGAGTACTGGAATTCTGTCTTCGTCTCCGCCTCATGTCCACGGCCCCAGACCGAGCCTGGTACGCACGCAGTCTGTCGCGTCGGAGCGGGCTCCTCTCTCCGCCGTGCCCTCGGTCGACCTGAACGAGAACGGCGAGACGCTGCTCATGGGCCGTTCGAGCAACTCGTCTCACTTCCAGCTGTCCGCCAACCGCCTCGTATCACGCATCCATGTCAAGGCACGATATCTTCCAGCAGCCGACCCCCTCGAGCCGAACAAGATTGAGATCATCTGCAACGGCTGGAATGGCCTGAAGCTGCATTGCCAGGGCAGAACGTGGGATCTGGCCAAGGGTGATACCTTCACGTCGGAGACGGAGAACGCTGAGATCATGTTGGATGTCCACGATTCGCGAGTCATGGTGCGTTGGCCTAAGAGGGATGCTGCTGCGAATCTGTCCGACTCTTCATGGGATGATTCTCCCCGTGTCCGACACAACCGTCAGGGTTCCGTATCGGACCTGCTCCAGTCCAGTCCCTTACGCCGTCAGACGCGTATCAAGTCGCCCGAGTCGCCCACCCCGTTCAGCAAGTCATCCTCGAGCATTGATTCGCTGCTGGAAAACGAAGTCGGTGGTGAGCCGGTTCACATCTATGAAGACCCGGATGCGGATGAGCCGGAGCTCCCGCAGGCCACTCTTGATGTCGACGTGTCGTTTGCCCAGACTGAGATCACCAACAGCTTCTCGAGTGACCTGAGTGAGCTTGATGATGAGAATGACCCCGATGAGGAGAACGATCCCATCGTGCACTCCTTTGGTCCCTTCGGTGCCAACCTGACGAACCGCCTGGCGGGCATCACTGCTGCTGGCTCTCCGCGTCAGCCTTCTCGCCTCGGTTCCGGCAGCACAACGGCCCATCCCTCCATCGAGCCGGAGGAGCCTCTCAACGTGAACATTGATGTAGATGCTGTCCGGAACCACGTGATCAACCAGCTTGCGTACTCTCGGTTGTCGTCGAACCCCTTGTCGGGCATCCTGAACAACCTTCCCTCGGAGGAGAAGAAGGACCTTACCAAGAACGACCTCCGCAGGATCATCGAGGCTACCGAGTGCATCGGCATCATCGCCCGTCAAGGCAAGGATGCGGCCGGAAAGCCCCTGGAGAGCGAGTACTACTATGTGCCTGAGAGAGATACGGACGACTCACGACGTCTCGCCGTGACCGATGGGTTGAGGAAGCCAAGCCTGCGAGCTTGCAGAAAACAGCATAAGGTAATTTGCCATAACCCTGTCCAAGGAATGATGAGTTGGACTATGTTAACACATGTGTCAGCAATACTATTGGAAGCGTCCCAAGACCCCTTAGATGCCGACGCTAAGACGTTGTTGGAGTTCTGAGATGTCTATCATCTCGTCGTTGGCGGTGCTCTCGAGTTGCCGTGGTCAGAACAAGTCGCGGGCGGCGCACCGATACCCTTTTCACTGTTCGTCGTTCTCGTGTGAGGTCAATGTTTTCCTGACATTGTTACCTGTTTGTGCATAGCCAAAGGAGTTCTTGTGGCATTGGGGGAGGGAGGTTCTTTTTCGGTTCATTGTATTTTTTTATATTTGTTGGTGGTTGGGTTACTGAGGCTGTCACGCGACTATTATGTCTGCCTCGGCGTTTGATAGAATGGGATCTATCGATGCTCGGTCGATGCAGCAACACAAAGGCAAGGTAGGAGGGCATTACAACGAGGCGCGGCCGTCACGAAGATCATATACCCTCGTCTTTATGGCTCGTGACCTGATGGTGGTTGTGCTAAGAAAGAGACAAAGGTGTCGAAGGCGTGGAATAACGATTCCATCAACCAGGGTTGGGTAGTGAGGTTCTGGGAACCTGGAGTATAGAGCCGCCAACAGATCCGAGGCGGCCTTGGCTTCAAGGAATACTATGAGGTTTAGACAGTGCAAGGGAGATATACCAATCTGTGCAGAGAGTCGACCGACTTTTCACTCTGGCAGATTTCATGAGTTCTGAGATAGATGGAATTATAATGTTGAGTTACATTTTATGATGAAAATAAACACCACATGTAGTTCTGTTTACTTGGGATGATTCGAGTGTGCCTGATAAAAGTTTCCGTTGGAGTTGGTTTGTTTGCTTACTCATCTTGACGTACCGGGTCCTCGGATCCCCCACTATCAAACTGATTGATCAACTAATCTTCCGCTGATAAGCGTCAAATCGCATTGGTTGCAGCTAGCTACCCCGCAAGTTTGCACCCACCGGTTTGGCCCGCAGTTATTTCCCCCGCTTACCGGTCGGTCTAGCCCAGCTTCCAGCCGCCGGTTCCCCACCACGCACTAATTGGAGCTCCATACCTGAGGTCCTCTCCATATTGATGCGTGCTCCTCGTACCACACCACCATCTGGCAAATATCGCGAGACCTATATAGGTATATACTTATCGTTGTTCCATACCCTTTGTCACTTCTTCATCTATCATTGGCATTTCTAGTTCCACTACTTCCCCCGTTTCTAAGTCGGTGCATATCAACACACACCCAGATCGGAATTCAGTGAACTCTGCCGTACAAGCTTAGCCTTCTTTTCCCCCTCTTCTGCTCATACGACCATTACCCCTCGAAAGAAAGCAATCAGTCAGCCAATCTCTCTCTCCAACTATCACTGCCATCAAGAAGCCTCCACTTCCAAACCAACAAAAACCTACCTACTCAAGCCACCATGTCGTCTTCCAACCAAGAACAACAACAACAACCCGTTACGATCCCGGACGCCCCGACGTCGCCACAGCTCGAAAAGGACGCCGCGCGGGCCATGAAGGGCGCCGACTCGTGGAAGCCGTCGTTTGCGCGCCAGCAGAGCTTCAGTAAGGAGGAGCAGAAGCGGGAGCTGCAGATGACGGGGCTCGGGGGCGGCAAGTCGGCGCCCGGGTTCAGCGAGAAGTAGGAGACAAGAAGAACAAGAAAGACTGGGTGTACGGACAACTGTGGACTGTGCACACACATCTGGCATTGGCTGGTTGTTGACCTTGCGGAATAATAAGGGTGAATTATGATTCTACTTGCGTCTTGGGCGACTGCGGATTATGGGGGAAGGGCATGGCTAGGTATACTCAAATTGCATTCTGCATGGCACAAGGGTCAAACGGGGTTCTCGTCTGGTTAGGAGCATCGAAACAGGTCAGAATGGCATCAAGTGTCTCTGGGTTGCTGGCGTGGTTGGGGGGAAACTCTGTTCAGTAACATCCCACAGTAGGGAATTCTCTCGCGTCACGATGCTAGATGTTACCTAAATACGGAGAGCCAAACCATCGCGTACAAGCTTGGGCACCAATTTAATTGATTGTTTTCCAAAGATCCTTCGTCAGTCAAGAATAGAGGAGCGAATTCTTCGATGAGAGCTATGCCAAAATTCCAATAGCTACTGTACATGCGAATCGCAAATATGAAATCCCCAAGAAAACACACTCATTTGATATACCACACTGTTACTCACATGAAACCCAAGGAAAGCCCATCTCTTGATGTGAGCGAGATTGTCAGAGAGAACCCACCTACCCAATTACTCCAAGCAAATAAAATCGTTGCGAGCATTCCTATGCCTGATCCCAGTGCATACCAAGTAAATCCAAGCCGACTTGCAAAGGGTCCTAAAAGCCCGTCGGTCCCTTTCCATCCATACCCCCCGTCGCAAAATACTCCCCCACGACCCCCAACGCGTACGAAAGCCCCGCGACCCACGCGCCGGCGACGAAGACGCGCTTCGTCAAGCCTGTCTTTTTCTTCTTCTTAGTTCTTCGGTCAGCATAAACTTTGGGCCCACTGAAGACGGGCTCCTCGCGCCTGACATCGATTTGGGATCGGAACGGCGGGGGCCGGGGCGTCTCCCCCTCATCGACAAAGGAATCATTGTAGTTCACGAACCCGGTGGGCGAGGCGAAGGCCGCGGCTTTTGGCAGGGGGTGCCGGCCCATCATGTCGATGGGGTTGACAGGAGGAGCAGTAGTAATAGCAGTAGCATCGGTGGTCTCCGGTGAATAGGAGGACGATGCAGGTGATGATGTTGTTGAAGGCGATGACGACGATGGCGAACTTTCCGGCTCTCGTACCTTACGGAAGACTAGAACGTCGCCGCTTCCCGAGACAATCTCGAACCCCTCCGCACGCAACGGCTCAAAATGAGGAAAGAACTTGGTGGGGTTCGACATGCGAACGAGCACCTCACTCGGCGTCAACGGCGCGGCTTGATCTGGCACGATAGAAGTGGTCTCAGCAACGCTGACGCTTTGCATCGTCGGGTCGTAGGCTAGGATCTTGTAGGTGGTGGGCTCGACGCCTGAGGGGGAAGTTGGAGGAGGCGGAGATCTCGGGGGGATAGTTACTGGGTTTTCGGGATCAAGATCTCCGTACTTTTTCTCCTCCAGGGCCTGCTCGATAGCCTGTCCTTCTTTCTTGGCTTTCATTAGGGCTTTTGCTATCACTTTCGAACATGGAATCATCAGTGTCAGCTTCTGGTTTCTGGATGTCGGCTCGCTGGGCTCTTACGTTGACGATTTGCTTGGAGGAAAGGGTCTATTCGACCCGGTGCAACTTCCTTGGCAGGGTCGAGACGACGCGTCGGATTATCAGAGTAATTTTTCTGGAGGCTGTTGGCAATGATTTCTCTTGCATCCTCGGACGCTGGACCATTTCGGAGACTGCGCATTTCATGTTCCTTCAACAGCTGCTGGAACTTCTCGGGCGGGTCGCGGAAGATGTTGACTGATGGCTCGTTTTCCATGGCTCTTTGCCGGGATCGCTGCAGACCGGCACTAACTTCCCTGTCGATGGCGTCCGATACCGCGATATAGCCGGTCATTGCCTGTTCGAGATTCTCGCGGTTCTCCTTGTTCGCGTCGAACTCTCCGAGGCTCTTCTCGACCTCGTCTTGCACCTCGGGGGCCTTCCCGTCTGGTTCCTGGTACCGGTACGCCGCCTTATACTGGTCCAGGTCGCCATATTGTTCGAAAGGCTCGCCTTCTTCCGCGGACTGGGGCTCTTTGAGTACGTCCGAGCGATACTTATCCAGGTCTTCATACTGCGAGCCTTGCTTGGTCTCCAATTGTCCCTCTTGATGAAGGAACGGTTGGTACTTATCCAGATCCTCGTACTTCGGCTTGGCTGAACCAGCTTCGATGTCGGCTTGGTCCGTGGGAGACTTGTACTCGTCCAAGTCTTCGTACTTTGGCGCTACCGCCTCATCGGCCGTCGGGGAATTCTCGTTGTACATATACGGCCTGTATTTGTGTAAGTCATCATAAACTGGGTTGGGCTCGGGCTGGGCTGCATCTGATTCGTTGTACCTGAAGGGCTTGTAGTCGCCAAGGTCGTCATACTTTGGTGCAGACTGTGAAGCCGAAGTTGTGGTCGCATCATGTTCCATACGCCGGTAGTTGTGCAGGTCATTGTATTTCTGGACTGGCTGTTCCGGCTCATACTTGATTTCGTCATGCTCTGTAGGCCTGTACTCGTGGAGATCGTCATATCTCTGGACGGGCTCTGGGGAAGGCGGGTCGATCTCATCATGTTCCGCAGGCTTGTAGTTGTGTAGATCATCGTACTTTGGTGCTGACTCCTCGGTGATATCCTTGATTTCGTCGTGCTCCGAGGGGCTGTATTTATGTAGATCATCGTACACCTCCGCCTGGTCCTCGGGGGGTAAATGGTTCAATGAGTACTCTTCGCTTTGAGACCCAGGCTGTTGCCTGTGCGTGGCGGTCGGGTCGGGGCTTTGATAAGGCGCGGCAGACAACGGATCGATTTCCACTTCTTCATACTTTCTCGACCATGCCCGAGATGGTCTCGGAGGCCAATTAGGTGGAAAACGTAGGTCCGGAGACCAAGATGACCTGAACGGTTCGGCAGGCGCTTCAGTATCCGACTGAACAGCCCGGTATGTCTTGCGGATCACCTTGCGGTTGGTGATGGGGTCAATGATGAAATCATCTTCAGATGGGGTACCTGCCGAAGCCTCTGTTGTAGACGAGTCTGCCCTCTTGACCCCCGGAGAGGACTGCTTGGTCCATCGATGTATGACATCGCCCAGCGGACTGGTCCATGTACTACCGGCAGACGTAGTCTTCTGTGTACCGTCTTTCTGCTTTCCTTCTTTGTCCGGTTGAGACGGCCCTGCGTCATAGCTGACCATGCGACTGGCACCACAAAGCGAAGCTCCCGCCTGCCAGTATTTCCCTACGATACGTCGCAGTGCTGTCTTGGCGTCGTTGGCCAGTGGGTTCTGGTCCCATGACGACTTCCTACTCTGCGACTCGGCATACTTGTACTTGATCATGCGTTGGCGGCGGCGCGAATGCCTCTGGATGTCGGGGCCGAAGTAGGATGACCATGGACCGCAGCGATATGCACGGGCTTGTTGGTGATGCCGACCCCTCAGTAGCAACGAAGTGCTGGCCGCCGTGAGGGTATTGGAGCTGGATGCTCTGATGTAGAGCGATCCAGCGCCCGGGGACGTTTGCGACACAATGTTGGTCAGCATCGCGGCGGCAGACTGGATGCCAACTACAAGATCATGCTACCAACAGTCGAGCTATTTACCTAAAGGAAGATTAGATGAATTTTTGCAGTCACAAGCTGAAGCCTGTTCAAGCCGTAACGAAAGGCCAAAGATGGTGTCGGAATGGGTAGAGTCTTGGAGCTCTAAGCTCGTGCGGAGAAGATCACGTAACGGAATCCTCCAGTACTTACACGCGACGCAGTCGGTGGCGTTTACGGGACAGAGGACGGACAGACAAAGAAATCCACAAAGTAGGGTGGGATGCGTTGTGGTTCTTATTCTGAGACTATGCTATGTGGACAGAATCGATGGTAACTATTGCCGTCGTATGGTTGACATGAAGCACATGAAGGTTGAGAATGAGAAGGTGAAGAAGTTGGGGTTTCGAGCTCGCTGAAGCTTGACCCGGGGTGTTTGGGGGATGTCCCCTCGTTGCCACCACCACCACCACCAACACCAACCCAACCGATGCATCCCTTCTGCCGTGGCTGAACCAACGAGGCCAAGTGCCAGGCCGCTAGGCATTGCCTGGGCATCTATTTATTGCCTTGTTTATAACTGTGTATCAGAGATGGTTGTGATCTCAACAGTGAGTGGTGCTAATCCTGTTAACATATCCTGAGCACATGTCTTGAAAGAGAGTTTCCTCCCGTCAGCTGTTCTCAACGACCTTGAAATCTGAAATATGTAGACCCTCGCAATGCGCCCTAGGAGCTTGCAAATCCGGGGCCGCAGTGGGAAGAGGACCTAGCTGCTGTCTTTAACATGAGCGGGTGTTTGCGGGGTAGGCGATCTTGGCTCCCTTAAGATCGGGTTCGGTGTGTCTCTATCATCCTTGCCGCTGAGCTGCATGCGTCATTGGCCTGTGCATCTTTAGCTGGGGCACACTGAGCATAAAGCATTTACTCGTGCTCCAACTTTCGTTCAGCTTTTTGTCTAAAGACCAGGGAAATGCCCTATATGAAGCGCAGCTTTAGTGAAATTCTTCATAATTGAATTTAAGAGTGGTTCATTGCCCCGTGGAAGTGAGTTTTCGCTCAGGCGGGACTTGGAGCTCCAGAGCTTCCAGGGCCAAGCTTGGACAGAGCTTAGAATATCGACATCATTCCGTGACAGTAGTTCCCCATAGCTTCGGGCTGACTCAAACGGCGATTGCGGCTTGACGAATAGCAACTCTCGCCTCAAAACCTTTAAACCTTATTAAAGGTCCCAATTGAATACTCTATACACAGGTCCAACGTGATTCTTTACAGTGTCATTTTTTTCTGATTTTTCCCTACCTCGTCTGGCACATTAAGCGACTTGGACATTTTTCACGCTTTGATTTGGATGACGGCAAGTTGCCCCGCCGTGGGGTAAAAGTTCAGTGCAAGAGGAAACCAAAAGGCCTTCTCTGAATAGACAGCATCATCACCAACACCCACCACCCACCCACTCGAAACCCTTTGGGACCCCAATAACCCACCGACCGTCCATAACCCTAAAACCAACCAGATGAGCCGACGATCAGGAAAATCCCATGCCGCCAGCGGCAAAGCGGCCTTCGCAGCCGCGGGCGCAGGCGGTTTCGGAGCTTTCTCGTCCGCTTCCAGCGGGAGCAATCTGTCATACCTATCGGAGCCCCCGAACTTTGCGACAATATCCGACGCGAACGCCGCCGTTTCCTTCAAGAACCTGCTCAAGAAAGATGCCACGACAAAGGCCAAGGCGCTGGAAGACCTGGTCGCCTTCGTCGAAGCCCACCCACACGAGCGCGACGGCGGCGCCGAAGAAGCCATTCTAGACGCCTGGGTCCAGTTGTACCCGCGCATATCGATCGACAACTCACGGCGCGTCCGTGAGCTCTCGCACACCCTGCAGCTCGAGCTGGTGAGGTCTGCGCGGAAGCGCATGGAGCGTCGCATACCCAAGATCGTCGGAACCTGGCTGGCCGGCACCTTTGACCGAGATCGGGGCGTTGCACGCGTGGCTACAGACGGTCTGGCTTCGTTCCTCACGACCCCGGAAAAGGTCGCCCAGTTCTGGCGCAAGTGCCAGACGCAGATATTGGATTACGCCTCGGACGCCATAATAGAGACGGTAGACTCGCTGAGCGATGAGCGCTCCACCAACGCCGACGATGCGGAAGCCAAGTACTACCGAGTCATGGGCGGAAGCCTTGCGCTCGTGCTCAACCTGCTGGAGAAGCTGGATGTTGCGGAAATCGAAAAGAACCAGGAGAGCTACGACACATTCTTCCAGTCGGAAAAAGTGTGGACCGGCGCAATCGTTAACGAGAACTTTGTGAGGAGGCAGTCGCATCAAATGGTTCGGACCTGTCTCGACAAAATGCCAGGTGCGATCGAGGCTAGAATCCCCCAGTTGAGCAAGATATACATTGCAGAAGGCTTGAAGAGCGATCAGACAGGGTCCGCTGTTGACTTTGTCGGGACCTTGCTCGCTTTGACGGCTAAACACCCCACGATCTGGACTACGGATTACAGATCGAAGAAATCGCCCCTTTCGCGATTACAACTCTTCCTCGAGAAGGGTTCTCAGGGCGGCCCTGCTTCACATTGGGAGTCCGTTGACAAGCTCCTCAATACTCTACCTGAGGGCATACTTCCCAGCGACTTGGAAGGGGCTACCAAATGTATAGAGAGTTTGAGAGCGGGAGTAGTCAGGCGAGAAGAGCCGCGCAGCAATGCGGTCGCCGCATGGTCGTGCTATCTGAGTCTGGTCCGGCAATTCATTCTCAAGTTGGACACAGAAGGGTCAGCGACCAAGTTGGTGCAGGACTGCCTTTTCCCACTTACTGAGCAATACCTGTTCCCTCGCCCTGAGCTTTCCGCCTGGGCCTCTGGATGCCAAATACCAGTCGTTATCAAGGCGTACACTTCGTCCGCCGTGTCACCCAAGAAAGAAGTGGTACAAGCGACGGAGCAGCTCTGGGAAACGTTACGAGACCAATTTAGGGAGCGTATGAAGGGCTCCTTGCCTGAGGCGTCGAAAGACCACGAGAAATCCCAGAAAGCCATTGCCGATGAGGGCAGCCGTTGGTTTGCATTGAGCGGGAAAATTCTCGAAGGCCACTCGAAAACCATTGCGACCGACCGACCGATACCCGATATTCCAGCAAAACCGTCGGTTGAACTGCTGGTTGATGCGCTGAAGCTACTGGAGACCAGGCAGTGGAAGCCCTTTGGCGCCGCGGCAACAGTCCAGTCGTCCTTAAAGAGCTCGCCCTTGTTGTTCTCATCTCCGCATGCCGATGCGTTTCTGCGACAGCTTGAGGAGGCAGTATCGACCGGTGGCCTCGCTCTCCTGAAATCAGCCAGCGCACCATACCTCTTCTCGAGCATTGTCAGCCTAGGCGAGGTTCAAGAGCGAAAGGTAGAATTCACACGAGTGTGGAAGGCCATCATTGCATCCGTCCTGTCGGCGGATGATAGCAAGTTGGCTGTCCAGGCAGTGTCGATGCTTATCTCCAGCAACGCATCGGCATCGTTAGCCCATCAAGACGAGGTCCTCCAGGAACACCTTGTCCGATTCTGCCTCGAGTGTACCGCGGGAGTCGGCGATGTAGACTGGAAGCTGTATGACGGCGTACTTGGATACAGCGCGTTGACCGACGACTCTACCAAGAAGCTGGTCAAGGAGCTGGTGAACCGCTTGGCCAATCTAAACGGACAGCCCTCATCCGGGGTCTGCAAGGGACTCCTGTTGATTGCGCAGAATAACCCCCAGCTTCTCTCGGCGGATGACGAGATTCACATGTCTTTGATGACCAGTATTCTGAGCCTCTCTGAGCAGTCCAGTGACCCAGACTTGGTCAGCTTGAAGGCGTTGTTAGACAAGCCGTCCACGAAGCCGAACAAGATCGAAATTATACAGCATAACCTGAACGACGCCAGTGTCAGCTCTCTTAGTATCGAGACGCTTGTGCAACAGGCAATGCATTTGGGAGACGTCGCAGGAGATGCCCAGGTTCTGGCTTCGATTATGCCAGATGTCGAATGTTGGAAGACCGAACTGGCCTCGCTGTGTGAGGTTACACCTAACCCATCGCTCTCACTCACAAGTAGCCTTGCAGGCTCGTATTTCTTGGTTGCGCCTTCTTCCCCGGAGGCCGCAGGGGAGGTGAAGCGAGATCGTAGCGGATGCTCCATCGCAGGCAGGATGGCTATCTACCTTGGCAAGATGCTCTCATCTGGCTTGGACCTTAGCGCACTCCCGTCTGAAAAGCAGGCCGATCTGTTGGTATGCCTGGCCGTCACTGCGGAGGTTGCTGCAGACCAACTGACGGTGATGGAGAAAAAGAGTGTCTGGGCCTCATTGGAGAGCGAGGCCACACAGTCATATGCTGAGGACCTCGTCTCCTCATCTCGGAAGTTGTTGAGCTCAATGGCAGATGATGCCGGTGGATGGAGAGATGGCTCTGGCTCCAAAAACTCTCAGATCATTCACACTATTTTCAGCAAACTGCTGGAAACCACCAAGTCCACCACCACTCTCGGCCTTTATCATGCTCGCGTACTAGGCGAGCTAGTACAAGCCTTGACCGAGAGGCACGGCTTCCCTAGCTCCGCAGAAGACTGGCTGAACCAGTTGCAAGTCCTGAAATCAAGCCCTTCGACCATTCTTCCAGCAGCTGCCATCCTGACGGGGGCTGGCGAGACCTTGTCCGCCAGCAAGACTGTCAACAACTTCTGCAACCGGCTTGTCAGCGACATCGCTGGAGCCAAGTTGGATTCCGACAAAACGCTCGGGCTGTTGGTGGTGCTCAATGCTTGCATGCAAGTTTACGAAGCAGGTGAACTGCCCGTGGCCAACAACCGTCTCGTCTTTGCGGTTAGGCAAATCACGTCGTGGCTGGAGACTCCCGAGGATTTGGACTACCGCCTTGCCACCGAGAGCTGCCGGGCTCTTCGTCACCTGCTGCCCTGCATCAAAGATGTCTATGGCTCGTACTGGGAGAGGTCTATTGACTTCTGTCTCTACCTGTTCACAAAAACGACTGGCGAACCATTGGATTGCCGCCTGTCTGGTATCAATGCTGCACTTCGACTGCTCACTACGATACAAGGTCTAGAGGAGCCAAATGATGATCTCGTCGATGTGTTGCAAAGCACAGCAGAAACCAGGTCAGCAGCGCTGTTGGAGCTCTTGAACCTTTCACACGAACAGGAAACCCAGCCTCTGGAGATTGTCGACACCATGGTTTGCCGATTGGTAGAGAAGATCCCGTTGGACCATGTCAAGGACCTCTCGGACCTGTACGGCCTGGTGGCAGCCGATTCGAGGACTATTCAAACAGCAGCCTTTTCTGTGCTCCACAAGGCTCTCCCGGCTGCTCAGGAGCAGCTCTCCCTAGATGTGTTGCTTGACAAGAAGACCGCAAAGCTGCCCGACGAGCTCCTATCGCTTCTCTTGGAGGCGCCAACTCTCGAAGCGTATTCCGACGAGGCATTGGCTCGCTTCCCCACACCCATAAGATCGTACCTGCTGTCGTGGCATCTCGTCTTCGACGCTTTCAAAGCGGCGTCTTTCAAGCTGCGCAGTGACTATGCCGACATCCTCAAGAGCGAAAACTACATCGGGCCCCTCATGGAGTTCACTTTTGACGTGCTAGGCCATTCGGCGGCGAACGGGCTGAATCTCGACAGGGAGAACTTGACAATCGAGCATATCACTTCGTACGATATCAAGCTGGCAGAGACGGAGATGGAAGAGAAGAACATGCAATGGCTCCTGGTCCATCTCTTCTACCTCGTGCTAAAGTATGTCCCAGGGCTGTTCAAGGCATGGCACATCGACTGTAAATCCAAACAGACCAAGATTGCGGTCGAGAGCTGGGTGGCCAAGTACTTCTCGCCGATCATCGTGTCGGAGACGTTCGAAGACGTCACGAAGTGGGCAGAGACGCAGGAGGCGCCGGCCGATGATGAGAAGGAACTGATTGTTCGCGTCAGCCGGGCCGCCAAGGAGATCTCGGTGGGGTACGAGGTCGACGAACACGAGGCTTCGATTGCGATTCGGGTTCCGCCGGCCTTCCCTCTGGACGGTGTGGCGGTGATCGGAGTCAACCGTCTCGCGGTCAGCGAGAAGAAGTGGCAGGCGTGGATCTTGGCCACCCAGGGAGTTATCACCTTCTCGGTAAGTTTCATTGGATACCTCATCCGCCAAACAAGTCACAAAATGGCTAACATCCAAAAACAGGGCGGCAGTATTGTAGACGGGCTTCTGGCCTTTAAGCGCAACGTCAACGGCGCCATGAAGGGCCAGACCGAGTGCGCCATCTGCTACAGCATCATTAGCAGCGACAAGCGGATACCCGACAAGGCTTGCGGGACTTGCAAGAACCTCTTCCACAGGTCTTGCCTGTACAAGTGGTTCCGCAGCAGCAACCAGAACACGTGCCCGCTGTGCCGAAACCCCATCGACTATCTGTCGTAGAATATATACTTTCCAGTGCACGGGGAAAGGCACATTCGGTTGAGATATGTGGAATAGTTTATATCCTGAAACTGCCACAAAAATAGACATAGCCAACAGAGGTGGAATCTTTGTACAACAACAATGTGTTACAGCCTGCCGTGGGACAAGCTTCCCAAGCTTTTGCCCAGAACTTGGTGAATGTCTTGATTGCCTACTTACTGCAAGCCTTTTACTACGTGAGCCTGCGTGCCAACTCTTGGTCAAGCCGTCAGAACATCACTAGTGCCTTCTCCAGATCCTCAGACTACTTCTCTTGACAGCTCTTGGTAGTGGACCTGCATTGATTGGATGAGACGAAATCCCCGTTTTCTGTTTCTTCCCCTAGTCCCGGTTGGGATCGTGGGGAATCTCTGCTCGCTGAGCTGATGCCACGTGCACTGCAGCACATTTCCTGATTGCCAATAATCTCGCAGAATGTATTGGGACTGTTCGTGATGATGGAAACCCAGTGCCAAGGGGATTATCAATTCATCCAAGACTGCCCTGACTCGTGGGTTTAATGAAGCTCAAGAGTAGTAAATCCCCCCACGACGCAGATTCTGCGTTGTCTAATTTTATCTCAGCTCTAGTAAAGTCAGGGGCTGGCCTATTTTCTGCAGCATGATGTCAATTGGGGGCGCCGTCCGGGGCATGCTTGACCAGTTCTAGACCGCTTGCGAAGTTGCGCCTGCGCGCGCCTCTCCCTTGTTCTTTCTTCCCAACCCGCTCCAATCACCCACTCCCCATATTGCCTGCCAACTGGACCTATGGGACGTGGGACGTGAAACGTACGCCAAGACAACGAACATGCTTCTTTCTCTTTATCGGGTTTCCGCCAGTCTTACGGCAGGAGGGAGGGCTTGGCATTGAGGGAAAAAAAGAGGACATGTCTTGGTTCCCTGTTCGCTGGCCAGGGGAGGGGCCGGGGGCTGGCTGACTGGCTGGCCCAAGTTCGAAGCGAAACGGAACCCGGTCGATGATGCTGATGCTGGCTGGCTGGCTGGCTGCTGGAACAACAAACGATTGGGCTGGCATTCTCTCGTCTGCTGAGGTCGCCTTTTTCTGCCATGTTTACTTTCCGTCAATTGATTGAATAAACTGAGAACCTTTTTCTCTTGGTCCCGGTTCCCATATTTTGACCGTCGTTTATTCCACCACCAGCCAGTGTGGGTTTGATAAGTGAATTTCAGCCGCCGGAGAGGTCTCCGTCTCGCAGCTGATCGATCGCTCGCTCACCCAGCCCTGGTCCTTTCTTTTCTCGCGATAGGGTAGCAGCACCAAAAGCCCACGCTTACGTACAAGCATTGAACTGACCGACTGCACTTGTTGGTTTCCTCCTACGGCGAACTCGTGCTCCACGGACCCGCGAAAACAAGCAAGTCGCCAAGCCTCTGTATAAGTCGGCAAATAAATAATATGGCAGGCGCAACGACGAGTGGCCGCCGTTCCCACAACGGCAACGGCCACAGCAACGGCCACAGCAGCGTCGAACGCGAAAAGAGCCCGCGCAAGTCGCACCAGGGCAGCACCTCGCGCCGCCGTGACCGCGAGGCCGACGCCGACGCCACGGCCTCGGTGCCGCGCAACCGCCACGACATCCTGCATGGCAACCACAGCCACGTGCACGGGGGCCACGGGCACCGGGCGTCGTGTTCCGGCACCAGGGCCACCGCGAGGCCCCCGGAAGGACGGGCTGCGCGGCAAGATCCCCGTGCGGCCCGAGGGCGAGAGCGGGCGGACGGGCATCCACCCGCTGCACTTCTTCCGCATCATCTGGCGCTCGACCAGCTGGATCTCCCGCGCCGTGAATATCCTGTGGCCCGTCGTGCCGGCGGCCATTGCGGTGTATTTTGCCGTGCCCAAGCACGAGCAGAACACGCTCAAGTTCATTCTGGCTTATATCGGCATGATTCCCTGCGCCAACCTCGTCGGGTTCTCGGGGCAGGAGCTCGCGCGGAAGATGCCCCATATGCTTGGTGTTCTGACGGAGACTACGTAAGTTGTGCAATGCAAGCCCTACTAATTGTATATTCAAGTGCCCGAAACTAATCCTTACTCTTGATGTAGATTTGCTTCGGTAGTCGAGATCATCTTGTTCATGATGCTTCTGGTGAGCGACAGATTCATCCTGATCCAGGGAGCCATCCTGGGTTCCATCCTGGCGACCATGCTGCTCTGCCTCGGCATGTGCTTCTTCGCGGCCGGCATGCGGCGAGACGAGGCCAACTTCGACGAGGCCATCACCGAGGCCGGGTCGGGACTGCTACTGACGGCGGGCATCGGCCTGGCCGTGCCGTCCATCTTCGAGCGTTCGGTCGCGGGCACGGCGGGCCTGGACCCGCAGGTCCTCGAGCAGAGCGTCCTGAATATCTCGCACGCCGTGGCGATCCTCCTGCTCATCTCGTACCTCGTCTTCGTCTGGTTCCAGACCAAGACGCACGACGGAATCTTCAACGCCATCTTCGAGCAGGACGAGCACCGCGACCACGACCGCGAGAAGGATATGAACAAGGACAAGTTGACGCTGACGGAGTGCCTCATCGCGCTGGTCATCTCGGTCGGGCTCGTGGCCCTGCTGGCCTACATCCTCGTCGACCTGATCGAGCCCATGATCGAGGAGCACGGCCTGACGGACCCGTTCGTGGGCCTGATCCTCGTCCCGCTCGTCGAGAAGGCGGCCGAGCACCTGACGGCCATCGACGAGGCCTGGGACAACCAGATGAACTTTGCGCTGTCGCACTGCCTCGGCTCGACACTGCAGACGGCCCTGCTCAACGGGCCGCTCGTCGTCATTGTCGGCTGGGGCCTCGGCAAGCCCATGAGCTTCGACTTCCAGATCTTCGACATGGTCATGCTCATCCTCGCCGTCATCGCCGTCGGCAACTTCCTCCGCGACCAAAAGTCCAACTACCTCGAGGGCTTCCTGTGCGTCATCCTCTACGTGGCTATCGCCGTTGCGGCGTTCTACTTCCCGAATGTGCATGCGGCTGAGAGTGGGGGTGACGGCGCCGGCTCCGGCGCGGAGGGGGGCGGTGGACATTGATGGGCATACGTAATGTTTACTCGGTGGGTGCAGTCTACCCAGTAATTTTCTTGTTTCTTTTGGCTATACTAGTAGCCTCATGTTTGTATTTCCACTGTCTTTTACGAGCGGCATGCGATGGGAGTTTGCAGGTCCACCAGTGGCGTTCCCAGGTTTGGTTTTTTCGCATACACATGAGGACTGTTTTCGAGTCACGATATCCGGTAGATTGGCGTGATTCTGAGAGACTTTGACACGCAATAGACGGAGATTGAATATATACGAGAAGAGCGTACGACGCATACTTTTTGCCCTCATGGTCTTATTGAAGTATATTGGGTTTCTTGCTTCCTGTAGTAAGCATTGTTCTGACATCCAGGAGTAGTCAGGTTCAGCTTCCTGACTCTGTGATGGTACCGAGATACGAAGCTGTTCTTACTAATGCCTCTTACTCGTCTTCATCTGACGAGTCTATGGCTTTGTTGGGCTGGTTTCCGTTGACAGTACGTCGGTCATTGTGTCCGTTTTCCCATGCTACTTCTAAGATGAACGCATCTTTGTTGGCTTTTCCGGTAGGCAAGCGACAATGAACGAACGGGGGCTTCCTTTCTCTAGAGTCGCGTGAATACAAGTCGCTATGTATATATTTTGCCTCCATACGCTCTCCTCCTAATCCTCTAGGGAACCTCTCTATGAAAGCATTTACTCGCCCACAACAATCCCCCTCAGATCTTACTACTACCAAGTCTGCAAGATACCTACCACAACCATGGCCACCCCATTCACCCCCGCCTGCACCTTCCGCAACTACCTCTGCGCCCAGGACGGCTGCAACCAGTACGCCCTGGAGCCCTGCCGCCGCGCCGCGTGCGTAAACGACAGCCACACGGATCTCTGCCTCGGGAACCTCGTCGACACGCTCGCGCTGCGCCGCCAGCACCCCAACGACGCCGTGAAAGTCGTCGGCGACACTTACGGGCCCGGGTTCCCCGAGAGCATGTACAAGGCGCCGGCGTTCGAGGAGCCGGCTCAGATCGGCTACTGTGCGGGGCACAGCGATTATTCTTCTGCGGATAAGGCAAAGTTCTGGGGGCAGCGCGGGACCGCGGAGGAGAAGCAGGAGTTTTTAGAGGGGCATGCGGTGTATGTCGAGACGGTGCGCAAGTGGCGCAGCGGGCTGGACTTGAAGGGGCTGCTGAAGGTGCCGGTGAAGACGGCTGATGGGCTGCTGTTCTGAGTCCGGCCTGGGGAGTCTCGATGATTGGGATGCCAACATAAGACAAGTAATGCGGCAGTAGATGAGGGGCGCGTCTGGTTGCCGGTCGTGTCCTCGATAGAACTCTACCAGAATACAGTGTCAAACAAGATGTTGAACAGCAAATCTTAGCCTACCATGGGGTATGTAGTTCGCCCCCCTATGGTTCTGTGACAGTGCCTTCCGGAGCCCTACAGCAAGCCCTACAAAAAAACCACTTACAATCCCGGCCTTCGACTGGCTATATGTGACTACTACTCGTCAATGCTACAACTGCGATTTTTCATGAATTCCAGTGTCCGGCTGGTGGCGATGCCGCCCCTTTCCTAGGCCTTTAAAACACAACTATTTGCTTTTTAAAGATTACCTTGTAAAATTCTTCTGCAGCTGCATGTAAAACACCATCAACTTGTTCCTAAACGCGGGCTGATATACTGTCACATCTCCAATGCCACAGTAGTTCAAGCAGCAAGATGCAACAGTATTAGATTAATAGCATGCATTCATTCAGGGGTCCGGTGTTAGTTGCCATACCACTCAAACTCGGAACCTCCTTGGTTGCCAGCCAAACTGTTACAATTCATATCCTTCGCCTTTCCCATACTTTCAAGTGGATATAGTCACAAATAATTGGTATTTGCGTCACACAGCATACACTGGACGATCTCAAGATTTGACGAGAGATTGGCTCAAGATGGCAAGATCAGTACGACGAGGGGTTGCTGCTGCTGGGGGCGTTGGCGCCTCTCCACTAAAACTAGCGCTCCGGTTTCGTCGAGATAGCCCTAAGACGGGCATCTCGCTTATCTGATCTGCTGGCCTCTCCTGAATTCTCCCCTCCGATACCACACGACACAACACCCAATTCGCAAACGGCAACATGGGATTCATACACAGAAATAGCTGGTTCTTGCTGCTGCTACTCATTGGCATTGCGCTGGCATCCGTCGATGCCAAGCTGAACGCCGACCATGGACCCGCGAGCGCATTGAGCATGGAGGCCCTGGAGGAGAAACTGCAGGTAAGGGAGCTGCTCTAATACCAATTGAAGTATCTACGAAGAGCAATTCCACTGACGATCCGTTCTCCCCCCAATTGCAGTCCTGCCCCGTCGTCGCCGACCTCAACGCCGAGAAGCTGGCGGCCGCCTCGACGACCTCGACCCTGACGTCGCGCATCTTCGCCGTGCTATTCCCGGGCAGCCCCGCCACTAATGCACTGCTCGCGACGCTCTACATCAGCGGCCCGCCCAACTTCCTGCTGGCCCTGTGCCCGACCAACATCGACCCGTCCTCGCTGTCCGTCATGGTGGCCTTCGCCGTCGGCGGGCTCATGGGCGACACCCTCTTCCACCTGCTGCCCGAGATCTTCCTGGGCGAGGACAGCCCCGAGCACGTCCGCTTCGTCATGGTCGAGCCCAACCGCAACCTGCTGCTGGGCGTCGCCATCATGGTCGGCTTCATGACGTTCGTGGCCATGGACAAGGGGCTGCGCATTGCGACGGGCGGCGCGGGGCACGAGCATGGGCATGGGGGTCATTCTCATGACGAGGCCGTGGTAGCGTCGGCTGCGGTGGTGGCTACGGGCATTGAGGAGGCCAAGGACGGCGTCAAGTCGAGGAAGAAGTCCAAGAAGGAGGTCGCCAAGCCCGAGGCCCCGGCGGCAAAGGAGATCAACCCCAGTGTCAAGCTCGGTGGTTATCTCAATTTGATGTGAGTATACATTCAAGGATTGTCTAACAAATACTGATATATGCTAACTCGCCCTCCAGTGCCGACTTCACCCACAATATCACGGACGGCCTGGCCATGTCGGCCTCGTTCTACGCCTCGCCCACCATCGGGGCCACCACCACCGTCGCCGTCTTCTTCCACGAGATTCCGCACGAGGTGGGCGACTTCGCGCTGCTGGTGCAGTCCGGCTTCTCCAAGCGGGCGGCGATGGGCGCCCAGTTCGTCACGGCCGTCGGGGCGCTGTTGGGCACCCTGATCGGCATCGCGGTACAGGAGTACGGCGGCAACAGCGGCAGCGGCGCGCCCATGGGCATGAACGAGGGCATCTGGGGCACCAGCTTGAGCTGGGGCGACATGCTGCTGCCCTTCACGGCCGGCACGTTCCTCTACGTCGGCACGGTTGCTGTTATCCCCGAGCTGCTCGAGACGGGGCCCAACAAGTCGGCGGAGCTGCGCAAGACGCTCGTGCAGTTCGCGGCGATTGCTGTGGGCGCGGGCATCATGCTTTACATTTCGTGGGACTAGACGGTAATTGCCGTGACCTGCTTGATGATCATGATGCACTGCTATCTAGATATATAGACCTTCCATCTTCAGTGTGTATGCTTAGAGTATAGATATCAAGGAGAGACCAAAAAAGAAAAACATTAGAGACGGAGAAAGGAGTTTTGGAGAATCCTCGTGACGTTCGTTCGTTCTGCTCTACGCAATACAGTATCTCGCTAACGGCCAAGCTCCCGGGGCTAGTCTTACGGGGCGTGCTTACCCTGGTCATCGGACTTGTTATCCGAAAGGCGTGAGCTAGTACGGAGTGGTCCGGTGTGGATGCCGACCCATCTGTTCATCTCATTACTACATACATAGACAAACGTCGCGATCCTCGGAGACGGGAAATTCCTTATCTTTGAAGTTCAGTGGCCGGCGAGGACTCATCCTCTTGCAGAGCAAACCAACATAGGTTACTGCATGTCCGTACATGATCCATACTCACCGCTGCTTTCCTTTTCTTGCGGGGGAACAGGGTCAGCTTTCCAGCGTGTTGGCTGGGCCGAGTTCGAAGCAAACGGGCTGGTCTCTATAAAAGTCATATAAGACTCGTCAATTATAAGTTGGTTCGGGGGCCAGAGCTGAAATGTTCAGAACCAACATATTACGAGGGCTGAGCATACTTGCTTGCATGCGTGATGGATAACATTGGTTTGCTCCAACAACTGTGGCGGTACAAGTATAACCCGCCATTGCCAAGCAGTGTACTTAAGACAGACTCGCTTACAGCAGCATCTGGAGATCCAGAGGCTTAGTTCGGAAACTTACTTATTAATACCTACCCGCCCTACTGCACTTGTTGGGAGCCACCAGCCTGATCGGGACGGATTGGTAAGTCGGACTGCTCAGGTAATCAATCCAGATTGCGAAAGCTGGACTCCGAGATCGGTCGATCTCTCAGATGCAACCATGACCACCACCACCACCGCCCGCTGGCTTTTCGCCAGTCCCCTTGGATGACGACGTCAGAGAGTCATATTGCTCATCGGTGGGAACTAGCCAGCTTGGGGGAAAAGTACGCTTTTTATATCCGAATGTTTGTGTTTGTGGGTAAGCGGCATCAACAAACAAGGGTATTCGGCATGTGTAACTCTGACCGGCTCGTCGAGAAGAGATGGATGGTGGATGCCACCGGATGATGCCATTCATGGACTACAGGTATCGCCATCTATTCGTATCCTAATGTAACGAGGGGGACATATTGGTATGTATTGCAACGCAAGCACAGGAGATAAATGCGACTCTGTCTATCATTGCCATGCCAAGAAAACAGGAAGCCAACCGATTAAGCACAAAAGGGCGTACCGTACCTACTACTATAGTCAGCTCGGACCGAGCATTTGGACCCCGGATTTCCTCCCAAGTGGATGGGCTGGGAAGTGCATGGATCGGAATAGACTCCTGCAGCCTACCCCAACTCTGTTTGACCATGCCCACTAAAACACTAGGTACATTGCATACGCCAAAAGAGTCATACATATCTCCGCGCGCCCACAGTACAGGATTCAGTTAGTCGGGGCCGTTGGCGTCAGGATGATCCAAGCCATTCTGGGATGCGAGTGTGTAGTGCAAAGGGCGTCTACAGTAACACAAGCACGCAAACGAACGGGGGGCCAATGGCGACCGGCCCCCAACAGCATCCAACTGTTGGCTGCACGCAGGCACGTTTGGTCGCCAGCCCTCTCCGCTTCAGGTGGTTCGCAAGCGCCTGAGCGCGCCTTAGGTATTGCATGATCAATCAACTATTCATGCCCCGTGCCTCATGTCATGGCAAGTGTTTCCCCCGTCTCCCCAGTCTCCCCCCTGGTACGATGGATGACTCAGTGTCGTAGTGCCGTACAGGTCAGTCTACCCGTGGATTACGAGGAGAATCGAGTCGGCCATGCATACTTGATTCAATCTAAAAAGGTGGTCTCTTCATTACTCGATTCTAGATATATAAGAGATCAGACACACCCCGTGGGCCTGAATAAGATGTAAGCCATGATTGTATTAGTTAAATAAGCTGATGCTGCCAGCTACAACCTATCTATCAAAACGTTCCCTCGAGCCTCCTGTTCATCGTCAACAGGACCAGGGTAACCGGCACATCTCCGAATCGTCTTGGCTATTCACTACTGACCGGCCAGCCAATTGCGATTCACCCCCTACCAGAGAGAGGCGAATTCGACCTATTCATTGTCTTGTCGGGTGGCATCCTTCAGCCATTACACCACTACCACATCAACCCCGCAGTCGGTCCCCAGGGGCGACGCCGGAGCTCGCTTATACCCAGCAGCAGCAGCTTACTTATTGATAAGAGGCCGCGGCCGTACCTCAACAGCTGCGAATAAACATGTCATCCACCACCAGCTACAACAACCCCAGCAGCTTGACCGGCGTGCTGGCCGGCATCAACCGGAAGCTCACGCATGGGAAGCCCGCCGCCATGGAGATCCACCTCGACAACCACTACAGCTCCAAGGCCTACACCTCGTCGTCGAGCCTGTCGGGCCACGTCGTCATCAACCCTGCCAAGGACACCCGGTTCGACTCGCTCCAGATCCTGCTCATGGGCGTGAGCCGGACCCGCGTCGACGGCGTGCACGCGCCCCACGCCACGCAGCACACCTTCCTGAAGCTGACCATGCCCATCCCGGAGTCGTCGTACCCCGTGCCCCGGGTGTACGAGGCCGGCCGCACCTACACCGTCCCCTTCAATTTCGTGATCCCGGACCACCTCACCCTGAGCGCGTGCAGCCACAAGACCGCGTCCGACGCCGTCTGCGCCCACCACCTCTGCCTCCCGCCCAGCCTCGGCACCTGGGACCGCGACGACATGACCCCGGACATGGCCCGCGTCGAGTACACGGTCCGCGCCCGCCTGTTCCGCGAGGAGGTGCTGGAGAAGACGCGGACCAAGCTGCTCGACGCCTCCCGGCTCGTCCACGTCCTGCCCTCGTTCGCGGAGCTGCCGCCCCTGAACATCACGCCCGCCGACAGCCTCTACAGCATGACCAAGACCAAGTCCGTGAGACGCTCGATCCTGTCGCCCAAGACGGGCAAAGTGACGTTGACGGCGGCGCAGCCGGGGGCCATTATGCTGAGCGCGGACGGGAGCACGGCGACGACGACCAGCGCTCGAATAGACCTCCGGTACGAGGCTTCTTCTTCTTCTTCTTCTTCTTCCGGCCAATCGCCGTCCAGTTTGCCCAGGATCACCGAGGTCACGTCCAAAGTGTCGGCGGTGACGTTCTTCGGGGGCAATTCCATCAACGACTTCCCCGACATGGGCAACTGGGTCCGGACCTACGGCGCCCAAGGGCGCGGCTCCTTTACGTACAACACCTCCCTCGGCTCCGAGGACTTCGGGGCAGGAGACCTCGAGTGGCAACAGGAGAAGTCGGCGCAAGCGATTGCCCGGCGCGACTCGGGGTACTGCAGCGACGTGGCCGCCGACTCGGATCATACAGCCACCGGCAGTGGTCGACGATGGAGTGCGGCCTCCTCGGCCTCCTCCTCGGCCAAGACGGCGAAACCCGCCCCGGTCTGCCACACGGCCTCACTGCAGGTGCCCATCAGCATCCCCATCCACAAGAAGACCTTCGCCCCGACCTTCCACTCGTGCGTCGTCTCGCGCGTCTACGTGCTGTGGATGACCATCTCGCTGTCATCCTGCGGCGGCGGCGGCACCACCTCCAAGACGACGCTGGGCGTGCCGCTGCAGATCGGCGTGGACCCCGACGCCTCCGCCAACGCCGACGGCGAGGGGGGCGAGAGGCCGCCCTCGTTCGAGGCGGCTATGGAGGCCGCCGAGGCCGAGGAGCACCTGCGGCCCCGGAGGACGTTCCGCGGGCCCGAGGAGGGGGGGTTTGGGCGGGATGCGCTGCCGGGGTATGGGGATGGTGGGGGGTGGCGGACGGTGACGGCGGGGGTACACATATAAAAAAAGGGTAGGGGTTAGGGGGTAGGGGGTGAGTCACGACCCTACATACAGAGTATTCACCTGATGTTTTCTTGTTTCTCTTGGGGAATTGGTTTCACCACGCATACACCAATCATATTTATGCAGCAGCATGGCGTTTCGAGAGGTCGTACTGGGCACACATGTCATGATGGGTTATGGGATGGAAATTTGTTTGGGATGCTGTTTCTTTTGTGTTGGGGAGGGCATTTATGGATCCAATGATACCCGACTGTCTTTAATATACTTACTTTAGGTACCTAGTGTTTACTACATCTAGCATATACAATAATAGCTATTGTTATTCATTGACTGGACAAGTGGTGTACTGGTTATTTAACCGAGTCCATCGTCAGGCTGCTCCCTTAGTCAACCAGTAACCAGTTACTCCATTACCAGCCAAATATTCCATAATTGCGTGTTGATTCTCTTGGGTAATCAAGGTGACAGCTATTCTACAAGCAAGATTGAGAACAAATGTACGCCCAAGGGCGGAAGCGCGGGAGGTTGACCTGATACGTACAGCTAGAAATATTCCCTTCAAGTCTTTTCGCATTGGTCCACTGAACCATCTGCCTTTCACCCAACCACCAGGATCCAGGGACAGAGGCAGTCACTTCGAAATATTATCCCATTATCATGTTTATTTCAATATTAATACGCAGCTGATCGAAACTCAGCCATCCTGATTCCGTACTTCATTATTGAACACATAACGAGCTGACGAGAGAAGCGAACAGAGCACGTCGTAAACTACGGCATAGAGGAATGGCAGCGCCATCTCGTAAACCTGGACGAGCGAACCCTTCAGAGGGCCCATTTCCTTCTCGTTTCCAGCTGCCAGCTAGGGCTGACACCAGCTCTCGCGATCCTTACCTTTTATTCAACGCCAATTGCGCCCAAAGGGCACCTGGCCTCTGGCAACGTCTCGCTTTGACTCTGAACAACAATGACACCCCGAATACCCATACTAGGAAACATTCTTACCCAGTATCATTTGATCATTACGTCAGTGGCAGAAGACAGCTGAAGAGCATGCAGCCCGAAATCTAGGCACTAACAAGTCAGTCCTTAAAGTTCTCGTTTGCCATGGCCCTGGCAGAACCATGGACCCGAATGCCATTAGCCGGTAGGATCCTCTTCTCACGATGTACGGTATCGTATACTAAATATTGAAGGGTAAGGGGGCGAATTAACCATTGCACAGTATACGCTAGACACGTATTATACCGGACGAGGCCAATGGGATTCGCAATGACAGAACCGCCAGGACACAACAGAGACCATCATGTCATCCCAAGAAGGTGCAACTTGACAGCATTGGGCTTTGAACAGCCAAATATGAACCACTCACTTATTCGACCAATAGAGTTTCATTTCGACCCGGAACTGAATACGGGTTTCTTCTATATGTAGTCACCATTTGTTTAGGCAACAATATTGAGCACCTATTCCCCTTGAAACCCGGTTTATACTGGAAGTATATTCTGGTCGGGCCATCATTGTTTACGCATATAAATACCTCCCCCCAGCCCGAATTTTCCCAATTCCTTTCTTCTGATTAATTTTTTTTTACGAATCTACCTGAAAGATTCATCACAGACAAGTTCATTCATCAGCCAAGCGGACAGGCCATGGGACACCGACCAGGACGACACCGACTAGGACGATACCATACCGACCAGGACGATACCAACCAGGACGACACCGATAAGGACGATATGACACCGACCAGGACTACACCGACCAGGACTACACCGACCAGGACGATACTAATTAGAATAACACCGATCAGGACGACACGATATCGACCAGGACCATATAATACCGACCAGGACCATACGACACCGACTAGGACCATACGACACCGACCAGGACCATACCGACCAGGACCACACCGACCAGGACTACACCGACCAGGACGACACCAACCAAGACGATACTAACCAGGATGACACCGACCAGGACGATACGACACCGACCAGGACGATACTAACCAAAATGACACCGATAAGGACGATACGACACCGACCAGGACCATACCGACCAGGACCATACCGACCGGGACGATACTAACTAGGATAACACCGATCAGGACGACACGATATCGACCAGGACCATATGACACCGACCAGGACTATACGAACCCGACCAGGACTATACGACATCGACCAGGACGACACCGACCAGGACGTATCGACCAGGACAATACAGACCAGGACGACACCGACCAGGACGACACGATATCGACTAGGACCACACGATATCGACCAGGACGATACGACACCAACCAGGACCATACGACACCGACCAGGACGACAACGACCAGGACCACACCGACTAGGACGATACGACACCGACTACAACGATATAACACCGACTAGGACGACACCGACTAGGACGACACCGACTAGGACGACACCGACCACGATAGTACGACACCAACTATAACTACACGATACCGATTAGGACAATACCGACCAGGACGACACCGACCAGGACGTACCGACCAGAACGATACCGACCAGGACGATACCGACCAGGACGACACGGACCGAGACGAAGCCGACCGAGACGACACGGACCGAGGACGAAGCTGATCGAGGGAGAGAGTTCTGGCGGAGGACGAAGCTGGGAGAGCAGGAAGTTGGTGGATGATGAAGCTGGATTGGGGGTAGATAAGTATGTAGTACACCCTCGAAGAGCCTGCGCCTCATCGTGGCGAGGGTGTCCAGTACAGAGATTGCGAGTGCAATCTCTGGAAGCTAGGACAGGCTCACTGTAGATAGTATTATCAATGCCTTGGTGCCGCTTTCCTCATTGCGTGCCCTTCGTTCCCTGCTCGACTTGTCGTCTTTGATGTTTGGAATTTCCGATGTAACCTTCCCAGCAAGCTAGCTTGCCACTCACTGCCTTCGCCATCAGACGAGTAGTGATCAAGAACATTCGGGTCAATTGGGTCCAAAGCAAGACATTCCAATCTGGCATGCTGCAATAGCCCACACGCTCAGCTCCAGTATGCTCATCGCTCAATTCGTAGGCTGAAAAGAGAAGTAGTTCGGTTGTATTCTAGTCTAGGCTACTTCACAAAGACGAGGACCTGGTTTCTACCAAACTCCCTGGAACACATAGGCAGATAAGCACCGAAAGATCCATGCTGACCCAAACAAACGCCTTCTTTGACATTGGAATAAAGGCAAACAAACCTCCCCATCTTTCCCGACAAGACCGCCTAGCCACTTAAGAGGTGTACTCCTTCTGCAGCAGCTTCGCAATCGTGTTGAGCTGGATGTTGCTCGTGCCCTCGTAGATGGCCCCAATCTTGCTGTCTCGCCAGAACTTCTCGGCCAGACCCTCACGGACGAAGCCCATACCGCCCATCCACTCGATAGCCAGACCCGAGACGCGGCCGGCGACCTGGGAGGCGTACAGCTTGGCCATGGCGGCGTCCTGGACAAAGTTCTGGCCGGCCTCCTTCTTGCGGGCGGCGTTGTACACGAGGGCGCGGGCGGCCGCGATCTCGGTGTAGGACTGGGCGATCTGGTGCTGCATGCCCTGGAACTCGCCGACGAGCTGGCCGAACTGCTTGCGGTCATTCCAGACGTACTTGACGGCGTTCTCCCAGGCGCCGAGGGCCAGGCCCGTCATCTGCGCGGCGATGCCGATGCGGCCCTCGTTGAGCAGGCCGATGGCGTACTGGTAGCCCTTGCCCTCCTCGCCCAGGAGGTTCTCCTTGGGGATCTCGACGTCGTCGAAGTTGATGGCGCAGGTCGAGCTGGCCTTGATGCCCAGCTTCTTCTCCTTCTTGGCGATGCTGAAGCCCTTGGTGTCCTTGTCCATGACGAAGGCGGTGATGCCCCGGTAGCCCTTGCTGGCGTCGAGGTTGGCAAAGACGATGAAGAAGTCGGCCTCCATTGAGTTGGTGATCCACATCTTGCTACCCGAGATCTTGTAGCCGTCTGCCGTCTTGGTGGCCTTGGTGGCCAGGGCAAAGGCATCAGAGCCGGAGACCGGCTCCGACAGGCAGAAGCTGCCCACCGTCTTGGTGGCCAGCGCGGGGAGGTACTTCTTCTTGAGGGCGGTGCTGCCCCACTTGATGATGGCCGTGTTCACCAGCGTGTTGTGCACGTCGACCATGACGGAAACCGAAGGGTCCACGCGTGCCAGCTCTTCGATGCCGACAATGGCGGACGTGAAGTTCATGCCGGCGCCTCCGTACTCCTCGGGAATCTCTACGCCCATGAGGCCCTGCTCGAACAGCTGCTCTACCAACGCCGGGTCCATCTTCTCGGCCTCGTCCATGTCCCGGACCTTGGGTAATATCACATCGTTGGCGAACTTTGCGACGGTCTCCTTCATGGCAACCTCGGTCTCGGAGAGGTGGTCTATGGGCGTCGGCGGAATGTCGGTGATGTCATTGAGCCGGCGGGGCGTGGCCGAGAGACATCGTGTTCTTTGTGTGCTTGTTAGACAAGTATTACCGTGATCACTGGTTTCGTGAGGTGAGGTGTAACATACTGCTGCTGGGAAACATTAAGCGGCCTAAGGGTCCGGCTGCATCGCGGTGCGGAGGAAACCTTCGCTGTGACGTTCCGGCTCTGTCGCAATGCGGGCCGGAGGGCTCGTGCGATGGAAGACATGGTGGATGAACAGTTCGAACAAGCAGTAGAGACTAAGATAGAAAACGTACTACGAGAAACAACAAGATAGGACGAATGTCAAGAATGGACCACGGGCAATCGACAGTAAAAAGAGAAAGGCTTTGTAAAGTGTTAAGGAGAGGGTTACGAATTGTCGCCTCTGCGGAACTTCAAGTCAGATTCCAGGGCGCATTCCCCGAGCGTAACCTCAGCCGAGGATAGCCACTTAGAAATCCCGGACCAGAGTCTGGGGTAAAGGCAGGGAGATGGGCGTGAGATCCGGCCCAAGGGTGGCGGGGATAGAATGCCCACCATGCTAACTGGCATGTGAATTGGTCAATGAGAGGCTAGCGGAGCATCGGTCAGGTTTAACGCCGACAGACAGAAGCACCAGCCACAGTCAATCGTGTGGCTTTGGAGCTGCTGGCAAATTGAGATTCGTCTGTATCGCTGCATCGGTAGCACATTGGATTGGAGATTGGATATCCGAGCTGCTTTGGGTGTCCCGTTCCTCGAAGCCACCGAACCTCGCCGTCGCAACCATGGCAGCACCCTTCTTCCGCTACCTCCTGCCGACTCTGGCACGGAGGCCAGCCATGACGCCGAGCATCGCCTCCAAGATCCCGACCAAGACGACGACGACAGTGCGCGCCTTCTCCAGCACCCCGGCGCCGCAAGCGACGATAATGCAATCCATTCGAGTGCGTCTACCTGCCAATTTCCCTCATCTCAAACACCTTATTACAAGCCAATTCTAACGAGAACACCCAAAAACACAGGGCTGCCACAACAAAGGCAAGCGAGCTCGCCACGCCATCTCCCCGGCCCTGGCCGAGGCGCGGTCCCCCAGCAAAAGGGCGTGTGCCTGAAAGTCGGCATCCAGCGCCCCAAGAAGCCCAATTCGGGCGAGCGCAAGACGGCCCGTGTGCGCCTCAGCAGCGGGCGTATGATCACGGCCTACATCCCCGGCGAGGGCCACAACATCCAGCAGCACAGCGTGGTGCTGGTGCGCGGCGGCCGCTCCCAGGATTGCCCCGGTGTGCGGTACCATCTGGTGCGAGGCGCGTTGGATCTGGTAAGTTCGCGGTGTTCTCCCTTCTTGGTCATTTTCTGTGTGGCCATTGGCGAAGGCAATGGCGGAGTTCATGTCGGACACGCAATTACCCCTAATAAGGGGGGTCCTTCTTGGTGTTGAACCATCTGCTAACTGATACTCAGGGTGGTGTTGCCAACCGTTCGACAAGTCGCAGCAAGTACGGCACCAAGAAGCCCAAGAAGGCCTCTGTGGGAGCTTAAGGCAATCAAAGTCTACGAGACAGATGACTAGACAGACAGAAAGCATCAAAAATGCCATATACGATTGCAAGGCACTAGAGAAATGGGTACATGGCTTCATCTGTACATCACGTGTAATATATCATATCCTAGATTAAGCGGACACGGAAATCTGCTCTTTTTTTTTTCTGAGATGGCACAATGTCTGAAAGAGATATGTACAGAAGAACCTCTCTTGGCTACCGCATTTTCTCCAATGGGACCCTTATGACGCCTACCCACACACCCCTTTTGATGTGTCCATTTCCCCTGGAACCGTTTGATGCACATAATTTGGATTCGTCATTAGAATGAAATCAGCATGACCTCTATGTTATACAGAAAACTACTTCAATCACGACGTCTCTAGTCTTGCTGGTTCTCGAAGCCCTCCGGCTTCTCCAACCCGTTGAGGTCAAAGTATCGCGATGTGCCTGTTGGTTGTTGGTTAGTTGAGAGAACTTGTCACAAAGGGCGATATGAACCGGGGACTTACAAGAATAACCCTTCCAGTCAAAGTTGTCCTTGGGGTTGCAGTGGCACTTCAGGTCCAGTCGTGTCTTCTCGCCAGTCGGGCAGTGTGTGAAGGGCACGTGGTAGTAAGCGATGTCGTTGAAGAAGTGGATCTCCTCCTTCTTCAGCAAGAGACCGGCGGCGATCGAGTGAACGGGAGCATCGCCCCATCGCTCGTAGAAAAAGCCACCGTCCCTGTCCAGAGACTCAAAGAAGTCGACGTAGGCCTTGGATCGCAGCCAGTTGAGGTTACCGACTTCGAAGTTCGACCACTAGAAAGAATGTCAGCAATTCGGTCCGCAAAAAGAAGTCCGGAAAACGGATGACTTACCATGTGGCAGTGGTTGTAAGTATCACCACCGTCGTCGCTGAGGAATGCCATCGAGTTGCCCTCGGCAATGTGTTCGGGGTTGTTCTTGATGAACTTCTTGACGCTGTCCCAGAGGGTAGGGATGGTCTCGACGTATTCGTACAAGCTGAGCACGAAGCTGTACTTCTTCTTGTTCTCGGCCATGTAGCGGAAGGGGTCGTAGTGGATGTCGCAGAAGAGCTCGATGCTGGGCTCGACACGCCAGTACCATTCGTAGTTCATCATCAGAGGCTGGCGGAAGAAGAAGCCCGACTCGAAGCGGCACATGTGGCGGTAGCTGACCGAGTCACCGTAGATGATCTTGCGCTGCGCCATGTCCTCACGCACCTTCTTGGCCTTGTCCTGGTCGATGAAGTCGGGGAAGGACCAGTGCTCGTGGGGGATCTCGCCGTAGTGCGTCTTGCCGGAGACCAGCGAGGTGGTGACCTTCTTGAAGGTGGCATCGAAAGGCTTGTCGTTCAGGAAAACCCAGTCGTAGTTGTATCGCTTGTTGAATCGATCTTCGACCTGGCGGATGGAGCGGGCAATGTCCCAGATATCGCTGTTGCGGGCGAGGGTGACAAAAGTGGCGTTCATGCGGGGGCCGGGCGCGGTCCCATCAGGTTGTCCCAGCCGGCGTCGGAGGGGGTCAAGGCCATGGGGGCCTCGGAGAGGTCCTGGTGCGAGACGGCGATTCCAGAGCCGCCGTTGGTGCCCTTGGGCGACGAGCCGACGCTCGACTTGCCGCCATCGGTGCCAGTGCTGGCGCCGCTCTTCAACAGTGCCTCCTCCTTCTGGATCTCGGAGGCCTTGGTGCCTGCTCCGGTCATGCCATCGCCCGGCTTGCTCGCAGTCGATCCGCGCCCGGCTCCGAACGATTCTGGTTTCAGCGGCACGCCTTGGTATGTGGAGTGGGACATGAAATAGAGGACGGCAACGAACTTGAGACGGCAGTTAGTGTTAGTACGGTGCGGCTGGGCGATTCAGAAACTTCGGATCACGGGGGAAACGTACGAAAAAGGCAAACAGAACATATCGCACGATGCGTGCGTTTCCGGCCGCCATTTTGTCCAAATCTTCGCTACAATGGTGTATAACGAAAAAATAGGTATGGACCTGGAGGTGTTGAAGGGAAGAAGTAAGGTCTGGAGGGATTGCAGGGCAAATGTCAAATAGAGGGTCCGGTCAATGCGATCGAGGGCCGCCGATAGGGGGCAATTGGGGGACCCAATTGTTCCCTCTAGTCAAAAGTATATGCAACTTGGCGAAGACGTGGAACAAAGGGGGGCGTCAAATCATTTCGGGAAAGGCTGAGGCACCCTGACTATGTACCTAGGAAGAAGCTTAGGTCGATTGAAGGGATCGTATCGCAGCCAAGGGAGAGAGAGAATGAGGAAAGGAATACAAAAATAAAAGACGGGTGAAACAACAAAAAGGTTTGGATTTGTGTTTCCCTAGTACGATGTTGCCCGCGCCTCCGGGGAAAAGGAAGAAAGAAGAGGGTAATGCGACCGAGTCTCTTGGCTCTGTTACAGTGCAGCGAAGAGGAAGCGACCAATCGATCACTGATAGGTAGCGCGTTTTGGGGTATTGAGCTGGGAGTTTTTCTATTCCAGCTCTTGCAGCACCCAATTGAATGCTGTGAGACTACCTACTGGGACAGACTCTACCTCTGTACTATGCGTGCATGCATTCGGGCCAGAACATCCTCGTTATCTTTTTTTCTCTCTAATACGGCACTACTCGGCTCCATACACAACGGCATGTGTGCCATACTCCAGCTTTTCAGCTGGTATTCATGGCAGGTGTAACCTGAATAGGACATCGGCCCCTGAATGTTTGATGAGACACAGACTATGCAAACCGGTGTCAAAGTGACAGGGCAAGGATGACTGGACTGAATCGGCGTCGCTAAGAGGGGACAAAAGGGGGTACATACCGTCCAGCAAACAGAAAGCGATGGGAGCCCCAAACACGTCGGCATGCGCTGAAGAACAGCAATGCCAGAAACAGTGCTAGCAATGCGCAATGCTGGGAACAACCAAACTTACAGGCGCTGAGTGCAATGCCGCTAACCCGCCGCACCCTGCCGTACCTGGATCCCTGCTGTGGACCCTGCTACGTGGCCTTGGCTTTCCGTACTCAGTACCTGGAGGCGGCCTATGGAAACTTTTGCTTCGGAGAAGGTAGATGCTGGTGAAAATCAATGGACGTACATATGCGCTGCATGTCTTTGACATTTGACAATGGATGCGTTGCAATATCATACCATTTACATACCAACATCTGCAGGCCATTTAACCGCAGGCTGCCTGGCCTCCAAGCATCTTACAGTCGTTGTAGATTACCGGTAGCCAGGGCTTCGCTAAGATGATAAGGCGAAGATCCTGACCACTGGCATCACATTCATGGAACGAATTAGGCATACCTATGATGACCCATCCAGAATGCCAATGAGCAGTCTAAAGAACACTTGCTTTTGACTGGTAGACCTTAACTCCTAAAATGTCGTATTCAACTAATCTGTTACTAATACTCGAGCAGTAACACGAGGTTTTCCCAGGGACCAGTAAGAAGAATGGTACCTGCCAAGCTGCCAGCCCGGGTAAAGCGGACGTCTCCACGATCAAGCGCTGTCGATCTCGTCTTCAAATATCAACATACGACATGATAGAAGACATGATACAGAACACAGACGTTCTCTCATGTGATGTATGTACTGACTGTATGTTAACGTGTTTTATGTGCTCCAAGGATATTCGGTTTTGCACGTTTCTTGATGGGAGAAAGATGTTGTAACCCGAGAAAATAAATTTGCACTTCAATAAGCCCTAGAACCAACAGATTGGGCCTTGAACGCCGCGTCATGGGCAACGTTATCGCAACGCGGCCATTGTGAGGTTATTTGCATAGGCGTACTCAGGTCTAGATCCATAAGCTGAAGGCCAGGCTTTGAGTAAAATATTTCTTCAAAGCTTAATTGATAATTGGCATCGAGTACGACCAGGGGCAACACCAGGCATGCTTTAACAGCCTACGAGCTTGCAACCACCAGCCGTATCAACGTGATTACACAGGGACTTGTATACACCCAAGCTTTGTGGCATGGTAAACCAACACTGGCCACGTTCAGTGTGTTCAAGGGAGCAAAATCATCTTGCAGCCAATGACACTCAATCATTGGTACAGTATCTCCCCTTTCGAGTACTCGCTCACTGGAAATATCATTCTTATGGGCGGGTTATGGCTGCTTGTGGTAACATAGTAACTGCATGATTGTCTGCACCTTGCATTATAGAAAAAAAAAGAATTTACAAGTCAAGAAAGACACCTGGGCGTGAAACTTTTCTTGTGATTGACATTGATTTACAGCACGTTTAAACCCCACGTTCTAAATGGATATCAATGAATATCGGAATGTACGCTGTTAGTGGGATTGAGTGGTGGTGGATCACTCGAGAGCCGTTGCACATCAAACATCGAGTCCATGCCCACGGACTTGGGGCGGGAGTGGAATAAGTATGACGCCGAGACTAGGTGCTCGTTACCCGGCTGGACCTAAGAAGCTTGGGCAAGCTAACCCAAGTTGGCTGGCCGGTGCAGCACGAAAGACAGAGAGGCAGCTTTTGTGCAGTGTGCTGCTAGGTTTAGGCGGTTCTGGACCTCAGGCCCAGGAAATCAATCATCATCATCAACCGTGCGCAGATCAAGCACGCGCCCTGGTTCCCGACGACCACCAACACCTCTTCATTCTCCCTCAACTACCAACCCAATCTGCTGTTATCGACTTGGCCTGAGCCACAGGGCCTCTTACTTTGGTTCTGGTGTGAAGAAGAGTCTATCTCCGAAGATAGACGGACTGCCCTCCCAGTTGCGCTGTCGGACTGCGACAGGTTGGATTATCGTCGATATTCAGACTTCACATATCGTCGCATCATGATCCAGCATCCCAACAACCTCCCAATACAATATATTCTTGGTCTATTCTAGCTGTGAGTGCCATCTCTTACTTATCCTACCCCAAGTCTGTATCCTTCTCTCTTCTTTGGTCGCCGAGGAGCGCCGTGCTTTGTAACAAGCAAGTGCGCCTTCCCACCACGACTGCTGTCCACAATCCCGGGCAAACTTGCCCCACGTTGAGCAGCACACTCGCACTCCGCTCCTCCCACCAAGCTCCCACCACCACCACCACATTACATTCAACATTCGGCGATCAGGGTCCATGACGACCTAGGCTGCTGTCACTCCTCATAGGTTCTTGCAAGCTTCGTCAAGACGAGACGCAGTTGTTTGGGCCTGGCATTGGGAATTTCCTTTGGGCGTACATCCCATATCGGCGATATTCTCCGCATCACACATTTTTCCTTCGGGAGAAACCCAGATGGTTGCCATACCCAAACCTTACTTCAAATCGCCGATATCTCATACATCTTTCTCTTCCTTTTCTGAAAAGACCTAGTCTGCGCGGGCCCTGTACTAAACCTTGCCTCTAGATCTTGGTATCTCATTTTCTCTTGCCATATTGCCTGCGGGGCAATCTTTTGTTGCGACCTAGCTCTTGAGCGCCGCCATCATGGCTGGTCATAACACTTCGGCACCTGGCTTCAGCCAGTCGTACGATCCGTTTGCCGATCTCTCCAAGTTCGATAACGACCTCGAAGCGCTGAACTACGAGGATACCTATGACGGCTTGGGCGACCAGCTCGACGAGACGGATGACGCTTTCAACGATGACACCTTTGGCGATGGAGGCAATGCGGGTAGCTCGCAAGGAGGCGTAGGCAAGGACTTTGATTTCTTCGGCGCGACCGCCAAGGTTTCAAACGCCTTCGAGGAGGAGCAGATGCGATTCCAACGTCACCAGCCCGCGCCCAAGTTCCCCGTTGCTCCTCAGCATCAACAGCACGACCCCTACATGGGCTATGGCTCAAACGCCTATACCCAGCCGAAGCCTGTTCGAAGTGGCTATGAAAAGTATCGCGACGCTGAGCCGACTGCTGACCTCCAGATCGATGCTTCTATCTGGGGCACCGCACCTAAGAAGGCAGCAACGCCTGCAGCAGCAGCTGGCCATCTCCCGCCACAGCTGCATCAGCAGCAACAACTGCAGCAGCAGCAGCAGCAGCAGCCCGCCAGCCGCAAGGTCATGAGCCTGGAAGAGGTTGAAGCCGCCATGCGTGCCCAAGTGGCTACCAGCAAGACGCCTGTTCCCAGCTCCCCTTACATGCAGCCGCCTCCTCTTGCGCAGCAGCAACAACAGCCTCAGTACCCCGGCCAGGAGCACCTTGACTACCGATTCCAGCAGCAGGGTGGCATCCCTGGGCAGCCCTTTTTACAGCCTCACGATGCCCGTTTTGGGTCTCCTGCCGAGTCTCACCAGGCACAGCTTCAAGGTGCTGGCGGACCTCACGGCCATCCTGTGACTATCCTGCAGCGACCTACGTCCAAGCATGTACCCAATGTGCCTAGTCCCTTGTCTCACCAGCACCAGCAGTACCCGCAGCCGCAGCAACCACCGCAGTCGCAGCCTCAGCCGCCGCCTGGTATGCCGGCACCCACTCAAATTCTGCAGAACCCCGCCCGCATGTCTGGAGAAGCTCCGCGTATGGGAGGTCAAGGCCAAGCCCACCGACAGCAGAACTCGTATGGTCGCGGCCAGCCTGTGGGCCAGCCGGTTATTACCCACCCTGGTCAGCTGTCTGGATTGTCGGACAACGAGAAGGCTGCATTCCTCGAGGCCGAGGCCCGACGCGCCAAGCGTAATCACAAGATCTTTGTCCTTAGCAAGGACAATGGCCTGATGACTCCCCATGACAAGAACTTCATTACGAGAATCCAACTGCAGCAGCTGGTGTCGGCTACGGGCGACCCCGGCGAGTATGGCACCGACGCGTCTCTGGCTGAGGATTTCTATTACCAAGTGCACAGCTCTCTGCGCGCAGGACGACCCAACCCCAACCAGCCGCTCAACAACTTCGCCCAGACCTACCTGTTCCAGACCGGTAACCGTCATGGCAATATGAGACGCGGCCGCGGCCCCGAGAACCACATGCAGAGGATGGAGCAACAGGTCCAGCGCGCCGTCGAGGCTGCTAAGAACAAGCCCAAGAACAAGCAGCTTGTCATTGAAGGTAGTCTTGGCAAGATCTCTTTCAGCAACGCAAAGACGCCCAAGCCATTGCTCAACATCAAGCGGACCGATAGCGGCAATGATGCTCACCGACCCGGCAGTGCCCATCGCGCCCATAGCTCGAACATTGCCGACCGTAAGGTGACGCTTCGAGCCATCGAGGAAGTCTACTCGACCCTGATGAAGATGGAGGACCACGAGCGTACTATCCCGCAGCCTTCCAATGGCGAGAAGGACCAGGCGACCAAAGAGTGGGAAGAGACTGCCGAGAAGCTGAACACCCGTCTCTGGGATGCCCTCAAGGTTCACGACCCGGTTGGAGGCGCCGTCATGCACCCTTTCATTACGTTCTTGTCTTACCCCAAGGGTAAGAAGGCCATCCCGCGGGTCTTCCGCCAGCTTAACCACACCCAGCGCACCACCATCCTGACTATGATCGTTGTCCACCTGGACCAGCTCGATGTAGTCCAGGGTGCGCAGGTTCAAACTGGCGAGCCTATCAATATGTCGGCCGCGATGCGCGAGAGCATTGATACTTTCTCGATGGCGGTGATGCCCGCCCTGTTCAACCTGCTGAATGATACTGAAATCCATATCGTCACTGGCATACTGGGTATTATCACCCAGCAGATCAACATCAACACCATTGCAAGAACCCGCATTGGTATTTCTGTATTGACCATGATCTTGAGCCGTGCCGAGATCATCAAGGAGAACGGTCTCGCAAACGAGACATCTTGGCACCAGTGGTGAGTACCGACCCGAATGTGCAAAATGATACAAGAATAAATTGCTAACCATATTATGTAGGGTCGCTGAATTCAACAACTTCTTTAACCACCTGGAGCCCACTCTTCCTCACATCTTCCCCGGAACCGTTACCTCTGGAGAAGACGTCTACGTGTGGCAGTTCCTCGCGGCCATTGGTATCGGTGCCAGCCCCGATGAGCAGCAGCGCCTCGTCATTGCCGTCAAGGACCGTGTCATGGACACGGTGGCGTTGTCTAAGACGTTGCCATCAGAGATGGCTAAGCAGCGACTCGATAACGTCAACTTGTTCATGCGATCCATTGGCCTCGATGTCGAGCTTTTGAAGTAAATTATGGGTGGCACAATCGACCACCATAGCAGCGACGGGCTTGCCCCCCGGGTTGGACTACGGGAGGCTGATGCCTAATGAGTTGGCTATCTTGCATCCCGATAGCGATGCATGTGTTAGCCATTACAATACGTCTGGGATGGCGACGGCATGTCACAAGCGATGTGCCCACGAGACGCATGGCTTTGATCTCCCCGAAGATCCAGCGAAATATTGACGACATTATTCCTTATGCAGCTTGGAATTGGGGGCAAACTCACCCCAGGCCCACCCATTGCAGTCTTGACCGAGGCAAGCTTTAGATGCAGCCGAGTTCCCGGTCAAGCGAAATCTTGCTGCTTTGGGTCAGATCTTGCCTATCTTATAGTAGGAAAGGTTTCGACCCAGAGGCCGCGAGATCATCCAATTACATCTTGTTAGATTAGAGTCACGTTATTATAGCACTTCTTTCTGGGGAAACAAAAACCACAGTAAAGAAGACAAAACTGCAAAATTCATGAATATTTTATAGCGAAACAAGTCGCTCAAGAAAGCCTCCTCCTCGGGGCTGAAAATCCGTTATCTTGCCTCCGTGAAGAGAACGCCTGTAGGATGCTACAAGAGAAAAACGCCGGGCCAATGCATACTTAATCAACTGCCACTTCGGATACCACATCTTCGAGGGTGCGTCCCCGTCGCCTATTTCTTGTTTATAGGATCATACCAACTGAAATCTCCTGTTTTTCTTTTTCCTTTTTTGTTGTTATTTATTTCTTTCCGCCCCGTTTCGCAGCAGCCATCACCGATGCCGCAGTCGGAGCCTTGCCCCTTCCCCTCGCGGCGGCCGTTGACGGAGCAGCTGCCGATCCCGCGGCTCCCCTGGCAACAGGCGCCCTTCGCACGCCGGCAGTGGACGGTTCGGCGTCCTCTTCCTTCTTGAGCACGAGGGCCTCCTCCTCGGCCTTGATCCCGGGCAGCACGGTCGAGCCGTAGCCCTCGAGCACGCCGATGCGGTCCTTGCCGGCCACGGCGTGCAGGAAGTCGTCCTCGCCCCACTTGACGCCCAGCTGGAGCTTCTGCTGCGCGGCCTCGGCGGCGGCGGCGTTTTCGGTCGCCTTGCCCTTGCCCTTGGCGTCGTCCTTCTTGGTATCCTTAGTTTCGTCGTCGTCGTCGCCCTCGAGCGCGGGCGCGTAGTGCAGCGTCTTGTTGTAGAGCTCCCAGGCGGCGTCGTCCTCCTCGCCGACGTACTTGAGCTTCTGCCAGCCCTCCATCTGCACGTTGCGCAGGCGGTCCGTCATGGTCTCGGTCGACGTCTCCTCGCCGCTCGTGTTCTTGATGGTCATCTGGATGGCCTTGGGGGCCTGCGCGGCGGCCGGGGCGGCGGCCTCCTTGGCGCCCGCGCGCTCGCGCGCCTGCTGCAGCGCTTTCTGCTCCGTGTCGGCGTCGAGGTGGTGCAGCTGGGGGCGCAGCTGGATTTCGGAGGTGGCGGGGGTGAGGTGGAGGTTGTCTGGTGGTGATTTTTGCGTTAGTCCCATGCCCCATCCATCTCGCAAGTCTCGCGGTTACTCACCTCCCTTGAAGACGCCCACCAGCCACCGGCAGTCGTTCTTGGCGTTCCGGCCGTCGCCGTCGGTAATCATGCCGCCGAGGGTCTGCGTGCGCAGGACCTGGTCGCGGCGCACGGCCTCGCCCCAGTCGTAGATGTCGCGGTCCTCCTCGCGACGGCGGCCGCCGCGCGGGGCGGGCACGCCGACGCCGAAACCACCCGCAAGGCCATGGCTGCCGCCGCTCTTGGCGCCCATGGAGCGCGTCAGGGTCTGGCCCCAGCGCATGCCCTTGTCCTTGTCGTAGCTGGCGGCCGAGTAGTCGAGGGCGACGTCGACCTCGATCATGCCCTGGACGGGCTTGACGCGGACCTCGTGCAGGGAGCTGTAGGCCTCGCGCAGGGGCCCCTGCTTGTTGGGGTGCTGCAGGATCAGCAGCTTGCGCGTCGACTCGGGCGGCGGGTTCATGTAGACGTTGTACGAGGCCACGATGGGGTCCGGGTCGTTGGGGTCGAAGGGCGGCTCTTCCTTGGTCGCGGTAGCATCGTTATCCTCTTGGGGCTTGCCGCCCGCAGCAGCGTCGGCGATGGCGGCGCCGGTGGGCTCGACCTCGACGGGCGGGGTGTCGTCGTCAATTTCCATGGTGGGCCGGAAGCTGGTTCGCGAGACCGAAATAAAGGAAAGGGAAAAGAAAGACGGCTGATCTTAAGGATAGTGGCTCGAATGATGCATCCGAATCATTCAATACCTGACTCTTCTGAGGGGTGTCACGGCGGAAGCTACAATTCTGAAAATTTAGTGGGGCCTTGGAGCTTATCGGTCACATCGCCAACGTGGGGTTTATCAGTCCCGTCTTGACTTACACGCAATTGTTTGCGGCAGAATCAACATTTCTCACCCAATCTTAAACAAGCATTTTGAAAGCTACTTCATCGTGGGAAATATTGATTGCCAAAGTACCCCGTACATATTCCAGCTTTGTACCCTTTATCTTCGCACTCACATATTCTAGGCAGGCCTTCGGGCATTTGGTGTATTGAAACGATGCATACATGTATTCTAGGCAGGAACGATGCCTCTTCAGGGGTTGGGTGGGCCTTCTCCCAGGCAGAAAGGCATGATGGCGCCACGCCTGGCAATCTACTCACAAAGGCGGCAGAGCTGTGCCGCAAATTGCCAATGCTGGTTCATGACAGGCAGCTTTTCCCCTCGAGAGTTTCAATTGTATGATATATAAATGGCCTCCAATGCCTCGTGAGAAACGTACCTTACCTGCACGTTCTTCCAACCAAACTGCAAAGCAAGTCAGAGAGACACCATGGATATTCTCGATAGCATCCCACTCAAGCAGAAGGCCCGGCTTCACAGGGTGGCCGACCTCCTACTAGTCATCTACAAGACTCTAGTCGAAATGCGATACCTGGAACCCAGCCAGGTCGAGGTCGGGCCCCACGACGTCAGCGAGCTCATGCCCCTGTACGAGTCGCTCGGCCTGGCCCCCGCCGTCATCTATCTCTACAGCATCCTCCCCTATGTCTGCCCACGTGATCGAGAGCACTTCTTCCAGGGCGGCGAGTTCGCCGACTTCCGAGACAAGGAGCAAGTCAAACAGGGGCGTGATCCGTTGCATGATGGTCCTGAAGGCGATGATTACAACGCCGATAACGGCCCGTACATGCGACCCTGGTACACTGCCCTGTCCGATTGTGGCGACTGCAACAGTGTCATTATCTACGACACCAGGACGGACAAGATATGTATCGTAGGCCAGAGCGGCAACTTCTGCGACGATCCCAACATCGAAGCCAGGAACGGCGAGGTGGCGTCGGATGACGAGGATGAGGATGGTGACGACGAGGGGATTGATGCAGACGATGACGGGGCGGGTGTTGAAAATGCAAACAACGATGGGTCAGATGGCCAAGGTGAAGACGACGAAGAAGAAGAAGGCTACTACGACGACCACGATGCCGACAGTGGCGTCTCGGATCTGGAAGAAGACGCCGACGATGAAGACTACGAGATTGACACCGGGGTGGTAGAAGAGGACGGCACGATAGCCCAAATTGATGCACGGTCTGCTGCCACCGTCTTACGCGACATCAACCGCTGGTACCGCCAACACGAGACCCCAATCCTCGGCCCGGGAGGATACGGAGCCTGGGTCGACACAGATACAGACGAATTCTACGACCCACCGCTGGCAGCGCTGTACAAAGAACACGGCTGGCCCGACGACTTCGACGGCGACGCGTTCGAGGTGGCCCTGGAGCGCCGCCACGTCTCGGCGGGCATCAAATATGACGCCGCATGGCCGCCCAAGAGCGAAGCAATATCGGCCAAATACGAGCTGGAGCGCCACGACCAGGACTTGGAGCGATACCGGGCCCGCATCGCGTCGGCCAAAACACCCGGCGAGGAATGGGAGGCGCGCTGGGAGCTTTTCTGTGGCGAGAGGAGGCGGGAGGCCTCAGCCCGCCGGCTGAGGGAGTCGGAGGCGCTGCGTGAGAGGGAGTTCCCCGGGGGTCAGTGGCGGAGGACGGCGGATCTGCCGCTGCTGGAATACGAGAAAATTCGGGGGGACGACGGATATAGATTGTTGAGCACGAAGTGGCGAAAGAAAGAGGAAGAGAAGGAGAAAGGGGCACAGAAGCAACCAGACGGTGATGGCGAAGGAGAGCCTCCACGCAAAAAGATTAGACGAGGCGATCTCAACTCGCTCCCTCCTAAGACCAGGCGAACCGCGCTCCTCCAGCGGGCCACGGAAGCCTCTCGCGCCGACGCCGTACGCTTGTGCGGCGCGGACCGCGTGGCCGAGTTGGACGACCCCGCGAGACCCCGTGAGAAACCCAAAAAGGAGAAGGTCCCAGCCGAACAGGAGACTCCAGAATCGAGCGAGAAGGATCTGGAGCGCTTGCGGCGGTGGGCGGCCGGCATCCCGGCCGGAGAGGAGACGGCGGCGACGAGGGAGAAGGCAGAGGCTGCGATCGTGAGGCTCGAGAAGGAGCGAGACGACTGCAGGGACCGGGTCGCCCGTACAGAGAAAGGGCTCGCCGAAGATTCCGGAACAGCTGCAGTGGCATTGACGTGAAGGCTCTGGAGTTGTTCCCCTTATCATTTGCATCTAATCTTTGGGTATCAACTCCTCCTAGCTATCTATCGGTTCATGTACTCCTCCTGCCTACTAATGTCATCTGCTGATAATCAACAATACGAATTGATGAACTTGAATGTCCGCAGTGGTCCTGAGGTCTGTAGGCTGAATTCTGCTGTTTTGAGAGATTGACTTAGACAGCTAATTGCTATGTAAGTGAGCCAGGACTATAGGTAAACGATGATTTGTAGATGACAATGCAGTACACATCATGCCAAATAAGTTGCTTGAGTGACTGTCTGTTTCCCTACTCACATATTGTCCATACATACCATAAGTCGCCGGAACAGAGAGTGCATTATTTAACCACCAATACTCAGCCATGATATTCTGCAGTCTTCCGAAGCGACAATATGCATACTTCTCATCGTTGATGTGCAATAGCAATCAGCGGTGGGTACAGCCTAGATGTGGGTGTGGGCTGCTATGCGGGTAATATATACTGCTATAGACTCAAAGACTCTCAACAGTAACAGGGGATGTGGTCTAGTGGTATGACGTTTCCTTAGCATGGCGACCAACCACCTGGTTGATCACGTGACTTCATGGAAAAGGTTCTGGGTTCGATTCCCAGCCTCTCCACTGTTTTTTGCGCTCTCTGGCGTCTATATGACACCGGAAATGCATCCTTTTGCCGTTATTTGCCTCTTTTATGTCTTTTGTCTCTGTCAAGAGTATATTCAAAGGTATACTGCTTTTGAGGGCGGATGGAAGGCTTTAGTGGGGCGCTAAGTGGAGCCGCCGCTCTGCTCCTTCCTTCCTTGCGAGAACCACCTGTTGGTGGTTCAACCTCACCATAGGAATCCTTATAGATTTTTAAATAAGCAATACCATCTATGATTCCCCTCCCAGCTCAAGCTTCTTCTCCATGATCTCCACATCGTAGAAGGCTTCGGCTTCCTCGCTTCGGATCTGTTGTACGGCGGCCTTGTGTCGGCGGTCCGCGGACAGCACTTCCTTCACGATGATGTCGAAGACTGCCTTTACTTTCTCCATGTCCGCTTTCATAGTATGATTCGTGCCTGGAGGAAAGGAATACTTCCACGTGACTCACTTTAGGGGAAGAGGAGAACGTGCTGTGTAGATGCGTTATGTAACCAATATGATGTAGGTACCTAGCCATCGATAGGAGGGGGTAATGTGATAGAAGGTGCTGGCTTCGACCGGGGCGCCGGGATCGCTGGCGAGGGGAGTATCTAAAGATGGGAGGGTGCTGGCGTTACTGAGGGAAAGGGGCAGCGCGTCTCTACGATTCAAATAGCAACGCGAAGGCGCGAAGCGCTGGTGTTGCTCGTTCTATAACGAAGAGATTACTCATGTCATGCGGCCATAAGTATAAACCATCCCTCACAGCCTGAAATGCTACAGCTCACATATCATCACCCGGCCAGCCTTGGCCACGAGCAACGCACCGACTACCTCCAGCATAAAGCACATCAACACACATACGAACAAGAAGTCCACAATGGTACAGCAAGAGAGACGAATTTTCTAGACCTATGAATCAAATGGTAGAGCCGAACGCCGAAATAAAGGAAACGATGAATCTCTTTCGGGGAGGGAACGAAGACTCCCGCCTACCCACCCCACCTGGGATTCATTACCTCATTACCGGGACCTCGAGGCAGTTAAGGGGAGAAAAATAAATACAAAGTACGATGCAGCTTTTTCGTCATTCCGTCATGCCTTTCTAAAAACAGTGTCTCGTACAATACACGTTTCTCGAATTCCTTTTGGTCCATCCTCGACTGGCTCCCACTCTCCAAGCCATACACTCACTCTCTTTCTACCCAGTTGAGCAAATTGCCAAGTTTTGTTTTCGGGGCTAAGCTTGTTTCAGAGATACCCACCCGTTTACAGGTCGAAGTAGGGCTTCAGCTTGATAATCAGCTGCCAGTCATCGTTCGTCATGTCCTTGCGGTAGAACTGCTTGAGCGTGTCGATACTGGCACGAGAAATCAGACTGTAAAGGGTGTCGTCCTCCTCGAGCTGGCGACCGTAGGTAGGTTGCGAGTTGCCCATTTCGATCTTGACGGCTACCGAAGGCTGGCCCTTCTTACACACCGGGATCTGCTTGTGCTCTCTTTCGATACTCGTTCTAAATCACGTAATGTCAGTACTTGCAGTAACAAAGGGTTGGTGGTGGCGGATAACTTACACTCTGCCGATGCCAATAACTTCCTTCTGTCCGGCAGAGTTGGTCTTGACCGCGGCGATAGGGGTGTTGATCCGGAGACTTCCCTCGATCACATCAACACCGACGACGATAGGGTTCGTCTTGTTGAACACGGCGACGGGCTTGAGCACGCAGGGGAAGACTGCCAGCATCTTGGACTCTTCCTTCTTCTTGGCAAGCTGCTCCTCCATGTGCTTGGTGAAGTTGTCGAACAGATGGTAGATAATGTCGGCCGTGAAGATCTTGATGCCATTGTCGTCGGCATAGGCCGAGGCTTCCTTGTCGACCTTGACATCGAAGCAGAGCATGACGGCGTAGTCGGGCGACTTCTCCAACATGGTACCGCACTGCATCACGTCGCGCTTGTACACGGGGCCAATACCGACGTTGGCGACGGGGATCTTCATGTCCTTCAGGAAATCAAGCAGCGCTTCCAGGGAACCCAGAGTCGACGCCTGCACCGTAACACCGCGTCCAGACTTCTCGACTCGGCTGAAGAGCTTGTTGAGATCACCCTCGACCTCATCGGCCAGATCATCCTCATCGTCATCGGGGCCAACGACCAACAGTCGGGAACCGGCAATGGCTCCCTCGAGACCGGGTGCACTGATCTTGACACCCATGGCGGCCTTGACTTCCTTGTTGTGGACGTATGCCGACTTGACGCGCAGTTCCTTAAGGGGCGCCGGGGTCAAAAGGGCTCGGATGTTTGTTACGATGGCACCCTCGGTACCACAGACCACTATCCTGTCGCTCTCGCGCAGAACACCGTTGGAGAGAATCACATCGATAGTCATACCGAAACCTTCGATGGCCTTGACTTCGAGGACGGTGGCCTGAACCTCGGACAGGTACATCAGAGAGCCAACCATGCGCTCCTGCGTCAGCTGGAGAATGAGCTTCAGCATATCGGGGATACCCTCTCCGGTGTGGGCCGAAGTGGGGATCAAGGAGACGAACTTCGCCATCGACTTGTTCTCGTAGAAGAGCTCGGCGTTGAAACCCTGCTCGGCGAAGGCGACCTTGGTCTGGTCGAGACGGTTCTTGAACTCGTTCTGCACGCCCTTGTTCTGAAGCGCCAAACTCTCCTGGAAGCCGTTGTTGTCGACCTTCTTCCAGCCGTACAGACGATCAATCTTGTTCAGCGCCACGACGAAGGGTGTCTTGCGGTCACGCAGCAGCTTCATGGACTCGAGAGTCTGAGGCTCGAGACCGTGCATGATATCGACAACCAGGATGGCAATGTTACAGAGCGAGGAACCACGGGATCGGAGGTTGGAGAAAGACTCGTGACCAGGGGTATCGATGACCAGCAGACCGGGGACCTTGAACTCGAAGGATCCGTCGCGGTTGACGACCTGTGTCTTTTGCTTGATGGCATCGACGGGGAAGTAGGTGGCACCAATCTGCTGAGTGATACCACCGGCTTCGCCTTCCTGGACGTTGGTCTGTCGGATCTTGTCCAGCAGCTTGGTCTTTCCGGTATCGACGTGTCCCAGAATACAGCAGATAGGAGATCGGAGGTTGTCTTTCGAACGTGCGGCCATGGCGGCTTGGTGGGCCTTCTCTCGCCTCTCGGCAGCCTCCTTCTTCCGCTGAGCTTCGGCTGCTTGTGCGGCGGTCTGCTCCTCGTCCTCGGACGAATCCTCCTCGGACTCGGACTCGGATTCGGACTCGGAATCCTCTGGCTTCGGCCTTGAAGGGAGCTCCTTCTTGTCTTGGTCCTTCTCGCCCTTGGCGCCTTCTTCGTCAGAGTCGGCATCCCAGCTATCCTTGACATCCTCGTCCGAAGCAGCAGCAGCCTCCCAGTCGTCTTCCAAGTCGCTATCTTGTTTCGCGGCGGCAGCTTTGGCGGCGGCTTCAGCCTCGGCCTTCTCCTTGGCGGCCTTCTCCTCGGCCTCCTTGGCGGCGGCCTCAGCCTGTTGGCGGGCACGCTCAGCAGCTTCGGCCAGTGCCTTTTCCTCGTCAACCTGCGTCAGAGTGTTAGCGGTGCGACAGGACAAACCCCATGGTGTGTTTTCCTCGAGAGCATACCTTCTTGCCGCGCTTTCGGTTGTCGGCTGCCTTCTTCTTCTTCTCGGCTGCCTCTGCGTCTTGCGGGCCCACCTTGATACCGGCAGCAAGCATCTGCTGCAGCTTGCGCTCGTTGCGGGCCTTCTCCTCCTTCTGTGCCTTGGTCATGAACTTGCCCTCCTTCTTCAGCTGCTCGATCCTCTCCTTCTCCTTTTGCTTCTTGCGGGCCCTCTCCTCTTCCTTTCGCTTTTCTTCCTCGGCGTCCTTCTTCTCCTCCTCCTCGATGCGACGCTTCTCTTCGGCGGCCAGCCTCTCGGCCTCCTCGCGTTGCCTCTTCAGGTCCTCCTGCTGCTTCTGGAGAGCAGCCAGGTGTGGCGGGAGCTTCTTGCCCTTCTTGCCGGCGGCGGGCGCAGCGGCTTCCGGCTCGGGAGCAGCAGCCTTCTTCTCCTCTGCAGCGGGCTTCGCAGCCTCGGCCTTGGGGGCGGGAGCAGTCTTCTTCTTCAACGCAGCCTGGGTTCAAGAACGTGTGAGTTTACAGAGCGTTCGGCATGCAGAGAGGCATGCAGAGATTCGTCTTACCTGTTCCTTCTTTCGCTGCTTCTCTCGCTCCTTCTTCAGCTTCTCCTTCTCGGCCTTTGTGAGCATGCGACCATCCTCGCCCACGTCGTCGGCGTTAGCTGCGGCCTTGGCGGGCTGCTGCTTGCCACCCTTTCCACCCTTGCCCTTCTTCTCGGGGAGGGCGAATTCGTCGTCGGCTGTCGCCTCGATGGGGGCCTTGGCGGTCAGATCCTCGATGGGCTCGCTGGGCTTGTTGGCGTCCGGGTCGACAAAGTCTTCAGACAGGCCCTTCTTCTTGCGCTTCTCGCGGTTCTTGCGCATCATGGCCATCAGACCGGTGGGGGCCTCCTCCTCTTCTCCGGCGGCGTCGGCGTCGCCTTCAGCCGGGGGTGCGGCATCGCCGTTGGCGGGAGCGATGGACTCGCCGAGCTCGTTCTCCCAGTCGTCGGCGGCCTTGCCCTTCTTTCCCTTTTTGGGCGGCATCTTGAGTAGGGCTGGTTGATGATGTGAGAACCGGATCCGAATTCAAGTCAGGAAGCCAACCAGTCGGTGAAAGGATGGGGTTGGGCGACAAACTCGAGTGGCTCAAGATATGTCAAGTGGTAATAGGAAAGCAAGAAAACCAGCTAGCTAGGAGCCGATCTGGATTCTTCTTTGGTCGAGAGAGGTCTCGATGTGAAGTGGGAATTGTGGGGGCGACGGAGGTTCAATGGCCTGCCTACGTACTTGCGGTAGGTACATTTACGTGCCTAGGTAGAACCGCAACCTCAGGTATTTGTACAGCTTGTATATGCTGCCACAAGGACTCATAGACCTGAGCTTAACCCCGAAACGTACATGGGGGGAAAAAATTGAATGTCACAAGCGCTGGATGTGTCAGAGTGCCAAGGTACTTTGTATGTTTATATAAAACTCTATAACTTTTTCATGAGATACTGGTTATTTCTATCTCTCATTATCCATACTGTCCTCGACCAAAAGCAAAAGCCAGCAGTGGCATGTCACGGGACAGCATCCTTACTACTACATGTATCTCACCTGCAAATATGTCGTGGTGGCATGGCGGGGTAGCAGCCAAAGATAAAAAGCACTGCGCTGATTAGCCCCTCGGTAACACACCTTTGGCATTTTCCAAATTTGTGGGAGGCTGGCCTGTGCGTTCTGACGCCTCGAAAGCCCTCTCTCTCACCTCTCTCTCCCCGGCGGCAAGGACAAGAATAGATCGACGAGCGCTTGCGTTGAATTGAGCTCTTTATGCATATAGCCGCGATGCGCAAATCGAGTTGGGCATTGTTTCCCCCACTTGCATAACTTGGGGCAGGATGGCCATTGGGATGTCATTAATTGTATAGGTCCATGGTTAGGTATCCTACATTCAAGTTGACAGCCACGAGCTTGGAACCGAAGGTAGCCGGCCACTCATTGGTATTCTACTTGTGTTATCTCGAGTCATAATAAACTCGAGTTTGACTTCATACCACCCAGACAAAGGTATACTCGTCAAAAGCCAGCCAAGTGTTGATATTGGTACCTGGAGGCTATTACACCACCCAAACTCGGGGAATCCAGTCGTGATGTACCCTGCTCTATTCTCTTCTCCCTTCTGCCTCCCCGCCTAAAAGACGGGAGACAGGTAATATCGTAATACTGCATACCCAAGCTCGAAATACCGCCTACTGCTCGTCGACTCCGTGAAACTCTCAACATGTCGGCCCTGGTCCAGCGCCGTTAGAAGCTCCCTGAACCGATAGTAATGTCCGGGGTCTGCCATCAACTCCTCGAGGGCATGCCTGTCATAGCAGCGTTGTAAGATATCGCCGTCTACGTGCTTCTCTTTGACGGAGCCGTTTTGAGGCTCTGGGTTCAATCCGTCAATGTCTGCCATCGCGTCCGCGTCCCAGAAGAACGGGCAGATCATCAGAGACTGCAAAGCGAGGTTGTGGATAAACCTAAGAAGTCGCCATGCGTCGCTGCCGAGAAGGACGAAATGATGCATGGATCCGTCGATAGCAAGACCAATGATATCAGCATCATCTGGACTGCTACGAATGCGGTCGTATTGCAAGGTACGTCTGTACGACTGCCACTGGGGCCTGGATCGGCATCGCCCGAAACGCCTAATCGTGGTTGGAAGCTCGGCCAGAAACACAGACCAGAGAGTGCGTGTGTGTGGAGGTTGCCACAAACCCCAAAGCCCGCAATAGGCGTCGGATAGTAGTGTTACTTGCTGCACACTGGCCGCCTGTGAGGCATCGCCAGCCTCCATGCAGTGCAAGCCAAGTTTGGCCTTGTCGTCACTGTAGAGACGGATCATGTTGCCGTCTTGTGGGTCGCTCTTGTAGTCAAGCACCTCGAGGGATTCCCGTGAGGTAACCACATGCAGTTTTCCATCCACCACCTCCATCCATTGGGCTGGGGAACCCAGCTCATGCACTTTGGCCGTCTTCAGCTTTCTGTCCACCATGTCTATGATCTCATAATGAACCTCCGTGCCGGCGCAGAGAAATACGCCGTGCGAGTCGGTTGTAACCGAGTGCATCGGTGCGCCATATGCTTTGGATCTCCACTTTGTCCAGAATCGGATTCTGCGCGGAGGGCCTTGGTGACTTTCACTAGTCCCGGATTCCTCCCCCTCTATGGTGACCGCCTCAGCGCTAATGACCAACAGCCGCCCATAGTCCTGGGATGAGGAGCTTGTCGCCAGCACGATGTAGTCCCACTCCCTGCCATCTCGCTGGTATCTCCAGCTCGCAATGGAGCGGACATATATGTCTTCATCTCCAAGCCCCGAGATATAGTCGGTCTCCTCCATAGTACTGTTAACGGGCATTGAAAGGTCTTCCCCAGTGTCCGCATCGATGAAGAGCAGCGAGTGTCGATTGTCATCGAACTCATCAGCTACAACGACCAAGAGAGCGTTGAGTCTTTGGGAATGGAGCACTTTAACTGGCTTCCGACCTAGTTTGAAATGCCGCATAACCGGTTTCGGCTGTAGCTCAAGCTCGGCGATATAGATCACTGTCCCAGACACCATGACGACAGGCACACAACCAGGTCTTGTGGTGAGATTCTGCGGCAACCTGGCTACCGTGTTGATGGAAGGAGTCGCCATTGCTGCGTCGCCACTTTTGGTAGGTATCACACGCAATTTCTCCTCAAACTCGGGTTCGGGGTTGTGCGAGAAGTCCCGCAGAACCGTGAGCTCCGAGTTGCAGCAGACGAATAACGACGGTGCTTCGCCATCCTTGCTGAGGCTCGAGACTCCGGCTGCAGATACCCCGAATTTATCATGGTGTATGGTAGCATTCTGTAGATCGCCAGGGCTGAGAACCACTGTGAATACATCGCCACTCCGCGTGCCTAGAACCAAGCTGGTAGAGTCAATCTGTTCCAGGACAGTCTCTATGCTGGTCACAGCCTCTATTCTCGATGGTCCTCGTCTGTCGGTGTCCGAGATATCTGCCTGCCATGCTTTTGGGACAAGTCAGTTGCGTTCGTTGATAGACACTGCACAGTTATCATCACTTACAGGGAAGTAGACCAAGCTCGATTGGAGACTGCGAAGCCTGCAGTGTTCCTTCTACAGGGTAAAGTGCGAGTACTGGTCCATCAGGGCGCCATACACCTGCTACCAAGACCGTAGAGCTGGCGATAGAGGTTAGGATGAGACATGTGACCTCTCCGTCTATGCTCAGCAAGGGACCTTGCGAAACGTTTAAATCGTCCACCGTCAGCGTCTTCACGCTGAACTGGGAGCCAGCGTTGAGGGCGAGGCCCACGATTTGATTTTTGATGGCGGCATGTGCAATGGAAGCATCAAGAAGGTCCTCGGCAAACTCATGGACTAGGTGACGGGTACTAATCTCTAATTAGCGCATGTTTGTAGATTAATAGGGGTAAGTACGCACTTATCATCGTCTGTTACTATTGTAAGCGCGCTGGTCGTTACTTGGATTGTGATGTCATCGGACGCCAAACAGGCCAATGTACTCGAGGAAAGATCGTAGGGGACCGATTGTTGTATCATAAGCTCAGCCTGCCCAAAGTCGTCTGATATGAATAGAAGGTCGCTTTTGTTCGGCGATGAGAGCAAGAGGTGAAGCCCTCCATGTCTTAGGTAGTCCGGTAGGGGTACTGGCCAGCAATGCTTCACGGGGATCTCAAAGTCCATCTCTAGCCCGATGCTAGCCTCGAGGCCATGGCGGAACTCTGTAATTGACCCCGACTTTCCTCGTCCGGAGCAGGCAAATATCCTATCCTGTTGATATGGCATTGGGGTATCGGTATTTCCTCGCCGCTTCGATTTCGTGTTGGTGTTTGATTTTGTTGTGGCCAAATCGACAGTTGGTGACCAATTCGGAATCGTACCGATCTGCCTCGGCCGTTCCCTCGCTTCGATCTGCACAGAAAGGTCAGCAAAGGTCAGCTTTGAGCCGCTGCGTTTGGGTGGAAAGCCATACATTCCAAATCGCGCCGGATCCCGAGTCGCCCCCGGTCACGAGGACATCCGCTAGGGAATCCCAGACACACCCAAAAGCCGTGTCGATATTACAGTCCACTGACCCCATCACAGTGCTTGTTTGCAGCTCCGAGTCGAAGCCTATCTCCAAGAACGTAATGATGCCGTCTTCCCGGGCCAGATATATGACATCGCCGTTCTTTAAAAATGCCGGTAGCCGATAGGGTCGTGTCCATGCTGTCCAGAGGGGTTGGGAATTTCCAAAGTGGTATTCACTTTCTTCATGTTCTCCCAGGGTGAATGGTTCAAACTGGGGCGGGCCATGCGGCAAGCCGTGAAGAACAGCGCTGTGTTGCTCGGTTATAATCATGAAACTGCTTCTTACAGTAAGCGGGACAATTAAGAGCGGGAGCTGCCATTGCGGCGCCAGGTGGTAGCCTTTCTTCTCTTCTCTGAGGACCGTCTTGAGATCCTCGCCAAGTTCCCAATCATACACCGTAACTCGCCCCAGTTGCTCACGTATAATGATCATCATCAATATGATGTGATAGTCGTTCTCAGGGGCTGGGTATAGGAATTCCAGTTTATGTATCACGCCGTTTATCGCTCGGGATCTGAAGGACTTGATTGGATTCAGGGAATATCTTTGAGCATGTCGGGCCTGCAGGGTATCCATGGACTCCAGCTCGTATACTATAAAGTTGCTTTGGGCACAACCAAGGGTGAGGTATCGGGAGCTGGGGTCGACAGCCATATGGTAGCCAGGGTGTACTAGGCTTTTGTCTGGCATCTCGTGACACGACTGCACAAACTCCAGACCTCCATCGCTGCTTTCCTTGAGGTAGAGAAACACCAGTGCACCACGTTCCAGCACGAGAGCCAGGAACTGCGGGGGGAGCGCGCCGGGTGGCGTGTGAGCAGTGCCAGGGGCATTTGAGGGATCAAGCATGTCCACATCGTCGTCCTCCGTTTTGATGCGTGGATTGTTGTCGCCGTCACCGTAGCCCCTGAAATAGTTGGGATGTTGTCCAATCACGCGAGCATTGCGAATTCGCGAGCCAAAATCCGCCTTCCGGGTAACATTATGAAGCTGGCTGTCTTGTCCCAGCTCGCGTATCTGGATGAAATTGTCCTATGCCCTGTTAGCATGATTTAACCTGGGAAGTCGAGGTATGCGGGAAAAAGAAAACGGGATCCCCCCAACACGGAGCAAAAACAAGCAGCCGAAGAAAAACAAGACCCGCTCCTCGGGCCAGACTGAGGACCCGAGGATGCCCGGATGCTAATCTCTGGTAAAAAGCACGCCTTCCACAGCAGCGGCCACGTGGGGTAAAGGTTTGGAAAAACACCCACCCCTATAAAAGCAACGTCGTGGTTGCGGGACGACCTGAGATGGACGGGAAGGACCCAGCGAATGACCGGGCTATCGATGATGGTTCTCGTGAGAATGCCGTAGTTGGGTGGTTCCGCAGGCCGTGGCTTTGTCTTGGATTTTGCCGCCGTCGTTCCCTTAAAGAGCTCCGCGGGCTCCAGTGTTCGCGTGACCCATTGGCCGCCCTCGAAAACGTTTGTTTGCAACGCCATTGCTTGTCACGTCAGGCTTCATCGAGCAAGAAAAGCCCGGGGTGGAAGACAGCTGAGGTGACGTCCGCAGTAAATATGGGAGGAAATGATAATGGAGCGGGCTGCAGTAGCACAGAAGCTGACACGGCAGCAACTCAAAGTGCCTTGGGCCTGCACAGCATAGACGATCGCCTGCCACAGATATGCTGCAATGTAGGCCGCACTGTTTTTTGTAGGATGGCAATCTGGTACTTCCCAGGGGGGGAGAGGCTGAAGGCAAGACTATATCAGCATCTCACAAGGCCCCCTGACGATTGTGGCTTGTAGAAATCACCCGAGTTGGAGGAGTCGACCTGGTAGTTGGGTACACATAAGGGGGGCCCTGTTTAGAGACATGGAAAGCCGGTAATGCACGGCCCATTCGACAGATCCTATTCGTAGACTCAGCAGCTGTGGTGGGTATGCCAGAGACAGCAGCGCAGGACTAGATCAAGAACCATGTGGTGAGGGTTGCTGATTCGAGCTGGTGCTGATCACAGTGCATGCGTACTTCACAGACAAGACAAAGCCAGCCCTGGCAAGTTGCGTGAGGAGAGCGGTGATCGAGGTGGATGCCAACTCATGCAGATCAGGACGTAGGTGAGATCAGCTCAAGTTAGCAGCACCCGACTGCACGATCCGGAATGCGACAAACAATTTGAGACCGGGGTGGAATGGATTGCGCGGTGCTGAGGTGATTTCGTTGGGCACCGGCTGTGAATCCTGGTCTCCCAAGAAGCGCGTACAGTACAGTATGGTTGACGGGTTGTGGGCGAGGGGCACTGGACCGGATCGTGAGATGGATTGGCCTATTCCATCATGTAGAGTTGCGGGGAATCTCAAGGATTGTTTAATGTTACTTACGATGGGCGAACGTGTGGGTATGTAGGTATTTGGGATTTTTGGGGGAGGTAGCATGGGCATGAAGGTGCTTGGAGGGGTTCCCAGGTTGGTTCTACCGCCTGGGCAGACTTTTGTTAAGGCTACCACCACCGAACTCGAGGTACTCGCACATGCACTCATGACTCCTCCAACTCGTAGCGACCAACCCAATTTATTCCTCGCAACTTCCAACTTCCAGACCTCTCTCGACTTCAGCCCAGTCCTCTCGCTAATGATGCCACTTACATGTGCTGGTTACATTTGGATTTATTAATCAAGCCCGCCGACATATACCTACATAGGCTGCCCACGCTCCGCGTTCCCTCTCCGTAATAGTAGCATGATTATATCCCACCCGTTCGTTTCTTTTTCCCCCTCATATCGTGTGTGTCTACGTGCGTTACTACATCAAGAGAAGGATGACATGCATCATCGCACCACACCCCCAGGCCCGAGCCTTGTAACCTACCGCTTTGCGATTCACAGCCATGCTTAGTATCTCACTGCAGTGTGCACGCCTTTCACTCTCATGGGTCGGAATGAAAGCCGGTATTACTAATCAATAATCAAGCAGACGTCCCCCGGCGACCTGAAATTGGCCATCCACTCTCCGCGGATATACGCGGAGTAACGCATCGGGGGAGCAGGGCAGGGCTGCCTCTTTTGTTACTTGCAGTAGATATTGGCCCTCCTGGCCGACGATCCCTAATATTAGTTCCCCCAGCTCGAGATAAGGTCACCGAAGCGGCTGGAGTGCCTGATGATGATGCAGAGTCATGTAGCGGTAAATAATTTGCCTGCCGCGGAATAACGGCACAGCACGCACTCATTGGCTACCGGTGCAGGTTTCGTGATTTCTAAAGGGCATGACTATAGGTTGTCGAAGTCGCTATCACCCCCTGGCCAAGGCAGCGTGACCGATCCGGCGTCGCTGACCGGTTTTTCACCTCGATGCGCATCTTCCTGCAGTATGCATCTCGCTTCGACTTGCAAAAGTACCGAGAGCCGCGTGCTGTCGAAACGGTGACTCCCTTTGCTCTGTCCGCGGGAGTGCTTCCGGTGGCCCCAGCAAGCCACGCTGCTTGAACAAGGCTAAACCCGCTGTCCCCCCCTGCACTCTTAACAGGGTATGATCGATCGCCTCATGCGAGTGACCGATCGTGAAGCTACAGGCTGCTGCTGGGGGAAGCACCGAACACCAACAAGAATCGGTAGCAACTGCACGCACGGAACCGTACGATACTTAGCAAGGAATCCATGTGTATAATAGAAGCGTTGTCTCATAGAACAAGGGTGGTATGGCACCAGCAAGACATCGTCAAGCGGCAGTGGCGGTCGATGGTGTTCGGATACGGCCTGCTGGCCACTCGGTGTATGGGATATTTGCTTTTTCTTCGTTGTCCCCTCACACGCGAGTTGAACAACAGCCGCCTTCATGTTTCAAACGATCATGGGCATGGCCAGCAGCGTCTGCCAAGTGTTACCGACTGAACGGGCAAGGCGCATATAGCACAGCGTCTGTGTCTGTATGTAGCGCCACGCATCTGAGTTGGAAAAGAAAAGGCGGTAATAGGTATTAGTGCTGTTGGTTGAACCCTTGTGCTTATGTCATCTTGGATCCCCGCCGGGCATACACAGAACTTCCACCGTTGAATGGAGAGGAAACACGTTGCCCCGAGAATGTCTGCAGCCCACATTGCGGCAAAGATGTCGATTTGATAGGCGCGGTAGTGACACTCGATGTAGACGACATGACAGGCTTCTAGAATCCATCTCGTATAAGGACGGGCGGGACTTGCCGTGCCTAGCGATAACAATAACAGGGCTCCTCTACCGCTTGTGCAAAAGAAGGAAAGTCGGCACAATAAAGTACCTAATGTAGGCACTTGGAGAAAGGAAAAAAAGGGGGTAACCATGTCAAGGGTAATCTACTAGTAGTATATCAAGAAGGACGTTGACGACATAGTTTGGTGGAGGCGATCGCTGCCACCGCGCGATCTATTCCCATCTCGCATCGCCCATCTTGCATCGCTCATCTGGTGCCGTTGCAGATGCATCCACCCTTTTCGGAGTTCGAACCGTTCTCAGCAACTCGGTCTGGTCAGAGTCACACACCGGTGTGCCCCGGTTCCGTTTCCAGGTGTCCAGTCGCGGTATTGAACAGGGCATCCACTTCTGACATTAATTAGCAGGTCGACTTGGAGCATACCTGTACTGTATCTCGTGTTGAATGTGTGTTGCGGCTGAGATACGTCGCAAGTGAATAAGCCTTTAAGCTAGCCTAGCGAATTCTACCCACCAGTCGGGTTGTACAGTTGTACTATTATGTTTCGTTTCATGTTACTTTGGTGAGATTAAGATGGGAAGCCTCGGGCCGTGCCACGTCAACACGCGACGGACGGAGACCGCGACTCCAGATCCAATCTCTCCAACTGACATTTAACAGCACGATGCCCACCCCACTACGTCACACCAACAAAACCAAAACACATTTGATCCGGGCACAATTGAATTGCAGTAAAAGGTCCGATAGGTCGCCTTGCGAGGAGAAGGCACCCGAGCTGAGCTCCTTGTTCTTGTGGAAGTAAACTACCTATTGTATTCGCTGGATGTGCATTGTCCTAGCCTCTACATAGATGCAGACCTCTTCGACGCCGTGAGATTAGTGCCACTTGGTTTCCCCAGCTTGATCCGTACGCGCCCACGATGAGTAGCCATGGCGAGCCGAATAGCGACTGGGATGAGAAGAAGTTGACGGGCGGTACCAACTCTCCCGCGAGTGAACCCTTGCACACCCCGGCGGCCTCCACAGTTCCTTCGCAGGGCAACAGCGAGGATCAAGAGAAGTCCCCGAAAGCCCTAGCCATATTAGAGGCATGCAAAGGAGGTGACATCGAAGCACTTACCGCTCTGGCCGTATCCGAAGGCGGTTTCTTGTCCGACGACCTCCGCCGCCATGCATGTGAGCGATTCTCCGACGTCTCTTTGATCCTGTCTAGGTATCTTGAACTAATGTCTGTCTCTAGGGCCAATCCTCCTCGGCTCTTCATCGTCATCCCCGGACCCTGCCCACCACCACAATGGAACCACCTCGACCACACGAAGCGCGTCATCTGGCGAAAACGAAAAGGGCGATGGAGTCGATAAACCTTGGCGCGAGCTCCCGCGACATCGAGACGAAGACCAAGTGCGCCTAGATGTCGACAGGAGTTTCATCTACTATCCCGATCCCGACGGTACGAGAACCAGAATACCGGGGGTTTCCCCCTATTTGATAACGACGAGGAGGAGGGAAGGCTGACACTATAACTCCAGACACCTCGCAGGCTGACCTGGACCACAAGAAGACCGAGCTCTCCGACCTGATCACCGAGACCCTGCGCCGCTACCCCTTCCTCTGCTACTTCCAGGGCTACCACGACATCTGCCAGGTGCTGCTGCTGGTGCTCGACCCGGCGCAGCGGCCGAGCGCCATGGCGCGCCTCTCGGCCCTGCGCATCCGGGACTTCATGCTGCCGAACCTGGCCCCCGCCGTCGCGCAGCTGCGGCTGATCCCCGACATCCTGGGCGCCGCCGACCCGGCCCTGTGCGCGCACCTCTCGCAGACGGAGCCCTTCTTCGCGCTGTCCGGCACGCTGACCATGTACGCCCACGACATCCAGTCCTACGGCGCCATCGCGCGCCTGTTCGACGCCCTGCTGGCCCGCGAACCCGTCTTTGGCGTCTACATGTTCGCGCGCATCGTCCTGGACCGGCGAGCCGAGCTGTTCGACACCCCGGCCAACGAGCCCGAGATGCTGCACTCGATCCTGTCGAAGCTGCCGCAGCCCCTGAAGCTCGAGGAGCTCATCCGCGGCACCGACGCCCTCTTCGCCCAGCACCCGCCCGAGTCCCTCCGCGCCGCCTGGCGCCGCCACATCTCCCCCGCCAGCGTCCTCAAGACGGCCCGCGACACGCGCGCCTGCGCCGCCCAGTCCATGGCGGACGGCGAGCACTTCTTCCAGACCCAGCTCCGCGAGCTGCAGTGGGCCGAGCGCAAGGAGCTGCTCGCCCGCACCGTCTGGAGCTACGCCGTCGCCGCCCGCAAGCGCGTCCGCTCGCCCATGGTCAAGGGGGTCCTTGTCGCCGTCCTCGTCGGCGCCGTTGCTGTGTACTTGAGCAAGAGCAAGGCCCAGCCCGGCGGCATCATGACGTATCTGGCGTCGTTCTGGTCATCAAAGATGTGATGGACCAATCTATCATCTTTTTCTTTTGTTTCAAGGGATAAAAACATGCTCTCGCCACTACCTAGCTATGGGAGAAGAGATCGCTAAAAGTTCTTGATTTGAGAGGTCTTCGCGGCCTGGTAGAGAGGTGTATGGAGTTTTTCTTTTCCTTTGTTGGCAAATGGGAATCGGACGCGTGCGAGGGAGGAGCTATTTGAATACTGGAACAAAAAATTTAATGGCGCCGCATGTTGCAGGTGCTTAGACGTTTTATACACTTCCTAGATGGATGCTTGTACTATAACCATATATATACCCCTAAATTTACTTTCTTGTCGTCATAACGTCATCCAGAGGATACTGGTCACAGTGCACGCACATCTTCAATGTCCAATCGTACATCGCTTGAGTAGAGGATGATACGAGATCATATGTGACATTACAATATTTATTTTCCAAAACAGCGGTCATGCTTGCCTATTTTCGAAGGCAGTGCCGACTAGGATTCTTCTTGGAAAGCCGTTTTCAGGCCCTCGAAATGCCCCTGCTCTTCCTCGGCCAGCTTGCCAGTAGTATCACTGATGATGGTCAGGATCAGACTATAGTTATTGTACAGGAACCTCTCTCTCTTCCTCTTGTCCGTGCCGAACTGGGTGCTGTACTTGGTGAGGAAAGCTTCCATCTCCGACCGCAAGCGGCGTAGACTGGTCACCACGGGCTCGTCGTCGCCGGCCTCCGTGCTGAGCGCGAGGATACCGTGGACCAGCTGGCCGAAGCGCTGGGTCGCGACGTGCGGCGCCGCCGACAGTTTGGCCAGCTCTGCTTTGGGTGGTGGCTTGTTAGGAAGAGCCGACGTGAGCGTGCGAACCGACTCCGAGTGGGCATTCATGACGACCTGTAGTCGCGGCCAGAGAAGCATGGCGGTCGCGTTGATGTAGCTGTCCGCGGCAGGCATCTTCCGGCGCTGAAGCTCAAACTGGAAGTGCTGGTTCAGCCGAACGCACAACAAAAGACCGAGCCCGTCGTAGGTATCGGCGCTCAAGGTCTTGGTTAGTGTCTGCCCTAGGTTGAACGTGGGCTCAAAAATGTATGTGAAATTTTTATTGATGGCAGAATAGGAGAGAGCCGGCGAGAAAAAGGAGGCGAGGAAGGTATACTCTGATGTGGCGTTATCAATGAGCGCCAAATTGAAATTACGGAAGGTGACCTCCAGATAATGCGTGCTCTTCTCCTCTTCTGCCAGATAGGAGGATAGAGCACCTTGGTCTCTCGTCTTCAACAAGTCGATACGGCGGCCCAAGTTGAACGCGTCATGCGGTGGGCCGGATATCTTGGACGATGTAAGGACGGTCCCCTTGCGAGATGTGTCCTCGTTTCCGAGAACGTCGGTTTTGTCGAGATTGTGCAGCTTAAGTTTCTTGAGCGCAGACTCGTAACGGGTGAATTGGTTGAGATAATACCAGCGCATGGTATTTTGGTACGCCAAGCTAATCTCGTTGGCGAGTTGGGCATGATGCTTATGGAGGAAGGAGAACAGATCCTTGAAACGGAGGAAGTTCTGTTGCTGTATAATCTGCGCGTTGATGTGTGGTGATCGCAATGCCTTGATTTGTGCAACCAAGAAGTCTCGTATCCTTCCCACTGCCTTGATGACCAGTTTCTCTAGTAAGGGGCCGAGGTCTTGCAGTCCCCTGCTGTTCTGGGCGCCGGCGACATTCTTCTTGTACGCCGTGGCTCGCTTGTCAACTTCGGCGAGGGCCTTGAGCCAAGCTTCGTCAATATGGCTCTCTGCTATCATGGATACGACCACTGGAGATACGCTGATTTCTTCCACGACCGGGCCCAGCCCTTTCTCGACTGCCTTTCGGTTCTCGAGTCGTACATTGAGGGCTGTCGAACGGGCTTGCAGTGTTTCAATGTCCGCAGATACTGTCGCCAAGTCATTCCGGAAGCTCGTCAGGTTCGTCTCCACCGAACTTAGCACTTCGTCACAGGCGCGTATGGATCGATGAAGGTCCTCGAATTTGGTCTTATCATTCTCATCTGGGAGAATGCGTTAGCTGGAGGAGGAACAGAGGCGGATACGGACGGGACTGAGCATACATTCTTCGACTGTCTGAGTTCTATGTACACCGGCGCCATCTTCACCATAGTCGTCGGCATGCGCGAGCTCCGTCAACGACAGCCCACCAAAATCGAAATCTAGATCCAAGGCATCTTCTGTTACCGATTCCGCGGCTCGCTTCGCTGTAGGTGTAGCGTCTGGTGCTTCGCCGAGCAGCTGATGGAGCACATTGACAGGGTCGGGTCCGTTGTAGGCGGTTGTTGACTGCTTGAGGGCCGAGCCGTTGGCCTTTCGCGAGTAGGCTAGGAGGGATGACGTCGAGGAATCGTTGGAGTTATTGGAGACGTTAGAGGCCAATGACTGGAATGACGCGGTGCGCGGGACGAGGCCTGGACGTTGTTGCGATGTGACATAGGGGCCGAGCCCGCTTGGAGTCCTCCGACCCGGTGATGGGGAGTATGCGCGGCTTCCTGGCGGCGTGTTGCTTGGTGTCGTGGCTTGCGCGGCAAGCCGATCCAACCACATGTTGGATCTACGCGCAACTGCGTATGGATTGCTCTTGAAAGTGTGGTTTCGTTATAATCTTGACATGATGGGACCAGCAAGGGATGGGCGGTTCGGCAAGCCCTGTGTCGTCGCCTGGCAACAAGTTCGCGATTGGGGTTCGTGGTTCGTGGTTCGTTGACGGTATCAGTCAGTGATCAATGCCGATAAGCCAGCAAGCTGTCAACTAGCTGTCGCAGGTAGTGCGTGCTACTGCTACAGCCTCCTATTGACCCTTGAGCTTGAGGGGAAATGATTGGCTCAGGGCCCTTTCCCCAGCTAAGGACAGCTCCAGGCCCGAGAGCCGCCCCTTGTAGTGGTATTGGGAGTCCCACCTTTCGATGATGCCAATTGAATCTTCCCGCGCAATCAAGATCCGATGCCGACCTGAGCCTGAACAAGATCAAGTATGGGATGATTTGCCATGAGTGAATCAGAGAATTCCGCCGCCACCTACCTATGACCACCGCGATCGCCACTTACTTGAAATTGCTTCACTGGTAACGTGGTCGCCCGCCATACGGACGTTCAATCTGCAACTCTGACTTTGTTCGTATGCACGAGTGCTACGTACTGTTTGCGCAAGGCCGGCTCGAACGCATACCTGCTTCACGTGCCCGGTTTGTATCGGGGGGGAATGGTAGGCCGTCTGCGGGCTGGGTTCCTGTCTCGGTTGGGTACATGTACAAGATGTGGCTGTTTGTACGATATTACTTGCCGAAGCACAGCGATCCATGATACACTCCAAGAAGAAACCTCTTTAACCGATGGACAGTCCCTGTTAAACAAGAGAGTGCAGAGTGAGGCCCTAGATCGGAGTTAAAGAAACTAGTAGCTACATATCCGTACATAACCCAAACATTGATTCAACACACCGAACCGAGCTCACCCTTATCCAGATTCCAGAGCAAGCTCGATACATAGGTATGGACGGTGTCTGATAGTGCGTACCTACCTTCCAGTAGCACTGGCCATGTCCAAAAGAGCTGTTTGCCATCGATAACCCACACCTGGTGGGTAAGCAACGACACTGATATGCGCCTCTCTCACATAGGCGCTTGCACATGAGCGACTGACTGCCTGGCTTGGCCTGTCCTGTTCCTTGCTGTAAAGACGTAGAAGACTCTGTGTATGTACCTACATAAGTATGGTTGCTCGCAAGTGTACCTAGAGATCAGCAAACAGTATCCCACTAAGGGAGAGCTTACAGGACGACGGCGGAATGAAGTGAGCCGGAGGATGGAGAGAGACCTCAGACTGGAGGGAGAGAGGCGCATGGTGTGTGGTGAGTGCGTGAATGAGCACGAAAGCCCCACTTGAACCTTTTGCTCCAGCATCCATTTTAGGCGTGTACGGTATCATTACCTCTCTCTTGGGAGGAAGAAAAGGTACATGCCTAGGTTGAACCAATCTGGAGCGATGCTATTGGCTGGATTCGCCCTCACACAGTCTTGCCTCCCTTGGGATTTCTGAATTTTTAATTTTTTTTCAAAGACTGCTGGCTTCTGGGCTTTCCTGGCACCCAGAAAGTGGTCCTCCCCCCGCCCACCAAAGCCTTCTGCTCCCCGACCCAAAAAAGAGTACTTCAACCCATCATTGGCATTTCTCTTTTCCCCTCCAACCCTTCAACTCTTTTGGTGTTGGAAAGCCGCTCAGTCCATCGTCCATCCATTCCATTCTCCCTCCTTTTTTCTTTCTCCTCACCAATACCAACTTAACCACTTTGCTCAACCGCTAAGTCAAGATGGCTGACGACTCTGCCGTAAGTCAAGTTCCTTCCCGTCTTCTCTTGCCGCTGTTGTTGTTGTGAGGCCCTCCGACAGCCTGTGGTGGTGTTGCGGCTGGGTAGCGAGGGGGGTTTTTTCCACCCCGCATCACACAGATACAATTTGCCTGGCGAACCCCGCGACGCATTGCAACCGAAGGAAGCCACAGTTCCCGGCGCTTTTTGCTTCAAAATTCGCCCTCACGTCACGAGCATATCATATTGGATTGGGATTTTCTGGCGAGGAATGGATTGACTAACACAAATGTTTTCGGCAGCATGATCACACCTTCGAGGCCCCGGCTGACGCCGGTGCTTCTGACACCTTCCCCATGCAGTGTTCTGCCCTGCGCAAGAACGGCTTCGTCTGCATCAAGAACCGCCCTTGCAAGATCGTCGACATGTCCACCTCCAAGACTGGAAAGCACGGTCACGCCAAGGTCCACTTGGTCGCCATTGATATCTTCACTGGCAAGAAGCTCGAAGATCTCTGCCCCTCCACCCACAACATGGATGTCCCCAACGTCAAGCGTCGCGAGTACCAGCTTGTAAGTTGTCCCTAGAAGCTACGTGACACTCGGCACGGTCCTAACATCTGATTCTACAGCTCGACATCTCCGACGATGGTTTCCTGTCCCTGATGGCCGATGATGGTGAGACCAAGGACGATGTTCGCATGCCCGATGGTGAGATTGGTGACAAGATCACCAAGCTCTTCACCACTGAGGAGAAGGACACCAGTAAGTTTCGATACCATTGAGCTGCACAAAACCGAACGCTTTACTGACCAAAATTCCAGACGTTGTCATTCTCACTGCCATGGGTGAGCAGCTCGCCATTGAGGCTAAGGAGGCTCCTCGTGGAAACTAAGCAATCCATCCGATTGCAGTTTCTACGATGGCGACTTCTGGTGACTAGTATGGGCGACTATGCATCTTGGTCAAAGATGTTAGATGTCAGCTGCATACGGGCGATATCTGAGGAGGATACTACTCGAAGCCGTTGATGTCTGGGGCTTCACCAAACCCCATTTTGGTCGTTCTGAGGCGGATTCTATCTGGACACATAGCCTTGTTTCCGCTGGGTATATGATGCAACGCCATCATCCGCACGATTTTCCCCATTTCCCCTTATCGTACTGTTTTCCTCTGCCATGTCCTCGACATGCTGAGGTACTGAGCAGGGGGATCACGGATACCAAAAAAACCAAGGTTAGGGAACCTTCTGGCGAAGACAATTTGTCCCATAGAATTTACGAATTCCACATGACTGTTTATGACTTTTGCGACATTGTACCAGTGACTAGTCATGCGAAGCAGCTTAAGAACATATCATTACGGTGCTCTACAGACTGAGTATGTTGCCGCCTTTTCTAAGAACATACTAAATGTGCTACTAGTAAAATTGCCCAAGTTTCAAGTTTCCGTATTTCGTAGAACAAGCGTTCAGTTCATGAAAATGATCAAATGAACATGTTCAAATAAAAACATCCATCTTGGTTCGGTGTAAGTGTTTACACTGATTCAAGCGGCACGGACAAAAGCGCAGGCCCATTTTAGCCTCATAGCACTTTTTAAGGCTATCCGCATACCCGTTGTGGATGGAACTTCCCATATCCATCCATTGTTAAAAATGATCCCATCATGCTACCGGATGCCTAGCCTCGGTTGCCTCAAACTGTAACGGCATCTCCGATTCTCGTTAATATGCAAGCACCTTGACGGGATGACCTTCGTCAGCTTCAGCATACACCCTAGCCCCAAAAATTTCACCCAGGACTGCCCCTGGCCACAGATGCGCTACAGGGGTCAGCTGCTGTAATTATTTGCAGTGAACAAAGAAAGGAGTGGCATCTCCAGATCTTTCGCCAATCGGGGAATTGGCCAGGTTAGACGCTCCTGGCAAAGATTATTAGCTGCGCCCAGCAAAAGCGAGCGCACAATGGCACGCGGAGACTACCAGCGCATGACGGGAGGGGAGCGCTGTGAGGAGTGTGGTTCCCGACATTGGTACTCCGAGGATGCGCTGCGGTATTGTCGCAATGGTCATCGACTCGAGGGATACGCGGCCCATGAGGCTGGCGAGGACGAGTATGGCACCACCGGCAAAGTAACACGCCGGAAGAAGGAGAAGCGCGAGCGTGCTGCGGTGAAGCTGGAAGGCGCCGCCGGACGGGAGTTGTACCTCGAATGCCTGCAAATCATCCTGAGAAAGCAGGTCTGGTGGCTCATCAAGGAGCGTGGCCTCCCGGCGGAATTGGAGGAGATTGTCAGGGCATTCTGGGGATTGCGGGTTAGAGACCTCCCCGCCCACGATGACGAGTTCCAGAGAGATCCGAGCCTCGGAGCCAGCGAGACCGACGTTAGAGACGGCGAGCTGAGCGACGGCCCCGTGGAGACGAACCGAGTTTGGCGTCCGCAGCCAGGAAAGACACTGAGTCTTCCGGCGCTGATAGACACGCTGGCGCTCTGTTACCTTGGTTGCTTTACTCTCCGCCTCCCTATTTCCACAGCAAGCTTTTGTCAATGGGCCCAGCGTGGCGACTTGGAATTCTTAGCAGCGGTACGCAACCTACTTCTGTGGTATGCACGGAAGGAGCCTCTAGCTAACGATGCGTATAGATCAATGGGCTACCCAAGAATGTCCAGGACCGATTGCCTGCTGGCTACCATCGCTCATTACAGATTCGGGATCACATCGCCCCCGGAAAGCTCCAATCCGCGGTCCGAGAGATGGCCATCTCCTTCAACGTCAACTACGTGATCAAATTACCGCCTCTGAACCACATCCCCCTCCTTCTAGAGCTCATGAGAGACCTCACATTGCCGGTGGAGGTTTTCCTGAGTGTGAAGTGCATGGCCCAGATCCTAGAAGCGGACTTCTCATACCCGACGCGGGACAAGCAGCGCATCCTGTCGGTAGACGACCCTGAAGTGCTCCTCCTCGCGCTGGTTGTTGTCTCGACCAAGCTCCTGCATCCTTTGGACGGCGTGACCAGGCGGCCGACCACCCATGACGACCCTCGAGTGATGCAGATTGACTGGAAGCAGTGGAAGGCTGTGCGGACGAAGCAGGCTGAAGCCGCCCGCGGTCTTCAGCGTGGGGAGGAGCACACGGTCACAGCTTGGGAAGCCGTGACCGTGGACAAGACCGATACGGAGAAATGGCTGGATTACTTCGAGCGGATGTTCGTACAAACCGGAGCCACGCCCAAGAGTAAGTAATGACAACTACCCCTTCCCGTCTTTTACAAGTCTAACAGAGGCACACTACAGCTCCAGAGGTGACAATGCGGATGTTTCAAGGCGGTCCCAATACATCCGGCAGAGAGCCAGCTGGAGAGTCACAAGCCGAGCGAGACCAGGATGAACGAGTTGTGGAACGATACCAAGCCGTTAACAGCACCATGAAGTTTATCGAGCCAGAGCAGCCGGAAGAGCTCGTGGATAGACATGGCAGAAAGACGAAGTCTGAACGTGATCTCTGCCCGGTATGGCGCACGGAAGACGACATGCCCGAGGCTGCCAAGATGTTTTACAGAGAAGCAGCAAAGACTGCAGCCGTTCCCCTGCGCAACTTGATCAACGCGGCTGCGCAAGTCGAACGACGCTTGGAGATATGGTGTGTTCAAAGAGAAAGAGCAAGGCGTATGGAGGCTGCAGAGACGGATACGGAGGTACAACACGCTCAGGATTAAAATCTGGTTCAAAGGAAGCTTCGCAACCACATCCGAGATTATTACAGACTTACAGTCTCGGAGTCATGGTATGCGAAGCATGGCACAAGACCGGTTGTTGTCAAATATTCGCATGCTAGTACTTTGCTTTGAAGATACCCAACATAAAACTTACATAAATACAAGTTCAAGGAGAATTTCTGTATTGAAGTTATTGTCAATTTACGCAAGAGGTCATCGTGAACGTTTGGTGTAAGTCGGAAAAGCAAAGCATCGTGATCGTCAGGGCACGCAGTGATGGCCAATGTAGGTTAGGTGCATAGCTCGAAGCCCTGTAGCATTATGTTTTAATCGGGGCGACGCAGGCCTATCAGCAATCAGCTGGTGGCAGCCGGTCCGTGCACAGCGCACACTTCCACACTCCAAAATTCGCCCCGGTGCGAGTCACCTGATAAGGTCTTTTGTCCAGAAAAGTTCCCGGCCCCCCCACCACACCTTGCAGAAGTCTCCCTCAACATCCAAATCGATCATCACCACATCGACGACGAAGACCGGCAAAAAGTGAGTAGGACCCCTGTGGTGACGATGGCGCCTGGATATGGCGAACGTGACGGATGCAATGAGCTAACAGATTAACAGTGCAGATGTAAGCTTCTCTCACTCTCGCCCCGCGAACCGCCCTCGAACGAATATTGCACGACGACCTTCAATAAATCAATCCGAAATGCAACGCAAAATACTGACCATGCTCCCAACAGCTTCGTGAAGACCCTGACGGGCAAGACCATCACCCTTGAGGTGGAGTCTAGCGACACTATCGACAATGTCAAGTCCAAGATCCAGGACAAGGAAGGCATTCCCCCGGATCAGCAGCGTCTGATTTTCGCCGGCAAGCAGCTCGAGGATGGCCGCACTCTTTCCGACTACAACATCCAGAAGGTACGCATTTGATCTTTATTTTCTTCCTGCCATGCGCAGAAGATACTCGGCCTGGGAATTGAGGGAAGCATGGGGGTTTTGACTGGTGGCCCACGCCTCGAGAGCCAATGGCGTTATTTGAATATGGTACAGAGGCCCAGCAGAAGCGCATTTCGTATGGCGCTGCCATTTGTGGTAACCATTCAGAAGTGGATGGTTATGCGATTGTCGCGACATATGTCGAACATTCAAAATGCGTAACTGCTGCGTGGGTTGATGCTGGACCACACATCCTCTCAAATCATCTGGGCCCCAGAAGACCATCATGTTTCCCAAGCTTTCCGTTCGTAGATGGGATGATCTGCGAAATCATACCGAGTCTGCAATGGATCACTAACAATATCGCTTTATAGGAGTCTACCCTCCACCTGGTCCTCCGCCTCCGTGGTGGTATCATTGAGCCCTCGCTGAAGGCTCTTGCCAGCAAGTTCAACTGCGACAAGATGATCTGCCGCAAGTGCTACGTAAGTTTTGGCCCTGATCTGTGCGGTGCCTCTTCCGATGCTAACCCGTACTCCAGGCTCGTCTTCCTCCCCGAGCCACCAACTGCAGAAAGCGAAAGTGCGGCCACACCAACCAGCTGCGCCCCAAGAAGAAGCTCAAGTAGACTATTCTTCTTCTCTCATCTCTCGGCGTACCTGGGTTTGGCATCATGATGACACTGATCGAAAACATACGAGTTGTCATTTTCGGGCTTGCTTGTTTCTACGGTGTAAGGAACGTGGTCTAGGTAGAGACAGACTTGAGCTATGATACACGTTAAATCACTGCCTTTCGATGCATACATGCTTCTGTTTTCTCGTGAATCCTACATCATCAGCGCTATCGTATCCTCTCGACGTCACATTAAGATGCACTCATTAGTTTCGAGGCATATGGCCAATGCAAAGAGCATCGGACTTTTTCACCTTTCAGCCTCGAAAAAATCCACGCTCCTGAGTGATATATGAAAGACATCGCAGCAGGCTGCTTCTAATGCAATGACATCAGCCATTGTTGGAGCGCAGGTCCCATTGGCATTTTTTGAATATGGCAGCTAGCATCATACCTGTGACGGAATAGTCTTGTATGGAAGACAGGCAGTACTGATCCCTTGTCAATATCACGAGCTGGGCTAAATGGATGATGAGGCTTATTGCAGGGTACGTACTTTGGGGCATTTGGGGATTCTGATGGGACCTGGCCACTAGCGCGACAGTACCAGGATGATGGGCGCGCATGGATAGCTTTCTGGAGCTCGGGGGACGGGAAAAGCTCGGGCTGCTTCCGTGGCCTCAATCAACCATCAACTTCGAGACAGCTATCTCTAAAGACATTGAAGCTCAGGCACAACCATCCAAACCGGCACGACCAGCAAACTTGGGTCTGCCCATAATTAACACATAGAAGGTTTCCGCATTACAGTTGGTCTGATCGCTCAAGATGTCCGGTGCAGGCTACGACGCCGTCGTGGACGTCGACGATGAGGTATGTCACTCTCGTAGCTCCTGCTTCACATGCCGAACCCGCCCCCCATGCTACTTGAACGTCGCGACATGGCGACTTCCTCCGGCCACAGATTCCCGAACCCTACATCTCTAACGTGACGGGGACTTGTAGGGCGACTTGGGCCACACCGACCTGCAAGAAGACCTCGAATTCCACAACTCGACCTTTACGAACACGGCGGGCGGGCGCGCCAAGGGCGGCGCCTCGAGTGCCGGGGGACTCCCGCCGCCCGCGACGGCCGCGTCGGGCTCGGGCGGCTCGTCGAAGCGCTACCTCTGGACCATGTCCTTCTACGCGCAGTTCTTCGACGTGGACACGTCGTCGGTGCTGCAGCGGTGCTGGGCGGCGCTCTACCCGCGCGCCAACTTTCTCGACGTGCTCGAGGGCAACCCGGACCTGTACGGGCCCTTCTGGATCGCCACCACCGTCGTTTTTATTCTCTTCATCGCCGGGACCATCAGCCAGTGGAACGCCATGTCTGGCAACGGGCCGTTCTTGTACGATTTTAGGCTGCTAAGCGGTAGGTCCCCTCTGTTCACTCCCTTTCTCACGTGCCCCCTTATCTCAGAACGAAGCATGCTAATAGTACTGGATACATACAGGCGCCGCTGGTCTCATCTACGGCTACACCCTCGTCATCCCCGTCCTCCTCTTCGGCGCCCTGAAATACTTTGGCTCCGAGAGCGCCAACCTGCTCGAGTGCTGGGCCCTCTACGGCTACGCCAACCTGATCTGGATCCCCGTGGCCCTGGTCAGCTGGTCGCAGATCCAGATCCTCAACTACGTCTTCGTCGGCGTCGGCCTGGGCATGTCGGTCGCCTTCCTGCTCCGCAACATGTACCCCGTCCTCAGCGCCACGGACCGCCAGACGAGCAAGATCCTCCTGATCCTCGTCGTCGCCCTGCACTGCGGCCTCGCCATCGCGATCAAGGTGCTCTTCTTCAAGGCCGGCAGCCCGGTGGCCAAGGACACGCCCGCGGCCCCTGCGGATCCGGCGAAGCCCGTCGAGGGCGGCGAAGGTGGTGCCGCGATGCTGCTCGCGCGATTCTTGCTATCTTAGAGGCAAGGCATACAGACCGGCAGATGCTCGACGATCCATTCAAAGAACCTAGGACGGGCCAGTAGTCCTACTTAGCTGGACTAGAAAACGGAAAGAAAGAAAGACAGGGGAAACGTGCCCGGCGTTGCTCAGGGGAGCTCTTGAAATGGAATTCTGTTATGTACACTAGGTAGCTCAATGCATCGATACCATGGTTTTTGCTTTATTATAGCAACCTACTTCCTACATCTCCAGTCTTGCAGCAGGTACTATTGTAGTTTTCATGGTCGGTGTGTCTGTACGTACGCGCCGATGCGCCATGTTGACCCTGAGTCCTGTCCTGGGGCTCTGAGTCCCGGGCAACTGACAAGAGAGTACCGGGCCGAGACCGATATGTCGGGTGTATACTGCGGCTGCGTCGTTTCCAGTGGCGTTTCCCTATTCCCAATATGCTCGCTTTCACGCCGTCGGGCCTTATATGCGTGATTCTCGGGGGCCGACCAGTACACTATAGTGAGTGGCATACACATCGTCACCCCCAACACATTGCGCATCTTTTCTTCTATATTACGTAGCTGATGTTTATTCATTGGAAGTCCAATAACGCAATACTCCCTCTCTCCCTCTCTCACCTCTCAATCTTGCCCCCCTTGCCGCTCCACTCAACCCAGCTGCCCGGGTACTCCCCGACCCTCTTCCAGCCGGCCTCGCGCGCGATGCCCGCGGCGGCCCGGCTGCGCACCCCGGCCTTGCAGTAGAAGACGATTTCCTGGTTCTCGTTCCCCTCGTTGGTGGGCTCCGGCCGCGCGAACCCGAACCGGTCCTCGAATTCTTCGGCGCTGATGTGGAAGCTGTCCGGGCTCGTCGTGATGGGGATGTTGAGGGCGCCCGGGATGCGGCCCGTCTGGCGGATTTCGCTGGGCTCGCGGACGTCGATGAGGGTTACGTTGGAGGGGAGGTTTTGGATCTAGGAGAAGGCGAGAGAGAGAGAGAGAGAGTTAGTATGGAAAAAGAGTATGAGGGATATATATAAAGGTCTCGTGAGGTATTGGGTGGTTAAGTAGGTAGTGATTGAGAGAAAGAGCCGAGAACGTACCTCTTCGAAGCTCCAGATCTTGCTCCCCGTCGCCGACTCCGAAGACCAGCGCACGCCGCCCGAGAGGACGCGAGTAGGTCGCCGGGCCTGCACCAACCGGGGCCGGGCATCGTGGGCGGCGACAGTAGCGCGAGAGGAGGGCGTCGAGCTGTGCAGGCGAGTCGCAGCCGGCGATGCGATACAGCGCACTGCTGCTGCCGCCGTATTTTGTCTGGCGGAGACGCGGGAGCTAACTCGCAACAGAGTCTGCGCGCTCAATGTCTGGATATGTTTGGACGCCATGGTTCTTCTTCTTGAATGCGTGGTCGTGATCGTAGTATGTCGTTGTTCAAAGATCGTTTGTTGGTGTTGGAGAGAGCTGTTGGTGGTTGTCGGCCCGCTTCTAACACAGCTCGATTATGCCGAGGGAGCGAAGCTGTCGGGCGCCTATGACGTGGGGAACCAACCCCAGAGCTTCGATCGGGGTCGACCCGTGGGGGCGCCTAGGTAATAGGATACAATTTCACAATACTAACAAAACCACTTGGACTATACCTTGTATTTAATTTATATGGATTGTATTTACAATGAAGACAACACTGCAATTGCGAGCAAAATACTTGAACATCAAACTCGATGTTAGGTACTAAGATCTCTTTTCCCGAAGGCGCATCACTTATGTATCACAAATATCAATCCAAGTATCCCAATAAGTGTGGTTGCTTCACGCGACAGACAGCGACAACACCAACTCGGGACAATGTCAAGTTCACGTAGGTAGGGTATGTAGTTTTTTACTTCTTTGGTTTCGTATCTACGTCTAAAGGAGTAGACTCTGTCAATGGACCATCGCCACATCGCTGTGGCGTGTCTCGTTATGACTTTTGGGTAAAGCGTATGTACAGGTGAAGGGATTACAAATTATTCTAAAAACCGGCAGCGGTAGGGTCATTACCAAGCCCCCAGTCATGCTTGTATGCGGCGATCCGATCGCTTTAACCGACATCAATCACATGACTTTGGGGGCCTGTCCTCTCATAAGTTAAGATAGCTCCCGCGCCGCAATCAGGGTTGCTGACGCAAGGGGGTGTGTTGGCTGGCACGTTTTTGAGCCGCATTCAAATGTCGACTACCACTTTCGGTCGGTGAAAGTCAGAGGGCAATCATCCTATAGGCTTGGTTAGCAAAAAAACTGCATAGTAAATAAATTTCATGCGACACGGAAAACGAACCTTGGGGAAGATGGTGGCAAACACCTTGATCTCTTCAGAAAGAGGTGTAGCGTGGTGCTTCCAGTCTAGAAGCAACGAAGCCTTGCCGATCATGAGGGCGAGGTTGAGCTGAGCGTAGTGCTGACCGAGACAGTAGTGAGCACCGGTGCCGAACACCAAGAAGTTCTTGGAGCCCTTGACCTCGGCGTCACCAGTGTAGTATCTCTCGGGGTCGAACTCGTCGGGCCTCTCGTACACATCGGGGTCTCGCAGGGCCATGTACGTCGTGGGGATCAACATGGCGCCCTTGGGGACAGTGTACGAGTCGGTAATGGGGAACGGTTTCTTCACCTCGTAGGGCACCATCAGGACAGGGGGGCGGTAACGCAGGAGCTCCTTCACCACGGCGCGCGTGTAGGCCATCGATTCGAGCTGGTCCATGTTGACGGCGGCGTGGATGTCACCGTTGCGCACCTTGTAGTTCTCGTCGCGGACGCGGTCCAGGACGTCGGGGCGCTGGGCCATGATCTGGAAGAGGTAGGTCGAGGCGCTGCTGGTGGCATCCTGGGAGGCGAACAGGAAGGTGAAGAGAGTCTGGGAAATCTCCATGTCGGTGAACTCGCGGATCATGGGCATGGGCTTCACAAGACCCTCCGTGGACAGGCCCTGCTCGGTGGCCTCGCGCCATTTGCGGGAGTTGATCATGTCCTTGATCCAGGCGTCCATGATGCAGGTAACCTCGCCGCCGGCGTTCATGCGGACCTTGGCCTTGGCGGCGCACTTGGCGAATTCGCCCATGACCATGTCGGCGGCCTTCTTGCCGCGCCACGTCTTGGTGAAGGGGATGATGATGGGGAAGTTGACGAGCTCCAGAGCTTCGGTGACGAGGAAGTAGTCGACGGTGATGCGCTTGATGGCCTCCTCCGAGATGTAGTATCCGACAAAGGTGCGGCAAGAGAGGGCGGTGATGATCTCACGGAACTCCTGCATGAAGGGGATGGGCTGGTCGTTGTTCTGCTTGGTAATGTCCGTCCAGCGGGCAAAGTAGTGGCGCAGAACGTCCTCCTGGCGGGGCAGGTAGCACTCCAGGGCCTTGCGGGTGAAGAGGCCGTTGAGACCCTTGCGGTAGTCGACGTGCTCCTTGCCGTCCAGGAACACCCAGCTCTTCGCGCCGAGGATCTTGTGGGCGACATCGACGACGCAGGGCTTGGCGTAGGCGGGCGCATTGAAGACCTTGCGGGCCAAGTCACGGGTCGACGCAATGACTACAAATCTGCAAAGCGGCGGCGGTGGGTTAGATCTCGGGAATGCATCGCGCTGGAAGGGGGTTGGTTGTTATGGGGTGGACACGTACTTGTGAAAGACGGAGACGCAGCTGAGAGGGCCGCTCTTCCATTTCCCGTAGTATTCCTCAAACTTGGGGTTCACCGACTGGAGGAAAGGACCAATGAAGGGCTCCTTGAACGCAGGGCCGACAATTGAGCCCTTGTTCAGCTGGTAGCTTACTGCAGTGGGGAGAGAAGAGTCAGCATATGCACGAGTAGCAATGGTCGTCCAATGGTTTGTTGGGTGCGGAGGAGGGCGCGCATACTCTGATCGTAGGCGACAGCCAGGGCCAGCAGGGTGGCAAGCCAGGTCAGGATGCCGGCATTGGAGATGGTGTCGACGACGAAGTCGATGTGCGGCGGGAGGTTGAGGTTGACGGCGGCAAACTTCTCGGCCAGGGGCGACGTGAAGCTGCTGGCGTTGGAAGCCATGTTCTAGGAAATGTTCGTGGATCCCGCTATTCTGGTGGTTTGTTGTTGTTGTTTCCGGGGGCGGGTTACGGTAACGGGCTGGTCACGGCGGCGAGAGGAGTAAAAGCGCTGCTGCTGGAGGGGTGACCTGGCAGGGAAACTAGGTTCGTAAGGAGAGGAAAGGGCCGCGAGGGTGTCGCCGACAGGTCAAATAGGAAAAAGTCCGCCAACACGGAAAGGAAAAGATTGGGAGAAGAGGAAGAGGGTAGATCCTGCTTAAGGAAGATCGGCTTCCCAGAGTCGCAACGGGAAAGGGCTGCCAAGGGTCTGGTCTATATTCTGGCACTGTCACTGGGCAGAGCGAGGGAGAGATGAGCGGGCACGACACTACTTCGAGTAAAACAGGCGTCCCAGCGGTCGAAATTTGCTTGCGTTTAAATTGCTATCATCCCAAGTAGACACATTAGCAGCACTCCGCAGGAAGTCCCGGACCCTGACACCAAACGGCAGGCTTCTGGGCAGGCGATCCGCTTCCCTATGGTCCCTATGGATCCCCTTTTATCTCATCTTTCTGGAAAGCATCGAAGGCATAGGGCCCTATTTTTCACTTCTTTCCCTCCCAAAAATCCGGTTACATGTAGGATTCCTAACGTCGCCTGCTGGGCTCGCCGGAGGCTACTGGTATCAGTCAAGTGGCCGAGGACCTAGTTCGGCCCCAAAAGCCCGCCAGGAAAAAAAAAAAGGCAGATGGCCTCGACACTGCTACAGTGCTTTTATTTTTTTCATGTTACTGGATTGGCCCAGGAACCAATGGCATAAGAGGATTCTTGTCAGGGGCGGGTAGTCAAGCCGTAGCTACCCCACTCAGTCCACCCCAATCGATTGCCTATTTCGAAGCTGTCGCGCCCATTGAGTTTTTTGAGTGGCTGCTAGTGGCGGGTATAAAGCTAGAAAAGGCACAGCATGTGGTCAGAAGGGTCGATAGGTGACGGAAGATAACCCGGTTGAGCAGCTGCAACACGCCATGCACCTCCAGGAACCTCTCAGGTCTTACGATCAATACATACGCACATCTGCACCCCCATACCGCAGCTCGGGCCAGCGAAAATCCATTTGGCCCTCCAACGCTGACCGACTGGAGAAAATCGGAATTGTAGAGTGGCAGCATCTTAAGCATATCGGCTAGTCTAGGGTAGATAATGGTGGACTGTACCTGTTCGCCGTCCTCCGAGGTACAGGTAGTAGTAGTAGTAGTCATAGCACGCTATCTGATAGGCAGGGATCGTTTCTGCAACAATGCAATTCGAAGTTCAAACAAGCAAAAACAACAGGCCTCGCGTAATTTCTGCAACAATCTGAACAGCGATCTCGCTACCAGGGATCAGGCGCAGAGCTTACATCACGGGCACCCAATCGCATTTGCACCAGCTTTCGCGAATTGAGCTTCGTCTTGTATCCAAACGGTCATTGGTCTTGCGCTGATCATGACAAATGTCCCCGGTGAGAGGTTGATCGAAGCCCACTTACACTCGCTCCATTGATGCAATTCCTCACCTTAGCCCGAGGTGCCGCATGCGAGGTACGTACCCTTTGAAGAATACGAATACGATACCCCACCCGATCACGCAGTCACCACCAACAATTGGCGGACCGCGGACGTCGCGTTCTAAACTCTCCGCGATTTAAAAAAGACGCGATGAAGGATGCCATACCCGCACGGGGACAAGCATCATTCCACCAGTCAGTCTCCGACTTAAAGTGCCGGGGCGCCGGGTTTCTTGTACTCCCCGACAAATCCCCTCCCCTCGTCCCGTCTTGCGACGGATACCGACTGCCTCCACGACCACAGTCCCGGGGCATGCGATTGTGGTTCGTGCCTGGCAGCCTGGCTAAAGATTGTGCGGTACGGGACTGACTCGATAGACATATCAACGCAGGTCGCCTGAGTCGAGTGTTTGCTTGCCCTAGGCCCGAGAGTTGCTGCTTGCAGCCCCGAAATCTCGGGGCTAGTCTAGTTGGAACTCCTCCAGTGGTTTATATACTAGCAGCTCGTGTAGTATGCTGAACATCTCCGAACTAGCAGACTAGGAGATATTAAATTAGAATCATTGCCATGTGGCACTGCCGTAATTAACCACCAAAGGAAGCCTCTGGAATTATGTAGGCGCACTTGACAGCAGTCGGCGCTTGGCGTGGACGCGATACGGCGACGGCGACCGCTAGAGTGAAAAAGCCGCGCATGGCGACCATCGATCCGACCTAGAAGGAATGGGCACCGTGACCGCTGTCCGCACGGCAAATGAAAGGTTCATCCAATTTGGTTGGTACTGTAGACCCCCCAGGCAAGCGAGTGACCAGGGCGCCCAGCGCTTGGACGCCAATAAGGCCTCATGACGACTTTGACGCTCGGGGCGAGAAGGTGCCCAACAATCAAATCAATCAGCCTTACCGGCAAACGTGCATTTTGTGTAGGGGTCGCACCGCACCATGTCAGGCAGGATGACGGGAGGGTAATCTCAAAGCCAAGGGTCTCTGTCTGATCCGAGAATTTGCTCGCAAACAAGTCAAGTTTTGTAAGAAGCTTTGATGCTCCGTACCTACAGCACAATTACCTACCACCAAGGCATCCGGCAGTAGCCCCTTTATGTAATCTCCTGGCCTTGATAACCGTTGTCGCGTCCGTTATACTTGAGCAGGCGGAATTCATTATTAATGACAGCAGAGCCAAGCATGCTAATATCGGTCTAGTAACAGATAAATAGATACCCATATAATACAGTGATAGAACAGTGTGGTATTTGTAATTGTGTCTCCCCATCATCAGCACACTCCCATCTAAACAGCCTTTGTGATCGTCGCGGGGTACGTAGACCAGCAACTAGCACCCCGGTACACGGTCCACGGCGGGTAACCGCAGCAGGTGGCGCCGCTGCCGGGCGCCGGCGTGTGGCAGGGAAAGGGATCGAGACAGTCGTCGTGGCTCCCGCACGAGGCCCCCGGGCAGCCCCAGTTGCCGGGCCCGCAGCAAGTCGTCGATGCCGGCGAGTGCGTCTCGGTGTAGCAGAAGTTGGGCGCAAGACATTCCGAGTCGGCTGTGCATTTCTCACCGGGCGCGAGACCCCTGATCAGCTGGCCGCGGTCGTCGGTTGCGGACGTGATATGTCTGCCGCCGCCCGTGTGTGTAGTGATAGGCGTGCCTACTGCTGTGGGCGAGGGAGTTGGTTGGCCGACTATCGTGCTGCTGGGCGATGTGGGAAGAGGATTGGATGGGGCGGTGGTGGGAAATCCAGCTAGCGAGTTGGGTGCCATGGTTGACGACACGGCAGGCGTCGAGTTTGATGGGGACTGAAATTCACCGTCAGTTGTTTACAGCACCATACATTTACACCGCAAATGGAACAGCATCTGAGAAATATTCTGGCGCGGTTGACGGATGTAGACTGACCTGCGATGAACGGACGAGAGGCAGAGCGATGGCTACTGTCATCCCCGCGACAAGAAAAACCGCCCCAACCACAACACACCACACCTGTTTCTTCTGGTATTGCCGTGGCTTCTCCTGGTGCAAAGCCGCGTGGGCTCTGATATACGACTTGCGTCCATGCGAGAGGTGGTAAATGTTGGTGATCGTGTCCCCGATCCTCATCTGCGAGTGTGCTGCCAGTTGATTCCCGTCAACGTGGTTTCGCTCCGCAGGCTCTGGTAACATAGCCTGTGACTTTCCCTATAGAACTTCAAGATTTACATAAGCCAACAATAAGAAGTGGAAAGGAGTCTGAACGCGGTACACTCAGCACCGAGCTGGATAGGAATGCAGCGGCAACATATTTTTGGCTCGGGGGTCGAAGATGGAAGAAAAATGTCCATATGATGTTGCGCTGAGGGCACCGATAACTAAACATCTCCAAGCCCCCTTACTCAGACTCCCACACAATATACACAAAACCGGTCATCATTCAATGTTGCAGAGGCGGATGAGGGATTGAGGCTCAGCCCCCTGTTGGACCCCAGCATCAAAATAGAAGTCTGCATACGGCCCCCTTCAGGTGACTGGCTGGGAGATATATGACTTACATAATATATGCGTATAACATAACACTTATAGCGACGGTTCGTCTCAGCAAGTTGCATAAAGGATGCTGCCATTCAGTGTATTGCCACTCTCGACGCCCCCATAATCTTGTAGGAAAGCGAGGGGACATTGCACGCTGGCAACCAAGTTCTTGTAAATACCAGCTCAAAACCTCAGCCCGGCAAGATCCTTGACATTCACTCGTTTTCCCCTGGCAGCTGAACAAACCTCTCTGCTCTGGCTTCACTGCGCCCATGGCATTAATGAGTGGTCTCGTGACTTGACCGCCACACCCACGCCTTTCGACCCCCAACTTGTATACCCTACCACACACAGGATTACGGAAAGGACAGCCTACTGCCGATGGACGGCGTCTCGGCGGCCGCCAGCATTGGGCAACTGGTGGATTTCGGAGGGACGGTGACCATGACGCTGATCCGACTCATCAGGGACATCAGCCGCGGCCCCGTGATTTACAAAAACGAAGAGACCAACGTCCGCCACCTGCTTCTCCTGGTCCGCCGGATCTCGACCGAGAAGGATTGCTACACCCGCGAGTTCCTCGAGCTCTTCGGGAGGGTCGACACCATGGCGCAGAAGATTCTGCAGCTGCTCCAAGGCACGTCGTCGTCTTTGCTGCACAGGGTCGTTTCCGCCATCACACGGCACCGAGCGCTAGCGGAGGCTTTCCGGGCATTGTATGCCACGCGCGAACTGCTGCATTTCCACATATCATGTATGCTCAGTCGTGATGTGAGGGCGTGTCTCGAGGTGGGGACGGGGCAGGCATACAAGCACCTCAGGATCGATAGTGTGGAAAGCCCGAAGAGTCCGGTGAGACAACCAATAGCATATCTGCAGAACCTCTGGATACACAAGCTGAAATACCAGACAGGACACTGGGCAGGAAGATTGCCCGGTTCAGGGGCTCTCGAGGGACACGGCTAAGTCAAGCCAACCGCGACGCCAAGCCAGATTCGAGATAGTTGGCAACAAGATCGGGTACAACGCGCTGGTGGATATTGGCAACGACGCCGTTGTTGAGAGATGCAGCCAAAACAGAGCACCAGAAGGTCCGATCATATTCAAGGATAACGAGACCCGGGACTATGCGACCCTAAAGATGGGTAGTGTTGCCAGGCGCGACTTCAACGAGACCCTGGCGGCGCACAGAAACGCCCCCAAGGAGGCGGCGCAGTCACCACGCCCGTTCTCTGATTCCGGCCAGACGCCCGGAGTCCGGGCTGGTATTTATGGTGCACCGCATTTGGCGAGTTTCCCCCCTTGCGCCGTGGAGGCACCGGTTCCTGGCCATTTGGCGGCCCTGGTCACAGAGCTGCCCTGCCCACCACTACAGGAGCCGGCAGTTGAAATGGCTGGCATCTGAGACGAGCATGAGATAAGAACTTGAAGAGCCCGAAACATCATGTCAGTTACCACTAATGGTGTAAGGCGAAAAAGAATACATGGGATGCGTGTTTTGTTTCGTAGATGAATAGATACCACAAGCAATAGACGATATAAGAATACGGTATAAGTTGTCAAGCCATCATTTTCATGTGAATGTAGTCATGTAAGAACTGCCGAATCTTTGGGCACTTACCTCTATATCTGTCTCCCGTTTTGTGCGGGGTTGGTTGATTCCCAGGTTGTATCCCGCGGAACTATGCCTGCTCAGAGACAGCTCCATGTCCTACAATAAGAGAGCCAGACTCAAGACAGGCTTCAAATTCTGGCTGTTAAAAGATGACTCAGAAGCGTTCAACATCAAGCGATGATGTCCGAAGATGCAGCCAATGCGCAGCTTCAATCTGCGGAAGGACACTCCCTCGGTGGACATGATGTTGTGACTACACTGAACTACTATTGCGATCCCGGTGACGGATCTGCGCCAATGCCGGTGGTAGTCAGTCCAGGCAGCGTGACCAACGAAAGGCCGACCGTTGCCATTTCGACAACGATAAAAGACATATCTGGTAGAGAGAGCCTGTACAGTCTCGATTCGCATGGGTTTCAACTTCACCACCACGAAAGCGCCGAAAAGCTTTTTCTGGACGAGAAAACGATCATAACTGGGTACTTTGCCGAGACCGAGAAATTGCTGAAAAACGTGTAAGTAGATGATTTACAGGCAGACTGGTTGACTACCCATGTTTGACAGCAGAAAGGGGACATATGTAGCGAAGTGGACTGGGCTAACTCATACCTTCTTCTATACTAGAACAGGGGCAGCATTGGTCAAAATATTCGACCACAAAGTACGGCGAGGTCCATCCGGTTGGCACCAACTTGGTGATAATAACGCGGCATCACGCGGCCCGTTGAACTGCGTGCACGTGGACCAGTCGTACGACGGCGCCGTCCTTGTTCTGCGACGACATTTCCCCGAAAAGGTCGTCGAGATGAGAGCAAGACGGTGGCAAATCATCAATGTAGGCTATAGTCACTTCTTCGAACCCTACTGAGAAGAAACATGCTGGGCCTCCGGTGTAACCAACTGACACTCTTTCAGGTCTGGCGTCCTATCAAGACAGTCTATCAGAGCCCGTTAGCCGTAGCAGACGCGCGCTCGGTGTCCGACGAAGACCTCGTCGCCGCGGAAGTGCTATACACCCCGTCCGGACACCGTGCCGAGACGTGGGCCGTCAAACCGCCGAGCAGCAACCCCACAACGCAGCGCCAGCACAGCTGGTACTACAAGAACGCGCAGCGGCCGGACGAGGTGATGCTGATCAAGTGTTTCGACTCAGACACGGCCAACGAGGCCAGGCGGACGCCGCACTCTGCCTTTGAGGACCCTGCGCACCCCGATAACGGCGTAGGCGGAAACGAGGGTGGCACGAGCCAGAGCGGAGAGAGAGTATCGAAGTCAGGGCTTTGGTGTTCTATTGATGGGCTGTGTACCATGGCGAACGGCTGACCTGAATGAACATTTGATAAAAATATACACATACATAAATGTCAAGGTCATTACACCACATAAGATTCAAGTCACTTCAAGCCTGAGTGTACATATGCAGAGGTGAATAGATGTCAGCTATAAAACATGAACTGCCAAGGTAGGATCCGAGGGGACTCAGCATCGACGAGACCCTAAAGAGGGTGATGGGGGCAGAACATCCATAATATGATGGGATGAAATTCCCAGGAACTGAAAGCCAGTTAGCCCGAAACAAGGATCAAGGTCTCAAGGGCCGGGTAGTCAATAAATGGCACAGCAACCAGCGAGGCTCTAGCATGATGTCCCCGATGCGGCGGCAGCAAACGGATTAGGGCGCAAGTGTTAAGAGAATGTCTTTGAAATACGGCAGTGACAAGTCCCGAAAAAAAAAAAAAAAGAGCACCTGCCAATTTCAGAGAGCCGAGATGCCGTAGAGTCCGATCCTGAACAAACGGATCTCGCACCAGGCTGCAGATGGGAAGATGAATTAGATCGCCGGCCCCTCCACACTTATTGAATAAACCTGCAAGAAGCCGTCTGACATCAATCAAAAAAGTTAATATTGTGTCTCTCCCCCCTGCCCTGTCATCAGGCTGGCTGGCATCTGTGGGGTCCCCACGAATCCCGTTTACTCCAGAAAGGGGTTGATTTGGAGCCGCGGGAAGGAGCTCGTGCATGATGCATCATCATGATCAATCCCCTCCCGTTTGCTGACGGGATCGAAATATGTAGCTACTAGTGACGGATAACCTTAAATTGCCCAAAACCAAACGACCGGCTTGGCAGGTGCATACAATCAATGGATGTCACTACCAATAGAGCGCCGTGCTATAGATACTTTTCCGCAATTTTGAAACCTCTGTTTGAATTCACCAATGCAAGCCACCGTCTGGATCGAAACAACGTGAAGCAAAAGTGCTTGCAGATACGCAACTCTGTTATCTTGAATGGCTGGGGTTGCCGCGTGATATCTTGGTTCTACCTAGGACCCGTATCATTACAATTGTACTTGAGCACATTGAACGGATCGTGCTTCATACGACAAACACCACAATGCTCGAGCTTCTGCCACCAGAATGAAATCAAATCTATAGCTACCCGGTCCGGTCTTCTGACACAGCTTTACCCTCGCTCCCGCCTCTCTACTGCCTCTCTTCGTCTATCCGAGACAAGTAGGCACCATTCGCTTATTTTTCCCAAAGGCAAGAAGAGGCTTGCCGTCCGTTCACTCGCTCATATCCCTTCCGGCCTGAGGTTCCTCAGAAGGAGTGACGATGGTCAACGCAACAAGTCAAGTTCTAGATCCAGAGGCCGCTGCTCTCGCCCGCAGCCGGGCCAGAATCCCGCGGGTAAAACTGGAATATCCACGGCCCAGGCACCAGGCACGAGGAGTGTTTGACGCCAAGGTCGGTTTTCACCCAGTTACCACTCGTTATGAGGATATAAGCACCCACTGACTATCGCAGGTGACCAAGACACGACGTACTGGCAAAACCGCGAAGAAACAACAACTCACATCCCAGAAATGCATGTGGTATAAATTGCCCCTCGAGGTAGGTACTGGCTGTTTTTTTTCTCTCCCTTGCCTTCCCCCTCTCTCACACACCCATCGATGGATGAGCTGTAGTCAATTCAAGTGAACGATGACTGACAAGAGCCCTCCCGGTGCCTCTACAGCTGCGGTACAAGGTATACGAGGAAGCCTGCTTCCAGGGAACCCACGTCACCGTCGACAGCACGGCCGCGCGGCAGTGGGAGGCGCCCTTCCGGTTCTCGCACCCGGAGGGGGCCCGGGCCTTCGCCTGCCTGCTGCGCACCTGCAAGAGCATGTACTACGAGCTGCGGAGCCACCCGCTGCTCTACAAGCACGACAAGCACTTCGAGTTCGACGAGCCCCTCGTGCTGCACAACTTTGTGCGCGCCACCCCGGCCTGGGCCCGCCACTTCATCACCCACGTCGACCTCGAGCCGCGCCGCGTCATGGTCAACTGCCCTGGCAACCTGTACCACACCTCCTCGGCCTTCCAGGTCCTGATCGGCGCCCGCGATGTCCCCGCCACGGCGCCGGACCCGGGCTTGATCGTGGCGGCGCTGCCCGAGGTCCTGCCGCGGCTGAAGCAGCTGCGCATCATCTTCTCCTGGCACACGGCGCGCTCCCTGGGCGTCGTGCCCGTGACCAAGCACGTCATCCGCGAGCTGATCGCCATCCCGGATCTGCGGAACCGGGTCCCCGGCAAACACCATCATAGCGCCGCCATGGTCCCCAAGCGCGACGACTTCACTTTCGGGTTTATGGTGGCGGTCAAGTTAGAGACTTCGACGGAGGAGGCTAACGACGGCCACAAGAAGAAGAGGAAAGAAGTCTACCAGAAGTGGTGCGTCCATTGCTTCATCAACGAGTTTCGGAGCCAGGATGGACCCGTCAAGAAGTACGGGGGCCGGTTGAGGAACATCTTGAAGGGGGTTGAGTGGTGTGTGAGCACGGAGGATCATAGACCTTTTCGGCGGGAGGAAGAAGTAGGGGAGGAGGATGACACAGATTCCTCAGAAGATCCCGGGAATTCTTCATCAGATGGGTGGTGAAGGGGAGGGCCTGACAATATACTTTTGGGGCTACATGGAGTCCGAGGACACTTCTTGAATCGGGGCGGCATCGGATGCCATGCTACAAGCAGTAGTGCTGATATCTCTGGACAGCTCCCAAACTTTCGATGAGCAGCGCAGGCGGCCTGAGTCGAGGTGCTTTCGGGAATCCGCCATAAGACCAATGATACCAGCCCATGCGGGCGTTGGTTAATAGGACCAGCGCATGAAAGCCGAGAAACAAAAGATGAGGAGAAATCAGTACTGGGCAGACTGATATATGGAGCGTGCTCCTTGGAAGTTTGGATATCCTGTAGCGTTCACCTCGCACAGCGCCATTGTAAATCGTGAAGAGGGACGCAATAATGTGTAATGCTGATCCGCCATTCTCGGCAAAAAGAATCTTCAATTGGGTATCTTGTTTCTCTCTATCAGTGACCTGCAACCAGAAAAATACGGGAGTCATGGTTCTCGTTATGTCCCATTAGCCGCCAAAGAACCAGGGCACTGCGCTGTCTAGGCTGGGCCACGGCAACATCTAAAAGGTGTCGTCCAGAATATCGTGGTTCATCTGGACCATGGTGGGACTGTGCTCGGGGGTCGAGCCATATTCCGGGGCAGCCCCGGCGGTCAGAAGGATATCATCGACGATCCGCTTGCTTGCCTCACGTGCTGTAGACGTGTTGGGTCAGTTCCAAGTAATTGGTACATGAGGTAGGGTCCGATAATGTAGCCGGAACTTACCAGGCGTTTGCATCAGTTTGCTCGGGGGCAGGGCGAACTGGATCGTCTTGGGCGGGCTCATGCCGCCAAACATGCCGTCGTCCTCGTCGTCGCTGTCCCACGTGATCTCGTCGTTGTCGTACTTGGCCAGGCCCTTGCCCTTGCCCTTGCCGGTACTATCGCCGCCGCCGCTCCGATACTCGGCGAACACATCCCGCTTCTTAGCCGGGGTCTGCACGCTGACGCCGGGCGTGCGCGGCGCTTCGCCACTTCCACCGGCGGCGGGGGCAGCGGCGCCGGTTCGGCCTCGCTGACCTTTGAGCGGAGACATGGCACTATACAGGTTGGTCCGCAGGGTCGGGGCCGCCATCTCGGGCGAGCTCTGGGGGCTGTCCTGCCAGAGCGCGCGGCGGGTGTTGTCCGCCTCCGGTAAGCCGGCAGCGGCGCCCGCCTTATTCGGCGTGAAGCCGCTGCGCGCGCCGCCCTTGTGGGCGTGGCCTGGATGCGGTAGTTCTTGTCCAGCAAACGATGCAGGAGCGGGTCCTTATTGTTCTTGTCCTTCGTGGCGGTACCAAATAGATTCGTGCGCATTCCACCCTGCATCGGCGTCGGCGCCTCGAGCAGCGCGGACGAGTCGTCGTGCGGGGTCATGGACATGTCGGGCAGGCGGTCCTGCTGGAGCTGCTGCGTCGTCTCGTCCGGGTCTTGGGCGAAGATGTCGCTCCCGGCCGCCGTGTGGTCTTCGCCCTGCTGCTGGTCCTCCTCACCCTTGAGCTCGCGGCGCAGGTTCTCGTACGGGGACCCGAAGTTGGCGAATTGCATCTGGGACTTGGTCGCGGGCGGGCGCGGGGTACTACCCGTCAGCGTGCCGTCGTCCAGCAACGAGTCCTCGATCTCGCGGTGGTGGGAGTGCTGCTGCTGCTGCTGCTGATGCCCGTGGTAGGTCGACGGGTCGTCGGCCACGACGGACTGGCTGGTTGGGTCGCCATAGCCGCCGTCCGAGGTGGCGGTGGTCGTGTCGGCCAGGCGCGTCGTCTCTTCGGCGGTGGTCGTGTCGCCCTCGTTGGCCAGCTCTTCGTAGCCGGAGAGGGAGACGTTGGCCGAGGCCTCGAAGAATTGCTTCCAGAACTATAGCATCGGGCCCAATTAGCCAATTGCGATCACTCTACCATGTTCCAGGGGAACTTGTGTGCGCGATCACTTACCTTGGAAGCTTCCCAGACGTTCTTGGAGTGCTCGCCGTACTGCTCGACCAAGGGCAGGATGCTCGAGGTGACGATGCGGTGTGCCTTGCTGAAGTTGTGGTCGATCTCCTGCAGGGTCAGGGTGATGGACTGCTCGAGCTTCTCGAGCTCTTCGGTCAGGGTCAGGTTCCTCGAAGGGCCCGGGAGAGACATGGCGACGGCTTGCGGATTTCCTATGTGGTGATGGGACGAATCTGTAGCAATGCGAAAGTCGGCCTCTCGGTAAGTATCTCGGGTTTACTGTATTGACTGTTGGTGGGGTCGCTAAATCCCAATGGGCGCGCTCTTGGTCTGGCAGCTAAACGCGATGCGGGGTTGCCAAGTCACCAAGTCAATAAAGTGATTTATTAAATAAAGGAGACCATGTCAACAAGATCCAGGGGCTGAACATAATTCTCTACGAATTGAAGAAACTGGATCGAATCAACAAGCAGACGTCAATTGAAATGTTATTGGTGTTGTTCCATCGGGTATCATTAATGCGCCTATCTATAGAAACCTCATATTCTTGACTCCCCCATAGTAGCCTGACATCTCCAGCTGCAGCAGTAACTGATCTACCGTGCTTTCCTCTTTTGCGGCTGGCCCCTTTCCCTCGTCAACCGTCACCCCGATCTTTGATGATATAGCAGCTGCCCCTCCCTTCTCAGTCATCCCGCGGCAAACAGTGATGAATACATCGACCTTCTTCTTAAAGGCGTTGTATAGCTGCACCTCTGTCGGCTCGTCTGCTCCCTGTCGCGCCTTGCCCGAAGCCAGCTGGTGAGCGCGCTTGGCAAAGGTAAGAATGAGAGCGAATATGTCCTCGAGCAGTTTGAGCACCGGCTGCTGGCGTTTTCGCAAGAAAAGCGTATGCATGATTTCGTCCAGGACCTCCTCGTGGTGCTCGCGCAGCTCCTCTGGACTAATGATGTGACCTGCGTTGCGATCACGGAGGTTCCTCTCGACCTGGCCCAGCCATTCTTGAAACGACTTCCAACGGAGATTGATGCCCGTATCGAAAAAGTACGCTACGACGCTCGCCACGAGATGCTGCGCTTCGATACGGAAGCGGAGGGATGCGTTGGTCGTACCAGACCGTTGCAAAGTCCGCAAGTTGGTGTCGCGAAATAGCTCGCTCGTGATGTAAAGTAGCCGCAAAACTCGTAAAAGAAGCTTGAAGATCCTGTCGTACTTGAGCAAGATGACGGGGGTGAAAATAGGCGCCAGTGGTGCTGGGGGTTTGTAGGAAAGCCGGAGAAAGTCCAATGCCTCGAGGGAGTCTGGGTTCATGCACTTTTCAATCTCTTCATCCGAGAGATCGCGGACCGCAAAGCTCAGGTCGCCCGGCATTTCGTGGCCTTCTCTTGCCGACGGTCTTTGTTTGGGACGGGAAGAGTAGCTTTCGGACAAAAGCCCCATCAAGGCCAGGCGCAATTCCGAACTTGCAGGTGGCCAATTGTCTCGGCCCCCAAGGCGTAGACCCATCACGCCGCCACCCCGCGCAACTCCCGCCTGTCGTTCGGCCGTCTCCAGGTTGGGATCGAAAAGCGCGTGCGAGAGTCGGCTGCAGAAGAGCCCATTCCCGAGCAAATGGAACTCCTTGTGCAGACGAATGTGTTCTCGAAGATTATGCGACTTGAACAGGAGACTCATGTACTCTCTGTTCACCAATCGTGCCTGTGCCTCTACTAGTGGGCCGAATGACAGCAGAGGTAAGAGCGACCAGTGTGGTGATAAAGCAACCCCTGAGCCCTCTGGAAGACGTACTGCGTCAAACAGGCGTTCGTGGAGAAGCTGTGATAGGTGATCTGTCTCGCTCGTGGGTTGAAAAGGCATACTCATCTGCTTCATTGAAGCCAAGAGACGATTTTTAAGCTGCTGTTCCTCTCCGCCGAAGAACTGTAGCTCATAGGCTGAACCAGAAGGAAGCCGGGCAGTGATATCGCCTTGTCCACCTGAACGAATTACCTTAACGAGACTGGTCTCATACGCCTGCACATCCTCCTGCAGTGCCTCTATAGATTTCCAGTCATAGTGCCATTGTAGCTCTGGAACTTTTATGGATTGGACGGGTTCTGCAGAGCACAGCGGATGATCTGGGTGGTGAGTCCGCAAGAGCCTCAGTGTTCTCCCGGTTTCAAACAGTTTGCGACCAACTTCGGGAGGAACGAACGCCGGCATACGATCGTCGTCGAGGACGTAGTCGGATGCCTCGTTCATCTGACCAAAATCGTCCACGAATGGCATGTTCTCGACCTTAACAAAGCTCTTCCCTGGGCCACTCTTGGTCATAGGGTTGCCGCCTTCAGGTTTGACGCCAATCCACTTTTGTGCGAAATCGGTCCAAGGCTCCGTAACCCTGCGCAGGATCTCTCGCATGATCTCGCTCAGGAGGTCATCGCCGTATTCTAGTGCTTGCGTCTCTTCGAATAATCTGGACAGTAAGTGTTCGTCCTTCCTTGTCTTATTCAGCCGGGACACGAGCGATTTGAAGTATGTCAGGAGACTATGCACCGGCTGAACCAGCGACTGAAGTTGTAATAAGGACTGGATGTCCCTGGCGTGGATTCCCAACTTCGCCTGGATAGCGAGCAAAAGGCCGTCAATGGCTTTGGCCAATGCTACTCTTACTGGAGAGGGGTGAGTCCGGAAGGTGATCTGGACAAACATGGAAAAGTAGCGTGAAATATTGGCGCATTGTAAGCATTGTTCTTGGAGACCTCCCAGAACTTGGACAGAATACCCCGAGACCCGGATTTTGTCAAGCTCCGGGATGAATGACGATTTCTGTTCATCCCAGCTGAAGAAAATGGACGCCCTCCCAAGAGGAGGGCCAGCAGTGATGCCGCATAGGGGTTGGTCTCAACGAGATTGGAAGTGCTGTTGTTGATTTGCAATGGATCTTTGGCCGTCTGCAATGCGGCATCGTAGGTGGCAGGCCCAGCCTCCGAGAGAAAAAGGGGCTCCAACGGGGTATCTCTGTTGGGGCGAAGCCATCCCACGTCTTAAATGCGGGACGTGGCAATGCAAACTCCCTCGTTTCTACCCAGGCATCGCTGAAAAAGTCGACATTGGATAGGCTATCCTTCTCATAGTCTTCTTCCTCCAAGTGTGCGTCGGGTTTGTTTTGTTCCCAGCCACTGAAGTCGGGCAGACCCTCCAGGGCAGAGGGAATGCTGAAGAACTCATCGGACTTGAATTGGGCTGGCTCAAGGCCTTCGCGCGCCCAATCAGGCAATACTTGTGGTTGTGCGCCGGATGCAAAGAACTCGCTCTGGGAGTTTTGAGATAGGTCTACCCATTGCGACGCCCTCCAGAAGTCCGGTATTGCGAAGACGTCGGCTGCATCCTCGTCCGACATTATAATGAGAAGATGGGCATATGTTGGGGTTCAGTTTGCATCGCTCTCATCGTTTATGAGATTTCACATCTTGTTGGTAAGTCATCAAGTGGTCCAATGAACTTATGCCTGAGGCTCTGCGGGGTTGATACATGTACGTTAAAGTGCGACGCGACTGACTGGGCTGGGCGCGGTTGTGGTTTCCCCCGCAGGCCCACTAGCCACTAGCGCCAGCAGCTGTAGCTTCCATTGATGGCAGTCATGTATGAGGCAATGGGTCGGTCGATAAGATAAACGATCGGTAGGAACGACCTTGAGGGAAGCTCTCCAGCTTGGAGCTATCGTATCCGAGCTCTGGCTGCGAGGCTTCGAGCTTGATTCCACAAACATCCAAACCTACACCTTTTTGGCCAACAAGACACCATTCTTAAGCCGTCGTAGGTCTCCAGCAGGGTCCCAACATTTGGTAGCCAACATTCAATACAGTCTTTTGCATCATATCATCGAGACTACTCGATTGTCGCATCACAGTCCCGGGCAAGATAAAAAGTTGCACTCACGATGCCTCCCAAGCGCAAGAACCGGAACAGTCTGGCAAGCGTTTCGACGCCTAAGACGCCGACCCCCTTCGCCGACGACAGTGCTATGGATGTCGACACACCACAAGATACCGATACACCGAGAGCGGCAGACACCCCCGTCGCGACCCAGCCCAGCCAACCCGTGCCCCGCGATGCATGGACCGATGACCAGGTGGCTTCCCTGCTGAAAGCAATTATTCGTTGGAAACCCACTGGTCAGTCAGCGCAACCCAGTTGTTCTTTCCTTAGTCTGCTGCTTACTCTTCCCCTGCCTGTAGGGATGCACAAACATTTCGAGTGATAGCAATCTCTGAGCATCTGCGCAACCATGGCATCAAACCCGAAGTCCACACCCATCGAATTCCCGGCATATGGGCCAAGCTGAGCCAGATGTACAACCTCGCCGCCATTGACGAGCGAGACAACGACTATGCCTTCAACGCGGACGACCCGAAAGAGCCGTGGAAAAAACTACAAGGAGTTCGGGCTGCCCGCGGAGTACCAGGAGGCCATGTTCGCACGTCGACTGAGGGACCCCAGCGAGGCGCCCTCGTCGCCGCCCCAATTCGACTTCGAAGAAGCGCTCAAAGGTGGCGCGCCCTCCACGTCGGGCACCCAGAAGCGGAGACGGAGGACCACAGGCGGCGGGGCCGCCGACGATTCCAGCGTCGCCGGCAGTGGCATCAAGACTCGCTCTAGCACGGTCGACCGAGGAGGACACCCCTTTGCCCAGTAGTCCTGTCGCAAAGAGCGCCCGCGGTGCCCGTAGCCAGAGGCGGTCTGCCCGTAACGCTAAGGCCGACAGCACCGAGCCCGAGGCCAACGACGAGAGCGATGGAGGCGAGCAAGAAGAGCACGACGAGGACGAGGAAGAAGATGACGAGGACGACGATAATGGCGAGGAGGAAGAGCAAGAAGAGAGCGGTGCTGAAGAGGCTGCGACTCCCGCTTCCTCCGTGACTAGATCCACGAGAGGAGGTGCTAGAGGCAGAGGTGCCGCAAAGTCAAGATCCACATCGACACGCGGCGCGAGGCGAGGTCGGGGCCGTGGGCGTGGACGCGGTCGTGGTTGAGAGAAGACAGCCCTTCTAAACATTTGCATGTTGACACGAAACATAAAACTAATCGCTTAGATCTGCGGATATGCGTTTCCGAGGTCGCGGGTTCACGAAACCGAATGCATTAATTACAAGACAGCGTCTTCTCCACTCCTTTTCTAACGCTCAGCCGCCCGATGATGCTTTAATCTACTATTAACACCCAGTTAGCCGAAATCACACGCACTGCAGACTATACAATGCTGGTGCTGAGAAACCTGTTCCAGGCTGAGGGAGGGCAAGGATTATAGCGAACGACAAGCGAATTCTGGCCAGAGTCCACGCATGGACTGGTTCATTGATGGATGAAAAGGAGTTGTCTGAAGAAGTCACCTCATACAAGCAGGCAATTATGGGTATTGATTGTCATGTATTGGGAACTCCAGTGCAGGCTAGATACCGAATGGAATTCTTCCTCAACTCACTCACTCACTCCTCCATGTTCATAGCATGCATTGCCTCAAAGACCGACCTATAGACTCTGCTTCGCCTGCGCCCGCCGTTGCCCAGTGAAATTCTATATACGCTAAAAAAGAGACCTCCTGTTCCATTCCCGTTTGCGCCCCTTTTCGATTGCTTCTCCAAAAATGAAGGGTTTTTTTGCAATGTCGTAGATGACTTTCTGATACGGAAACGAACGGAAATGGGAGGAAAAGACCAGACACATTACCCCCCCCCCCCCCCCCCCCCCCCCCCCCCCCCCCCCCCCCCCGCCCGAAAATATTACACGCCATGGTATCGTCATACTGCTTTGCTTATTCACACCATTTTCCCCTTTGCCGTCATCACCGCCGATGTGGCGTATCCCTATCGTTAGCAGCCCTCTCCCCTAAGTCATCCGAACTCTCATGGAAGTAGCTTCTTCGCAACGGGCTCGCAGCTGCCGGCGGCGGCGGTGACGGCGATGGTTGTTGGCCCGGGCTCGCACCCCCAACCACCGTGCCCGCGAGCGTTGAAGCAGCGGGTGTCAGGTTCCGACCCTGATTGGGCACCACGTCATGTAGTCGGAGACGTGCTGCTCGTCGGTGCTGGGCGGGCTCACGGCCATCGGCGGCGAGGGCATTGCGGGCCCCATCGTCAGGGTGCCGTTCTCGCCCAGTGGACTCAGCACGGGGTCGGGCGACGGCGCGTTCGACCGTGTGGGCTGGTGGTTGTTGTCACCGGCGGTCGACCCGACCCCGATCGAGCTCACGCTGGCATCGCTGGTGTTACGCAGATGCGCGGCTTCGCCCCTCGATAGGTTCGACACCTGGCTGGTTATGCGCCCTGGAAGGGGTCGCGGGGACGAAGGCTGCGACGGGGTCCCAGCATGTCCAGAGCCAGCTGCTGTTGCAGCAGTGGCACCAGCCGCCGCCGCCGCCGCCGCACCTCCACCGCCCCCCTAAGGCTGGTGAGTCGGGCCGTCCTGAGCTGACGGACCCGACGCCGCGGTGGGCCGAGTTGGACGATATACTACCGTGGTCTTGCGATACGGTATAATGTGATAGAGATGAGGGGTTCGTGGGAGTGGTCGCCGAGTGCGGTGTGCGGCCAAAGTGGGTATGCTTGTTGATGACTTCCACAGGCGTTAATCCTGTGTTATCAAGTTCAACACGGGCCGACGTATCTACATTGACAAAGTTAGCTCTACCTGGAGATAATTCCCGGGTGGGAGAGCAAGGTTCTCCCAAGGGAATTGTTTACTCACCCATCATCTCGAACAAAGGTGTATCGGGCATTTCGTGAGACACCACTTCCGGCCGCAAGTTTTGTGCCCGCGCCTGTGTGTAAGCCTGTTGATGCGCGTATGGCGGCATCGCTCCACGATTGTCGATTTCATCCATGTTGGGGGTGTCGTCCGAGGTCGTGACGGTCGGAGCTTTGCCGTTGCTGTCCTGGCCCCGAATCCAGGACAGGATTCGGTTGCCATTTTCGTCCGTTTCTCTGTCGCTCATGCCGCCCTTCCGCAGGAGCTTGCGGCGTCTGTACAGCATCACGAGCACCACGACAGCCGTGATAAAGACTAGACCTAAGACCACCCCGAGAACCGGGGCGACCCATGAGGGCAAGCCGTTGCCATCTCCTGAGACGCCGGGCCTTGTGCCGTTAATATAGTGATCCGGCGTGTACGGATAGTAATGCGTAAGTTTGGACGTTGGGTATTTGGTCTCGAAGACCTTCTTCAACCCATCATCCGACCAGCCGCTTGGTGTAGGTACTGACATAGTCGCGGAACCTTTGAAATCGCCACCTATCATGAGATGGATCATCTCAGGCACCCCGTAGTCGTGGTAACTTGCTGGGTCATACGAGTTCATCCATTTCCCTTCTGTTAGGTTGAAGAGCTGTATAATCTGGTTTTCCTTAAGACAGGGGACGGTGTTTCCGCCCTTCAGAGAGGGGTAACCACCGATTACCATCATCTGGTCTGGGTAGGGTGTGACGCATTTGTGTGCGGCGCGCGCATGGTCAGTCTTTCCAGAAGCGATCTTCATCACATAAAGGATGGAAGGGAGAGAATCCAGACGTCATCATTGAAATCGGAGTCCTCGTTCAGACCGTTGAACCCCCCGTAATAGTAAATGTTGTAGCTCGAATAATCTTGGGCGGCAGCAACGACGGCGCAGCCCCGGGCAAGCTGTCCAGGGCCGGCGATAGTAGATTGTTTGTACCATTTGTCGTTCGCGATGTCGTATATATCGATGTCGGACATAAATGATGGGCTTTCAATTTTCTGTACAGTTGTCAGTTATACATGTAATTATACGATGGTCCGCAAGATGTCTTTCAACTTACACTTTGAGGCTCATTCTGTGATGACATCTTTCCATTACTATAGTCTGGGTAGGTAACACCACCCAGCGCCACCAGAATGCCCTGCTCACCGACAGGTACCCAGACGAGTTCAGGGCTCGCCCGCCCTTTGATGGTATCTGGTAAGGTTGCATTGCTCCATTTCTCGTCGTACTGGGCTGTCATGTCCAGCGTAATTAGTGTGTTCGATACGTTGATAGGGTTGAGTGAGTCGTTCAAGCGCGGAACGTAGATGGGCCCTGCGGACGGCGAGCGCATGCCACCGAAGTACCAAGCTTTATTTTCCGACGGACTACTGGCAGCTCCGCCAAAAGTAACGTAGCGCGTCATGCCGTCAGGCAGCGTTTTCCTATCGAACCCAGGCTTGAAGCCTGGCTTATCTGATCCGTATGGACTGAAGCGGTTCACAATGACCTCATTCGCCGGAGGGTCTGAGTTGGCAGCTGATTTGGTAGTTAGACCTCCGTACAGGAAGAATTCGTTATCATTGGCCAGCATGGCACCATCGAGATAATTTGGAGCGAAACTGTTGGCAGCAGTATTACCGCCGGTAAGAGATATCGTCCCAAAAATGGAACTGACGTTGTTCTTAACGTCGAAGGCTTGCTGAAGTTCAAGGTATATATTATACCAAGAGGATTGCCTAGCAAGGTTGTCAGTTGTTGGCATGGACTTTGGAATATCATTTTTGAGGCTCACCATCCTGGGTCGGGAGACCATACGACCCATCGCTCATGCCGGGAAACCACCAGAGGTAACCTCCGTCCATGTAGACAGTATCCTTGATTGCGGCAACTATGCGCACGTTATGTGAGTAAACGGCGCCAACGTGTCTGGATATCGCGAAGCGCGAGGTCATGTCCTATACTTACCACGAGGCGCCTGCCACTGGCACATGGTGGCATTGACTTGACCGGGAACCCATCCTGATGCTTGCGCATCCACAATTATGGCAAGGTTGGCCCCGACAGCCAACCATGCTATAGATAGCCAGGACATCTTGACAGTCGTGATTGAAAAGACCGATGATAAATGCGGTCGCAGAGATAATGCAGGGCAAGAATAGGAGCAGACAAAATGAGGCTCACGACATGGCCCAGGGTATGGCTCGAAGCGGGTATGCCCTTGATAGAAGCGGCTTGAGGCAATATCACGAGACAAAGAGGGTTGTGTCAATGGCTGGAATGTACTATGGCCGCGTCTGATTAGCTGAGCGAACGTGGCCAAGAGTCAGTGTGTCAGTTCGATTCGAAGCAGATCAAAGCGATGCGCAAAACGGATCTGGAAGTGGCTTCGAAGACTCCTTTGTGGGTATGGGAATGACGGGATGCCATAGATCATTCAGCGAGCGGCCCGATCGAACAAGGGATAGGTCGTGTGGCAAATGCCCCGCGACAAAGATTCCAGAGGCGCTGATGGCAGAATGGGATTCGGAGCATGCTGCTACCCTCCAACTCGGAGGGAGCAAATCAGAACGGGCAAAACTTCCAATAGTACGGATGCACCGAGGATCGATGCAGTACAGCCAAGCGGAACGAGGCTTGCAGAGGTGACATTCTTCGTGGCTATGGATGTCAGCTCACGTTTCTGGGACTAGCCTGGCCCAATATGGCCTCAGATTGTCAGAACATATTAAATGGTGTGGTACCGTCTCACTCTGACCAGAGACAGTGAGCTCGACCTTTTTAGGTGAGATTATAGTATCGTCTGGCCATCTTACCACTTAGAGGCAGAGTCCGTATATGGACTACGAGAGTCGTTCATTGAGGACTGTTGTTCGAGTCTGGCGTACTTGCCCAAAGGCGCAAAAGCAAGATACCAACCCAGGTGGGACATACCCGATGCCTGAGAGAATCCATGGTTGGTACCTGGAAAGGCACGGCATTGCACTCGAAGTGGCTTACAGTGGTTGTAGGACAAGACCATTCTGCTGTGTCGCCCCGGTGCGCAGAACGGGAGACTTGGCGCTGACGAGACGGGCAAGCAACTCGAAGCCGTCGCTCCGGAAGCAGAAGCTGATGAAGAGCAGGAAGTTACGTGATTCACATTCTCGACCGTAACCGTAGGACCGTATGTTTGCCCATATCAACCTGCATTTGCCCCACTCGAAAGTATACGGCTGGGCGAAGGTGATTGGTCCAAGTTTCCTTCGACTTGCAGGTGGCTGGGATGGTCGAGGGTTACTTAATATCTGCTGGGTACCTTTGTGCCTTTCGAGGGCAGAAAGGGAAAAGTCGATCCCTACAATATCGAAATCGTCTTCCTATCACACCTGCAGACCCAAGCGCCTAGCAGGAGCCTTGGCAGGTCGGTCTTGTCCCCTCCTGGGCATTCATCTCGGCGGAGAAGCTGCTCGAGAATGGTAGCGATGGTAAGCTGCGAGCAGTGTTCAATTCGAGTGCCGGAGAGTCGACGGCCAGATGCAAGACGGAATCGAGTTGATCGGGAAGAGGAGGCCGTCTGAAGAGACCCGGGAGGCCATCAAGTGCGACCACATCCTCGTCGGGTGAAGTGAATCAATCAATCTAGTAACCTAGCACAATCCAGTACACACGAGGTTCTGGGCGAGATTGATGAGTTGCACTAGGCCCTACCCGCAGGGGTACGACGAGCTTGTGTACAAGGGATAAAGTAGGTTATATCAAGTTCTGGTATGTTGTCCGACGGGTGGCTCCAGTCATGATCGCTCGCGGGTTCGCACAAACACCAAGATGTCCCCACCTTCCCGTTTCCCGGACCATTGGCCAATCACTTGACCACAACTTTGAACTTACAGAGAAAACCCCAGGCCGGGTCGCGCTATTTGAAGACCTACATATAACCAGCAGGGGCTTGGTCAGATTTTAGTGTTACCAACATGAGCCCCGCACGATAAAGTACCTCCCTAGGCAGCTGTCACCAAAGGACCGTTGTAGCAGACGGAGCTATTTTTGACTTCCTTCCTCCACATGCCAGCCTGATGATCCCTTGCTTCTTACACCGTTGCTGGGTGCCAAGTCCTGACCCTTTCATCGTCTTCTTCTTCTCCTTCTTTCATATAATGATACAGACGTTGGGCAGCTAAACATGGCGTCGGTCTCGCCCCGTTACAAGAAGAAAAGAGAAGAAGAAGAAAAACGGGAGGGGGTGTTGTGTTGGTGCTGATGCTGCTGCTGCTGTTGGAGGAGTGAGTACCACGTACATGTAGGTCTGAGAAGGCTGAGCTTCGAGAACCGAGAATGCCCGCCTGCAGACAATATCGCCTAGTTACCCCGCCTGCGATCCTTGTCTGTTCAATCTGACAATCTCACCCACCACCAACACCTTCTCCAAGTCTTCTCCGCTCCCACCAGCCCACTGCCTCCCAGCCTCGACCGGCCAGGTCAGCCGGCAGTGACTTGGCTTGCCTGCTGCATAACACGCACCTCTTTTGCCCGGCATGCAGACAGCAGGCATGCAGTCGTCAAGCCGCCTCGGCCAGATACGAATTTTCGAATACCGCTTGCCTTTGCCATTATGTCACTCATGGCACCACACCCATCGGCACCGAGAGGGGTCTCTCGCCCTCGCTTCCTGCCTAGCTAATTTGTTCCCCTGTGAAGCGAGAGGGGGGTTGTTACCCTTCCCTCTCTCTATGGCGGCAGTCGAGCGGATTTCCTGCAAAGACGGACATACCCATATTCAATATGCTCGAAAGCGACGATTATTGCCCAAATAGAACGGGACAATTAAGTTTTCGATACTGAGGACGGCCTAGAATGGTGAACGGGATGGGACCACCTTCCCTATCCATCGACTGGCCAAATGGAATCCCATGGTGTGATCTAGATGTGCCGCCGCAGCTTGATACGTTGGTACATTTGCGCTTCGGCTTACTCCAGGTTGCCCAACGACTTTGCTGCAACTCCACCACGTTTGCGAACCCATTACGTTGGAGGCACTCGTATTGCCCTGAAGCCTGCTCTGGGTCCCGATACGAAAGTGAACTTATCTTGTATTCTGTCTCTTGGGATGCGTTTTCGCACCATCACTCGACGCCACAAAGCCGCATCGTCTAGCGGCTCTTGTGCAAAAAGTCCCGGTCGAAATTCGTCGAGGGTATCATTTCTCTCTACTACAGAGCCCAACCAACATACAACGTAGCTGTGGGCATGGCTTCCCACACAGGTAAAAGATCACGATTCAATAAAGTGCCAAGCTCAGCTCAGGTGACAATTCCAACACCGACATAAAGTCTACCAGCCAATCACACAAAACAACCTCATGAGAGACCTTACCTCTGTCGTGGTGGACAAGTAGCTTGGTGCGGTACTCAGACCTAGTAAGTATCTTACGCGACGACTAGATTTCCGAATATTGCCGTTCAGATCTCACCGATGGCCAGAGGCGTTGAGGTTGGATCGGCTTCTTGGGAGCCAGGCCTCAGGCCTAGAATCGTGGTATGCCCAGCCGCCGATGGGATCCGGACCGGCTGTAAGTGGGAGAATAGCGTGGCAGTCATCACATAGTACATATCCCACCCGAGGTTCCATGAGCAAGGATGTCTGGTTACATCCTGTCTCTGTGGGTACCTTTCGTATGCAATGGGTCGACAGAGAGCTAGCTCTGTGCAACCATGTCCCGGTATACCGTCTAGAAGGTATCCCCTGCAGGTTGGTACGCCATATTGCCCGCCAGCAGCCTTATTCACCTCTGCCCGCTCCACAGACTTACAAGAAGCTGAGTCCCGGCTCGGTCCCCTCTATCCCTCTCTCGGAGTTGGTGCTTACCTTGGGACTGACTTCGCAACCTGCTTGGCTATTTCGCTAGAGCGTCAGCAGAACAACTTGTGCGTTGGCTTGCCACCATAGTTTGTTTACTCTCTTTACCAGCACGGCTCGCAGGGTATTCTCCCATTGGTGGCTCCGAAGCTGCCCACTGCAGCGAGGCTTAGAGCTGACTCTCGGAGAAATCCCATGTGGGGAGCTATATACTTGTGAAGGGGCACTCGTTCCGTTGCAGGAGGTCCTCTCACCCCCAACCTTCCCCGGCAAAGAAGTCAGGTGTTTTCCCTCGTTCAGCGGTGTCCCATCAGCACTCGTTCTTCATCAAGGGCTCCCGCAAAGACCAATTGACCTTGTATAACAAAGTCGAGACATACGTTCGTTGCAATGGTTGCTGGTAGGCGATTGTGGGCTTTGGCGGCCATGCCGCTTGCTGTTGTGTCGGCCAGCAGAGTTGATGCCAGGCAATACGGTGGAGCATCAACTTCGACTGTTTTCGAAACCACTCACATCACCGTCACCTCGTGCAGCGACTATGTTACAGACTGCCCTGCAGGCTCTACTGTCGTTAGTACAATCGTCACGAGCTCGGTCATAACCACATCAAGTCCGACTTCAACATTGGTATCAACCTCACCAACTACGACAAGCAAGGCACCCTCTAGCTCCCCAACCGCACCAATTTCATCAAGCAAGGCGTCATCCATCCCGATAACCTCGCCAACTTCAACAAGAAAGGCATCGTCTACTTCCACAACAGCCAGCTCGAATGGTGACTGCTACCCGGCTGGCGACTCTACCGTCACGGAGGTCAGCACTGTGACGGTCACCTCAGTCTCAACCTGTACGGAAACAGAAACAGAAACAGAGACTGAGACTGACACCATTACGAAGACCAAGACCAAGACCAAGACGGAGACGGAGACCTCGGTTTCTACTGTGACTTGCTACGTGACTGTCTACACTACGGAACGGTATGAACACTGCGCCAAACACTCAAGTACCGCGCTAATATGATTACAGTGACTACTCTACAATAGCCACAACCGAGACAGATACGTATGGCCCCCAACGCACAAGACCTGAAGTGGGATCTCGACTGACTTAAAGCAGAGTAACGGCGACGGCGACGGCGACGGCGTCAGCATCTCTCATTACAATTATCAAAGTAATTCCGACCACAATCACAACTACTACCACAAGGGTACGCTTAACCTGGTCATAAACAACTGCAAATGCCCATGCTAATCTCTTTGTAGTCATACCCCTACTATATCACTGTCTGCGCAGGGTCACCAACACCAGTACCCTCGGACTCTCCAACGGATGACTATCCGACGGATTACGGCATAACTGCAGCTTGCACGAAAGGTTGCCATGACCATGACACGCCTGTCACCTGTGTCGTGAGCACCAAGTGGTCTACCGTGACCGAGACAGTGACAACTACGACGTCTGCTACGGTAACCAAGACGGAGTTTTCTGTGTCGGTTTCTGGCACTACCGCGACTGAAAAGATCACGGACACTGCCACAGTCACTCGCAGTTTGACGGACACTACTACAGCCACACGGAACATTACGGACACCACTACTGCCACTGTTGTGACAACGTACACCACAACGTATATAACCACCGACTCGGTGTTCTCTACATACACTACGACAGAGGTCATCGTCGATACCACTACAGTACTAGGGCCTACAATCGTGTCAACGCTCCCTGGAGAAGTCACAACAGTGGTTTCGGTATCAGTATCGACACTGCCGGGGTCTGTCACAACTCTGCCGCCAAGTACAGTCGTAATACCGCCGACTACCGTTACTCTGCCACCGACTACAATTACAGCTTCAGGGTCTGTAACAACTCTTCCTGGCTCGGTAACGACGCTGCCTGGGTCGGTGACCACATTGCCTGGCTCCGTAACAACACTACCTGGAGCGGTGACCACATTGCCAGGGTCTGTCACGACACTGCCCGGGTCGGTGACAACGCTTCCTGGGTCGACTGTTACCTCGCTTGTGACAGTAACAGAGCTGGGCACGACCTCTATCTTAACCACAACAATCGTCGTGCCTCCAGTAACGCTCACGGCAACCGTCACAACTTCTTCGATTTGCGCTGCTCCCACTAATAATCCTGCTTTCAAGGCGAACCTGCCAGCCTACAATGTTGCTTCAAACCAGACATGGGGCTGCTCGCCCGGCAAGATCTGTTCCCCTCCTAAGCCAGCTGGGTGTGTCTTCTGGGCTTCGCCCCCTGCAGAAGATTATGTGTGTGAGAGTCAGGATTTCTGTGTCGACGCTCCGGAATACAAGACAGCAAATTGGAAATCTGATGAAACAGGGTATTTCCCACCCACAAAATACTATTACAACCTGCCGCCGATTGCATTTGGTTTGAGCTACGACATATTCGAAAAGGAGCTCACCACAACTACTTGCACGGACTCGGCCGGCCAAAAGCTCACGAGCACATTCTTCACAGGCAACTGGGAATCTCAAACCTCCATAACACAATATCCGCCCGCATCTACCTATGTCGCAGCGGTGCCAAGCTACGTGAAGCGATCACCAGTCTTGCGGCTGAGGCAAGCGGAGGGAGACCTGCCCCAAGGCACAGCCCCTGCTGTTTGCTATGCGACATGCAACGACGCATATCTCGAAGCCCAGAAGATTGGCAAGGATGAGACTCTGTGCAGCCCAGGCTCCCCCTTCCAAGAGTCAGTCGATACATGCAACTCATGTAGCGCAGAGCATGGATCAAGCTTCAAGGTCACGACTGCACGCGGGATGGAGCCTTACTTCAGACAATTCCTTGGCTTTTGCAGCTCCATAAGATCTTCCCCGGTGCTAACATCTGTCGGCTCGTCGGCCGCTGAGGAGCTTACGACCATGGAAAGCCGGACAGCAGTCTCCCAGCGACCAACCAACCCGAACACGTCTGTTCTTGTACTTACGCCTACATCCAGCACCAGTACCACGCCAACTAGTTCACCGTCTCCAACTTCCGCGACGATCACTTCCTCCCCTACCTCTTCCCCTTCCTCTACGCCATCGTCTTCGACGCCGACCACGACTACCGTTCCCAGTTCTACAGTGGTCTCCACCCCCACAAGCAGCTCGATAGCTACCTCACCAACAACCAGCACCGAAACAAGCACTGACACCGGCGCCGGCACCACCACCAGCCCCGGTACCACTACAAGCCCCGGTACTACCACAAGCCCCAGTAGCAGCCCCAGCCCCAGCCCCAGTGCCAGTGTCGGTAGCGGCACCGGTGACGTTACCAGTACTAGCGTTATTGCCAGTACCGACAGCGAGAGCAGCACGGTAGCCCCGGTAACAAGCTCCAGCCCTGCGAGCACACCTGATGTCAGCTCTTCCGCCACATTAACAACGAGTGCAATTCCAACGACTACAGAGCCGGCCACAGGCGCTGCCGCATCTCGTTTCGCGTCGTCTCCAAGCACTCGATCGCTGCTCTTGACAATCATCGCCGCAATCTTTGCATTCTAATACATCTATATTAATGTTTGAACATATTAGCTAGTACTAATTTTCTATCACTCCTTTACGAACTTATGATTTGAATGGCTTTACCACGCTCTTTACGGCATATTATGGATGGGAAGGCAGCGCGGATACTAGCAGGTGGGACTCTACACACTCCTTTGGTCAGGATTTAGATCGGAAGGTTTCCGGACTTGGTTATTTCTTCTTTCTTTCTCTCATCTTGGAACATGATACCCAAATGGCACGATCTTTACGAAAGAGTCCCCCGGCGGCGCGCACACCTGGCTAAGAGGATGGATACCCCTGATTTTGCACCTCACCCCTCGCATTATACACGAATGTTTGCGAGCGAGGATACATGGATGGATGGGCGGGCGAGATATGAGAAATGAAGACATATTGCATGGATCTATATACACTTTCGATGTTAATCTTCTGGGCCACATCGGCTGGTGTTGGCGATTATATAATTCTGCAGCACGGTTTGGAGGGATCTGGACGCGTCGCAGATCTCGGGGGATGTAATCACAATGAGGTCGAAAACGGTTGAGGCTCCGACAGCCCAACGGGATTCTAATTCTCGAGGGGTAGATGCTGTTTAGTTGAGAAAACGATTGGTGAAGTTGAATTGAGTAATTCTACGTTTTGATGAAACTTCATTCAAAGGACGGTTATGAATACCAGTAGTGACTTGCGAGCTCTCGCTGATATAGATCTCTCGACCGATGAGCCCACCTATGATAGGAACTCATGATAGATGGAGGACCTGCATTTTGCTACAGATTGCTCGTGCCTAAGTAACCCATCACGCTCCAGTAAGCCGTGTAGTGAGTAGGTATTGGTACGATAAGTAATGCAGAAGAAGCATGGTTCAGGCCCCTCAACCCCTCATCGAACGCGGCCGGCAGGTCTCATATCTGGGTGCTACTATGAGGCCTCAGGTGCATAAGGCAAATGCATCCATAGCCACACAACCAGCCGGCTTTGTAATAGAGAGCTCATTCTAGAAGAGCCACTGTCGCCCGAAGAATGAGTCAGTCCCTCCTGGCCCATCATAGTGGTATCTGCTTGCCTTTATTGACGATTAACAGATGTCCCATGTCAAATTCTGCCTGGAAATACGTCATTAGGCCAAGTGCTCTTTACTCGATACATCATAATCGCGGGCCGCTTTTTTGAAGGCGGGCAGAGAGCAGGCAGGCAGGTACCCCAAAGAGGTACCTACGTACTTAGCTACAGTGGCCGTGGTGGGGTGATTGATTAATCCTCGACTCGACAACACACCTCTCCATCAAGTGCCTACTGGAGAGCTCCAGCCCAGCAACAAACACTTCCTTACATCTACATCATACCCATCCCCCCATCCATCTCTCCGCGAAAACAACATCTTCGTGGTCTGTTGATTGGACCGCATTTTCACAACACGAATCCCACGACTTTTCCTCTCTTTTTATCCACGATCGCCTTTTTCTCAAGCGCTAGCAGCTTGAGAGAAAGTGCATACTGCCAAGCTGGGGAAGCGTAAGCTCTCGAACGGAGACACGCCTCTCTCCCCCAAAAGAGTCATGTCGGTAAGTCCTTCACTCCCTCGCGATTTCTCCATTGCCGCGATCCCATTCCCTCTTATGCCTCCCATGATAATGCTCGATACTTGCCTGGCCAAGGCGACTGTTTGGGACCGCCGTGGCTGGCTGGTTCACTGCCAAGTCGCCCCGCCGCCACTTCGCGATGAAGCAATACTGACAACGTCGTCTATTTGTAGGATACCAACATGACCACCCCGACGCCGCCCCAGGTCGACCTTGTGACCCGGGTGCAGGTTGACGATTCGGTCGTGGGCAAAACCGAAATCGATGAGTCCCTCTACAGCCGACAGCTCTATGTCCTGGGCCACGAGGCCATGCGACGGATGGGCGCATCCAACGTCCTGATTGTCGGCATGAAGGGCCTGGGTGTCGAGATCGCCAAGAACATCGCGCTTGCTGGTGTCAAGAGCCTGACACTTTACGATCCCACTCCCGTCACCCTGCCCGATCTCTCTTCACAGTTCTTCCTGCGCCCGGAGGATACCGGCAAGCCTCGAGATGCCGTCACCGCCCCGCGCGTCGCTGAGCTGAACGCCTACACCCCCGTCAGCGTTCACCAGTCCGCCGGTCTCGGTGAAAACCTCTCCCAGTTCGACAAATACCAGGTCGTCGTCCTGACCGATACCCCTCTCAACCTACAACTTGCCATCGGCGACTACTGCCACTCCAAGGGCATCTACGTTGTTTGCGCCGACACTTTCGGTCTTTTCGGATCCATTTTCTGCGATTTCGGTGAGAAGTTCACTTGCCTGGACCCCACCGGCGAGAATGCCGTCAACGGAATCGTTGCCGGCATCGACGAGGAAGGTTTGGTGTCCGCTCTCGACGAGACACGACATGGCTTGGAAGACGGTGACTACGTCACCTTCACCGAGGTCGAGGGAATGGAGGCCTTGAACGGCAGCGAGCCTCGAAAGGTTACAGTCAAGGGCCCCTATACTTTCTCCATTGGTGATGTGTCGGGACTGGGCCAGTACAAGCGAGGTGGTCTTTACCAGCAGGTCAAGATGCCCAAGATCATGAACTTCAAGACTATCTCAACCGCCATGAGGGAGCCCGAGTTCGTCATGTCCGACTTTGCCAAGTTCGACCGTCCTCAACAACTGCACGTGGGTTTTGAAGCCCTGCATGCCTTCGCTCAGGCCCAAGGCCGCATGCCCCGGCCAATGAACGACGAAGACGCAACCGTTCTCGTCGCCTCGGCCAAGGCCTTTGTGGCGCAGCAGAAGCTGGAGGTCGAGCTTGACGAGAAGCTGATCAAGGAGCTTAGCTATCAAGCAGCTGGTGATCTGAGCCCCATGGCTGCTCTGTTTGGAGGCTTGACAGCGCAGGAAGTCCTCAAGGCTGTGTCGGGCAAGTTCAACCCCATCCAGCAATGGTTCTACTTGGACTCCTTAGAGTCGCTTCCTACCAGCACAAAGCGGTCTGAGGATCTGTGCAAGCCCATTGGCTCTCGCTATGACGGCCAGATTGCCGTGTTCGGAAGAGAGTACCAGGAGAAGATAGCCAACATGAAGCAGTTCCTCGTCGGTGCAGGTGCCATTGGTTGTGAGATGCTCAAGAACTGGGCCATGATTGGTCTTGGTGTAGGCCCCAAGGGCAAGATTACCATTACCGATATGGACTCGATCGAGAAGAGTAACCTCAATCGTCAGTTCTTGTTCCGACCCAAGGATGTCGGTCAGATGAAGAGTGACTGCGCAGCCAAGGCCGTGCAGGCAATGAACCCCGACCTCGTCGGTCACATTGAATGCATGAAGGACCGCGTAAGCCCCGAGACCGAGCACACCTTCAACGAGGACTTCTGGAATGCCTTGGACGGTGTTACCAATGCTCTGGACAATGTCGAGGCCCGTACCTACGTTGACCGTAGATGCGTCTTCTTCCACAAGCCGCTGCTGGAGAGCGGTACGCTGGGCACCAAGGGCAACACTCAGGTCGTCCTCCCCAACCTGACGGAGTCTTACTCTTCTTCTCACGACCCGCCCGAGGAGTCCTTCCCCATGTGCACACTGAGGAGTTTTCCCAACAAGATCGAGCACACCATTGCGTGGGCCCGTGAGCTCTTCGAGACCTCGTTCGTCAAGTCTGCCGAGACGGTCAACCTGTATCTGACCCAGACCAACTACTTGGAGACCACCTTGAAGCAGGGCGGCAACGAGAAGGCAACTCTGGAGATGCTCCGGGACTACCTTGTGTCGGACAAGCCTCTCAGCTTCGAGGACTGCGTTATCTGGGCACGCATGCTGTTTGAGAAGCAGTATAACAACGCCATCCAGCAGCTTCTGTACAACTTCCCCAAGGACTCGACCTCGTCCAGCGGCCAGCCATTCTGGTCCGGCCCCAAGCGAGCTCCTGACCCATTGAAGTTTGACCCCAAGAACCCGACCCATCTCGGCTTCGTTGTCTCTGCCGCCAACCTGCACGCGTTCAACTACAACATCAACGCGAGCGGCGTCAACAAGGACACGTACCTTAAGGTGCTCGAGAACATGATTGTGCCCGACTTTGCTCCCGACTCGGGCGTCAAGATCCAGGAGAAGGACAGCGATCCTGTAAGTAAAAGAAACGAACATATCTGTTGGCTATTCAGCTGTACTGACTGGCTGGACTCTAGGACCCAAGCGCCAACACTGGCTTTGACGACGAGGGAGAGCTTCAGAAGCTCACGGAGAGTCTTCCGGCGCCTAACAAGATGGCTGGTTTCAAGCTGACTCCGGTCGAGTTTGAGAAGGACGACGACACCAACCACCACATCGACTTCATCACGTCGGCAAGCAACTTGCGTGCCGAGAACTACAAGATTGAGCAAGCCGATCGCCACAAGACCAAGTTCATCGCCGGCAAGATCATTCCGGCTATTGCGACCACGACGGCTCTTGTGACGGGTTTGGTTGTTCTGGAGCTTTACAAGATCGTCGATGGCAAGACGGACATTGAGCAGTACAAGAACGGCTTCATCAACCTGGCGCTGCCTTTCTTTGGATTCAGTGAGCCTATTGCCAGCCCCAAGGTGAAGTACCAGGGCCCCGACGGCAAGGTTACGCTGGACAAGATCTGGGACCGATTCGAGGTCGAGGACATCACACTCAAGGAGCTTATCGAGACGTTTGAGAAGCGTGGCCTCAACATCAGCATGCTGAGCTCGGGCGTGAGCCTTCTGTACGCGTCGTTCTTCCCTCCTGCCAAGCTCAAGGACCGACTCAGCATGAAGCTCAGCCAGCTGGTGGAGACGATCTCGAAGAAGCCGATTCCGGAGCACCAGAAGGACGTCATCTTCGAGATGGTCGCCGAGGACATGGACGAGGAAGATGTCGAGGTGCCTTACATCAAGGTCAAGATAAGGTAGACGAGACCAAACAAAAAAGCGAATAGTATTCTTTCTGTACGCAGACCGTATTACGCGGTAGCGAACGAAGATAGATGTTTGGTCAGGCGAAGGACAGACAAGTCCGCCGCCGGTAGATTTTGCTACTCACTGTTATGCATGTTTATTCTAGGCATTGGCGCCTTGAGGATAGTAGGACAATAAGCAACAAAGCCAAGTTGAGTCACATGAATACTTTAGACAGCCATCTTCAATACTCGCAAGTGTTTAAGCGTCTCTTCCCGGCTGTAGTTATTTGTAATACTCAGACGTTGTGATACGCACATTGGCCATACTGATAGGATGGAGAAATGAGTATGTAAGCGGGTTGGTGGACTAGGTATGGAGAGTGGGCAGTGGGTGGGTTCTGGTCATGTCGGTAGCTACGGTCCCCACTAGTTCTGCCAGCAGGTGGTGCTGTTTCCATTACTGATGACTTACATGAAGGCCAGTCAGCATGAGCAAGCGAGGATCAACCCCACCAATGCCTCTTTTACGTCACCATTGGTTCGCCATTTTCTGTTTTGTAAACATCTCGCGAACTAGAAACCGCCGCAAGGGTTATTACAAAGCACCAACAGCCACTTTTGATAAGCCTTTTACTACGTAGCAAGAGGCTCAAGGGGCTGTAGTGTAATCGAGTCAAGAAATAGTCAGCTTGGCAATTGAGTGTCAACTGTATTGTCTACATACGCAAACCACCTAAAGTATATAAAGCTATCGTGACGTCCCGGCCCGCATCGCCAAAAAACCGAACCCCTCATCCCGCCATCCAAGCTTCCAATCCCAGACCGATGAACTCTAGACTCGTCCCTCGGGTCCAATTGATCTATAAGACTACTACTGCTATTCCCATATCCCCATCTTCAATCGCAGCTATCCGTCGTAGAGCTTTGTCGACCCGTCCCACACCAATTCCAGCTGCATCTCTGCTGCACAAGTCCCAGATTAGAATGGTGAGTCCCCAATCCAAGTACCTTGTTGTCTGTAGCTTCTTCCTTCCCGCTTTCTTTTCTCTGCTTGGCTACATGTACTTGGTTAGTCTCCGTGTACGCCATGCGACGAAAGCTTACCTATGATTATGTATGTAGTCTTCTTCCGGAGCCAACATCACGGAATGGGTCAAGCCCGGCGACAAGAGCGGCGAGTTCAAGCGCCAGACCAGCGCCTTCCGCGACTGGATCAGCAATGAGCCCGGTGCCAAGTTCCCGGCCGAGAAAGGCCGCTACCACTTATACGTCTCCTACGCCTGCCCCTGGGCTCACCGGACCTTGATCGCGCGGAAGCTGAAGGGGCTCGAGGACTACATTAGCTACTCGGTCGTGCACTGGCACATGGGCGAGAAGGGTGAGTGAACTACTCCTCTGATGCGGACGAGCTCTTGCATGACTATATATAGCTAGCAATACTGACTTCCGAAAACAAAACAGGCTGGCGCTTCCCGACCGCCCAAGACACCGACGCCGAGGGCGAGAACGTGGTGCCCGACCCGCTGCACGAGGGCTTCACCCACCTGCGCGACCTCTACTTCAGCGTCGACAAGGACTACGCCGCCCGCTTCACCGTGCCCGTGCTGTACGACAAGGTCGCCCAGACCATTGTGAGCAACGAGAGCTCCGAGATCCTGCGCATGCTGGGCAGCGCCTTCGACTCGCAGCTGCCCGAATCCAGCGGCAGCGATAGCGGAAAGAACCTGGACCTGTACCCGGCGGACCTGCGAAAGGACATCGACGAGGTGGGCGAGTGGACCTACGACCAGATCAACAACGGCGTCTACAAGTCGGGCTTCGCCACGACCCAAGAAGCCTACGAACGCAACGTCGTCGCCCTCTTCGCGGCCCTAGACCGAGTCGAGAAGCACCTCTCCTCAAACCCGGGCCCCTTCTACTTCGGCGCCCGCCTCACCGAGACCGACATCCGCCTCTTCGTGACCCTGATCCGCTTCGACCCCGTCTACGTCCAGCACTTCAAGTGCAACCTGCGCGACATCCGTTCGGGCTACCCGGCCACGCACCGCTGGATGCGCAACCTGTACTGGAACCACGCCGCCTTCCGCGACACCACCAACTTCCTGCACATCAAGGCCCACTACACCAAGAGCCACACCCAGATCAACCCGCCCTCCATCACCCCCGTCGGGCCCGTGCCCAACATCCTGCCGCTCGACGAGGAGGTGGCGGCCGTTGCCGCCAAGGTCTAGTCCACTTGCTCTCTTGGGAGGGATATGCGTGTGATAGATATACTGGTTATATGACAACATCCATTTACTTGGCAAGATGAAAATGTACTTAGCGAAATAATATAAAACTCTTAACTATCATTCCATTATCTTCTGTCATTGCTGCATGTGATATCATCGGAAAACTGGTGTTGCTCTACGAAAACGAGCCCATGCCAGGGGCAAGGGGAACGATCAAGGCCAGGTCTAGAGTAGCAAGAGATTTGTTCAAAAATGATGTTGTATCTACTCGCCCCCAGCCTATCCAACAGAAATAACGCAAACGAACTCCTGGATACCACCGTATCGCCCACCACACACAAAACGAAGAAACACCCACACACCCAGTCAGTGATGAGAGTCCGATAAGCCGTGACTGTAAGTAACCGAACTTTCTTCTCTCTTCCCATATGTGAGTAGATTCAGAACCCCTGATTATGCTATGGTAGAATATGTGTGTTTAAACCCTTTTTTTCTGCTTTGCCCCCTTCTTCCGAAACACATACATACACACACCACACACATATCAACCTGCCGTGTCACATAACTCTTCTTCCGCTTCTTCTTCTTTTTTGATGACCGTTCAAAAAGAAAGAATAGAGAGAAAAAAAAAACACAGGTTGGCAATCAGTCCCGACACATATCCAAAACACACATCATGTGTGCGTAAATCCGTGATAACTTATGCTTCTGCCGATTGCCCAGCATATGCAACGTGCCATTATATTATATAAAAAAAACATGATTCTCCAAGTTTGATTTGATGCTCCGACCCACGCTTAGAATTGACGAAAAGGGGAAGGGAAATATGTCGTTTCCAGATCACAAACTACTGTTTCTCTACAGTTGACCCGACAACAACGCCTCAGTAGCTATTGAACGCAAAAGTTAGTAAAGAGCTTTTCAGAATGTTCGTGGCAAGCGAGTGGAGGGAAAAAGACTTACCGCTGTTGATATATGCCCTCCTCGCGTCGAGCGGCATACCGAACCGCCTCTCCAGCTCCTGCTTGATGCCCTTCTTGGTGACTGACATCAGGTCGGCCGTCCGCAGGATCTCGCGGATCTCGGCCAGGAGCGCGTCGTCGCTAGGCAGGCCCGACAGATTCGACATCTCCATCTCCTGGTTGCCGAGGAACTGGGATCCGCCAAACTGGCTCATGCGGTTGCCGGCGCCGCCCATCATCTCCGAAGGGGCCAGCGACATGCGAGACATGTGGCCTCCGCCGAGACCGGCACCCAGGCCACCAGCACCGTAGGGCGGGATCTGGCCGTACGAAGAGCCGTTGTGGCTACCGCCACCGCCATACTCAGACATGGGCATGGCGTTGTGCTTGGTGGCGTAGCTGTAGCCCGAGATCTCGGAGCGCGCGTCGTCGCGGGCAGTCTGGGCATCCCAGAGCTCGGCCTGGTACTCCTCCCACTTCTTACGCGGGATAGAGGCCGGGTCGAACTTGCCCTCGTCGGTGACGACAACCTTCTTACCCTGCTCACCCGTGACCACACGAGTGTTACCCCACGAGAAATCGTCCATGTGCCAGAAGGCATACAGGGGCAGCGCGAACGAGAATACAGGCACGGCAATGACGTAGAGGATCATCCATCCGATCATCTCCCACTTGCGGCGCATGATGAAGATAATGGCTTGCAGACCGTAAATGGCACCCAGCATGACGAAGGCCGTGACCGGAATGACAGTAGCCTTGGTGACGACGAGGACGATCAGGTAGACGATGTAAGCGATGGTGACTGGCTGGACAATGGTGGAAAGCAAGTCGACGAAAACGATGAAACGCATACTGAAGCAGCAGAAACCGCACAGCTCACCCAGAGGGATCAGTTCCATCAGGTTGTGCACCGTCGAGTTAATCCATCGTCGACGTTGAGACAAGAAGACGGCCCAAGAATCGGGGGCGACAGTCCAAGCGTGGGCAGCGAAAATGTACTTGGTCTTGTACTTGCCGTGGTACTTGAGGAGCAGCGTGGTAAGGTATCGATCCTCACCGAGATGCAGCAAGTTCTTCATGTGCAGCGTATCGACACGGATGGTAGAGTAGGCTTCCACGACCTCCTTGCTCACAAACAGCGGCTTTCCGCTCTCGGCGGCACGGATGCGGTACATGGAGAAACAACCGGGCAAACAGGTGACACTGCCGAACAAACTCTCAAAGGCCTTGGCCAAGTTGTGAGAAATGTAGTATTCGTACACTTGAATCATGGTAACGAACGAGGACTTGGCGTTGGTAAGGGCTGTTTCACCGCAGCAGGCGAGCAGTCTCGTGTCATCCAAGAACGCAGAAACCATGCGGCTTGCCGAGTCGGCGGCGACCACCGTATCGGCGTCGATTCCGAACAAGAACTCGTAGAACGTTGGATTGACGCCGATAATATTGCGGATTTGGTGGTACATCTCCAGCTCCAAGGGGCTCATGGCAAGGTTGTAGTGGACGCGGTTGAGGAAACGCATGATGACCATCTGCGAGTCTCGCTTACCACGGTTTCCAGGACGCGAGACCTCGGACGGCTTACCGACCTTGACGACAACGAGGAAGGGCACGATGTGACCTTGAACCTCGTACAGACCAGAGTAGACCTTGCCCATGTTGTGCTGTTTGAGACCTTCACCGAGAGATTCGAAGCTGAGAGGCTCGGGGTCGACCGTCTCGGAGACGCCAAGAATATCGAGCACGATGCGAGGGGTGGGACGATCGTTACCCTGACCGATAATCATACCGTCACAGATAACGACAATGAGCTTGCGCTTATCGTCGTACTTCATACGGGCAGCAGAATCGATGGCACGGCGGAGCGACTCTTCGTCTTCGGTATAGGCAGGAATCTGGCACATGACGAACTTGTCCAGGTCTTCCGGGATGTTCTTGCCACCGAATTGCAAGGCGGCCAAGAACTTGAAACCAATGATGGTACACAGCATGATGGAGACAGCGAGAATGAGGTAGTCGGCAAACTGGCAGCGGATCGAGTTTCTGGTATCGACATCTCCCACGTAGAAGAGGTTGTCGAGACACAGTTGCATCCGCTGGCGCATTCCCAGGTCCATGTTCAAAGCATCCCAGGCCTTGGTAATGTCTTGTCCTGATCTTCCTCGGAAGAGATCAACCACAAGGGGGTACATGAAGTCGGTGACCTTGGGATCTGTCGGCAGGTCCTTCCCCTTAGGACCGGCAACGGTTCGACCGCCCATGTCATACTTGGTCAAGTCGTAGACACGACCGTTGAGCATTGCCATGAGCTGTTTCTTGTCTGCCAGAGTTCCCACGTACTTGGGAGAGTAGCCGACGTTACCCTTCTTCCAGTTCGACTTGAGGATGACCATCTTCTCGTAGAACCAGTCGGGCTGGTAGAGATCTGAGCTGTAGCGGAAGTCATGGTATTTCCAGTTGAAGTCTTGAGTCAAGTCAGGGATGTCGTTTTGGCCAGACTGGTTAACGGTCTTGTAATCCAGTTGCACAGCAGGGTCGATCTGGCCATTGACTCCTTGGCACAGAGCCGAGACTTGAACGGGGAAAATGCCGGTGGCATCAAGACCAGCGTACTTCTTTAGGGCCTTGTCCGTAACGAAGGGCGGGTAGTGATGTTGAGAGAAGGCGCCGAGATCAAAGACTTGTCCGCGAATAGCGACATAGGCGGCAGCCCCATCCTTACCGTTGTACGAGGTCAGTTCGTCCGGGCTGTATACGTTCTGTTTGGGACAGATCAACATAGGGAAGACGATGATGAAGAAGGCAGCGATGAGACAGCTGAGCCAGATCATCATGTTGATCGCCAGCTTTTCTCTCCAGGCCATGCGGACATCCTTGCGAGGCATACCGCACCATCTGATCAAGAACTCCGGGATGAACCAGGTCAAGGCATAAGTGGTAAAGACCCAGCGCTTACGCGATGGGCTGTCTTTGTATTCCTCAACCTCGACCAGAGACTTCTCGTTACCTCGCTCCGCCATCTGCTCTCGGGTATCGAGGTTCTTGAACATGTCGCCGCCGCCGAAAGCGGATACACCCGCCTCCGAGCGGGTATCGGCATCTGCGGCGCCGAAGTAACCGGTTCTGCTCTTGTCGTTGAACTGCGGGGTGTTGCCCACAGAGTGCAGAAGTCGCTCCTTGGAGGTAAGGAAAGGATCTCCCGGAGACGGCGTAATGCCGTCGCCGCCTTCCGAGGGATAGCCGCGGCCGGATGCTGATACACCGTCCCCGAGCTGTGCGATTTCCATCCAGCAACGCTCGCTGAGGAACACACCGGTCGAGCCAATCAAGACTTCATTGCTAGGCCACTGTCGATCGTGGACTGACATCTCCGTCTTCTCGCGCTCGCTTCCAACGAGGATGGTATCGGCGTCTGCGAGCCCCAGGAACTCGCCGAAGGGCAAGAATAGACTGAAGTCGGCAGCTCGTAGACGTTGGCTGATTTCAGCGATGCCAAACGTTTGCACTTGAGTTCGGACGCATTTGCTGTCAAACTGGTTGGCGATGCGTCGATCGTTTGGCTTCAAGCAGAACACGAAATACGTATTGGTGTTGGGCGCCGTGATGGACTGCCTCACGTTGTCCAGGGAGGCCAGGAACTGACCCGAAGCCCCTTGTTCCGAGACACGGCTCGGTTTCCTTGGTTCGCCGCCCCTGGTCTCCGGGCGAGCGCCCTCTTCACTGCCGTACTCTTCCACAGAGTCTTGGCGGGTCACGCGGGCGGAGCGCCCCGTCCTGCCCGTCTTGCGGGACATCACGCTCGGAGCACGCATAGGCTTGGAACTGACCGATGCCTGCATGACAGTGGTACGCTCTTGTGGGTGCATAACGGCTTGAAGAGCCTCCTGGCCAAACAAACGCGCCACGAACTCGCTCTTGGACGAGTTGATGAGATTCATCAAGTCACCAGAGATGATCTCACCATTCTCCTCTACGAGACCCTTGATCGGATACTCGACCTCTCCGGCGAAGTGACGGACGGTGAATGTGGCCGCAGTGTTCTCGGTGAAGAAGTTGCTACCAGGCAGTTTGGCCTGAGCTGAGCTCACAGTGACGGAGGGGTTCTTGCCCTCGAATCGCTTGCGGAAGCTCTCAAGAAGCTGCATGTCGGTACGGTGTCGGCGGGTCTGATCATCCAGAATGCTGAGCAGACCGTTTGCTGGCTTGAGCAGACCCTTGACGGCATCGGAGTTGTCAAAGTAGCTCGTGGCGGCAACCGTCACTTCTTCCGTCTCCAGCAAGTCGGCCTTGCGATCGAAGAAGTTTTGGAGGGCCTGGTTGTACAGGGACTCGCATGCAGCATTGTTGAGAAGCTGGTCAAGAGCCGAGCCAGTTGAAGACTGTTGGGCAAAGCCAGGGAAATCAACAATGGAGACTGTGTTGGAGATGGACTCTTCAGGGGCGCAAATCTTCTGGTTGATGGTTTCAATGACATAAGCGACCATCAGAGAGTAGAGCGTACGCGCCAGCTCATCGGCATTGGCGCGGGCTCCGTTGGGATCCAACATGACCGTCACCCTCTCGCGATGGATCATCTTGGTCTTGTAGCCCATTGTCGTCTGAAGATCTGGCGCGCTGACACCCAAAAAGGCTGCAATGATGCCCAAGACATCCTTATTCTTGACGGCCGTCACCATTTGACCACCCTCGTGGGAGAAGCCACCACTGTCATCTCCCGTGGCGGTTGTGCTCGAGGTGGTCTCGAATTCAAGCTGGCCGATGTGCAAGATACAGGCCAAAATCTGGCAGATCTCGGCAATCTCGCTCCTGGGAAACTCCAGCTTGCGTAGAGCAGTCTTGAAGAGCTGGAATCCTTCCACATCGTTGATGCCAACTTTGAGTTGCGTGGGATGACCCAGGTATTTCCACCTGCGTTGTCCCGCAGCGTCTCTGGGGGTGTCGATACCGAGATGGGTCTTTTCAGCCTCACTCGTTCCGGCCAGGAGATAGTAGAGAACGTGGAAGTTGCGCTCGCCAGTGGGGACATCGGCAATTCTGCTTCTCTCCAGACGATGGTCCAGCAGCTTTCCACCAATCAACAAGGGATTCGTAGTCGACGCGGTATCGTACTGGAGTTCGTAGAAAAGTCCAGCCTTGGAAGCAGTCGGGGTGGTGGCTGTCTTTGTGGTAGTGAGCGAGTCGAACACGTAGGCGGCCAGGGAGACCTTCGTAGAGAGAGGAGTCGAGGATTTGTTCAGCAGTGCTGTCAAGATATGGGCACGGATGGTGGTCTTTCCAGAACCCGATTCACCACTAGGGGGCAGTCAGCAGATATTCTATGATTTGCAATTTTTTGTCGTGTTGATATGACGTACAGGAAGAGAATAGCCTGGTTTTCAGAGCGGTGTCCCAGTCGAATGAAGGCCCGGTCTGCCATGTCCTCGGCGGCAGCCATGGCACTGCCCTCTTTGCCGCCATCGAGTCCCTTGGTCGAGGACGTGTAGGTGTTGAGCGAGACTATAGCATGAGAAGCGAGTCGTGCTGTCGGTACAGACACATGGAAACGACTGGCCAAGTGTGCTGTGATATGGGTGTCTGACTGCAGATGGGCCGGCAGCGAGGGCAACGAAGGCTGGGTATGGGCCCCTCCGCTGCCGCCCTGGGGCAGATTCAGAGCCATGACGAAGAGATGGCCAGAGACTGGCGCTCTTGATCAGACTCGGGTATTAGCGTTGACAGTCAGCCCGGTCGGTTGGTGATATAGACTGTGATACGATTGGGGGTGTATTAGTTGTTCGAATTGCCCCTGGCTCTAAAGTTCCCAAGAGGTCACTCCAAAAAGACTGGCTGGTATTAAGGTAGGTAGGCAATGCAAGCGAATGTGTGCAAAGTGTATAAAGATACAAAAGCGAACGTGGAGGGGAAGAGGAAGTGAAGGAGGAAAAGCCACAAGACGGCGAGAGAGAGAGAAAGCGATGCTGGTGCTGAAGCTATCTCAAACGTTTACCTCTCTTGTTGATGATGTGCAACAGGTGTCGAACAAGCTCCAAGATCTCGCGGGCTCCCAGTGTTACTGGAATAGGGACTGTTTTCTCGGGAGGCTCCCTGCGGCAGCGTCGAGGCTATTTGGGTCCGGCGGGCGCGGAGGACCAAAGACGCAGAGTTCGCGCATACGAACTGAGGTGGGAAAGTCGCACCCCTGCTGGACCTGGCTGGGATGGCCGGATCTACGCCCACTTCGTATAAGCCCTGGGCGCTCGGGAGGGTACGCTCAATTCCAAGTAAAAGTAGGCACCTACTGGCCCCAACTGGGGGCACCTAATAATAAGTCACAAGTGCCCGCTACTTGCTACTACTACACAAAGTACCCGCCTAGGATATACAATGCACAAACACGACATGACCTTGCAGAAACCCGACCCTCGTTTAGTTTTCTGTTTTCTGTTTTCTCGCTGCGATGTTTCGAGTCGGATGGCTCTGAATACCAGCGATGGTCGACCCTCATCCATCTCGGGTTTATGGCAGCTTGACTCGGTTGCTGCCCTGACTGCTGTTGTCCATGTGTTTAGTTCTGTGCGAGTGTGCTTGGGTCTGCGCAGGGACGCCCATCAGCTCTGACGGGGGACGGCGGGGCTTGCCCAAGAAAAGAAACTGGGACTCGAGAGTTCCAGAACAGAGACGTTCCCAGGAGGCGGCCCAAAGTGTGTCGATACCCTTGCTTCCCGATCGGACGATGACAACATGCTTTTCAGGGGCTTCCTGCCGGCTTGTGCGATCCCATGCCGCTGTAGGTAGCAGTAGGAAGAGAGCAGAGAATTCTCTTGCGACGTGCTGACCAGTCAGCAGACTTGATGATCTTTGCTGTTCAAATGCATACGATGCACAAGCAACACGAATGCCACTAAAAGTAAAATCGCATTCGGATTTCCGCCTACCAACTTGCTCATCTACTCCGTACAGCAGACAGACATGTTTTTAGTTTTCTGACGCGTCCTGCCGTTGTAAATTAGCCTGACTGGCTCCGAGCTGGACGCCGCACCACCTCAAGTCAAGTAAGTGTCCGAGGTTGCACCCACAGTGCAACTGCACCCTGGATTTGCGGCGAGGGTCTGCGGCGAACCTTGATTTTGGGCGGGTGTGCGCGACCGCTACGAACTCAATGCGACCTTCATTCACACCGTGCACAATATCTACCAGACTGGCTAATGTTGTTAGACATTGAATATGTGTATGCAGCATGCAGCCATGCAAATGCAATCGTCGGAGGGTAGATTCGAGACAAGTCCAAGTCCTGTCCATCATTCGACAAAATCACGAAAATGATCTGCATTACATGTCGCTGATCGATTAGAGTACCCCAGATGGCAGCAACCCAGAACCCATAGAGTACCCAAACTTCCGTACCGCGATATACCTGGCGAGAGCCGGGCGCACTTGGCACGAATCGAGATATATCAAATATCCATTACCATATCGCATCATATACCAACGCCGTCCACTCGGTACAGGCCCCCATTGTTTACTTGGCCTAACGGTGAATTTTCAAGATACTACTACAAGTATGGCACTTCAAGTGCCGGCTTTGCATCCACAGAATCCTGAACCCTTCTTTGGCAGGGACAACTCGAGAACTAACAAAGTGCTTCTTACGTATTTGGTATGCGGGCAACGATCTCAACGCCAGAGGCGGCCAGCCCCGAAAAGTGGCACTGCCTAGAAAACACGGTAAAGGTAATAACACGTATGGGATCAGCGGGTTAGCTGCAGTTAAAGAGCCAACAGCTTTGAAGGCTGTGACCGGTAGAGCATACTGACTCGGACATCTAATAGAGTATCATGAAGCCGCATGGCGTGAAGGCGACCATGCCCTGATATACTCATCAGCCAGAGTGGTATCAGAGAGGATCCGAATTTTCGAGACGCTGCATGTGTTTGAGGTCATTCTATCTACATAAACTGTCACATGAGATATGCAGAGGTGGAGGGGCATTTCATCGATGGCTGGGAGCCCATGAGCGAATGCAACTTGTACACCTAAAAATGAAGCAGAAGAGCAGGACGGCGCAGTGTTGCAGCCCATTAATGCTCATTACTCCTTTGAGTACGCACTCGCATGCCATGACCAAACCTTGGATCGTTCGTGGGCACACCACCAAGAATCAATTTCTTTTGACTTGATCAACCTCAAACAGACTTGTCAAACTGTCACGATACTGTCTGTCTCCCTGGATGGCCGTCGGCCCACCACTGTCGCGGACATGGGCGTGTGGCAGTGCAAGTCATTGCTGGGTGCTGTACGTACGTACAGTATGATCTAACTTTGGAACGGGTGCATGTTTTGTCAAGAACGAGAACATGAGCCTCGGACAAGAATGGAGAATGGAGAAGCAGCCGGCCTTCTGTCCACTCACGAAACGCACAAAATCAAGGCCTCGCTGGTTGGATGTCAAAGGAGGGACCCATTTCGCCGCTTCGTATTTCCCAGTAGGATGGGGCCGCCTAATGCCGAAAGGTCTGACTATTATGCACAAACACCAACTCGGATGGCCATTGGGAAAGGGCATGGAAAGAGCATGGTGTTGCCGACCGAGGTGGACAAGCGGAGGGGGGCAGCAGCAGGGCCAGAAGGAGGCTTATGTACGTGCGCCAGGGATCGTCTCAATTTCTTTCAGGGGTGTCTACTGGCTCGTCAAGGATCAGCCGCCTCAAAACCAGGCTGGGCTGGGTCTAGCTCAGCCAGGCGTTCCGCTGAGAGTGCGAGGGGTGCGACGAGCCCGCCAAGGTGAGCGTGCTGGCCGGCGAGTTCTGCGGCGAGTGCCACTAAGTGGACAGTAGAGAAAATAGGGAGGGAAGAAGCAAAGAAAAAAAAAATAGATACCAGGCAGCCCGACAGGTACATCACTACCCTTACGGGGGAACAACCAGATCGACGCTATGCCTCCAAAGCCGTGCGCTTATTTACCTTAATACTCTCATGCAAATATACTGTTTGGGTTTGGTGCAAATGCGCAGTTGTCCTAATCCGCCCGCCGTACCACATCAAAACGAGAACCCCGAACGCGGTATGCAGTCTGCTAGTTAGACCCGGCCCAGCCAAAGGGGACCAACTGCTGCTCTGTAACCTGGTGGTGATCTTTTTCTTGACTGCTGCTGTCGTGGGCAAAAGAGTGCGAGCGTTTCTAACTCTCCCTACACATTACATTGGCTTGGAAGTATCCTAGACGCCTTCCACCTTCTTCGCCTTTTCCTCTAGTTAGTCTATCGCCCTTCGACCTGCCTCACTCGCTTTGGCGGCCTAATACTCTATCGTTTCTTTAATCTCTTCATTCGTTTCTACTATCTCGGGTGCGATTCAGGAGGTGCATATTGGCTGTCTGTTGTTGCCCAGCGACGATCGTTTCCTACGCCTCTTAATCCGATCCCACGTCACACCACACACACATACACACAACCGACTTTCGTTCACCTCCAACCCAACCCGTTCGAACCCCAATCAGTTCATCGTAGGACGCCGCGAGTCAGTAATTCTCGGGGTGCCGTAGCTAAGAAGAGCACACGCTTTCGCTCTTGCTGTTTGCTGCTCTGCTAGCATCCAGTCCGGACCAGACATTCACCCACCACTCGTGCTTGTCCGCCAGGACAACACGGAGCCAGCGATAGCCCATCATGGCACACCAACAGGGCCGCATGTCCATGTACTCGGTGGCCTCGGAGGCTGGCAATGGAGGACGCGGAGCCGGTCAACAGCCTTCTCAGGTCTCGGCGACTACCCTCCTCAACGGCATCCACAACATCTACCTCTCGTCCCAGCCGTATCAGCTGGACGCCGGCACGAGTCTCGTGATCAATACCTGGCTCACTGCCCAACATGCAGGCCCAAACGGCCAGAGCGGAGCCACCGTCGACCAGGCTCTCGCGGCTAGAGCTTGGGAACATGCTCGCCGCCGTGCCGAGGACGGCTGTATAATCTTGGGGTAGGTCTGACAATTTTGTTCTACAATTAGATATACTTGCTAATCCCACTTAGGTCTCTGCACACATCCGCGCCTTCGGTTCTGTCTCCCTTCCTCTCGTCTCTTCCACTGACCGTGCCTACTGCCGTTCACACTGCTCTCGGGGTGATCCGGCCGTTTGTGGAATGTGTTACTCCCAACAACCATGCTACGGGTCGACATGCAGCTCTCGGGGTCACGCTCACGCTCAACTTGGCCGGTAACCTGACGGCGGCCTCGGTCGCGCTTTCCCAGGGAGGCATCGACACGTTCCGCGGACTTCTCAGCATCCCTTCGGAGCCAGGGCACCGGGCATTCGACGTCTTCTACTATCTTCTGACATCCGCATCCACCCCTGCGGAGCGGGAGTTCCTAGGCTTGAAACCAGCATCCGCATATACCTTGCTTGCACGATCCGGGACCTACGATCCGCCTTCCTATCTGCCAACTGCCGACGATGCTGCTGCCGCCGACGATTTCCGTGCCGCTCTGAAAGAAATCGGCATCAAGGGCGCGTCCCATCGCGACTTCATTTCTACCCTTGCTGGCCTGTTGAAGCTCGGAAATACCCTCGACTATGGCGTTGATGAGGAGTCTCTCGATGACATTTGTGAGGATGTCAGTGGCCTCCTGGGTCTCGACCCCGAGGTTCTGGCCAGACAATGCAGCACAGAGGACCGGAAAACACTAGTCGGAGGTCTCTACGAGGCACTGGTTGACTGGGTTATCTCTCGGGCAAATGAGGCAATCGAGCTTCAAATGAACCGGATCCGAGACGGAACCGAATCCGTCGACGGACGAGGTGTACGAACACCCACATCCAATGAGGACAACGGTGACACCGTCTGCATCACTGTTGTTGAGATGCCCGATCCGGCTCTCGGCAAGGCTGTTGCCATGCGTGGTATTTTCGACGATACTGCGGGCATCAACGCTGAGATGAAGGAGGACGGCGTGGATGTGACTGGCGCCGGAAGCTCCGTTCTGCGCGAGATGCAGAATGCCGTCTCGGACGTTGGCCCTGAGCTGGGCATTATGTCCGGTCCTGTAGGCAGAGAGCGGCAACATGAGCTCGAGAAGCGGGAAGTAGTCTTGGAGAAGGTCGGTCTTGCCAGCGAGGATGACGGCTTCCTGAAGAAGCTGCTGTTCCCGGTCGCTGGCCAAGGTATCAACCTTGGCCGAACTGGACGATTCGACCTGTCAGCTGTTTTGAACAGCAGCCGAGTCTGGTACCACCTATCTATCCATCCTACCGACGATTCCCCTTCCAGCTTGGCAGCCCTGCCGTCTGTTACGTCGGCCTGGTCTGCAGGCACCGTTTCGCGCCAGCTCCGAGCATGGAGACTGCCGGAATGGGCCAACCGCCGAAACAAGAACCTAGATTTCACTGCCGATTTTGATCTCGAGGAGTTCTCCCAGCGCTTTGCTCCCCTGGGCTGCCGCGATGGCCGCGACGGGATTGAAACTTGGATCCTCGAGCGTGGCTGGAGTAATGGCGAGGTCGTGGTCGGCAAGGAGCGTGTTTGGATGCGCGAGGGCGCATGGTGGGAGGCAGAGAGCATGCTTGACCTGAAGCCCGAGAACAACCTACCTGGCATGGTGAACATGAATAATATGGGCATGGAAACCGGGTATTCTAATACGGGCAGCAACTACTTTGGTGCCGGTGCCACGCCCCTCGATTACGGCTCCAATGGGAGCCGCGATCATATCATGCAACATGATCAGAACCAAAGCCAGATGTCTTTGGGATTCAACCCCATGGCAGCCGGCGCTCCTTCCATCGCCCCGAGCGGCCTCCGCAACGCCACCCCTGGTGACTATGGTCTTGGCCGCAAAGGCGACAGCCAGCGTGACCAAGTTTACTATACCGCAGAAGGTGAATTCATCAACAACCTGGACCCTGACTTGGCCGAGGGGAAGCATGTGGAGACGGTCGAGTCCACGCTCACTCGTCGACTCTGGGTTGGTCTTGTCTGGGCTCTTACATTCTGGATCCCGTCCCCTCTTCTCAGTTTTGTTGGACGCATGAAGCGGCCAGACGTCCGCCTGGCTTGGCGTGAAAAGTTGGTCTTGGTGTTCTTGATCATGCTTGCCAATGCCTTCATTCTCTTCTGGATTATTGGTTTCGGTCACCTGCTCTGTCCCAACTCTGATAAAGCATGGAGTCAAGAGGAAATCTCGACACACTTGGGTGAAGATGATTACTGGATCAGTCTTCGGGGTAAGGTCTACGACATGACGCCTTTCTACAGGCTGCAGCACAGTGACAGCAACATTCAAACCACCTCCGAGAACATGATGCCCTTCGCAGGCCAGAACCTCGACCCGTACTTTGTTCCTCCCCTGCCCCTGGTTTGCCCCGGCCTTGGCCTTTCCGACGAGACTCTTATGCCCAACACCACTGCCCCGGACCCATTGGGCAACCACATCAGCGGCAAGCTCCAACCAGACCCTCGCTCAAAGTTGGCTAACCCCAACTGGTACCGCGATACTTTCTTGCCCCGGATGAAGGACTACTACCATGGTGACGTTGTCTGGGATACCAAGAAGGTGACCGACGAAGGGCAAAAGTCGAACCACCCGTGGTTCATCTACGAAGATGCCATTTACGATCTCACTGACTACTTCCACACGCTCGACTTCATGAAGAACCAAGACAAGTACAAATTTTTGGACCCGCAACTCATGCAAATTGTCCAGAACCACCCGGGAGAGGACCTCACAGATTCGTGGCATAGTGCGATTACCAACGCAGGGGGCAATGCCACCGAATCTACCCGAATGGGCAACACCGTCAACTGCGTCAAGAACCTCTTCTACGTCGGTATTCCCGACTTCCGTTATTCCGCCAGATGCCAGGTTAACAACTACATCCTGTTGGCCTTCACTATTCTTCTCTGCGCGGTTATCGTGATCAAGTTTCTGTCTGCCCTCCAATTCGGCTCAAAGAGACAGCCCTCGCCTCAAGACAAGTTTGTTATCTGCCAGGTTCCCGCGTACACAGAAGGCGAAGACTCTCTCAGGAAGGCTCTGGACTCGCTCACTGCGCTTCAGTACGATAACAAGCGTAAACTGATCTGCGTCATTTGCGATGGTGTTATCGTTGGACAGGGCAATGACCGGCCAACGCCCAAGATTGTACTGGACATCTTGGGGGTTGACCCAAGGTTGATCCTCCGGCGTTACCCTTCAAGTCGATTGGAACTGGCGCCGAACAGCTTAACTACGGAAAGGTCTATTCGGGTCTATACGAGTTCGAAGGCAATGTTGTCCCGTATATCGTCATTGTCAAGGTCGGCAAGGAGTCGGAGCAAAGCAAGTCTAAGCCTGGTAACCGTGGTAAGCGTGATTCGCAGATTCTGCTGATGAGCTTCCTGAACCGCGTCCATCACCGAGCCCCCATGAACCCTCTCGAGCTTGAAATCTTCCACCAGATCAACAACATCATCGGTGTTGATCCTGAGCTGTACGAGTACCTGATGATGGTTGATGCCGATACTTGCGTTCGCGAGGACTCTCTCAACCGTCTGGTCGCCGCATGTGCAAACAATGCCAAGATTGCTGGTATCTGTGGCGAGACTGGTCTGCAAAACGAAGAGCGTTCGTGGTGGAGTATGATCCAGGTCTACGAATACTTCATCTCCCATCATTTGGCAAAGGCTTTCGAATCGCTCTTTGGTAGTGTTACTTGTCTTCCTGGATGGTTAGTATTACCACATGATTCTTTAATTCTCAGTCCATCCTGATGCTAACATTCCACCAGTTTCACCATGTACCGTCTTCGAACTGCCGACAAGGGCAAGCCGCTCATCATCTCGGACGCCGTTATCAAGGATTACAGCATTTGCAACGTTGACACGCTCCACAAGAAGAACCTGCTGTCCCTTGGAGAGGATCGATACCTGACGACCATTATGATCAAGCACTTCCCCTACATGGCGTATAAGTTCATTTCCGATGCTTACTGCGAGACCGCTGCCCCTGACGAGTGGAGCGTTCTTCTGTCGCAGAGACGCCGATGGATTAACTCAACCATTCACAACTTGGCCGAACTCATGATGGTCCAGAACATGTGTGGTTTCTGTTGTTTCTCGATGCGATTCGTCGTCTTTATCGATCTCACGGGAACAATCATCCTGCCGGCTACCACCATCTACATCGGATACCTTATTTACCGCGTGGCGACTCACCAGGGTCAATTCCCCATGTTCTCGATTGTCATGATTGGTGCCGTCTATGGTCTCCAGGCACTCATCTTTATCCTCAAGCGCCGCTGGCAACACGTATGTTGTTTCTCTAACGTTACCCTATCCCTTCTTCGCGTGAATTTACTAATCTTTTCAACCTTTAGATTGGATGGATGATCATCTACCTACTGGCTTTCCCCATTTACAGTTTCATCCTGCCCATCTTCTCCTTCTGGCACCAGGACGATTTCAGTTGGGGTAACACCCGTGTCGTCATTGGGGAGAAGGGAGACAAGCGTGTCGTGGCTGTGGATGACGAGAAGTTTGTTCCTTCCAGCATCCCGCTGCAGAGATGGGACGACTATGCCATGATGAACAACCTGCCTGGCCGTCGTGGTGCGCAAGCCGAAAAGGCCGATTACGGCACGCCTTTCGGTGACAGCTACGAGATGGATGAGATCAAGAGCGTGTACTCGTCAGTCCGGCAACCCAGTGTCTTCACTGGACTGCAGGGCAACGGCCGCGCAGGATCCACCTACATGCCGCCTACTTCGCAGTCGCCTGCGCCGCATGGCCGCAGCACACCTTTCGCGCCGTATAGCGATCAGCCGAACCTGATGCACCGCCAGTCGACTGCTTCGTTCGGTGATATCCAACGAATGGCGAGCCCGTACCAAGACAGGCCTTCCATGACCAACCTCCGTAGTGTGGCCAACGCCTCGCCCATGCCCGGGCAACACATGCACCGTCAATCGCAGGCCACGCTGGGCTACAGCGGAGGCCACAGGTCGGCCTTGGGTCACCACGGTGGCAACCAGAGCACGGCATCATTTGACTTCCAGCGCGGCACTGCTGGTCCTGATGATGGCATGATTCTTGACGCCATCCAAGGCGTGCTGAGAGAAGTCGATCTCGACACGGTGACCAAGAAGCAAGTACGTGCCTTGGTGGAACAGAGGCTCCAGACGGAGCTGGTGGGCGAGAGGAGGACGTACATGGACAAGCAGATTGACAACGAGCTTGCCAACATGTAAGTGGCGAAGTTGTCAGTCTGTGTGTCGAAAGGGGTTGGGGGTGTATATAAAGACTACATGTAGATCTAATGGTGATGTTTGCGGAAGCGCGTACGGATCTGGACAGTGGGATTTACAAAACTCGGGCGGGCGTTGGCAAGATGATTTGAAACTCCTTTTACTATCTATCTCTATCTCCTTATGAAAAAATGTGTGTTGTTTACACGAGCAGCAAGGACACGGACATAATTGCAGTTTCGGGTAGTACCCGGAGCAGCAGCAGATCTTGATGGATCAGAAGGTATAGCCTACATACATGTTACTATCACGGTCTCTCTTGGCTACGTTGAAAGAAATATTACATCACATTAATACAGAGTTCGATATGATCCATGCAGTATTGTAGCAAACATTCGTCACGGATGCATTGGATATTACCATCATGAACAGGCAGTCACATGGCGTGGGGAGCGTGTGATGGATTACGCTTATCTCGGGCTCCATTGGTTCCGATAAGGGAACAAAATGCACAGTGACGTGGGGGTATGATTTAGCGGGATGGAATGCCTAGAACCTAGGTAGGAAAGTACCTATTCAAGTCGGTTAGATGCTGCACGTAGGTATTTGCATTTGCGTTGGAAGTCAGCAGCGAGCCTTCTCTGGATGACTGAGAGCGACATGACATTGCCAATTACCGACGCCGACACCGACTTTTCCATCCCAGGCACAGGTCAACCCCGCAAACAGCCAATTGACATTGACTCCAGGTCATGATCAATGCCTCTAGCAACGGCCAGGGCTCTTGACGGAATCCGTGTTTCTCTTCCTCTGCCACAACGCAATGCCACCATGAAGGCCCTGTACAGGCCCTTGGGCCGTTTGAGAAGCACGACTCCGACTGCTGCGACCACGGCGCTGCCCTACTACTCGGCGCGGACGGCCGCCGCCTCGTTCTATTCCACCTCGGCCAATGTCTCGCCGCCGCAGAAATGGTCTCATCCCCCCAGCACCGCCGCCGTGACCGACGACGAGATCGTCGACCTCAGCAACAAGCACCAGCACTCCCTGAGTCTGGCCGACCTGGTCAAGCATGGCCGCCCGCCCCTGTCGAGCGAGGCCCTCTTCCAGTCCGCCAACTTCACCCTGAGCCTGCTGCCCATCCGGCTGGCTCGACGGATACAGGCCCTGCGCAACCTGCCCTTCATTGTCGTGTCTAACCCCAACATCAGCAAGATCTACAACAACTACCTGCACTCGCTCTCCACGCTGCTCCCGTGGAAGCACCGCACCATTGCGAACCTCGACGCCGAGATCCGTTTTACCTCGGTCCTGGCCGAGCTCGTCGCAACCCACCAGGACACCATCCCCATCCTCGCCAAGGGCTTCCTCGAGTGCCGCCGCTACATCTCCCGAATGAGGTCACGCGCTTCCTGGACGAGCACCTGCGCGCCCGCATCGGCACCCGCCTGATCGCCGAGCAGCACATTGCCCTGCACTACAGCTCCGCGCCGCACTTCGACCCGGCCTCGAGCCCGACGCCCTGCCCGAGCACCCCAGCTACATCGGCGTCATCGACACGGCGCTGTGCCCGGCGCAGGTGGTGGACTCGTGCGCCAACTGGGTGGCCGAGCTGTGCGAGCTCAAGTACGGCGTGCGCCCGCACTGGGTCATCGACGGCGAGCCCGACACGCAGTTCGCCTACGTGCCCATGCACCTCGAGTACATCATCACGGAGCTGCTCAAGAACGCGTTCCGGGCCACGGTCGAGACGCGCCGCAACCGCGAGCCCGTCGTCATCACCATTGCCCCTGAGCCGCCCGACGCGGGCCCGCCGCGGGTGACGCTGCGCCCGCCCGCCGAGGACATGGGCGCCTTCCGCAGCGAGGACATCAAGCCCCTCGACGACAACGCCCCGGGGGTCACGATCCGCATCCGGGACCGCGGCGGCGGCATCTCGCCCGAGGTGCTGCCCAACGTCTGGAGCTACAGCTTCACGACGTTTTCCGACTACGACGAGGTGCCCGGCGGCGGCAGCAGCGAGCTGGGCGGCGGCATGATGGGCTCCGAGGCCCTCAACCTCATCTCGGGGGCCAACGGCGGGGGCAGCTCCATCGCGGGGCTGGGGTACGGCTTGCCGCTGAGCCGGGCCTACGCCGAGTACTTTGGCGGCGGCATCAACGTGCAGAGCCTCCACGGCTGGGGTACGGATGTGTATCTCCGACTTAAGGGCGTCGGTAAGATCCAATGACGATGAAAGTACTGTCTGTCTGTGCCCCCCTGAACCCCCCGCCGCGGCTTAACGCCTCCCCTTTTCGATTTTCTCTATTGGGTCTTTTCAGAACTGGGGCGAGGAAGGAAGGGAACGAAGAAAAAGGAAGGAAGGAAAATCGCATGGCGTTTTGATATTATATGGGAATGGTGATTCGGCATCCCCATACACGGCTGCTCCTGTTATGGAATAGAGAGAGCATGGCGAAAACCAGATCAGGTAGTTCTAATATTATCATTGGGACATTTAATTGTTTTTCAAGGATAGTCTCTCAAGAGCAACCGTTGATGTCGAGCTTGTGTAATGCATCGATTATGTAACAAAATATGACTTCTATGCATATTCAGAGACGGAGCATGGCCCATTAGAAGACCTTGCGTCGATTTGGAGGCTAGGGGCTTTGTGGTTGTACGAATCCGACAGAGCTGAGCGACCCTTCGATCCGGTCATGTTTGGCTAAATAATAAATATACTCTATGTTATATGGAAATGTACCACAAGCTGAACAAGTGTTCCACCTGAAATATCCCAATTTGCTACCTGATGCGAAGTAGTAGATCGATTGCCAAGATCCCAGCGACCTTGTATTGCCGTGTCATGACGAAAACGAACGCCTGTAGTTGAACTCGGTCCACACATCATATGCAATGCCATGTAGCATATATACATGAGCCAGGCCGGGTTTAATCCAGGGAAATCCAGTCATCCTATATCCCTATCTAAGGTGGTAGACAAAGATAATCCGAATATGTGCTTCTTATATGATACGATTTCCCCCTATATATAGTACTTAATCTTAATATTGAAGGGGAATAGCTCAACGCCGGTTATCGATTAAGATACCGGGTTAACGTCACGGCGAAAAATACAGGTATTATCTATCCACTATCATGGTGTTGACATGAATCAGTGAGTATCTTCAGTAATGCTTTTACAACGTAGGATCGGTCTTGGTTGCTGTACTTTCATCACTGGACAGGACAGTATCCAAAGTCCGTGGGCTCTGTTAGCCCTTATATTCGTTGACATTCAGTTGGTCCAAGTAATGCACACTAATTCGGGAATTATCCATGCTCGAAGACCAAGCCGGATAGTTAGGAGAAGTCTGAGAGAGGTCACACGCGAGTATGTAGTCAGGGACATGCTTATGTATGATAGTAGTTGAATGCCAATCTTTGTTCAAGAACCCGGTAGGCAAAAATGCCCCCGCATACACTCCCCGGAGGATGGAGAGAGATCATATTACAAAACTGTTACGTCAAAGTGTCAAAGTCAGGTCTATCGTATCCGTTCCTCAGGCCTTTTGGGTGTGCCATTGCCCATGTCCATATCCGTTATCCCTATTCCCAATCATGTCGATATCCACAACAAATGGATCGAAAGTAAATGTGCACATGAACGCCTATGGTCGCCTGAACCGATTATCTCAGCTTACAGGCTCAGGGACCATTCCATTTCCCCTCTAAAACGCTGTGAGGGCGACAATGATAGCAGCGACAAGCGCGCCGTAAGCACCGGACTGCATGTCAGACGCCGCAGCGCTGGTGCCGGGGACCTGGGTGGGGCTGGGCGAGCCAGTGGTGACGGTGCTGTTAGAACCATAGCTACCAGCACCGGAACCAGAGCCGAAGCCCGAGCTAGGACTGGCTGATCCATAGTTTCCGCCGCTGCCGCTGCCCGAGCCACTGCCCGAGCCACTGCCACCTCCGGAGCTGCTGCCAGGGCCACCAGTGCTGCCGGGTTGGTAGCGCTAACGGTCACACTCACGGAACCAGTAGCCGAGGCCTCCAGGCTCAGCTGCGAAGACTGGACGCTGCCACCAATGCCGGGGCTGCCACCGGTGCTACCAGTGGCCGAGGCCGAAGGTCCACCGACAGCCGTCGACATGGTGGTGCTCTGAGACGCAGAGGCTGAAGAGCTGGACTGGACGTTGGAGCACGAGAGGTCGAACAGGGGCTTGCCGTTCAGGTCGTTGCCGAGCAGGCCAAAGGCTGGGTTGGGTGTGTCGGGGCGGCATCCTGCAGGGTGTACCACCACGTGTTCACGTTGCCGAAGAGCTTGCCGCAGCCGACCGTGTCCCAGTACTGCTTGGCATTCTCTGTCGAGGGCACGGCTTGGCCGACAGTCTTGCCACTAACAGGCCAGCCTGCGAGACAGACAGTAGTATTAGTATTCGTATCCGAGAAAGCATGCCTACGCCCAGGTGTTGTCCTCATGGGATCACAAGCAAACGGGAGATGCGAACGTACCAGTTTCGGTGACCCAGACTGGCTTTCCGCCAGCGGCCGCCTGTGTCTGACCCAGAGCATCGTCAAAGAGGGGGAGACCCTGCGCAATGGGGTTTTCCATGGTATCTTGGAAGTATGGGTAAGCGTCGGTGCCGAGCCAGTCGCAGGCATCGGCGACGGCCTTGTTGGAACCATTGGCCCAAGCAGTCCAAGTGTCGACGTGACCAATAGGGGCCTTGAGGCTTGTGCCCGAGATCAACTTCTTAACCTCGCTGATGTAGTTGGCAATCACTTCAGGGTTGACACCTGGGTTCTCGCCATTCTTCTGGCCCATGCTAAGAGCGTGTCATGGTTAGCCAAGGCCCTGAGAAAGTTGGTATTGACCAGTCGTAGTAGGTACTTACGCGCTGTTTCGGTACAGGTCCTCGGAGCCCACAGAGATGCCCTCGACAATGCTGGTGAAGGCGTCGCCGTATGTGTCGATGGCCGACTTGAGGGCCGTCAGCTCGTTGCCGAAGGTGGTATCTCCGGCAGAGGCCCAAAGCCCCAGCAGCAGTGACGTCTTGGTGTTGATGGCCGCCTGGATGGCCGAGATGGGCGAGTTGGCTGTGCCGCCCTGGACCATGGTGTACAGACGAGCCGAGGTGAAGCCGGGAGCGCCGGCCAACTTCTGGGCAGCCGTGAACTCGGCCTCGAAGTCCGACTGCTGCTTGGCCGCACCGTTGGTGAAGGTGCTTCCGTAGTTGAAGCCCTTGGTGGCGGCAGAGGCCCCTGCGGCCAGTGCCAAGATCCCGCCAGTGACACGCATATTGGCGATAGGTAGATGAGTCGAGGATAGGTAGTTATTAGAGGGCAGGCAAAGTTCCTTCCAAAGAACAAGAGGGTTGTACTAGGAGTGCTGCTGAGGTTCAATTGCTGAGACTATGTAGGTGGAAGTAGGTAATATAGAAGAAAGCCCCAAAGGACGGTTTTACAACGAGAGACAAAGCGAGCGAGCGGCAAAAAAGTAGTTGATAATGTAGGTATTAAGAAGAAGAAGGATTGCAAAGTAGCAACCAACAAGCGAGTGTATATCACGACAGGTCTGCGTAGGAAACCCAAACAGACGATGTGGTGTGACTAGAGGAGAGTGGGATGGAAGGAAAGGAGACGGAGAAGGGGGAGAGGGAAGTCATTACGCAGTCAAGACCTACCCGGCACGCAGTCCGTATTTTGTTGATTTCCCCTTCCCATTCAGGGCATGTACGTACGGGATGGATGGAATGGGTGCGCGCGTCTAGCTTGGCCCTCCCTTCTCGGCTGGACCTGACCTCCAGTGTCTAACGTCTTTTTTCTCTCCTTTCCTTGGGTATGTGTGTGTACCTGAACCGACAGCCGATGACTACTACATAAAACTGATACGTAGTAGGTACGAAGGCTAGAGTGCTGACCGGGGCTTGTCATGACTGAACTTTGGATGTATCGTTACGTTACGCTTCGTTTTTTTATTCTCATTCCCACCCCCTGCATCTTGCTTCTCGCTTCTCTGATGGGTGTGTGTGCCTGTGCGTGCGTGGCAGTCAGTCAGCCAGCAAGGTCCAGATGTCTGTGGCTTACTTTTAGCTAACATAGGTAAGTAGAATCAGACAGCCAGCCGTAGTAGGCAAGTGCGTAGGTACACACCCTTGTTCCTGTCCTGACAAGGACCGGGTTTTGTTGAGATCGGACCAATGACGCTGAGCCGTCTGATGTTTGTCCCTTGTCATTCTTGCTCATTCGGGTCAACCTTCGTGTTTCCCGCCTTTGGGGGTGTTCTCTCCCGCGAATGCCAATTTTTACTTTGGGTTTAGTTCCTTCCCGACACGGGGTGGTATGGGATTTAAATGATTAGGTCGATGGAATAATCCATTCATCAGCTGAGTGTTGTGACCGATTATGCCCTGCAGTACCGCGTAGGTAGTAATTGGAAGTGATGATGGATGACCTGTCGATTTCGGTTGTACAGGCGGATGCCCGGAACATACCTACGCGAATGGTTAGGTATGTATTCAAGCGCCTGCTGCTGACCTCCAACCTCGTATTCTCCGTCCACACCATTCCCTGATGCTACTGCTACTCTACTGCTGCCGCTACCGCACGCATCGTTTTCATGCGAATCAATACTTTTATGTAAAAGGGTCAACGTAAAGGACGCAAAAGCTACTGCCACTGTTACCTGCTTCCGCTGCTAATCCAGGCACCAAGCTAGTGCATGTCCGTTCGATGTCTTTCCTTGAGAATCAGAACCAGAAAAAAGGAGGAGGAAGAAGAACGAAAGAAGGAAAAAGGAACCAGAGTCATCGCTCCCTCTCCCTGCCTGGTGGCGTTCCTCGACTGGCTTGTTCCTGCATCTAACTTCATGCAGGCCGAGACACCTCTTGCATGCCGGCCACTAGCAACGTACATGACGGTAAGCAGACGCCACGGCCCCGAATGACCCAGCCCAACTGCCAACTCTTGTGTAATTGCTGTCTCATACGTGACGCTCAGCCCAGCTGGGGGGCCGCCGTGGCTTCAAGCCACGGCACACTCTTCATTTTGCATTCATGTTATGTTTGGACGAGTAATACCTCTCAAAAGTATTACAGTCTTGTTGGAACACTGATGGTCAGTCATAGTTGAGTGAAAACGTAGTTAACCTCCTGCGACAGAGTTACTAGTACAAAACCTCCCATGGGCTTCAGTAGTGACCATGGCTGTAAAGAGTCCGAAGCCTCAACGCGTGCTGGCGTGCTAAACAAAGCCGCGAATGCCCCGGATACCCCCGACTTCTTCCTGTCCTTACTCCTGCTGCTGTCCCTCCTGTCCTTCCGTAGAATGTTTTGAACGCTGCCTACAAGCCGCGAGTTAGAGGTTATTTTCTTCCAGATCTTCATGATGCGCTGTGACGCACCTCTTCCGTAGTGACGTTCCCCTGTGGGACTGCCCCTGCCAGTAAAGTCGGACCCTTCGGCAAGAGATGGCGTAGATGACCGGGCGACTGGGTGCCCATGTGTAACGAGGAGCTGTAAGGCTCCAGAGGCTCCGTGGTGCTCAGTATCGGCATCGTAATTCTCCGGGTCCGACCCACGATGCTGTCGGTTGCGGTAACTCACAGGGCTGCCTGAATCCACCGAGTAGCAGACTGGCATGCCTGTGTCGGGCGATGTCGGACGTGGGAACTCGGCTGAAGACCGATGAGGGATCTGTGATTGCAACTCCAGGATGGTTCCGTTCAGAGCGGCGTTTTTGCTTGTCAGGTCAGCAATTCGTCTCTTCAACTCCTCTTGTTGAGCCCTGCTCGCAGCCATCATGCTCTCGACTGGGACTTGAGCCCGTCCGCTTTCTTTCGGACCCGCTCTTGAGGGCATCTTGCAGTTTCGTGTTCAGCACCACAATCTGAGACTTGTAAAGATCATGAGCCTGCTGTATCTCGACGTCACGGGCTTTGAGCTTCATCTCTAGCATCTCGGCCTCCTATCGGCTTTGCTCCCGCCATGGCAGCTTGTCGCTCATTTCTCCTGGGCTTGGTAGTTGCGCTCAGAGACGGTCAACCGCTCAACTTCTTTCTTCAAGTGCTCCAGCTCGCTCGCGTCTGCTTCGACTGACTGGACCCCTGTTTCCAGCCAAGTTCTCTCGTCTCTGCTTCGGAGACGAGAACGCGAAGCTTATCAGTCTCGACCTTGATCACCTCCAAGTCCGCATAAGACTGTCTCGTTCTGCGTTCCACTTTCTTTGTTCTTCCCGAAGAACACGCAGCTTGGAAGACAGATCTGCCTCCCATTTCTTAGCAAGTGCGACTCCGCTCTGAATCCTTCTTTGTCTGAACCTCGATCTTCTTCGCCTCCTCCAGCCTTGCTTTAGCTGCCGTGTGGCGAGGATGTTTTGCGCTTCAGCTTCGGAAGCCGCCTCCCTGACTAGCCTGCTTCGCTCGCCCATATGTGTTAAGTGCTGTGTTGTTTCATGAAACGTTCAAACGCCAAGTCGTTGTGAAGTAATGATTTGCCGATAGAGGTGGTAGTATTGTTGTTCATCGTTAACGGCTGTTGTAGACACGGGAGTGCTGGTATATTGAGTAGTCCCATGGGTCAAAGCCCCGGCCTCCTCCGAGTTGGACTCTTGCTGGCTCAAGCTAGTGACGGACGCTGTCGTTAGCCAGCTCCGAGTTGGACTCTTGCTGGCTCAAAGCTAGTGACGGGACGCTGTCGTTAGCCAGCGATTGGTGCAACTCTGACTTGATAGCCTTGTTCGAGTTGATCATGTCCTGCAAATGCGTCTGTGAACCAAAGGAGGTCAGCTGCGCCTGTAATGCTGGGCTATCACCACCCCTATTTGACGGCCTTGCGCTCGAACCGTCATGCAGAGAATGACGGCTACTCTGGGACGACTGGCGGATTATTGTAGGGTAAGAGCGACCACTGGTGGGCGACTCGACGAACGCCGTCTGCGAGCTCTCTCGTTGCGGCCCACCAAGACTCGAGTTCGCCCTGGAGAGAGACGTGCTTAGAAGAGCATGATCCTGCGCGTCCTTCTCAAAGTCACCTCTTGCCGAGGGGTTTCGGACGCCAGGCTGGCCGAACGGCATGTCGGTCTCGCCTTCCATGTCGATGGAATGACGCAGGGCTATGCAGTTCGCCACAACCTCCGCGGCTCACTCTTGATCCACCTACCAAAGTCGGTCTTCTCAGAGTCAATAGTCAGAGTGTAGAAGTTCTCGTGCAGCAAGTGGCACTGGCGGAACGGTTCCGAGGCATGTCTGATCTCTGTGGGTTGCACCTCTATGTCGTCTGAGTCCGGAGCATCCGCATGACGAAGATAGCGCTGAGGCTTCCGAATGTAGTCCATGAAGTTGATAGGATATAGCCCGTAGATGGTAAAGTAGTTCAGAAGCTGGGGTATAGTTCTCTCCTCGATTTCTGGCGCATACGACATCTTTTGCCACCCCGTCGCACTTGGGGACATTCTCTGTTCGGCGTGGGCACTGACTCCTAGCTCGATGGCAGAGAGCTCACGCTCCCAAAATAGTATCCGGGCATATACGTTGAACAGGGTGGACAAGTGAGGGACTAACGAGGACGGCATATGCGGCAAGATCATGGTCAATACCGTCAGGGCCAGAGTCACCACAGTTGTAGACGTATCTAGTTGAAGAATGTTGATCAAGGTCCCAAAGATGGGGGTTTGTAGGATTTGGTGAAGGTGAGGCGGCTGGCTCTGTATATAGTCGCCCATCAAGTTCAGCGCGTGGGGTCGCCATTTCTTGTCCACCATGTATTTGTCCAGGAGGCCCATGAAATCCCGCGGGTGTCTTTTCCCGTAGATGATCAATACCCCCGCAGTTGCTTTTCCTTGAAGACTGCAAGACCCGCGTCCGCCGTTATAGCGGAACAACGGTCTTGCACCCAGAAAGCCATGACTTTTTCCGCCAAAGCGACTGCGGCGCCAGCAACGGGATCCTCCGCGCTGTCTCCATCATCCGAGGTCAGGACGTCCAGGAACAGTTTTTGAGCCTCCGACGCCAGATCCTTCTCCTGGTTGAGCAGGTCCAGCATTGGCAGAAGCTGTTCCCACCATTGTATGATCTTTGCCGGTCCGATCAGCGGCCTCAATCGGCGCAGGATGTTGAGGAAGGGCCCGTAGCGGGCCTGGGTGCCTTTGACATCCTTCTGGTATATGGCGATGAGGTCATCGTTGAGCCTGTCGGCGACGCTCTCGTCAAACTTTTCATGCTTCTCGAGGTAGCCTTCGATGATCTCGATGAGGTCGTCGGGGAGGGGTAATCGTGCGGTGGGTATGAAGGAGCTGATGGCTTTGGACAGCTCCTTGAAGGACCTGATATCGAGCGAGAAGGTGTCAGTTCGTGGCGCTTGAGGGTCTGCGTGCGACAGATGGCTAATGCCGATTAAGGTACACTTACGGAGCTGACGCCATATTGGCAGTGCGACTTGGGTGGGATAGGTGCCAATCACCGTCAGGGAAGTCAGGCTCGGGTGGAGCCCGGGGTCGCCCTTCGCGGGGACCAACGGATAATAGCGGGTTAAAGAATGTATCACCACCAAACCCCGGCCCCCTACTGACTGCATCATACATATCTATCGGTGGTAGGCATCATGATGTCTTGTCAAAGTAATATTTCTTCTCTCCTGCGCTCTGAACTTTTAGAGAACGGTGTTAGCCTGGTTTTGCCTGGATCTATCCCCATTGAATATCAAGTTACTACATTCCATCATCTCCCTACTGACCCAATATTTTTTCACAATTGTAAGCGTCTACAAATGTCGTCCAGTCGCCAACAGCAATCATATGCGGCATATCTCCAATATGAATATCCCATTCCATTCCGATATGCTAATCCCCTTTTATTGTCCCAAAAGAAGCAGAGAGACATCTTGGATAAAATGATCCTGATGCTCAGAATTTGGTATTCATAATATCCTATGCATGGCATAGAAGTACTTCACCCTATGGACATACAGCTGTTATACGTTAAGGGCTTGAGAAACATGTAAGCCGCAGACTGCTATTCTGTCTGGGGAAATTCTCAACGGAAACACCATGACCCTAAAGACATTCACGGACTTCATACACTCTCCCTGCCCATTTTTCTAGTCTCTAAACTACTGAACAGCCACTTCCTCCGCCTTGATTACTTACCTACCTAACCATCACCCACGTTAGGGTTCCAGCAGATACGCAAGGACATCGGCTCGAGAAAAGATGATCTAAGTGGCTGGCAGCCATGTAAGTGTGGAAAAGATGGTCCAACGGTCAGGGTAGACGCTGGATCAAGGACGGGGACTTAGATGTCCATCTTCACACATAACCCCCAAGCCCTTGTATGCCTTTCCACCACTTGCTGTGGCTTGTCAGAGGTATCATCGCCATCATATCAGGTTAGCCTCTGTTGTTGATATTCCCCAGGTTGTTTGGCCTGTGATTCATTTGCCCTTTCCGGCATACATGATTCTTGGAGGGTACTCATTTGCTAATAGCGCTACAGGACTGAAAGTACTGCAGGTAAGTTTATGTGTATATTCAGTCTTGAAGGCACGCCGGTGATTAAGTTACTGGTGATAGCCCTTCCTCAGCCCCCATTGTGTAACCAAGGGATGATTGGCTCTGATGAACTATTATGAGCCTCCGGCTCTCTACTGTCGATGACTATGTTGATTATGGATGATTCAATAGCTCAATAGCTCGTATACAATTACAGTAGTAAACAGAAAATACATTCCAGAATATAAAATATAATATGATGTCTGAGATGCTGGAGTTGTTAAACAGTGAAGTGATTCCAATACTAGCTGACTTTAGGTGTACAAGCTGACCTTCACGATGTTTGGAGTAGTGCGGGGACATCCGACGAATTCTGGAGAATCAGCCCCCCTCGACAGCCCCCAATCACCAATAGCTCGTCCGTGGCACCGAGTCCTGTTCTCCCGACGGATGTATGCAGCTCCGATAATTTCCAGATAATATCAAGTGACTGCTTTTTGCGGTACTTACGGAAGAACTCGTAATACCTGTGGGCGTGAACCTGCTGTTACCGTGGCAGGTATCTGCCCATTGTCGGTCCATGGTCTTAGCAAATCGGCCGATGTTGCTCAGTGGCCCGTTGGACGGTTGAGCCACTGGGCACTGCATTGTGGGGCGCTCAGGTAAGACTGACCATCAGGCCCCAGGGGGGCTGCCAGAAAATCGCGGGGAAGGGGCTGCCAATACTGGGGGGAAGCTACCGGCCCTAGTAGCTTCAAGCTGGCAGCTGGGGGGAGCTTTTGCATGTACCTAATATCGCATTGCGTCCCTCGAGACGGCTGCCCAAAAGGTTCGGGTAGTTCAAGTGTCATGGCATCTCTTATTAGGAGGCTTTAGGATGGTCAAAACAGCATATCTAAACTCGTTGAGACTGTAGGCAATGCGTGGCATCTCCTGCTTCTCTGGTTGTACGTGTCGATGGAGGGGCAGCGAAGGGGGGCCCTATGGCAAAAGCTGGGTGGTTTCTTGACCATATCCGTGAATGTTTCATCGGTACATGTGCGCATCTCGTGACCACCTGATGATGGGATGTCTGGAGGGCCAATTACGTCGCCAGACACCGAACCCCTCCTTCGAGCGAAAGCCAATCATCTGCCCTCTTGACCCCCAGATCAATTGAAGAAACCCTCGCTCCAGGGCTTCTTCTTAATAGTCAACCTGTTGTTTGTTTCCCTTCCTTCCTACAAAGGCTTGTTACATCCTCAAGCTCTCATCTCAAGGAACAAAGCACCTCCTCCTACCCAATCCCATTACCACCACCACCATCGTCACCACCTCGATCAGTTCCGTCCTGATCAGAACCCAACTGCAATCTCCTCCGTCCAGTGTCACACTCGACTCTGCCCTGCTACCCATCCTCGACACCAACACTATAGTCCATCTCACGTCATTTTGTCGCGACCATGGCAGCCAACAAGTCCTCGGCCATCAGTGATGAGCCTATCGAAGTACTTTTCGTCCTGCAGAGAAGTTCAACCTCTTGGACTTCGCTGGCCCCTACGAGTAAGTTGTCCCAAGAAGGAATTTTTCACTACGAGTCAGACTGGAATTGGTAGATTATATGGTGTCAAAAGAAGCTTGCTAACATTCGTTACTAGGGCCTTGACCTGGGCACAGCATAACAAAGATGACCCTTGTAAGCCAATGTTCCACGCCTTGCTTTGATAGCTACCCCCAACGTCAAGAAGCAGCAACTAATCATATCTCGTTTCCTGTAGCAACCAAGGCATTCGGGTGCACTATTGCCGGCGCCGAGCCCAAGGTTCTGTCTGAACAGCGCCATGGTTGGCTCCCAGATCACCTACAAGGAGGCTTACGAGCGACTCAACGACTTCGATGTCGTTGTCATTGTCGGCGGCGACAGCGATCACATCCTGAACTCCAAGGCTGAGCCCTTGGGCATCATCAAGGCCTATTGAGAGCTGCAGGAAGGACTCTGCCCGCGAGCGTACGCTCCTGTCAATCTGCACTGGAGCCCTCTACCTTGCCGAAGCAGGTGCTTTCGGGCTTGAGTGCGACTACCCACCCCGACTACATGACCGCTTTCGAGAACCTCTGCAGCCACTCCTCTGTCCGTGATGGTCAGGAGAGAACCGATGTGGGATGAGGAGGCCCGCTACGTGGTCAACAACCTTCGCTTCGAAATTGGCGAGGAGGATGAGAACCCCTACATCCGCCGCAAGTCCGATGCCCAAGACACACGACGCCCCTCCAACGCTCGGTAAGTTCAAATCCTATCAAATTATCTAGCGTCACTTCTTCATCTAACAATTACGCACAGAAAGGGAAGCATGTCTTTCAAGAGCCAGGGCCGCCGTGAGTCCATTGTCCGCCGCGCCGCGATGCGCCTAGGTGGACTTCGGGTAATCACGAGTGGGGGAGTAACTGCTGGCATAGATGCAACTCTGTATCTTGTCAGCATCATGGTGGGGATGAGGATTGCGCCAATGAGGTTGCTCGCGTCTTGCAGCACAACTGGGTCAAGGGCAAGGTCGTTGACGGTCTCGATGTTTAGAGGCTTATAGATATTGGGAAACTGTAAAGCAGAGTAAAGGCATACTCTCGCATGTAGATCACGGATAGATCAGGGTAGACCAGGAAGGTCCAGGATCGTTGACGGAAATCGTCGGATATCACTTGCTTGTAAAACAGACAAAAAACAACATTTCATCTTAAACTGCCCAGCGAAAGGAATTGAGATCCATTCAGTATCACTTTGACCAAGACCAACTGACGTTGAGACGGGCCACCCCAGGCTGCCAGGCTCAGATTTCCATGTTGTTGTTGGTGGGGTAATAGTAGGGGTAGCTCGGTGGCTCCAGGCTCAATTGGTCTAACCGTTTCCCGTGTAGCGCGGTCTTGCAGGCACTCACTGGTTGTCAATTGACCGTGGGGCCGGATTTTCAGTGGCCGTGCCTCCGATATTGAAGCTCGAATTTCTGTCTGGCTGATGTCGCATGAGAGAAGCTTGAAGGGATCCTGAGATATCGCAATACCTGCCACTCCAGACACAATGGGCGGCAGCAGCAGCATCTAAGCCGTTCAAGACGGGTTTAAAGCAGGTTTACTTGTAAGTCGTCAAATACCGGCCCAGCCCGCGATCCAACAAGGAGGACATGTCTGACCGTGAAGCAAAGGCCCGACCATGTAATCACATTCTGCCGGCCGACCCGTCAATCGACACTGCCGCAGTTCGCGACCTTCAAGGTGCCGCTGCACTTCAACAAGCTCGACATGCGCGACTACCTCCTCCACGCCTACTCCGTCGCCACACTGGGCGTGCGCTCCGCGGTGATGCGGCAGCCCGTGGCCCGCAACCCGATCACGGCGGGTGCAGCGCCGGCGGCCATCAAGTACATGACGGTGGAGCTGCAGAAGCCGTTCGTGTGGCCCAAGGAGCCGTCCAAGGAGGAGCGCAAGCAGTGGCACGACGACCAGACCGAGAAGCGCGTGGAGCTCCAGGAAAAGCAGGACGAGCAGATGAAGAACTACCAGTACTACGGCCGGCTGGTGGACCCGGCCGCCGAGAAGCGGACGTCGGACCGCACGTCGTTGGCGAAGCAGGCCAGGGATCTGGTGAGCGGTGCGACCAAGTGGGATAACCGGAGGGAATTGGACCGAAATGGACAAAATCATAGAGGGAACGAGATGACGAGACGGATGGATGAATACCACAACTGTACGATCATGTGCCATAAACTTGTAAAAGAAGTGTCCTTGGGCAACCAAAAACGACGGATATTGGGTTATGCATTCTCAAGGTGATATGATTGACACATCTACACTTTGTTCGTGGGCTGGAGCCGCCCCTGTAACGATATCCTCTTCAATCCAATGGTGTCTTTGTGGAAAAGAAGCGCCTCGCCCCAACTCCACCAACCAGCCGTCAGATGCCTTGCGAACACCTCGAGGCCTACATAGTCTGCGGGAAGTATGCTAGCAAATAACTGCTTCAGGTTCGGTTTTCTAGAATGCAGATCGGGAACTCCGAATATCACCTTGCGTTCTAGACCTATCTTTGTCGAACTGCCTCTTCTCCTGGCAACCAGCAGCCTCTCCCAGGGCTTTCTCCATGTAGACTCCAGTGCCACTATGGGCTCTCCAATCTGTTACCTTGGCCCAAATCCATTCGCCGATGAGTTCGAGGCCCCATAGCGAGAACATACCTTCTTGCGATTTGACGAGATCAATGACGGCCGGCTTGTTAGTCACCCAGACAGCCACCAGGCCGTCGGGTTTGAGATGAGCTGCGACGGGGATCAGAGACAGCAGGTCCCGCATCTCTTGCATGTCGTTTGTGATTTTGTAGCTCGCCTTCTTCCTTTTTACGGACCTGCTTGGCCATGGTGGATCGAGCACTACGAGGTCGAACTTGGGGCGCATCCTTTAGGAACGCTGGCCGCAGTTCCTGGATAGACCCTTCCAAATACGGCTTGCCTCAGGTACATACGGCGACGGAGCCTTGTTGTCGTCCTCGTCAACCACATCCTCCTCTGATCGTCGTCCCGCTTCCTGGTAGACCCAGCAGTATCCGCATGGAGGCCGCGCGGCTGAGTGGTTGCGGAAGATCGGCAAACTCGTGGCAAACACCACGGGCCTGAGTAGGCGTGATCGACTTCTGCACACGCCCTTCGGACGGTTTCTGCCACCATCAATTCGTCCAGCTGCACGGAGGGCGATTCTGATGACCAGCTCGGCATCTCCGCGTTGGTCTTTGCCGATGGGGCTTGCCATGGCTTTTCCAGGGGCTTCGAAGACAGAAGTCGCCGCTTGCCAGGCTGTTGCGCTGCCTTCGACCCGGGTGGTGCAGCAGCTACTGCGCCGGCGAAAAACTGTGCCTGTTCAATTGACCGTGGGATATCGACAACTAAAACGGATTTGTCCGAGTTTTCGTACAGGATGCATGACTCCATGCTGTTGCAATGCTCATCTCATCAATGACCGAATTGAGTGATGTTTTGCCAGTTTGACGTGTATATCCAACAGGTTGAATAAAAACTTTTGCTTGCTTCAACGCCCCCTAAGCTCGTGCTGGGTATTGCGCCCAGCCAGCCGCCTTGTCAGTTCAATTAAGGTTACAAGGAAGGATGCTGACATGACATCGGCAATTTGACAATTGTGCGCTCAAGACGTCCCGGTGATATGGTAGCACCACATAAACAATGCAGATGCATCCAATCTTTGATATTGATCCTTTGATCTACGGAGTACCGGCCAGTACCACCTACCTGACCAACTAATCTACCCGCCTACCGCATGTCGAGTCAACAGTAAGTACGTACGCGACACGTACTCACCTGTATTCGTGCAACATAATGAGCTGTCTGTTTACACCGCCAGTGCTTGCTGTCACCAATGACGTCTGGCAAACGCATCGAGCTCACTCTCATTCAACCGGTTAATCGGAATTCCTGCAGCGCTGAAATTGGGATTGCCCGGCTTGAGGCAGCCGATTGATGGATATCGCATTTCCCAATGGGGCTCGGGGTTCAGAGCCTTCCCCCACTAAACCACGCTAGCTGAGACCATGACGAAATCCATCTTTCGAGAAGTGCCAGCTGCAATCACTGGAATATGATTGCTGTTCTTGGCGTGTTTATCAACACCTCCTTTCATCCAGGGACTCAGCCTTCTTCCTTCCTCTAGTCCCATTCGATCGGAGCGCTCTGTACGTACCTCTTATTATGTTCATGTTCGGGGGCTGCAATCCACAGGAAGCCTTTATCTATGTCACTACGTTATCATAGCTAAGCGCGCGTGAAAGGAAACCGTGCCTCTTTCGTTTTTTTACAGTAGGGAGGCGCTTGGAAGGACTGACTGATCTCTGGCTGACTCCTGACCAGTTCGGCCAGTCTGCGCGAACCCTGCCATCGTTCCCTTGCAGGCGCTAGATAGCTTAACCCCCGGCCTAGAACCCAGTCGCACGCGGCTTGGCGACCCGGCTGCAGCCACTTGATGTCACTCTACACGATACAGGTCACTGCCAGGTTTACTGGGCACCGCCTGAGAGCCAATAACCTGCTGGCCTGGAAAACAATCTCAAACAAGACACAGCTTTTCTGCAAACTTTACCGACCTGATCCACTCGCTCTGGGGGCAGATGATGGATCGATCGCTAGTCGGGTTGCTGCTGGAATGGATCCTGCTTTATGTGCAATAATGGACTGCTAACCCTTTCCTCCTGTAACCGTACCTTTCGATCAGGGATACTCAACGTTACTCGCTATTGTTCCCAGCTTTGTGAATGCGAATATTCATTCATACCTACTCTTCTTGACAGCCGTTGACGACATGGGCAAGTCATAGCCCAACTCGGCCTTACACCTTTCTTTCTTTTTTATTCTTTAATTGCGTCGGTTTCGGGTTCCATTTCACCCAATATTTCCGCTTAATCCCCAGGGATCTCACACCTCGACGAACTAGACTAGCAGAAACTGAATTCGACGATATCCCCGACGACATAACCACAACCATCACTTGCGAGGTACAAACGCCTTTTTGCTCCCAATCGGTTCGCCGATACCGACAACAACATGGCCACCTTCAGAATACGAGCCGCCGCCGCGGCACCCATCTTCCACTTAATACGAACGGCGACCGCGGCGATAGATGACGCCAACACGGCCAACACACCGGCAGACACAGCCCGCGAAAAGGAGGGCATTAGCCTGCTCGCCTTCTTGTCCGCCCTGGGCGCTTCGTTGGCCATCTTCGCAATCCAAACAGGCGTTTTCCTGCTCTTACGGAACAAGCTGGCCCGGATTTTCAAGCCCAAAACCTACCTCGTCCCGAGCGCGAACGAACCGAACCGCCACCGACAGCCCGTGGGGGCTGATCAGCGCGCTCCTACGCTTCAAGGACCGCGAGATCATGAAGAAGTGCGGCCTCGATGCCTACTTCTTCCTCCGCTACCTGCAGACGCTGCTCATCTTCATACCCATGGCGCTCGTCCTTATCCCATCCTTGTGCCCATCAATTACCATGGAGGCCTCAGCCAAAACTTCGAGAACAGCAAGGACGACAAGAAGTCAAAACAAGCCAACATCACTGGCTTCGATACTCTAGCCTGGGGTAATGTGTAAGTTGCATGCGATGTTTATTTCTTCATGTTCTAGTACTCGTTCGTTCCCATCCTGTACATCTCAAAAGGAAAGGATGTGCGGCTGGTTCAAGAGCGGGCTGTCTTCCCTTTAAAATACACCCAGTTTATTTCCCACGACGGTAGTACTAACGCCGAGAGTCGATAGGGCACCCGAGAAAACCAACCGGTATTGGGCACATCTAATCCTGGCCATCGCTGTTTTCTTTGGGTCTGGGGTTTTCTTTGCGGAACTGAAAGTCTTCGTAAAGATACGGCAGGATTGGCTGACTACGGCCGAGCACCGGCTCGTGCCTCGGCTACGACAGTCTTGGTCAGCGCCATCCCAGACAAATGGCTTACTGAAGAGGCCTTGTTGGGTCTCTTCGACGTTTTCCCTGGCGGTATCCGAAATATCTGGCTCACGCGTGACTTCACGACTCTGTTGGAGAAAATCCAAAAGCGCGACAAAATCCACAAACAGCTGGAGCAAGCGCAAACGGATCTCATTCGTATGGCCAAAAAAAGCCAGCTTAAGAAGCGGGAGGCCGACGAGAAGAAAGCGCGGAAACAGTCCAAGTCGAAGGCCCCAACAAAGGAAGAGAGAGCGATCCGCCAGCAAGAAGAAGATGCTGCCGCCAAGTTACAAGCAGAAAGTGGCGGCGGCGACAGCAGCGGGGATACCAACGAGGTGCCACATAATGTCCAGGAAGGCGTGGCCGAATCCAACAGCATGAGGAAGGACAGGAAGGACACCATAATTCAAACGCAGGAGGCAACCCGCTGGATGTTCTCAATACCGGCTTTTCCAAATTCACTCAAGGATTGGGCAAAGGTGTTGGGGCCGTGGGAAAGACCAATCATAAAATCTGGGGCGGAGCTAGGAGTGCCGTCGATCAACTCGATCACCAGATCGAGACGACTAATGGTTTTGTGGCGATAGCACCGTCAGAAAATAGGCCCCCGACTCAGGCATCTGCCACTCGCCGTATCCAGCTTCAGGACGATGATTACTTGAGGCCATCAACCAGGGAATCAGACTCACCAAAATCTCCTGTTAGCCGTGGAGGCCACTCGCACAATGGATCTATTGCGTCTCAGAATGCGGCTTATAAGGAAAGTATCGAATTGAGGCCGCTGCAGAACACTGTTCGTAAGGTTGACAACATCGAGGACATGTATGACAATGAGCGGGCTCGGTGGTATCAGTTCTGGAAGCCCCAGCAGGAAGTTTCGCTTCACCCATACCTCAAGGGTACGAGGCAGTGGCCGCGAAAAAGAACGAGAAAACAACTTGGGAAACGGTGAAATCATACATCCCGTTTGTTGGCGGCGACGACTCGAAGGAGCCCCTCGAATATCCGAAAGCCTACAATGAGGACTATGAGGAGGAAAGACCAGGGCAGGTGGCAGAATGGGAGAGATGGGTGAAGAGGGGCGACCGCCCTACCCATCGGCTGGCCAAATTCGAATGGACACCCGACTTCCTCCCTACTTTTCCGCTGATCAACAAGAAGGTCGATACGATATACTGGTGCCGAGGTGAACTTGCCCGGCTCAACTTGGAGATCGAGATGGATCAACAGCATCCCGAGCAATTCCCTCTGATGAGATCTGCGTTCATCCAGTTCAACCACCAAGTTGCAGCGCACATGGCTTGCCAGAGCGTCATCCATCACATTCCACGACAAATGGCGCCCAGGGTGGTCGAAATCTCACCCAACGATGTTATTGGGAGAATATGGCCATAAGCTGGTGGGCTGGGTGGCTGCGGACCGGCATCCATTTCCTCATCGTCGCCGGTATGATCATTCTATGGGTCATTCCTGTCGGTTTCACTTCGCAAGTCTCGCAGATCACGGTACTGATCGACCAGGTGCCGTGGCTGGGCTTCCTCCAGAACAACGACGTAGTATTCTGGGCTGTCAAGGCACTTGCTGGTGTGTTGCCTGCACTACTACTTGCACTGCTGCTGTGGCTTGTCCCGTTATAATGGATGTCCTTGCCATTACCAAGGAGCCAAGACTGGGGCGCAGAAGACGGAAACTATCCAGACGTCCTATTTCGCCTTTCTATTCGTCCAGTTTCTGGTTGTGTCCTTCAGTTCCAGTTATACCAAGACGATTAGTAGTCTTACCAAGAACCCTACAAGCGTTGCGGACGTTCTCGCCACATCCTTACCCGGAGTCTCGAATTACTTCTTCTCCTACATGATTCTACAAGCATTGTCGACAAGTTCGGGTACCTTGCTACAAATCGGCGCCTTGATCAACTGGTACATTGTTGCCAAGATATTCAGCAGCACGGCACGCAGCAAGTGGGAAACCAACACGACTCTTCCAAATGTCAGGTGGGGTTCATATTTCCCCGTGTACACCAACTTTGCCTGTATCGGCCTTGTCTACTGCGTCATCTCCCCAGTCATCTCGATCTTCGCCATCATCACCTTTACGCTCCTATGGATTGCCAACAGGTACAGCATGATCTATGTCAACCGCCTTGCTCTTGACACCGGAGGTATCCTGTATCCTCGAGCCATCAACCAGACCTTCACTGGTTTGTACGTGATGGAGATATGCCTCATCGGTCTCTTCTTCCTTGCGCGAGACGAAAAGGGCGAGTTGGCATGTTGGCCGCAAGCCATCATAATGATCATTTGCACTGTTTTGACTGCGCTCTACCAACTTCTCCTGAACTCGTCGTTCGGGCCGATGTTCAGATATCTACCCATCACCTTCGAGGACGAAGCAGTGTTGCGAGATGAGGCCTTCCAAAGAGCCCAAGATCAGCGCCTTGGTCTCCTCGACGAAGATGAAGAGGATCAGATGTACGAAAAGGAGGGTCTTCCTACACATCACCACCATCGTGCCACCGACTCACAAGCTACAAATGACGGAGACGGCGAAAAGAGCCCCGGAGCAACAAGCTAAAGGGATTTGCTCCTGTCAGGGGACTTCAACATGCAGGCTTTGGCTGTTCGCGGAGGCAAGGTTCTGAAGAACCAGACTTACGGGCGTGCAGAGAGGGGCGTGCAGAGCGCGACCAAGTACCGCGAACAACGGCGGAAGAAGGATCTGGAGGCACAACGTGCCATCGGCGAAGCATTGTACGGCGGCTTCCACGACGAAATCGAGGACCTCACGCCAGAAGAGAGAGACGTGCTTGTCCGACGTGCGTTCACGCACTCGGCCTTGCGAGCACGCCGACCAACCGTCTGGATTCCTCACGATGATATCGGCGTCAGCGAAGACGAGATCAAGCGCACGCGGGAGTTCAGCGACTACATCTGGATCTCTAATGAAGGTACTGCGGACAGTAGCGTCCGGGTGGTCTATGGCCGCGCCCCTCCGGACTTTAGCGAGCTCGATCTCATCAACTTGTAAAACTAGGAGGTATGCATTGCATGGAGGGAAAGGGGAAAGGGCGACAGCATTGTGATTTTTAGAGAAGATTTATATTCATTTTCGTTTGTTGCATAGCGATGCGAACGAAATGCAAATACCCATAGAACGAAGGACAGGACAGGAACAGGAACAATACAAACAAAATGACGATTAAATGCATTTCAATAGGCTGCAGTAGGAGAACGAGCCCTGCCACTCCTATGGAGTAACTAATATCACTCTCGTACATACGCAGAAGTAGATTGATCCATCGGCTTGTATGAGAAAGAAAGTTAGAAAAACAACACAAGTTGTTTAGGAACTCAATGTAGCCGTATGTTCCAGGGTCCGAAGTAGGTTCTCTTTGACAGCCTCCACGTCACCCTCCTCCATACTCAAGAATCGAATCTGCCCAGCGAGGTTAACGGGCATGTTCTGGTGGAAACCAACAGCCAACGTGGCGGCACATCCAACAAGAAAGAAAACTTACCACGTCATCTCCGGCGCCGGGTCCGCCGTACAGCACGGCTTCCGACACGCTCGCGTCGACGCCCTTCTTCACTCTGGCCTCCCACACGCCCTCCCAATTCCACTCCCCAGGCTGCCGGATACGCCAGGGGCCGGCACGTCGTCTTTCGCGGGCACGGGTGGCGGGACGTCCTCCTCTTCGCCGCCTTCCCTCCTTCTCCGGCGACAGACTGCGGCCGGCTCGTCGCCACCGTCGTCGTCGACGCCTTGCTGCTGAAGACCTTGCCGCTGTCGTGGCGGTGCGTGCGCCAGGCGTGCCACGCCCGGGTTGCCCGCGCCTCGAGCGGGATGGCGTCCAGGACCGCCTCGTCGTCGAACGTGCTGCGGATGTACCGCAGCACCTCGAACGTGGAGATGTCGGTCTTGTGGGTGTCGGCGAACCCGGGCGAGTCGCCTACGGCCGACGCGCGGGAGCCGGGCGTGCCGGCGCCTCCCCCTCCGGCCCCCGACGATGACGACGGCTGGGCTGGCGCGGGGGCGTCTGCGCTTGCTGCGGCGGTTGCCCGCTCATCATGGGCCGGTTGCTGGCGCTGCTCCGGCTGCGCCGCTGGAACCAGTCCGGGAACCCGTGGCGGAGGCTGAAGCCGCCGGGCGGGAGGCGCTCCTCGTCGGTGGCGCTGACGGTGCCGTTGTCCTGCACGTCGGTGCTGTACATGTAGGTGGTCAAGGGCGTGATCAAGGGGTGGAACATGTCGGTGGAGAAGGTCACCAGGGGCGGCAGCTGGGGATAGGCGTCGGGAAGGAGATCTGGAAGCGCATGACCGCCGGGGCGTAGGGGCCTGAACGATAGCCAGCCAGCCGTATTATTAGAATACTGAGTTTATCGCCTCATGAAACCCGACTGCGCGTGCGCGCATGTGTGGTGGGATGCGCATGCTACTGCACTTACCATCACGGACGAAGACGACGCCTGACCAGAGGGCGGGATCTCCGGGTGTCAGACTGACGAAAATTCCTTCGGGGCATGACTGCTTCAAGCCGGAGCTGTGTGGGTGTTAGTCCAGTACTTTTCTCATGTGTATGGATAGCGTGGTGAATGAACAGCATACAACTCAACCAGTAGGTTCTGTTTCCGTAGAGCCGGCAGGCTGTTCATCTTAGCAGATGCCATCGCGGCGGCGTTTTATATGAGAATTTATGAATAAGTAATGTATGTATGTAAGTAGAATGCGGATTCTAGGGATTTTGGTTCATGTAGGCGTTCGGGTACCCTGAGCATAAGATTAGGCGCGTGGTGGTGGTTGTGCATGAACCAGGAACGGGAACTGAAGCATCTAGGCACTGTAAGTGCGGTGAAGGGAAGTGGGGCCTGCGAATAAACTGCCCGCCAAACAATCAAGACTGGCTGGCCAGATATAAGACTTGAGATCTAACTGGCAATCGACGTTGAACCTACGTAAGTCGGGGCAACAATGGCTTCCACGATATAGGTAGGAGGAACATGGCTTGTAACCCCCTTTCGCACCCTATCCAGGCTGATTTAGGGGTGTCGTATTTCGATCTGACAGGGGGTTGGTCTTTTTGCAGGGGTCTGTCGGCAAGATTTATTTATCATGTGCCCCTCCATTCCAAGGCCGACTTCGTGGCGGGGTAATTCTTTAATGGGCTTCAGCAGAAGCTCGACAACGATTTGACAACGCCCAAACACAATCTTATACCTAGGCTGCATAATGAAATCGGACAATAGGCAAGGTGAATTAAAGAATAATATGTAGGTAAGTAAATAATAGTAAAGCAATTGTTCGGCAATTGTTCGGGTCCCAACTGGTGGCCGTTGAATACATATTAGGTATGCCTGGAAAGAACCAATTACGCAATAAGTTGGCAGATCCCAGTGACGCATCGCATAAGGCTGCTATTGCTCGAAAGCTCAACTCGTTTCTGACCATTTCTACCTTAACTCCTCCCATTCTTGAATCTTCCGCCACCGCAACATTCCCACGTAGCTACTCGAGTAGAGTCGCGGACTAAAAGCACAATCGCGCAGAGCTGCTGAAAACAGATCCCCAACATGGCAGGCAAAAAGGGAGCCGAAAACAGCAAGAAGGTTGCCGGCAACGCCAAGAAGGCCGAGGCCGCAGCCGCGAAGGCCGCCGTCGAGGACGCAAAGAAGGCCTCTGCTGAGGACGCCGAGTGGGCCAAGGGCTCCAAGAGCAACGCCAAGAAGTAAGTCGCGCCAGCTGTGAGGGCGAAAACGAAAACCTCGTTTGCGCCGGGAACAGCAATGTCCCTACCACACCACAAACCACGGATGGTGCTAACGAAATCCTTTTTTCTACTCTCTAGGGAGGCCGAAGCCGCCAAGAAGGCCGAGCAAGCCCGGAAGAAGGCCGAGAAGGACGCCGCCCTCGCCGAGGAGGAAGCCAGCCTGCCGAGCCGCAAGGAGCCAAGAACGCCAAGTCGGCGACCAAGAAGACGGGCGGGCGCGGCACGCTGGACCTGGGCCAGCTGGACGAGGCGCTGCCGTCGCTGAACGCGACGGGCATCGACAACGCGCTCGACGCGCTGGGCGTGGCGGGCAACAGCCAGGACAAGGTGGACCGGCACCCGGAGCGCGTTTCAAGGCGGCGTACGCGGCGTACGAGGAGCGGCGGCTCGGGGAGATGGAGTCGGACGGCAGCGGGCAGGGCCTGCGCCTCAACCAGAAGAAGGCAACATCCGCAAGGAGTTCGAGAAGTCGCCCGAGAACCCCTTCAACCAGGTCACGGCCACGTACAACGCGACGCGCGACGACTTGGCCGAGGTGCGGGCCAAGGAGAAGGCCAAGGTCGAGGGCGGCTGGCCCGATAGGCGGGGGTGCAAACTTGCTTGCTTGCTTGCCGGCCGACCGGTGCCGCCGAACGTTTCTACTGCGTGCTAAGGCTCGGCTCGGCTCCTTGGACTGACTGGCACGGGACGGCGCATGAACTCCTCTACTGGATAAGGGCGGACTGACCTTGTGACGCACGAGATTTACCAGTCCGTGGTGTAGATCGAAAAAGGAAAATGGATATCTGATCCATAGACTACGGCTTAGACAAATATCCAACCAAATCAACTATACAGGTAACTACGGGGCTATCTACACTTGGGTGCTATATGAGTTCCCCTCAGGGTAATGCCTATTTTGACATCAGTAAATCTCGTGTTTACCCACAGGCCTTTACAATCCAAGGCACCAGGGACGACATCATATTCTATATTTCTTCTGGCAAAAGGGGTGAATCTCTCGTTGTGTGTCACCACCAATAATACTGGCTCATTCCGCGGCGTTTGTAAAAACCAACCCAGGAGGGCGCTGGACAAGACCCAGTAGCGGGTAGAGTTCTTGGACAGGTTGCGCAGGGGCATGGTGTCACTGGAGAAACGGTGCACGAAAACGGTCTCGAGTTCACGTTTGGCTAATAGGAGCATGAGCATGTGGAAAGCCGGGGTCTGCGCAGCGCGGATGTTGCAGACGCATGTAGAGCAGGGGGTTCAGCACGAGCGGTCCCAGATAATATCACATGGACGGTGCACCGGTCGATCTGGGGACCTAAGTCTTTCACGGAGATGTTGCTATCATCTGCGGCGCCCGCACGGAAAGGGTGAGAATGTAGGAGGGAATATCCAAACGTTGATGTTGGCGTAGCGAAACTAAAGAAGCTTATAGCCGATAATGCTGCTACCGTTATGTCTACATGCGCATCAGGTCTCATTTACCTCCGACCTTGGGGAGCCAGGCACAGGCCGACACATATGCGTAGGGCGAAGTTGTACGACGTGGAGGTAGGGTTTAGTGAGGTTGGTCCAGCAAGTCTCGGAACATCTGCATATATAATATATATGTATATATATATATATACTCTTGTGGGCAAACGTATCAATAGTGAAGTTAAAACAATAGCCGATCAAGAATGGAAGAAGACTTAATCAAAGGATGGGTTACTTACAACCTTCACTCTCATGCATTAGGGGTCAAGATACGGAAAAGATTCACGACGTATTGCATACGACTACATAGTAGCATCGGATAGAGTTGAGCTTCTAGCTCAAGGGCTTCAGGTCCCACCTCAAGGGTCTCTCCGCGTCTCTGCACTGGCGGCACAGATGCCGCAGACCAAGGCTGAGCTGAGGGAGCTGAGTAGCTGAGTGAGGCTGGAGACAGTGGATCTTAAGGATTTGACTATCTATTCATAGCTTGAGTAGTCGCGCACAATATGAGCTCTGAATGAGCATGCCGATCTCATACCGGACAGAATTCGAAACAAATGAGCTGTGCCCGCGGTACTGCGCAAGCTAATAAATGCATTTATTGGTTGGGCAGGATGGCTGGGGGGCTGCAATATACTGCCTCATTCGTCTGTGCCCGTGGATCGTCAATTCATCACGTAAGCGTCTGATCTCACGACCAACGCGCTCTGCAGGGGCTTGACGTCTTTGACGTATGCGTGGCATCAGACACAAAGGAAACCCCAGCTTCAAGATTCGGAATGGCAGGCCACAGGCAATTGCTTATCCGGATCCCGGACAGTGCTGCGAGCTACCTCAAGCCTTCAAGGCCAGGTGCATGCCGTAGCTTGAAGTCAGAATACAGCCTCATCCATCTTGCTGGAACCCCTTGCGATAACTTATTGTAAACCGGGTGGGGTTCTTTACAGAGCAGCCCGATCGAGGTTGTGTGTGCATGAACAATTCGGAGTATACGAGTCAGTGTAGGCTGCTGCGTAATATCCTATGAAGGGATGCACGCTGCTAATTATGGAATATTGATCCTTTACACGTGATACCCTGGAGGATAAACACCAAGTAGAATAGGAGGGATCCGAGGGGGTTAGAGGGGCCCGAGTCACTCACTGCCCAAGCCATGCTTCTGCGGGGTCTCGTCTACGTTGCTGCTTGTTTAGCGGCATTTAAACCGCATGCCCGAGTTCAGAGTTCAAGAGCCGAGCCACCTTAGCAGTTGCGCTAGGGGCCGAGAAGGCCCTGCTAGTACAGTAAATCGTTCTGGATGGAAGTCGCCAAGGGGCATGCATCATTTACAGATTAAGGGATCTCTCTCTGGCTGCCACCACGACACTACTCATCCCACCTCCCACTTCCACACACCTGCAACTTGGCTTGGCTCCATGGCTTTGTCTCCTGAACTTGTTCTTTTGGCTTCTTCTCGTCTCGTTGTCGCCCGTCGATCTTCTCTTACGTGCTTTCCTCTCCGCAAAAAGAGAAGTAAAGCCCCCAGGCGCGCCTCGGCAAACGTTCCGTTATCTGTCTCGTAGCGCGTAGATTGGCCGTCGACAGGTGACGCGCGACACCACCACCAATACTTCAGCTACCGCCCGCCATCCTACTGGTTCCCCGGACAGCCCATTGTTCTCCGCATTTATTGGTGAGACTTGCCAGCATTGAGGCGCTGTCTGGTCTCCCGGCTGTCGCATCGCTCTTGTGTTGATCTTTAAAAGCCCGCCTCCAATCAGCCTGCGCCAGGGTACTCTGTACCGATTACGCTCGTTAAACGACTTAGTTTATCTAATAATAATCACGCCCTTCGAGGTTCCCTCGCAAACTTGCGCTCCATCTCGGAATCCCAGGATTTTTCTCCCATCCGCGCGACGCTGTGTACCGCAACTCTATCCTGTATGCGTGTTCCTGGACGCTTTCGAGTCACGTCTAAGACAGCACTCATCCCAACCCGAGTGCTTGCTGCCAAAACACCCGTTATCCCCGGTGCTCGTGGAACACTCGTCCTTCTTCTGTAGTCTGGAACAAAGGCTGGAGACAGATCGTTCCTACGGCCCCTCTCGTCTTGTTTAGTTGAATGTATTTGGAGCCCCGGTAGTGTTGTGGGATAAGGCCAAGGTCACCATGGGACATTTTGGGAAGATGGGTTTGAAATGGCTAGTGTCTTGTCTGGTGATATCTAGCGCGCATGCGTTCTACATACCAGGTAAGGGTCATACGTGGTGCAAGTCACGGCACTACCGCGAGTTTGCTAACACCGGTTACCTCTTCATGCAGGTTGGTCGATTCGCAGCTACAAGGACAACGAGCAGATGCCTCTGCTCGTCAACAAGTCTATTCCGACAACCCAGTGCAATACGCCTACAATGACCTACCGTGTTTGCCCTCAGACGGGCAAGATGGCAGGGGGTGGTCTGCTTGGTGGTCAGAGTATATCGCTGAACCTGGGTGAAGTCCTCCGCGGCGATCGAATCATCACGTCCGACCTCGATCTCGCCATGGGCAAGGACCAGGAATGCAGCTTCGTTTGTAACAAGGAAATCACCGGCAAGGACCTTAAAATGGGCCCAGGAATTGGTGAAGGATGGTTACGTAGTCGAATGGATTGTGGACAACCTTCCAGGGGCTACTAGTTTCGTGACCGTCGACAAGTCGCGCAAGTACTACGCTTCGGGGTTCAAGCTCGGCTTTACCGACTACTCGTCGAGCACGGGACGGCCCCGTTACTTCTCAACAACCACCACACCATCGTGGTCCGCCACCGAAGGGCGCCGGGCCCGCGCAGGAGAAAGGGGCGAGAAGGTCGTCGTTGGCTTCGAAGTTTACACCAAGAGCATCGGACCCGGCGTCAGGCGCGAGACTGGCTGTCCCAAGGACCTACAACATCGACGAAAACTTCGAGTTGTACATGGCACCCAACAAGACCACCGACCTCACTCTGAAATACCCTGACTCCTCCTATTACCCAGAGCAGATCGAGGACATCGATGACAATGCCAAGATGACCATCCTTACACCTACTCAGTCTTTCCGGGAAGACGAGTCGATCGAATGGAATCATCGCTGGGACCTCTACTTTGTCAACCAAGAGGAAGGTTCCAAGATCCACTGGTTGGCCATTGTCAACTCGCTCATCATTTGTGGTCTTCTTACGGGTATTGTACTCATGATCCTGGCAAAGACTATCCGAAGCGACATCAGAAACTACAGGGAAGGACTGGCCGAGGACGGAAAGCTCCGTGTCAAGCGCAAGACATTGTCCGGAAGCCTGAGCCCAAGGATTCTCTCCGAGAAGACTACAGGCCTCGGCCTTTGGACCAGGAAGGTGTTGGCGAGAAAGACGCCGACATTACGTCTGAAGATGAGGCTCTCGAGGATGTCACGGGATGGAAACTCCTACATGCCGACGTCTTCCGGAAACCCGAGTATGGGCATCTCCTGGCTCCCCTGGTAGGATCCGGCATGCAACTGCTCTTCATGGCTGTGGGACTCGTGCTCCTCAGTGCTATCGGTGTCCTGAACCCAAGCTTCCGAGGCGGTTTCATTAGTGCTGGGGTTTGTTCATCTTTGGCAGCGCGTTCTCAGGGTATTTCTCCGCCAGAGTGTACAGGACATTCGATGGCCAAGACTTCAGGCGGAATGCGCTGGTGACGGCGGTTCTCTTCCCTGGCCTGCTGTTCGGTCTGATCTTCATTCTGAATCTGTTCGTCTGGGCGCAAGCCTCGAGCACCGCGATCCCATTCGGCACTCTTAGCGCTGGCTCTTCTGGCTCTGCATCCAAGTCCCCCTTGTTTATGCCGGCGCGTGGTACGGGTTCGTCCGAACCGGCGCTTGGGAGCACCCGACGAAGACCAGCAGCATCCCTCGGCAGATCCCGCACCAAGCTTGGTATGCCAAGAGTATAGTCCATCTTGCTGGCTGGCCTCATCCCGTTCGCAGTCATCTTCATCGAGCTCCTCTTTGTCTTCCAATCCATGTGGCAAGACAAGAGTGGGTACTACTACGTGTTCGGCTTCCTGGCTGTTGTTTCCGTCATCCTCATCGTCACCATCGCCGAGGTCACGGTGGTGACTGTCTACATCCAACTTTGCTCCGAGAACTACCACTGGTGGTGGCAGTCCTTCTCGTGGGCGGTGGGAGTGCCGCCGGGTGTTCCTCTACTGTGTGTGGTATTATTTTGTCAAACTGCACATCACGGGCTTTGTCAGCTCGATGCTCTTCTTTAGCTATAGCTTCATGGCGTGTTGTGTATACGGGCTCTTGACGGGCACGATAGGGTTTTGACGGCCTATGCATTTGTGCGAAGGATATACAAGTAAGTTGCCTCCATTCCGTATAGGCATGGCCGCCCCTGCTAACCCGGACAACAGTGCTATCAAGGTGGACTGAGGCTAATACCGACGATGTGGCAAATGAAGTAATGGATATATGCAGTGTTTGTTTCTGGTGCAGCAGCAGTTGGGGAGTCGACTCGGCGTTTTTGGGAGGGAATAATTCGCAAAATTCCTGCCGGAAAATGATCCTAATCTCTATTACATATCTATCTAATCGTCAACAGCCTGTAAATAGGTGCGCAGTGTAATGGGTGAATGAGGAACAGCCGAGTGAAACGATTCAATGTAAGTACTTAGTACCAAATAATAACAAAAACCAAAAGTAGCAATTTATATTCCAAACTAGCCACAATGCAAATTGACAAACTTTCCCAGTAATTCGACCAGATTGACTAATACGCACGAGACCTTTTCCCCTTACAGCACGCTTCGCCCAACATTCTCAGCCATGCACAGCCAGAGCCCGTCAGCTTCGGCCAAGACTTCTCCTGTTGAATGGACATATCCCCGTCAGCTTTTGGCTCTCAGCAGCCAATGGGGAAGAACTTACCGTTTTTGTCCTCCATGGAGCCGCGGACGTGCAGCTTGCGCCCGTCGCGCTTGATGACGCGGCGCGGACGAGGACGATCTGGGGCGTCCGGACGGGGCGGCGCATGTTGGTCGTGAAGCGCACCGTGTAGGCTCCGTTGGCTAGGGCCGAGGTGGTCAGGTCGACGTCATGGACATCGTTTACGCTTACTTGGCCTAGAATGACGGAGGGGGGCCAAGGGGGCAGGTTTGTTTAAAAACGAGGACCAGATTTCAGGCGCAAAAAGGCAAGTTTCTCTCTCTCTCGTCCAGATACACAAGGGGGAAACAAAGGGGAAGGGGGGGGGGGGGGGGGGGGGGGGGGGGGGTACATGCTGGGCTCGATACATGACAACCACAGGAGGAAGGAGGAGGGTGCGAAAAGAGAAGGGAACTCACCACTCTGGAAATTCGCCGCCGTCCCCATGACCTCATCCATCAGGACCCCGTACAACCCGCCGTGCATCGTGCCCGCGTAGCTCTGGCAGTCAACGCCCAGGTCGCAGAGGGCGCTGAAGAGCAGGAAGGGGTTCTTGGGGTTCTCGTTGTTCTCCGGCCCGCCGCCCGACAGCAGCTCCTGGCTCTTGCTGATGGCGCCGCCCGAGGTGGCCTGCAGCTTCGGGTGGGCGCGCACGGGGCGGAAGAAGGTGACACAGGCTTTGATCGTGGTTGGGGTGTTCACTGTTGGGGTTTCCATTAGTCACGGTTCCTTGGGCCAGTATCGAGGTTTTTCTATTCTCTCTCCAGACCTCTGTCCCATCTCTTTCTTTTCTGTCTTGTCCTAGATGGGACGGAGGAGGCATGGTGGGTTCGCGACAACGTACTCGTTCGGCGCACAAAGTGGATTCGCCCGAGTCGAGCGGCCGGCGGTCCGGCACCAGGATGTCGAGGTTGGCCTGTCCTCGATCAGGGCGCGGCACCACGGGATCGCCTTGAAGTGCGCGACGGGGTCCGGCACCGACTGGCTGTGCTCCGTGCCGCCGAGTAGGGCTTGACGGCCTCTTGCAGCGCAAACTTGTCATCCGCCATTTTATAGTCGGGGTGTGGAAATGTAGAGGTGAATGTGCGATCGATATTTGCGCGAACCAATCTCGTAAGCAGCAAGGAGATATATTATTAAAAAAAAGGTATCACGAGAAGTAGAAGTGTATGCAAGAGTTCGAAGTGAGCAGGAGAAGTAAAGAGGTCAAGTGCACCAGTGTCTTATGTATATCTGACAGCAGGATCGGTTATCGTTTCGAGCTGATCATGCGGCTCGTGATGGAAAAGAAGGAAAGAGAAGAGAGGTGTCTAGGATGCATCTCCAGAAGAAAAACGACTTCCGGGAGTTCTCGAACCCGTATTTTAATAGCTGCAGCCTCTCTCTCTGTCTCTCCAACCCTGCCTGTCTCACTGTACTGTGAACCCCGGATCTCGTGAAATCCTGCACTGGCTCTGCCGATCACCTCGAGTTCGCGTTTTCCTCCCTCCTCTCACCTCTCAGACTTGACTTGGGCGCGCGCAGGTGGTCGGTCTAAAACCCAAACGAAGCCATTGACATCAAGGTAGAGAACCGTCTCTCCCCCCACAAGCGCCACGGGCAGCGGTCCACCCAATCAGACCAGCTAGCGCATAGCGGAGGCGTGACCGCGGAAGACAATTCGGAAAAGAGCTGAGATGTTGAAGAGATGAAAGTGTCGAGACGCGCATGGTGATCGTCGCCTTAGGCGCGGGGGGCTAATGTACGTGATTTGCGGCGGCCCGAAAGCAACGATATTATAGCATTTAGTAGTAGGAAAATGCGCGGTCCACCCGGCTAGTGCAGCCGGAAGTTTGTATAAGACGTCATATGCTAAAACTGGCCTGCCTCGCCTGCTAGCCGTCTAAAGAAGAGGACGAAGAAAGAGAGAGAGAGAGAGAAAGACGCCAAGGAGCCTCAGTGCTGGCCTGTCTGTGGCTGCTGACGTCCCCCTGAGAATGACCTTGGGTGCTATTTTGATCTGCAAAAAGCAATTCTGTCTATATGCAGGCAAACTCTATCAAGAAAAGGAAAGAAAGCAATAACATACGAGCTGCCATCTTCACTTTAAAGAGTCACCAACTACGGTTTGACATGTGAATAATACCAATCCATCTTCGCGTACTGTATGCCACAAAATGCCTTACATTGGAATCCTCCTTCTATCTGGTCGCAGACGGCTTTGATGCCGTGCTCGCTGGGTCTACCGAATCCCGTGATATCCATATACACACACGTAAATGCTGCAGGCTGCCCTCTAGGTATCCCAAAAGAAAACCAACGCCTTACTCCGCTCAAGCAATCCTTCTCGAGATTCCTGCCCTTATTTATATACCAAACACCGTCTTCATCCGCTCATATGTATAGAAGCTCACGGCACTCAGGGGTATTATCTTGACATAACCAATACTCAAACCAACGAAGAAAGAAAGGCCGCGCTCCTTGAAGATCAGACCCACCGTCTCTCCTATGCGAAGGCGGTGTCCATCTCCCACGGCGCCACCCACCTGCATCCGCCGTCTAATCACCTCGAGCGGGTAGGAAACAGTTTGCGACACTGCCCCCGAGATGCCTCCGGATATCAGCTCGGCCCATGCGCGCAAAGGCGATGGCTTGTCCGTTGGCGCATTGGCTGGCCGAGGTAGGGTAGTGTATTTCCTGACCGAGCGCAGGCGAAACAGGTCGCCCATTGTATGTGTGTTAAGAACGAGATTCCGGCGTAGGGGGACCATGCGAGCATCGTCATAGAGAAACCCCTGTAAAAGTTGATCATGCCGGTCTGCGGGGTCAACACGGCGGCAGTTGCCGAGGTAGCTGATGCGACGCAGGTGTGGCTTTTGGGGTTGGTTGCTCGTGGTATATCTTTTGCATATGTCCACAAGCGAAGAGCTTCTATGCTTCGTCTCGAAGGCCAGGCGCACACGGATGACCTCGAGGGGGTATGTGAAGAAGACGGATGTGACGCCTGCCAATGCACCAGCTGTGAACCTCCTTCCCATGTTTCCTGGGCCTTGGATCCGACTATAAACGCCCGGTATTGTCGTAGGCGACAAATTTGATGGCCGCGTAGGGGTAGATCTTCAGGAGAGTGGCCGAGTGGCCGCGGAAAAGGCCCATCATTCCGTCGCGTCCAGAGATGTGCGCGCTCGCGCGAGACCGACCCAGGAACTCGTATATTTCGCAAATTGGGGGTTGCTCGTTTGGAAGAGGATCTTGACACGGTCGAGGGGTGCGACAGAGGTTTTGGCCTAGTTTATGCAAAGTCAGTCGCACTGGTTCGACCGGGGCACGAACGCATTGGAGTTGGAGGGGGACCTACGGCACAACCTGCGATGCCTCCAGCAATACCGGAGCGCACCATGTAGTCCATGCTATGCTTATCCGGGCGTTGCGCTACCGGGCTGTCGGCGTTGTCCGGGAGTGACGAAGGGGCTTCCGGCCTCTTGTTCCAGAGATGGCGCCGCCGGCCTTCTTGACGACTCCGTCCATCTTGCCGACTATCGAATTCGCATTCGGCTCCCTAGTACCGGACATTTCGGACATGGCAGCATCGTGTGCGCGCGAGAGATGATGGCATGCCTCTAGACTGCGCGCACCATAGATGGACCAGGAGGGTTGCTGTCGGGGCGAACGGGAGAAAGCGGGTGGGATGGTCTTGAAGTTAACCTAGCAGGAATAGGTCATGCCGGGGCTTCTATGCGTCGAACGGGGGTGGTGATGGGATGTAGAAGCAGAAAAGGCCAGGTCAAGAGGGGCGGTCTTCGGCAATATGGACGGTTATCATCGACTTTCGGGTTTGGCGATCCAGGCAGGACAGAAAATATGGGGAAGTTCCATATCTTGAATCTGGGGGCAGGTGTGAGGCTAAGCTCCGACTAGGGTGGGTAGACCAGGGGAGGGCAGTTTCCCGGACTGTAGGAAACGCTGACAGGTTGCATCAGATGCTCAATCTTGATTCCTACTACTAATTGATGGGCCTCAACTATGGGACACGGACGTCATTCCGTTGCGGTTGGGTCTTTTGGTATTGTTATGCGCCGCTCGTGCTCAAGTATGGACAATGGCCTCGTGACCTTAGCAATAGTGTAGTACGGGCAGTCACTAATTCCGCACTCACCCAAGACTCCGGGCAGTAAGTGGCAGCTTCCTGCATGCAATCCCCTCCACAGCCGAAGATTGCCGAGGGCAGCCAGTTACTTGACCCGAGGCTGGATACTTTGCAAAATTACAAGTCAGCCACGATTGGTCGAGAAAAGAATGGGAAAAAGAAATGAGATTGGAAGTCACGTATTGTCATGTACATGCAACTGAAGTCCATCGAATGTTCACTGCTGAGGCATCATTGATCCTAGGTATGTAGTAACAATGCATATCACCCAACTTTTGGTGGGGTAGTACTGTGGACGTCGGCCAACCGCAATACATCTATTTCAATCACTGAAGCTTCAGCTATCATTGTTCTCGTGCCTTACTATAGTGACTGGGGATCATTCGCTGAAAGCGACACACTGGTATAGAAGTAATGTGCGAAATTCACTAGCTAATACGTTGGTCGGCACGCATGCAAATGCATGCATATTTCTAGGTCAGCCATGTTGCCGCCGGCCTTGTACGATCTGACATCAAATCGACTTTAGCAAAGTGCGAGGTAAGGAACCAGCAAATATACTAGGTGACTTACCGAACCAAGGCGGCTTACCAGTCACAGGTCGTTGATCTGAGAAACAAGTATGTGCATGATTTGGCTTGGAGTTGGAAACTTCATCTAGGGGAGCCGTTTGGAACTACCCACTGATTCCCGTATTAATCCCCAGATATCCTCCGACTACCATTGACTCGGACTCGATCATCATCAAGCAGTATCACGCGGACCTCGACGAGATCATTAACAGAGCCGGCGCAGAGGGGAGCCGTTTGGAACTACCCACTGATTCCCGTATTAATCCCCAGATATCCTCCGACTACCATTGACTCGGACTCGATCATCATCAGCAGTATCACGCGGACCTCGACGAGATCATTAACAGAGCCGGCGCAGAGTACTCTCTTCTGCTCAGTTCATTGGCCACATCTCGCAGCCCCTTCTTCCACAATGCATGCGTTACGTCCCGGAAAGCGAGGAGCTCTGGGTCACATCGGATTTGCTTCCGACCACGAGCAGCTCGCAACTTCCCGTAGGGGGCTTATACTACAGTAAGACCTACTCTCATATGTTAAAACAACCACCATAGCTGATAGCGTCATGAACAGTGCAGCACGGCAAAGCACCACGGCCAGTCATCACATCGTTCGGTAGTCGGCCGTTTAACTCGCCCCAGCAGGTTGCTGTGTCCAGAAACGGTTCAATCTGGTTTACGGACTCACCCATTGGGTTTGGAAAGAGATCCGGCCCTCGCCGCAGCTACCGAGCCATGTCTACCGGTACGACCCCGAGCTGGATGGCGGTCTCCGCGTAGTGGCCGACGGCTTCGGGGCACCGACGGGGCTGTGTTTTGACCCAGACGAGCAAACCCTCTACGTAACAGATGCAGGTGCAAATAGAGACAGTGGCGACCTCTCTTCCCTTCAGTGAGTCCATCTGCAGCGTCCTGAGTCAATGACCGATTGTTGATACATATTTGAGAAGACCCGCTACGATCTATGCTTTTGACATCCTGATTCGCGGCGACCAGCAGTGTCTCGCACACAAGCGTGTCTTTGCATTTGCCATGAAAGGAGCTCCGGTCGCGGTGAAATGCGACGATGCGGGGAATGTTTATGCGGCATGCGGAGACGGCATCGAGATCTGGAGCCCTGGAGGTGTGCCCCTGGGCCTCATTGAGGTGGCGGGAGGCTGCTCGGCATTTCACCTCGGGAAGGTGGCGAAATGTTTATATGTGCAGAGCAGAGGTTGTTCAGACTGGATCTCTATGGTGGGGATTCTGCCGAGGACATGCCAGAGTAGCTCGTCGTCACGGCTCATGTGGATCTTCATGTTCGTCGCTGGCATCAGCCAAACTATTGCTTGCCTTCAACCAGAACTGATGCCTTGAGCTCAGGTCATGTCTGGTTTGAGAGTCCATGCGCTTGCTTGCAGACGCTACCATCATTCTGGGTGGCCGCTTCCTCAGAGATCTGACCGAACCGATTACCTGGGACATGAATTTACAGATCCTGCAATACTATTAATGTTATCGGTGGCTTGGAACTCGGCGTTGGACCTGAACAATGACCTTTCGAAAACGAGGTCGAGAGACTGCGGCTTCCCGAGACAGCTGCCCTATTTACACTGTCGAGGCTATGCCGGGCAGCAATGCACATATATGTCTATGAGGTTTCCTGCAGGAGATGGGCAACGACAAATCTTGTTCCACGCCGGAACTTGCCCCGCCGACTAGGTACGTCACATCGGGAAGAAACTATTACCCTGATGGAGACGGGCAGTTGCATAACGAGGCCAATTGTATGACCAAACTCGCATTGACTATGTCCCAGTTCAGGCCGCGTCATCTGAGTGTCAATATGTATTTTCTGGCACGCGAAATAGTTCAAGGAGCGCACCATACCCTTTCCACTCCATCGTGATCGACGCAAGGCGTAGGGACTCTATCACTGGGCAGCATAGAGTGTCATCGGAGGTCATGCCTTTCCGGCCGAAAGGTTTTATCTATACATATGCCTCTGTTATGGCCGAGCTCCTTTGGTCGAACCAGGATTGGCGGATGGGAATGAGTGACTGATGTCGTGGGACGTGATACAAGGCAAGATCGTGTAGACCGTCTACACGCCTCATCTCAAAAACGCGCACACCCTCCTATTTTATAGGCAATAAGTGATCCGGGTGCGGACAGGACGTGCACTTTCTCAAGGCAACTGCATTCTCAGATGGGAGATCTGTACGGTCCAACCAACCGATACTCATCATTAGGAACAATGGCCAACAATGGGAGCTTGTTCTACTACCCTCAACCATGTATGGCGTACTTGGTTGAATAATTCGGTTGGACAAGGCTTGACGCCGCTTGGGATTGGGCGCCAGGGATGCAGGACTCCCTTGCAGCCGCCACAAAGCACGGCTCGGGCTCTATGACACGGCTTCACTGACTCGGCTGGCAGCTAGCTTGGAAGAGGGCCATGGGCCCGGTACTGTCACCGCTACAAGCTCTACATATTGGCTAGTAGCCAGGGACTCTACCTCATGGCTCAGTTCTTGTGAAGATATTGTCATCGTCACGACACTGGGCCATGCGATCCCCCAATCTCCAAGAGCCATCAATACCGGGAGTCTTGGCAACAACAACTCCTCAGCCATGGCTTTAATGCTTCTTGCCTCATCTTTGCTACTCGTCTGCTACCTCGCCCGTTGCGCCTACTGGTGGCATCGACTACGCCACATTCCCGGGCCCCTTTGGACTTCATTCCGCTCTGGCTGCTCATGGACACTGAAGTCGAGGAGTCTATCTAGTCGACATGGTATGATGAGCCCATCTATGAAAACCCCCAACCTAAGGCTTACCCATTCTCGTGCACAGGGGGTCTTATCCGTGTCGGTCCAAATCAACTTATCACATCGGACATCGATAGCATTCTGAGAATAAACTCCCAAAACTCTGGCTACTCTAGAAATTCTCCGCCATCATGCCCAAGCCAGGCCACCGCGTGTTCTCCTGCCCGGCGGGAAGAAGTATACTCGGCAAGCTAACCGTGGGTACACGGGAGACTCACATATGGAGGCGGTAGTGGACAGGCAGTGCAACCGTCTCATCCGGTGGATAGAAGACGAACTCGGTTTCAACGAAAGGGGGCTTCAAGACGTTGGAAATGCCCCAGCCAGCCGCTGCTCATGTCAAACATCCTTGGGGACCTTGTGGCTGGTGAACCTTGCGCTTCACTGGAGAAGGCCAGGTCGGTACATATCGAGAGCTGAACGCAATACTTTTTCAAGACTTCTCGCAGCAGTACTCCCCGGGCATTGCGCGGCCCTGGTTTCCATGATGAACATATGGACACGGAGTCGCCTCGGTAAGTAGCTAGCAGCCTTCATTTTCTTCTTCTTCTGGCACTGATGGGATCGCAGTACCTCTACCACGATGTAGATGAAGAGGAAATAAAGGGGGAACCATATAAGTTGTGAGTGGTCGCTCCCGCTGATCGGAATTAGCGCACTCAGGGATATTGACCAAGCCTACAGAGGACAATGGGGCCATCTGACAGCTGATGCCCTCACGGCAATCGTCAATTGCCTCTTGTCAAGCCCTGCAATCTACAACAGGCTGAAGTTTGAAATCGAATCGGCCGTTGTTGCGGGAAGCCCGCCCCCCTCAACTCCGTCCCACCCCTGGTGCCATATCGCCAATGAAAATGCCCTACCTCCAAGTCGTGGTGAAAGAGGGAAGCCGCATGTCTGATGCTGCCACGACATTACCGCAGGTCTTCAGGAAGTCCCCGAACGAGATCGACAACATACTGGGTTTCCGAATTCCGGCAGGTACCGACGAGATCGACAACATCGTTTCCGAATTCCGGCAGGTACCGAAGTCGCACCAGACTGTTCGGTATCCTGCGGGGAAAGAAGTATTGGGGCGGCGATGCCGAGGTCTTTCGGCCGGACCGGTGGCTGGAGGCCAATGATGAGAAGTCTCGCCTTACGATGGAGAGTGCTCTTGGCATCGTGGGGGGAATATGGGCAGCACGAATGGTCACCCGGCAAGGGCTGCTGCGGAGATGGTGCTCAGCAAGATACTCGCTTTGGTACGTCAAGAGAATAACTCTCAGTCATCCACCTAGTCTGTTACGCTTGTCTGATGAAGAACTACTAGATGTTTTCACGGTTTGATATTTCGCTAACGGAGCCTCATGATGCTATAAACCCTGGGCGCGCTCAGTCAGGCAGTGTCTGTTTTGTGCCGGCGTCCAAGAACGACAATAGTGAGGGAGGCAGGTTCTATATAGAAGCTCAAACAAGGGCGCGGATATATTCAGATAGTCGCCTTGTGGGAATTTTGCCCCTGCATGACTCCTCTTCGTCTTGAACCCTGATTGTGGAAAGCCTCTTCGAACATGCATCGTAACAACCTAGTCTACCATCAACGTTCCCTTCTGCACCACGACCGCCTCCCCACCCAACCAGAGCTCCCGGATCTTCACCTCTCCTCCCTCCTGCACATCGGCCCTGGTCTCCACCTGAATAACGCTCCGCCGCCCCATCTCCACACCCTGCGTGATCTCGAACCGCGCATGCCCCGCCTTGTCCGCGACGGTGAGGTACGCCGACAGCGCGCTCGCCGCGCTGCCGGTCGCGGGGTCCTCGAAGCCCAGCTCCAGCATCCGGGTGCGGATCTTGCGCACACCACCATCGTCTTGCCCCTGGTCCACGTAATAGTACCGCGACACGAACCCGTACGGCTGCCGGTCCTCGTCCAGCAGCGGGCCGCGGGGCAGGTGGTCGAAGTCGAGCCGGAGCCCTGGTCGAGGCCGCCGAGCAGCTCGAGCGACGGCAGCTGGACGAGGACGAACGTCATGCCCCGCACGATGCTAAACACGGGCGCCGCGAGCTCGGCGGCGCGGACCACGGGGAGGTGGTGGGATAGGCCTGGGAACGAGGCGTGCTGATCGGCCGGGATGGCGTCGGCGAGGGTTTTGCGGTGCAGGCGCACGTCTTGGGAGATGCGGGCGCGCACCGATTGCTGCTGCTTCTGCTGCTCACTCTGACTCTGACCCGAAGGGGAAGGGACTTCAAGCTTGATGGGACCCGACTTGGTCAGCAGGGTGTCGACGGCGGGGTACCAGTGGAACTTGGCCAGGACGGCGCTGCCGATGGTGGGGTGGCCGGCGAAGGGCAGCTCGGACTCGACGGTGAAGATGTCGATCCGGAGCTGCGACCCGCCGTCACCTGAAGGCTCGTGCATGAAGACCGTCTCCGAGAGGTTGAACTCCTGCGCGATCTTCTGCTTCTTGGCCTGCGTTAGCTCCGCCTCGAGCGAGGCGGGGACCGAGACCACGGCGAGGGGGTTGCCCTCGAGCCGCTTGCTGGTGAAGACGTCCAGCGTCACAAAGGGTAGCTCCATGATTGGGGGTGGTTTCAGGGCTGTGTGGTGAATACGGTACCAATGAGAGACAGAGAAGATGTAGTAGATGGGCCGGTCAATTGCAGTATATATGAGTACAAGACTGTAGCGAAGTCGGGTTGGAGAGAGCGCCTTATACGGAGTACATGTCACCTTGACCGCGAGCTGACTCACCATTGGATACCCCAACTAGTGGAGGCTTTCACGTCATTGGTTGGAGCTGCATGTAGTCTAGGGTCAATCCTCGTCGCCTATTCGACGGAGATGGGCCCGGTAGCCGGAGCAAGTCACGGCGGATTAAGCATTGCATCCGAAGGGCGCAGGTGTGAATCGGCTTCAAGACTCCAAATTCTCTCTATCCTTGGGTTGCCCCATGTCACAATGCACGAAGTAATAGCCCATTGCAAGGACATATTGCCTTGGCGCCCCAGTCTTGTCCATTCAGTGGTTGTCAACAACAGGTAGTGCCCAATACACCATGCATATACGAACGATACAACCAAGCCAACCCCTTCGAAATCTAAGATCGTACAGTATCATCGCCAGAAGCCCCCGACTGCAGCCCGGCGACCATCGCGGTGAGCCGGTCAATCTTGCTCGACAGCTCCGCAATGCGGACCTCGACATCGGTCGGCGCATCGGTCGTATCGTCCTCCATCTGCCGCTGCCTCCCCGCAGAAACCCGCGAAGGCTGGTTTATGCTCGTGGGCAGCGGCGAAGGGAAGCGAGGTCGCGACGCTATCCGGTCCGTCGTCAAAGGGGGAGCGGGCGACCGCTTGATCGAAGCCTGTCGCGGCCCCCGGAACGAACCGAAGCCGTCTTTTGGCGCCGTCTTGCCGGTCGTCCACTCGTACAGCATGATGGCGCCCACGATCGGGGAATGGGTCGCCTTGAGAAGGACGATTCTGGCCTGTCGGAACTTGTCGGTGGAAGGCAGGAACAGCCGAAGCGGCCGGAAGATGCAAAACGCAATCAAGTTGAACGGTGCTGTCCTCGGGAGTTAGCTAAGTGGTCTCTCCATTGGTAAATGTTTCAGACTTACGATAGAAATGCGTCAGCCGGTTGCTGGTCGAGGCCTCAAGCACGTATACACTAACGTAGAGGTACTCTTCCTTGGCGTGGGAGATGACCCTGGAGAAGCTGTTGCTGAGCATACCAGTAAGGGAGCCCATCAACAGAATCGAGCTGAGTGTGACGAAAATGAACATCAGGGGAGGTCCTGTAGGCAAGGGGTCAGTCAGTCAACGAGTTTCAACGCTGATGGGAGGAGCCGAGACGCACCAAATATCGGATCAATGTCCTTCATGATGTCGAATCCGACGTAGCTAGAGCCGAAGAAGATCTTTGTCACGATCATCGCCATGTGCTTAAAGGTGTATAACTCCCGCCCAACGAGGGAGAACGTCGTGAGGAAACCCAAATAAATAATCGCGACAAGCACCATGAACTTTAAGAAGTCCATTCCCATGGCCTTTAGGCAAGGGATAAGTGTGCCCCAATAAGGACTCAAGCTCAGGATGGAGCAGATCCGGGGCACCATGAAGAGGGCCTCCAAAGACAAAACATCGAAGGCGATGGCGATCAGCATCGGATCGTCATTATAGAGACCCACGAATCCTATGGCACGGTGTTAGTGAGTCTCTCAGTAATCAAAGGGTCAACAAGAGCAGCTTACTCAGTATGGCAAACAAATTCCAATGGCTATCATAATCACATCAAACACATTCCATACATCCGCGGCGTAGAAGATCGACCCCGCATCCAGATACTCGCTGACCTCATCGTAGAAAAAAGCGGCAAACCATATATAGAGCATGACCTCCATGGGCGTCACCTTGTGGACACTCTGGTCGATGCAGACGGCGTAGAAGATGAAGATGAAGGCTCCAAAGAACATGACTTCAAAGGCCTTGAGGTACTTGGGAACCCGAAGGCGGCAAAAGGGGTCGGCCGTGTGGGGGTTGTAGAACCGCGGCTTCTTGGTCGAGTGCACCGAGAGGCGATCCCAGAAGATGATGTCGCCGTCCCAGATCCCGGTGATGATTTTCTGCACTACGTGCTGGCTGAGGAACCTCTTCGCGTCCGCCACGGCGGCAATCTCCAGAGCGTTCAAGTGGACGAAGGAGGAGGTCGGGTCATCACCGCCATCGTCCTCGCTGTCGGAACCGCTGGTGAAGCTCATGGTGAGTTTGGAGATGGACTGGAGCAGTTGACTCCGCCTCTGAGACCCCATTTTGCCCGAAGACGAATCGTGCTCGGATCGGCGCCGCGACCGTGGCCGCTCCGTGCTGCTGCCGCCACCGAGGAGGGCGGTCCTCTCGTTGCTCTCTCCCTGGTCGGCACAGTCCCCAAGTTGGGAAGAGCCGCAGCTCTCGCTGGGGTCGGGTATCTCATACAAACAGTACTCGACAGCTTCACGCTCCGACAAGCGCGTCAAGAAGCGCCATGCCACGATCTCGCAGGCATTGGCACGAGCTTCACCCAGTCCCCTCCCGTCATTGGACATGCCATAGTGCCAACGCAAGGCTCTGAAAAAGAGTCAGCGATATGCAGCTTTGGCATCCACTGGTTCCACGAGGGGTGAATGCTTGGCAAGCACTGGCCCCACGTACAGATATATGGCAGATAAGGACATTGCAAAACAGAACTGGCGGCTCAACTTACAAAAGGGCATTCACAATCGTGGGATTTGTCACGTTGGAACTCAAGTGGTCGACCAGCGTACGCAAACAGTCGCCATTGGACGTGGTCCGGAGCTGCTCGAAAGTGCTGGGGATGTAGATGACGTCGGCGATGTAACTGGGCACACACTCTGGTCAGTTGTTGCAAACACACATACACACACACACCAGAATTCGGCAGAAGAAACACCGTACAGCGACAATTTCTTGACCACGTCCCGGAACTGGTCATCGTAGGCAATGTCGGGCAGATCCGCGTCGTATTGGCCATTGTCCCAGTGAGGCGAAGGCGCCCGATCGCCTTGGGACGTCGGCCGCACCTTGACACGGATAGGCATTTTGATGTCTGATTGCCTACTCTCTGAGTTGACCCCCGAGATAGCGGGCACTTGGAGATTGGGATCTTTTGAACAAGATGTTGTTGACAGTACCTACTGCTGAACGCCCCAAAGGGGCACTTTGAGTTTTTGAAGATATCAATCCCAGGCGCCTGGAGCGGACCAAAGGGTCCGTGCATAGAGTAGCATGATGGCGCAGGCTTGCAGGGACGCCGAGCTGCGGCCTAGGTAGATACGAGTAAAGCTTGTTTCGCCTATCTTCCCATGCCATCCAATGCCATCCCCAGCGAGCAAAAGCCCACTGACTCGGGCTGCTGGCTGTGGGGTCCCCGCTATCCATCGTCACACCCAGGGATCGCCGTTTGCAATCACGCCAGCTGACCAAAACTTCCATCCACGAAACAATGCCACTTGTTGTAAGTGGAGGAGGCTCTATCTCGGCTTGCGTAAACCAGCATGTAGTAGTAGTTGGGAAGGGGCCATGCATGTTCACGCAGGACATCTCACCGTACTTGATTGGGTTGTCCTGTCAAATTGGCTGTGGCTTGGCCGAGCGCATTTCCTGCAGCCGCTTATGCAGGGCTTGTGCTACCGAACCCATGCAGGGTTGGCCTGATCCGATGTTGGGGGTTGTCAGATTGGGAGCTGACATCCGACGACATGCTGGCATGGGATGGGGGGCACTTTTTGCTCGTGATCTTCAATATCCAGGGTTCCAACGACGTCTTGAACCATTTAGATCAATCGCATGATCAATCACCGTAGCTAATTAAGTATGTATATCTCGTTCGTCATCTACTGTCCTTTTCGCGAACCACGGATATGCCCTCAGCACATCGAATCCTCATATCATCTATCGTACATATGGTGGAGCCGCAAAAGAAATGAGCGAGTAAGGAATAAAAAAAACCGACCGACAAAAGAAACGTCTTCGCGTGAAGGGTGTATCATGAAACAAATAAAACGCCGGGGAAAGTGAGGGCAACAACAACAACAACAACACCGCGACGAACCCACCTCTTAACAGCCCTTAACGAGCTTTCTTGCCATTCTTCAAGATATCGATCCCTTCATCCCATCCGCGGCTCGTAGCAATCTCCAGAATGGTCATGTTGTTATCGTCTTTAGCATTAAGATCAACGCCACATCTGTCGACAAGGAGCTGGAGCACTTGCGCATCGCCGTTCTCCACTGCTTGGATGAAGGCGGAATGGCCGCGATAGATCTTGTTCGGATCTGCTCCGCTGGCCAGGAGCATCTCGATGATCTCGGTATCGCCGTCTTCGTAACGCCGAAGCGCTTTGACGATCGGAAGATGCTCGCCGGGTGCATTGACGTCTGCGTTGGCCTCGTCCAGAAGGAAGCGTACGATATCCTTGCGCCGCTCACGAATCGCCGTGGTCAGCGGCGAGAAGACACCGCCGTTGCGGTCCTCCACGCTCACGCCTGCCTGTAGCAACAGTTTGATACTCTCCAGCTGGTTGGCCACTACTGCCATTTCCATCACGCCCTTGAAGGCTCTTGGCTCAGCCAGCGCCGGCAGCAGCCTCTTCAGGATCTGTGGCTGCTTGACCGCCATGCATACGGGCCAATCCTGGCCTCTCACGTTCGCTATAGAATTGGTCAGACAGTACTCTGTATAATCATGATAAGGGTATGGGGCTTACGATCAGCTCCACGGCTCAGCAGGAGGTCAACCAGCTCTGGCCGGTTTTCTCGGATGGCCGTAGTCAGAGCCGTTGCGCCGGTTTTGGGCACCTTGTCGTTTGGAGAAACACCGGCATTCAAGAGCCATTCCAGGGCCTCTGTGTTGTTACTTTGAACGGCCGTCTCCAAGATTCCTTTGGGGGAATTCAGGTCGGCGCCCGCTTTTACCAGAGGCGCGAGGTATTGGGGCCGGTAGTGAGTAACACATTTAAATGCAGGATATTCTGAAGCCGGCACATTCGGATCGGCGCCATTCGCCAACAAAAGCTGGAAGATATCGGCACGGTTGTCTCTGATTGAAGAGCACAGCGGCGTATAAACGCCATCCTTCTTGGCGTTGGGGTCAACGCCGGCTTTGAGCAAACATCGCACCGATTCGATATTATTAATCGAAGCCGCCAGCTCCACTGCAGACGATATGTCAGCCATCATGAGATCTTTGAGGTGGATAGTACCCTAAAAAGGGTGGTCCAATTTCTTTGATGTGATAGGGGAACACGTACTGACTCCAGGGGCCTTCTTAGGGTCGGCACCCCTCGCAAGAAGAAGCCTCAGACAAGGTGTGTGATGTATCGCTGGCCACAGCATGTGCTTAGGTCCAGGGAGGTTAGGGTTGGCTCCGGCATCCAGTAGGTCTGCGACAATATCGGCGCGACCTTCCGTGATTGCCTCGAAGAGAGGCGACTTGCCTTCTCTGTTCTTGGCATTGGCTACAGCGAAATACTAGTAAGCCGACGTGATCTAAAAACGGCAAGGATGGAAAGGCTTACAGTCTGCTTCGTATGCCAACATGAGCTTGATGAATCTGAGCGGGCGCGCTTTGGTAATCGTCTTGATCAAAATGGTGTCGCCGTTACTCATAACGTGGTTGGAATCTCCCCCGTAAGTCAACAGCAGCTTCGCGAAACCGAACTTATTCTCGATGACTGAGAGTCCGAGAGGTGTTTCAAGCGCTGGCCCAGCAGCGAGGTTGGCCTACCATGAAGTGTTAGTCGACAATTTGGAAACCCAGAGTTACATCTTGTAGGCTTACATCTGCTCCGTACTTGAGTAGCAAACTAGCACCATCGATGAAGGACTCTTCCACTGACGCAAACAATGGAGTGACACCGTCTCTGTCGGGAGAGTTGGCTGCGGGTTCAATTAGCATACATATTGCAAAGGCCATGGAAGATACATACGGTCTGCTCCAAAGACTAATAACAGACGGACCGATTCGAGGTCATGGCGCAGAACAGCCTCCTTCAGGGCATGGCTCTCTGGTCCAGTGTCAGGCGGGACACCACGATCCAGAAGCTGCTCCACAAGCTTGCTGTTCCGGTCTTGGATGGCTGAAACCAGAGCCGATCTGAGGGCCGGGGTGCTGGAGCCGGTAGAGTTCCTTGGGCTCCAACGGGGCATCTTGACGGGGTCTGCTGTGACTCGAGTAATCTTGATAGGGCCGGAGTCGGACGATTCATAGTCTCCAACGGTTGTCTCACTATCAAGAATGCCACTCAGGCCCAGTCCATCTTGTGTGCCTCTTCTGTCGAAGCTATCGGCTTGAGAGAACACGCGGTCTCTGACTGACGCCGACGAGCTTGTATGGTGCGATATTGACTTGGCGACGGAGGGTGCGCGAGGCGAGTTCATGCGCGAGAATTGTTGTTGATAACTGTTGTCGTCCCGAATCACGTCGAAGGGCGAAAGATTTGTCGAGGATCCTCTACCAATCTCGAGCACCGGTGGAAGAGGGAAGACTGAAGAAATCGGCGACGTCTCCTCGATATCGTTAAGGTGCGGCTCAAGTGTCTTGAGTTTGGTGATGTTTGTCACCGATCGGCCTCTCTGCACTCGCTCGAGGGCTGCGGCGAGGCCTGTGTAGCCCATTCCAAAAGAATCGTCGATCTTGGAGTCACCGGAGTCACCTAGAGACCATTGGAAGACCAGGGAGCTCATCTTTAGGGACTCTCTCGACTTTCCAATGGACTCTCTCATTTTGCCGACATCGTTGTCTGCAAACATGTTGCGCCAACCTCGCTGGATCTTGCCCACAGTTCCTCGCCTCTCGTACTCGAGGAAGCGGCCAACCCATTGGTCGAGGTGCTGGAAATCCGTATAGGTCGATTTGAACTTCTTGTCCATCTCTTGGATCATCTCGGCAGGAAACTGCTGGTTCGTTCGTGTGGACTCCGTGAGTCCAGCTTCCAGTGCCCACATGATGCGACAGAGATCCAAGAACTCGTTGGCCAGCTCCACGAAACCGTGGGGGTGAGTCTTGACTGTGCTAAGGAAGTCGAGCATGTGGATGGAGATCTTGTTGCCCAAGACGGTAGCCTTATATCCGAATTAGCTTCCAGGTCATCCAAATACCTTCGTCTGGGGAGATGCTGGTTTTACCTTGTGGCAATGGCTGAGCGCCGCCTGGCTTTGGACCGGCATGGCTGCAGCGTCGAGATGTGCCTTCGCGCACCGAACCAGTTGCTTTGTTGGATGTGTTCGCACTCGATTGGAGGTTTGGATACAAAATTATTGCTCAGTTTTGTAGTAGTAGTTGTGACTTGTCTTGGGTCACGGGAAGGAGCTGTGACTGTAAGCTTCTGTGGAAGAGATGCTGGCACCTGCCGGCTGGGAATGACACCGGACTTATCAACGTAAGTGAGTAAGTTCAATGTTTATGTCAGGAGGGGTCTGGATCTGGGACTGGGTATGCCACCAACTTGTATTGATCTCAAGTGCGACTCCGCAGCAATCAGGAAAGAGAAAATGGGTACTAATGCAAACACTTACAAGCATCCACTCACCCGCACATGGTCGAGGTAATCTGTTTTCCCATTAGGAAAACCTCCAACATACATGCCTACATGGGAGGGGGCCACTTGTAGTTCTAGGACCATCTAGGCGAGGCCGCTGATCATCATCACTTCACGTTCCCATCACGGCAACTGGAATACGACCCTTGCGCCGAGAGGCTAACACCATCTTGGGGACCGTTTGCCGGACCTAACGACAGACTAATGGGCGAGATAGTGGTCCAGACCAATGTCACAAGCTGGGCGCAAGGTGGTTCCTTCCCGGGTTGGCCGTTTGAGCTTTGAGCTTTGACTTGGGCACCCCTCTCTTAAAATCAAGTATCCAGCGCCGCTACTTCATGACAGCTGCCTATTGGAGACGGGACCTATTGACGTGGAGGCAACATGTCTGCAGTGACGCCCCGGGTTATATAACTTGCAGGAGCTGTGCAGCGTGGCTGATCTTCGTTGATCATGCTCGTCATTCTATTTGATAGATGTCGTTTGCTTGTTAGCTTCCATCAATCTCGATGCAAGCTACCTCCTGACCAGTCATGACGAGTTTATGTAAGGGCTTGATGCATCGTCTACTCAAACACATCAATATTGCTGCTAGCTTTTATGATATTGATTGAATTATTGGAAGAGGTACAATGTATGCAGTTGTGCCTCGTTGCAGAAAGACGTACCTGCCTACTGATACTCACTTACTAAACATGTGTAAGATCTTACTTAGATTCGGCTCCAGCTTCCCACCCTGCCGTTCTGTTTACCGATATGGTCCAGTAAGACCCAAGGTGCTGGGTCTTGTCAAAACTAGATTCGACGGCGTCTGGTAGCTTGCTCCGCGGGTCGCTCTCCGGATCCACCGGAGTGACAGATGAGATGGGATGGGATAGGATGGAGTAGCATCCGAGGACGGGGTCGTTATCTGGTGGTACTCTATATGTAACACGTTTCACCACCCGTGCCCTGAAAGTAGGTAGACATTTTGTATGTTCGGTAGCGACAGGGGCGCCGAGTCGTTAGTATGTAACATGTAGATATCCAGCTGCAAAACATGACCGTTTCTCCAAGTCAGGGCGACACAGTAGCTCGGCACCAGGACCCTCCCCTCCTTACCTTGACCCGAACTCGGTCCAGTGGTTCCTGCAAACCTCCAGGGCGAGCTGGGGACCTGGTTCCTGGTTTCAACTCTATCAGAGTTTGCCTTGCTGCAAGCTGCTTACTTCAAATGCGCTCTATCGTTCATTCGTTGGCCTAGCCTGCCTCTAAACAGGCACTATCCAATGCCACCATAAAAGATCCCTCCTATCAAGATCGAAACCATCGCTGTGAGATGCGACTAGATCCTGTTTGCTTCGATCGTATTAGCTTGGGAGGGAGCAGCGTGATCTCGGCAGGCTAGACAAGTCGGGACAAGACCCAGCATAGCGATAGCCGATGTCAGTCGGTGTTTCTCCCAATTCGCCGGCCCGAGCACCCAGTTGCCAGGACTTCAGGTCTGCTATCCCTTGGACGGCATAAAATAGAGATCTTCGCCAATGATTGGTGGCCATCATCTTCGCGGGCTCAGCTGTCCGGGTCAGAGCACCCAACGTCTCCACGAACTGCGGGTGGGATGGTGCAGCAGGAGCGGAGAGGCGGAGCGCGCGTCTCGTTTCTCATTTCCGGCCGGTCTTTCTCTGCTGGCCAAACCTTATTCCAGACTATTTGCTCGCAGTCATTCGTCGAAATACAGTGGGTGCCTTTCGCTCAGGCCTCGGTCGCTTGTGTAAGTGAGAGAGGCTAGCGAAAGACCCAAAGACCCCAAGACCCCAAGAGAGAAGACAAAAAGGGCCTTCCAGGCAAAGCCCCATATCAATGAAAATTTAGACGACGTCCTCCGGGCCCTTGGCCGAAGCAGCAGCTCCATCACGCAAGTGGTTGTCGAGACCAGAGAGCTCGCATGCAAGACTAGCGTCTACAGAGCAGATGAATGTCTTGGGCCAGAACCGCGGTGGCTGTGCTTGGCTTATTACTCGGCTTAAGCCTGTTGAAGTGGCGCCGTGATTGCGGCTCAAACAGCTTCTTACAGACCATACTACACGAGCTGCTTGCTTGAGGCCAGTAAGGGAGGCACTTCAGCTGCCATGCAACGTAAGCTCATTCGTCGAGCAGTCAACCCCCATTGATTTATGTATTGATGCGGCGGCCTAGACTACCTACGCGGTTCAAGCTGTGCCCGGGCTGAGGGCAGTAAGGCTGGCCTTGCCCCGAACTTTTGCTGTGAAACTCGAATACGATACTTTCGCGTTAAAATCACACCAGACTTGCGATGAAAGTGGTCAGTTGGTCCAAGAAGGATTCCCAGAACTGTTCCCGCAATAAGCCTACCTTGATACTTTCATCCTCTCGGGTCAATAAGTAGCACGTGGACTCGGATAGGGTCCGAACCGCCGTACCATTCTGTGGAGCGCCAGAAGATCGTCGAACCCGAAAGCCAATTGAGCAACTCTGTCCAGGATTGTGTTCCCAAGAAACGACTCAATGGGGAAATACAACTTTAATGCTACAGCATCGGCCGCATACACGCGAATCTTATCATTCAATCGCCATTCCTTTGGGATGCTCGCAGAGAAGACGGTAACTCGGAGGGCTTGGGAGAGTGATACGCTCGCCAAGAATTTGCAGGCGCGGTACGGTACCGCAATGGGGTCGGCTCCACGAGTTTGCTTCCCAATTCCCCATTCCTCGCTCGGCACAATGTCAATGTGAAAGGAATTCTGGAACTGGGTTGTTCCACTTCACATGGCAAACTCGCGCACAGTCGGTTGGCCTCAATATGTACATTGGTGATGAAGCCATATTGCCCGCCACGATTCATGTTAGGGAACAGCATGACGTCGATGTCTATTGACTTTTTCCCAGCTCACCTGTTGCTTTCGGCCTTGGACTCCGCCCAAAGCTTGCCCTGCATTGCTCTGATGTTAGAGGTATCCGTACAGCTGCTGGGAAAGCATAGCTTTTGATCGTGCTTTTTTCGACATCCTCACAACTGAACTGGCATTCCTTCAAAGACGGGTCTTATTAGTATTTTATGGGAAAGCAAGAGAAGAAAAAAAAGTCTTGTCTGGAATTCGGCAGAGCCAATAGCGCCAACGGTACTGCGCCGCAGCCACCAATTAATGTCACCAGCAAGTAGCCGGAGATGAAAATAGAAACAGTCGGGGGAGGCTATGTCTGATTCGTCTGGACCCCTCGCGCATCCCCGCCTTTCCTTTTTTTCCCAGCCAGCCAGCAGCAGCAGGGGCCGATGCAGGTGGTAAGCCAATACCTGACTGACTGACCGATCCGTCAGGTACTTCCCCATCGGCCCCCTAACCTTGAGAACGTCGGTCCTTTGGTGCAGCTGACTTCTGCAGATGGCCGCCCACTTGCTGCTGCCAGTCTGCCCAACTGGTCAGTGGGTGTCCGGTGTGGTGGGTTGTCTTTAGCGGGATGTGTGTCCCAACTCAGAAGGCAATACGATGCTGCGCGCGCAGGCCAACGTCAACCTCGGAAATGTTTTAGTGACACGGGTGGCGAAGCCAACAAACCCGTCCGTTCGTTCACTGCCGCAACCTTTGTCGCCGCGGATTGGCTCGTCTAAATCCAGCATCTCCACCATGCGGTTACCTCACCTACTATTTTCATTCCGCAAGGATTCGACAATGGATCAGATCTGACGATATACCGGCAACAAGGCAGCCCTCTTTAAAAGCTCAGACCCTTGTAGGAAACAGCACACACATTCGCTCGCCTACCGCCCACACACCAAACACCACACACTCGCACACCGTGGGAGCGTGGGACAGGGGACCCAGCTGCTTCCTTTTGCCAGGTGGTATTTATGACGCGAAAGGATGGAGCGGACCTTGGAACGTAGTCAGCAAGGTTACTCGGGCTTGAGATGGGAAGCCAGAAAACCAAACCCGCCGCATGTAACAGCCTTCCCCATCACACAGCACTGCCTGGGCCCTTTTTTCGACCGTCTGATCCTGGCTACGTATATGCAGGTCGTTCCCTAAGGTTACAGGATTATCTTGTGTATTTGCCTCTTTCGTAGTCAGTGCCGAGCCTGGCGTCCTCACGTAGTTAAAGTGCCACTCGCTCCCGTCGTTCGACTTCGTCCTGTTGCCTCTTTACCCTTTTGATGCGACTTTCCTTCTGCGAAATTTGAACAACCTCGTAGCTTCAGATCCAGGAACTCACTCCCGTCCGATGTCCTCGGGGTTATAGCGAGCCATGGCTCTCCCAACAACTCCCCCAACCTCACGCGACAGCAACAACATGTTCCTCCGCCTGCCCCCGGCCGCCGCCGTCCTTCTGCTCTCGACCGTGCTGGGGGGATTGGCGGACGGGCATGCCTTGCTCCCACGACAGACCAAGACGATCGAACCCCATGAGCTGAACGTCATCATGTGGCCGCCGCTGCCCACAGCGGCCCCGCTCCTCTCGCCCATGGAGCTCTTCCGCCGACAGACCGACAACACGATATGTGGTTACCTGGGCGGAGACTCGGCGCTCCCGGCGACGTGCTCGGCCGGGTCGCACTGCGTGCTGGACGAGGCGAACAAGGTGATGGGGTGCTGTCCCAACGCCGGCAGCTGCACGACGGGCGTCTTCACGGGCTGCGTCGACCAGAACAGCGGGCCCCAGACCGAGGTCAACCCCTACGTCTACACCTGCGCAGGGCGGAACGTGTGCTATAAAAACTCATTCCCGGGTGGCTTCTTCCAATACGGTTGTGGGACGGCGTCCGACCTGGCCACCTCGGTCCAGACGGGGCCAGCGGCAAGCCCACTTTGCCCCTGGTGCAGACCTCGATTGCGCTCACAAAGTCAGCCAGCTCGTTGTCCGGGTCCAGTTCCAGGTCGTCGTCCTCCTCTTCGAGCTCTTCGCAACCCCCCTCCTCCTCCAGCTCGGCAACCTCGACTACAGCGAGCTCGTCAGGCACGCCGACATCTTCTCGTGCCCCAGCCGACACGGCCAACACCACGCCAGCTGCTCCCCCGACGTCGCAAAAGTCAGGCCCAGGATACAACCGCACCGGCGCCATTGTGGGGGGAACCATTGGGGGTCTGGCCCTTTTAGCGGCGCTACTGGCGCTACTGTTCTGCTGTCTGCGACGGCGGCGAAATAGGCGGCGGGGGCCAGGCCCGGCGCCAGTTCCGGTCCCGACGAGCGAGTACCCGAGGTAAGTCATGTCATAGCGAGTCTGCGACAAAGCAGTTTGGTGTTTCGTGTTTCGACACAATCTTTTGGCGCCTGTTCTGTCTCGCTATTGGAGCTAGCCACATGGTGGCTTGGATTTTCAACTCGTGGTTCCATCGTAAAGTCGCTTTGCTAACCTCGGAGTCTGTCAATATAGTCCACGATCGCATGGTGCCGCATTCGCGCCTCTGCCCACATGGCAAGAGGAAGAAGAGCCTCAGACTACGCCACCGACCCATCATGCCCAGCCATACTCCCACTACGAGCATCCAGCACTTGCTGGAGCAGCTGGGGCAGCCGGGGCAGGCAAAATGAGGCACGTTGCGGATGACCATGGCTATGACAATGGCCACGGCAACGGTTATGGCGGGCCCGCACCCGTCTCTGCCGTCTCGGGCCCGTCGCCGAACACGCCCATCGGCGGCAATGGCAATGGAGGATGGCCGCTGGCCTACGGCGGCGGCGGCGGCCAGGGCCAGACGCCCATCGCGAACGAGTACCTGAACAACTACCCCAGCAACAATTACCACAACGGCAGCGGCGCCGGTGCTGTCGTGACGCCCCTGACTCCCTACCACTCAAACAACCCGCACGCCTTCAGCAACAATTGGTCCCAGCACCCGGCGCACGACGGTATGTACAACAATAACATCACCAACAACGGGCCGTCGCGAGAGATTGACGACTTCTCCCGCGACGTCGGGGCGACGATGCGTCACGTGCAGGACGATGAAGACACGGAGCCGCTCACGGCGGGCTCATCGATGCACAATTACCCCATTGACGGTGCGGGCGGCGCGGGTGTTGGTGGTGGCGGCGGCGGCAACAACAACAACACGCACCTACAGCCGTATCAGCAGCATCCCTCCGCACCCGGGTCTTCGGGCTCCATGACCTCGATGAGCTCCTACACGCCGTCCCGGCGGGGCGACCGGCCGCTTTGGCAGCAGACGAGGAGGCAAAGCAGGAATTTAATGTGGTTGTAATAATAACCGGGGAGACCACACAGGAAAAGGAAAGAAACGGAAACAATCGACATCCTTTTTTCCCTACTATTCAAGCGTATATACTGTTACACCCATTTTTATTGTGCATTTGAGGGGATGGTGTTTTACACAAGAGGAGTTCACGGCCATCACGGAACTCTACACGTTGACTGGATTTTTTACGAATTCTTTACTTAATAGCTCGGCGCATTTTTACCCGGCGAAGGATGAGCAAGCATGTGTGCTACCGCTGATTTAGACTTTGCATGGTGTTGGGGGTGTCGGACAAGGATGTTTAAAGGGTATATTGGCAGCATACTGCATACTTTGTATATGCATCACCGATCCTTGTACATAGTTTTCCTGACGAAAATAGCTTCAAATCCAACTAGAATACCCAACACTTGGGTGTCTCAAGTATTGACTTACATGGCAACTGAACAGATGTGTACTGGTGAGAAAATTCAAATGTGGTGCAACCGTTTGGCACAAGGCCATGTGTATTTCCGATCTTCTAACGCCGTCGCTAAGTTCCCATGTCTAATCTAACGGGTTTCTTCCCTATTCGCTCATATCGCCTCTATGACATGATTTCAAAATAAACCAAACGTGCCTCTCATCGCCCTGGGCAGGAGCCCGCCGTGTATTCCCCGGAGACGCGAAGCTGATATGTACGAGTTTACTTCTCATCGCCTGATGAAACGAACTTCACTCCAGCCCATCCCTTCCCCCATCCTTGGTTCCCCATCCACAGAGGGAATGAGGCATCATCTCCTGCTGTCCCGCCTCAGAAATCGTACCGCAAGTAGAACATGAGGTTGTCCAGCTTGGGAATGTACGAGCACGTCGACATGAAGACGCGGTGCGGCCAGACGAACCGGCGCGCCTCGGCCAGCTCGGCGGGCCGCACGCAGTCGCGCAGCCGGAGCCGCGGGTGCAGCGGCTCGAGCTCGCGCGGGTCGTCGAAGCCCCAGTTGAAGGTGGAGCCCGTCGCGCGCGTGATGCTGAGCAGGCCGCCGAAGAACTTCATGGCCGAGCCCACGCCGTCGCAGATGAGCTGGTGGCCGTGGCCGTGCTGCGCGTGCTCGGGCCGCGACGAGACGGGAGAGAAGTGCTCGGTCAGCCGCTGGATCAGCCGCTTGCCCGTCGCTTCGTCGAAGTAAGGGGTCAGGCCTTCCATGAGGATGAGCGTGGGCCGGTCCGTCGGGATCTGCCGCAGCCACTCGTCCTTCGTCACGTCCGCGGCGCGGAGCTGGTAGTCGCCGCGCTCCGGGGGCGGCACCAGCCGGCGCCGCAGCTTGACCACGTCGGGCAGGTCGTAGTCGAGCCACCGCACATTGCGACCGGCAGACGCCCAGTCCAGACGGTGGCAGCGCGTGTCGAGGCCGCAGGCCAGGTGGACGACGGTGGCCTTGGGGTGCCGGGCCAGGAACTCGCTGGCCCACTCGTCGAACTGCCGCGCCCGCACGAGGCACATGTCGCGCGAGCCCATGCCAAAGGGGCTCTCGGCGCGGAACTTGCTGAGGTCCGTGTCGAGGCGGCGCAGGATGTCCGCGGCGTGCCGGTCGCCGAGGATGGGCTCCGTGCGCGCGGCGTCCTCGGCCCGCGCCATGAGGGGCACTAGCAAAGTCTCCTGGGGCCCCGTGAGGGAGACCTTGATCTTGGTGGCCGACCCGGGCGGAGTCACCGTGGTGGTGGTGGTGGTGGTGGTAGAAGACATCCTCCTCTTGGGGGTGGTGTTGCTTGTCGCTGTTGTGGATGATGGGGACGACAGCGGCGACGGTATCGATGGACGACGAGAAGTCAGGGCGTTGCTAGTAGATCTTCTCGCAAGAGAGGGCATATTCCTTCTCAGCTTCATGGTCCATGGGCAGAAAGTTGGTAGTTGAGATCGGGACTATGTCTGGATGCTACCCTACTACATAAACTTTAAGCTTCGATCGGAGGAAACTGAGAGGGGTGGGTATAAGTGGCGAATTGCCTGTTGAGGATGATCTACAATGTGGAGCTGAAACTGCAGGTCATTTCCCCCTACGGAGCCAAGGCTCTGGGCCTGCTGGGGCTGCATGGTTCTCCAGAAAGCACCTAAAATCGAAGAGTGGGACTCCTTTACACCCGCACAGAAAACCCGCAGACCGACCCAACTCGCCAGCCATTAATGGCTTTTTAGGAGGGGTCAGCAGCGTCGAGGCGATTACTTTAGATCTTGAGGGGATTGTGACATGTAATAATTGTCCCGATCTGCACGTCAGCCCGTGCTCTTAAAACTGCATCTCTGCCAATGATTTTGATGGCAAAGTCCTTAACGGGCTGGGCTGCCTGGCGACTAAACCCCTCGGCCCATGTACATGCACTTTGATTTTCCTCTAGGAGGGAAGCAGCACTTTCTCTCTTTCTCTCCCCGTCGTTGCCCCTCTCTCGAGTCTCGACCCATGACCATATCTCCTAGGGCCACCGTGCTGAGCTCGTCGCCCGAGAATATTGAATACAAAATGCGAAGCATGGCATTGGTCCCGCAAGTGGACTCACACCGGGTTACACATCGCAAACGCTTGCCCCTGGCACCGGCTCTGGAAATGGTTTATCGACTTACACACCGCAACAAACAGAACGTTGAAGTCGTACGCGATGTTTATAGCGAAACTGTCACGAGCAAACCGAAGTCGGCAGCTCAACGCGATCAGGCTCACGGTGCGCGACGGCAGCGTCGCATAAAGATGGGCGTGAGCGGCAAAGTCGTTGCGCCGGTGAGGTTTGGCCCCAGGAAGAAAGCGCCAGCTCTAGCAAGCCACACTTGGGTGTAGCAGTCCTCATTGTGCTTGGTCCACTTGCTATCTAAGCCTTCCATTCGACCATGTTTGATCATTGTGCCTCTCTTACAGGCTGCCGGGACATCGGGTAAAGGGGGCAGTGCAGTATGGCAAGGTATGCACTCTGGGACTTGGGATTCGTCGGCTCTTACAACATGCTCCTGACTTGCACAAACAACTCATTCGTGCATGAGTTGCCGGCTACCGAGGCGCGGGCCCGGGTCTGGGGATTCCGCGCGAGAGCGAAGCCGGATGCGCTTGATCGCGGTGGTGGGGCTCTGGGGCCTGTGGACCATGCGCAGATACCCCGAGTGATGTCTCGATATGCGTACCCGCACCGAACCCTCGACGCCGGACTCAAGGTTCTGTCAAGGTGTACCATCTCGTGTATTGGGGGCTTCTGGACGCAGCAGGACCTCGTCGACGCTGCCAGGCTCGAGGTAATGACCTGGGGCGAGCTGGTTGATCGACAGAGATATCTCAATTGCCATCTCGGGATGAACTGCTTACACCCACCCACAATAATCTGATTTCTGCCAAGACATCACCAATTGGGGAGCTGAGGCTTGGGGTGCGCTCGTGTCCGGTCTCCCTCCCTTTGGGATGTCATTATGTTCGTGCCGCACTGGATCAAGACCTAGTAGCTTACCGGCATGGCCAACTGACGGGGGTCGGGAGCCATCGGTGAATCCTTCGGGATGCGCGGGCGGCCGGAAGGGACCGCGGCGGCCGAGACCGTGATTGACGGCGCTAGGTTGCGGATACTCCCTGCGGCACGACCCCTTACGCTAACGAAGACAGTTGACTCGTTTTAATATCTGCGATGAACTCTGTCACTTGGGCGATCCGAATCACGCTCCTCTATCATCTTTCTAACTACCGAAAAAACGACGAACCGGTTTCTCAGACCATGAGCGCAACCAATCCCGAATTGCGGGCACTTCTGACCACCACCCGGAAGACTAGCAGGAGCTTTTCCCAATGGCTGTTCGACAACCAGGCTAGTATGTGTCCTGCCCCTTCCACCGCCAGGAGATAGATGACGGGAAAGGAACCATCTCATCGCCGCTCGAAGGGATTGCGGACAATGTCACTTACTTGATTTGCCAGGACTCACGCTGAGCGTCATCGTTCCGCTTCTCCTTGCACACGCCTATCTACCCGCGGCACGGCCCTATACATCCGGATTTCTGAGTTTGTCGTACTTCAACCCGCGCACAGGCAGCTATGGCGCCGGTCCCAGCGACCTGTGCTTTGTGGCGTTTTGCGTTGTGGTCTGCACCGGCATCCGCGCGGCCCTGATGCAGCACGTCCTCGCACCTTTGGGCTGGGCCTGGGGCGCGGCGACGAAGAAGGACGTCACGCGGTTTGCGGAGCAGGGCTGGGTGCTGTGCTACTATAGCGCGGCCTGGCCGATGGGAATGTACTTGTACTACCAGTCGCCGTACTTTCTCAACCTCGAGGGGCTGTGGACCGGCTGGCCCCATCAGAGAGAGCTCGATGGGCTCATGAAGGGCTACTTTTTGGTGCAGTGGGCTTATTGGACGCAGCAGCTCCTTGTCGTGAACCTCGAGGCTCGCCGGAAGGACTACTGGGAAATGGTGATCCACCATGTCATTACTACCTCGCTGATCTCCGCATCCTACGCCTACCACCTTCACCGAGTTGGTCATTTAATATTGGTCCTGATGGACACTGTCGAGCTGGTCTTCCCGGTACGTAATTCAAATCTGCCCGCAGTAGTTCTTGCGCAGGCAAGCAAACCTATCGTTGAGACCTCCCGCTGACAACCAGAAACAGCTGGCCAAGTGTCTGAAGTACCTCGGCTTCAAGACCGTTTGCGACGTCATCTTCGGCGTCTTCCTGTTCGTATGGGCCTGGACGCGCCACGTGTTCTACGGCATGGTGTGCTGGAGCTTCTGGCACGACCTACCGCGCATCGTCACGGTGCCCTGCTACAAGGGCGCCCCCGACGGCCTCGAGGGCCCCTTCGCGACCCCCCAGGAGGAGGGCACGTCGTCCTACCTGCTGGAGCCGTTCTACGACCGCGCGGGCACCGTCTGCCTCACCGACGGGATCCGGACGGGCTTCCTGACGTTCCTGGTCGCGCTCGAGCTCGTCATTTGCGTGTGGTCCTACCTGATCGTCCGGGTCTCGATACGCGTGTTCAAGGGGGCCGGCGCCGAGGATGTGCGGAGCGATGACGAGGGGGGAGAGGGGGTTGAGGTTGAGGCGGGAGAGAGGAAGAAGAAGAAGTATGCGGAACTGGAGCTTATCGAGCAGGAAGTTGGCGTCGAGGCTGTGGACTTGGCGACGTGCAAGCGCCGCAACGGAAAGCAGTTGCAGCCGCAGAAATCGGGGTTGCGGTTAAGCAGGTCTAGTGACCGGAAGGAACTCCTGGACCGGGTGGGGTGTGAGAAGCAAATCGAATGAGGGATTGGTTCAAGACTTGAAAGCGTACTGAAGATAATAATCATAGAACGTATGTGTTAGCCACGTTCAGGGATCACCAGTCTCCAGAGACAACCGCGAGCAGGCGCTTCTTTTCTTTTTCTTGATCCGAACCATACTTGTATCTCCTCCACTCAATTGGTTGGTTGGTTGTTCGCGGCTGGCAGCCGGAAGGACTGGCGCCAAGACAGCAAAGACCCCTAGACACTAGGCTATCGCTCACTAGTAGCAGCCCCTTGCCAGCTTTCAAGCCTTTTCCTCCCCGGTTTCTAGGTATGCAGTCAATTCCTTTGGATGCAGTAAACATGCATGTCATTATTGGCTCCTATGTTGTCTTACCAGAATATGCTATTGCCATCGGTAGTGTCCATACCACCGATTAAGCATATAATTTAGCCCCCTGCAAGGTACCGAAAGATCAGATGTGTAGCGCGATACCTTTACAAGGAGAAGGGTACTCTTCGTCCAACCTGGTTTGTCCGTGCCAAAACTGACTTCGTGACTCTATGCAGGGCTCAAACACACCGATTCTACATACGTAGTGTATCGTCTATCTACTGCGTACAAGAGGTTCCAGAGCTTTCGTTTGTAGCCTCGATGCGCAAAGTCACGGTGCGCCCTGACACTAAAAACGATCTAAGGAGATCGGTTTCCTACCAAACGAGTCATGCACTGACCCAGCAAGCCGATGGTCGCGTCCCTGGGCTAGTAGGTAACGGTCCGCGTTCTACCTACCCGTCTTTTCCAGTATCACTGCCCAGCCGTCCTGATCATTTTGTGCATCGCATTCTCTTCAGACTGCTGGGCCGAGTGAGTGCGCAACAGAGTCGTAATAAGCACATGGGCTCGCCATGCCATATCCAACCCAGTTCTACGCTCTGGGGACCGAAGGCACTTACATCTACAAGAATGCCGGTCACTTGTGTACGTATGTACGACCCTCCTCCTCTCTGCGCCGGCGGTCGGTCTGTGGAAAACCCGTTAACCTGGTGTGAGTGTGAAGCAATAATCTTCCGAGCGAGGTTCAGAAATTGGTAGACGAGGAGGACTTCGACACTTTCGTATGGGCGGCCTTTGGGCCCACGCGGGAATGCTACTTCGTATCCTATAGGAAGGAGGACGGCACCGTGAGGTGTAAGTGCGCCCTGCGATCCCAGGCCATCGATCTCATGCAGCTGACCAACCGCAGTCCTCTATGGGCGAAGTGTTCCCAAACGGTTCTTGGAGTATATCTGGGACCCGGAGGGAAAGAAATACATTGCACACGCTGGGGCCCAAGTTTGGTTCGGACCCGATGACAGTTTCCTGGTGTATGACGGGAGCATGATAAAGTGGTCGCGTTTGCCCGAGGCTCTCGAGGGTGCGGTCCAGTCGCTTCTGTCACCAAAAGGCTGGGCTGGAGGACCGCCTACCATCATAGCATGGAACACAAACGGTGCTTACTGTGTCGTATCTGAATCTGGCTCGGCATGGAGCTGTCATATTCCAGAGTCATGTCGATCCTTGAAGATCTCCTGGGATAGCAAGAAGATGAGCAAGATGCTGTCGGAGCACAGAGTTAAGGTAGGCGAGGGAGCGAAAGAGAAGGCCTAGCTGGTTGCATCACTGTCAGCTAACACCGCGGAAGGCCGTGTCGTTCAGTGTATCTAACCCCGACCACTACGTCTTCTCCAACTCGGACAATGGCTATGGTTTCAAGGTACCAGAAGACCCCGAAGAGCTTTGCGAAACCCTCGACGAATCAGCGCCCAAAGCCGTCCGCGCCACACGCCGAAAGGAGCGGGCCGAGGTGAAGCTGCGCCGCGAGCTCCGCGAGGTCGCGGCCCTCAAGGAGCAGCTCCGACAGGAGCGGTGGCAGGCCCAGCTGAGCAAGGCCTACTACATGTGGAAGACGGAGACGGATGCCTGCCTGTCGCCCACAGCCCCGCCGCTGGCCCAGTTCCCGCAGATGCCCGCCGACGTCTGCACGTGCGAGGAGCTGACCTGCAAGTTCGAGAAGGAGCGGGAGGGCGGGCTCGCGGCCTGCGAGCACGACCTCGAGCAGGTTCTCCGGGCCTCCGGCAAGTACAACCGCGACTGGCTGCGCAAGGAGCGGCTGCGGTGGCACCCGGACCAGCTTGCGCGACGGTGCAGTCCCGAGGCGCGCGACTTGCTAACTAAACAAACCACTACGATGTATGCACAATTCGAGGTGCTGATTGCGAATGAGCTTGCCAACGTAAGAACCAAACCCTAGGTGCATGAGCTGCCAAGACACGTATAACTAAGTTGATGCGCAGGGAAGACGGAAGAGACAGACCTTCTGATAGCAAGGCTTGATGTGGTCAATACTCCGCCTTCAGAAACTGCCGCTGGTACGCGCCCATAACCATAGTCTACCTACGTTACACATGCGCAACTGCAATTCGGAATACGGGAGTTGGATCTGACAGTAAAATCATACTGCAATTATATATAGTTATTTACTTGTAATTAGTATCCTCATGAGAAATACTCAAACACCTGATGAAGAAGACTGAACGACAGAGACGTGACAATCTGAGCCATTGCCTCTCGAATGTGCGAGCGACTTGTTTCCCTGTCGTGATCCAACATGTACCACAGCGGCGAAGCACAAGTCGGCAGCTATTGGGCTCGACGCGGTTCAACCATTTACGGCGATCCGTTGGCCTTGCCTTTCGTATACCATGTACCACCGAGATACGCAACGCTTTCGCTTCGCAATGCTGAGTGTGACGGATGCTAGCAAACTATTGCAACGTTTTGTTACGTGCCCACCTCCATGAATCTGACGGCAGCCGAGAGGTATATTAATCCGTGGCCCTCTAAGCATAGAGACAAGTGTTTAAACATGTATGCACTGCAGATTGAAGAAGCCCAAGATGCAGTTCACCCAGGCCATCGCCATTGCGGCTCTATCCAGCCCCGTACTCACTTGGGCTCCCTTCCATACCGAGATTCGGCAGGGCGACGTGGGCTGCCTAACCACGAACAGCTCGCCGGCAATCGAAGACGTAAAGGCTTGCGTCAACCAACTCTATGATCGAGGAGGCGACTGTCCCCACGATGGTACTGGTAAGTTGCCACACGTTTCGTCTTATTCTCCCTGGGAATCAGATAGAATAAGTATCCCAATGGCTTCATAAATCTACTAACGACGACTCTCCAATCCCTTTTGGGGGGATATGCAGATTGTACCACGCTTGTGACGCAGGGCTCGGCCGCTGTCAAGCTCTGCGGAGCAGAGCTCCAAACGACGGATCTGACCTGCGCCCAGGTTTCCGACTACGCGAGCCAGATCGAGCAGATGTGCCAAATGAACGACTTGGCTGAGGGTGCCGCTACGGTCAATGCCAGTCAAAGGGTGGTTGTGGGTCACTCCTGAAAGATGCAAGTCAGTTGCAGGCAGTGGTGGTTACACGGGCAAAATGCATGAACGACGGATGGTTAGATGGATATTGCAAAAAGCACGTGCCTTTCCCCGTAGCAGCCAATGAGGCAGAAGTGGGGCCGCCTCTCCTTCTGCTGGCCAAGTCAATATTACCTCGCCCAAAGTCATATTCGTTCCTTTTCGGTTTCTCTCGTCTTCTTTCCTGCAAGTTTCCCTTCGTGAATATTCAACCTTGCTAATCCCACAATCCACCTCCGGCCTCCAGTCCAGTTCCCCCACCACGCGCCTAGACTAACACCTGCACTCCCCGACAAAGCACTATGCCCACATAATTGAGTAGACAGGATCGCGTCAAGTCGATTCCCACTCTGGCAACGCGCCCGTCGGGCGAATAACCACCAACTTATTCAATTGCGAAGAGTAGGAGGGAGGACCGAAATTGCATCTTGAACTATCCCGTTCAACTAAATCCCATTGAACCCAAAGTCCCCGCCGTCGTCATAATGTCGGCCATGGACGTGACTAACGACCCCGACGACTCAACCGTCTCGGTCGAAAGCCCCAAGGAGCGCCACTCCCTGACGCTCGACCAGCGACGCGCCCTCCGCCGCTGGGCGCATTCGCAAACCACCCGCCCCAGTCACAAGGCCTGCATCGAGTGGTTCTACAGCCAATTCGGCCAGCACATTTCCCAGTCCACCATCTCCCACTCCCTCTCCCCCAAGTATGCCCGCCTCGACAACGACAGCCAATTCAGTGGGTCGCGCCTGCGCTTCGGCAATTGGCCCGACGTCGAGAAGCTCGTCCTGCTCTGGCACGGCCAGGTCGTCTCCTCGGGCCGCAACCCCTCCAACGAGGAGCTGGCCGAGAAGGCCAAGTCCATCTTCTCCCAGCTGCCGCGCTACAAGGACGAGAACCCTCCCGAGTTCTCGCCCGGCTGGATCCATCGCTTCAAGAAGCGCTACGGACTCCTGATACGACGACAGCGCCGCCATGGCAGTGCACCTAACCCTGCCGACGACATCCCCTATCTCGTCGACGCCGTGCCTCGCTTCATGACCATCAACCAAGAGACCAGCCCCGCTGCCATTCGCGATGCCGTCATGAGGGTCGTGGGCGTCGAAGCCTCCCTCGGCACCTGCGCCCGGGTTCGCGACGAGATTGTCCGTCGCATCGAGAACCCCGCCGCCGTGCACAACCCCATGGTGGCGCCGGAAGTGGACGCGTTCACCGACGAAGACCCCGAGGTCGTCCTCCAGAACGCCCTGCGAGCCCTGCAGCAGGAAGAGGCGGATGCAGAAGCCGAGGCGGCTGCTGTCCGCGAGGAGCGAGAACGTCAGGAGTCGGGTCTGCCGCCCATCGCCGGCTTGTCCACGCCAGGCCACGCCCCACCTCCTCAGCCGGGCCCTCCCAGATCCGCTGCCCGCTTCACCCCTCAGGCGCCTGAGGAGTTGACGCTGACACCGATCACGAGTGGTGGGCCCATATCGCAGAGTGACCGTCCGCTGCGATGCCCCTTCTGCGTGAACCATCGCATGCTCAGAACCATTAAGGAGGCTGTTGAGCACATGAGCACCCACGTTGTCGTTTAGCCAAAGGACCGCGATTCACATCATACCAAGACTGTTGGCCCATGATGTTGGGCAAGAACAGGCTTTTGTAAGTCAGGGAAAAAGGCGTTTGGAGCTTGTGTATTCAACAGCAACAGCAGTCGCTTTATCTGTGTACATCGGACTGTTTGCATGGTGGTCTGGCGTGGCGCAAGGCTTTTTCAGGAGTTGTCGTCTAGGTGCCTACGGGGATCTGTTTTATCTTTGTTATGTCGACTTCGTGGTAGCGAGCCCATGAACCATCACTGCGCTCTAGATCATTAGCATTGCCACTGTACTTACAACAATAGCAAAGGGAATTTAGCATACAGTACGGGTTCATGTTGGGGAGAAAACCGTCAAGATTGCGATAACTATTAATTATGATACCAGTATGTACATGTATGTACCTTCACGTCGTCTGTATGTAGAAGCAGATGATTTTGTAAAAAATGGATTTATAATATTCGCCGTCCTAACCTATCCCTCTCTTCTCTCGTTGGATCCCTTATCATATACCTCATCATTGCATGCGTGACCAATCATGAACCAATTCCCTGCTCGGTCGCTCACTATATACCATCCCCCTCTTCATCCATCCCCGAGCATGACCCCACCCCACCCCCCTCCAAGTGACATCGTTGCGGTGGTGGCTTTGACTCTCGCTCCTTTCGTCATGGCTTGCCTGCCTGCCTGCCTGCCTGCCTCCTCCATGTAAAACCAGCCAGCTTGTTTCTCTGCCCAGACAAGGTCTTATAGGTAAATAAATGCCCTATAAGCCCCATCGCCGAAACTGTAACGCTGTAGTGATCAACGGCCCAACCAAGCCCCAACGCTCCGTGAAATATATACGTATCCCGACCTGGGAAAGAGGCGAAGAGGAAAAAAAAGATGTTTTTTTCTTTCGTAAAGCGAGCCGCCATCGCAGAAGGAAAAGAGAACAGAATAGAAAAAGGAGGAAAAGGGGGTGGATGGTTGTGAGTGGCATGGAATTGTATGTGATTTTCCAGAAAATAGAACGCCCATAGTTGAAAGGCAGCGGGACCCGTACATACATCCATCCGCCTGAAAAAAGGCCCGTGTAGGATCGAGAAATCGAACCGGGTCTGTTCCCCCTTGCCCGGCCAAAATAAAACCACCGAGTGCTTTTCTTGTGTTGCCGCTCTAGGGAATGGGCGAGGTACCCAGCGACACCAGCTCCATTGAGAAGCAGGAACGTATTCCTTCGCGTTTGGAACTCCTGAACTGAGAAGAGCGTCCAGCTATTCTGCGTGAGCAGTGGTAGCCCGAGCAGGCGAGTACCGGCAAGCCTGATAGGCTTAAACGATTGAGAAATTTGTGCAAAGAATAGAAAGGAATTGCAGATAGTAAGCTGTATGAACTGGTCAAGAGCGATGGACGGTCATCGAAGGAGTTTTCACCGCGAGGTAATAATAATATATGGCAGACACACGGAACAGCTGAAAAAGGGGGTATATTAAGAAGCGAAAAAACTGTAGCACTCTCTTCCGAAGGATTTGCTCATCCTCAATCTTGCTCAACAAAAATTACGAGCTTTTCGTTGTGGTCCAAGGCGTAGTTGAGGTCGTCGTCGCTCATCAGGCTCAACTTGTCCCCGCTGGCCTCGTCACGGTAGAACAGCTGCAGTCCACCGGACGGCTTGGTTCGTTCTGATATTTTCTCGTAAAGTAGCTGGAAATCGGTGTCCGAGGGTACCCGGATCAGGAAAGTGTCGCCATTGTAGAACAGTTTCACTTTGAATGCCGAGACGGGTTGGCTTATGCCAGGAGATAGCGAGGCTTGGGACGGTTGTGATACCGATGATCCCTGGCGAGTCATCTCTGGTTGGCCATTCTGCATTTGGCGCGGAGCAGCCGAGAGGCCGCCGTAGCCATTGCCGTTCAGGTTGTTCTTGGAGGATTGTCTCGATGCACCTCTAGGCGAATCAGCTGACGAGTGGGCAGAGCCCCCTGAGAGCCTGTACTCGTCGCCGTTCGGCATGTCGATCTCGTAGTCGCCTTCTCTCGGTGCAAAGAACTGCTTCACGAGGTTGCACCTTGAGATGTACTCGGGCTGTCCCAGCAGGTTCTTCACATAGGCATCCAGGTTGTGCAGCCGTCCTTCGGTGATCTGGTCGGTCACGTAGTTAACGGGGCCAGGCATGTAAGGAAGCGTGCGCTTTTGGGTGTTTGTGTTCCCGGCCTCGGCAGGGAATTCGGTCAACAGAGCGATCTGGAAATCATAGAAGTCTTCATAGTAGCGAGAAAGCTCCCACTGGCGACCATCTTCCAGCTGTGTCTCGATGACGAACCAGTACTTCTCCTCGGCGAAACAATAGCGTGGTATGCGCGCAGAAATGGGCGCAAGTAGTTGTGACCCCGCGCTCTGGAAGTCTTGTTGTGTGCTTTGCTGTTGCGGCGACTGTGCCGAATAATTCCCAGAACCGGCCTGCTGGCTTGTGCGGCTGCCTGCTTGTTGCTGCTGGATGCTCATGCGACCCATGGCTTGCTCCATGCCTTCCGGTTCGCTGCCGGGCGCGAACTTGCCCAGGGTGATGCTGCTGTTCTTGTAGTCGGCTGCCATCTTTTTCCATTCTTCGACCTTTGGTATGTTCGCTCGTCGTACGGCATCTTGTGCGTTGCCAACGGGGGCGTCAGATCCCATGTCCCGGATTTCGATGAAGGACACAGGTATGAGACCGGGCCCTCCGAGTCTGCCAATTGGTTTGGCAACGAACCACTCGGGGTTCGATTGCGCAATGACTATGACAGCCTCGCCGGCCTTGGCTTCTAACTCATCGGAACGTTCGGCGACAAAGTCGTACATGACAATACCATAAACCATAGCACCCGACTTCATACCTTGCTTCGAGCTTCGCTGGCTTTGCGCAGGTGTTGGGGGCAAAGAGGAAGCATTCGTCTCGGAGTAGCCCGAATCATGGTCCGGGTTCTTTCCGGCCGACAAACGTCCGGGAGAGTCCGACTGTCCGCTGTCTCTCTCGGTTCGTCCCAAAGCTTGGAAGAATGCCACTGGCACAAGGCCACGTGCGTCGGGTAGGGCAGGATTGCATGCTTCGTACCAGTCGGAATCGTTCTCGCGGCCAATGACGTGGAAAAAGTCGCCTCGCGAAAAGCTGAGTTCCTGGTTTGACTGAGCGGAATAGTCGTAGAGAGCTCGAATGACCTGTCAAGTACGAGCGTTAGCCTCAGGATCCCGAACGTGGAGGCACATGGACAGTAGTGCTGAAGTCCCTCATGCCGTGCTACTGACCTTCTTCGGTGGCACGATGGCCACAGCCGATTTCGGTCCAATGCCAATTTGAGGATTCTTGTCCTTGTCGCCCTTGATGGATCTTCTGAGGGCCTGGATCGCGCGAAGCAAGTTAGCAATAGTACAGTCTGAGGTGAGTAGTGCGCGTGTGGAATTGGACGTGGAGGCGGGCATAGTGGAGGATATCTTTGGCAACCCAAGAACACGGTTACGATCGCAAATGGCTCCTTCTGCAGAAGGATATAGCAATACCGAGAGACGAGGCGCACCAGAGGGGGAGGGGAACGGGGATGTAGAGGGGGCGGGCAAGCGCTGGGTTTAATGGCGTACCTTCATCGTGACACAATGTGTCTCTCGAGACTTGTGGCACCTGGAGTACTGTGTAGGTGAATGTCGTGTTGAAGTATGCCTGCGCACTAGTTGTGCAGGACAGACGCCGCTCGTTCGGTGGCAATCGAAAGGTGGCTGTCAATTCGCAGTGCAGAGGCGGCCTCTATGGGAAGCTCGGTCTCACCAGTTATGCTGGTACAAAGCTGGGCGAATGACTGTCAAGAATGCGCACTGGAGGGTACAGAGCAGAGGATCCGAGATGCGCGGCGCAATATAGCAGTGCCGAATCTGAATCAGTGCGACAACGCAGGTGGCGGGCGAAACGAATGAGCTCGCAGACCGGTGTGAGAATTTCCAAACTTGCGCGGCGCAGACAAGGAGATGCAGAGAAGCGAGCTGGGATTCCTGGCGGCAAGGCGCGTGGAAGTGTGGAAGTCGGTAGGTTCGAAGGATGTCTTCAATGCTTCGATATATATTCGTCTGGCTGTGCTTGTCTTGCTTGGTCAAGACGACTATGCCCGATGATGGTTCGAGAAAAAAAAAATAAGGACCCGAGACCTTGTGGTATTTCCTCTTCGGGCACGCTCTTTGTCTTGGAGGTCGTGTTTTCCTGGGTCTCCCTTTCACTCGTGGCTTCCTTCGCTACCTGCACCTTGGTCTTGAGATGTGCCGCGTGCGCGTTGCTTGTCGAGCTATGTAGGGGGAAAAATGGCGGACCACACACAAGACGACTCTCAGCAAACCTTCTCAACAAATGATGCAATCCCGAGTCGCGTTGGAGTTGTCGTCGTCGTCGTCTTCGTCGTCGTCGGTGCTTTCCACGTTGTTGTCACCTTGTCCACTGTTTAGTAGAGAGGAGAACAATCGAAGGAGAGAGGAAGATGTGAGAGAAGTGGCGGGCGACCGTTGACGATGGGGCCCAGTGTTGATTAGAGTGTGCTGGATAAATTGACTCGAGGTGAGTGAGCGGACGAGGTGGGCGGGAGTGGGCGCGCGGATGGATCTGATCGAATGGAGGGGAGTTGGGTTAAGAACAAAAATGCAGGAGGGGGGCCACAGGCCAGGTGGGAGGGATCGGGGGGCACACGGCCCAATCAACCACTACGCAAGACTAGGCCCAAGGTAGGGGGAGGGGGGGGAGAGGGAGGAGGATGGATCATCAATGGATGGATCAAAAAATCGCATGGAACATGGAGCCGGGACTTTGCCCAAAAAGCACTGACACCCTGACTTCTTTTCCATCAATTTTATTAGTGAGAGAGAGGTAGACCAGCCGTACCACTGGCGCTGCCACCGGCACTGGCGACTTGTGCGATTGGCTTCTGCGCTTGCGCTTGGCTTGACTAATGTGGTGGTGGTATCAATACAACCTACCATCGTCGTCCACTTTCTTTGCGACAAGGACGGTCCGGCAGCAACAAACAACAGACGAAATCCCGAGATTGGTATTTTCTAGTCCTCCAAACTTGTTCCTTTTTCAGAGTCACAGTATGCAGCGACCAGCGCATGAGATATAAAAGTGATAATGTCTTGGTTATTTGTCAGAATGATGGGTTCGCCCGCTGCATGTACGTCGAAGAGGAGAATATTGGATGGAGTTCCCAGACTTTCCTATCATTGAGGGACATGCATGCTGCATTGCATGTACGTGTATAATTGCTTCCGCAAGTTCTCTCTCTCTCTTTATTTTCTTCTTCTTTTTTTGAACCAAAAAATAAAATAAAAAATAAAAATCCTTCTCTTCCTCTAACGACCGGCCCCTTTAGGCAGGAAATACAAAAGTGGGATTCCTCCATGTTGCAATAATGAGCTGCTAGGGAAGCAAGAGCCCAAGCGCGTCCATCCATGTTAGCCCAGATGATTGGAGAGGGGGACGGAAGGCAATAGATAGATGTCCAGTTCGATCAGGCAGGTCGAACGAACACAAATCGTCAGTTGACCTGTTCGTATTTGCTGCCATTAACCTCAAGCCTCAGCCCAATTGGTTTTATCTGAGGCATCAGGCATGCTCTGATGCTCGGCATGTGAAGCGTCTCGGTCGCGGCTATCTTGTTGGCCTTACAGCACCAATGCCAGATCGAGATATTCGGACTCTACGGAGTCCAGTACCTAGCAGCCATCAACAATAAATATATGTACCGCAATACATGCCCGTGCTGCTACCTTGATAGTACACGGCGCCCTGGGCGACCCTACCTAGAACCTGCATGTACATGGCAGGCCAAGTCCCGCAAAATACGCCTAGCCTTCCTGCAAACTACTGCTGCTGCTGCTGCTTCCGCTGTGCCTGTATGCTGTAATGATGTCTGCACGAGATCTCAGAGTTAAGGGACGGCTCTTTGTAGGTCAAGGATGTAGGTACCATGGAACATTGATTGACACTTCTTCAAGGGTGTTGGGTGGTACCTCGCCATTTCCTTAGCTTTCGCGCTAAGCAAGAACGGGTGCTGCTCCAGAGTCAACAAGTCGCACGCAACCTTCTGCATCATGCCACGGTTGAGAATGAGGAGAGCAAAAGAGGTGTGCTCGGTATGCATAGCGGTATTGCTTGTTTACAGGATTTGGAACTGCTATGCAAATGTCATCTCATGAACAAACAGTAGGGCAACTCGTTGTGATCAGTGACGTGCCGAAGCATCCACACCACCCCCAAACAATAACCATCAGAGGGGGCTCAAGCGGACATCGGTCCCGTGCCTCATTCCGCATCCCACTATGTCAAAGCACCGCTCGCTGTACAAAGAGTGAGAGGGACTGGACTGCGCCCAGTTGCTGTTGCCCAACATCAATGTACTTCGTCTTCGTCTCCTTCTGCCCTGGGGGCGATTGCCTGCAGGCCTCCTCCCTCCAAGTTGCGTTTGACCGAGCCCATTCATGCGATTTGTCTGGAGTGGCGATGAATTGGTTGAAGCATTGAAAGCAAACAAGGCTTTGCGAAGCTCTTCGTCCGATTTCTACCTAGGTTGTTGTGTATCCACGCCCCTGAGCCGATGGGAATGTCATGGAAATGCTCCCACTGCTGCAACAGCTAAAGCCCTTGCAAGAATAGACCGGTCTAGTCTCTACGAGAATAGGGAATTCCGAATATTACTGCTCGTCTATTCCCCTGTTGGAATCGGGAGTAAGTGGGATAATCAAGACAGAATACCTACAGCCAAACGATAAAGTACCGATGGTTTATTCCCGCGGCCGCTTGCGAGCTGCACAGCCAGCCCAGAAGGCACAACTTGGAACCTGGAGATCGTAGTGCAAGTGAGTCCTGGCCATCCTATCCAGCAAGGTGTGACAGGGTTGAATAGTTCGCCGTTGAGTCCCGATACTACCCATGCACTGCGCACTGCACTCATTACAAAGTGTACTCCACACTGTCTGTTAGCTGTCTCTGTACCTTGCACTTTCTGCTTGCACTCCAAAAATGATAATCTCCATCCCCGAGCATATGCAGACCCAAGCATAGATGTTTCAAAGTAGAAGGACCAATGGCATCTGGCGGTTGCCTTACATCTCATTCCCAGCATAGTAGTAAACTTTGATCGCAATGAGAAGATACTGCTTGACGTCTACCAATCAACTCCTTTCCTTTCGTTCGGAAGAATATAATCTTGAATTGAGCTCCCATCGCGCCGGATTCACTTTCTTTTTTGCTCCCGCTTTGGATGCAACAGATGGCAGAGATATGCATCCATCAACAATGGAACCGGCGAGTCTGTGCCTAACCAACGGGGAAAATATGTTTCTCGTTCATGATTTGGCTACTTCATGGACTCCATGTTTGATCCACATTCTACCTCGCGATGAAACGACATCTTCCAACAGCCGGCACTGCACCCCCCAAGCCGAACCCAAGGAAGGTCCATTGTGCCATTCCGTTGATCCTTCCCTTTTGCAGTGGAGATACAGCTGACGCATCAAGAAGTGCTAAGGAAGAACTGGAAACATGGCGTGCCCTGGCTCCCTGGTCTCTAAAATAGCCGTTTATCCACCCCCCAGCGCGCTCGCCCGACAATCTCTCTGGTCTTTTTGGGTCTGGAACGGAAACAGACCGTGAGAGCTGTACATACGCCATCGCATCTTCAGCTCTAATCTATGCCAACTGGAGCAATCTCGAAGACGCACCGGAACGGAACGGCGCGCCTCTTATCGATTGCGAATGAAACCACCATTCCAACGGCGGACCAATGACTCACAGTTTTGCTACCTAACAGAGTTACTTAGCCCTCCCTCCCTTAACACCGAAGGCATAGGATTCCATGTCCGCTTGCAAGCCTGCCATGTAGAATTATGAGAGCGAGAGAGCGAGGATGTCGTGTGTATTTGGTGCGCACCCGCAGCCGGTAATTTGATGGTCCCCATATTAAGAGACGAGACCCAGCAAAGGATGCCACTTTGTCAGCAGCTTCCTGGGCTGTTTTGCGTGCTTTTCCTCATCAAACCCAACTTGTTTTTACAATGGATGGTCGACGGGTCCAGAGCCCGACGCGCAGATGGCCGTCTTGGGGAACCGGGTAGATAATTAGGTAAGTAGTTGTTTGACATTGCGTTCGGTGCAGATCACATATACGGTTGCTAGGCTATATACTACTAGGCGCCTAGTGCCTAGGTACAGTTTTTGCAACATTCTTCTGGCTGTGGTTTCTGGAATACACGCCAGCGCCGGCCAATCAACCATGCCGCCTTCAGGCAGTACTTCTGCTGTACAATCTAGACGCTCAGCTTCCCATGCTCAGGCGGGCTGTCAGCTTTTGCTTTCCTCATGCGCGAGTGATGTATCACAAGTGATCCGCGCCATTACGCCCCAAGCCCAGTACTTTTTTATCCCTGTTCCCTCGTTCTGTCATATGGGGCATAATCTATATATTGGGGACAAGCCGTTTTCTGGGGCCCGTCCGGAATCGAAATCCTCAACGCCCATCGAACTAGGTAAACCAACCCACAACCACTGCGCAACCACCCCCTTTATTAACCAACTGACGGAAGTTGCTACTTTCCGGGCGGATATAGTCGGTCACCCCACCATCCCACCATGACATGCCATTGCTGGTCGGGGCACCACATTTACGCCTCGTGGCATTGAAAGACAAGACATTTATATAGCTGCCCAAGCTCCAACCTGGGCGCCGGGCATGGTGGCCCAGGCGGGCGGCTGCTTGATCCAACAGCTTTTCCCGCCTCCCGCTCCTCTGTATGACGTACGAATCGTCAGGCCATGCGATGCGGCCGGCATAATGCGATATGTAGGGGGAAACAAAAGAACACAAGGGATCTCCCGGGCAAAATTAATACTGGAAATATCTTCCCCTCTCCCTTCCCTTCCCCTCCTCTCCCTGGAGACTGACGATGACCAGGCGGCCCCTCCCACCACGCTGCTTTGGCCCTCCCACTGGCCCAAAAAACATGGTTCCCTTCCCAGCCTGTTGGATGTGATGTATCATGGAACTACACTACTAACACAATACGCGCACACATTCTCAGGCATCGCTTTTCGTGCTAGGTAGTTCATGCACGCATTGCCCAGAACCCATCTCCATCCGGCATGATTTGTTTCCGGGGTCAGCCCGCCAAGCATCGTGAAACGGAATGGCAACTCCGCCGACTCTGAAACGGCACATTTCCAGCAAGGAGCGCAGATGTGAGTGGTATCGTGCAGATCGTTGACACACAGACACGAATGCTGTCCGTGTATAGTAGCCCTTTTCACAAGATACTAAATATAGAACCACAAGAGATAATGGGAAAATGACATTTCCCTTGCACGGCAGCTACATGGCTAGGCAATCCCTATCGTCCCTATTGCAAGTCTGAAGCTGGGAGCATCGATCTGACCCACCCCCGCACACAAGAAGCAACATCAAGGTCGGGTCTCTGATACGTTGGTGATGGTCTTCCTTTTTACCTGACGGCATTAACATCAAGTTGCGCTCACTGTTTCGGCACCCGAAAAGATGGTATCTCTATATAACTTCCCTTCCATGAGAGAACGGCTTTCTTCTGCCCGAAGGAACACAGCGTGCTTAACTCCGAAACGTCGCTCTTCGACCCCATTCTCCTTGAACATGCGAATCTATAATGGTAATATTAACCCATGGGTATATCGCGATCCCAGCCTTGGCCTTGGCCAAGACTTGGCCACCATGTCCGGCATCATCCTCCTCGGTATATGTTTCGGGTCGATATATTGTTACTCATGGTGACGTAGTAGTGTAGCCGATATATGTGATGCTGTAGATAGATATATGACAAGACCATGACCCTCCCCTGCCCGATGAAGCCGATCTATCATACTCGCGGACTAAGGCAGAAGGTTTCTTTGTTCCACCAAGTAGAAGACATGTAAAGAAAGATTAGGCATGCATGCAACTGCCTAAGTTACACGTGATTCGTGCATGCTCTGGACTTGGCTGGCGCTTCTCTGTGCTTCTGCCGCATAATTTGTGTAGGATCTCTCAACCGCTATGTGATCTCTAGACAGCTACTGCTCGAAGAGCATCAGTTACACAATCCCGAGTGCGCTGATAATCTTGAGAGACAATGGAAGACGCAGTGACTGCAGATGAAGCGTACTCTCGTGAACGGCCATATCCAAGCCAGGGTTTTCTCAAGATTTTACGACATCGAGAGGATATATGCTCCGTCATGTCTAAGATTATTGTCGCATCGAGGAAGCTTTACCCTCGAATACATTGATGGCCCTTGGAATTTTCTTCCGAGATGATACCGCGAGCTCAAGATGCGTGTCGCGAAGCCTGTTGATATTGATCTCGTAGTTTCAAACAGACCCGTCTTGCCAGCATTTACATACTGCTATCCTTATAGAGGCTAAGAGTGGCAAGTGAAAGAAACCCGCGGCCAGTCTCGCACCCCCGCAGGGGAATGTACCGCCTCCATGAAGAGTGACAGCGAAGTGAGCGGCGAACCATGCTGACGGCAGTATGCAGCTTCACCTGCCATCACCTCTCCCCCCTTTACAGAGTCGCCGAGTTGCCGTCTTGTCATGCCCAGACGAACACTCGGCTTCAACCCACGACAGCGCCAGCGGCGAACCTCGGGAACAGTCTTCCCCCTCCCACCTGTCGTGCCCGACTAGCTCTGGCACCTGCCGATTTCAAAGCCCCCTTCTGGCGCAGAGCCGGCCAGCACGACGAGTAGTGTTGAGTCCATTAACCCACAGGTCAAGCGTGCGGGAAGCGCGAAACTGTTACGCAGGCCCCTTTAAACTGTGTACACACAGAAACAGAGGCGTGACAACAAGAGTGGCCATGCGTACCTGTGTGGAAGTGAGAAAGGATGTCATTGCTCTGTCAGATACAGCCTCCCACCACGGCCCCCAGACACGCTGACTACATTCCAAATCCTCGCTCCTGGCAGGGATGGACGGCGATGACGCTGATCGGGCGGAAGCTGTGTAAGCAGCTTCTTGCTTGCCAATGCCCAGCCAGACGTAGGAATGCCTATTGATCTCTGTAAGGGCGCTGGAGATTAATAGGGAAAGAATGCGAAGCTCTTGTCATCAGATAAGGGCCCTCACGCTCTCCATCTCTAACAAACGACAATATCCCCGGCCGACTTGTTGACATCTGAACCCAGCCAGTGCGATGGTACATTCTTGCCAAGCAAGTGTGCTCTGGGACCTACGAAACAAGCTGTTTGCCACGTGGTATGTATCACATATGAGAGAGTCCGCAAGGCACTGGGTTACTGAAGGTCACTTTTGATATACCATACCGAACTACTGCCTATATAAAATCATTCGACCTTGCCATCAGCCGGCAGGTCAAGCCCCCAAAGCGCCGCGAACACCAGCAAATGCATCCTCTAAGCCATGCTTGGTTGGGGGTATCAGCAAGAACAGACTACTCAGTCCAAAAAAACGCCAACGACCCTTCACCCTCTCATTGTACACTCCATCGAACGCCGGCCATGATCATTCGTCATCCAGCAGAGTGGTCCACGATTTCGCTTCAGCCGCCATGCTGATCATCTCTTGCATGCCACCACTCTCCAGGATGCGTTCCACATCCACGCGTATAACTCATTCGTTATAGAATCAAGTTGCATGACTCGACTTGAGTCAGTGATGCAAGCTTTTGATGGGCGGTGATGCCTGATGGGTTCAGTGAATGCCGACAGCTCACGTCACGGGACCGGCCAGTTTATAGACCAAACAAGCATCCAAAACCAGCCGGCAGTCGCATGTCGTTGAGCTCTTGATGATAACTCAATCACGCCTTAGTGGATTTGCTGTATCGAGATCGCTAGAGCATAGGAGTAGGCATGGGGCTACGAAATGCGGGATCCCCAGGGGGCGCCTACGGAGCCTCGGCGCGAAACAACGATGCTGGCGTAGGAAAGCAAAAAAGAGTTAAGAAACGGAGTATGGAAAAAGGATCAGATCTGGCCCTTGAGGTCGACTCTCCGATGGGCGTCTGCTCGGGCAGTTTCAAATAACGCTTTGGCGTTACCTGCCATAAAGATGATGGTATCTCCGCGCTCGACAAGCAAATGTTCGCCGTTGTGGTCAATGATGAACTGCGCGGCCTCGGCATCGGACTCGAAAGCGAGCTCCTCAGTAATGAATCGCAACTTGAAGTCTGGTTTGTAACTATATATTGATTAGCATCGCCTGTTCATTTGGAAGGGGAGAGTGGATATTGACTCACGCTTTGCACATATTCGCCAAGGCCGCCAGACGCTCTCGCTTGACGAACATATCCATAAGATATGCTCCCATGTTGGGAACGTCGAGGTAAAGCTGGAAGAATCTGTGGTAGTTTCCAAGGGCGAGCGCGGAGCGCACTTCCAAGGCGTGTTTGATGGCCCGCTCCTCCTTATCTGCTGTGGTTAGATCGGCAATAGCGTCGTTCAACGCAGTACGATTCGCGGTATGAATGAAGTAAAGAATACGGTAGGCCTTGAACTCAACGGCATTGCCCTTGATGCCCGAAGCGTACAGTGCACGAAGTTGAGTCTGGCACTGATTATACTCACCAAGATCGCCCTTCTCGAGGGCGATGCGGGCATGGATTTCGTAGACCGAAACGGTAAACTCGTTCTTGATACGTTGAACGGTCAAGTCCTGTCGCAACGACTTGAACTGGTCACAGATATAGTTGTAGTTGTTCTCTTTTCTCCACTTCTTCTTCAGTAAATCCAGAGTTTGATGCAATATGTGTTCTGGTCGGACAAGGGAGGGCTTGGGGGGCGCAGTCAAACGAAGATAGTTCTTCTCAAGATTTGTACAAGTTCCGAGGATAGGACCGGTGGGTGGTGGAGGACTAGGAGATCGATACGTTTTGTACTCGGCGGTGTTGAATCGCTGCTTCCGGTTCTCGGCCTTCTCGGCCGCCTTGAGAGACTTACTATCCAAGCCGGGGGGTTGGCTGATGCGATCCGAAAGAGACAGTTTCGAAAGCTTCTTGTTACTACGCCAAGGGGTTCCGGATGAAGGATCACTCTCGCTAAAGTCAGACGATTTCCTCTTTTTAGAGTTGTGATGGTTGGCGGTGGCATGGGCTGGCTCTGCCGAGGCGGCCGTCATTGCTGGATTTGACCAGGCTGAAGCCATCATCTGGGACGCGCGTTGTTGCGCCTCGAGCTGCGCAGCCCGTTGCGTCCTGACCAACATCTGCGGTAGGGGCATGCTGTCCCAGTCGGTGGTGTACATGATACCAGCATCCTTGGCATGGCTGATGGTTTCTTTCAACTTGGCTTCCATCTCCTCGCGAGATACGTCGGGGAGCATGTTCTTTGATTCGAACGACCGTTGCACGTACGAGCGGACCTTGTCAGGCCAGTCGATCTTTTGCTGCTGCTGTTGTTGTGGTTCTGCAGGGACAGCCGCAGGAGCAGGCGGCGGATTAGTAGGGGTAGCATACGCCGCATATTGAGGCTGGAGGGTATACGGTTGGCCAAAGCCCTGGCGGACAGGGACTGGTGTGTAGGCCGTAGCAGCTGGAGGTGGTGCCATGTTAGCCTGGATCCAAGGGCGGGAGTTTGATGGGAATGGCATCGTGGATGGTGTCGAATTATTTGTTGATGGAAGCACGGCAAATGGAAAAGCAGAAGTACTGTGCTTACCTTGTGCGTAGCTGGCATAGCCCGGCTGGGTGCCCGGGGGCGTTGCTGATGCCCAGGACATTGTGTAGAGTGTTGTGCGGATGGTGGTTCAAATCCAGAAAAGGCGGAACAGTCGGATTTCAAGTGGTTAGTATGCAACGAATAAAAAAAATACGGGGGTTGCGATCGCAAGCCGGGGTTGGATGGCAGCAATCTAGAATATGGTGTTTTATGAAGAATATCGTTAACAGATCTTGACAAAGAAAGAGTGCCGTTCTCTTGTCCGGGAATGGAGGTGGAATGATGAAAGGGCTTTTGGATGACGGGGAAGTCAAAGGAAGAGAGACAGACACTGGAGAAGAAGTTGGGGTGTGAGAGGGTTTAGGCTTCTGGAGATGGGGGCGGCGGGTGCAAATCACAGTGCGAGGGTGTCCTCGCGGCGGCGGAGGAACAATCCAAGCAATCAATCAATTAAAAGCAAAAGCCAGTCACAAGCGCGTACCGCATTTGGGGGACCACCTTTTGGTGAGGCGTGTTGGCTCTGGCTTTTGGTCCGGTGGTCGGTCATATGAACTTCCGGCAGCCAGGCAGCCAGCACCTGCACTTCCCAGCAATTAGGTAAGTACCTAAGGCAATGCAGGGAGGAAGTGGGTGCCTCCTGTCGCAACGCAATCCAACGCACGCCTCGGTATCTGATAACAGTGCTTGCTATCACACTCCCGTCACCTACACTACACTACAGAGCTCTAGGCCAAGCACATGCGACACCCTAACAGACTCCATCCTGCGCAACATACATTAACCCAACTGCTCCCCCAAACATCTAGCAAGCTCCAAGATCCAACCTGGAGGCTGTCCTTCCTCTATACTAGAACGACCGCTATGACGAATGTTTTTAAAACACATCGATCTTACTACTGCCCTCAGGCCGTCCTATCTTGATGGCGAAGCTCTCACCTTTGTCCAGGACAATGTGGGGCTCTATGAGGGGTGAGTTGTTTTGTCCGGCGTGTTTGTGCTTTCAGTCGGCTCTGCGACTCTTGTCCTGTGTATCACGACTGACAGATGGTGCCTGGTCAGGAAGTACAAGCTTCCAAATCAGCAGAAGGGGCAGGTCTACTTGACGACGCATCGAATCTGCTATGTTGATAGCCAGGACCCCAGAAAGCACTCGGTGGCGCTGGACCTGAAAGATATCGAAAGGTATGAGTTTTATGTAAGACAACACCTTGCTGGCCAGATATGAAGACATGGAGTTGCTAAGATTAATGGTAACCAGGCCGGCTTCTTAAAGTCATCGGCAAAAGTTACACTGATACCCAAACCCGCCAAACGAGCCTCACTCCAATCTCGGGCAGCTGCCACCTCCTACAGTCCCTCGTCACCGCGCGCGTCACCTGCAGCCCCGGTGCAGGCCACATCTGCTACTTGGGTCTGCACCATCTGCAGTTTTCCGAATCCGGTGCCGTCCAACTTTGACCCGACTACTGCGAATGTCCATACACCTCTGCCACCGTGCTTGGCTTGTGGCATTAAACCAGCATTGACACATGTTCTGAAAGCATCCATCAACAATGCAACGAGCCGACAGGCAGCTCCCGGGATCGCATCTCGCCCACCATCGGGGCTCAGCCCCCTTTCCCGCGACACGAAACCGATAGCAGAGGGATTTGGTGGGTCGTCTCCTTCCGGAGCCGGCATGAGCCCCGCGGCATCAGCGTCCAATCCGAATACTGGCGCCGGTTCAGGCTTTCAGTGCCCGCGATGCACTTTTGAGAACCATCCCTCGCTGTTGTCCTGCGAAATGTGTGGCGCGCCTTTGATATCTCAAGAAGTTTCATCGTCGATGTCCCCAGTCACCCCCCGGACAGACTCTCCGGGGCCGGTCTTGACGACTGGCAACGCGACGGGTTTTGAAAGTCCGGAGAGTGTGAAGGTATCCTTCCGAGCCGGTGGCGAGAAGATATTCTACGAACGTCTGAAGGTGTGCATGATCCAGCGCAAATGGCTGCTTCAGGAGGCCCCACCCATACCAAGGGCAAATAGAGCGGCCGAAGGTGACAATGGTACGCTGTCGCGGACCGGTTCCGGCGCTGGCCGAACTAAGACCGCAGGGATAGCGGGGCTCGAGCAAATGGGTCTCGACAGACGTAGAAACAATGAACTTATGATCGGCACCTCGTTTGAGGATCTCGAGGCTCTCATGGCGTCAGCAAAGGAAATTGTGGCCCTTGCTGAGTCCTTTGCACGGCAAGTCAACGGAGGCTCAGACAACGCCACTACAGAGGCCAATGCATTGCTGGCCGAGTCTGCCAGTCAGCTTGGTCTGATAACCACCAAGGATATCGTTGGCGGAGGGAGCGGCTCTGCCTCGGAGTCACTCTACCTGTCTGAGTTGTCCCGCAACCTTGCCGAGTTTCTGACAGATGATGCCAGAGGTGTCCTCAAGAAGGCCGGTGGCATCATGAGCTTGGTCGACCTGTGGGCCATGTTCAACCGGGCGCGTGGTGGTGTTGAGCTGGTCAGCCCTAACGATTTCGAAAAAGCGGCCCGGCTCTGGGAGAAGCTGAAACTGCCAGTCCGTCTGCGCACGTTCAAGAGCGGTGTCATGGTCGTGCAGAGCCGAGACCGAACAGACGAGGCCACGGTTAAGACCCTGCTTTCCTGGCTCCGTGACTTGCACGACATTCCCCCCGACAGCGAAGTGTCTTGGGACTGGCAAGAGTTTGGCCGAGGCGTCACTGCACAAGACGTTGCGGAGCGATTTAGCTGGAGCATTGCGGTTGCCGAGGAAGAACTCGAGATGGCCGAAGAGCGCGGCGTTCTGTGCCGGGAAGAGGGCATCGAGGGCATCAAGTTCTGGGAGAACTTTATCGATACCGGCGAGTATCGTAACCGCCCGCGTCGTCAAGTCACAGAGAATGACCGGATCCTGGCAGATCTGAAGGCGGCTGGTTTGCTTTAACCTAGGCAAGACCAATAATGAACTTGCAACCTCGTTGAAACCAGAGTGGAATTTGCTTCGGGGCTATTGATACCCGACGTCCTTGAGGAAGGGGTCGAACAGAATGCTCCCAATCACCTTTGGCCGGGAGTCTGCTTACTTCTTCTAAGTCAGTCTATGTAGGTCTATCGGACTCTATCCTCTAACCAGCCGTCATTACACATATCTATCCGGGGGAACTTGCCCTCTATAATACGCCCCCAGTTGCCAGAACGCCACAGAAAGAAAGCTCTGCTTTCAGACAAGAAACATGATACAGGGACTCAGAAAGATAAAACGATGGGGCCCCGTTCTTCTTACGCGAGCTTCCCCATCAAAGTCGACCGGACTTTGTAGTTGACCGTACCACCAAAACCAAAGGCAGGTACGATTCTGCAGACTCTTGCCCACGAGCTGACGTTCCAATTCTTCTTGATGGCCATCCATCTCTGTTGCCTCGTCACGCCCCCTGAAGCGGGTCTGTTGTAGAGATCCAAACCAAGCAAATGGATGGGAGTGCTCAGGAATTGCACCATGGCTGGTGCGGCGAACTGGGCAACGGTCTGGCCGCTGACCTTCTTCTGCCATTCCTCGCTCATTCGTGCGGTCAGGGCAGGCCCCAGCAGCGGTGGGAGGTTGAATGAGGCGAAGACGGTCATGCAGTCACGGAGTAGAAACAGGCCATAGCTAGGCAAGGGGACGGGTCGAGGCGGCCCAGACGGCCCGAAAAGCTTCGCATACATCTGGTCCTTGACTACACTCAGACCGGCGTTGGCGGCCGAAGAGGTGGCGAATTTCGTCGTCCCGCTTGTGACCAGCGTCGCGGGCTTGTTCTTCACCGTAGAGGTGACGGTATCGAGCGTGTTGGCTGTCAGATAAGTACCTCCGTACACCATGATGATCAGGGCGACGGGCTTCGAGAAGAGCACCGTGTGAGGGCGCAGGAGCAGGTTCTTGAACGACGCCTTCAAAGATTCGCCTAGTGTTTTACGACCGGAGGCGTTCTCAGTGATAGATCTGTAAACGCCCGAATATTAGAAGTTGCATTGCAGGATTGTTGACCTGCGTGTGCGCATGTGCGCGCATTGCTTGTATTGTAGAATGGCTAACCTGTCTACGATGGAGATGACTGGCGCGACCATGGAGGCGGCGGTGGCCGCACTCACAAGGTCGGCGCCGAGCCTCATGCCCAAATTCTTGGTATTCCATTCCGATTTCGCCTTGAGGGTCTTGGCTGGCAAGCCAACGGTGGATGTGCTCGGCATCGGTGCGAGTTTGAGTTTCGGCGCCGGAGTCGGGGTCGGAGGGCTGTCGAAGGTTCTGTCGCTCATGGCGGGAGCTTTGCGCGACCGAGGGTGCTAAAAGAGGGAGGAGAGGTGGGGGGAAAAGGTGAGGGATGTCGAGGTTCGAGTCGAGACGGAATTCAGGCTCAGATATGGAGGTACACACCACTACTATCTCGCAATGCAAATGCGTGGAAGTGGATTGGTGCTTGGTGATCTATGATCTAGTGTGCAGGTAGTGAGGGAGCAAGCTCTCAAGGAGGGGTGGTGTGTCTAAACGTCTGTCTGTTCAAGCGAAGCAAAGCGTTGGACTAGGCATTAATGTTTGGATCTACGGCGGTTTATGGTTATTGTACAATGGAAAAGGAAGAAGAAGACATCATCATCTCTCGTCGACGGCGTGGGAAGAGGGCGGACTGGCAGGTGCAATTATAGCATTTGCGAATTTATTGGGGATGGCGGCGCGAGGTGGTGGTGCTGCTTGTCGACCTTTCTTTTTGGGATATTTTTTTGATTTCGATCCAATGTTTCTGGGTACCTCCTTATCACCCAGGGAATTTCCCAAATTTCGCCCAACTGCCAGGGTCCCCACCCGAAGTCGGACCACTTATCGCCAAAAGTGACCTGACTTGGGGCGCCCGGGCTTGCACGCAATGAGCTTGAATGGTAGGCCAAAGGGTAAAGAAGGGCCCTGGCTACAGGAGGCTAGCAGGGCTAGCAGGCCTGCAACGCTGCTGAAGGCCCTTGACGTCGTATCCAGCCTACCCAAGGTACCCAGAGAAATGTCGGCCATCCATCGGCGTGCATCGGCGTGAAAATGCCACCCACGATGGCACCGAGGCGGGCAGGCAGGCCACTGGGAAAGCACAAAGGCACCACTGAGACCGGGGACTGGGACTGGTACCACTGGGCCATTATTCACTATTGCGTTTCCGGCCTAATTTGGAGTTTCCCTGACGAATCTATTTGTAGGGAGAAATGCCCTTTTGGACGCTTTCGCGGGTTGGCCCATGTAACCATCGTGTGACCCAGACGGCGCAGCTTCAGAGGGTCGGAGATAAGGAGGGTCTAGAAGCAACGATTAACATTGAAATCAGGTGCTCTTACATATGTCTCTAACAAAAAATATATCGCTATCACCACAAAACGAGAGGGTACCCTGTTCCAAAGTGTCGAATATTGGGACTGGGAACCCTCTGTCACCAGTAACTGTCACGGCTCTCTGCCCCTGCATTTCTTTGCAAATCCTCTCCGTCGGGGCCCTGGAAGTCTACCTCGCAGCAGTCGAGACAAGTCAATAGCGGCCCATATGCATGTGATGTGTGAACTATCACTGAGACCCCCCTTCCGCTTCTTCTTCTGGTCCGCCCTGCTAAGCTGCGTAGCTGCATGCATGTGTCTTGGTCGGGGCCCAGGGATCCAGTTTCTTAAGTTTCTTGTGTGCTTTTTCGTTGCGCGTTACCGGCAGCGTCAACGAGTCATACACAGGATACTACGCAGCATCCCTTGGGACTCCGACCTGGCAACCGGCCCCCTCTTCGCCAAGTCAACTTACATATCGTTCCCAGTAGTCTCCTGAACCGTTAATGCTCCGAGTCGGTTTATGTCCCGAACCGCTTTATCACGGCTTAGGTTACGAACGGTGGACGAACGGCTGTTACATAAGGGAAAGGGTACGAGGTACCAAGCGGAGCACGGGCACGGGCATGAGCTTGCGACCCGCGCGGCCCTCTACTACTACAAGTACGAATCACATCGAGTTGATTACTTGCATGCTTGCGAAGGTCGGCAGGTAGGGCGATATTGATGGATGAAGAGTAGAACAAACTCCTCGGGTTGCTGCTATTCGACATCAGACCCAAACATCAAACGCTTGACGTTTGCAGCCAATGCAAGGCACCAAAGGCTATTCGCCTATGTCAGTATGTAGTAGGCAGGCAGAGAAACTGCTGCAGCTTAAGTAATTTCTACATGAGACGAGCCACGCAGCCGGAAGCGAATCCAATACAACCGCGTAATGTGGTTCGCCATCCATTACCCCTCCAATTGCGTGGCATCCTCGCATCCTCGCATCCAGACCAGCACCCGCCATCATCCGTGCCTCCAGGTCCTCCTCCCTCACATTGATCGATCGGGACGGGAGGAGACGTACGTTTATATATTTTACCTGGTTCCATCAACATTGACGTGCTGCGCCACTTTGGGAGGGCTCCTCTCATTTCGATACTACCGTACCATACGTGAGAAGTTGTAATTTGAATTAATCTCGTTCGCTTGAATGCCGAAAGAAGAAGAAAATAAAATGGTTATTGTGCCCAAGTTCACCCCGGAGATCCTCATCTCGGCGCCTCGTCGCGCGCCCGCCGTGCCGAACCGCGATGGCACGCTGGCCCTGTTCACGCAGTCCACCCATACCATTGGGGAGGCCAAGACGCTAAAGGAGGTGCGCGTCATGAAGGTAGAGTCGGGCGAGTCCCAGCAGCTGGTGGCCGACGAGAAAGTCCACGACGCCGTCTGGCTCCCATCGTCTTCTTCTTCCTCTTCTTCCACGGTCATCTGGCTGAAGAAGGGAAATGGCGGCACCACCACCCTCGAGCTGGCCGATGCCGCCAAGCCGTCTGCACCGGCCGTGGAGCTGGGCGAGATCCCGGCCCCCGTGGACAACCTCAAAGCCAAGGCGCTGAAGGACGGGTCCGTCGCGTTTCTGGTTGTGGGGCTGGCGGATGCGGACGGCGAGCTGCACAACCCGGACAAGGACAAGAAGCTGTCGAGTATTAGGATTTACGATGAATATGATGTGCGGATTGTGAGTGATCACCGTCTTTCTTCCTCCTACATGCAAGCCAAACTTTGACTCCTTTTCGGTGACTGATGATGGGCCGGAAAGTGGGATACATACACCAAACCCCAGAAGCATGCGATCTTCTACACCACTCTGGCCAAGAACGATGAAGGCACGTGGAAATTGAGCACGCCTCTCAAGAATGCCTTGAAAGGCAGCCACCTAGATGCCCCTATCAACATCTACGAGCCAGATGACCCCCTGGCCCACTTCGATATCGGCGAAGGGGGTATCGTCTTCGCGGCCAGTCCCACCAAGGCCAAGGACTACCGGCACCGCCACACCAGCGCCATCTACTACCTCCCCCTGGAGTCCTTCGACAAGGAAAGCGCGACGGGCCCGCAGAAGATCGCCGTCGCGGGTGAGGGCGGCGGCGACGACGGGCTCGGCTACTGCTCCAACCCGCGCATCAGCCCCGACGGCAGCATGATCGCCTTCCTGCGCGCGCCGTTCGGGCGCCAGCTCAAGGTGTCCATCTACGTGCACCAGCTCGCCCACTCGACGGCCGCGACGGACGTCTTCGCCACCGTCACCGGCCAGGCGTGGACCCTGATCCCCGGCGGCCTCGAGTTCTCGACCGAGGGCCACTTCCTCTACGTCGAGGCCGAGGACTGCGCGCGAAACGGGCTCTACCGGCTCGACCTGCAGCCCAACGCGTCGCCCCAGACCCTGCTCCGGGACGGTTCCGTCAAGGCGTACTACCCGCTCGCCAAGAGGGACGGCGACGGCGCCGCCGAGAAGGTGTTCGTGACCAGCGCCAATATGGTCGAGCCGTCCATCTACCAGATCCTCGAGGCCGACCCCGACGATGCCGCGGCAGGAGGAGTGGGGACCACGGAGCCCTGGACGGTCTCGAAGGCGTCGCACCTGGAGAACCTCGGCCTCTCCCGGAAGCAGGTCTCCGAGATCTACTTTGAGGGCGCGGGCGATTCCTGCGTCCAGGCGTGGGTCGTCAAGCCGCGCGACTTTGACCCGGAGAAGAAGAAGTACCCGCTGTGCTTGGTCGTCCATGGCGGGCCCCAGTCCGCCTGGTTGGACGACTGGAGTAATAGGGTACGTAGTACCTGCCTGTTGGCATTGCGCCCCGTTGACTTGATCAATTATCGCCGATGGATCGTCAGGCTAACGGTGGGCAGTGGAACCTAGCTCTGTGGGCGGAACAGGGATACATCGTGGTCGCCCCCAACATCACGGGCAGCACTGGCTTTGGGCTCGATTACACAGAAGGTATGTCGTTTCCAGAGTGTTCAATGAAGTGCGCATCTGATCGCTAATATCGTGCAGCTGTCCATGACAACTGGGGCGGAAGCCCTTATGACGACCTGGTGAACTGTCTAGAATTTGTCAAAGACATGCCTGGGATCGACATGGACAATGCCATAGCCGCAGGCGCAAGCTACGGAGGCTACATGATGAATTGGATCCAGGGCCATGAGCTCGGGCGACGTGTAAGTTTGCTGACTTGAACATCATATTGTGTAAGCCTTACCTGCAATCACTCATCGTACTTTCCAGTTCAAAGCCATCGTCTGCCACGACGGCGTCTACGACGTCCCGACCTCGTGCATCGCCTCGGACCAGGTGGACGAGGACGCCGAGTGGGGCGGCCCGCCGCTGGTCTGGAAGAACAACGACGGCCTCGAGCGCTACAACCCGGCGCGCCCGGACCTTCTGGCCCACTGGACGACGCCCATGCTCGTGATTCACAGCGACAACGACTACCGCGTGCCCGTCACGGACGGCGTCGCCGCGTTCCACACGCTCCGGGCCCTGGGCACGCCGGCCCGCTTCGTGAGCTTCCCCGACGAGAACCACTGGGTTCTGAAGCCCGAGAACTCGCTGCAGTGGCATCGGGTCGTGTTTGAGTGGATTAATCGCTGGTCTGGGGTCGCGGGGAAGGCGGATGGCGGCGAGTAGGGTTCATGTGAGTGTTGAGCGGCGGCCGGATTCCCGGGTTGGTGGGTCATGATGCTTCTGGCCTGGTGTGTTAACAGCATACACGTAGCATGTGGGGGAGGGTTACGCGGTTGGGTGATCTGCAATATTGAAAGGCATGTCATGTAAGTTTTGCCAAGACTTGTTTCTCACGGACGTTGGGATATGACGTTGTCAACGTTGAGCATTGTTATGAGATCTACGAGTCTGTTATTCCGAAATCTGAGAGTTTCCCAGCCTAGCTGTTCCTCTGGGTGTTGGAGCCTGATCAAAGACTTCAGTCCTTCAAGAAATCGATCGACTTGAGCTGGTCCGATTGGCCTACACCCGTGCTAAGGGGCTTCAACTCGTCGAGATCCTTCTTGGTGTTCTCAATGTCCAGCATGATCATGCCCCAGGCGTCGTGGCCCAGCGGCACGCGGATGGGCAGCGGCCGGCCCCGGCTCACGACGTGGTACATGGCGGCGGCCATGTCGTGGGGCTCGGACCAGGCGCTCCGGGCCTGCTCGTCGAGCATGTAGGCCAGCAGGGCGTTGGTGGGGTAGGCCGGGTCGGCGTAGGCCGGGTGGCGGCGGGCCGTGTGTTGGAGCGAGGTGGTCGCGTAGTTGGTCTGGACCCCGCCCGGCTCCACGATGCAGCAGTGGATGTTCCAGGCCGGCGGCAGCTCCTTGGCCAGCGCCTCGGTCCAGCCCTCGACGGCGAACTTGCTGGCGTGGTAGAAGGCCCCGCCCGGAAACCCGGACCAGCCGCCCATCGAGCTGACCTGCAGGATCACCCCGCCGCCTCGGCGTCCCCGGCCCCCTCGGCGTCGCCCACGAGCGTGTAGCCGGCGTTGTTGACGACGACGTCGAGCTGGAGCTTCAGCACCCGGCCCTCGGCGTCGTCGGGGATGCCGGACAGGGCGTCGGGGTTCCGGGCCGTCGCCACGACGCGGTTGCTCTTTGTGCCCGCCACCAACCGAGCGAGCGCCTCGCCGAGCCCCGAGGAGCACCCGGTGACTGCGTAAGTAGTTGATAAGGCACCAAGGTTAAATAAACAGCGAACAAGACGACATACTTCCATAATAGAAGAGAATTGGGAGGTGGGAGGGTACTCACTGAACCAAACAGCATCGGCAGGCAATTGATAGGGCTGGGGCGGCGGGGCTTCCATGTTCGCGTGCTTCGTACGAGTTCCAAGGTCTAAGATGTAGGTTCGAAACGGATGGTAGAAAGGATCGTCTTGTGTGGGTGGATAAAGTAGCTAGGCAATCTCGTACAGATCAATCCGCGCAAGCGAAGCGTGGGTAGAATGGGACATTCGGCGTTTGGTAGGTACAAAGGCCCGAGGTCGCACTGCAGATGCGGATAGGCATCTGGTGCCACCACTACGGAGTACGGACGACCAAACCACCATGCCGTCGATGCAAGGGAGGAGGAGCTCGGGTATAGGCGTCCCTAAATCCCAGGGGCTGCATGAGTGCAACAGTCGCTCACATTAGCGCTGACGTCGGGTAGCGGGCAGCGGGCAGCGGGTAGCGGATAGCGGATAGCGGGCCTAGGGAGTCATCTGGCATGAAGTCCTTGAGACTGCATGAGTGCGGGGCTTACATTGGTGATGATGACAGAGGCTGAGGTGCGCTGGTGGCCAGTGGAAGCCGCCGCCGGGATTTTCCATGTACCCATGTCAGCATCAGTCACTTTTCTATCATGTCCATACATCAATGCTTATCACGACAAGACCGGGCTGATCTATTTTTCATGACTGAAATCTGGAAGGTACAATTTGATCGCATTGCACTACTCGTTTCAAAGCACATCCAACTTATAACTCAGCCTCGAAACTGAGAGCTAGGTCTGTACCGGCCCTGGTAACCTGGCAGCACATGTCCAAGTACCCAATACAACCGACGTGTTCAACTGAGTCTGCAATCATCTCCCACGCATGTGCTGATGTTTCAGCTGAAGCGAACCCGGAGCCCCTTACTATCGTGCTTAGGGATGCCGAGGTCACTATCGCGGACGAGGACCAGGTCCGAATCATCGCATTCCAGGCTCATCTGGTGGGCACCGGGACGAAAGAGCACCGCCAGAAAGACATAGAGTTCTGCGTATGCGAGACTAGATACGCCGGCTGTCAGTTCAAGTGCAACTTGCTCCAATCAATCCAAATGTCATGTGAGGGTCGACGTACTTTGCGCCGAGGCAGTTCCTTGAGCCGCGGACGAAGGGTACGTAGTTTCGGTTCATGGAAGCATCATAGTTGCCGAGCCATCGATCCGGCATGAACTCGTGCGGCTCCGGGAATACCTCGGGGTCCATATGCATGTGGCCCAGCGACATCCCGACTGGCGTCTATCGGACGGGATCCGAAGGTTAGTGGTGTTTCTTGGCGGGCTGAAGAGTTGATGGTTTCGGACAAGTATTATGGAAGGTATTAGGTAGACTCACGTTCTTGGGGATAACCCATTGCTTGTATTGCAATTCTTGGTCGGGGGAGATGCGGATATTGCGTCGGAAGAACCGTGTGAGACTTAGCATCGTCAGTAAATGGCCAAATCTTGATGAGCAGGGGGATGATGAAGCGAGAAACCCCCGACGAACCGTAGCCCTTCTCTGATGCATGCCGTCAGATACGGCAGTTTTTCCAACTCAGCCCAGCGGGGGACCTCCTGGGGGTAATTCATGGTTGCCCTTCCTAATTCTTCGCGAAGTCTTGCTTCAATCTCGGGGCTCTTGAGTACGAAGTAAGTGATGAAGCTGCAGTTCGTGGCCGTGGTGATGGTTCCGGCAGCAAGCAGTCCAAATGCTTCGCGACTGAGCCGGTCAGTGGCCTTTTCGGTTTCAGGGAGGTCGCTTCGGAGAATATGGTGGAAAACGGAGGAGATGCTGTCGTCGCTTGTTTTGGTTCCACCCTCCATTTCGGATTTGATTTGCTCGATCCGTCCCTCGCTAATCTTTTACGAGAAAAACAAGTTTTGTTAGACGGCAAGTTCCTGATCGTAATTAGAACAGAAGAGAGAAAGAGAGAGACAAACCACATGGAAGATTCGGAAGCCCGCAGCTCTCGGATTAAGCGCTTTTAGAACAGATATCGGAACCATCTTGAGGAGACTAGATGAGGTTGTTATTAGTATTGCCCGTGTCTGACGTGGTTTGCCTGCAGGTAGTCTGTTTGATGACCCACCTGTTGATCCAGGCCATGTTTCGAGCATAAGGAACCATGGCCAAGATGCCGGTCAGGGCATTGTGCCTGTAGATGAGATTAGGTACTTTCCAACAAGCCTTCCCTACTATACAGCCATGTAGACAAATGGACGCAGGAGGGGGTTGCTCAACGACCACGTACCAGTCGGGATTGAACGACGGCTCTTCGAGGAGATGCGGGTTCTCTCCACAAGCAAACTGGGCTGCCATATCTCCAGTCATACAGGAAAATGCGTGGTCCAAGGAGACGATAGCGCCCGAGCCCTTGAGGCTTTGCAACTTCTCGTCCAGGCTTCTTGCTTCGTCGTGAATCTTGGACTCGAGGCGGGTGACGCTCTGCCGCGAAAAGAAGGTTTCCACAGCTTTGCGCCTCATGTGGTGAAGGTCATGGCTACTTGTAGTTGCAATCGCGTCTATCAACGGCTTTTGCTCAGTAGATGCTCGAGTATGCAGGTCCAACGGGGGAGGTTTTCCAAACGTACCTGATATGCCCAGTCCAGCGCGGTCCCCAGATAGGGTGTTTGTCCGGCGCCTTCCGCCTGGAACATACAGCTCGTTGTAGTACTCGGCGTCCTTGATGGAGAGCTGGTCTGGGCGAATTCTGATGATGGGACCTAGCCTTGCAGTCAGTTTTTCGTGAGATGCGGCGACGGTGATGAACGGCATCGTGTAATAATCACCATAGATGTCATGTAGCCCGGACAAGACTTCGGGGAACCGCCCGCCCGTTACATCGTAAAAGGCCTCGTACCATGAAGTAATGGCCGCCACTTTAGGGCCGGGAAATTTGGCCAGAGGGTGGAGGAAAAGACGGTACACAACACGAGCAAGAGCATACAACAAAGTAGAGACGACACAGATGAAAAGCAAACATGGAGAGCTCTTCCACTGGTGGAAATGGTCCATTAGATCCTGTGTGTGCACAACTCGTGCCATTGTTCCTGTTTCTGATGTGAAGTAGCAATGCCCAAGCAGTCTGCGTTGAAGCAAATCGCGACGAAGAGTATGAGATTCAGGAAAGGCGTAGAGTGATTGAGGTGGGGATCTCAACTGCCCAAGCTTCTCCCAGGACTATATTCCCTCCTCCATTATCCTCTATCGTTCGTCTAATTCTGAAACAAGATCTTGGCCCCGGGTAAGCCGCCACAAGCGTTATCGTAATATATTTCCAATCAGGCCAACAGGAGCCTGGCCCCGAGTGAGCCGAGCCGCCATAAGCGCTACCGTAATATATTTCCAATCAGACCGGCAATCTCTGAGACAATGTGTAACAAGGGATGAGGCTACGATCGTGTAACTCGGCATGCGATCCGCAAGCTAGGGAGGGGGACGGACCGAAGCCGAGCAATCAATCCCACATCGGAAGACGGGCTGAAGTCAGCTTACGATCGGCCACCTGAATTACCCGATGAAGCAACGAGGGAGGGAATCAGATACACCGCTCAATAGGGCTTCCAGGTCAGATTCGGTTTCCAATAAACAGCATTATTGGTCTACCATTCATGCCGTCCTCGGGAATCGTATGCCTTTGGCCTTGGCGGGTCTCAACATGGCTGGCTACGGCAAGGTAACGATACGGCAAGGTACCGATACGGCAAGGCAACGATACGGCAAGGGCCAGGTGCTTATGCCACGTCGAGTCTTGACTTTAGTATAGCTCGGCCTAGTACATAAATAGCATCGTGAACTCCCGAACGCCCAGTCGAATCCTGAATGAAACGGTCATCACAAGTCCTGCGAGGAGATCTGTCCCGCCATTGGAGAAACGGCATCATGGCGCGAAGATACCGGGCCATCATCTTCGACCTGGGGGGTGTCTTACTGAGCTGGGACAAAACTAGTGTCAAGGCACTTTCTCGTGCCCAGTTCATGACCATTATGAACTCCACGACTTGGCATGACCTTGACAGGGGGCGGCTCTCAGTCAAGGACGCATGCACTGTAAGCGAATCATACAACCCCCATCAGACACATTCTTTTCTTTCTTTTTCCAATCTCTGTTTCTTTCCATTCATGCCAAGGCTCCCCGGCAGAAAAAAAGAACAGACACATGCTTGGCGAGTGATACTGACCTCGGGCTAGCATTTTGGGAAGATCCTGGGTCTTGAGCCGTCGGTCGTCGAGGACGCCTTGACCGAGGCACAGTCATCACTGGTAGCCAACCGCCAGATGACCCAATTGGTGCATGATCTCCGGGCCGAGGACGGTGATCTCAAATTCTACGTCATGTCCAACATTTCCAAGGTAAGTCAGTCCGTCGTGCGTCCCTGTACCTACCTACCCCGCCACCTCGCCACCTGACCACGTTCCATGTAGGAGCATTTTGACATAGTGCGCGAGGAAGTGGACCTAGGCTGGGGTGCCTTTGCCGGGTGTTTCGCATCGGGCTACGAAGGAATGAGGAAGCCCGACCTGTGCTTTTTCAACCACGTTATCCACAAGATCGGAGAAGATCCTAGAGATGTGATCTTCATCGACGATACCGTGGAAAACGTCTGTGCTGCCCGCTCTATCGGCATCCAAGGGGTCCTTATGGACCATGGTGTTCTGGACAGGGAGTTGTGGAATCTCATTCAGCCTGATTCCCTCCTCCGGGCGTCCCGGTTCATGAAGGCCAATGCCCGACACCACGACAGCGTCATCGAGGATCAAAGCTTGAGGCTTCGGGACAATTTCGTCCAATTGTTGATCTGGGAGCTTACGGGAGACGAGGATATCGTCTACGTTAGATACCCTTCTGGCGCATTGCACAGCCGGAGCCAGCAAGCCAACGAGGATGAAGACGGACACGCCGGCCCCGACGGCGTCCAGGGCGGGCTCTGGAACTATTTCTGCGACGAGCCGGTTCTGACCACCAAGTCGTTTCCGTGCGACGCGGATACCACCGCCACCGCTTACCTCTCCTTGCCCGCAAAGTACTCGGACCGTGTGACCGACGTCGGCCTGGTGCTGGATCTGATGGCCACGAACCTGGATCCCGACGGCATCATGCAGACCTACTTTACGCCGGACCGGCCGCGGACCACGCCCGAGGTTTGTTGCAACATGCTGCGCCTCTTCTACCGCTTCCACCACAGGTCCGACCCCCGCATCAAGAAGACCGAAGACTATGTTGTCAGCTGTCTGGAGAACAAAGCGTGCCTGTACGGGAATCGACACTACACGACCCCGGAGAGTTTCTTGTACTTCGTGGCGAGGCTGTATGAGGAATGTGGCCCTTGCCCTCTGAAGGAGAGGCTGGGCCAGGTCAAGGGGGAGCTGCTCGATCGTATGGGCGTCAGCGTCAACCCGCTAGCGCTAGGCTTGCGCGTCGCGGCTTGTCAGGTGGCAGGCATGGATCCCGGCCTGTACCAGAAGGATCGGGAGGAATTCCTATCCTTGCAGCAGGCGGACGGCGGGTGGCCTGCTGGGCACTTCTGCTGCTACGGTCGGTCTGGTGCCCGTATCGGCAACCGCGGCTTGACTACGGCCATTGGACTGCGGATCCTGCAGCCGACACAAGTGTGAGGAGGAGGAGGGGGTGGGGTGGGAGATGTGACGCGGTCTAGGACTAGGACTTTTACGGAGTAGTAATTACTTAGTATTTCCTTTTCTTTTGGTCAGAATACATGCCTGCAACCTCTTCGGAAACCTCCAATTACAGCCTTCATTTCCTTAGAGACCTTGTGCAATCCGCAGGCCACATCAGCTCCTGGACTGTTCCAAGATCCCATCCGTGCTATCCATCTCCGACCTAAACCAGTCGGATCCACCCTTGTCTTCATCGGTGTTCCTCCTCTTTGTCATCGTCTGATTCATCCTCTTCTCCGCCATGCTTCTCCGACGAAGCCTCGGCAGAAGCGCCGCCGACAACAGCGCCGACCACTGCCCCAATGCCCGTGAAGACCGATGACACGGCCGCCAGCCCGTAGCCGCCCATGGCCGCGCTCTGGAGGGTGCTGAAGATGGCGCCCGCGGCACCAGCCGACTGCGTGGCGGCGGCAAGAGATCCTACATAAACACCAGAAGTTTCGTTAGGTATCATGTCATGCTTGGATATGTGATTGATGGAGGAGGGGGGTTGAAGTGTCTTACCAGCGACTGGTCCAATAGCGCTGAATCCTACGGCTCCCAGGACGGGGCCGATCAACACAGGGGCGACGACAGCACCCACAACGCCACCAATAGCTACACGAGACATCTTGATATCGAGTGAGGTTCGGAGGCTGAAAAACTTGAAGTTGTGTTTTGCGGCTGGAAGAGGAGTTAGGAGTTGCTGAAATTGTTTGAGAAAGGTCGAGTGGTGGGAAGTAGAGAAGATGGCAGATATTTGGGCTGATGTGCTTGCCGATGGAAGGGCAGTGGTGAGTTTTTGAACTCGTCCAAGAAGAGTTGGCTCGGTTACTTGAAGGATACAGTGGAGGGCGTTGGTTTCCTGAGCTTTGCATGGCAACCTGTACACGTACAGGTCACAACCCTACTAATACTTTGTGCGACCACATGCAACTCTGGTAACGAACAGAAAATTTTTGACACAAACAGAAAGAAAAAAAGAACACTACGAGTGCGAGCTGTGCAACCGCTGCTCCGTTTGCAAAGAACAAAAATCAAAATGACGCACAAACGGAACCGTTGCCCGAGGATTTCTACTTATGCAGCCACCCTCGGCACTCAGACAGAAGCAATGAAACCCCGGACGACAGAAGCCATCTGTAATTAGTCTCGTAAGATCGAGACGGGTCGGGGACGTTGTTAATGCGGCTTCCCATGTATTCCGTTCTTTTGTTTTGTACAGAAACTTTCGGTTTTATGACAGCCAAAACCAGCAGAAAAGTTAGACTCACAGAGGGCTGCCTGTGCGTGGCGCGTCTGTTTGGAGCTTGTGTATGCTCAATGTAAGGACTGGGTACGGTTTCTGGGTCTCTCGATGGTGTTTGGCAGAAAAGAGATGAGTATTCTTGAAGGATATCTGCGCAAACGTAGACTGCCGAACACCAACCCCTCCTTGTCCCTGGGTCACCCTTACGATGACTTGCTCGGACCGCGGATGTTTCTTGTAGTGTCACTTGGGCAATATTGAGTATTCGCTGCTAAAACTAGGTTTCCATGCAGATCGGGTAGAAGAACTAGGAAGAAAGGGTCAAATGGAACAGCAGGTTTCAACATAGATTCCTTATATCTGTCGATTGTTACTACCCATGCTCGTTACTTTCTAGTTCGGTCACCCAGCCCGTCTTGCATCGTCAATCGCCAAGACGACAGATGCAAGAACATGCAAAACGAGATACAACCCAACGGCGGCGATGAAGACGGAATGCCAGATGAACACGCCCTGTCTGATTGGTACACCGTCAGTGGCGGTCATAACGCGAATAAACACCAAGCCAGTCATAGCTGCCATCCCAATGAAGAAGACGATCCAGGCAAGCCTGCGGTGTCTGCCGATAAACTTATCAGTCCTAGCACCACCCCATGTTTTCACACTATAGAACTCGCCGCTCCCTGTATCTCCGAAATTTCTGATCCAGGTTCGCAAACGGTTCTTCCACGTTTTATCGTTTGTAGTAGAATCTCTTTCTGAGCTACCCTGTCGACTCCTTCTTGCACCAGATGATTGGTGCTGGCTGGTCTCTGTGTATATGCCGCTCTCATCAATGATATGTCAAGCTGGTAGACAGACGGGTCACATACCTTTCCAAGTAGTAAGTACGCCGAGTAGGGAGACGGTCAGGACGAGCATCGGCATCAGTTGTCCGAAGCTTGGCTCGATAACGACAGCGGTTACAAACTTGATCCGACCCGCGTAGATCCGTCCTATTTCGATCAAGCTGTAACAGAAGAAAAGCGACAGCCACAGCATGTCGACAAGGGAGGACTCGGAAAACTTCATGACCATCAGTAGCAGACGCGAAGCCGGCGTTTTCGATAGAGACTCTTCCCGATCCCCACGGATCCTCTCCTCTTCCTTTGTCTTAAGCTTCCTTCCCAGCAGGCAAAACCTCACCAGAGACTTCAAGCCACCGACATGAAGGCACTCCTTCAAGATACGATAGAGGCAGATCCAAAGCCCTGCCATTTCCATGACCGTCGCAGCTATGCGTATCAAGGCTTCCCTGCGATCGGTGTCGGCCATGTCAGCCAGGCCGCGCCCCACGCTGCTATCGGAAACGCACAGGCGGTCCTGCTCGTAGGACGTGAAGCTGCTGGCTATGCGCGCGCCAAACGTCAGCCCGACGAAGACGACAATGGCGAAGTGCCGGAGCGCAGAGTCCACGGTCCGGTGGTGGAACCGGAAACGCAGGACCGAGAGGGTGGCGATGTGCACGATGGCGGCGCACGTCGCGAGAGACGTGGCGACGCGCAGCGAATATACCGATCGTTCCTTGTCCAGCCCGCCAGCGCCCGCGGCGATGGCGTAGCTGGTGATGAGCATGGCCGTTCCCGTGACGAGGTGCTGATCGCTCATAGCGAGCACCAAGCTCGTCCAAGCAGCCAGTTTACTCTGAGCGTTCGTTTTGTTTTCGGCTGCCAGCTTCTGGACAACCCATTCCGGGATGACTAGTGCGTCAAAGCCATTGTAGGCTGTTTTGGGGAGGGAAATAGAGAGGTAGGTATAAAGGACGCTGCAGAAGGTGATGATCAGAGATAATATGAATGCAAGGATCACCTATACCAGTCCTAGTTGTTAGTGCAGGGCGGGATAATTGATGCGTGATCGACTGACCAGAAGCCCGGTTATATCAGAATCATCGAGGTCAACAGTGCACTCATGGTTGGTGTCGTTGCCGCTTGTTGCCATTATGTCGCAAGCTTGCCTGCCAGATGTAAAATGCGTGATAGGTCATAGACACATCAAATTTTATATTTTGGAAAGGGGTCAGATAGGATTACGGTTAGTCGGGGGACATGGGGTTAAGTACTTGAAGCAGACCCGCGCAGTTTGCTTATTGTAAGGCTGAGGATCACCAAGAGTGGCTGCTTGGCGCAGTCTCGGCGATGAAATGATAATCCAATGAGTGAGGAGGACTAACGCAGAAAGAGCGCCACAATACTACACTGTAGGCTGTGCTGCGCCAAATGGCGTATCTTACTACATGTAATATTTATAGGAACTTGGAGCGCTTTGAAGGACCTCATCGAGATCCAAAGTGTTGGTGCGATGGACACAAGCGAGCGGTGCAGTATCGGAAATGCCACTGTTCGTGCCATGTCTCGGCCGAAACAGTGGGTTTGGCGAAGGCCATGGCATCCTTGAAGAGTAATGACCCATATGATCCCCAAAAGGTATCCTGTATCGTAGCCTAACTGTTCTTCAAGCCCAAATGATGTATCCTGTGAGTGTCCCCGCTGGGCTGACAAGTCGTAATTACTGACTGTAAAAGACATGTCATATTGACCATACAAGAAAGTGATACTGACAGTAATGAATATTAGATCATCTAGCTCATGAGAGGCTACTGAGTAAAGGGATAGCTGTTGACAACATCAACCGCCCCCGCCCCCCTTGAACCCTGGACATAACCGACTAACGCTCAGAGTCCCATAATGCACATTGCCATGGAGAATTTAGACTGGTTCCTTGGAGACATGTAAGATGTCATGGCTGTCTGGTAAGCATACAAAGTTCGGGTCATGAATCGATCGTTGGGGGGAGGGGGGGGGGGGGGGGGGGGGGTCAGGCCCCGACATTTGAGTTTACCGGCGCCCAGGTTTCTATACAACAGCAGCAAGCAGCATTCCCACCCCCCATGAGTTTATCAACAGCTTTATTGCATACCTCCCTTGACCGGGCCGGTGTAGCCTAGCGGTAGTATTCTTATTCATATTATACTTAAAGGCAAGAGGGTTCAACTCCCTCTGCGGTCACTTTTTTGACCCCGTCTGGAAACCCTTTTTTTTCTTTCTCTCTTTTTCTTCCCGCTATATTCACCCACACTACTCCCATCAGTCCGCCATGCTTTGTTCTATATCAAACACATGATATCGAATCCTGTGAAAAGTTTCAACCTGATTATCAAATGTCGCTCAATAAAAGCTCGCGCAGTCTCTTGAAATGCCACAGAACCACAGCTATGCATGGAAATCACAACTTGGTTGGTTGCTTAAAGGCATATGGTTTTTCCACTTCTAAGAGACGTTACTACAAGTGCAGACGAGTACTCGTTTCCAGAACCTTACTATACTTCAATGAATATGAGCCAAATATGCGATTCCCTGGTGAATTCAGGACAGGAGTCGCCCTACGTCGTGGAAGTCAACTCCTTGACGTGCCACAGAGGACCTGGCATTGTCACGATTTCCTGTATCTTCAAGGATATGTCAGTGACTCCCTTACACCAGCAGAGTACTCTAGTAACATTGCTACAGAAATCAAATAGACCCTCACAACTAAACGTACACAACTGGAACTTTTCAAGGGAATCAATGCGACTATGAAAATGACAACATAAAACAGACAGTAAGGGGTAACATGAGCAGGATATATAGAAAATGGGGTATGCCAAAACCACGACGCTGAAACAACAACAGAGAACCCGACCTATATCCATCCCCAACTAGAACCCGCCTTCGCCCTGGACCCGCTTCACCGCCCCCACGAGCCCCTTCGCCCAGCTGAACCGCCCGGGATCCTTCCCCATCGCCCCCTGGACCAGCGCCCCCTCCCCGTCGCGCCAGACCCCGTCCTCGCGGCTGACGGCGCCGTAGCGGTGCGTGTTCTGGTTGCGGCGCAGCGCGTCGATCCACGACCGGCAGACCTCGGGCGAGTCGATCATGACGTTGACTTCTTGACTGTGGAACCAGCTCTGCGTGTCCTGGTTGCCGCTGCCCGCGATGCCGACGGCCTCGTCGACGATCATGAGCTTGATGTGGCACGACCGCTTCTTCTGGCTCGCCGCCAGCGGCTGCGCCTGGTCCTTGCCCACGTACCAGTACCAGTGCAGCCGCTCCCGGCCGCCCGGCGAGAGGTCGCCGTACAGCTTGCTGACGATCATTTCGTTGTGGCCGCCCTGCATGGGCAGGAGCTCTCCCTGTGAAAATGTAGAGGTTAGCAGTTGACATAAAGGGTTGAATATCGGTACAAAACTTACCACATCGTTGTACCCCAGACAGATATAACAATAAACATCCACCCCCCTCTCGCACGCCTCCACAATCGCGGGCAGGAGCGGCTCCGCATTCAGCGTCGGCGACTGGATAAACACGTTCCTTTGCGCGTTGCGCAGCGCCGACAGCCAGGCCGCGTTCTGCGGGTTGGCGAGCGACTTGTGGTTGGGCGGCCCGTAGGGGTCGCGGTTGACGAGGGCGCAGGGGAAGGGCGCGTGGGCCGGCGACGGCATGTAGGGCGTCATCTCGTCGCGCGGGTCGCACTCGGGCGCCCGGCAGCCCTCGAACCCCTCGTTGATGGTGTGGTTCAGGTGCCGGCCCACGGCCTGCATGTGGCTCTCGCCCGGCCCGCCCCGGATCGAGGCCGAGATCCGCGCGATCTCGCCGGATAGGTCGTCGTCGTAGTGCGGGTCGTCGGCGAGGTGCTCCGGGAGCTGCTGGCTGGCTTGGACTGGGTCGACGGTCTGCTCGGGCGGGATGGACTGGTTGTTTTGCGGCGTGGTACCGGCCGTCTCCGTCTCAGTTTGCCCTACACCCCCGTTGGTGCCATTTGTCGCACCGTTTGCCGCACCGTTTGCGCCACCATTAGTCACACCATTCTGTGTCAAAGGGGCATCTCCCCGTTCGAGGCTTGTAGCGTATTTTCCGCACCGGAAGACCCCACCCTGCCAGAAGCAACCTCCTGGTCTGCCAGTTCGCCGTACGCGGCCGCCCGAGCCGTCATCTTCTCCGGCAGCACCACGACCTGGCTCCCATGCAGCGTCCCCTGGCTCGTGAAGATGTTATCATGGGTCGTGCTGAAGCTCTCCTTGCCCTCCACGACGGGCGCCACCGGGCGGTCGTGGCTGGGCAGGGGCGGCTCCAGCGGCTTGTGCCAGGTCAGCAGGGCCATGTCGTAGAGGGCGTCGACGACGGGGCCCTCGACCTGGACCATCATCTCGAGGTTGTCGTTGTCCTGGATGTTGTTGCTCTGCAGCACGGCGATCTTGCGGTCGACCACCATGTACTTGGCGTGGAAGGTGCCGAGCAGCGGGTCGTGGTAGTTCATGGCCTCGAGGTCGACGTTGGGGATCTCGTCCTGCGACGGCAGGCCCACCGCCTTGCCCGTGTAGTCCTTCTCCGCCACCACCGTGTGCGGCCGGAACACCTGCTTCACGCTGCCGCGGTCGTAGACCACCTTGACCACCGCGCGCGTGCCCCGCTCGCCGCACCGCCGCGACAGCTCCTTGATGGCGTTGGTCAGGTAGCTCGACGCCACGCCGTTCTGCCAGTAGTTGGTGGCGATGTACACCTCATGCTCCGCCCTCACGATGAGGTTGGACATGTGCCTCACAATATCAGGAATGCTACACACCGTCTGGGGTTAGAAGAAGCTAGTCTTGATGTGCCTGGGGCTTGAGTCACAATGACTTACCAAGATATGATGGTAAGCGGCACCACGCCGTTGGTGCCCATCAATGAAGGGCTGACCATGCCGCTGCCGAGGTCTTCGTTCAACGTGCACAGCGCATCGTGGTACAACTGACGGTAACCGCGGTTAGCAAAGTGGCCAGCTAAGATTGGTGAAACCGGTTGTCTTACCCTCAGGAATAGGTCGCTGGGCTCATTCGGCCCCCATGTCCCGCACTTCCTCGTCGTCTCCAGCTCGTCCTTGGTCAAGTACCCCTTCCCGATATCGCGGATATCCCGTTTACTCCTCAAGGAACGCTCACTACGGCTGAACAGCTCCTTCCAAGCGTTCCCCGGGGCGACGTCCGGTTCTTTCGCCAGCCGCGCCGAGACGCTCTCCGACTCCTGACAGAGCAGCGCCAGCGCCGGGTCGAGGTGGTAGTCCGACTCGCCCTCGGCCTCCTTCTGGTTAGTGGTGGTGGTAGTAGTGCTATGCATGGCGGAATAGTCGATGTCCTGCTGTCTTGGGATGGTGAGAGCGCTAGCCGGAAACTCGACGAAGGCCTGATATAAGGTAGAAGCCAGCTTCGGGTAGCCGGTATTTTCGGTGGGGGAAGTCATGGTCTTGGATAACAGTCAAGTAGATGCCAAGCCGAGCGAACGAGAGGAGACAGGACAGGGACAACGGGAAATGCGGCAGGAACACCAGAAAAGCTCCGAACTAGAGTATACGTGTTGCAGGGCAAAACGTGGGGAGTGGGCAAAACCCAAGGGACCATGATATATGATGACGATCAACTCCCCTGGGGAGGGTTTGGTGGCGCCTGCGCTTAGAGGCAATCGGGCGATGCTTGCTTATTCCGACGGCAGTACTCGCTTATACCTGGCCCGACCAATCATCTTGGGAAATTGGCAGCATCAGGTCAGTCGGCCAGGATGTATAGGACGGTACACCCAGCGCTTTGACAGAACGTTCTCACGGTTCAAAACACCCAACTCCAAAACCGAGCGCGCCCGACAGACAGCCCTACGAGCACCTAGCTCAGGCTCTAGACCATACGTGGCCGCGCCGTCGCCATAAGAGGCTTGCCCTTGTGCAACTTCCGCATCAGCTCGTGCCAAGAAATGCCAAGATTTGCGGCTACGCTGCGTCACAGCCCAGGATGGAAATGCCAATCAGTTCCTCCATCCCATAAGGTCTAAAGCCTTTCCTCCGGAACGTCGGCAGCTGTACAACGGTTGTGCAGCGTTGTTGTGCGCTCCTGCTGATATCGGATTCCCTGTTTTCCAAGCTGAATACCTGGAACGTCGCTGACGCGCAGTGGTGCTAGGCCTATTCTCTGCCGATTATCCGGGGCAATTGATGGGTCGTCATGAATGACGTAAGGCCAAACTGGAGCATCAGCAGCCATGTGTGCCAATCGTCGAGAGATGCATATTAACAATGGGCGTCAACTACGTAGTTGGGTCGAAAATAGCGATGGCTTTCAAATTAGACATGTAAATCGTTTGAGACTGAACGCGCGTTCAAATATCATTGTGGGTTGACTAAGCCGTTTCATTCTATCGAGCGCAAACCACTCTTCTACGACTCTTTGACTTCGCCTGGGACTTGGCCAATCTATCCAGGATCTCTTCCAAAACTTCTATCGTGTATATCGCCGATTGCGCCCGTCTACAGCTCATTCTCATTAATCGACTGCGCGCCCTTCTCCAGCTTAGCAAAGTCTGTGAAGCCGAGCTCATAGGCCAGGCCAAGCGTCATTCTAGCATGCTGCAGCATATCTGCGTCACCATGGATTAGCGGATGCTCTCGAGGGTGAAACGTTTTACAGAATGAGGTACTTACGGTCAAATGACAGATACTTGATGAGGTCCTCGGTGCCGTGGATGTGGTCGTCCGACTCGCTGAATTCAGACTCGATAACAAAGGCAGACGGGTAGCCGGCCTTGGAAGCAGAGGCGTGATCGGAGCAAGCATAGCCGCACTTGGTCTCGACCCAAGGGATCTGGCAGTACTCCTCAATGACCTTCTTGATGAAAGCGGTCAGGCCAGGGTCAACAAAGTCCATGATGACGCCGACACTCTCGGGCTTGCCGGCGTCCTTGGTCTTCTGGACGAAGCCAGTCATGTCCTGCTGAAGCATAGCCTTGATGTCGCGCTTGTTCTGCGCGTAGTCGGAGAAGATGGCCTGGCTACCCAGGAGACCACCCTCTTCGGCGCTGTACCAGTGGAACTCAATAGTGTTGGGGGCCTTGCCCTTGATGATGTCCTCGGACTGGAGAAGGACACGGAATGCCTCGAGGATCGTGACGGTACCGGAGCCATCATCGTCAGCCCCGGGGGCTGCAAGCATCGAGGGGAACCACAGGTTGATCGAGTCTTGATGGGCGCCAATCACGACAGTCGAGTTGGACTGACCGGGAATGGTCGCGATGATGGAGTTCTGGCCCCAGGAGTGGGGAAAGTGTTTGGCCGAGACACCGTGCTTGTCGGCACCGGCATCCTTGATTGTGTCCTGGACCGTCTTCAGCAGCCACTCGGAGCTCTGGCGCCCGTAGTCGGACTTGTAGTATCGCGTGTGGAAGCTCGTGAACTTCTCGAGATGCTCGCGCATCAGGGTCTTGGTCAAGTTCTTAAGCATGGGGTTGACGTCGGATTGCTGCGAGACTTTGGTCGGGAAGACGGGCTTCGACTTGGAGGCGAGGATCTGGGTACCGAGGCCTTCGTGCTCGGTGATGTCCATGAAACGCTGGCCATTCTATCGCGATGACTAGTAGTTAGTATTGAGGCAGTACCACAAGTAGTAGTGCAGTGATGGCGGTATTAGCCGACTTACCCTGCGCAGCTCCCATTTCTGCTCCTCGGTCACCAGCTTTGTCACTCCCGGCGACAGCTCCACGAGGAACTGCTCTGCAGGCTCGGTGGCGATGCCTTCGGGGTGGAGGATAAGCCGGCTGACCTCGTCGGCTTCGATGAAGCGAGCGCTTGCGACTGCCGGCAGCAGCAAAGCGAGAAGCGATGGGCCCTTCATGATGATGGCGATGGGTTTGTAGAAGAGATGTCGATAATTGATTTATTGATACTTTGATGGCGATGAAACCGAAATGCAGCGACTGTCTTATTCTAACCCAACCTGCTCTATGGATGTAGATAACGACTAAAGGGAGGATGGATTGATTGGAGATGGATGATGGGAGAGATGATGGGGGTAGCACAGCTGACGTGGTGACCCAGGTTGATTGATTGGAATTTGGGTGTCACGCGATAAGCAACGGACGGGTCATCCAGAGTTGCCGGGGGCATCAAGCCCAAACAAGGGCCGCTACTGGGCCGCCCGAATGGAGTATTGGACGCTGGAGCCAGCAGCCTGCAGCCTGGAGCTTTCCCCCGCCGAGTCGCGACAAGGAGCTTAGGAGCTTGCCCACCACATGACGCCACGACGGGCCACCTCCTTCCTCTTACAGCGCCATACATCCAATCGATAAGCTTTTACAGTGGACCGTCCGTACCTGCATTGGCTTTCCCCAGCTAACGCTAGAGTTCACTGGCCGACAAAGATCAGTCAATTAATTGAACTTCATCTCAACTCATGAGATGGGCAGTTCGGTTGAACAAGTACTTGTGCATTCATTCACTGGGGCCCCGTAAACACGAAGACTGGTTTTTGGTTTTCAGATCACAGTATATTGTATTGAGTAACTAGGTGATCAGGTTACAATCAATAGGTTGCGCGCTACCCCTTATCATTCCACCAAAAGCTGCCGCAGGGTCCAATGTTCCCCATTTAGCAAGTGGGAACGTTGATCTGTTCCCGTCCACCGAGGTTAGCACGCTGCACATGACATCGAAAGAAGGATTATGAAGAAAGGAGTCTGAGGTCCGGGGTTAGGGTTAGGGCGGAGAAGTGATATTTCCCACGTACCTTGTCGCCGACGTTGAGGTTCTCGGGCACAACGCCCTTGTTGGCGGCCAGGAGAGAGTCCAGGGTGATGCCGAGGGAGACGGAGACGAGGTAGAGGGTGTCGCCGGACTTGATGGTGTAGGTGCCGGCGCCGCCGGTAACGCAGACGGCGGTGGCGGGGGCGGCCTGTTTGAGGCAGGACTTGTTGTCGGGGCTGGCGACCTTGACGGGCACGGTCAGCTCGGCGCCGTTGAGGATGTAGTCCGGGCTGGCGAGGCCGCTGGCCTTGGCGATGTCGCAGATGCCCGAGCCGAGCGCCGCGGCGATGCGCGTCAGCGTGTCGCCCGACTGCACCGTGTACAGCACCGACGAGCCGGCGGCGCAGGTGTCGGCCCGCTGTCCGACGAAGGCCTGTCGGAGAAAGGAGTCAGTCCGCCATGTCTTGGGCCGTTGCGTTGACGATCTGGTCACTAGTATGGATGGAAGGAAGGGAGATAAAAGGGGTTGGGTTGTTCATCACTTACGGGCTGGGCGGCCGCGAGGGCAGCGGTGGCGATGAGGGTGAAGGTAGCGGTACGCATGTTGGCGGTTGGGTATTAGAGTGATCTGAAGATGTTGAACTGGAGAGTGAACGAGTGACTGATTACTGCAAAGTGCAAGTATTGAGCGAATGTGAGCGAATGTGGGTACAGTTGGACTGATGAGGAGGAAAAGGTCATTCTACGAGGCTCTCGAGGAGGGTATTTGTAGTCGCGAATTCAACCCAAATCTCCAAGTGCCACGCAGAGCCGGCCCCCCTCTACGCATGATTAGACTCGGCCTTCATTCCACGAGATCATGGTATACGATGACAGTAGAACACGTTGGATGAGCCTGGGCTCTCCGGCTTGACCGAAATGGGCTCCGGCATGTCCGCATACGGTATACTCGGCCGGGTGTTTGATGCCAAGGGGCGCTCAGAGTTCGCTGAGCAATAAGATATACTTCTCGTATAACGATTAACCACAGGACCCCGAGACATTTCCTTGGGTGGTGCTGCTTGCTTCAATCTAAGTTCAATATCTTTGGCTTGGGGGTGCAAGATCCCCATAACTCAACGGATAATGCCGCCGCGTCCCTGTTGTGGATGTCGGCTTTTACACGACTCTTTTGTGTTAGCTAGTAAAGCCCCAGGAACCTTCAAGTCCAGAGACGGAGAAACCTAGGCAACATGAGTGATCTGAACTCTATTCCTGCCATCATACTAACCCCCTACACCTGGAATACATCATGGTTCGGCCCCGAAAGAGAGATATCCGCAATTTGTATACATAGCTTGACGATGAAGAACAACATTCTCTGTCAAGCCCCAATATGTTTTATGAAAGTTCTGTTTGGCATCTACTCCTCTTTGCCTCCGTTTTCTCTTTTAGTTCCAGGTACGACATGTGGTTTCAACGAAAAGGGGCGACAGACCATACTATACATCTGTCTAGTATGCCAAGTTCCAGCCGGGATGTTCCTATGTCATGAGGCACCACTTTGCCCCTAGGTTTTTGCCAAGCAAGCCAACCCTGACACCCGAGAGTCTGGATCTTGGTGTTCGTACTGACCGAAGTGGCCTCGAGTCTATTTATATCGATTTGATTTGCCCCTTTCCTACTTCACGTGTTTGCGTGGGCCGGTATGTTGCCAGCTGGCCCAAGACCGTCTATTACTCATTACATGGGCATATTTGGATGATTTAATTTGCTATTTATACTCTTATCAAATATCTATAATTACAAACTAAGAGAAGAAAGAGACGGGGGTCACCGTTTCTGCAACAGCTAGCCCCGACTGCCTCAGTATAGTAAGAAGCCATGATTAGCTACACCACGTGGATGATGACTTCAATCTAAGCGTTAATGTGGTTCTATATCCACCCCCGCAAGATCCACGGCGTCCGGCTACGTCCTATGGGGAATCCCTTTTGCTGCATTTCGGACACCATAAGGATGAGCATAACTGGTGGGTAAACCTATGACAGGCTCACAATATGACGAAATTCTGTGAATGTAGGGGCGAAAGTCTAGATCTCATTTCGCAGGGGCAGCCGTCCGTTTTATGTCCCATGTTCAAACGTTCGGACTCGATCTGATCTGACGTGCTGTCTCTGTCTGTCTGTCGAACCTTAAGTTGAGCCTAGGGGGGTCCAAGCAAAACGCAGCCATGAATCGATCCTGCCACCTTTGCTCCCCTTCGAATTCGGACAATAAAACGTATATGCCTTCGGAAGATCCCTTGACTCGGACGGTCTCGACGCTTGTTTCGACGTCGGGCCTAAAATCCAGAGTGCTGATCGTCATCCCCAAAAAGAAAAATGCCAAGACCGCCGCTACACATGAACAGCTCCGACGATCAAACACCACGCTGGAACATGGCAATGCGCCGTCGGCCTCGCCCCCATTCGCCTTGCCAAAAGCCTATTTCGACGTTTGGCAAATAAAACCCAGGGCATAACTCGCCCAGAGAAACGAGTTTTTGGCAATACAAACTTTGGTCGTTTGCCTTGGCGCCGTCTTCCTTCTGTTTGACCGTCGCGGCGGTGCGAGACTGCCAAAACCAAGGAGACAGGGCAGAAAATCGTTGTTCCAAAATAACCCGGCCTGCCAACTCCTCGCGGAAAATGCTTAGCCTGCATGCCAAGTCCAGCCCAAGGACGACGTCGAGCCCAGCCGGCTCAGCGACAGCCGGTTACATGACCGGAAACATCTGGGCGTCAACGTCGCGAATCTCCTAGCCCACGCTCGGCTAATGTTAAAGTTGCCCTGCTCAAACGGATGGGTAGATAAAACCAAGGGCGCCCTGCCAGAGTTTGTGTCTGTCTCTGATGAACCACCCGAGTCTCGTTTTCTATTCTCATACGACCGTTTAATATCCCAGAGTTTTTAATTAATAGAACAAACCCCCAAAATTGAACCCAACGAAACAGGCTTTCTTTGGTAAAAGTCCCAATAATCATGCAGCACCAATCCACCGTCCGCCACGTCGCCACGGCGCTCCTCGCCGTCTCGCAGACGGCGAACGCGGCGGCCATTGCCGCCGATAACCCCCACCGGTCGCGAGTCATTACCTGCCCCAAGATCCACGTGTTCGGCGCGCGCGAGACGCTGCAGCCGCCCGGGTTCGGCTCCACCAAGTCGGTCGTCGACGCCATTCTCGGCGCCCACAACGGGTCGGCCACGGCCGAGGGCATCATCTACCCGGCGGCCGGCGACGACAACAAAGCGTATGCGGCGAGCGCGGAGGAGGGCGTCCAGGCCGTGGTGCGCCAGACCAAGTCGTTTGTCGACATGTGCCCCGAGGCCATGCTCGTTATGGTGGGATACTCGCAGGTACGATTTCACACACCACCAACCGACAACGCTCATGTATAGCTGACTCACAACCGAACAGGGCGCTCAGATTATGGACAACGCATTCTGCGGCGGGGACAACCCTCAAGCACCCAAGGTCGCGAACGTAATGGACGGCCGCGTCGCAGCCATCATACTCATGGGCAACCCCCGCCACGTCGACGGACTAGAGTACAACGTCGGGACAGCCACAGAAAGCGGCGTACGTTTCCCCCTAGTCACCCCTCACCCACCATATCCTGACAACAACTAACACGTGCCCCTTGATCAGTTCGCCGCCCGCCCGGAAGGTTTCAAGTGCGCCGACTTCGGGTCCCGCATCCAGTCGTACTGCGACTCGGACGACCCGTTCTGCGCCAAGGGCAACTCGACGGAGGCGCACCAGTCGTACGGGCAGCGGTACGGCCGCGAGGCCCTGGCCTTCGTGCAGAAGAAGCTGGCCGAGATGCCGCCGCCGCCGCCCGTCGAGGAGGAGGAACCGGTCTCCGACAAACTGATCGTGGCCGGCCAGGACAAGCAGTCCGGCGCCGGCGACTCGGCGTTGACCACGGGGCTGTTGGGTGGCTGGGGTGCGGTCTGGGTCGCGCTTCCTTTAATGATGGTGCTGTGCGCATAACGTTCTCGACCCCTGAGTACTTAATGTTCCTAAATTTACGCGTGCTCGGGTTATTCAATTATTCACTTCTCGCCGATACCAAGTATGTCTTATGATGCAGGGATGTCGGATCAATCCGAATGCGACGGAGGGATTATGCACACGAACCAACAAAACCATCCCATTGGTTGGATGTCAGCCTACGTACTCGGGAGGATCCAACAGTGACGCAAGGGATAAAGAAAAAGGCGTATATGTTGGCGGATAACCATCGTGACTCAGAAATGGGGACCGATATGTTTTGCCGTATTCTTATCAATAAGAACAATAATTCTCACGATCTACTCACTTTTCTTTTCATATTCGTTTTCTTTCCGAACCCAATAAAATGACGACACCCAGCGCCCTGTGGCGGGAAGCCCGGAACCCCCCGAACCACCCCCCAGCCGACCTGTCGTTCCGCAACAAAGCCGTCCTGGTGACGGGCGCAAACTCGGGCCTCGGTTACGCGGCGGCAGTCAAGTACGCGACGCTGGGGGCCTCGCCCCTCATCCTCGCCGTGCGCTCCCCGGAAAAAGGGGAAGCCGCCAAGGCCGCCATTGAGCAAGAGGTGCTCAAGACCAACCTCGATATCATCCCCCTGGTCCTCGAGCTCTCGAGCTTCGCCTCCGTCAAGGCCTTCATCAACCGCCTCGATGAGCGGCTCCCCAATCAGAAGCTCGACGTGGTCTTGCTCTGCGCCGGCGTCGCCGTCCCGGATTTCCGCACCAGTCCGGACGGGTACGAGATGACAACGCAGGTCAACGTGTTGTCGAACACGCTACTAGCCCTACTCCTCCTGCCAAGACTCCGCGCAGCGGCTTCACCAGACGGAGCAACTCCCCCATCGCTCCCCCATCTCTGCTTCCTCAACAGCCTGGCCTCCCACGTCGTCGAGCCCAAAATGCTGCCCAATACCGACAGCGGCCGGACGTTGCTCGGGAGCCTGAACGACCGCGCCAAGTTCGACGTGACGAGGCAGTACTACCTGGCCAAGCTGGCGGCGTGGTTCGCCATCCGCGGCATGATCGAGAACCCAGAGTTCGACACGGGGGTATCGTCATCAACGCGTGTTGTCCGGGCATGTGCCGCACCAACATGCAGCGCGACTTCCCGTTCGTGCAGCGGATCATGGCCAAGGTGTCGCTGTTGCCCCTGAGCCGCAGCGCCGAGGAGGGGAGCCGGTCTTTGATCACGGCTACGGGCTTGGGCCCGGAGAGTAATGGGAGATTTTGGAGGGATGATGAGTTCTTCCCGTAAGTCACCTCTTTCATGCACGTTGTCGTTATCGTAGCCCGGGTATGTGGCTGACACACGACTAGCTCTGGAGAATTACTGGAAAGCGAACGGGGCCAGAAGCTTTACCGTGAGACCTGGGATGAGATCTTGAAGATTTTGAAGCCTCACCTTGGTTCTCAGAGTTGAGTCCTTGCTTGTGGCTAGTGTCGGTTCACGGCAAGAGCGATGGTTTACAAATGAGAATTATTGCCTCGTACTTTTGCAGGATGTAGTAAGACTGGTGCTGGCCCGGTAACAAATAATGAGATACACCGAATCAAAGACCAGATGTGAGAATAAGAGCAAATTGAATAAGAAATATCCACCGCCAGCATCCCTTCTATAAATAATTATTGAGAAATGCCCCCCTTTTAAAGAGTTGTCAAAATACAAGAAACGTGATCTTTCGGCATCTGATGCCACTCTATGTACAATGCTACCGTTTATGCATTCCGCGCATGCTATAACTTTCGTCTGTCTGCTCAAACATTTTACGCCCAGTAAGAACACGGGTGGGCCTGTTGGCCTTCACGAGAGCAGCTTTTGCAATATGGACAAGTAGTCTGTCACTTCCTGTAAGTCCCGTTAGTGGTTGCTCAGTCAGAAATATCGAAAACACTGGACAAATGCCCAACTTACCCTCTGCGCCCAGGATTGAGCCTACTACCGGAAGCTGCTCAAATCGTAGGCTGATTCGACTGTAATAGTCTATTTGCCCGACTATGTTACACCATATGTCAGCTCCTTATCAAATCTTTTACTCTGGATGTGGCTTACTCGGCACAACTAGCTGCGGTAGCCCCTGGACCGAGGCTATGTAATTCCACGTGAAGGCGCCGATGGGTGCCGGTGCACTGATTTAGTTAGCTATCCTGTTCATCACTGGAAATATTCACCGTTCTACCTGTTGGGTTCATCACGGTACTTAGGGCCGCTGCTGCCGCACGGAATGAGCATGATTGCTGAAGTACCACCGCCTCCCGTGCTATGGAGAATGTTCTCCCGGAACCATCGGCGATAGACTTGGACCTCTTCAAGAGACTTGTTCTTCATCTCTTCAGTGACTTCGGAGCCGCGTTCCCTAATTTGCTGTCAGAGACATCAATCTGAATAATGCAAGCCACATACCATTTCCATTTCATGTAGGGTCCGACATAAACCGGTTTTTTGAACGCATCCTTATATTCTCCATGAAACCCTGTGTATTCGTTGTACCCGTCGTAGTAGAATGGATTATATGCAGTCTGAACTGAATCAATATTGTGAAACTAGCACTTTTTAGTGGTTCTCGAACCTTTTCCAGATACTCCTCGATAGGCTTCCCATTTGCTTCTGGTGGCGGGCACCTTTCCCAGCGGTCTGCAATACTCATTCTGGTAGCTGTTATATTACCAGGCAAGGATGACTCGAGGTCTTTCAGAAACCTATCGACTAGCGCTTGCTGCTCAGCATTGGCCATCGGGAAAAAGTCGGTGGGATATAGTATTTGCGTGGGCCACTTCACGTAAGTTAGATCGGCTACAGTCAAGAAGTAGGCCTGGGGTACTCACCAACTTCTCGCTTTTCAGGCTCATCTGCCCTGGGATCGTTGTCCTGACAAGCGTCTCCATGCGCTCCATGCTTCTTGAAAGGAGACCGACCGTGTCCATGGATCTCAAGGCCAAGTCAGATGTCTTGTGGAATAATTCTCAGTGGTATAACAAACCTGCACGCAGGCCAAACACCTTGCATTGCATTCTCCTCCCAAGTAGTTCGAAGGCCGAAAAGACCAGCCCACGCGGCGGGCCATCGAATACTTCCAGTTGCTGCTTTCTATTAGCATCAAGGCATTTGTGTGCAAATGGAATACCCACTATCAGTGCCGATCGAGTAGTCCAGCCACTTATAAGCTGCTAGACTTGTCCCCCCTCCTGTTGTGCTTCCGGATGGGCTTTGGTAGCCGTCTCCTCGGGGATTGAAAGGGGCTTGGAAATCGATCCACTGATCAGTCGCCTCTTCCGAGGACGCAAAAGAGGACATCATGGTCTTGCCAACAAGCACTGCCCCGAGACGGATCAATGACTTCACATATGCAGCGGTCACGTTCTCAGCTTTACCCTGGTACAGTTCGCACCAAGCTTTGTTGTTTTGTGTGGTCACTATACCTGCAATCTTGTAGTTGTCCTTGACGCTGAACCTCAGGCCAGCAAGAGGTTGATCCTCAGTCGCTCTGCTGTAGAGCCGACTGGGAACTGCAATTGCCTTCCACATACCGCCTAGGCTAACATTCAAAGGACGGAAGATAGGTTCGTCATTTTCAGACTTTGCGGGTATGAGAGAGGAGATAAAGCTGCCTTGTGTATCTGGATACAGTCTCCACGCTTGAAAGAGACGTAGCCCTTGGCCGAGGAAGTAGGGTCCGCTTGGTATATGATTGTTCGAGCGCTGGACTGGAAGGAATGTCTTTGGAGCCCAATAGGGGCTGATCTGATGAGAAAGAGACTCAAATGACTCTTGGACCCGTTTGATGTCCTTGGTGTAGGCTTGGACGATAACCGTATCGGTCAGAAACGCATTGGAAAATTCGTCATCTTTGGAGGCCTTGGAGCGGAATGATTTTATTTGATCATGGATGGAGTCCTTAGAATCATAATCGATCGACACGACGACGACGGGCTTGAATTCGTTGGGGTCTATGGCCGGCTGTCGGAACTTCTTGGACGGTCGCAGGGAGTCTGGCTGCTGCTACGAAAGCGAAGTTTTCAGTCTTGCACACCTGCTGGTTGCTTCAACGCAATTGAAGGTGAGAATACTGACATTGACATGAGAAAGAGGAACTGCAACATATGATGCCGCTTCTAAATGCAATACTGGTGGTTCGTCTGCCCGGATTCCTGGAGTAAGTGAATGAATTGGGTGGGGAATTGAGAGTCGTCCAGGCTTGAACGCCCTGATGCCGATGCACCACCCCGTGAGGGTGAACGGCGAGTACATTGGCGCGTGGTCTTGATTGTTTTGCTGGAAACAGTGTTGAATGTCGTGGGAATTTGGAACAGAAATTGACCAAGCCTCCATTCACATACTAAGGGTTACTGCTTATCTGTTGGGGCGGCGCCCTTGACAGAGTTAGAAGGGACTGTTTTGACTTTAGTGACGTCCCATCCCTTGACCATCCACTCAATAGAACAGCGTTTCTAGAAGTACCGGTTTCCCCTTTCCTTATGCAAAACATGCCTCGGGTTTGCTTTTCAATCAGCGCAAGCCCCGCACTAAAGTCCAAGCCCAAGTATTGTACATCATGGCACATCTTGATAGACACTGTGCGTTAAGGCTCCCAGGGCGCCAAAGCACGGTTGTATCCGAAAAAGCAATGCATGATGGCGTCCAATAGGGGCGCTTCTTGTAAATTGTGTACACGAAGCACTTGGAAACCATACTAAAAGCAGCAACCTCTTCGGCATGCGGCGTCAGGCTTGTGTTACCCCAGAATAATCCCTTGGGCGTCTTTGCATAAGACAGACATAAGAGCCTCAAGCTCATTTTCGGGGTCTTCTTGACTCCCCCCTACTTTTACCCCAGGGCTCAGAAAAGCAGAAGGTGATCTACATCGCCATGCTGAAGAGTCGGGGACATATATAAATGTGAGATGACTATGTCGTATCCAGCAAGGCATCCATGAGCCTCAATATTACCTTGAAGATTCCAGCCTGTCTCAGATCGGAAAGCCAAAACCATAGCCTCTTGCATTGCATCAAAAACACAAAATATCCCTGCTGACACATCAACATGACTTCGTCTCAACAAACCCAACTCCCTTCCCCGAAGAACCAGCCATGGATGAAGTGGTTCCAGCCTGAGAAGGATGCTCATAAGGTGCCACAGGGCCCGCACAGAGCTGTTGAGGTTCATGACGACTCCCAAAACGGGAACGGACCTGTTGATGTCCCCGCTACTGAGTTTGAGCTCCAGCACTAACCATCCATTGCTGCTGAGTAAGTTATGCCACCTGTCTGGAGTGCAGAGCTGACCGTATATCTAACGTGCTAGGCAAAAGATATATGGGTGACTAGGCACTTTGTGGTGGTCGATATTGAGAGGCAGGAACATGAAGTCTGGTTCCGTTTTGTGTTATACGCAGGCCCCCTTTGAGGTTGATGACAATATCATGTAATCATTCCTTATGCACTCTTATGCATTTCTCTCGAACAGAGAAATTCGACCGAGATTTTGTCACGATGGCTTGGCAGCTACGCTCTCTTACTCAATCACATATTTACTTAGTTAAAAACTGAACAATGGAGAGATATTGTTTATCGTATTGAACTTTCCGAAACCACGATTTATCCTAATCACAGATAGAGCCGCTACGCATCCCCTCTCGTCCTTCCGTGTACATCGAAATCTTCCAGCTTGACTTGCCTGGATGTGTTCAATACCAAGCAGCTGCACGCACCTCGATGCTGTCACGCAATTCATCTGCTGGGCCAGCATCTGGATTGAAGAATGCGCAGTGAAATCCACCTGTCGGTACAGAGTGCCCATAATCAGTATCGGGTATGCTATAAGCCTTCAAACTCGGAGAAGGGGCCTTACGAGGCAATGCACTGTCTCCTACACAGACATTCCGAAATACTGCTACCTCGTTCGGCCGTTGCCCGCTCAAGTACCACCATTCGTGTCTCGGGTTGCTGCGAAGGAAGTGTGTTTCGCCTAGTCCCTTCGGATACACCACATCGTTCGCAATGGTATCGTTGGCGGCATCAACAGTACCATAATCACACCATGCCAAAGGCCAGTCTGGAGTTGGGGCTTTGTTGAGAAGCCTCCATATGCTGCTAAGGTAAGTCTGCCAACTCGTCTGGGAGCGACAAGATGTGAAAGCAGAACGCGCATGTGTTCAAGAGAAAAGACTTACTTAAGCATGTCACAACGACCATCTTTGGCCTCCCCCAAGCGCGTCTCAACATCACCGGCCAGAGAAGTTGACAACTTCAATAGAGCTCCATGTTCCGTGAAGTCCACATGGGCGTAACGGAATGGTTGTGAAGTCGTAACAGCCGCCCCTTTCTTGGCAGGATAGTCTGGAAGTCTGCGACGCACCTAGACTCAAACGACGTTATTAAAAGTTGAACGGGCAAGAGATCAGAAAGAGATGGCCCTCTTGCAAGATTAAAAAACGCACGACTTGATCGAGAAATGATATTTTCCGGTATTGAGGGAAGTGCATTTTGAACATGTCGGCAAGTTCAGCAAAGTACACTTCAGTGACTGTCTTGACGTCGTCAAAAGCTTTCGAATCGAGACTGGTAGGGTGGTCCACGAAGCAAAAACCGTTGGAGTTTAGTTTGGGTGTGAAACACCCCCTGATGTCCTGGACTGTCACTGGCACATGATCGAACTCGTGATTGTCAACCTTCGCTCCCTCCAGCTGTCCAACAGGGAAGGAAGTGGTGTAGGGCTTCTCAACATCATACTTGTCGTCTCTAGAGAAATAGACAATCTCCGTTGAGAGGGACCGATCCATGGACGATAACAACTATATGAGCACGTATTTGATGTTTTGGAATCTGCTCACGGTTTCGTCAAGTTGATGGTTTGCCTATCCTTAAAGTCACTACTTATTAGAAATGTGGTGAACATGGCTTAGTCGCTTCTCCTATTTCGTTGAAGGCCATTATGAACGATAAAATGCATTGTACCAAATCATACTCTATGCCGCATTGGGTATACAATAGTGATATAATTCAACATTTGCCAGACACTCGGACGTTATATGATTGGCTAGCTTGGGGTGATGGGAAGGTAAGGAGGCTGAAGGTGGATGGGGTGGCGGATTGCTAGCTGCGGCTCAAGTGCTGGCAGTGTGCAGCCCCTCAGTGAGAAAGTCGTACTCGGTTCATTTCCCTCTCTTCTTCTCCATTTTCTTTACTCAGGGGAGTTCTGCCTAGCAAGAAAGAAAAAAGGATCTGGAGAGACCTAATTTACCTAAACTATATAAACACAAAAGAGAAGCTGCCGAGCTGTGTAGATGTTTGCCGCAGCAAATATCTAGCTGCCAGCGCCTCCTGCGCAATCATCTTACCATGTCAAGCGATGATCAAGACCTACAGGACTTCCTGCGGAGGTCTCGTGCCGCATGGCCAGAAAACGATTTCTACTTCAACCAGCTTCGACATTACATCTCAAATAATACCAACGCAGGGGAGCCGTCGATTTCTCTATACAAATTGATTGATGCGTCTCCAATGCCATCACCGCGACAAGGAATCGGGCAACAAACGGATACTGAGGGTAGTGAGAAACACCTAGCTCTTACTCCTGTCGAAGGGACTGCGGATATTCCTAAGCCGGAAGAGGATATAGCGATGGTTGTCGTGGAGGGCTTCCCATCTCCAAGCACCATCAGTCGCTTAGCTATTCAGTACCGCGTCCCGTGGGAACTTCTCATTGGCCACCTTGGACTAGAAAAGGTTCAAAACAATGTGCGCTCATGTTATGAGCTTCCTCCCCTATTATCGCGTAGGGATAATCTTGTACACGTCCGGTTGGTGAGCCTCTGGAGAACATCACCTCACATCAAAAAGGCACGAATGAATCCAAAGGCGCGAAAAACAGCAAAAGATGCCGTCCAGCGCCACGAGAAGGGGTTATTCGACGGAAAGTATGGTTCGACACGTGTTCGCCGAGTCCACTTACATGACTCGCAACACCTCACAATGGAGCAAGTGGTGTCATTTTGCTTCCTGCCTATTGAAGGACGAAGTCAGGATACTTGTACGTGGCCCCATCCTTACCATTCCAGCTATGTATTACTGTCCGGGAATATACCGGTAAGACTAACCGAGAATCAGGTTTCTTCATGCTTGACAAAGGAACACAACTCGCTGGCTCAGAATGGATCACTCAGTTTGGTAGCCTAAACCTTGGTAGCCTCAGCATATTACATGCTGTACGATACAACGAGCTGTTCCACCCTGATAACCAGGCTGGCAGTCTCCGGACCCCATCAGTCGATTCATCGACGTCGCATCCCTATCACCCGTACAGGGACTGCAGTCCTTCGGAAATCTCCCGGGCCCTCCAAGACAATCCCATTGTCGGCCTTTACACGCTGCTCTCATCAGCTGCTTTATCCTGGAACCAAGTCCTTAACTACATTGAGGATGACATAGACGAAAACCAGGATGCGGAAGACGACAACGCCACGAGCGAGGCCTTGGCTCAGATACGGTTCAATCTTAGAACAGTACACCGGTTCAAGAGCTTTATCCATCGCGATCTTGACCTGTTACAAAACTGTGCCACATGGCCAATAAGGGGCACGACCTCAACTGGATCTTCCCCGATCGATAAGGCGCTGCGTACTTCAGTATCCACTATAGAGCCTGAGGCAATGAGAAATATCATTCTCAAAGACTACCTGTACCTGGTCGAGAAATGTCGATTGTTGGTGGAGCGTTGCGAGTCAAGTAGCAATGTGCTGCAAAGCGCCGTGCAGCTCGAGGAGGCACATAGGTCTATGGACCAGTCCGCCGAGATCAATAAGCTCACTCGAATTGTTTTCGTTCTCGCGCCTCTGTCTCTCATATCTTCTATCTTTGGGATGAACGTTATAGAGATTACCCCTGATGGCGCCGTCGCTTCGCTATGGCACTTCGGTCTTACTTCATTGCTAGTACTAGCTATATCTATCTACTTCGGCTTTTCAGGACTTGGGCGCTTGCGATATCCGGACACATTCCGGAGAAGAGTAAAGCCCACGGCAAACACACACGTGGATATAGAACTCCAGGGCAGGCAATAAAAGGCAATGCTTTGATGATGATTCGACCCCATCACTCCTCCTTCCCTTTCTTCTACCATGTCCCAAGGCGAAGCCCTGGGCCAATTATGTGCTGCAAATATATTCAATGGCATGCGTTCATGCAACTTGACGTAAAAGTCAGGCAATGATCATGAAGTGAAGCACGCGAGCAGCATCCCGGTTTTGGCCTCGCCCATGCCTGACACCCATCGCCAAATCTCATGACTTCGGCTGCAATTATTCATGTTATGCACACCAGTCAAGTGGGATGAATGCACCAAAAGTACTGTGCATTTTCACAAGCACCAGTAGGTTGCAAGCAAATAGCCAGCCTGCCTCGATCATATGATTTCTTGCAAGGGCGGTGGGTTCCAGCCAAAGTGGCGTTTAAAGCCCAAGCCTGCCTGACCAAGGCAAACAATAGTGGCAGCCAACCATGGATCATTCGGTGTTAGCCCGTGGCGGTAGTCCATGATAGCCGCCGGTGGCAACAGCCCGGGGCATCTGTAAGCAGGCTACCGGCGACCCGGACTAGCGCTTGTCGCGGACACCGAAAATTCTGATTCGTGGCGCCGTCTTTAGTCCAATAGATATGCCACGATCACTTCTCGGTCTGCTTATGTGGCTGGCCCAAAGCAGCCATGTTCCCTGCCTGTAGACCCAACGCTGATGCCATGTGTAGAAACACAATTCGTACTGTACTGGTCGATTTGATCTAGCTATATCTCAGATGCATGCGAGATAGGTGAGCCCATCAAGCATCAACCCCCAACATATTCCACATGATTTTGCATGATGCCTTCTTCGCAGAGCCTCTTGAGTGCCTATCTCCTCGAATCACACGAGAACACGCCCGTGGAGAGTCCAGATCATACAGATGGACTTTCCATACCCAATGAACATATGCCTCACTGAACAGCCTGTCTCTAGTCACGATGTCACAATGGGATGATATGCATCGCCTGGCTTCGACGGGTACTTACCCGATATGCAGATGGCAGCTTCTTGGGCTTTGAGTGGCGTAATGAGCATCCGAATGATGACTGTTGGGCTCTACTTGGGTACACCAAACGACTTGACTATACTTGGGCATTGGAAACAGTGAGTGATTGCCCATTCCTGCCCGTTGCGCTTCCGAAGCCCATCTTGACCCGAATGACTAAGTTCAGCCTCAATCTTCGGTGAACCAACAAGACTCGAGATACTGCTACAGAGCCTCACGCCTTATTGATGATGCAATATCGGTGCATATACAGTGCATGGGCCTGCTTCGATCTTGACCACCACAACAACAAGCAAAGACGCAAGCACACAAGACCTTGACATCACATACAACCACAGCTGCAAAAATGCGAGATGCCTCTCAAAATATTGCTTCCTCCATCCAACCCCGATATAGAAGGAATAGGAGGTGACTCTTTTGGCATAGAGTTTTGGTGAGTTGCTTTTCAGGTCAATTTGAACAAGGAGAGTTGGGTGCAAGTGCTTGGATGTGACAGCCATAAGCAACAGCGCGTAGTCATCAAAGATCGACCCCCTCCCCCCCTTTTTTTATTGGGCTAACATGTACTCATATTACAAGCATAGTAATATGTCCAAGTCTGAGGCAGTTGTCAGCCCTTGGCAGCAAGGCAGACTGGAGCAACTGGGCAGATCTCCTCTCCCTTCCTAGAGTTAGCTCTTTGTACGTGCATGAGCCTCTATATTCTCAGGACTGGGTATCAAATTACATCGGGGAAGACAAGAACGATAATCTGAGACAAAATGTCAACGACCTACTCAACGAATTGGAGTTGTTGCATTTGCCCACAAGCACTCGCATTGTGTTTATTGGATGCTCCTTTGGCTCCATGATAATCAAAGAGGTTCGTCAATATTGAGCCATGTATCCCCTTCCAATGCTATCGGTTGATTAAGGATCTAATTCCTAAGCAGGCAATGTTATGCTCCCGGCATAACCCGACATGGAGCTTGCTATTCCATCAAACGATCCATATCGTTTTCGTATGTGCTATCCACAACGAGGAAGCTGAACGCTTCGATATGTCGTTCTTTGAAGCTGCTTGTTGTGAGATTGGTGCCAACTTCATCAACAAGTCGAGCTTGAAGATTCTCAAGGGGAAAGCGTTCGTGGCGAAAATGAGATGCCTTTGCAGAAGCTTCACCGAGTCTCTCTTCTTCTTCCACACAACCGCGTATACCGCAAGCCAGAAATCGACCTACAGGTTGTGCCGCGGGTGTTTCCCTAAGAAAGTGAAACACTTTGTAAGTACCGTCGTACCGCCTTTCTGATACATGTTGATCAATATTTAACGTTTCTACAATGTTGAAGGTAATCTCGGAGGATCTGGGGTCCTTAACGAGGCCTCGGCATGCAACAACTGAGCTCCCCTATAGCCACGAGTATATGTCTGGCTTGGGTGGATCGAGTATGACGCTCATTACGAACATCAAATCTGTGATCCAGAATATACAAGTGCCCGCTCACGCGCCCATCCCTGGTAAGTTACTATTTTCAACTTGACTCATGCGATGATACATGCCGGCTAATGCAGTGGTTGGAAAAGTCGAGTTGGTTTATTCTCGAAAGGTGGCTATGAGTCCGAAAACGTCCCTGAGAGTCCCCGCCCGTCATAAAGCCTCTAGTCGTCCCCCAGCCATTCGCTCACAGCTGACGACACACATGGGGGATGCTAAATTACCCTGTTATTATGTCGCCCCTTACCAGCGCAACCCCGGCTTCACAGGCCGTGAGGATACGCTCTCCAGAGTGAGAAAGGCGCTTGAGCCCAGCAAAGTCCCAGGACATCAATCTAAATTGGCTTTGGTCGGCATACCCGGAATGGGCAAAACCCAAATAGCCCTGGAGTACGCCTTTGAGTCCATCAAAGCTGGAAGATACGATATTGTTCTGGTAGCGCAGGCTGAGACCAATGCCAAGTTGGTGACAAGCTTCGTCAAATTTGACGATGAGCTTGGATTAAAGGCTCACGCTCCTGCATCTACGGCCAGCAACCAGACAGCGAGTAGGGAAAGAGTCAAGAGGTATCTCCAGGACACAGGTAAGTGAAGGGCTCTTGGCACAACAAGCTACAAACTAGATGTACACCTGTGTAAAGTGATCTAACACATAGGCAGACAAGCAGTGGTTACTGATATTCGACAACGTAGAGCTGCCGGAGCAAATCTCAAGGCAGTCATCGAGCCCGCAACCTGATTGGAGCCTGGCTGACTTTTGGCCTTCTGGAAACAGAGGCTCGATATTAGTAACATCCAGGAAGGATACGGCGTTGGGACCTCCGTTCCAAGTCTCCGGTGGTGAGGTTGTGTACATCTCTGGGTTAGAGGCCAACGAGTCGGTTGATATCCTCTTCCGAATATCCAAAATCCAAGAGAGCCGTCAAAACCGAAAATACGCAGAGCAGATCTACGGAAAGGTCGCAGGGCATCCATTCTCTCTCACCACAGTTGCATCCATGATTTCTGTCAAGAAGATCGACTTCAAAGAGTACATCGATCTCTATCCAAACACCCGACTCTTCGAAGAAGCAAAACCAATCGCGGCGCCCCACTCCTTTTACGAGGACAGCCTAACCAGCTCTTTCCGGAGCGCAGTAGACGGCATCAAATATAGCGAAGGCCACGAGGATGCCTGGAAATTACTAGAGCTTCTTTCTTTCTTGGACCCAGATGGAGTGAGCGAACAAGACCTGTCGGACGGCTCTTTGGGAAGCCAGCATCATGTGCTTCGGCAAATTGTCGACAGCCATCGATTCGAGGTCAACCGATCGTTTCTCTGCGAGAATAACGCCATTGACAGAAACCCGGACATCAAGACTATCTTGATACACAGGATGATGCAAGACTATTGTCACTACATCATGACCCCAGAGTCCAGACAAGCTGCCTTCGATGCTGCCTTTACACTGATCAACAAACAGTGGCGGGTACCACCACGCCATAGTCGCCACGACAGGAGCTTATGGCCAACTCAAGAGCGTCTCTCAAGCCATGTGGTCCGCCTAGCAGATCGCTGGGGTGCCTCTTTCAAGGCACAGGATGGCATTCACTTACATGCTTCTGTCAAATTTACCGAGTTGCTCTATAACTGTGCTTGGTCAGTCGCGATCACAGCCGTCATGATAGCAATGGGACAACACTGACCGATTGTGGTAGGTACTTCTACGAGCGGGGGAATTTCTCGTCTGCTCTGCTACTACTCTCAACTGCCGAGCTCTGCTGCGAGAAGAACCCAAACAACTGCCAGGTGGTTCTGGCGGACATCCACGGCGTGTATGGGTCCATTGCGAGTGAATGCAACGAACCATGTTTCGACGCCTTCTCGAAGCAACATGACTTGATTCGACAGGCTATTGACTTGGGCCTTCTGTCCAGTCCCGACATCCGAGAGGCTCTGAGCGAGGGGGGAATCGGGGTGGGAAGGATGTCGCTCAAGAGGTACGACGAGGCCGAGGTGTCCTTTCGCCAATGCCTCAAAATCTGGGAAGCATGCCCGGGCGACCCTTCGATATACGTGCCACACCTCGGCATGTGCTTGATGTTCCAAGGGAAGCTTCAAGAAGCCGAAACCCTACTGTCGGAACTGATCACAAAGAGAGCCGAGGAGCACGGGGAGCGGGATTGCACAACTTTCCGGTAAGCAAATTTTGCCCTTTGACCTATTAGGCAGACGGGTGTGTGGAATGGGAAACGGCTCTGACGGGCGGACTACTCACGCTTCTAGGACTGGTATTGTATATCTGGCCTATGGCAACCTGCAGATCCAGCAGAAAAGATTCGAAGAGGCCTATCAAACGCATCTTTCATCGTCAGAAATGCTGGCCGAAACGGTGGGCAAAAGCCACCACAGATACGCCGACGCCTGTTACAAGGTTGCATGGCACCAATGCCGCATGAACCAGCTGGAACCAGCAGAGTAAGTCTATTACCCAACCGAAAGAGGCCTATTCATTGATACATAAGTCGCAGAGACACCCTCCAAGAGGCGCTTCAGATCTATCAAGATGGTAGCACATTCAGGAACGAGGAAGCCAGGGCATGGTTCAAGCTCAGTGAGATCGCAGCGAAGAGGGGCATGATGGAAGAAGCCCAGGACAGGAGAACGAAAGCAGAGGAGCTGCGATGCGCCATCACTCGCAGAAATAACGGGGCTTCGGCAACAGAGGAAGACTATGATGAGTCGATTATGTTTTGGTCTAGGTAGTCGGTAGTTGGAAGAGATCCCGATCGGGGATGACAAGGACACGGACTTCTCGATGAAAAGTCTGATTTACGATCCTGCGTAGTTGATGTCTCGATAGTACGAAATATTCTTCCGTCGTCAGGAGGCAGAGGGTGTCTGGGGTATGGGTCAGGCCTAGTGAAAACGCGGTAGAAAGGGGTATGAAGGTAGAAACCCGCATCAGAGAGAAGGCAGACGAGCCTATTTACACAATCCCAAGTCTGTTGACACTACCTTCCCTACCAAGCTTCCCATTATTACCCTTGAGGAATGAAAGTAGACTTGATATTGTATAACTCTTTCATTTGCTATAGGAAAATAAAAAGGAGTAGGCAGTCACACATCTCGCCCTCTTTCACCCGTTAAAAAGTCTGACTCCCTCTGAACATTGCCTTGACTGAAACTACTCCCGACTCCAGCGAACTTGATCACCCGCAACCCCTCACAATCTGTGAAACAAGAAAACCGCTCAGAACCTTTCATCCCGAAACCCCATAAACCCAGCTTGACCAACAAGCCTCTTAAAGTAAGCTAAGCGCCTGCACCCGCTTGTCTGCCAGCATGTAAAGCCGGTCCATGGGTACCTTCCCGCCACTCTTGAGGCTGAGCAGCTGCGCGCTCTTGATGAGGTTCTTGATCTCCCTTCCATTGAGGTTGAGCTGGGACAGCTTCTCGAGCGAGGCCTCGTCGACGTCGAACTTGGCCCGCCCGGCGCGGTCGATGAAGTTCTCCCACACCTGCCGGCGCGCCGCGTTGGTCAGGTCGTGGTAGGGCAGGAACAGGTCGACGCGCGACTGGAAGGCGTGGTCGATGCTCGAGATGCGGTTCGTGGTCAGGAAGAGGGTGCCCTGGTAGTACTCGAGCTTGGTGAGGAAGATGGAGACGAGCTCGTTGCGCGCCAGGCTCTCGTTGGTGCGCGCGCCGAGGAACACGTCGGCCTCGTCCAGCAGGAGCATGGCGTTCCACATGCGGCACAGCTCCAGGGCGCGCTCGAGCGTCTTCTCGACGTCGGCCGGCTGCGTGCCGAGGTCGCCCGCGCTCATCAGGTACAGCGGCACGCGCGAGCGCTCGGCCACGGCTTCGGCGGTGAAGGTCTTGCCCACGCCGGGCGGGCCGAACATGAGGATGATGAGGCCGCGGCCCTTGTCGGGGATGAAGTCGTCAAAGTCCGTCTTGGAGAGGGACTTGTTCTCGACGAAGGCCCAGGCGAGGTCCTTTTCGCCCTCGGGCAGGACCAGCTTCTCAAAGGCCTCGTCGTTCCAGGTCATGTCCTTGAGTTCGTCGACCCGCAGCTCGCACCACTCCTTGGACTTGAGATCGAAGCCCTTCATCCACGGCGTAGACAGGAGACACTGCTCGTCGGTCAGAGGCTGGAGATCTTCAGTGCGCTCAGCCGGGCCCTTGGCGGCTGTAGAAGTCTCCACCGGAGCTGCAGAGAAATCCATCTCGTAGGGCGTGTCAGAAAGATCCGGATCAGCCGCTTCGGTCTTAGCATCAGAAGCCTCTTCGCCGGACAGAGGTCGAAGCTTGGGTTTCACAATGTTGCAGCTTCGGTAGTACGCGTAGGCGTCCACACACACCTTGCCAGCAACGGGCCGCTGCTCCGGCTTCTCCGTCTCCAGGAGAATCTTGGTGCCGTTGCAAAGCATGAACTTGTAGCCGCGAAGGCTCTCAAACTTGCGTCCCCGTTCGATGAAGGTGGCTTTGGTCTTCTCGACATCGCCGAGGAAGGAGATGGGGAAGACGGGCAGGGCCTGGACCCGCCGGAAACCGTCAAACTCACACATGTTGACGCTGGTGGTGGTGAATCCGCTGGCCTCGCCGTTCCAGTCAACGTACTCGATGTCGATAGTCCAGGCGGCCGGGCATGTCCGGGTCTCAGGGCGATATCTGTATCGGACGACGCGGCAGATGGTGTCGACGCCGAAGAACTTGGTGATGACGAGCTCGTTAGGAGGGAATATCTGCCAAATGTTCTCAAAGTTCACCTTTCCCGTCTTCCTAGTGAGGGCATGAGAGAGGACCGAGGACGCAATGACAGGCGTCAGGAACGCGAGCAGGGCCGCCGCCGCATTCTTCAGGGTTCCGGCTTCGGCCGCGGCGTGGTACGTCTTCAGGACATCCCATCGGTGGACCAGCGGCATGAAGGGGGGCTCAAAGGTGTAGTTGATGACTTCGAGGTCGAGGTCTTGGTACTTGTGGAGGACCTTGTCGAGAACCTGGCGCATGGCTTTGTCCTGGACGGTGATATTGGACGTGACCCAGTGCTTGTTCTTGTACTCGTGGCGGTGGACGATGGGAACCTGCAAGGCCCGCTTCTGGAGGTCGGCCTCCTCCTCGTCCACGACGGCGAACTCGCTCCATCGGAGCTGGCACGAATCGTAAGCGCACTTGTGATGGTACCAGTTACTGACCAGCTTGGAGGCGTAACCGAGCTTGGATGCCTCGGAGGCGCCACTGCTGTTCTTGGCGAGCGCCATGACCTCGACGCCTTCTAGGACCTGGGCATGTTCTTTCTGGATCTTGTCTTCCTTTGCCTTCTTGTTCTCTTCGGACTCGGATCCGGACTCGGAGCCGGATTCCTCCTGAGAGTTCTCACTCTCTTCGTCCTCATAGTCATATTTCGCGGCTTTAGTTCCAGTTAGTCGACTCTAAACGTGTATAAAGTATCCGTGGACTCATATCGGGGCAAGCCAAACGGTGCCACGGATGAGCACCTACCTCTACGTGCTGTCTGCTTGGTGCGAGCCATGTTGGGTATAGGGTTTGGGTCGTTGACTCAAACGGTTTCTATCAACTTGTTGGAGAAAGCAGAAAAGTGAATTATTGTGCCAAGCAAATGATCTAGAGAAGCTCGGGATGAGATGATGAGAGAAGATGAATTGGAAAGATGTGCGATGCAAGATGTCTAGATATACCCAACGGCAGATGCAACCTTGCCTGAGGCATATCAAGGCAGCCTTGTTGTGTAAGTAAGCCGCAGAGAAGCACATGGATTTAATACACAAGGCAGCAGCAGGCAGACAGGCAGGTAGTTGGATACGGTTTCCCGACACAAGGCTCGAGAGACGCCGTGCAACCTATAATTTGTGGGTCGCCAAGAGGTGGCTGCTCCCCGTATCTTCTCATTGGTCAGCCTCTAGGCAGAACCAGGGGTAGTGTGGGGAATAGGCCCCTATCGGGCGTGCTTCTCATATAACGGCAGTACAAAACAGTCTGAGTCACAAACGCCTGGCATAAAGGCTATCATCATCATGCAGCATTCGCAAACAGAATCACGATATGGGAAGCATTACTTTACCCCCACCTTATGGAATCCTTCCTAGGCAACTAAGCACCTGGATTCACAAAGAGGAGCGATAGCACATGTGCAGTTGGAGCAGTAGAAAGAACAGCCACTGTGCTCTCTTTGTGTCTAACTCTAGCTCAATAACGATAGCTCCTGAATCTCTCATTCTCAGTAGCTAGAAATCAGTTAATAAACGCGACACTAAAAATAGAGGCTGGGAAAGGTTCAACCAATAGAAGCTAGTGGCTAGTGCCAACCCTACTCGACGTGACCGTTCAGACCCCCTTGCACTGTGCCACGATGACTCTTCATCAAAGCAATCATCATGCACAAGCCCAGCTCGAAGCCAAGTCCGGATCCCCCTCCCCGTCGTACGTCGCCTTCTTCGGGTAAGGACAAACAGGCCGCTGCCGGTAAACCGTGAGCTCCTGATCGCCCCCCGAAACATCGTCCCAGACCGTCGCGATGATCGAGTCGACCGCCGTCCCATTCTCCGTCCACCGCATCAGCGCCAGCAAAGCGTCGTGCTCCGGATCCCGGAACCCGGGCACGGAATAGCCGCCGGCCACGGTGCCCGGCAGCTTGGCCGCCTGGCCCCACGAGGCAATGTACCAGGGCGCCTTTACCGCGGCCGGCGTGCCGAGGCAGTGCTGCATCCCGGGGACGCGGAAGAAGCGGAAGAAATCGTCCACGCTACCCTCTCCCCCCACGGCCTTGACCGTCTCGTTATAGTAATGCAGCGAAGAGCGCGCCGAGATCAACCCGTCAGCCAGCCCCTGGTAGAGGATCAGCTTCCCGCCCGCGCGCCGGAACGCGCTGATGTCGAAGGCGTCGGCGGTGGCGTTGCCCGGGTTCGCCCGGACCGAGTCGTAGAAGACGTTCTCGCTGTACTGCCGCCAGGTCCAGGACTTGTCGCTGTACAGCCAGTACCTTTCCCACTGGGTGTCGAAGTTGGCCGGGTTGCCGTACAGCGTGTAGACGTCCCACTGGTTCTCGCCGCTGAGCTCGAGGCCGTGGTAGATGAGGTCGCCCCGGGACGTGTGGTAGTCGTCCCAGACCTTCTGGGCAGTCTGGATTTGTTGTTGCGTGAGGCAGTTGCGGGCGTCGACGCCGCGCTGGCCGCACTGCACCGCGCTGAGGTCCGGTTTGCAGGCTTCGGGGTTACTGACTATGTTGTCCGCCAGACCGTCGGCCTTGTCGCATTGGGACATGACGGTGGAGGCGAGCAACTGGTACTGGCTGGTGGTGGTGAAGGCCTTGGGGTCGCTGGCGGGGAGGTTCCAAGTGCCCAAGGCCGTCAGCCAGCTCATGAGGCCCGTGGTGGGCCAGGCCGGCGCTCCCACCAGGACCCCGTTGAAGCTCTCGGGGCTGATCTGGATCTCTTTTAGGCCCTGTCTGCCTCCCGTCGAGCAGCCAGAGTAGTACGAGTAGGCAATGTCTCGGCCGTAGTAGGCCGCAGTAAGACGCTTTCCCAGCTCGACCGAGCCGTGCATGGCGCGGTAACCCCAGTCCTTCTGCGCCTCTGCATTCTCATAGGCCCAGCTTTGGTCCGACGCCGAGTTGTGGCCGGTGTCGGTCGACAGCGTGGCAAAGCCGTAGTGGGGACCGGGGGCCATGTCGACCCAGTCGATACCCCCCAGGAAGCCGCCGTTTCCCGTCGCCAAGAACCGCGAGTTCCAATTGTTCGTTGTGGGGAGATACATGCCGAACCTGTAGGTCGAGGTGCCTGAGGACACCCGTATGATGAGGGCACACAGCTCAGGTAGATTGGTCGCATTGAGTGGATATCCCAAATTGGAAGGGCCTTCCCCAAACGAGCCTCCACTCGGAACCGGATAGGCCAGTTCGACCGAGGCCCCCTGGGGCAACGCGTCAGTGAAAGCCGATGCTTCACAGACGCCAAGCTGTTGACGGCCGCTCGGTTGCGATCTGGCAGCAGACGCATGCCGCAGAACCAAGATCGAGACGGCCCATAATATGGGTAAAGAGATGAGAGCCATTCGGAAGAGTTGCTCATAGGACGGATAAACTGCCTTTGCTGCATCTACCCCATCTTCTCGGCTCGCTTTCGAGGCAGATGCAAATTGCTTTTATATTAACCTGCTCTGTCCGTTCTAAGGGGTCCCGGGAGTCGGGCTGACTAAGACGTACCTGTTGTCGGCTTGCCCTGGACTACCTTCCATTCTGGGCCATGGCGCATCCCTGGCTTCGTGGCAGCAGCAGCGGTCATCAGCTTCATCCCGGGTCCCTTATACGCCAAGCCGGAGTCAGGTTACGTGAGGGCGGGTTGCATTAGAGCGGAAATCCGGAAGGTCCGTACTATCGAGCTGGGGTACAGTTGAGTGAACCGTCAGAGAGGTCTGTCCCTGGGAAGTAAGAAGGTGGTCAGGCTCAACTCGTCGTATGTGATAGTTCATTACGCTAAGCAAAGTCTTATGCTGACATGTCCCAAAAGAACTAAACGGAACCCGCAGGCAGCCGAGATGTTGCGGACTTTCCCTGTATATCTGAGGCATTCTGATTGGCGAAGGATGACGCCTGACTACCCCGCCTACTAACATCATTTCTTCGGACTGTGGTTCGTCGTATCCTGTCTTGGGGAGTCGGGTCCGTTGCAATCCCATTTCAGCTGAGCCAATAGAAATATGCTGTGCAACACCGGAGAGATTCCATGGCTCCTTTTAGCGCCAAAGTTGATGAGGTCATGGGGGTCGGTTCCAAGGGGGTGGTTGCCGGGTTCGAACAAGCACAGCCAATCTCGAGCTTGACTTGGCTTCAAAAGGCGCTATATCGAAGCGGTGTGTTCCTGGGTATCCGAGGTCAAATATGTTAAGGCTGTCAATGTTACCGGCACTTGTTCTGCACTGCGTGCGGAGCGCCATTTATCACGGTAGCTAATTATAGAGAGCCACTGTCCTGGCCGGCGAATGGCAGAAGCTCAGCACGTGATCTGCCGTCCCTTGGGTCAACGCATACTCCCGTAGTATTATAGACACCTTGGACATTGTTGTACCGTTGATGCACCTAAAACTCTGACTTGGCTTCTAACAAGGCTGGTTACTAGTTTGAAGACAACGAGCCATGACTACAACATTCTCAGTTGAGCTCACTGATCCTAGGACGGAGACTATGCTCTAACCTTACCGAAGAGGCCAAATATCGCATATCGAGTATTTTCATATAATAACTAGGTGCCTGAAAGAATCATGAAGAAAATAGCGATACTGAAAGTCAACAGCGGAAGCGTAGTAGGACGTGTGAAGTACTTTGGTATCAGAACCAAAGTAGAGTTCTTACATCGTCTTGTGGCCGGGGTTGAACTTGGTGGCGAGGCAAGATGCATTCTATCAACTGCATTTACGGAAATACCCAAAACCCAAGCCAGGTGGCCCAATAATTGCCGGTATTATAATACTGCGCTGCGGCTACCAGCTTCCTGTATTATTAGAACAATCTCTTTGCCAGTCCATGCGTTGAGGATGAGATTACGAGATGCACCGAGTCGTGAAACTACGACGGTCACTCGGCCTCGGCCTCTGCTTAAGGACAGGCCGGGCTGTGACGGGGGCACTGCACGGTTGCTCCATTCCCCATCTACGAGGCAACCCTAGCGGAGACCTTTTACCGAACCGCAGGGCTTGAGATGAGAAGTTTCAACCCAATCATACGGCGGGATGCAAAGTCACTGTGGGCACAATAGGACCACCGCGGCAGCAATGTCATGACTCAGCTATGGGCGGATAGGGGTCGGCGGTCAGGGGAGGCCGGTCGTCGACGAAAGCCTCTTGAAGAAACAATGAAGCGATACACCTCATTAGCAGTATCGACTAGCCGCAGTCGACTTGCTGATACTCCGTACAAAGGGTAGATATCGTTGCTATTCGCGCCAATAATGAACCTACCCACTTACCCAGCAACCCGTCTGGGCAACCAAGATGTCGCTGCATAGTATTGAAACGCCAAGGATAATGTTTCAAAAGAAATCGTGCCATCTCATATTTCCTGCGTTTGATGGCCCGGTTGACACGAGAATGGGCCGGTTGAAATGTTTGCGTTCGTCGCCTAATTTGACCATATGCCAAGATGATCGCCGCCAAAACTTGCCATTCCGGGCGAATCATATAGAACATGCGTCCTATAGGTGTGCATTCGCCCAAGTGTTTCTAATTAGGTACTGCGGTATGCACTTCAGAATATTACCTGGTCGAGGGTCCGACAAGCTTTTGTCGAGTAGCCGGGCTCCTCGGCGTCCTAATCAGACCATCATGCCAAGGCAGGGCCGGACCACGAAAGCAATTTTAGCAATTAAGCCTCTTCAGCTCAGGAATTGACACAGAAATCGTCGGAGGTCGCTGGGGCGCCGGGGGTTGCGTGCATGCAAACCGGTGGACCGATGAAACGGCAAGGGTACTAGTTTGCCTGATCTGCGCAGGGGTCCGGGTTTCTCGCGCGAGACTGGCCGCCCCGACGACAGAAAGCCCAGAGTCGAGTCTCCCGACTTGCAGAGGCGCTTCTTGGCTTTGTATATAGCTCGGCTGCGCCTGCTGTTTGCTGACGGATCTGCTTGTCAATCCTCTTGGCATCTTGTTAACTTTCTCTTCCTACCCGTTTTTTGTAATACTTTTTGTGGTGGTTTCCACTATTTTCAACATCATGTTGCTGGGTTCTCTTCTTATTGCAGCACACGGTAAGTCTCTCCCCACAATAGCACTTACACCATAGATGTGTGTGCGTGTGTGTATGCCATGGGATGATGACTAACAGACGACATCTTCGCTGCAGCACTGGTTGCGTCCGCTGATTCCACTTCCGATTCCGAGTCGCACTACCTCGACTTCAGCCGCATCACCTACAAGCGCGCCGATGCCGTGCCCCTGCGCATCATGCCGGTCGGCGCCTCGGTCACCTTCGGCGTCGGCTCGACGATGGGCGACAGCTACCGCAAGGACCTGCTGGACCTGCTGAAGGCGCAGGGGATGACGGCGGAGATGGTGGGCTCCAAGCAGAACGGCAAGGACTTCACCAACAACCAAGTCGAAGCCACGTCCGGGTTCGTCATCGCCCAGATCGCCAAGTCGGTCAAGACGGCGGCCCCCAAGTTCAAGCCCAACCTGGTCCTGCTGGACGCCGGCACCAACAACTGCAACAAGGGCGGCGAGGTGCCCGACGCCGGCAAGCAGGTGGCCGCCATGATCGACGACATCTACGCCAGCAGCCCGGGCGCCACCGTCGTCTTGGCCACCGTCCTCGCCAACAAGGACGCCGCCCAGGACAAGTGCCGGCTGGGCGTCAACGCGCAGTACCAGACGCTGGCGGCCGACATGGCGGCCAAGAAGGCCAAGTTCGTCCTCGTCGACATGCGCGCGCCCGAGGGCCCCACCACGGCCGACCTCAACGACTCGCGCCACCCCAACGACGCCGGCTATGCCAAGATGGCCGCCGTCTGGCTCAAGGGCATCCAGGAGGCTCAGACCAAGGGCTTCCTGACGGCCCCCGTCGCCGCCGCCACTTCCGGCTCTTCCAACAAGGGTGGCCAGCAAGGCGCGGCTAAGAACTCGACGACGCCCGCTACTGGATCCGGAGGGGGCAACAAGAACAATGGCGGCAAGAAGGGCGGCCAGCAGGGCGGGGCCAAGAACGCCACCCAGCCCGCGACGGGCGGCTCCGGCTCCGGTTCCAAGAACCCCGGCAATGGAGGCCAGAAGGGCGGCCAGAAGGGCCAGCCGGCCAAGAACGCGACGCAGCCTGCCACCGGCAACAAGCCCAACGGCGGTCAAAAGGGCGGCGCCGCCGGCGGCCAGAAGCAGAACTCGACCAAGGGCGGCACTCCCCCGGTGAAGGCGGGCTCCTCGATGTCGTACGAGTTCCACACTTTCATTATTACGGCGGGAGTGATGGGGACTGCTTTGTTTTTCCTGTTGTAGTAGCAGCCGATTACTTAATATTATGAGGCAGCAAGTTCATAGCCGGAGCTTCTTCCAGACCCGGTCTAGGCTACACTGTCCATTGGTATTTGCGAACAGGTCTTGGTACATATATATATAATTCGATTCGACTCCAACAGCAATGGTGTTAGTGATTTCCGTCAATCGTATTCCCGCCCGAAGTGTAATGGAGATATGTGTTGAGCCTAAAATATAATAGAAGATGAGGATTATGCGCTTGCCAGCCCAATACTGGCCCTCACAACCTCGGCCGGCTTCACCGCCAAGCCCTCCTCATCCAAACCCCCGTCACCAACATCCTCCCCATCCGCCGCAACCGGCGGCCACCTCCGAATCTCCTTCATCTTCTCCGCAAACTCGGCCCGCTTCCTCCGCCACCGATCATCCACCCCCTTCATCGCCTCGTATCCCAACAGCGCCGCGTCCCGATTGACCCACCCGAGCAGCTCGTCAATGTACTCCGTCTCCCGCCCCCACAAGCTGTGGAACTCCTTGCTGCTGTTCTCCACGTACATCTTGGCCCGGCGCCGCTCGTACCCCCTTCGCATCCCCGCCTCGGTCGGCAGCGCGGCCCGCGCCGAGAAGACGCGCGCCACGACCTCGGCCTGGAAGTCGAACAGCGAGAAGGTCGAGATGTGGTACGGCACCCCGACGAACGCCAGGCTCGGGTCGGGCATGTAGAAGAGGTCCCGGTGCAGGTTGTGCGTCACGCCGCCGTCGGCCGTGATGACGGTCGCGTCGCCGGCTTGCTCGAGGGGTATATCGGGGGCTTGCAGCCGGGGGCCCAGGAAGGGGTACGAGGAGATGTAGCCCGTCCCCAGCACGACGCGGTCGACGTCGCGGAGGCGCGTGCCGTCGTCGAGGACCACCTCGAAGGGGATGGGGGAGTCGTCCGGTAACGTTGCCGCGCCGGAGCCGATTCCCTCGTGCGCGACGAAGCTGTGGATGCCCGCGACTCGTTGCGCGCTCGCGGGTAGTAAGGAAGGGGGGAGGTCGAACTTGCCGCCGCGCGAGCTCTGGTAGATGTGTTTGGCCGTGGCCTCGCTCTCGCGGGCAATGTCCAGCGACGACACGCCGGCGCCGATGATGAAGACGTTCTGGTCCCGGAAGGTGTCCGGGGTGCGGTACCGCTTGGAATGCATCACCCGGTCCGGGAAGCGCTGCTTCAGGTCCTGCAGGCCCGGGATGTCCGGGACCCGGGGTTCGTGGTAGTGGCCGCTGGCGACCACCACGGCATCGAACTGCCACGTCCGGTCGACGAACTGGAAATCGGTTTCGCCCGTTTCGAGCCGGACAAGGGTGCGGCTGTGTAGGGTCCATTGCTGGGCGCCGGGGGTTTTGTGGACGGATTCCACGCTGGTGTCGTATAGAGTCTTTTCCTGCGATCCAGTGTGCTCTGCCAGTCGCTGTATGTATCTTTCCAGGTGGTCCTGGCTGACAAAGTCTTCACTCCCCGCTGGCCAGTCCAGTAGCGTACTCCTCATGAGCGAGGTGGGCACATTGTTGCGCAGGCCGGCATAGCAAGGTCCAGGTGGTGCGTGGACGATGGAAGCCTCATCGAAACTGACTTTCGCATGTGTGTCGGTTTCCCCCAGAGAACCGCTGGGATCGACTTCTGAAGGGGCCGGCGGGTGTTCGTTGGGATACGGGGGCTCCTGGGCCGTCCGGGGGTCATAGTGCCAGACGCCGCCTGCTATGCTTGATCGCTCAAACACGGTCACGTCGAGCCCGTACCGGAGAAGATGGGCGGCCGAGGCAACCCCGGAGATCCCGGCGCCTATCACGGCGACGCTTTGGACATCCCGCAGTAGCTGGGCCTCTTGCGTAACGGACCCCATACCGATGAAGACAGTGTGTGGTGATATCCCTAATGGCAGTGAAGTCTACCGGAGCTGATATCAAGTAAACAGGACTAAAAGAACGTTCAACTTTAATCAAAGCTAGTCGAAGGAAATGCTGAAGCAAAGTCAATGCATATTATAAAGTAGCGGCATTTTACTATTTTGACTTATCTGTCACGCAGAGCGAGTCAACAATGGAAACCAAAAGATGAGATAACAGGTCCTTTCGTACGAGTTGATACCGTGTCCCCCGCCTTTGTACAACCGCGGCGCGGCATATTGCATCAGTATTCGCCATCACCCATGCTGCTTCTGTCTGCACGATGTCTTTTCTTGCTTTATCAGCCCGCCGCGGCCGGGGGAGCCCCTCAGTTCCGATCCCCCGCGCGTTCACACCTAGGAGAGCTATGAAGCAATATGCACTCTTGATGGCGTGCTTCCTCCCAGCCCCCCCACGCCTTCTTCTGATTCGGGGCAGTCGTTCCTTGCAGTGTGCGAGTCTTGGTGCTTTCAACGTACGTTGGTCTATGAGATTCATGAAGCATTTTGAAGAACTTCTCACAGATCAAGACCGATGAGGAAAACCCAATGCAGTCTGGGTCACGTGTACAGGGGGAGATGGGTCTCTTTAGACCTTTGTGGGACTACCAATTGACAAGATTCTGGGAGATTTATGCCTCATGTGAACTTATGTTTATCGTGAGAAAAGCCCATCGTCCCACTGCTATTATCTACTAGAAATGTGCCATGCCATCGACATAGGTTGATGCTGGATGATCATCTAAGACCCGGTCTAAGCCTCAACCGAACCTCTCCGCGCCCTCTGCGCCAGCTCGCGCCGATGCAGAAACCGAATCAGCAGCGCCATGCCGATCTCGCCCACATTGAGAAACACACTCGTAACGAACCCCTTGCGATACCGCGGCGCCTCGACCTGCTGCCAAACAACCAAAGGCAGCCAAGCCTGGACGACGAAGGACATCTCGTTCATAGCCGCCACCACGAGCGCCCTCTCCTCATTGTCCCCGCCGCAAATCTCGTGCGCCCACGCAAACAGCAGCCCCGAGACGCCCCCGCCCATCAGCCCCAGCACGTAGCAAGCCCACTTCCACCCCGCCGGTATAAGGTCCCACGCGGCCAGGCTCGAGTTGAGCCCGACGAGCACCGTCCCCGCGAACACGACGGGCGGCCAGCGCGCGCCCCGCAGCACCGAGTCCGACGACCAGGCGTAGATCAATGTGAAGACGACGGCCACGGCCGGCGCGAGGGTCGGGTACGCGTTGACGGCGGCGACTCCGTAGCCCTCGGACTTGAGCCAGAGCTGGAAGGCGGGCTGGCCGCCGTAGCCGCTGCCGTTGTTGTAGAAGATGTAGAGCAGCGGCAGGGCGTAGATGTGCCAGGACGTGAAGATCCTTTTAAATGTGGCTTTGCTGTAGGACCCTCCCCGGTCGCGGCCCGCGCGGCCCTCGAGCCGCATCCGCGTCCGGGCCATCTCCTTTTCGGCGTCGGTGAGCCAGAAGGCCCGCGTCACGTCGGGCACGTCGGGCATCAGGAAGAAGCCGACGACGGCGATGGGCAGGGAGATGACCGTGTTGACGATGAAGAGCCACTGCCAACCGCGGTAGCCGTGCCGGCCGTCCAGCCGGTAGACGGCGGCCATCAGGTAGCCCGAGAACATGGAGCCGATGGGCCCGCAGGCGTGGAAGAGGCAGGACCGCTTGGCCAGCTCGTCCTGACGGTACCACGACCCGATGACGTACTGCGTGCCCGGGTAGAACCCGGACTCGGCCAGGCCGATGAAGAAGCGCAGCGCGTAGATCTGCGTCGCGCTCGAGCACTGCGTCAGGAGGATGGTCAGGACGGACCAGGTGACCTCGCAGGCCGGGATCCAGATCGAGGGGCGGATGCGGGTCAGGAGCATGTTACTAGTGGCAGACAGGGTAAGTGAGTTAAAGGGTGATGATCACGGTCCAGTTGAGGGCTTGGCTCACCTGGGTATCTCGCCGATCAAGTACCCCACGTTCCAACACAGGGTCATGTAGTTCAGCTGGTTCCCGTAGAGGCCTAGGTCCTCCTTCATGCCGCTGACGAAGGCGCTGCTGACGTTGACCTGGTCGAGGCACTTGATGAAGTAGCCGAGGGACGCGAGGACGAGGAGGACGGCGTCGAGCTTGGCCAGGAACCGCCGCTCTTCGGGGGATTTGTCGAGACTGTCCCACAGGTACGAGCGCCATGTCCGCTTCACTTCCTTGGAGACCGGGATAGAGTCGGAGTTGGTGTCGCTCCCGCGGGTCGGTTCGTTGGGAGCAACAGGCGTCTTCGTGTTCTCCTGAACGATGGCTTCGTCTTTAGAGACCATATTTTCCCGTAAGACCTATGAGGCGGGTCGCGAGAACTTCCATTGATTCGCGAGTGGCTGATGTCCGAAGCATACCGAATGCCCAAGAATAAGTCCCTCATATGACCTATATCTCTACCAATCCAACTCACCGTCCAAACATGTCTTGATCCGCTAGTGCTAAGCTCTCCTAACCTGCAGATTCAAGTGCCGCCGCCATCTCGTGACGCGCAGGAGTCCATAACGCATTCCGGGGAAGGACTGTGTTATCGACGTTGGCCATCTGGAAAAGCAGCCGCATGACTCGCACACACCACGGGCCACGGCATTGTGGCATAAACAACTCGTCCATTACAGCGGACTGCATTAGCAGGTGTTCGTTTGTACCGTATTAAACATCAATGGCGGGTTTTCGGAGATACGCTGTCAATTGTCTGGAGTACAACGTCAACAGGTCGGATAGATCCGCATTAGAAAACCCCCCTTTTTGGATTGGGTGGGTAGTCAGTGACCACCGAATTGATTTCTCGGCAAACATGTCTAGATTTCCACGAAATTGGGTTTTGCATTCCGTTGTATTGCTGTGCCGTGGGATAACATGTCTTGACACCCGCCATTGCGTTTTCCTGGTCGTGCATGCCGTGCGGAGATGGTGGTAGTGACACCAGCGGTACCCCCAATCACGCCATACATCTCGGCCAAGGTGCACATATCACCGACGACCCCAGAAACGGCGATTGAGTTCGCACCATCCGCGTTGCATATCACGAATCGGCATAACACGCCAATGAGAGACGGTCTATTACATTTTCCTTTAGATATGTCCTTATCAGCATGCAGTAGGCGTGCCACATCGCGATTCTCGCAAAAGAGGGGGAATTACCAATCCATGGTCGCGGAGGAACTTCAGTGTTAGGACACACATCTTCTCCGGATCCGATTGACTGAGCATTGGAGAAGGAGGAGAACACCCCTCATCGGTATTGTAGATTACAAATGAATCCAGCCGAGCGACAACGTGCTCGCAGTTGGGTGTCTCTGGGGAGATCTCGGCTTCGTCGTCAATCCCATTCATTATATTAGCTAGACAGTCCCATGTGCAAATGGTCATAATACGATCACTTTACCAAACCATATTCTGGTCTAGATACTTACTAACACATCCCATCATCCCGTTGTAACTGTCAAACTTCAACATGGCCCCCGCCCCCATCGCAGACCACATCGTCGACGTCGCCCCGCCCATCAAGGACACCCTGGGCCTTCCGGAGCCGACCCTGGCCCGGCTGAAGAAGGGCGGCGTCGACCTGTCCAACGGCTACCCCTACCGGCCCTCGCGGCCGCTCTACCTGCAGGACGTCCTCCGGATCCGCAGCGAGCCGTGGGAGCACCGGGACGCGGGCGCGCGCGCCGACAAGTCCAAGAGCGCCCTGCTGTCCGCCGCCAGCAAGGTCACGGACCTGACCACGCACATCGGCACCGAGATCGAGGGCCTGCAGCTCAAGGACCTGACGGACCAGCAGAAGGACGAGCTGGCCTTGCTTATTGCGGAGCGGAGCGTCGTCTTCTTCCGTAACCAGGATATCTCGCCGCACCAGCAGCTCGAGCTGGGCAAGTACTATGGTGTCCCCGAAGTGCACGTGAGTAGCCAGCCGATCTAGTCCGGTTTTCTCCTATTATTTCAATTTGTTTCCTCTCTGACATGGTCTTCAATAAACCAGCCCCAAGTCCCCCAAGTCCCCGGAGAGCTGGGCGTGTCCGTCATCTGGCCGGACCTGCAAGCCACGGAGCGCAAAGCCGACTTCCGGAACCCGGGGGGCGCGTCGCGGTGGCACACGGATCTCGTGCACGAGCTGCAGCCGGCGGGCATCACGCACCTGCACAACGACACGGTGCCGCCGGTGGGCGGGGACACGCTGTGGGCGAGCGGGTACGCGGCCTACGAGAAGCTGAGCCCGGGGTTCCGCAAGATCATCGACGGCAAGCAGGCCGTCTACCGCTCGGCCCACCCCTACCTGGACCGGGACCGCCCCGAGGCCGGGCCCAGGTACGTCGAGCGCGTGCACCCGCTGGTCCGCGTCCACCCGGCCACGGGCTGGAAGTCGCTGTTTGTCAACCGCGCCATGACGGACCGCATCGTCGGGCTCGACCGCGGCGAGAGCGATGTGATCTTGAACTACTTGTACGACGTCTACGAGAAGAATGTCGACATCCAGCTGCGGTTCAAGTGGACCCCGGGCACCAGCGCCTTGTGGGATAACAGGTAAGCCCAGAGTCCCCGTTTTCCCCCTCTTTCCTCTATTATCCCAACTACGATTGTTGCCAGGTGCTAATCCAGGAGACAGAATCACGATCCACAACGCGAGCTGGGACTATGGCGGCAAGTACCCGAGGCATGGAACACGAGTCACGGCGCTGGCTGAGAAGCCCTACTTCGACCCCAGTGCGCCGACGAGGCGTCAGGCCCTGGGGTTGCTGGACGAAGGGGAGCTGGTTGACGATGGGCCAGCATAGACGGTTGGTGTTGAGTACTGCCCCACAGGAGACAAATTGACGATGGACGCATAGTTCTGGGGTATACGAAATTGTAATGAGGACTACGATAATGAGATGGGGATTGAGGACACAGGCTGTCTGTCACATGCATCCATATTGGCAATAACAAACGAGTGCACCGTTCATTGTCAACACAGAATGCCATTGATTACATGAGGTATTGTTCTCTACCATCACCAGCCGCAATACCACAAATTACTTTTGCTCTGTGTGTTTACGCTTGTCAGCTCTCGCGCATGCTAGACTCACATGGTGCCCCTGCCCGTATTAGACGCATTGCTGTCGTGTCCGAGGGGAAAGAGGGGGCGCGGTGCATCGCCTCGTGTGGCCGTGGCGGCTTAGGGGGAGCGTTGCTGGAAAGTATGATTATTTATATTTTCGGGCAGCTCGGGCAGCCACAACCGAATAAACAATAGGGGTAAACACCATGGCGGCGGCGGTCCCTGTAATTTACTTTGGCTACCTCAGGCTAATTCCCAATACGGCGGTCCCTTGTGCGACTGCTAGTTGCCGAGCATGCGCTATCAAGTGCTAAAAATAGGCGAGTTCAAGCCTTTGCTGACCGGGCTAATGGGCAGGGCGAGAGAGTTGTAGTCTTCAACGAGGAGCGTCGTAATTGCGTCTGTTGGCAGACATGGGAGAGGCGCAGAGTAGAGAGTCAGCAACAACATAGGGCACGGGGCTGCGACGGGCCATGTTTACCATGGCGCAGCTCGAGACCAATCTAAGGCGTGTAGCCCAAAGCCTCCGTCGTCCCCGTCCTGTGTCAACAATAACTTGGGTTTATATAGGGGCGAGGGCCCGATGCAGTCCCCAAGGAAGGTTGGATTTGGGTCAGTCAACACTCAACAGTCACGACATTCGAGCCCTGAACCAACAAGATGCGGAACCTGATTGCCATCGTCTCGGCACTGCGCCTGGCCGGGGCAGCGTCGATCCCCCAGGGGGTAAAACCGCGATATTGGCAGGAGACCTCGGCGACTGATGCTTGTACCACGCTGAACCAAGCCATACTGAACAATCCGCAAGGTAGTCCGATACCCGGTCAGCTGGCGCAGGACTGCCTGTCTGCCCTGCCATTCGAATCGGACACGGCCCGCCAGTGGCTCACGGAGCTGCGCAAGTACGTCCAGTTCCAGTCCACCCTCGAAGCCCTCAAGGCCCCTCCCAAGACCTACCTGTCCCCCGCCACCGACATCCTGGGCGGGCTGGACAAGATCGGCAAGACGGCCTACACGAGCCAGTACCAGTTCGACAGCGACATCCAGAACCTCATCACCTCGGCCAACGACGGCCATCTCTTCGTCTGGCCGTGCTCCACCAGCATCTTCTCCTTTAGCCGGGATACGAACCACGCCATGGTGTCCGTCTCCGTCGACGGACGCGCCGTGCCGCAGCCGTACATGGCGAGCGACGCGCCCTTGATCGGCACGGGCCCCGTCGAGGTCTCCGCCGTCACGACCATCAACGGGCAGAAGGCCGCCGACTACCTCAACAACGCCGCCAGCCACATCACGAGCCAGGACCCCGACGCGCGGTGGAACTCGCTCTTCCCCTCGCTGGCCCTGCTGGCCGGCGGCGCCAGCCCCGTCGCCGCGCTCGGCACCTTCTCCAACCCCGGCGTCTGGCCCGGCAGCAACAGCACCCTCATCGGCTTCGCCAACGGCACCACCCTCTCCATCGACACCCTGACCAAGCTGCCGGGGCGCGGCGTCGCGACGACCGCCGAGGGCATGTTCGAGCAGTACTGCCTGCCCGCCTCCAAGACGACCAAGCGCGCCACGCGCACGAGGAACGGGAAGCTCAAGAAGCCCTACGAGGAAGAAGCAGAAGAAGTCATCGACGGCAGCAGCGGCGGCGGCGGCGGCGCGCAGAACGACGAGACACAGGCCACACCCTCACCGTCGAGCCCCGCGCAGTACCCGCCGACGGTGGTGCGCGACCAGTACAACCAGATGAACGGCTTCTACCTCGACGACCAGACGGCCGTCATGTTCATCCCGAGCTTCAACAGCGAGGGGCAGCCCGACGGCTCCTCGGCCACCTTCGCCAACGTCGCCACCAAGCTGGTGAGCGACGCCATCAAGTCGGGCCGCAAGCGCCTCATCATCGACGTGTCCGGCAACGGCGGCGGCGACATCATCCGCGCCTTCGACCTCTTCCGCCTCTTCTTCCCGAGCGACCTCCCTTACTCGGCCACGCGCTTCCGCCGCAGCGACGCCACCAACGCCATGGCCGCCCTCTTCGGCGTCGTGGACCCCCAGGACAACGCCGCCGTGTACCCCTTGGCCTGGCGGGGGCAGGTCGAACCCGACCAGAAGACGCGGTTCAACTCGCTCGACGATTTCCTCAACACCGACGGCGCGGCCCAGCTCGGGGTTTCCGTGTCGGCCCTGTACGCGAACCGCGACTACGCCGCCACCTCGACGCGGGACGACCCCATCCGCGGCTACGGCCCCGTGGCCCAGTCGCCGACGACGCCGCCCTACAGCCCGGACGACATCCTCATCGTCGGCGACGGCGTGTGCGCCTCGACCTGCACCACCTTCGTGAACCTCATGACCAACGTGGGCGGCGTCCGCACCGTCGCCTTCGGCGGCCGGCCGGGGACGGGGCCCATGCAGATCATGGGCGGCGTGCGCGGGGCGCAGTCCCTCGAGTTCGAGAACATCTACTCCACCGTCAACATGTCCAACGCCCTCCTCGCGGCGCAGGCGAGCCTGCTCTCCCCGTCCCAGACGAGCGCCTGGCAGGCCGCCCAGCCCATCGCCATGGACGCCTTCCCCCTGCGCCTCTACGGCGGCGGCGTCAACTTCCGCAACGCCTACCAGCAGGGCGACGACGACACCCCGCTGCAGTTCCAGTACCAGGCCGCCGACTGCCGCCTCTTCTACACGTACGCCAACTACCTGCACCCGGCCACGACGTGGCAGGCCGCCTCGGACGCCGTCTGGGGCGCCAAGGGCTGCGTCGAGGGGTCGACGGGCGCGCCCGGCTCGCGCGCCTACGCGGCCGCGCACCCCAGCTCCTCGGACAGTGGTAGTGGAAGTGGCGGTGACGGCAAGAAGAAGAACGGGGCGACGGGCCGCCAGCATGCCCACGGTGCCCTGGGGGCCATGATGCTCATTTCGGCGGTAGCCTGGTTGTTGTGAGCTCCTCGTTTCTGCTGGGCAGGGAGGGGTTGCTCTAGTGGCCCGGGGAGGAAAAAGGTGGCATTTCATGTTCTACACGCCCAAGCTACGATTTGTTGATATAGATTTCATTTAATTACGACGGCACTCCTGGATATGCGTATGCGGCATGATGAATAGAAGTTCTGTTTCCTGATGACCTGGGGTTTCCATGCACTTGTCCTATGTTGAGAACTACGTCTGCTTTCGACTGGGATGATTTGACGTTAGATGGGACTTGGAATGGATTCAAAGTGTGCGCCCGAGGACTTGGTCGAAAACGAAAAAGCGGCGGACTTCAATCTCGAAAAGCACCAAAGCTGACCATACAGTGACGTGCGCCCACAATGTTGACATGTATTGCATTCTCAAACATTGTTCGCCTGATTTATTAACCCCTTCATCAAGTATTCTAACAGCCCCCTAGTTATGCAACACACCATGACAGCCAGAAACCGGGCAGTACTTCCGCGACGACTGGATCCAAGCCAAGACATTGCAAACGGGTATCATAGATGTAGAAAGCAGAAGCGTGCCAAATCTCAATAGGTATACTGGCTCCCAACAAGAATTCCAAATTCTGTACAGCTAGACCAACACAATCTCCATACACAAATTACTACTAATGTTGCTCAATTAATTCCGCTCCTTGGGTCGTCGTTCAGTTGCAGTCGGGGGTTTCAGGGATCTCCCAGACATCGCCCTCCTGCTTTTCGACCTTGATGGGGGTGTGGGCCGTTTGGCCACTCGGGGCGTCGTGCTTCTCTCTCGTAGGGCTGTCTGCGAAAGGTATGGACGATTTCGCGGTGAAATGGTGCCCCTTTTTCGTGACTCTAGGTGTTTCCGCCTGGTTTGGCGGTAGCCACTTAAGAGGGCCTGTCTGAGGAAGAGCTTTGGGAGTAGAGCCCTCTGGCTGGTAGGGCACGAATAAATCGTCGGGATGTTCGCTCGATGGAGACACGGTCCCCTGGTTTATCTCAATGATTGGCGTTGTTGGCATGGACGCTGGCGCGATATCAGGCAGACTCATTCCATTCGAAGGCGGATATTGAGCCGAAGTGCTCTGGAGTTGCGCTCTTTGGGGATTAGAGAGCGTTGTCGCCAATACATCTGGGGACTTCGAACTGTCCATCATCGCACCCTGACGCTCTGTCTTGATATCCGAGGGACGTATTTTCCTAGTTGGCGCTTTGGCTGTTGTAGAGGTCATGCTTGGTGTTTGGGCCTTCTTCGCCGCTTCCCGAGCTTCTCTCATCTCCTTAGTGACGAGTGTGATCTTTTTCACCCCGTGAGTAAGTCTCGAGACTTCGTCATCCGACTCTGGGCCTGCTCGAGAAGGAGATACTGAAGGCGCTTGAGTCGGTGCCTGGGATTGGGGCGATGCCGTCACAGGAGGCGCCATATTAGACGACGCCGTGTGCGCTGCAATTGCATCAGACGTCAATGCTGGGCTTTGTTCACCGGATTCTAGGCCAGTCTTCTTTTTCGAAGCCCTCGACTTCGGTCGTCCAGGGGGCTTCCCGGTAGTCGACGCGGCCTTGGGAGCTCGCTTTGGTGCATCTATGGCACTCTGTGAGCGAGGATTCGCCGGTCGGGTCTTTTTGACATCTAGCGTGATGTTGGTACGAGAACTCATAGAAGACTCTGGCCGAATGCTCTGGGAAGTATCAGGCCGGGCAGGGTAAAATGGCGGGGCCATCATGCTAGCGGGGTCCAGCGAATCATCACTGGTGGTCATGAAGGTCGACGCACTACTAAGGCGACGGCTCGTAGACGGACGCGACTGGGAAGTGGCGTGAGATGGAATCCCGCGTGCAGAGTTCTGTTTCTCAGAGTTAGATAAAGACCCGTTACGCGCCAAACTAGAGGAACGATGGCATGAACCAACCTTTTCTTGAATTATATTCGAAGCATTCGTCATAGTTCTCCTACGTCTGTGGCCGAGCTCTGCGACCGACTCAGTCGGGCTAGATGCTTTGACTGGTTTGCGTTCCCGGAGGGACTTCCGCACTCCCCCGTTGTTTTCCGTGGACTCGGCGTTTTGCACAGAAATCGACAGCCGGTCTCGCTTGATGCGACTGGAATCCGCCTTCATCTCTTCCCAAGTGACACTGTTCACTGGGCGGTCGGTCGGAATCAACAGTTTGCTGAGTTCTACCGCGGCCACCGGCCAATGAACCTCAGGAGGTGGGGGAGTAGGTGCCCTTGGCGGTGGCGGCGGCGGGATGATATAACCAGAAGCAGTGCGCCGGACCTTATCCGGATCAACCGACTTGGCGACAGATGACTGAGTGGGTGAACAGTATGTAGGGATGGGACCCTGTTTGGGAATCCTGGGATCAGGCAGGACGGCCTGAGGAGGTATTTTGGCTGCATCCAGTTGGTCGAGCTGCTGTTGGGACCACCAGCTCGGGTCATAAGGGAAACCCGGCATCTCAATGCGAACACCGCATTCCGAGGAGACTGTACTGCGACGGCTCAGTGGACTGCTGTTGACCGGACTGCTGCTGCTGAACACGCTTATCCTTCGACTGATTTCCCGTCCAATGCGGCTAGGACTTTCCTCCTTTTCATTTTTGGCATCAGTGCCAGCCAAACCACTGATGTGACTGAGGACGCCAGAACTCAAGGCACGGTCGCTATAGCCCCCTTCAAGTGCGCTGATGACCCGTCCCTCGACCGACAGGCCCTCCTCGGCGGCAAGCTTGACGACATCCCGGGTAATCCTCGCGTAGAATTCGGTGGGTACATTGACCGTGTGACGCTGCATGCCCGCGCCTTCCCACTCGCTTGCATCGAAACCCGCAGAAATAAAGATGGCAGCCTTTGGCACCTGACCAGCGGCGCGTAATCTCTCAGTCTCGCGGCGGAGATAGTTGCGGGTCTTTTCGAGTAAGACAGAGTATTTTGATTGATACAGACGCCAAAATTCCACCTCGGAACTCCATTCCTGGAGATGGACATTCCAGACGTTCTGGCCGTGCGCGTTATCGATACAGAGACTAGCATTCTTGATATTATCTATGTCGCCAGCTTCGCAGGGATACGAGTTGATGTCGTGCAAACTGAAATAGCCAATGGAAGATTTCTTCCAGGCCGCCGCATTCTTGGGTTGCTTGATACGGCGGGTGTTGTGATCCCAGGCAATGGCTTGCGAGCCGTCTCCGTGGTGTAAGTCGATATCAATGATGGCGGCGTGGGTCAACCCGTGGTTCATGAAACCATGCATGATTCCAACATGCACATTGTTGAGCCAGCAGAAACCTTGGGGGTATTGAGCCGAGCAGTGATGTCCAGGAGGTCGGACGGCTACGAAGGCCCGCTTAACCTGCGATGTCAAGACGGCATCGACGGCCTCGCATACGGCGCCCAATGCGCCTTCGAACGCCGCCAACGATTCTTTGCACAGGTAGAGATCCCCTTCGTGGAAGGGTTTAGGATCCTCGACACCTACCCCCCGGTCCATGGTAGGTCGTTTCAACTCGCTGTTCCCAGACGCCAGGTGTGCTTCCGCCGCATCACACAGCATTCCCAGCTCTTCCATCCATTTTGTCCCATGGACATTGGTGACGATCGGCGAGGTAAGTGATATCGCGCGGTCTGTTTTGCGGATTCGGAAAGGGATGGTGGCCAGAGTCGCAGGGTCGAGATCCGGAGTGATCGAGATTTTCCCCTCGCAATGTCTTTCGCCGAGTCGAACGTAGGCCAAGGCAACGCCGAGTGCACAAGCCTGAAGTCGTTCTGGTCGCTCGACAATCGTCGCGAGGTTGCCTTTGGTGGTTTTGGGTCTTGAGAAGCGGTGGCCGTAACAGGAATCGTGCAGGACAACGAGTGTATCGGATTTCTTTGCGGATTCGCTATAATGCAGCATATCGAGCTCAGATTGGAAGTACGTGTTGGCGACGGAATTTTCTGTGGCTTTAGGCTTTGGTTTCTCCATGACAGGCTGTGGTTCAAAAGTCATGGGCGATCGAGGAGCCGGTGAAGCTAGACTTGCTGCGCTTCCCCGGCGTCCCTGGCGTGAGACCGCACGGCTGGGGGCCCGGCTGGGAGTAATTCCATTTGTGGAACGTAGCGAGGTGCTGGAAGATTTCTTTAGAAGGTTCGGAGTACCAGATCGTGACGGAGTCACATTGTTGGATACCGAGCGAGAAACAGGGCTGCGAGAGCCATTTCGACCGCCATTTGGGGAGACGCCCAAGTTGGCTCGATCCTGCGTAGGAAGGGGTGGGTGCGTGGGATAGGGCAGAGGACCGTTCTGTTTGGGCGATGGTTTTGCATGGGCATGCGGCGTTCCTGGCGAATTCAGCGAGAAGCCCTGCATCGATTGGGCGAGAGCGGCGTCGACATCGCTGCGACGTGGTGGTTTGTTCGCGGCGGCAATGTCCAGTTGCGGAGCTGGGCTCTTATTAGGGGTTGCCATGACGATTCGGAATATGCCTAGGAAGGGCACCTTATTCCCGCCCGGCTGATGTAAAGGTATCGTTTGTCGGTTGTCAGGTTGCGACAAACGGGATTTCGAAGGGTTGCGTGGGTGCTTGCTTCCTAAGTGCTCCGCCGATCAACCACAACGAAGGTTGCTGTCGTCGGGTGGGAGGGAAAGGAGCCAGCTCGGGGGGGAGCACAATAGGCGAGCGGCCGAAATGAAAGTGTCTCTTGTGCCGGACAAGATGCCCAACAGGATAAGCAATACAATTGTACCGCGCAATGCAAGGTTTCGGGTCCTGTCCAGAGCGGCTGCAGGCCGGGGCGCGTCGCGTAACTCAAAAATAAGTCATCAAATCGACTCAATGCAACAGTAACCCCTGCTTTATGCGTGTGGGGAAGGTTTGTCTCTATGTACATAGGCGCTGCTTCCCCATCAAGACAAATAGCCGTAGGACTGATTGGTTTGGAGCTGGCCTTCTAGAATCTGTTGACACCATCACGTGGGCCTGTTTGCTTATCTCTCCTGCAGTGCTTCTTATCTTATGTAGAATGCGCAGCTCTTGGTGGACTTGAGCAGCATAATGCTGAAGTTCTGCCCCTCACTGACGTCTCTTTCCCCTAAGTCAAATCTGCAGGCACTTAGAGAAAGCTGGAAACCCAGGGGGGTATCTGTGTACCTACGTAGCCTGCAGCAAAAATCGCGATGGCAGAACTTTCTAAGGTGATTGGCTGGAATAGTGCTGACAGTAAACAATCCATATCAGATGACATATATCAACAGGGACTTTTACAAAACAAATCAGATGGAATTTCACATGTTCTGACTTCAGTATGCACAGGATACCTGTACTTTAGTGCTATGGATTGCCCTGGTTCATGTACTCCAAGGCTTCGTTTTGTTTTTTGCTCGATCCAAGCGCTGACCGGGCCGTCTGGTTGCTTAAGGGCTTTTAGTGCTTAATCGTAGTGGCGACCCCACTGCAGGACATGCCGCTGCCGGAACCCTGGGGGGGACATTTTCAAAGATTGATAAGCAGCCTTTCTAGGAATATGTTTGCAACATTCTCGCCAATTAATATCGAGCTAAATAACTAATCTCAACAGTTGCGGTGTTGCCTACCCTCTCTTCCGTATTCGCTATTACCCCTTACCATAGTCGACTAGGACGGGACAGCCACATTATCGTCTGCACCCGGAAAGATCCAGCGCCTAGGTTAGCGTTCACAATCGAAAGCCATATCGCTTACCCCACGCCTCCCCAAGCGCCAGCGAGCGACCCCGCCACGCTTCACCACCACCACCATGGCACCCTCTCTGGAGGAACCCGAGCCCGTCGCCGACGTGATCGATAACCCCCTGAAAGCGAAGCCGGAACTCGTCGCGCCCGAACCCGAGCACTGCCCCGGCCCGGAATCCGAACAAGCAGGCAAAGCCGACAACTGCGCCGGCTGCCCGAACCAGGCCATATGCGCCTCCGCGCCCAAGGGCCCCGACCCCGACATCCCGCTGATTTCGGCGCAGCTGTCGGGCGTCAAGCACAAGATCCTCGTGCTCTCGGGCAAGGGGGGCGTAGGCAAGAGCACATTTACCACCATGTTAGGGCATGCCTTTGCCACGCGCGAGGAGAACGCCGTCGGCATCATGGATACGGATATCTGCGGCCCTAGTATACCCAAGATGATGGGCGTCGAGGCCGAATCGATACATATGTCTGGTACGGGTATGAGTCCGGTCTGGGTTTCCGACAATCTCGGCGTCATGAGCATACAATTCATGCTTCCCAATCGCGACGATGCCGTGATCTGGAGGGGTCCCAAGAAGAACGGCCTCATCAAGAGGTTCCTAAAAGATGTGGAATGGGGCGACCTCGACTTTTTATTGGTGGACACGCCACCGGGCACGAGCGATGAGCATCTAAGTGTCAACAGCTATTTGAAAGAGAGCGGCATAGATGGTGCGGTCATGGTCACTACCCCTCAAGAAGTGGCTCTTTTGGATGTACGGAAAGAAATCGACTTTTGCCGCAAGGCTGGTATCAAAGTACTGGGCCTCGTAGAAAACATGAGCGGATTCGTATGCCCAAACTGCACCCACAAGAGCCAGATTTTCAGGGCGACAACAGGGGGCGGCGCGGCGTTGGCGAAGGAAATGCAAATACCGTTCCTAGGAGAGGTTCCGTTGGATCCCCGGATCGGACGTTCATGCGACTACGGCGAGAGTTTCTTCGAGGCTTTCCCCGACAGCCCAGCCTGCACGGCACTCAAGGGGGTTGTTCGTGGCCTGGCAGAACAAATAGGCATTGACGCCAAACTGGTCTTGCCGGACGACTGATGGTTCCTAGCAAAGACCCATAGAATATAAAGTTACATCAACGTCGTCGTCTCTCCATGTCTGTACTCCGCCAGTCCTGACCTGTGCCGTAGAACCTATTTATTCCTGGGCGAGTTTCTTCGGGATTTCCTCCAGGTCGTCGGCGCTCTCGATGTCAAAGACCTTGCCAACCTCGGCCGTGTTTCGCATCAGCTCTTTCGCACCGGCGTAGATCATTCGTAGCTCGTTATTGCTCGTGATGGGCAGGTAATACAGCATGACGTAGGGCACGGACATCCGTCCGGATGGCTGCATCGCACGTTTGTTAGCAAGAACGGTTCCCCAATGCTCTTTGGCCACTTCTTCAGATTTCTGTCTCGCGTGCGAACTGGTTTGTCTTGTTGCATGCACGTACCAGAGTCAATGGGTAGCTCAACAGCACAAAGCGCGGTGAGTTGTCGGGCAGTTCGTCGCCGACTTCCTCCAGGGACTTGTAGACCATCTTGTCTTCATCTTGTCGGATCTCGTGTGTCTTCTTATCGATCATGTCTAGTTCAAAGGGGGTAAGTAAGCTGTTTGCATGTCATAGCCCAAGGAAGCTAGATAGATAGTATCGATCGAGATATAATGTAGAACTGTCTGCGTCTGGGGTTCCTTGGAAATGACTAGGCCGGCTGGTCCGCAGTTCAAGGTAGAGAGAGAGACATACATACAGATCACTGCTTGAGGGTCATTGCTACGCGAAGTGCCCAGGCGGAACTTTCGCAGGTGGTCTTTCGTCTCTTGCGAGAAGGTGTACAATCTGGCTTCGGCACTCTGTTGCACGCGGTGTTACTTTCAGGCACCGTGGGGTCTCAGTTCACAAGACTCACCATGTTTTTAGGTATATAGGTTGTCTCAACAGTAACTGAAATCAAAGAAGCAAAGGGGACAGGGCGTTCTCGTAGGCAGATACAACAAAGTAGGGAAGATGCTGAGCATTCAAGGCCGGCACACCCCGCCAACAAGCAAAGCAAGAAGCATGGGTGGATGGAACTAGCGCGGGGCCAGCAGAGCTCACCCCCACTATCCATGAACCCACATCGCCCGTAGCCGCTCCAGGCAGCGCATGATTGATTGCCTGGAAGTGGATGATGCCATCATCAAGGAGCTCTTTGTTAGAAGGAGCTGTTTGTACATCGTTTGTGTGTTCGTGGGTAAGACGAAAACACGACATACTCGAGCCCACTTGTGCTTATATCATACTTCGTTCCTTATTCGAAATACACAGTCAGATTTGACATATGTTTTCTCGCCTTTCCCAAGTTGCCCGTCATCTTTCCCGACCTCAGCCGAACTTGGGACATATCTCGGCAGCAGCTACATCACGATCGAGCGGTTTGGCGTCAAGGATCATGGCTACCGCAGAGGAGCGCAACACGCGCACCATACATACGGCTGCTTGCCTGATCATTGGAGATGAAGTATTAGGCGGAAAGGTATGTCGTGTAACACCCACTCGATTTAACATGCAGATCACCCGCTAATTATATATCCCAATCCAGACGGTCGATGTGAGTAGCCTCCTGGATGCAGCAGAGGAGTGTGCTAATTACAGAATAGACCAACTCGGCATTTATGGCAAAGTGGTGCTTCAACCTTGGCATGGTATGGTGCTCACTACGATTCCCAGCCGACGTATTACTCACATACATGATACAGAATCTCAAGAGAGTCGAGGTCATCGAGGATGATGAGGCCGAGATCATGGAAGCAGTGAAGAGAATGAGCGACCGCTACGACTTCGTGGTAACAAGGTAACACATGAAAACATCCCCCGGAAGGGAAGAAAAGGGGATATTGTTATGCTAATACGAAATCCAGTGGCGGCATTGGTCCAACGTGAGCTTTCTAGCAACAACCTTCGGAAGCGAAGTGCTTTTGCCGGCTGACAGTTGACTGCGTAGCCACGATGATATCACATATCAATCCATCGCCAAGGCTTTCGATCTCAAGCTGATCCTCCACGACGATGCCTACCAGCGAATGAAGAAACTGACCAAGCCGCGCAAAGACGAGCCCAACTTTAGCTGGGACGTGGATTCGCCTCAGAAAACCGCTCGCCTCAGAATGGTTCGGTTGCCGATTGATGAGTCGCGTGACCTCTCAAAACAGGCACTTTTCCCTCGAGATGATTACTGGGTTCCCGTGTCGGTAGTCAATGGCAATATCCATATTTTGCCTGGCGTTCCTCGTCTCTGTAAGTCCTCACTTGTTGAGCTATATTCGATCATTGTGTACACGTTGGCTAATGGCATCCCTAGTCCAAGGATTGCTCGAAGGTCTTAAGCCATTCATCATTGACCGATTGGTCGACCCCGAGGGAAAAGGAATCATTAGAATCCTCATCTCTACGCCCAAGGCTGAAAGCGCCGTCGCTTCGTACCTGACTGAGCTTGCCGAAAAGGTCGCTCCTAAAGGAGTCAAGGTCGGAAGTTATCCGCGATGGGGCAAGCTGAACAACTCCGTCACCCTGGTGGGACGCGACAAGGAGTATCTGGAGAGCCTGGTGCCGGAAGTTTTGGCTGCGGTAGATGGAAAGCGCATTACCAAAGAGGGCGAAGAAGACGAGTCTGCGCCAGCGACATCTGAACAAGACTAGCGTGGTGTACTTGCGATATGACGAAAACTTCCAAGTATTGGGACATGTCAATAGATATATCTGACACAAGTGGTATCAATCGATAGCTACGGCCAATTACCATGTCCGAATCTGCGAAGTGTTCGATAAGAAGCAGAATTCGAGTAGTATCAACATACGTGATGGTGTGCGTTCTGACTGTTTCCCCCTGATTCAAAGCCGAAGAGCAGTAATGACGTAGGCACGTAAGCCTTTGGCGCTTGTGATTTGGTCCGCTCTTGAGCCTCATTCCCTACGCATCTCGGACTTTTGGGCATATCGAAGGCGATCAATTGAGGCTTGAACCTAAAGCCACTGAATTCTATACCGTTGCTCGGTGTTTGTAACTGTCCGGCAGCGTGTCTTGCTGATTAAGTGTTGCCGGATGCGTGGGTCCCTGTCCCGTCGGAAGGATCATGACGATATCGATTTCTGTCCCAGACACGCCCAACCGCGCCAGCATCATGGGCGCCGTAGTCCGTCATTACTGGTCATAGAAGTGCATTATATCGTGTCTAGCGATTGGTCAATGACAGCAGCATGGCATATATATAGCAACGGGATGGAAGTGGTCGCTCTCTAAATAATCTTTTCCCCCAACCCCACGACCATCACATATCTTCCAGCACACCTACCAAACCGATATTCATATCCCTAAGTAATTCTTAACGCTTCTCCAAAATCTCCCAAGATGTACTCTCAAGCTCTTCGCGCCGCCTCCCGCTCGGTTTTCCGCGTCTCCGCCGCCGGTGCCCCTGCTGCCCGCCCCATCTCGACCACAGCCGCACGCATGGGATCAACAGACCGCTCTCACGCGACCGGCGTCTCCGCCGTGCCGGGCAAGATCCAGGAGAAGGCCCCCAAGAGCGTCGAGGATGCCCTTCCCGACTCCGTACGTCGCATTGTGTCCCCCGACCACGACATCCTTGCAGAAGCATGGAACCCGTTTGGCTGACATCAATACCCCGACTATAGGTCCATCCTACCGGCGCGTCTGGCGCGGTCGGCTCCGCCAACAAGACCCATGCCAAGGGCGACGGCGCCGAGTCCGTCCTCCCCAAGAAAGTGCAGGAGATCGTTCCTGAGAGTGTTGAGAGAGCGGTGCCCAATGCGTTGCACAACACTGGCGACAAATAGAGATTAGGTGTGAAGAATTTATAATGGGCTCACGCGATGAGAGTTGTACTATCTAATATATACTAAATTGGCGAATTTTGTTTATCTCATTGTTGGTAACACGTCAACTGTCTCTCTGTAGCTGCGTAACGGGTCGGAGCAGGCCCGGGCTGTATTATGATTGGGCCAGTAACAATTGTCTTAAGTGATACTACGTAGTAGAGATCTAGGTCGTGTGCTAATCAGGGTAAAGCGAGGCCAAGCCCCAAGTCTGAGAATAGTGCTACGAGACCGTGCCTAGCATTGTAAGCGTCGTTTGCGTCGCATGTGGATGTACAGATTGGCGAAGGGCGACAGGGAGTGTGATTCTCAGCAAGTTTTTGTCATCAACTTGTTGGTACATTTGCCTCCTCCTTGTTTCATGTATTGGTTATAATAGTCTCTATCTCACGGCCGTGATGTGCACAGTATATTCGTTTTCCAAGTTTCCTTCAACCTAACTTTATCGTAATCGGAAATGACGCGTATCAATTTCCTCTCACGGATCAAAGAATGAGCATTCAACCACAACAGAAACGAGTGGCTGATTGTAAGGGGCTTCGAAGCAAATATCGATGATTGCCGGAGAGCCTCGGTCAAAGAGTCACCATCGGTGAATAAAGTGGCTTCAAGAAACACTCCCCCAGTACCAGGTTCGCTCAGGGGTCATCATGCATTGTGCACAATTCTCATCAGAACACACGCCGTAGAGCGAGCCCCCCGCCGCTGCAATGGACGCAAAGAGGAACCTGCAGTGTTTCGCCCCCTAAAGCTAGAGAGCACTTACCATAGCACTGGGGAAAGACGTACGTGACCGTTATAGCCCACTATGTCCGGCATGTTGTCGTTGCGATCTAACAGCTGGTAGTCGCCACCGCGGCCGAAAATCGGGTCGGCCCAAACAAGGGAGTTCTCGGTACAGTCATATCGCCCGAGTAGACCTGAGACACCGTGTGGAAGAAGCCCGGGGCATAGAGGCCGGCGGCCGCGGGCAAGATCAGTAGCCTCACGAACGGAACGAAAGCGTTGGCCAGCATCGTTGCTCGCTCGGGGCATGGCGGAAGAAGAGTGCGGATGAGGGCGAGAAAGAGAGCGTCGATGACGGTCTTTCACGGCATGGAAGCCAACGGGGGCCATGCAGATCATCCCCCAAGACGGGACATTGTCGCCCTTCTGAATCCAATGTCAAACAGACTGTCTTCGTGTTCGTCGTGGCCACGATGAATGCAATGTCGCCGTGCCCCCCTTCCATTGCCAATAAAGAGTGCCCGGGATGTCGTCTCACCGCGCTCTCAAGTAAACGTCCACCAACAGTCCCAAGGGCCCGGCCACGCCCAGCTCGCAAGACCCGAACGCCTCAAAAGACGAGTCATATGCAGGGGAATCGGTGAGCAGAGCAAAATGGTGGCCCATGGTCATGGTACTTCTTAGCTAAGACACTGCAGTCCCTTGACCATGGCAGAGGCGCAACACGCGTTTCTGGTTGGCCGCTGGCTACCAAACAGTGCATTCAGCAGCTCACGATAAAACTTTGGTTGCTGGATGATACCTAGGTAGGTTTGGTTGGGGGAAGAGGGAGTCCCAGGCCTATGAATAAGCAGACAGCCACAGCAGGGGCTCGCTTGGCAGTGATAGGAAGGTATTATTCGCTGCGACCCACCCTGTTGGTTGAAGCAGCGGTGTAAGGCACGCTTGAGCCGCGGTGATAGCCCTACCTACATGATAATTGGGGGTGGTACGGAGCAGTTTTTATACACGACCGCCCCGAGCGTTCGTTCGGGTTGACCGACCGGTTCATCTCAATCGAAAATACCTTGCACTTGCATTGACGAATTGATCCCTGAGGCTGCTGCAATGTCGCAACCACCAAGCTTTACCCGTTCAGCCCAAAGCATATAAACGTTCGGGTGGGATTGCCTCCCAACACTGGAGGCGCAATCGCAAAACGAAGCATACATACAAGATCAACGCACCAGGGGATGGTGGCCATTACTCAATGTTTGTTGCGCCCATTCGTCATATTCCAGGGTCCCAAGAAACATATGGCGATGAGATACGAGACATGGCGAGACGCCACCATGCTGCCTTGATATCAGGGACCCCGAGCAAAGAAGGCCGTGTAAAACAGCGCTGCTGCTGCTGCTCGCTTTCGTTTGACTCGTACTCTGGCTATCGTCTGCATCCTCTGGTTGTAGTCAATTGACGGAGAAGAGAGACGGAACCTCTTCTCCCCTTGTGTCCCACAGCCATTTCGCAATGATACACGGTATCTCCGTGATTAACGTTCGTCAGAACTTGTCGGAAGGCAACAACCCTCTCCAGCCGCCATGCGAGCCATGTGCGTAGTGGGGGGGCCGTCTCGTTTCTATTGATAGGTACTGAGCAGCCAGAGGCGGCGACGGGTGGCTTTGGTGTTTGCGTAGGACAGCTAACGGGGACTGGACCCCTCGATCACTAAAATATCTCCACGATCGTTGCATCGCCGGGTCCAGCTTCCATCAGTACGTGTTTGCATGCGTGTTGCCCGCGGAGGGAGGTGTCTGGAGGTTACACTGCATCAATTTTATACACATACAAGCAGGCGCTGGCTGGATTCATCGAAAGACTTCATGCAGGGCGCGCCGGGGTGGGCAGCTGAAGGAAACCCCCCTGTGCAATAGATATATGAGCATTGTTCCCGAATATCTTACAAACCTTGTCGACCACGTTGATCTTTGGACGAAGGAGGTGCTGGCTTTGCTGCAAGGCGGCAGGACGGGCAGGACCACCTGCATCTGGGAAATTCGGCGGGCCATTGCTTCGGGTTCGACTTCGTAATAATCTGATATCAGCGTCTCCCTTTTTTGGTTGTAAAGTCTCCGAATCTCGGGGGTCGGCCACATGGGGGGCAGCTGAACTGTGTTTTCGGAGGATCGAGGAGCCCCCAGCAGACCCCCAGGAGGTACATTGATACGCGTATGTATACCTATACATACATAGATGTATACGTAAGTATGTATGTACATTGATGTAAGTCAAGGCCATGTGTGATTGGTATGGGATCAACGGCGGCTGCATGTGCCCTCTGCAGAAAACGGACACACGTCACACCTGTATGGCCAGTCGAGCCGACTTTTGAACACGAGCTGCGGGAGGGAAGAGGTCAAGACAAATACGTGCTGGCGAAGGAAGAGAGAAAAGGGACAGATGAACCTGACCGTGGCGCCATTAGAGAGGCCCAAGGACGACATGCACCCAACATCGCACATTCGCATATGCATCGAATGGGATTGGCTTCTGCGAGTACCCCAAGCCGGGCAGCCTGATGTAATATCTATGCAGGTAAGCCAGTCAGCCTGTAGGGAGCAAGCGAGCAGGCAAGAACGGGTGGCATCGTGTCATGCAGGCATGAGGATAAAGATATCCAACGGCTGTGCTTTTTTGGAAGCGGACAACGCGCATCCCACTTGCAACATTGGGGGAGCCAGGCTTGGCCCGTTTCGGGCCTTGCATGTCAGCCATTTGGCTGACCTCACTCATCCAGCGACAACGCCTCGCCAGGGGTGTGGTGCGAACATGCACCTTGCTTTTTCTAACGACGCCACAGGTCCAGAAACCCTTACACATTCGCTCCCTCACTCCCACACACACCTCTCGGACGCCAACTGCTGTTCGCGGAAAAAGGGCAGCGAGGGAGTGCCTACCTAGTATGCCATCCCAGTAGCGCGGGATATCTGCATGTACCTACCTACCTCTTGCATGCGTGGGCAGGTGTTCGTCCGTATGTTACATGTGAGCCTGAAGCCTCCTCCCTTCTTTACGATTATCCGAGCCCTAACCTAGGTGCTAGGTGCCAGGCGAGGTGGAAGATAGATCCGGGTCATGCTTGGGGGACAAAAAAAAATAGGGATCTGATGACGCATTGACCCCGTTCGCCCCAGACGAGCGGGATCCTGTAAATCCAAGCGAAGCGTCACGGATACTGGCACCTCGACTGACACAAGGTAAACTTGAGCGCCGTACGTCCGTTCCATCACGGGCGGTGTTTCTTCCCATTGGTCTCTGTCCAAATAAGCAAGTCGACTTTTGAGCACCGGTTCCTTCCTACTTGCGTACTACGTACACCTACTTAGGCACCCAACTTATCCCACTTTGTGTTTTGACGCTGCCCAGCCCAGTAGATTACATTGCGTCCATATATGCTTGGGCATAGTAGCAGTAAGTAGTAGCAGTAGTAGTACGCGAATCATGTCGAGTGGGCAAGCGTATGTAGTAGTAGGTAGCAGTTGGAGATATATCATCTAAGATGGCTTGATATATGCTTATCTCCGTTTCGTTTCACGGGACGCCTTGCTTGCGGTTCTCCAGTTTTTGTTGTTTGGCGTGTTCTACGTAGCATTCTAGAGACTTGCTGTTCTGGGCCATCCCGTTGCTGATAATCCGTCGATAATCACGTTGTCCGGTCGGATTAGCCAGGATGATCTCTGGCGCTCATTTTGAATTCCAGAGGATCTAACCTGAAGACAACTAGGAGTGCTACTGTCATCAGCTAGCCCCGCTACAGTTGAATTAGACCCCCATAAAACACATGTGGAACGCAACGTAACGGAACCAAGTTACCCAACATTAAAGCCGGGACCCAAGCAAGCATAGGCAAGCTCTCTACAGCGGCTTGTGCCTACATTCTCGGTCTGGAAAACAAAGGATGCCGCCTGGGCAGAAGCCTGTGCCTGGGCTGGGAGGCGCCGGGCATTACATAGGAGGAGAAAAGGCAGAATGCAGATTGCAGAATGGAGGCGTATGATGTAAAGCAGAGGGAGCTCTGACCTTCCGACAGGGCACATTTGAATACAGTGATACACCCCCAATGTCAACCGAAGGACGAGGCGACATCCACCTGCCACCCTCCATCCGCCCTCAGACTAGAGAAAGGCAAGCGGCAAGGTTTACACCCATACACAGGCACGTTTCTCCTCCAGCAATGCAGCAATGCCGCAACCTTCGGCCTTTGTTGCTGAAACTCCTTCTCAGACCATACCTAAACGACACGACACTACTGCCAGCCTGCCTGCCAGCCAGCAACGACAACAACAGAAACGGGGAGGAATGAATGAGTGAACGAATGGGTGAATGAGTGAGTGAATGAATGGAGAGATAACAAAGCAAATGCCTGTCGATGTGCTGTCGAGCGAGGTGCGTGCATTCTGATGCGTGCATGCTGCTTTGCTACTTTGAGAACGTCTCCCGTCGAGAAAGTGCTTTGCAATGTCGGGTTGCACAAGTGGTACCCGTTTCTGCTCTGATTGTCTCCCTGCATTGGCCAATCACAGCTCGGGGGGCCTCCACTTCTTCCTTCTGCCGGTTCCTCAGGGTGGGCTGCTATTGGTACTGTCGCTGATGCTACTGCTATTACTACTGCTACTGTAACTAGAACTAGTGGCCACGAACCGTAGGCGATTGGCACTTGGACGCCCCTAGGCCCCTGGATTTGATCGGACAAAGCAACAGAACAAGCTAGGTCTAGTAGGCCAGTACTGCAAGCAAAGGCGAGCAGAAAGCAAAATACTGGGTTGAAAGTAAAAAGGGATCGTCCCCCCCAAAACGTACTGACCGGCCTCCCTGCCTACCGCCGCCCGCCGCGCGCACCACCTCCTCCATCAGCCATCCCAGTCCCAGTCCCGTCTTATTCGTGCTGCCCTGCCTTTTGCTTGCCCGCCTGCTTGCTTGCTTGCTTGCTTCCTCCTGCCATTCCCCAGAAAAGAACCCAACCAATCTACTTCTTGTTGTTGTATTCAATTCGATTCAATCTTGGTCGTCGGCCGTGGAAACCAATTCATTGAATTTCATAAAAACCTGTCGGGTGATCTCCTAATTTAATTACCGGCCTTCTGCAGTCAGTCTCCATCCATCTCTTATCCATCCAGCACAGTCAAGTAACCTACACCGACCTGGATCGTTCGCTCGTTGTTCCCGTCTTGCCCGTGTTCGATTGTGTTACCGACCAACCGAATTTCCAGCTTTCCCTCTCCCAACCACATACCTCACTTACCACTCTCACAACAAACACATCTCTCTCCACTCCTTGACAACCTAAGAGCCGTTACCGAGTCAAGCAACATCGAGACCGCGTCTGCAGCATCGAGTCTCGAGTTTCTATATACTGACGTCGACCTCGTCGCTTCAGTTCAAGTTTGACCACCCTTTAATCGTCGGTCGCTTTATCCTTCTAATAATCAACCACCCTTTTCGCCTCCTCGATTTCGACTTGGTCGCCCACACATAGCCACAATGGCCTCAAAGGTGAGCCCATCCCTTTCTTCGACAACAAGTCGCACGACCTGAGTCAAGGTCGCCGCGCACAGTTTTCGCCCAGATCGACGGCATCGAGCATAAAGCTTATTCGGAGCCGTCGCTCCTCACCTCTCTGCATTAATCGGCAAAAGCTCACATCATGTCGTCTTTAGTTCCTACGAGAGTACAAGTTGGTGGTAGTCGGCGGTGGTGGTGTCGGTAAATCTTGCTTGACCATCCAGCTTATCCAAGCCCACTTCGTCGACGAGTACGACCCGACAATTGAAGGTACGTCCTCGGCTTCTCTGCTTTACTCGACCCCTATCCCCTAGTGGCCAGATCCTACCGACAAACTGGCGATGGCCACTACAAGGCTGGCCACGGGTACAGCTCTTCCATCGATTGGACAATTGCTCACAAGACTGTTCTGTTCAGATTCCTACCGCAAGCAGTGCGTCATCGACGATGAAGTTGCCCTACTCGATGTCCTTGATACCGCCGGTCAGGAGGAATACTCGGCTATGCGAGAGCAGTACATGCGCACTGGTGAAGGTTTCCTGCTAGTCTACTCGATCACGTCGCGACAGAGCTTCGAGGAAATCACGACTTTCCAACAACAAATCCTGCGAGTCAAGGACAAGGACTACTTCCCCATGGTTGTCGTAGGAAACAAGTGCGATTTGGAGAGCGAAAGAGAGGTTTCGAGACAAGGTGCGTGCTACAGATTACCCGACCATCCGGGACAATTTCATTTGGATACGAGCTGACACGCGACTTCAGAGGGCGAGACGCTGGCCAAGAACTTTGGTTGCAGTTTCATCGAAACATCGGCCAAGTCCCGCATCAACGTTGACAAGGCTTTCTACGATATCGTCCGCGAGATTCGGCGCTTTAACCGCGAGATGCAAGGCTACTCGACGGGCAGCGGTGGCAACGGCGGTGGCAACGGACCCTCGAACAAAATGGAAATGGGCGAAGGCGAAGCCGAGGCCGGCTGCTGCTCCAAGTGCATCATCATGTAAATGGTGCCTTGGGGAATGCAGTACCTTCTTGAGGCGAACACGGCTCGCGTGGCGATTACGTGCTACCCAGGCTGTTATGCTCAGGGAGGGTTGATGATTGATTGCGGTGGTCAGAGAGCGATGAGGTTGCCAAAGGCTGTTGCAAAAGAATTTGAACGAGACCATTCGATACCCGCAACACAGAAGCTGCTTTTCTCGGCAGCAGTAGCCACGGCTAGGGGGGAACGAGGTTGCACACAATCCGGTTTATACGAGGCAAACAAAAAAGTCTTTGCATGGAATTCGGAGTCGGGTCATCTCTTCCTGTAATTTTGGGAGTTTTCGACGTGTTTTCGCCAAAATATGAGAACTGGGACACGCGTCAAGTCATATGGAAGGAAGGACTCATCCAGGGCGGGATGCTCGCCTTATAAGACAGCACACAGTCTTCACGGACCTCTGCCAGGTTTCCTTTTTTCTCTCGCAACTACACATTTTTACTACGTCCTGACATGGGAAATTTTTCGATATGGGAGACGGTTGGCATGCTGATATGAAGAAGCCATCGAAACTCCCGGGGACGATCGTTCGGTCGCGGTGGTGGCATCTACCCACCACTCCCCCTTGCTATTTCTTTTTTCATATTCTCAGTCATTCCGGCAGTGGTTCGTTAAGTCGTAGAATTCCCAATTCAAGAGCTCAGGCGTTTGGTTCTTTTGGAAAATACCTCATCTTTGCTCTCTCTTTTCGTAGTACTTGTGATGTTTCGTTAACTTGTTGTCTGTCTTCCCATCTAACTGCGTTGTATCATGTCCGCGAGACGTGAAGCGGCCGTGACGGTGCCATGCGATGAACGTTGGCACAGGTAGCTGAGCCGCTACTTACCCAACCCGACCACTGTTTCCACTTCGACTTCGTTCATTGTTGTTGCTTATGAACAACCCAGTCAGTGGTTTGAGTTGCTAAATTATTGAGCCTGATCTGCACCAGTTAGTTGCTCTAGCGATTCATCGCCGAACACCAGCACCATCCCCTCCCTGCTCTCATGTGAAAGGAGAAATTACAATCGAAGAACATCGATTGTGAAGTCCTGGGTGACAAGAGACGCACTCCTCCAGACTGACCCCAATAAGATGTGTTAAATCACACAGCAACTTACTCACTCCCTTGTCTGTCGCCTGGCCAGACCTTCAGCACATCCAACCACTACACACATACACCAGAAAAGATCCCGTTTGCCAGCGACCGTGTGAGGACTTTCAGTTCTTTCGGTTTGTTTGTGGTCGCTTTATACAACACATTTGTAGGCGACTGCGCTCCCTGTTCGCCAGTGAAAAGGATCCCAAGACCAGTCATCACATCCCCCTTCCATCATCACATACATATCCTAAGAGAAGTCTCAACTATTCTCAGATTGAGTCTCCAAGTCTTTTGGATACACCCGTCACCATGTCGCCCCAAAACTCCTCTCATCAACATGAAGCCGACCCATCCCAGGTGCTTCATGATGTCCTAGGTAGCCACGCGCGCCTCACTAGAGAACGAATTCGTCGCTTCCACCAGTTGGTGAATATCCGTCGCCTCTCATCTCAAACTGTTACAGCGGACTCTCGTTCATCTGTTTCCGATGGCCATGCTGACAAGCTAGGCGCGGACGGCAAGGGATCGGACCTCGACTACATCACGGACATGGATTGGGGCTCGCCTCCTAGCTCGGCGATTCCTGTCAGTCATGCCGACACTGCACCAAACCCACAGCCCGTGTACGTCGAAGGCAACCTCGGTTTGCCGCAGAGCCCAAAGCCCCTTCTTGAGGTCAAGGACCCTGGCCCTCTCCCCAGCAAGGCAGAAGTGCAGCTTCGAGTACATATAGGTCATGACTTGAAGCGAATTCTCGTCAACTGGCGCCTCTTCATGACTCACAGAGAGGTCGAGTTGCAGCTGGTGGAGAAGCAGCTCGCAGCTCGATACAACCCCTACAACGAACTCGTCCAACATGTCACTGCCACGCCCGTCGAGAGACCACCGTCGCCACCGCCGGCATTTCCATTCTACCCCCAGGACAAGACATCATTGTTCGCCGATGCCAGTACAGAACCCGTGATGCCCCTTTCACTGATTCCGACGGAGCGCATGTGGGCCAAAGGCGGGCGCCTGGAAACCAGGTATGACGCGACCGAATCCGACGATCCGCTGACAGGCTTTTGCTCTGCCGAGACGGGCTTCGTCATCGACGGTCATCACGAGAACAGACAACTCTGCGGCAAACCCTGCCAGGCCGAAGAAGACCCCGAGCACGGCGGCATCTGCGAATCGACCGAGCACCACCCCGGCGCGCGGGTCTGGGTCTGCGACGACCATGACAAGCGCGGCCGGCACGAGGCGACGCACGACCTCCTGCAGCTGGCCACGTCCCTGCGCCACTACGCCTGCGCCGACTGCTGCTGGAACATCGAGAACGACGAGACGGGCCAGTACCTCTCCGGCACGGGCTGGCACGTCTTCGAGGTAGACCCCCTCCCCGACAGTTTCGACCCGACCATCACGATCATACCCCCTTCTACCACCAGCACCCCCACGATGTCCACCCGATCCTCCCGCTCATCGTCGTCGTCATCATCGTTGTCGTTATCGTCTGAGCCCGCCGACCCCATCGTCCTCGGCAGCCGCCACCTCGCCCGCAGCATCACTAGGTGTGCCTGCGCGTCCAAGGTCGCCGACCGCCGCCTCTGCGCCCCGCACCGCCTCGAGGCCGTCATGCAGCTGCACCGCTGGCACCCGTCGACGTACGCGCTGGAGAACTCGCTCGAAGCCTCGCAGAAGCGCAGGGACATCGCGCGGGCCTGGGCCGCCTCCTACCCGCCGCCGGGCCAGGGCCAGGTTCCCGCCGTCGGGCCGCAGGCGCTGCTGGCGGTCGGGGCCAGCTGCCCGCTGTGCCCGCGGGGCCGCCGCGGCACGCCCGTCGACCAGTTCGGGTTCCGGGGCCCGCTGGGCCGCGAGGGCCAGACCGTCGCGTGGGTCTGCCGGGCTTGCTTGGGGGTCGTGACGGGGGCGGTGGCGTCGCCCGGGTGGGTCGCGAACCGCTCTGTGGACCAGCGCTGGGTCGATATGGGCCCGGTTACGCAGGATTATCCCATGTACGCTTTCCCCGCCTCCTCCATGGATCGGGCCAATGCGAACCTATCTTGAGAGAGGTGCGGCGATGGCAAATGATTGAGGCTGGAGAAGGTCGACGTTCCCAATATCCAGCAAGTCATCCCCCGACGACGTCAACAAAGAAGAAGAAGAAAAAAACAGCAATGACTAAAAACAACAACCCTATTTTGGGTTTCTTCCTCTTCTTTCGAGCCCCGAAGTCCCGAATCCCGAAGAGGCTTGTTTTCAGCTGGTATAAAAACAGCGAGGCGGATGGAATCAGCATTGGGGGCTTTTGGATGGAGGCTGATGAGGCTACGGTCTGACGTTGCAACCACGCCGACCAAATTCCCGTCTTTCGGGCCCGAAGCTCACCAGCGCCTCTTCCTCCTCCGAATTGAGAAACCCGGGCGTTACCTAGGATTTGGATCCGCTGGCCATGAATAGCCATCAACATTGGCTTGTTTGAGTACAATTCACAGCATTTGTCATGCAGAGATGAAGGGGCACAGACACATACAATTCCCTAGCTTATAGATAGATCAGGTTGGCTGATGCGTTGACATCAAGGTATGAATAAGGGAAGGGCGGTTGAATACGAACAGCCTCACTCTTTTTGTGTCTCATGTCGAGACGCATTCCTTTGTCTACTTTGAGACCAAGGCATGCCATTAGGCTGGAGACGAAGTTTGACATAGAAGCAATGATACTGTCTAGGAGGCCCTGCGTCTTTTCCTGTGCTGTGCAATTTGTGTTTCGCAATCCCTTTCTACTCATAAGAACCTTGGCACTGGGTCACATAGAACAACCTAGTGGTTTCATCCCATGACAGAGAACCTGCTATGATCCTCTGTGATCTTACTTTCTTCCACATGCTGATCTGAAGATTTGGTAGGGTGTCCTGTGGCCAAGAAAAATGGCAACATATCGCCTAACAACCGGAGAGGCCGTACGCATCCAGCAGACAGACCCAGACCCGTCTAATGTGGAAAACATGCAGCTGAATATCAAGCCACCAGTGCTACCCGGCGTCAAAGGTAGTGGTAACTTTCGAGACCTAGATAGGTACTAGCCGCCGTACAGGTAGGCCGCGCAATCTATCCCAACAACGACTGCTGACGCATGATCCGTTCAGCCCACCGATCCGCAGAACCCGCTATGTTTCAGAATATCCAGTATGTCGTTGCTATCAAAAACTCAGAACGTTCTAGCAGCGGCATATCCGCACGAATTGGGCAAAACTACACCGGAAACAGATTGCTCACATTTCTAGCTTAAAATCATCAGCACAGAGTTCAATTTTACAGCATGCGAGCTAAACACACATAAAGCACTGTCTTGTTTCCATAATTAGTACAGCTGTTCAATGCATGAAGCCTTAATTTCGAACACCTTGTCACAGTGAAGGACTTCCCTTCGGTTGTAGCGTAGGAATCGAGCCTCTATGGAGCAGAAAGCCGGTGAGTATTAAGTGATTCATGACCTGCCTGGTAGCACCACAGGAAGTTTTGGATTGCAGTGCGTATGCACCCACTTACTACCCAAGTAGTAACGTAACTCAGCCTATCCCAGTGGCTGTGCTTGCTGCCAAAAGATGGCTACGGCTCCTTCCGAAGGGTGAGACCTTTCTCTGGATTAGAGTGCCCGGGGGGCTCCTCCCGGACGTATGTGGCGGCGCATATGGACCTGAATAATGATACTAGAGGGGGCTGTTTCTTTGTTCAGCATCAAACGACCGCCATGCCCATTTTACCCTCCATCTAATTACGGCACAGCAATACGGCCAGCGTCTATGGCACTAAAACCCATGGGGAGCTCCCCGAGCGGAGATATTGAAACACCGGCAGAAGATGAATATACACACAAGTTTCAAAGCTGAGCGTCCCCTATGTCATCTGATTCCTTCGCCATTTCGCGACTTGCAAGAGGCGGTGTGGAAATAGTAGGGGCCGGTCTGTGACTCAAAGACCAGTCAACATAGCAGTGTATTAAAGCCGCGCGAAGTGCCGAGCAAGCGAGGGAACCTGTGAAACACAGCATACTGATATGGAAGACGTTTTAGGTCAATGAACACACATGCAATGACAATGACAATGCCGAGCCGAGCCGAGGCTTAGTTCTCATCCTGCCGCATGGATTCCCTCATCCTGCCGCATGGATTCCCTCAACGTCGCTCGCAGGGGTGGAAGACGTAAGCGCGGGCCCGGGGATCCGCCCACAATCTCGGTGCCGAGATTCGGCCCCCATCTCGGCTGAGATGCGTCTTACCGATCTCGCGCATCGCCAGATTGGTCAGATTGCCGCTGGGCGACTGGGGTTCCAGGGTTCAAGCGGATTATGGGGTCCCAAACAAAATGGAGCACTTGCCACTGCGGGCTGTGAAAGAGAGGGTTGTTGTCCAAATATAGAGTTGGAGTCGAAAGATGCCTATACGCCCAGCCTCCTAAATTAAGTCCTTTCCATATGCAGCCCTACAACGTGTTTTTACAACATGGCCATGCGACCTTCGTGTGGCATGGCATTTCTTGTACAAGTAACTGCAACACAAGTACCCACCAGGCTTATAGGCAGGCTTATTGGTGGGGCGGACAGCTGGGAGAGACCTAGATCCCAGCCAAAGCCAAGGTCTCGCTTGACCCTGGTCCATGTCACTAGCGGGCCCCTTTCGACAATTACCTAAGGTATTGCTTATCCTTGCTCGGCAGAACATGTATTATAGCAAAGCGACGGTGTATTATTAGCTGCACCAGCCTCCTAGGATGTGGCAGTCCGGGTGACCATCGCAGTATACTTATGAATAAAACTGGTAGTCACAGTGACCCATGTAGTTAATAATAGAGGCCGAGATAGCCTCTGACTGGGGGATTCTTTCTTTCTCCTACTATTCGGCCTCTCAAGTGCCATATCTTACTGGGGCTGAACTCGGGACGGAAGGACCGCTCAAAGGTAATCCCAGCTAGGCACACACTTACACACACACACACACACACCGTCGTAAGGCTCATCTTGGTGTCGATTGGCCAGACCGGACACGATGACATAGCATGGCGCATCTGACAGCAGACGGGCGGTAGCACGAACAGGATAAGCAAAGCAAAGCCTCATGTCTGTTTGGGTCCTTATTCATCCTAGCTCTAAGACCTGACTCCTCGTGCGCCACAATGTGCCTGGCTCTGGGGTAGCTCTCCCTCGGCAGCCCTCGGCCTACGACGAGGTTGGATAGGATGGTTATTGGTCGCAATACGCGTCTTTGTTCCTTGAGCCTCACCTGTGTCATTTCGAGAGGGCCTATCAACCAACCAGGGAAGGCACCGTTTTCCCAAACCAAAATATCAACATGCAAGCCACATCCGGGAGTTCCATTCACAAGAATAGTGCAAAATGGTAAGCACCGGGTGGGACACTCAGCGTTGATAATATCATTATCCGGGAGTTGAACGCTGAGTATTTATATCGGCATTTATCGAACCCAAGCAATGGGAAGCTGTACGACGACACTGCTCAACCCGACTATCAGCGTTTCATGTTGCAAACTTCTTTACGTCGTTAGCCGACAGCCCAGAGTCAGCGGCTACAGCAAACATGCCACCCTCCTCGAGAGCCCATGCCAACAGGCAATGGCCACAAGTGCGAACACTTGGTAGGCAACCTTGCAATACCCATTACTCTATTACTCATGAAGCGTAGCGCAATTTGAGCAGCGATTCAGGCAGCTCTACATGGGCGCCTGTCTCCTACCCGAAGAGCAGACATGGCTTCACGCCGTGACCGAGAAATTCGGCACAGAAATCACTCGGGACGGTTTAGCTTGTAAGTGGTTCCTCCCCATCCCCCTCTCCCCCCCTTTTTCTTGGCAATCCATCTTGAAATAGCATCTTTGACCAAGGGTAATGAAACAGGCTGGACGGCATCGGACCTCGTCGAGTTCCTCGCCCTCACCCTGCCGGAGCCGCTCAAGACGGACCTCTACATGGCCAGCCTGCTGCTCCAGCGGTGCCTCCTCCGCCTCGGGTCGTACCCGTACCTCAACCGGCCCGCCCCGGGCCTGACGTTCGAGACCCTGAGCGTCGCCGTCGCGATCCTGCTGCAGAGATACGACGAGTCGGCCAACCCCGTCGGCGTCACCGGGCTCATCTACGAGCTCTTCGAGACGCAGGGCCGGAGCCTCGCGGTCCTCCTCTTCCAGAGCCTGCGCACCGCCAACACGACCGAAAGCAGCAGCAGCTCTAGTCGCAGCCACCGCAGCAGCAATCCCCGACGGACCTCCACCTCCGCCTCGTCCTCGTCCGCATACGCCGGCCAACCCCGCACCGCCATCGACGACGAGCACCTCCTCCAAGCCCACCAGCTCCTCCTCAACTGCAACCACCGCTACTCGGACGCCGACCCCAACGTCCTCGAGTTCGGCCCGGCCCTGGTCCCCGCGCACGAGCTGCCGTCGCCGCGCTCCGCCGACGTGGCCGGCCATATTATCCACCGCGACCAGTTCCGGTCCCTGCTCAAGCTGCTGCTCTACTGCGAGGCGCCGCCCTACGGCCTCGACGCCGACGGCGTGGCGCCTAACGCCGACTGGCGCGAGCTCGAGGGGGCGGCGCAGGGGGTGCTGGCGCGGTTCCTGGGTGATGGTGGTAGCGGGGCGCGAGGGGTTGGGTGGGGGGCGTTTGAGATGGGGTTTTTGTTCATGGCGGTATGTACTTACTTACTTACACAGAACTGCGGAGTTTCGGAACCGACAAAACACCCCATCAAAGGAGTGTGGCGGCTGACTAACGTGAAACCCGTTTTCCCATAATAGCCCCGTTTGATGACCGGGCTGGGCAACCTTCTCAGCACCTTCGTTCTTTGTCCGGTGGGCATCGACCAGATGGGACGACTATCGCGAGACCGCATGATCGCGGTGATACAGCAAGCTATGTCGGCTCCTATCGATCCCATGTACAACGCCTATTAGGGTACCGGAAGCCTGTTTCAAGGGGGGTTTGTTTGGGATAAGGTAGAAGGAGGTAGAATTTCGAATTAGACCTAGACAAGTGTCGGTATGGCATTATGGATCAGCGCAATCTCATTGTAGAGAATGATGGAATTTCATGGGTTTCCTAAGTTAACCATATTTGTTTCAAGGAAAGACCGGGCCAGCTACGGGCAAAATGGGTGGATTCAACATTCTCCCGTTACGACATTAGATCATTAAGGTCTCTATAAAGATGATAGACATTGACCCTTAGATAGACGCTGGAACTATATTATATGGTACACTATCCTTTGTCAAACACCGCCGTACCAAAGCTGCCTCGGTGAGATATTGCTGATTATCTCAACCATCAAACCCCCTGTTGAATACATCTCGTAACAAATTCCCGTCAAGATTGCCATAACATTATATACCACATACAACCCCCCCCCTCAGACTCTGTAATTTATAGGCCTTCTAGGCCGTAGGTTGTACACGCGTACTATCGGGGTGGGCCTGGCTCTGGTCCGCTTCGAGTTGTCCCGTATCCGACCACCGGATGATGAAGGTGCAGTGGCTGTGGGCGCTCCACTGCTTTTGGTGATGATTTTGCTGCGTTCAGATGATACGTCTGCTGGTTGGGCGGCTTTGGGGGTTGCGCAGGCAATATTAGTCCTAGCTCTGGCTGGGGACGGACTGCTCGAAACGATGGGGGCGTCGTCTTCTGATCCGTCATTGAGGTCGAAGGTGTAAGTTTCTTCGTCGTCATTGTTGCCATTGCCGGCCGTAGGTACTGGTTTACGTTAGTTAGGTGCAACTCGAAAGAGCATGCCCCCTTGTGTGTGACGTACCTGCAATATCACTGCTGGGCGGCGTAGGTATCCCCCTCTTACGTTTGCGAGAAACGACATTAAGACTATCGTCCACGTAGAGGGTCTCCGCTGGTTCCGTCTCGGTATCCCTAGCAGTGACACTTTTTTGGAAGGCAGCTCGCTCATTGTTGAACCTCGCGCGCTCCTTGATAACGGTCTGAGTCAGCACGGCGATGGCCATATCGCGCTCTGACAGCATGCTCTTGAGTCTTTCTGATTCGGCCTCGAGTCGCTCCATCTTCTGCTTCCGCGCCGTCTCCTCTTGCATCATCCGTTCTATCGTGGCCCGGCCCGACTCCATTCGCTTCCTGGCCGCCGTGAGGGCTTGCTGCATCCGGTTGTCGCGCTGCCGCTGTTCCTGGAAGAACCGTCTCCTCGCTGCTTCGGCTTCGGCTTCCTTTTGGTCGTCGTCATTGTGGTCCCTGTCTAGCATGTCTTCCTGGCGTTTCCTTGTGGCCGGGTCCGGAGATATGGATATGCCGGAATCTTCATCTTCGTACGGCTGCGCCATCGCTGCAACTTGATTTTCTTTTCTTGGTTTTCTTTCATGAAGGAGGATAAATATGATATAATAAAGGTTAGAAATGAGTCGAACAATCTCAATATTATGATTGTTGCCTGGCTTTGAAGGGTTTGAAGTCCGATGCAGTGATTTCATTGGTGTTAGTGCCTGAATTGATGTGTCGTGATCCCATAGGCCCCACGGGGCAAAGAATCCATAATTACTGCAGGAAAATCTTCACTCATGCCCAAACAATCAAGGTTGCCCCGTATGGTTCTTTCTTTTTATCTTAATACGTATTTCTCTAGGGCTTCTGACTTATGATACATACATCAAAGGTCCTAGATGCCTCATTTTGGGTTTCGCTCATTCCAATTTCGGTCAAAAACATTGAGTGATCGTTGGGCTTTGCACTTGTCAGCCTGGCTATTCTCGCTGCCTCAGAGCGACAGGGGGGCATAAAAAGAAAGCAAAAAGGAAAGAAAACACACCTGAGGGTACCACATCGAGCGCTTTGATAGACCGGTTTAGCGGTTGGCTGAGCATGAAGACTGCAGCACTCGCCACATCCTCCGATAAGAGCGGCCTGACATGATTAGAATCAAACCGAAATCTCCAAGTAATGGGGGGTGGGCGACAACCGCCACTTACTGGAACCCTTTCATAAACTCATCATACATCTCCCGGTCAAAACCGACCCGCTGCTCATGAAAATGCGTCGCCACGACCCCCGGCCGCAACGCCAGCACGCGGATATTGGTCCCGCTCAGCTCGTTGCGGAGAGCATTGGTGAAGGCCTCCTGCAGGGCCTTGTTGGCATGGTAGACGGCCTCGCCCGGGAACGGCGGGGCCTCGAGGGCGGTCGTCGAGGTGATGTTGAGGATCGTCCCCGTGCCTCCGTTGCCACCGCCGTTGCCGCGGGACAGCATGGCATGGTTCAGGACCGCGTGCGTCGTGAACATGTAGCCGTTGACGTTGGTGTTGTTCATGGTTACGATGTCCGCGATGCTGAGGTCGGGGAATCGCGCTGGCGCGCCTAGAGCCAGGCCGGCCTGTGGAATTATTAGCCGAGTTGCCCCACGTTTAGGCAAGGCCGAAAGTGGGAGTGGCTACGTTGTTGATCAGGATGTCGATTTGCCCGGCCTCTTTCACTGCCTGCGAGACAGTTTCTTCGACGGCCTTGTGGTCGCTGACATCTGTGGCATAGAAAGAGCCTTTAAAGTCTGGGCGCTTCTCTGAAAGGGTCTGGATCAGCTTCTCAAGCTTGTCCTGTGGAGCTGTCAGCATTGCATCTGGGAATGTGGGTTCTAAGGGGCCTTGCCTTCGACCGTGAGATGAGTATAAGCCTGGCCCCCTCTGCAGCCAGAGCGTGTGCGATAGCTTCGCCAATGCCCATCGAGGCGCCCGTCTTATCATCGCTTCGTCAGTGATCTGTATGACATGTTGAGAGACGAGGTCCTCACAAGCATGACTACTTTGCCGCTCAACGCCATGATAGCGAATATCGTAGCTTGAGTTTCGATGGTAAATTAACTTGGAAAACTCCTCATCGACGGTGCTGAAACATAGGTAGGTCGATGCAACGTCCAGTGCCGTTTATGTAGCTGTCACGTCATCGGCTGACTAATAAACGTATATGACGTAAATGATATCCTCCTATTTTAATGGAGTATACCACCTGCATGATGCGCGGAATAAGTTGTGCCAAGTCACAGCCGTCTAGTAGTATATAAAACTCACAATAGCTTCAAACCCACATATCAAGATTGCAGACTTCTTATATTGCTATCATTTGTGTTGTCCACCCTCTCGTAGGCAGTTCTTAATGAACATCATATATACAAAGTGTCTTCTCCCCGACCATTGACGATGGCGGCACCCCCCGTTTGATCAGAGATCAACGAGGGCGCCGAGTGCCGCGCTCAACACGATGGTTGCCGTCAACACCCACGAGACCCGCAGGAACGCCGTCGGTATATTCCCCGACGGGGCCCAGTCGCTGTAAATGGCCGGCGTGAGCGTTGCCGTTGGTGGCCGCCCCTGTGCCGTTCCGTAGCTCGAGAACAGCGTGGACATGGAATAGCTATTGCGGCTACCAGAGGCGGTTCCGAAGGTGAAGGTCACGTTTCCTGCGATGGTGGTGTTGGGTGCGATCCGGGTAGAGTTCCAATAAGGCCCCGCTGTCGGCCTCGCGGAGCTGGGCGGGACCTTGGTAACGGCTGGAGTACTTGTAATACCAGGAGTCTTTGTTTGTGGTGGTAGTGAGTCTTGGTTGGTTCCGTCGGGTTTCATGGTGACGAAAGAGCTGCCGTCAGGTCGATATGATGGTATTGCCGAACCGGGCGGGACATTGGTAACACCTGGAGTTATTATGGTATCAAATGTTGTGGATTGAGGCGGTGATGACTCCCCGTTGTTTTCTGCTGTTTTTTCTGGGACGATCTGGCTGCCGCCGGGTATGTAGGTTGGCCTCGCTGGATCAGGTGAGCCATATGTAGCAGCCGGCGCCGTGACGGCGCCAGCGGGGGTATTTGTTTGTATTTGTGGCGGGTCTAAGTTCCCTTCCGTTATTGTGGCCGTCGTCGTCGGGACGAACGGGCTACCGCCGGATGGATACGTGACGATCACCGTCAGCGGCTGTGCGCCACAATATGTGCAAGTCTCGACTGCAACCGTGAAGCCGTATGGTACCTCCGTTGGCGTCGCGAAGATCGGCAGTGACGACATGCCCAGGTAGGTCTCGGTGATTGTGTAAGGCTGGTCCTGGAGGCCGGTCGGGCAGAGGGCCGTGAAGGTGGTCGTGTACGTGCTGAGGGCTGTACACGTGCTGCAGTCGCACGCGGCGCAAGAGGGCATCGTATAGGACACAGTTCCCGGTTGTGACTGGGGGTCGTTCTCGTTAGGCGGCTTGCCCCCCGGATCCGCCGCGGTCCCAGGGGTCTCGGTCGACGTTGCGATATCCAGGCATTCTGTCACCACGGACGTCATGTATGATAAGAACTGGCCATCTACGGCGCCAATGAGTCCGCATGATATTATCGCCTGGATCGATAGTGAAAGCCACATGGCGTAAAAGCAAAGAAAAAAAAGGGGGGCGCAAAGTGTCCACTGCTACATAGAAGTTATCTCTTCTGATAGATTGAGATATCGAGAACACGGATATGTTGTCGCCATGGCGGTTCATCCCTGTCGCATATTCTCTCTCTCTCTCACCATACTGTCACGCTGAAGCACCTTTGTTGTTTACTGCATGTTCGTGCTGGCATGAGGACGAAAGCAGTTGTCTTAGATTGTGCCGCAAGGGGAGATAGGGGCGGAGCGTCCCCACCCCATGTGCCGGCGATGGCTCCGCGTCAAATCAAGCAAGTACCGCGGCCGCTGGAATGTCTTGCGGGAAAGAAGATCGATCAAGAAGTCGGCTCATTGGTCCCCGGATCGCCTCGCGCACACTAAATCAAGGTTATCTGAGACATCGTGGCGTAGTCTCTCTTTGGTGGCGTCGGGCGACTGGCTCTAGATCTGTCACAATATTGACACCTGGCGTGATAAACAAAATTACCAGCAATAGATGGCTACTTGTTTTATGGGAGGCCTTGCTGGAGGACGTCAGCAAGATCACCCAGCTCGGGGCATGATGCGGTTCTGCCGGCTTCACGTTCGCATGCCCTGGATGCCCTGGAGCTGGATATTATCGTCCCTTCGGGGAGAAGTACGATGAGGGTTCATTTGTTGCTGTACTGGTTCTTCGCGGCGTCCAAGCTCAATCGAGCAGGATGCGAACAGCAATTGCTCGGGGTCGAGGACGCACGGGATGAAGGGAGCGAGGGGGCCAAGTCCATCTGCTACACATACATCACCACCATCCTCGTGACGATCACGGCAGACTCGAGCGACACTCGCGACGACACGACAGCCCAGCGGTTTTCATCAGCCTTCTATTACCCCGACTCTCAGGTGAGACAGACCCAGACTCGAACTCCTGGCCAGGCCGGGAACGACTTGTCGTCATTCGGCACTTCCGAGCCCCCTGGGCACGGGATGAGCAATCACCTAAACCACTCCATTATTCCGACTCCTGGTGCTACGTCAGACGCCAAGACTGGCGACGAGCCCGATGCTTTTCCATCCGCGGGAATAACGTCGTCAGACAGTCCTTTAACCAATCCGCCCGATACCAGTCGCGGCGATCTTGTGAGCACGGCCGGTACCGAGACCGAGACAAGCCCCTACGGGGCCTTCACTCAATCCGACGCGAGTCTCGGTCGCGATCCTACAGCCCCCACATCTGCGGCCGGGGCTATCCCGACGACGCCGGGCCAGACAAGTGGCATGGATAGTGGTGGAGCCAGCGATATCGGTCAGGACAGTACGGAGCTTGGTGCAGGCAGCACGCCGAGACCTTCAGGTGGTCCTGGGAATGCGAGCTCGAGCCTCGTCGCAACCACAATAGAGACGATAGGGCCTACTGTGTTGAACCCATCGATGGCAAGTCGAACGAGTGAGACCAACCCCACAGGTGTCGTCATTTCCACCTCGAAGGAAGGTCCGGCAACAACTCCTGTTGGCACAAGCTTGCCGGCCTCGACAAACATGCCCGGATCGGAGACACCCTCTCAGGAGCCAACCGACCCCATACCCACGTCGCAGGCACCTGCCGAAGCCACGTCCAACCAGCCAGCCTCCATGACCACCCAGGGCCCATCAAGCGTAACCGCGTCCCAAGTCATCCTGAGCATCGAAGCGATCGCGAGTTTCGGCCCGGCCAGCCAAACACCTCGGGTGCGTCCCAAAGGCGAACTACGGAAGCGCGACGAAGACCCGGGCTTCGTGGGCGACAGCCGAGACCCCAACCCGGACAGCTGCTCCAACGCCGTCCGTTTCCGCCAGAGCAACGGGCAACTCCAACGGCGTGGACGCCCTGTATCGGTGGATCCCGGGGTCGACTACATCGACCTCGCCAACTACCCGGGTGGATCCATCTCGACCCTGTTCTCCGTCGTCGACGATAGGCTCCAGTGGGACAACGAGGCGTTCTATGAGGGCCGGGCGGCCTTTTGCCAGGTGGGCAACGAGACGGTGTATGCGGTGTTTACTGACGCTGGGGGCCCTCAAGACTGTTCGCCTGTTGTTTTGGTGGTTTATAAAGGTACCGAGACACCCTTAGAGAAAACCCCTGGGTTTTAGTCTCCAGGCTGTTGCTAACTTCCCACAGCGAGCCAGTGCCAGGATGGTGTCATTGTCGGTGTCTCTAGCAGCACATCCGCGACGGATGGAGTTACCTCCTTCCCGGAGACGGACAGCACTAGACTAAGTAGTGGGCCAGAGACGGGACAAACGCAGCAAACTTCAGATGCATCAGACACTGGTGGAGCCCAGACCGATACAGGGGAGTCTTCTGCTGGCAGTACTGCAAGGACAGGAACAGGGGGCGAGTCCACTGGACCTATCTCAAGTGGTGGATCCACCTCGGTATCTGGGCCCATGTCGTCCGCAGGATCTGCCATTCCGGTTACAACCAACACTGGGATCGAACCTGGCACTACCACTGAAGCTTCGACGGACGCTGCAGATCAAACCACGAGCCTCACAAGATCTTCGTCTCCTGGCAGTCCAGGTTCCTTATTGACTCCCACAGCCTCTTCCGGTAACCAAGGCACCATCTATAGCAGTTCGGCGGCTACGGGTCCAGGGCCGGGCAGCGAACTTTCGACCGCGCCTGAGGCTACCGGGGCCTCCAACACCGGCACAGGCTCGGATGCAGTACCCACAAGCTCCGACACTCCACTCTCGTCTGGTCCCACAACTGCGTCTATCGCGAGCGGCACGGATCCGGGGGGTAACAGTGGTGCCTCGACGAACACTGGTCCAGATGATGCTTCAGGCTCACCCTCCTCGAGTAGTGGCCCCATCTCTGGATCACCATCACAAGCCCCGACCTCCTATGCAACGGGCAGCAGTGGCCAGGGCGGCGCTACGTCAGCCAGTTCCGGGCCTGATACTACCACTGCCACAAGACCATCTGACCAAGGAGTATCGACTACGCCAAGCGTTGTTACTCAGCAGTCAGACTCTGTTCAAGGTAGATACGTTCATGCAGACAGGGTGTAGCACCACAGACTAACAGCTTTTTCCAGATACGATTACGGGTAATCCATCCTCAAACAGTAACAGTCCGGAATCGGATTCCCCAGATCAGACAAGCTCTTCGTCAGCGACACCTATATCCAGGATGACTTCCAGTCCACCAACTTCAGAAGCTTCGTCTGGTCGACCATCTTCCGAGGTTTCGATTAGCTCAGAGACAAGCCTCTCCTCAAATACCGGCACGGGGATGGACCAGACCAAAAGCGACTCGCCATCGCCGTCAAGCATCACCGATTCAAACAATCCATCTCAGGGTGTTTCGGGAACCGATTTGACCACTCCGGCAGAGGCAACAACATCTACTCAGAGTCCCATATCGCAATCATCAACTCTTGGTAGCTCAGACCTCCCGGGGACTGTGGGTACTTCTTCCTCGACTGCAGTGGGCAATAACAGTGAGGTGAGCAGTGTTGGTAGTTCAGAAGAGCCGTCGACGACGATGGATTCGTCCGCATCTGGCGTACAGAGTATAAGTGGCACCGAAGTCAGCAGCAACACTCCGGATTCGTCAACAGAAGCAGCGACCACAGCGACTACAAACACTCAGCCCACAAACGACGTTTCCAGTGATACATCACCTGGAGCGACTGGTTCAAGCAGTATCGCCACGAGTCAAATCGCAACGGAGACAGAGGAGCCGGGTTCGAGTAACATCGAATCTAGCAGCGACCCCCCGGGTTCGTCGGCAGGAACAGCAGCCACAGAGACTACAAGTACTCAGCCCACAGGCAATTCTCCTGGTAACTCCTCGTCTGGAGCCACGATTCCCAGCAGTACTGCGACGAGTCAAGCTGCAACTGAGACAGGAGAGATTGGCTCACCTTCGGCATCGGATACTACTGGTAATACATCTCAGTCAGCAGCGCCTCCCTCGTCAGATAGCCCAACATCGAGTGCCGAACAGGACTTGTCATCAACTCAAGATAGTAGTACAGACTCAGCCACTATCACCGACACGGAGACTACCCGTCCCGCCAGTAGTGACACATCAGACACCGCCAATCCATCAAGCACTAGCATATCAGGACCTGGCTTGCCCCTGACCACATCTTCTGAGGAGCAACAGGGCACAACCACTACTTCTTCCGGTTCTCTTGATGGCAGCTCTGACATTGATCCAGCGACATCGGCCATCTCCACAACTGCCGAGGGTTCCACGATCAGTCTAACAGCCATCAGCTCCTCAGTTTCTGCAGACTCAGGGACTGAAGCGTCAGATACGGTGCCGGAAACTTCGAGTTCATCTACAGGGGGCGACGAGTCCGCAACCACAGGTCAGACTGATGCAAGTACCACAGATGCATCATCCATCTCCCAGTCAGATTCCGATAGCACGGTGTCGTCGTCTGCTCTTACTTCTACCGACCAGGACACATCCTCGGCGATTAGCGACGATACGAGTAGCACAGTTTCCAACGATTCCCCCAGTCTTCCATCTACAACGTTTGTTCCGTCTGAGACCGCAACTTCGCCGACTGCTTCGTCAGAGACAGGCGACTTTTCCTCGTCGGAGTCGACCGCAGGTGATGGTGCAAGTACTTCGGAGACATACCAGCCTACAGAAAGCAGTAGCGAAATAGGGGTAATAAGTGGGTCTGATAGTATGACCAGCAGTGTGACGGACTTGAGCTCTGCTCAGTCGGACACAACAGAATCGCCGTCTTCCATGTCCACAGATGCGGAAGCCAGTTCGACATCTATTCTGCCATCGAGCGCCGATATTACAAGCGAATCAACAACTTTTGAATCCCAAGACACACTTTCAACTTCGCCAACAGATAGTGTGACGACTGCAACGTCTGTCGATTCTACATCAGCATCTGAGATAGAGTCATTTTCGAGCTCCAGTATCGATACCGTGGTCACCAGTGACAGCTCTGTGGAAACAGCCACTGCATCGTCGCTGGATTCGAGTATTACAGCATCCGACCAGAGCTCTGATTCCGGTACAGGAGGAGCTTCTACACTTACAACATCACCAACTGATAGTGTGACAGCTACGACATCCGAAGAATCTACATCAATATCTGAGATTGAGTCGTCTTCAGATTCCAGCCTCGATCAAGGGACTACCAGTGGTAGCGTTGCGGAAACGAGTACTACCTCGTCACTAGCGTCAACTACCGCCATGTCCGATCAAAGCTCCGATTCTGGTATTACAACAAGAGGTCCAACAGAGTCGTCTACAAGTCAAGATAATAGCGATACCGTCTCCACCTCGGACACCCCCTCATCCACACAAGACGACTCTTCGACCATCACCGGCACAGAAAGTAGCATTTCGTCGGTCGTGGAGTCGGTGTCGACAACGGATGGTACGGGATCAAGTGATATCCCAACTTCATCAACCACAGGCCTTGATACGGGGACCTCCACTAGTACCGAAAGTAGCTCCAGTATCGATCAAACCTCAACTACACCGGAAGTATTGCCGTCTAGCACTGATTCAGGCTCGGAAACCAGTCCAGAACCAACTTCTTCCGCCGATGACACCAGCTCATTCAACGACCCTCCTTTGTCATCCATAGAGACCAGTAGCGTAGAATCTTCAAGTGAGACGGATTCGAGCACCAACACCGAGCCGTCGACTACACTTTCAACCCAACCGTTCACTGCCACGTCCACAAGTTCAGGGACATCCGAGGAAACTTCAACAATATCGACCGTGCCAGAATCCAGTTCTGATTCATCCTCAGAGTCCATCCAAGAATCAACATCATCCGCCGCGGATGACACCAGCTCGTCTACGGCCTCTACTTCATCATCAATGGAATCCAGCAGCGCAGAATCTTTAACAGAGACGGAGTCAATTTCTAGTACCGAAGCGTCGACTACCGATTCAGAAGCACCATTGACCACCCCGTCTATAAGTTCAGGGGCATTATCTGAGCCAGCCTCAACAGTGTCGACGACGTCAGACTCCAGTACTGACTCATCCTCTGAATCCACTCAAGAGTCGACATCTTCCTCTGACAACACCGACTCGTCCGCGGTCACTGGCTCATCGTCCACGGAAACCAATACGGAACCGTCAACTACACTTTCAACAGCATCGCCAATTGCCTCGTCTACAGACTCAGAGGCACCCGAAACCACGAGTACGACAACGGATAGCTCAGTTTCGGTGTCTGATTCCCCAACTACCGGGACCATATCAAGCAGCGGATCCAGCACCCAGCCCGATTCGAGCTCAGACGTCTCCGAGCAGTCGTCTACAGCCTCTATTTCCAGCGACACATCGATGTCAGAGATAGAAACATTGACGACCGACTCGGCCGTTCCATCAACCAGCAATTCGGATACATCTACTCAGGCATCTGAGACAGATTCGACTACCAGCTCTGGGGGTGCCACGTCTGAGTCTGATTCTGCCACCTCTACAAGTAGCGAGCTCTCAGTGACTGATACGGCAACTCTCTCCACAGAGGATTCAAGTGAGACATCGACTACGGACTCGGCTATTTCATCGGCCAGCAGCTTGGACGTATCTACTCAGACATCTGAAACAAATACAGGCTCTGAGTCTAGCGAGGCTACCATTTCATCTGCCACGGCCACTATTTCCTCAGAAGATCAGAGCACCTCGAGTCAGCCAGTGGAAACAAGTGGTAGTATCACGTCCACACAGACAGACTCAGACTACTCTTCTGCCACCTCTACGACAGATGAAGATGTCTCCACCTCGAGCAGCGCCTCAGCCGACGACAGCAGTACTGACAGTTCTACGGATACATCTATCTCCAGTACTACAGCCAGCGAGTCGACCGAGTCTACCGTGAGCATGTCTTCAGGAACCGATTTAGACTCGGCAACTTCGGAATCTCCCTCACCCACTGCTTCGTCGGAATCTTCCCAAATAGCTTCTACCTCTGATGCGTCCCAAAGTGGTGGCTCGACGAGCTCATTGTACCCTAGTGTGACTCAAAGCAGTGAGGAGTCCAGTGTGTCCCCGACACAGAGCTCCTCCAGCGCCGACGAGAGCACGGACAACGCGACCGCTTCAACGGAGTCATCAGAGTCGTTGTCGACTGGTTCTGAGAGTCTCACGGCTACCCAAACAGGGACTGCAACCGAAAGCTCCCAGATCTCACCGGCAGAAACAGCGTCTAGCTCCTCGGTGGAGGTTAGCGCAACCACCTCAACAGAGTCATCAGAATTGTCATCCACCCAAACGGAGACCGAAACCGAATCTTCCGAGATCTCATCAGCAGCAACAGCATCTGGCTCCTCGGTGGATGTCAGTCCGACATCCACTCTTTCTACCCCTGATACATCTAACTCTGCAACATTGAACTCATCGGACTCAATATCCCAAACCGAGACAAGCTCAGGCCCAGATACTTCATCATCAGAGTCAGGGGGCTCTTCGTCGTCAACGTCGGACATCCCCAGCTCCTCGACAGAAGATGTTATCTCATCGTCCTCGGCAGAGTTTTCTATTTCGTCGACGAATGTCTCGTCCTCGTCAGCCACATCAGATTCCACATTCTCATCCACGTCGGCCTCTTCAACGCTTACATCTGTCGACACGGATACCACCGCCTCTGGAAACGGACCAAGCTCGACCTCTGCTATTGAAAGTCCTACGTCCTTCTCAAGTCAGCTGTCAAGCGACTCCATTACTCCTTCGGCCACAGCAACCGAGTCGGATTCAAGTTCAAGCGTGTCGACAGTGGCAAGCTCGTCGAACAGCTTGGTCTCATCAACGATGTCCACCACAAGCCAAAGTGAAGCATCCACCTCACGCGCCAGCAGTTCCTCGAGTATATCGGTATCTGGAGACACGTCTACTAGTTCTAGCGACCTGGATACTTCTTCGTCTACTCCCAGCATACAGACGACGTCTGCCACTAGCAGCAGCCCTGTTGCCAGTACGTCGTCTACCATCGGCAGCTCTGACACCAGTACTACTCCCACAGCTTCCTTCAGCGATTCCGCGACGGTCACGGCTTCTACTAGCAGCTCTCTCAACAGCGGCTCCGTCGACAGTAGTTCCACAAGCAGTTCTCCCGCCCCTAGCGCTACGTCTAGCAATGCTGGCAGCTCTATTGCCGGAACTACTAGTGCATCTTCCTTGAGCGACTCGGGCACAGCCACGTCTACTATCAGCAGTCCTTCCAGCTCGCCCAGCTCTCCTAGTAGCGGTGTCATCGACAGTAGTTCGACGACCGTTTCCGTCGCCCCTAGCTCTGCGTCTGAAAGTATGAGCAGCTCTGTTGCCGGCAGCAGCAGCAGCAGCTCTATCGTTGGAACTACCAGTACAGCTTCCTCCAGCGGCTCCATCACAACTACGTCTACCATCAGCAATTCACTCAGCGGCAGCTCCGGCGACAGTGGTTCCGCAACAAGCACTTCTCTCCCTGCTAGCTCTACCTCCAACAGTATTACTGCAAGCAGTCTTACGTCTAGTGGCACACAGTTGTCGTCTCCGTCATACAGCAGCGGCAGCTCGAGCGCTTTCAGCGAATCCATATCCAATAGTTCTCCTACCAGCTCTTCCCTCACTAGTGGATCCGTCGTCACCAGTAGCTCCAGCATAAGTGTACCTCCCACCACCAGTTCTACGCCCAGCAGCATCTCTACTCCAAGTAGCGACACGCAATCGTCAGCGCCATACAGCGTCAGTGCCAGCTCGGGCAGCACCAGCACTGGAATCTCATCCACATCCTCGGCAGGGCCTACTGCCTCGTCGGCCTCCGCGGGCTCAACTTCTAGCATACCCACGGCGTCGCCTTCGAGTTCATCTAGCCAGCCAAGCTCGAGCACGGCCACCGCCAGTACCTTGCCTTCATCAGGCACCGTTTCTTCGTCGCCGTCGTCGTCTTCTCCTGATGTTGCTTCTGCTTCAGCCTCCTCATCCACCACCAGTAGTACCACAGCGACGACATCCACATCGGCAGCTTTGACTACGACTTCGACACTGATCTCGCCAACTTCCACCAGCTCGGCTTCGGCGACTCCATCAAGTCTTACGACAGGTTCGGCTAGCACCACCGCCTCCAGCGCCACGACGGCATCTGCGTCCAGCACTGTAAGCCCAACGTCGGCTTCTGTCCCGAGCTCGAGCAGCGCCAGCGGCTCAAGCAGCACGGGGACTTCGGTGACGGCCACTACCTCGTCCCAATCCTCGGTGGGCTCGGTGACTAATACCGCATCCTCGGCGTCTTCGGCGTCTTCACCATCCTCGGCGTCCTCGCCATCCAATTCGGCCAGTAGTCTCAGTGTCATCACGAGTGCGACTAGCAGCACTGTTACGCCATCGTCTCAGATTCTGACATCGTCATCGGCTGGAGCCTCTTCTACTGCTACGTCTGCTAGCGTCACATCTAGTGTCTCCTTATCGACGAGCAGCCTCGGTATTTCAACCCAGACCAGCTCAGGCCAGGTCACATCCACCCAAAGCACGTCTACTCAGAGTGCCGCCACCCCGAGTACGGTTACCCAGACAAGCTCAGTACAGAGTACATCCACACAGAGTACATCCACACAGAGTGCATCTACCCAAAGCTCGTCTACCCAGGGCACATCTACGCAAAGCACGTCTGCTCAGGGTACCTCCACGCAGAGCACGTCCACGCAGAGCAGTTCCATCCAAAGCTCGTCGACTCAAAGTTCGTCAGCTCAAAGCACGTCGGCGTCTAGTTCTAGCTCTTCTGTCGCTACATCCACGTCGACCGTCTCATCCGCCAACACCGTCACATCCAGCGCAAGCGTGACAACACTGAGCACTATCAGCCGTACCAGCAGCAGTACCACATCCTCCACGTCTCCCGCCTTCCCGCCTTGGACCTGCGACCCGAACGGGTACGTGATCAAGCCGCAGACCTCGGGCTCGTCCACGGTCATGTCGCTGATCCGCGTGAGCATCACCACCGCCGGAACCCAGACGCTGATCAAGCAGAGCGTGGGCACGGGCGCCACCATCGACGCCATGGGCTACAACGTCCTGGACAACTACGTCTACGCGGTGCTGGGGACGACGCCGGGCAACCTGCTGCGGATCGCGGCCAACGGCGACTCGCAGACGCTCGGGACGCTGGGCCTCACCACGGCCGTCAACACGGGCGACGTGGACGAGAACGGCTACCTCTGGACCTCGGTGGACGGCAAGCAGTGGTGGCAGTTCGACGTGCGGCCGAATTCCGCCACGTTCGGGCAGGCGGTGGCGAGCGGGACGGCGACGGGTTCGGCGGCGCCGGCGTACCCGATCCAGGACTGGGCGTACGCGCCCAACGCGGCGCTGGCGTCGACGGGCCAGAGCACGTGCTGCCTGTACGCGCTGGGCTACGACGACCCGCTCAACCTGGGGCTGATCCGGTACAACACGTACCTGCTGCAGTTCAACCGCACGACCAAGGCCTGGGCCACCGTGACCAACTACGGCAACCTCGCGGGCGGCATCCTCGGCGGCAAGAGCGTCTGGGGCGCCATCTACGCCGCCGACGACGGCTTCCTCTACAGCTCCGAGAACAACAGCGGCGAGCTCTGGCGGTTCCCCCTCTCCACGGCCGGCGGCGCCGCACCAAAGAAGATTACGAACGGGCCGGCTTCCAACAACGACGGCGCGCGGTGTTTGAAGGCGCAGGGGCTGTGATTTAGTAGGGCAGGCATGGTGATTGTTTTTCTTTTGTCTTCACGCAGATAGCGATGTTTTTCCTCTTCTTAAGTAGTCCAATCAAGCTTTATTTCGTCAAGTAATTGCCTAGAATTCCCAAGTTGTGCATAAAACATATGCTCTTATCCCTAACACCCCCTATTCAAGCATCCTGGAGCCACTGCCGAAACCAATCCGCCGCGGCGTTCTTGCCCCGCGCCATGGCCGCCCGCTCGCCGGGCTTCCGGGTGTCGCCGCGGATGAAGCAGGCGTGCTCGACGCCCGGGAAGTGCTGGTAGTCGAAGGGCGCGCCGAGCGCCTGCAGCGTCTGGAACGTGTGCAGCTTGAGCTCCGGCGTGAAGGCGTGGTCCTGCTCGGGCGCCAGCACTTGGATCGGCACGGCGGCGCCCGCGACCCCCTCGATGTCGTCCTTGGTCAGCAGCGACGGGTGGCCCACGCTGATGCAGTCCACCAGCGGCGGGTCGTGTTCCTTGGCCGCGAGGCGGAAGCAGGCCCAGCCGCCGTAGCAGTAGCCCGCGGCGCCGACCTTTTTGTAAGTTTCTCGCAGGGCGCGCGCGCAGGCGAAGATCTCGGGCTCGCGGATCTCGCGCGTGTTCTTATTGATAAAAGGCCAGATCTCGGGCCAGCGGTCCTCCTCGACGAGCCGGAGGTCGACGGCCTCGCCGCCGAAGAAGTCGGGCACGTAGACGGTCACGCCACACTCGCGCGCCCAGTGGTCCGCCAGCAGCCGCACGTTGGGAAACCGCCAGCCGTAGAGGTCGTGCACCAGCAGCACGGCCGCGTCCGGGTTCGTGCCCGTGATGTAGGCGTCGTTGGCGCCCAGCTTGCCGTCGGTGCCGGCGGGGGTGCCCTCCCACTCGAAGCCCTGGAGGCAGCAGTCAGAGATGGTCATGGTGGCGGCGGTGACTTATACGGGAGCAGTCGTGGGAAGAGGGAGAAGGTAGGTTACAAGTGGTAAGGACTAGTGATTGGAAGGCTTACACGAAGAGTGCATATATGAGGGGGGGTTTGGTGTTGGTTCAGATACTGTCTTTAGCCGGGAGTGATGTCTTTAAGCGAGGGCCAAGTTCCTCGAGAGACAGGCAGGGGCCATGGAGGTTATAAAGCAATGCTGTTATCACTACATTAGTATAGCTCGGTGTCGTCATATCGGGATATTCTTATAGGCTCGCCGACTCTGAGGCCGTCCTGGACTATTCGGGCTTCGGTCAACTAATATCCACACTCGGCCCGGACAACTGAGCAGGTCCGAGGTGCGACAATGCCGACCTTGGTGCCAGGCAGTCTGCTATGCGAGAAATATCCGTTATTGCAATTTGGATGTTCGAAGAGGCATAAAGTCATGCTCTCGCCTTGGAAGCACACTTCTGGCATCAGGTACCTGTTGTATTACAAATGAAGGTCTAAACCGGCCTGGTTGGCCTGTAACAACTGGGCACTTGTTAGACTCTGATGGCGCATTTAACCCACAGACCTGACCAGAAGTGCAATGAGGCCGGTAAAATGGTCTTTTCAATAGAAAATACCCCGCATTGGTACATGGAGTTGATCTTCTATATCGTTTGTAAAATGGCTTTCAAGTTAAGCATCACGTCGATGCACCCAGAATGCATGTCGGTAGAGTATATGACTGTTCATCCAGTCAAAAGTACCTGGGCTGGTAATTGGCCAAGCAAGGCCTAAGCGAAGGCGGTGAATGCGCTATACCGATGGACCCCAAGAGCCAAAACCATCTGATCCACAGTGGCCGGCAGAAACTTTGCCCCACTCAAAAAATTCCCGTGGGTATCCTCCGTCGCAGCGCAACTCGCAGGTCGATTCGAAGACCAGCGACAGAAAATCCGACGATACTTTTGCCGTCCACGCTCCTCGTCCTGCCCATTTCAACCGACAAACCAGTGAGCTGACACTGGAAGAATCAGCCCGTTGCGGATGGCAATGAACAAACTCACAAACGACTTTTCCACCAAAGTTTCTGTGACAATGCCTCCCCAGACGAACGGGGCGGCTCGCCCGCAGCAGAAGTCGCAAAAGGCGAAGCAGGGCGGCAAAACCGAGCCCAAACCCAAGCCGATGAGCAAGACCGAGTCCAGGAATCTGAAGCGCAAGAGAGACAAGGAAAGCCTGGAGGCTCTGCAGCTACGAGTGGACGAACTCGACCCCAAAAATGCCGACTACGAGAAGTTCTCAGCCCTCCCTCTGTCCAGCGAGACCGCAAGAGGACTCGACGCCTCCCACTTCGAAAACATGACCGACATCCAAAAGAAGGCGATCCCCTTGGCGCTGAAGGGCCTGGATATTTTGGGTGCAGCCAAGACCGGATCTGGAAAGACTCTGGCCTTCCTCACGCCCGTGCTGGAAAAGCTGTACCGAGCCCAATGGACGTCGCTCGATGGCCTCGGTGCCCTGATTATTTCGCCCACAAGAGAATTGGCAGTGCAAATCTTCGAAGTGCTCAGGAAGATCGGACGTTACCACAGCTTCTCTGCTGGCCTGGTGATAGGCGGAAAGAACCTGAAGGAAGAGGCAGAGCGACTCGAGCGCATGAACATTCTGGTGTGCACGCCCGGCCGTATGCTGCAACATCTGGACCAGACAGCCGGCCTCGATGTGACAAATCTCCAGATTCTGGTCTTGGACGAGGCCGACAGGACACTGGACATGGGCTTCAAGACGGCCTTGGATGCCTTGGTGGAACACTTGCCCAAAGAACGACAGACACTCCTATTTTCCGCGACCCAAAGCAAACGAATTTCGGATCTGGCCCGACTATCGCTGAAAGACCCCGAGTATATTTCGGTCCACGAACAGGCCGAATCGGCTACCCCTGTTGGCCTGTCGCAGCACTATCTGGTGGTCCCGCTGCCCGAAAAGCTGAATACGTTATGGGGTTTCATCAGGAGCAACGTGAAAACGAAGACGATTGTGTTTGCTTCGAGCGGCAAGCAAGTCCGGTTTATCTACGAATCCTTCCGCCACATGCAGCCGGGTATTCCGTTACTTCACCTGCACGGCAAGCAGAAGCAGCTTGCTCGCATGGAGATCAACCGCAGGTTCCTCAAGGCCGAGCATTCTTGTCTGATTACTACCGATGTGTGCGCTCGAGGTGTCGATTTTCCGTCGGTCGATTGGGTTGTGCAGGTTGATGCCCCAGAGGATGTGGATACATATATTCACCGTGTCGGAAGAACCGCACGTAACGAGAAGGTGGGAAAGGCCGTCCTGTTCCTCGACCCTAGCGAAGAGGAGGGAATGATGCAGCGATTCGAGTCCAAGAGGATCCCTATCGTGAAGATCTCGGTCAAGGAGGGCAAGAAGACCGACGTCAAGGCCAAGATTCAGGATCAAGTGTTCCACTCGACAGAACTGAAATGTGAGTTATCTATTGTTGCCTGATCTCTCGAGCATGTACTAATACGCCCCCCACAAGACCTTGCACAGAAGGCCTTCATCAGTTACACCCGATCCATCAGCCTGCAGAAAGATAAGAACATATTCGATCTGCGTGCTCTGGACCTCGAGGGATTCTCGAAAAGTTTAGGTCTGCCCCAGATGCCCCAGGTCAAGATGCCGAGACCCGAGGACGTCAGGAAGCTGAAGAACCGCTCGAGAGCCGAGATGTCGAGTGGCTCAGAAGATGAGCTGGAGGGATCTGCGGCCAAGCCCAAGGCTAAGCAGGAAGTGCGCACAAAATACGACAAGATGTTCGAGCGACAGTAAGTTCCATGCTCAGCGAATCCCATATACTTCGAGTTTTGATACTGACCAAAAACCTTTCAGAAACCAAGACGTCTTGTCAGCACACTACCAGAACCTCCGGCCCGAAGAGGCATCCGACGACGAGTTCTTCCCCGTCAAGCGCCAGCTCGACGACGACGACCTGGACGAGGTGGCGCCCAAGGACAAGGGCGACGTCCGGGGCAAGGTGATCACGGTGCACGGCGGGCAGGAGCTCGTCATCGACTCGAAGCGCCGCGAGAAGCTGATCCAGAGCAAGAAGAAGATGCTCAAGTACGCGGGCAAGGGCACCAAGACCGTCTTCGACGACGAGGGGCAGGCGCACTCGCTCTACGAGCTCGGCGACGAGGACGACTTCAAGCAGGGCGGGGACGCCGAGGCGCAGCGCCAGCGCTTCGTCGACGAGGAGAAGGACAAGGTCCGCGAGGTCGACGACGACGACAAGGCCGCCGCCAAGGCCCGCCGGCAGGAGAAGAAGATCAAGCGCAAGGAGCGGGAGCGCGCGGAGCTCGCCGGCGAGGTTCCCGAGGCGGGTGGGAACAAGAGGCAACAGGCGCAGATCGGCACCGAGGAGGATGCCGAAGATGCGCTCGCCTTCTTGCGGTCCTTGCCCACGGCTGGTGGGGATGGGGACGGCGACGACGACAACGAGCCCCCCAAGAAGAAGGCCAAGAAGTGGTTCCAGGACGAGTCCGAGGACGAGGCCGAGGTGGCCCGCAAGAAGAAGCGCGGCAAGGTCATCGAGGTCGCCGAGATGCCGGATACCCTCGAAGACTACGAGAACCTGGCCGCGGGCCTGCTGGACGATTAGAAGTAGTTTGGTGGTGTTTGGTAGACGCTGTAACGTTAATACCCATCCGTGTCGAGTTAGACGGTGTCACGAATATGATCAGAATGGAGTGTCTCGACCCGAAGTTCGATTGCCGCACGCCATTGAATTCATGCAGAACGTGTTATCACCCGTCGCCTCCTTATTTCTTAACCTGGACAGCAAAAAGAACATGTAGGTATAGTAAACAGTGAAAGCAGTTCGGAGCAATTACCTGTGTAAAATCAGGCCTCTCGTTGGTACAACTGTGTGATATCTAGAAATACAAACGCGTCTAATTCATGGATTCCACGCAATCATCGATCGTCTGCGAGCGCCGTTGGTTTTGCGCGCTCTCGTGAAGAAGCCTTTTAACGGCTTTTCGAATCTCTCCCGTCTTCCTCTCTCCCCTTTCTTTGTGTCTTTCTTGCCTGTCCATAGTCCCTACTACTGCTTCCTTCCTCCGCTCTAGCTTATAAAGCAGAGGCAGCCGAGTCCCAGGTAGAAGACAAAAAGGGGGTATACCGCGATCCCGACCCGGTTCTTGACGACGCCGCTTCCGCCCAGGATGCTGACGCCGGCCGCCAGCGACCACGCGATCAGCACGATGTAGACGGGTATGCGAACTATGACGGGAATTGACAGGGCCGAGAGCAGGGCGGCGATGACGAGCGGGAAGAGGGTGTAACCGATGATGCAGACACTTTGCGCGAAAGATCTAGATTGGGAAGAGGGTAATTGGTCAGCACTGCGTTGCTTCTTCTTCTTTGCTTTTCTTTTCTCCGGCTTCCATCGGGGCTTCGGATCAATGGCTCGGGGGTGTAAATCGGGTCAATACTCACATGTTACCTCCCAACAGCTTGATCTGCAGGGTGACGACGGCCTCACCGATCCAGACCATGGCAAAGACACCACTGAAAACGACGTCCTTCTGGTCCTCCTTGGCGCGGAAGCTCAGGAGCAGACTGAGCAGCAGGCAGAAGATGAGGGGCCCCCACATGTCCCAGTCGCGGAGCCCGGGGCTCATGTTGCTCTGGTTGAGGAGGGCCTCGGGGTCCATGACGCGGCCCGCGAGCCCGGCGAGCTCCTCGCGGGCGCCCGACAGGCCGGCCCCGCGCAAATTGGCGTAGACGCCCCGGAGCCCGCCACCACCCTCAGCGCCCAGTTGCTGGTCGAACATGGTGCCGCCGAACAGGTATTTCGGGTACAGCACCTCGCGCATCTTGGACCAGACGGCCAGCAGGTCGCGCCGCAGCGTCTCCCAGACCGTCTCGTCGATGGTGTTGACGGGCGCGCTGCGGTCCTCGCCGCCGATGCGCGACGTCCAGCTCTGCTCGTTGAGGGGGCGGCCGCCGCCCGAGGACGACGAGGTGCCGATGTTGCCCGTCAGGGGCTGGCGGGACTCGTTGCGGGCGAGCGGGTCGTCGAAGTCGTTGAGGTCGGCTACAAGAAGAGGAAGAAGGAAGCAGCGAGTTAGCTACGATCCGCACGGGTCTCTGGAGGAAGTGTAGGCAAAGGTAGGGGCGCAGTTTACCATCATCGGGGTCGATCAGATCGTCTTCGATCTCGGGGCTTTGGTATTGGTGATTCGACGTTGAAGCCATCGTGGGCAGTTTCGCAGGACCGTGTGCTGGCTTGGGAGCTGGAATGGGGGATTCAATGGGCGCAGGCAGTTGTCGGCCTTGTCGTAATGAG